>CM069532.1:80974687-83374687 GCA_035773235.1 Eospalax fontanierii | reverse complement strand
ACAAATGAGTGCTACTGTAAAATATTTTCATGTGAAATGTATTAGAATTCTATAGAAATGAGTAATTGTGTGTGTGTGTGTGTGTGTGTGTGTGTGTGTGTGTGTGTGCCTATGTGTGTGTACTCTGGCTGTTTTGAAATCTTTGTTCACATGTATGCCATCTAGGTTCAAAGGAAGCTATTATTTTTATACTTCCAATGTGAGGATTAAAGATTCATTCATCTGGAGAAGTATGATTAATGACTCTCTTCATGTCTATTGCTCCAATCTGATCCTAAACATTTCAAATATTAAGAAGGAGGCGAGAAAGATGGCTCAGCAGTTAAAAATACTGCTCTTCCAGAAGACCCGGATTCAATTCCCAGCACCCACAATGCAATTAACAACTATCCAGAACTCCATTTCTAGGGTATTCAACACCTTTTTCTGGTCTCCGTGGTCATAGCACTGATAAGCATTAAATTAAAATAATAAATATTTTAAGTATTAAGATGAAAGTGTATGTCATGAAAATTAAGGATGTTTTAGGTGAGAATAAAGTTATGTTTAATAACTCACATCCATTGAAATATACGTTTCCTATATTTCTCAGCCAGTAAAATTCAGCATTTATTATATTATATTTTCTTTTACATGACAGTTGTTTGTAAAACTACAGCGCAAACCAAGCATAACAAAACAAAGAGGAAAAAAACATAAATAAAAAGTATAGCATATAATTCTAAGAAATACTACTGTATTGTGCTTAATTCCAAAACTTGTTGAATAGAATTTCCTAAAAATAAAAATAAAATAAATTGAAGTGACAAATGATTGACAAGTGACCTGTAAGAAATAAATGAGACACAACTGTTAGCTCTTCTTAAGTTCTCAATGATGTTTCTTACATTAGAAATGAATGAAGAGCAAAGTAAAAGCGTGAGAAGAAAGGAATCTGCTTTTAGAAATTGCATTTACTCTAGATGAAGAATTATGAGATTTTACATTCACTCAGATTTTACTTTCTCAGCTAATCCTCTTTGCTGTAATTGAGTCTGTCTTACTGATGCCTAAAATCTGAGGCTTGTATAGTTTGGTTTTTATCAGCCCTCCTTGGCATAGTTGGTAGCTGGAATAACTTTGAGTAATACAGCAAGGAGAACAGGATGAAGAGAGAAGGAACTTACACCCATGGTTTTTGATTATTAGTAAAACTCAAAAAGCCATTTTTAAATTGATAGAAATGTTCTGTAAAGTATTCATCAAACCTGTGTTTGTTGGGGATCTTTAAAAGCCCCAACAAGAGAGCAAATTTTGTAGTGAGTAATAGTCAAGCTAGAGGCATTGGCTATTCTGTTTATAGGAGTTTTATTGAAATGGTAGTGTTTTCTTTATTTCCACTACAGATTTAGGGAAAATATAACTGACCCACTACTTAAAAAAAGAAAAAAAACAGGTGATTAAAGCAGCTTAGATTCTGCTAACATGCTGATCAGTATAAGAGACCTAACAAGACAGATGAAAGAAACACTTGGGACCAATAAGCCCTGCATGGTTGCCTCTGTTAGACAGGTGGCTGCAGATTTCTTATACCATAAATTAGAGAAACAGTTGGAGCTCCCCTTTTCACATCAGCTTTCCTGTCAGAGCCGTGACAAGGTGATCTGTGCTGCTGACTTGCTCTAGCAATTGAAGTTCAGAGGCACATAGTCTCAGTATCAGATGCTAGCTTTAAATCAAATGTGTATCCTTCAGTACTGAATCATTGCCTATACACTACTTAGCCCCTGTCTACATTCATTTGGAAAGAGAGGTTATATTGCATTTAACGAATATATTTAAGATTCAAAGCAAAATTAATTAATAGACAAATAAACTACCATTTTAGAAAATAATTTTATTTATGTCATAATCATCACACGGACGTACCCTCTCATGAGTCTTACTTCTTCAGTCTCGTGGGATTAGAATTGCTATTTCTTTATGCATTCAAGTATACTTCTGTTCAACTTTTGTAGTTGATAAACAGATGCAGGTATAAGTTTATTGGGGTCCAGTGAGACAGCTCAGTGGATAAGGGCACCTGTTGCCCAGTGTGAAGACATAGGTTTCATCTCTGGAACCCTTATGGTGGAAGGAAAAAAATCAACTCTCAGAAGTTGTCCTCTGATTTCTGCATTTCTGCACATACATTGTACACACACACACACACACACACACACACACACACACACACACTAAAGACATAGAAAACAAGAAAAGTGGGACTGGAGAGATGGTTAAGCAGGAAAGAGCACTGGCTGCTCTTGAAGAGAACCCAGGTTCAGTTCCCAGGCCCCATCTGCCAGCTAACAGTCATCTGTCAACTCCAGGTCCAGGGTACTTGATGCTTTCTTCCTTCTGACCAGGTGCACTTACATGTATGCAGGTAATACACTCATTCACATAAGTTAAAAATAGTGAAATATTTTATAAAAAGAAAAAAATTAAGTGTGTTACATATTTTTGGAAGTTCATGTTCACTTGAATCAGCTTTTCAAAAGTTCTTGAATCTTAAAAATTTTAATATTTTAATCACTGACTCCTCCCAGGATGTATAACTTTGAAACTATTTCTTTATCTGATATATATTAATAATATCTATATTTGTTGAGCTAGATAGACATGGATGACCCCAAGTACACTAAGTCTCATCATATATGTATGTGTGTATGTGCATATAAGTGTATAAATGTTCATAGATCTGATAGAAATGAATGGAGGATTGGAAGGAAGGAGAGAGTGCAGGCAGGATGGAGGGAGGAAGGGATAGATAGAGAGGGAGATAAGGAGAGAAATAATGAAAAGATCTTCAAATGAAACAAAGGCTAAGTATACACTGGAAAGCAGTCAGTATAAATAAATGGAGCAGCAATGTTGATGACTTTTATGTTTTCATTACCAGGCAGTTAATATCTACTTATGTAAATATAGGATAAATCTTAAAAGTCATGTAGAATAAAAAATAGATGTCTTATTTTTATTATTTTATGTGCATAATTGTATTGCCTAAATCTATGTAAGTGCATCCATGTCATGCAAAGCCCACAGAGGACACATCCCTGGAACTGGAGTTATGGACATTTTGCTCCTATGTGGTTTCTGGAAAGCAAACCGGTGTCCCTCTGCAAGAACAGTCAGGCCTCTTAACAGCTGAGCCATCTCTCCAGCCTTAAAAATGTATATTGCTTAGATTGATATTCTTATTTCTAAAATTTTGGTAAGTGAACAGAACAATATGTTTCTTTGTGGCATTTTCATACTTCTGTATCACATTATTCCCCTTTTCTTTCAGTGTGTGTGTGTGTGTGTGTGTGTGTGTGTGTATCTGTAATTAGCTCTGTATATGAAAGAAAACTTGTAATGTTTGTCCTTATGAGTCTGAGTTACATTACCTAACAAGAAGATTATCTACAGATACTTGGTTAATTTTATTTTCCAAGTTCCAGTAAACTAGAAGGTGGATAGAAATAACTT
Source organism: Eospalax fontanierii (assembly GCA_035773235.1). Taxonomy (NCBI): domain Eukaryota; kingdom Metazoa; phylum Chordata; class Mammalia; order Rodentia; family Spalacidae; genus Eospalax; species Eospalax fontanierii. Next base: position 83,371,192 of record CM069532.1, on the reverse strand, counting down.
AGAGAATCTGTGTTGAAGTGTTTAATGAGCGAACTATAGCTCCAGCTAAAAGCTTCAACTGAGTCCATGGAGGGAGGAGATGGGGAGCAGTAAGCTACAAGCACGGAGTAGAGAGTTAGTCAGGTGCAAAAGAAATTGCTTCTTTCTGATTAGAAGCAGAGGGCTGGGGGAATTTGTTCTGCTGATGAGTAGGCATGTAACATAATGGAGATCATTATTTTTTTTTCTGTCTGCCTCTTCCTGGAGATAGAAACAGAAAAAAAGAGACATATAACAAAGAGTAAGAGAAAATAGAGCAAGTACTTTCTAGGTGATTAGGAAAACCAGGAATTCAACAGGGATAATCACGTCCCTAATGAACTTGGTGGAATGAATGAAGAGAAACTACTTACAGAGAACTCACTCATACATTCCTTCACACACAGTTGCCTCAGAATCCCCAGGTCACTGTTACACAAATGGCTTCAGAGGTTTTATTGGTCAGAACTTATCTCCTACATGCAGCATGCCATTGTGGGAAAGGAACAACTTTAGACTCACATAAACCTGAGTTTATACCACAACCAAGTCTGGTGAGGATAGCCTCCTGAAAATCTTTTAAAGTTGTGGTGCTAAGTCTCTCTTGTTTTAGAGAAAAAGTGGACATAATAATCTCCCTAAAGTACGTTGTTGACAAGAAAATTGCAATTTAAGTAGAAGTATTGTTGTGGAAAATGCTAAGTATAATACATCTACTAGGATTCTGTCTTTATGGCTTATGGTGGGTTCCTCCATTTCTGTAAGATCTTTTATCTTTCTTTTCTGTGTGCTTTTGTGAATGGGTTCATGTGTTCATGTGTTCAGACATATGCACATATGGCAGCCATAGGTTCCGACATTAGTTGTTCTGTTAATCCATTCTCCACCTTATTTTCTGTCTCTAAACCTTGAATTCATTTATTTTGTTAGGCTGGCTGGCAACTGAGCTTCAAGGCTCTGCTTGTGTTCACCTGTCACCTAGCACTGGAGTTATGGATGCACACCTGAATGTTGGCATGGGTGTTATATATCTGATCTTGGATCCTCAGGCTTGTACAGCAAGTGTTCTTTTTTGTTTTTTGTTTTTTGTTTTTTTGTTTTTTTTCCACTGAGACATCTCCCCAGCTATTCTTCCTGTTCTTTTAAAAAACAACACGTGTTCTCCTCGGTGCATATTAATGTCTCAGGTTTCCAATAACAAATATCTAATGATGTCTAGCAGAAGTGGTAACCCTAGATCTTCATTGTATCATCTCAGTAAACTGCCCACTGTGTCTCTGGTAGATATACTTGACTTGGCATATCCCAAATTAAGCTCAAATTACATTCTGAGTTTGTCCTCCAATACAGTAATCTTTAGTATCTCTAAATCATCTTGTAATGTTGTCAGTTACAATTTTCAAAGTTATAATCCAGAAACTGGAATGCTTATTCATCACTTCAAATTTGTATAAAATCATATTCTTCATGTTTATAAAGCAGATTCATTCCAGCCGCTTAATTTAAGCACATAGCGTCATAGATACACCGATACTGATCTCATCATCTTTCACCTATAAAAAATCCTATGTTGAATGCATCTCCAAAATTTGCCTTGGACTGTTTTGGTATTCAACCAATTAAAAACAAGCACAAATAAGCTGTACAAAAAGTCAAATTACTCAGAGGATACAGTTAGAGTACAGCTAGAAAGACATGCTATATGACTGTATTAGATGGTGTTGCAACATATTTGTGTTAGGATAATCCCTTATATCTTTCATTAAGTGTGATACATAATGCAATGCAAATCATTAGTACATAATGGAATAAAAGGGAAATAATGAAGCACTCACTAACTCCTCCATCCCTGTCTCTTCACTCTTCACTAATATTAATTGGTACTTTCCTGAAAAAACTCATCAATACAAATTCATTTATCTTCCCTAGTTTCTGAAAAAACTGACAGTCATAGTTATAGACCTTTTTTCATTCTTTCTCTTAATGAAATGTTAGAATCTAATTACTGCTTAGGCCAGAGTACATTGCAGTATCTCTATCCCTTTCACAGATACTGACAAGCAACCTGCTGAGACATCTGTGTAAAATCTCTAGCTAAGAGACTTTCAGGTGCCAGGATCTGTCACCCAGAAATATATTTACATCAAAAGGGTTACTGGTGGCCACAAAGCTTGCTTCCGAATTACTTCCTTGCCTCTTGCATGGAAATCAAAGAGTCTAACTACAGAATTTTGCTGTGAAAATTCCCATATCCTCAGAAAAGTTAAAAAAAATAAAGACAACCATTTCTCTGACCTGGCCATGTTGTTTCAATTGCTGGGGCCTCACTTTTCCTCAGTGTTTCTGCTATGATACTGTCTACATGTCTGTTTATCCATATCATTGGTAACTCAATAAACTCTTCAGTCCCTACCAATCCATCTCAGTGTCTGTCTAAAATGTCCCAACCAATCTGAGACCTTTCACATCTATGCCAGAAAGTTTGTTGGCTTGATCCTCGGCAGGTCTTGTGCTGGTAATTATGGCTCCTGTGAGTTCATGAATATGATAGGCATGCCATGAGCAGAAGACAGAATTATTCTACTGAATGAAGAAGTTTCTGTAATGGAGGCTGAGAGCAGCCCATGTATATGAGTGTAAACATAAATATTTAGAGTCAATTTAACAACTTGATAAAAACAACAGCAGCAAGTTCTTACCCTAGGGCCTATGATCTTCCAGATTATAGGATTTTGACCAGAATTATGGTACCAGTCATGAAATTCACTCTTTATAATTTTAGCTTTATTGATAAAAATAGAAAATAAAATACAAATAAATAGGTTAATGTGGAAAACTTCCAAATGAGAGACAGCTTCAAAGATGTTACGTAATATAATAAATAGAGTAAAATATTAGATATTTTCAACACAGTATATATTTGTAGCAGTGCAAATGGAAATATAATTAAAGTATGACTTTCATTGTCATTACTATATCATGATTTTGAGATTTATTAAGGTGGATCACAGTTAAATTTTCATTGCAAATAAACTAAGACTATGTGAATATGCAAATAACTTTTCAAATGTGTGTGACAGCCTATGGGAGTCAGGTTGTTAAATGATTTATTTTTAGATGAATTTAAGTATTTTCAACATTGTAATTTTCTATCCTCTTTAGCTCCCATTATCTCAATACATTTTATGGCCTTGTCTAGAAAATAACATAAATACCCTGCCATGCAGGTAAGGATGGAAACAACTATGTGGGACCATGATGGACGGCTTTATTTACTAAGATGTTTGGAGCCCCAAAGACAGATGGAGATGACAAAGTTGATACTTTGTGATGTTACTGGAGATAATAAAAATAAATTATTTGGTTGTTTTTGCTTCTTGTAGGCCAATAGAAATAATTTATCCATTTTACAACAGTCTGCTTTTTAACTTCGTAAAATTAAAATCAACAAAAATTTAAAAAATGAAAGAAATTTCGTAAAATTCCTCTTTTCATATTTAACATGTCATGACTTCAAATATTCGTTCTAGCTATAAATTTTATTTAGGCGTACAATACACTCATATATTACGTTTGCTTTCGTGTGGACATATGTGTTTGGTTTGTGAGTGTACCTGTGTTTGTACATGTGCACACAAGTGTGGGTGGTGCACTGTACTTGTATATGTGCATTCTTGTGAAAGCCAAAGGTTGATGTATGGTGCTTTTTTCCACCCTTGTCCACCTCATTTTTTGAGACAAGATCTCTCACTGGACCTAAAGCTCAGCCACTGAATAGACTGGCTGTTGAGAATTACCTAAAAAAACTCCACTCTCTCTATTTCTCTGAGGCTGAACTTGCAAGTACAGGCTACCAAGTCTAGCTTTTATGTGGTTGCTATGAATCCAAACTTGGGTCCTTCATGCTTGTGTAGCAAACAGTTTACTCACTGAGATATTCTACTTGATATCTGTTGCATGGAAGAACGTTCTCAGAGACATTTTGCATCTTGAGCTGAACTTCCTATAAGACTAGTCAACTGATTAAACGCTTCGATGACTGTGGAGAATTTGGAATGTTGCAGAGCCAGAGCCTATTCAAAAATTCTTTGAGGCATCTTTAGCTCACCTCTGTTTCTGACTTAATATCTTATATCTTGTTACTAACAAAATATATTGACTTAACAACAGAAAAAGTTCCCACCAATCTAAAGGCTAAGAATACCACCAGATAGCATCTGGGACCAATAACTGAGATTTCTTTTTGGCTATAGGTTCCTACTTATTGTTTTCATCAATGTATCTGAAAAGTGCCATGATTCATGACTTTTCTCTTTTCTGTACTATAAAAACATCATAAAATTATTACCAAGTTAGAACATGGAATTTGAGATAACTGCTTTTGCGTTCCTGGGCCATTATCACTCATACTTGATTCCAGAATGAACTATCTCTAATACGTTTGAGGTGAGAATTATGTTTTTGTGTAAAAAGTTCTTTTATTTATATCTGTAAAATGTTATTTATTCTATTATCTTGTGATAAATAAAGGTAAAGCTAGAAACACAAAAGTTATGAAAAGAAAATATGAAGGTTAGTGCAATCACATGGTACATTTTTAGGGGTAAAAATAAATCTGTACTCAATTTTTGTCTATGATTAAATCTTTACTTATTCTGAGTTTTCAACTAAGAAAGATGAAACAACACATGGACATGCTATTGAAAACCCATTTTAATAAACAATGAAGAAAATACAGAAAACACACAAAAACTGGCCACTACACCTTCATGGAGTTATGTGATTAAATATTGGAATAATCAACTATAATTAAGAAAAAAATCATGTAATAAGAAAAAATAATGATGCAACATGGATGAATTAAGGAAAGGTTCAACAAATAACATTTATAATTAATTGCCTTTGTTTAAATTAGTCATAGCTATAACTTTTTAACTCCTGTGTTTTAGCTTTCCTTAGATGGATATACAGTTTATTAAAGGAGTGTCTATTACAAATCTTTAATCACTTTCTGCTTTTATTCTTATCTTTTATAATTTAATATACATTAACAAAATTCCATAAATCAGAGGTTGGGAGTAGAGTTTTCTAGAATCTAGGAGCCATTGAAATATGAGGTCAAACACATCATTACATCAATATGTAAAAGTATACAAAATTTTGAAAGTGAAGAAAATGTACCTGCATATTAAAGAGTGAAATATAGTTGATCTAAATAGTCTAGGGGCTCTAACAACTTTTGTGGTGACAAATATGATTAATTAATGGATAGCCAAAGGAAAAAAAATCCACATCAAAACAATTCTTCATACCTTGAAGCATTATTTGAAATATCAGACTAAAGTTGTAAATTTCTATTACTCTAAATAGTAACATAACTTATTGTTACTAATATTTTAAATAACAAACATAAGTATATCACTCTAGGTCTAGACAATAATTTATAATACTCTAAATGGCCAAGTAAAATAATTAAAAGATATATGTCTCTTGCCTTATTTCGTTACACAAATATATAATTGAAACATGTGCAGCTGAATGAAATGGTACATGGTTGTAATCTAGACAACAGAAGGTAAGAGGATTAGAAATTCAAGGCCATTCTCAGCTACATAGAAAGTATTCAAGGCCAGCTTGGGATACAAAAGACCCTGTTTCAATCAATCAATCAATCAATCAATTGCTCTAAAGAATGAGAGACAGTAGGGAGCAAAGGAAGGAAGTTGGAAGGGAGGGAGGAAGGAAAGAGGGACAGAGGGAGAGGAGAGGAGGGGAGAGGAGGGAAGGGGAAGAGGAACAGGAAGGGGGAGAGAAGAAAAGGGAAAGGAAGGGAAGGAAAGGAAGTTAGTTACATGCTTGGCTTCTTAAATCCTATAACTTTTCCAAATTGTATTATTAGATTATTAAGAAGATAGAATGTGTTTAAATGACTTTGATTCAAGTATTCAAATGAAAATAATAATGCTGATCAGTGCTGCTTATTTAACATTCAAGTTAATAGACTGCAGAGAATGTTCATCAATTAAGAGCATGTACTGCATCTGTGGAGGAACAGAGTGAAGTTTGCAAACCCACATCAGGCAACACAACAAAAGCATTTAAGTCTAGCTATAGGGCTTCTGATAATGTGCTTTGGCTCCCATGTGCACCCACACACAAGTGCACAAATCCACACTCAGACTTACTCACACACATCCAGATAATTTTTCAAAGATTTGAGACTGAACAACAAAATCAAAAGGTCTGCTGATACAGTTCATTGGCAGTATTCTTATAAAGCAAGCACAAGGCTCTGCATTTTTTTAAAGTTCATTTTACTATTTTTAATTGTGTTTGCTATGTGGGTCTAGTGTGGATTTGAGTGCAAGTGCTCATAGTGGAGGCCAGAAGAGCCTGTAGCTCCAGATCCAGAGTATTTGCTGACCTCTTCGGGCATCCGCTACAGGCAGTTGTGAGCTGCCCAACGTAGGTGCTGGGACCAAACTCAGGTTCTCCGTAAGAATCATGGACCATCTTACCTACAGACCCATCTCTCCAGGCCCAAGACATTATTTTTGATCCCTGGAACAAAAATAAATGTTTAATTAATTAAATCTTCAAATAGTCTCATCATGTATCCTAGCATAACTAAAGATAAGACCTCTAGGATGCCTTAATGATATTTTATAGTTAGGAAACTAACAAAAACAAAACAAAAAGGCAATCAGGGTAAAAACGAAATGGTTAAATATACTTGCATCTGTGTGACCTGGGAAAAAAGTTGCAATAAATAATACTCAGAATTTTATAGAGGAAAAAAACTATTAAGCACCAAGTAAGTCCAAAAACAGAATAAAGCATTCTGGCGTAAGGTATATCAATATCTAGTAACAATTTTTCTAGACTACAGCAATACAATTAATGAGGGAGGCAGGAATGTTGGCAAGTAATGCATTATAATTATCAATCAATAAATGTAATGAATGCATTGATCAAAGTATAAATATCTCCTGAGTTAAGAGGTGGCATAATAGAGCTATAATTACTAGTATTGGTATAATCAAAGAATAGTTTCTTCAAGGTCAATCAGAAGACTGAAATGGGAAAACTTTGGGAAAATATAATGATTAAGGACATTTATACATTTGAGATAAAGCTTGCTGCAAGATAGCCAAGTTATTTAAAGATTAAACTTTTTGCATACTAGTTACTGGAGTTATAATTTGTCAGTGTTTTAAGTTGGGATTAAAATGTAACTAATAAGCAAAATTATCCTTATTTTCACAGAAAATATCCCCAAAGGATGCCTAAATTAGAGTCAATTTACACATTAATGAATGTTAAATTGTATGAATACAGACTATATGTATATGCACACATATGTAGAAGTTTAAGCTTAATATGTGTCCTTATAAATAAGTATTAAACCCTTTGTCCTATCATAGAAAACACAGAACAGGTGAATTGTTATAACTGGAAGAGATTAGCATACATAATTATTACATAAAGTTTTGTTATTGAGAATATAAAATGGAAAATGAACTTTGTATATTTTTAACTGATTTTAAATTGACACTACCTCGTGTCTTGAAAATGACTTCTTTTGGGGTCTGGAGAGTGATGGCTCAGCAGTTAAGAGCACTGGCTGCTCTTCCAAAGGACCTGGGTTCAATCACCAACACCTACATGTTCACAGTTTCAAGGGATCTGACTCTCTTTTCTAGCCTTTTGTAACTCTGTATAACACAGGTGTACTTACATATATTTAGGCAAAACACTGATATTCACAAATAAAGAAAAATATAAATAAATGATAAGGGAATGACTCCTTTCTACACCTCTTCAATATGTGATACTATTGGTTATACTAGATGTGGTTCCTTCCAGGTTGTCTCAGATAAATGCACGTGGTTATCATCAAGGCTTCTTGCTGATAGGTCACTTAAAGAAAGCTACAGTGTTTTTTTTTTTAATTTTTACTTTGTAAAATGAGGCATAAAGGATGACCTCCATGCTAAGCATGACTACTGTTTTCAGATATGCAGTGACATTTCATTCTTCACTGGGATGCAATAATTACAGTGTGTATTATTTAGCCTTAGAGATAAATTTAAAGAATAACAGCAGAGAAACCAAAGTCATTAAGGAGAAAAAAAAATCTAAACAAAGAAAAGTAGTAAGCTGCCCATTAATTTGTACAAAAAAATGAAAGCATTTGCATTATAATAAGAAAGCCATGTTCTTATGAAACAGTAAAATAAAATCTTTTTATTAAAATCATTAAGTATCATATTTTACCTTTTCAAAATGTATAGGTTGTTCTCAGTGACTGATCTCTTTATTTTTGCCAGTATTTTTAAAAAGTGAATTTATAATTGCAAATGAGAACAAAAATTTAAATACAGTAAATAAGCAATACTCAGAAATTGCAAATAAAACCACTTGTGGTAATGCACACCTGAGGAGGCAGAGGCAGGCAGATTCCCGTGAGAGAGAGGCCTGCCTGGTCTCCCAAGTGAATCCGAATCAACTGGAGTTACTGGGAGACCCTGTCTCAAATAGACCAAAAAATAAATAAATAAATAAAAATAAGTTAACATATATTTCTTAAGTGCTTCTTTTACTCAAATCTCCAAATGCACAAAATTTTGAGGCTCATGATATAAGATTGTTACATATGTTACTTGCAAGTATTACATTTAGCAACAAATTAATATGTCGCTTCCTTTAACTTACTTGTATGTCATATTGTCTTCTTTATCAATAATCAATCCTGATAATTTCAACTTCTATATATGATCAACATACATATGTGATCATTCTTTATGTAACATAGTACTTTGTCATAGTTTCCTGAACAAACTTTACTGAGAACTAAACATAGATTTATGACAAATTCAAAGATGACAACCTTTTCTAGCATACCAAATCAGTGTCTTTCTTATTACTCCAAAGATCTAAGCCAACTTTCCAATCTCTTAATCTTGGAGCTCTTTCCACAGGGAATTTCAAGTGACTGCTGTATCTCCATCCAGGTCTTTGTTTCACATCTATACCTTTCCTACATGGAAAGAAAGAAAGATGGAAAGAAGGAGGGAAGCACAGGGACAAGCAGAGGGGGAAGCGAGAAGAAAATCAGGGTGCAGATGTGAACAGAAGGGAGATGGAGGTTAAGGAGGGAGAGATGGAGAGAATGAGACAAAGTCATACAGCATGTTCTAATGAACAACTTAAAAATTGGAAACCCGTGGTTCAGCAGTTAAGAGCACTGACTGCTCTGTCCTTAAGTCCAATTCGAGTTGGATTTGATATTCTCTTCTGACTTCTTCAGGCATAGCATGGCACCAGGTGTATGTACATAGGTGCAGGCAATGCATTCATACACATAAAATTAAAATAATAAATAAAATATCTTTAAAAATTAAAAGCACCAAATGATATTTACTTTTACAAATAGTACTGATGGGTAAGAAGACTGGAAAGAAATGTATTTGTGAAGGACAATGGAAGTCATGTTTTGGCATGTTAGATTTTAGCAGAAAAATACCTATTTGATATTGTGAATCTGTCAGTTTTGGATGGCATTCCAAATTCTATCCCATTTCTTTGTACCCTTTGTACCCCTCATAGACAAGTCTTTGCATTTGCTCTTTTTACCTCATTTAATCTCTTCAAACCATGCTGGGCTGATACAGGCTCCCTGAGTCCACAGTAACAGATCTTTATCCAAATCCTGCTTCTCCAACATTGCTCTACTTCTCCACTTGTCAGTCTTGGGGATTCAGCACTCCTCCCGTCAACAATCTTGCTTTGGCACCTATTATTCTCTTGGTTTCTGTGTTGTGTGTTGTGATTCTCCACCAGACTTAGTAATTGTTCATCTAGAATCCTCTCGCTACTTTCTTTTACGCCTAAAGGCTGGGATAATTAGGGATCAGATTTCTAGTTCCTATTTACTAATGTCCATTAGCAATTTAAATAGCATTATTCATGGACTGTGGAATCCCATGTGAGTCCCAGACTGAAAAAAAAGGAATCCTGACAATGAAGGTTACGTGATCTGCAATCTCAAGTTCCTGCTGCCATGCCTTCCCTGCCCTGATGTACTTCTCCTCAAATGGTAAGACTAAATAAATCTATTATTCCTTAAGTCGCTGTGGTCAGGTATTTCATTACAGAAACAAGGGAAGAAACTAAGACATTTTATGTACAAATCCTCTTCTCCCGACTCTGTTCTATTACTGCGTCCATACTTAGCATTCACGGAAAGGAAACCAGGCACACACCTGTTCCTATCTCTCTTCTTTATACCTCACATCAATAACTTTTATTTTTAGCTTCATGAAGTTTCCATATTTTTCCATCTTCACTGTCACCACCACCATTCTTTTATTATAAACTTTTACATTCTGAAATGAAATAATCTTCTAAAACATACCATAAACTACATCACTCTATTGACAAAAATTGAAATGATCTCTGATGTATTCTGAGTCAAATACAGTCTCCCTTTGCTAAATTTCAGGCATTCTGTTACTCGATATTTCTTATAATATTTTCTTACCTATCTCCCCAAATACTGTACATCTAACTTGATCTTCTTTGTGTCTTTATTCTAGTTTGAGTTCAGAATAGTTTCCAAAAGAATCCTATGGTCATATCTTAGTTATTCATTCTTAAATACAATGAAATCATATAAATATTTACAAATTAAGCATAGAGCTTTATAAGCTAATGTACCTAGAGAATGCCTCTAGGCCACTTGTTAATTTATTGCTTCCATATAACTTGCATTGGTGAAATTAGCTATTAATTTATTTTCTTCCTTCTACTTTCTTCCCTAATATATGAACTAGAAGAGGTAATTAATAATATTTCTAAGCACTGAAACCCCACACCTAACATACATATTGTCATAGAATGTATTCAGTATAGGATTATTGACAAATTCATTTATTAAACAATAGTTTGAGTATTTTGTCACAGAATACACTTAATAGTTTTTTTTTTCTAGACTAACAAAGAATTTTATACTAAGTTACGTTTTTTATTACTTTGCCTGGCAACCTGGCTAAGGAGTAAATACGTCCAAGGACCCCTGCCATTTCCTACAGTGTCAGCAACAACAAAAGAATATAACAGGGGATTCTAAATATAATAAAGATCCTCCTGTAATTTAACTTTAAAGAGTGGACTGTGTTTCCAGAATTATTCAACAAGAGTGAGACTTGGTTTTTCCCAGAGACAACTCTAGGCCTTTGGTCACGGTTCCTATTGACACAGCTTGTTTTCTATAGCTGCCTGTCCTCAATGACAACCATTCCTTCTCGTTTTTCTCTTACCACAGTGCCTCTACTTAGTGGCTGTTGGTTTCCATCAGTGAGTCTCAGCATTGCCCAAACGTTGCTCATGGATTCCATCAGACTAAATGATACCTCCTGCAGTCTATCTCTTTTGTCTTCATGCCACTCACACCAACATTTAGCTTCAATTTCAGCACCACTGACAGTTGAGTGGATCATTATTTGCTGAGGGAGGTTTCTACAGCATTTCTTTGTTCTTTTGACCAGATGCCAGTAATGAAACTGCCTAAGGGTTAACTCATCCTTTACAAGGTAGTCTCTATCTTTTCCCAGCATTCCATATTCTTAAGACAAGCTTTCCCTAAATGATTACGATATTAGATGTCTGAGTCAGCAATCCTAGGGAAAAGAAACAAAAGAAATATTTGTCACATAACCACCTAATCATAACTTTTCTTTAGAATTATAAAATGAGAACATCTGGTAACCATCAAACAATGTAACATTTTGGATCAAAGAAATGGACCACTGTAAGAAAAATGATTACGGTAGCACTCAACTATCTTCAGCTAAATATAAACTGCCATAATTTCCTCTGTATACTCATTGTTTATAGTTATCAACTAAGATCTAAGATGTTCTTTTGAATGATGAGCAAGGCATTTTCAGTCTGCTGGGTCCTGATAAAACTCAGTCTCTCCCATCACCTTACCTCTCCACCAATCATCTGTTGTATACTGAGCAGTGGCAAATATAACCCATTTTCTGGTAGTTGAAACCAGTTGTCCTCATACCCCATATTAAGGACCATTTCCCCAGTGAACATCTCTCAGGACAATTTCTATAAACAGTTCCTTTCCCTTTCTTTCCTTGTTTGTCTGTTTCTCTGCTTTCTCAGTGAAATGAAGAACTCACTCCAAGTCATCCTCTCTGATTTGCTGTTACACATAGTGAGAAATCTGGTTCACCTCACTTCAATGTTAACTTTTATTTTCTGAAGACAGCCTCCCCAAAGCCCCAGTTAAATCGCAGAGTATGCTCATGTACCCATTGCCTTCTTTCAAAGCACTGATCTCAGGTTACAGGACTTATATGACGCATTCATAAGCATGATGCTGATTTTAATTATCTCTGCCAAATAAGCTATCAGCTCCTTGAGAGCTGGAGGTTTGTATATCAGATATCAGAGATATTCTCTGACTCCTTGAAACAGCTTTGATGTTCCTTTACAACACATAAAACATTTTACAAAAAGACTTATCCAGAGAATATTTCTAATAAGATTGTTACTTTCAATAAAATCCGTGAGTTCTACCTCTACAGACACAGTCTTCTCTCAAATATGAGATGTGTCTTAAAATACAAAATTGAGTACTTTAGAAGTACCTTCATCCAGAAAACATGGTGTTGGTATGGTATGTTTAGTGAGGAAGCATGAACCATTATTCATTATTCATTTGTTTCATTTTTGTTCCTTAGGGTATGAAATTTTTAAAAATAATCTGCAATTAGGCTTATTTTTGTTTATACTAGAAGCTTTTATGATCTCTGTTCTTAGAATGATTCTGAGTTCATTTTTACTATTTGTTTTCTTGTCAATCCTTTTGCCTATAGATACATATTCTAACATGCATTTGACCTTGCATTACAGTATGACACCATACTCTGAATAATATGCCTACACATATAACACATATTTCCTTCTTACATGTTTCAAGTTCTAGGACTTGAACTTTGTCTTACTATTAGCCCAGTACTCACTGACCTTATAATTTAGGCAAGTCTAATAGATAACACTAAACCATTTCTCTTTATACTTTTATTATTGTAAGGAAACATGCTTCAACAATAACATCAAATTATGTCAATTATTTTAATATGGATTCTTTTCAGTATTTATCATATTTATCAAAATATAACACATTCTTATAAAAATGAATAATGGAAACAAATAGAATAGAAATGATCTCACCAATTTAACAAGCACTAATGAAACCCTTATTATGTTTGATGCAATTCTGGAACAATAAGCAAAGTACAAAATAATGGCCATTACTACTTGTCTTTTTGAGCTGCTGATTCCTCACTTATAGAAATGGTGGTTAATAATAGCTAGCTTTTATTGTAATTGGATTAGTGGAAATAGCCTATATATGAAGCAACTGTGCTTGAAATAAAGAAGTATAGTAAATGGTATATTTTTATTTACCTTTTCTAAATTTGGGGAGTGACTTCTAAATTCTTTCCCAATTTTCACAGATGAGAACAAAGCATTGGATGAAATTCAGAAAATATTATGACTAAAATCTCCCTGCAATGTAAATAAATTTAGGTGGAAAATATGGTAACTTTTTCAGAAGATATCACCAGGTTCTCACATTCTCAATCATGATAAAACAGAATAGAGTAATGAATTTACTGCCAACCAGCCTTATTGTGTTTTATTTCTTTTTTTGTTTTGATACAGGGTCCCCTTGTAGCCCCGGCTGGCCTAGAACTTGCTATATAGACCAGGCTGGCTTACATCTCATGGAAATATGCCTGCTTCTGCCTCTGAAGTGCTGAGATGAAAGGTGTGTGCTACCACACCTAGCTACAACTACCAATCTTTAAACTGTATTTATACATTAGCTAATTAAAGGAAGGCAGGTGTGTTGGCAGGTGTCTTTAATCCTAGCCCTTGGGAGACAGAGGCAGGGATATCTCTGTAAATTGAAGGCAAGCCTGATCTTCTTAGGGAATTCCAGTTCATCCAGGGCTACATAGTGTGTCCCTACCTCAAAAAATGAAGGAAGGAAGAAAGGGAGGGAGGGAGGAAGGAAATAAAACTGATACATTTCAAAGTTGACATTTTCTATTTTAAAATGTATTTATTCTTGGACAATTTTATACATTTATATAATGTGCTTTGATCTTATCCACCCACACCTTGTCTTATCCTATTGAAATGCTCCTGACTTACAAGGCAGTGAATAACATGGCTTATCTTTCTCATACAATCACATACAAAACCACTCTGACTTCCTCTCTATTGTGTGACTTTTTCTGGGAAGACATAAATAAATATCTCTTCACTCCAGATAGGACACTGATGACAGACCAGAGAAGAGGTTGCACTGAAGCTTAGGTTAGTGAGCCAGTGAGTTTACTGGAGTTAGAGGACTATAGGTAAGGGGAGGTTTACACAAACATTTGCAATTCAGAAGCAACTACATTGTTGGACAAAATGCAAGGTGGGCCTAGCCAGGCCACCTGCTAGGAGGAATAGAGACATGGCTCCTGTGGGTATGGGTTCTGCTCTGGCTAGTTGTGAGACCAGCACCTGGAAAGAACCTCCCTACCTGGGGACAAACTTACTATTGGCTGTATTGGGACCCCACCCCATAAGGTCATTGGCTATCCAGACCTATAGGAGCTTGTGCACCTATTCAATAAAAGAGTTGGCAGTGCCATGCACTTGGCCTGCTTCCCATCCAACTCCCGGAGTCTGTGGTTTGACTCTGTGATTTGACTCTAAAAGACAGGTAGGTCTCAGCATAAGACGGGCCTGATGAGTTTCTATGGTAACCTCATTCGTTATAACCAGGGTCAATCTTGTACATCTGCATAGCAAGGAAAAAACTTAACATTAATAACCCATATCCGAAGCTGCCCCTTCTCCTTTTAAAGGAGGTGTCTGCTTGCCCCCAACTCCCTGGGCTGGCCCCCCATGGACCCCTCTGGCTGTCCCTGAGTGCTTCAACCTCCAATACTACATCAACAAAAATTACAGCACTGTATAGAAATGGACTTGGGAAAGCTGCATCCCTGGGACTTCTTGCACTATTTACAGACTTCTTGTCTGTTAAGAGTCTATTATCTCTAGTAGTTGTTACATAACTTGGGGAGGACCTTGTGAATCTAATAAGTCACAGGAACTTACTGAGATTTATGAGTTGAGCCTTGGTCTAGGATCGAACGTTTCATTATGGAAGAAACTGGTACACAAACATCTCTGTACTCAAGAAATCTGTCTTGCAAATTTTTTCCCATGACTCTTTTTATTTTCCACTTCAGTATTAATGAAAACATTCTTATGTGAATCTTGAATAGTGCCTTGTAGAATGCTGTCTAGTATGTTCTCACTTTTCAGATTCCATCAGAGGTATAATTCCTTTGAGAAGGAATGCTTTATCAGAAGAATGGGCTAAAGTAATCAAACATGACTGTGGGTAGTGCTATGTTTTCAAAATGTATTACAACAGGAAATAGAGATATTCCTAGGAAAAGTCATGAGATACTATTTATAATAAATATGTGAAATATATTTTCTTATTGATATGTTATAAAACAACTATGATTTAGTGTCAACATTCATAAAGTATCAACTATACAGATAATGAATGTTATTACAAATGAGGTGAAATATCAGTCTCTTTCATCATATAATCCTAATATTCAGAAATTTGTATATTTTTCTAATTTGCTGAAAACTATTAGAATTGTATAAATGTCTCAACAGTATGCTCTGTAACACACACACATATATGTATATGTATATGTATATGTATATGTATATATTGCTGTCCCAATGAATGATGACATTTCCACTTACAATTCTATTTGTTTGCTGTATTTGGTGTTCAGGGATTAAGAGTACTTCATTCGATTGTAATGTAGGATTTTGAAAGATAAGTATATAAGTAAAAATAACTAAGCCATTTCTGATAAAATATACTATATGTAAATTACTGAATGCCTTATGGAATAGATGAAGAATAGTAGATATGATATTATTTGTAACGATTTTAGACTTCCGTCGATTTACTTCAGCAGATTTTAATAGTATTAAGATTCATAAGCAGTCTTGGGACACTTTCTCTTGGTTTACACCGTTAAGTTTTTGTTCCTGAAACTGTATATTTTAGTTTAACTAAACAGCTAATTTGGGAAAAACATTAACATTTTTCCTATATCCAATCAAGCATTTGGAGCTAAACTTAAAATATAAAAAAGGTGAATATATCCTTGTACTTTGAAATATCAGGGATTTTTTTTTCCAGAAGTACTAATTTACTATATCCATTAAGTAATTCCAAAAGAGTGAAACAGGAATGAATGAGGGAAAAAGCAAGAAAAAAAAGAAAGAAAGGAAATTAGAAAGAGAAGAAGAATGAGAAGGAAGGGGAATAAAAAGAAGACAATAGAAGAGAAAGGATCAAAGAAGGAATACAACAAAAGATTTAAGAAATAAGCAGATTAACTAGTAACTGCTTTCACTAGATTAAAAAAAAATGGCTTAAATTTGTATACCTGACCATATATATAGATCTTCTGAGTGAACAACTGAAGTACTTAAACTCCCCTTTCAAATCCAAGCTGTATTAGCTTCCTCCCTTTCTGAAGTAAATTAATCATGGAGTATGTGAGGGTCTTTCAGGTGAGATCATAAAAACAAGGTCTTTTGTGTGAGTATTAATTATCACTTGGTACCCTTTTACAGAGACAGAGTTAATCCTAGTGTGACCTTGATCAATGTTTTTTTTTTTTTCTTTTCTGTCCAAAGATTGTTCCAGGTTCCCACAGCAGATCATTTAGCTTTGTATCCTGCTTTTGTCACTTTTTCACAAGATAATAAGCCTTTAAAATTCTAGGTATCAACCACAATCAAAAGCAGGTATACATTATTCTAGTTTCTTAAGTAGCATTTTAAACAGTGGTATGGTATTATATGTAATTACAACTATAGAAGTAGGCATTTATTATATTTATGTATATATCTTATACAATTTAGTGCATAGTATAAGATATTTGTATACAAAGGTATACACACAGACACATGCATGTGCATACAAATGTACACATATTCATACATAGGTCCCAAGAAAGCAAAATTATGCTTTAAATATTGCTTACCATAAGTTATACTTACCTTTAAATAGAAATTGTTGATTTTATAAATCTATAGTTAAGAGAGTTTAAAAACATTATAGCTTCTAAAATATAAGGCCAACTCATACTTTAATAGAATGATAACTACACATTAAAGAAAGATTAAATTCTACCCCTTAGACTAATTTTCAATAATATAAATAAGAATATTGAAAATTTTTGCATTAAATGACCTTGAACAGTAATTTATGATTTGAGGCCTGAACCAAATTTAATTTCCAAATTGAGAAATAATATAGAAACTATTTGCTTAATATAGAAAAATTAAATGTCAAAGCATATGCATATGACCCGATTATATTATATAAAGATACCTGTGGTTTAATAGCTAGTAAATCAATCACATGTTTGAGAGTTCATGTATTTATCTGTCAAGTCATATTAAAATTTTACTTAATTTAGTAGACACGGTACTGTGAATAATTACAAACAGTATCCACTAAAGGAAGAAAATACATCCATGAAGAAGATGGCAATGAACAATAATTTTTCATCAGATTTTGCTTGACACTTCCACTAGAACTTGATAATTTACAAATGCTTATTTTAAATCATAGGACTTTCCAACAATTAGTTTGTGTTCATTCTATAACTTTTGATAGAATCTCCCTTAAGCTGCAATTTGTCTGGAATTCTCTATGTACACCAAGCTGCTCTACAGTTTTTAATTTAAATTTTTGCTTATGTGATTTGCAAGTATAACCTTGCTTCCCAAAGTTGCTTGGATGTTCTTTTAAGTACAAATTATAAATTAAGGATATAGAACAGTTTAAGATTTTTTATTTTAATACTTAATTGCCTTACAAGGTTTTCTATCCAACTTTCATTATAAAACAGTACTCCAAAGAAGTTTACAGGTGACTTGTGTACTTTACCTCAATTTTATAGGGACCTTTAAAATTGGTAATGTACTGGAAACTTGAACTTTATTCCATTATAATGTCTACAATTTATATTAAAGATCAAACTAAAACCATTTTATGCTAAAGAAGTCACATAATAAATGACATTTGGTCTAAGAAAGCAAAGTTCCATTCTAATGTTTTATGATAAGTTGAAGAGTCATTTAATTATAATCTCAGTGTGGGAACAGGTAGAAAAGAGGTGAATCCAAGTTATGAGATGACTTCCTCGTATCTAAAACACTTGCATAGCTCAGCAAGGTTGCAAGAAAACCCTCTTCTGCAACAGATTGTGATATATTCTTACATAAAATTTAAAATACCTAAAAATGGCTATTTAATTAACAATATGGTTATTCTATTTAAGAAAATCATGTTGGGAAATCAGAATACATGACAGCCCATTAGGCAGGAAACAAATATCAAGGCAGACTAGACTAAAATTAATATCTTCTACATTTGATACTTTAACCTTTCAAACAAGGGATATAATGCCATCTTTCCCAAGGTTATGATCATAATTAAATAATGTAATAATAAGAAACAGCTGGTATGTCCTTTCCAGCATATAGCTAATGTTCATGAAAGAGCATCTGTTACTGAGGTGACAGAAATAATGAGAGCTGATCGGTAGAACTAATGACTAATCAAACCAGCTGTTTCATTTGGATGGAATGTTTTCCTTCAGTTATCCCTGTAGCTTAGCTCAGCCACCTTCATGTCTGGTACTTCCTGAACTGTCACCTCCCAGTAAATTTTGCCATGACATTTTCATTTATAATTATACTTTACCAATCATGCTCTCAAACCCTCTTAACATTCCTGTCTTTTGCTCCACCATTAATATCATTTATCACGACTTGGCATACTAAATATTTGGGGCATTTACATACCTAACTTTTGTCTCTGTCAACTAGAATATAAACTCCAAAAGGACATGAGTTTTTAGTTTTTTCTATGTGAACATTAAGAATATTTCCTTGTCTCTTGGATCTGTAACTTTAAATATGTTGTAGTTTCAAGTCTCATCAGCACTGCCTATGCATTTTTAAATGACTCTGTCTGATTAACTATTGTTATATAGATCTATATTGTGGAATGGTATGTATTTGTGGAGAATCAGCTGCATTCTTATTATATATATGACCATCGTCCTCACAATCTCTTTCATTCTGGTCAGCTTTGTTAGAAACTAAACTTGCTAACTGTGATTTCTTTTGAGTAATGTAAGTTAGCATTATTTGCTGAACATTTCTGTCTAACTCGTTTGTCTATTGGAACTCTAATTCCATACAATACCTGTACGCAATATTTTTGAGCTTTTGCATTGGTCACCTTATTGGTGCCAGAAGAAGAGAAAGAAGAAGGAGAAAGAACAGGAGGAGGATAAGGAGGAGGAAAGCGAGAAGGGAGAGGAAGAAACAACTCTTTATATTCACAAGAATATTCCAAGGAAAAATCATTTGGGAAACAAAAAGAGAATTTCATGGTCAGGAAGAAGGTCTTCACCAATAACTAAATCTGATAACACTTGGGTCTTGAGCTAGCTATGTTCTACATTCATAAGAAAATAAATGCCTTTACTTAAGAAAATCTGTTATATCCTATTATAGCAGCCTAAACAACATCAAGGTATGTGTCTCTATATTTTCATCTGAGTGTTTGCATTTAACATGGTTTTCTTGAAGAACACACATATTTCAATGTTGTATTTTAGTCCGCTATTTTCTTAATTACAGCCAGACCCATAATATTGAGAGTGAGTATTAATGACTACCCTGTTTGTCAATGCTTTCTGTTTTTGAAATTGTTTTTGTCTCTTTCATTTTCATGTTATCTTTTAAAATTTATTTTTATAGAATCATTTCTTAATACCACGAGACATAATAACATTAAAGCTGAGAGGGGTGGTTGGATATTTAGGTGAGAGTCCAATGACTCCGCTTAACGAACCTGTAAGTGGACACAGTTGAAGTTATGGAGATGGCAGTTTGGCTCAGAAGAGTGATGTATAGTAAATGTAGTTGAGAGGGGTGGGGGGTATCTCCCAATGTTCTAATAATTTGTCTGAAATAGGAGGGGTGTCCAGGGCATGAAGGAATAAGAAAATGTTAGGGCTGTCAGGGGTATTTTAGAGAATGTAGGGAAGAGGTAGAGTAGCCTTGGGGGTGTGGGGAGGCCCATTGACTCCCACCATGGAGAGCTGCTAAGGGTGTGTCTTACCAAAGTAGGAAGAGGACAGACCATGTGGTCCCCTACTACAAACAGGCCTTTTGTCTACTGTGGCAGCGGCTCTGGGTTCCTCCATTGCTGTTGTGCAGGTCAATCCTCAGTAGCCAGGCAGATGAGTTGTGTCAGTGAAGATCTGAAGGCAGGTTGGGGGATCTGGGGGCCACATGACTGGCCTACCTCGATTCTGCAAAGAAGGGCAGTCATCCTCCAGGCATTCCCATTTTTCCCACTGTGGGCATGGCCCTGGCAGTGGCTGCTGAGTTGGGGCAGGCTTGTGCCCAGTGTCCTTCGTTGTCACCGTGGGCCTGGCAGCTGTTGCAGCATTGATGCTGAGTTGCTTGGAGATCTTCGGAGGAGGAACCCCAAATACCACCATCAGTAGTTGAGCCTCCTGTATCGGGTGGCACACTCAGTTTGCCTTTTCCTGTTCCTCTGGGTTATAGAATATTTTAAAGGCCGTTTTTTCAGCAGCTCTCCCTGGGAGGGTGAGGGGCTTTGGGGGGCATTTGTTAGTGGACAGGTTAGGAGAGAGAGCATTTGTGCCTGGGCAGCAGGGTAGAGTGTAAATATAAAAGGAGGCGAGATAAGTAGATAGAGGCAGGAACAGAGGAGAGTTGGGTACAGGAGTTTGAGTGCTTGCGTGGGGATGACACTGCCCATGAGAGCTTTAACCTGCATGATATCCCAGAGAACTCTAGACTGACAGCTGCTGAACAGAGGCATGTTGGAATTTAGGACCCAGAGGGAACCGGCCGGAGCCGGGCAGCCAGAGACAGAGTTGGAGTTTGGGGAGTTCTGGGCTTGGGCCCTAAACTGGGAAGGGGTTTGTGTAGTGTCCCAAGAGAGACAAGCACCGGAGAGACAGGGGGAAGAGGGGTGGCATGCAGCCGCCTTCGGAGGAGGCTCAAAGTCTGCAGCAAGTTTGGGCGTGGTCCCAGAGGGAGCCCTGGCCCCAGAGGGAGCCCTGGCCTGGGGACCTGGCCGCCAGAGACAGAGTACAGGCGGGAGTTTGAGAGTTCAGGGTGTGGGCCCCAAAGCGGGGTGGGGGGTCGCACAGTGTTCCGAGAATGTGGCAAAGCACCAGAGCACGTGCTTGTAGTGGAAATGGGTGGGGAGGATCAAGTGAGGGTGGTTGGCCGCGGGAGGGGGGGGAGGTATTGTTTGAGTTAAGGAAAGACTAGATTTTGGAGAGATGGAGAAGGAAAAGATGTAGAGGGGGACAGAGAGACAGGAAAGATATGAAGAGAAAAATGTGCATAAAGTGGGGTCGGCCGCAGGGGGCTACGTAGGGATCCTACACCAGGAGGGCGTCCCCACCCGTGTGGGATCCAAAAAACGAGAGGGATCTCCAAGCCTGGTTGCGCCTTCCAGGTCAGAGTTGGGCTGTGAGGCCCAGTGAGCATGGGGACCCCTGGCGTTATAGAACGGCTTTCGAGATGAGGCTAGGCGAGATATGTAGGAACTCCCCACCAGGAGTAAGCGTCCCTACAGGAGGGGGAGTTCAAAATGAGACGAGAGTTGGCAGGGGCCCCAAGGAGAAGCGTAGGCAGCCGACACCCAGAAATGGGTGTGAATAAGAGAGAGAGGGAGAGAGAAGAGAGAAGAAAGAAGAAAAAGAGGGAGAGAGAGAAAGGAAGGAGAAGGAGGGAGAGGGAGAGAGAGAGAGAGAAAGAGAAGATGGGTGGGGGGGGGGGGGGGCCCAGTTAACTACACAGGTCCCAGGCACGGCTGCAGCCAGAGGCAGGAGGGTGAGAGTGGGGGCGGGGTGATTGAGAAGAGCCAAGGGAGAGGCGCAGAGTGGAAATGGCCTGAGGCTAGGCTGCTCTGGCATGAGGGTCGCAGGACGCCAAGCCGAGATGGGACCCAGGCTGGAGGAAATGGCACAGAAGGAGGGAAAAGCTAGGCAGATTCCTGGTTCAGGCAGGTGAGCATAGGCGCTGAGTTTGAGTGCTGGGCTCAGATGGAAGTGGTGCAGAGGGAGGGAAAGGGCAGGTGGACCAGCTCCCAGTGGAGCCAGCAGAGGACTGACCTAGTACACAAGCATGGACAGAGGGGACAAAGGGAGAGACCAGAGAAACCGACCAGTTCCTGGGAGGGTGAGCAGAGACTCGAGCTAGTGCGCCCGAGGGGAGACAGAGGGAAAGGCTAGGCAGATCTGAGGAGCTCCCAGGTGGGCTGATGAGCAGAGGCTGGAGCGAAGTGAAGGCCTGGCAGGAGTCCTGTGGGCAATGAAAGAGGAGAGGCAGAGCCTGGGCACCAGGTAGACAAGGGTGTTGAGTGGGCGAGTGGGTGAGTGAGCAACAGTGGCCACTCAGAAATGGGAGAATGAGAGGGAGAAAGCTGAGCGAGCAATAGAGGGGAGAAGGAACAGGTACCTCCATGTCTCATGATGTAGGGTGCCGGGCTGTGGGTAAGGAGCCCACAGCAGACCAGCGGATCAGATCATACCATGTCAGGTCCTGCGTGAAAGGTGGTCCCCACGTGCGCTGCTGCTCTCTTCCATCCGAGTCAAGGCACCATTATGTCAGGTTCAGGGTTCGAGAGACGCAGCAGCCAGAAGGGACCAGAGACTCCGCTGGCAGCCAACAGGACCCGGCTTTATTGACAGAAGACCAGATGGGACTAGCTCCTCCGCACCCGCAAGTGGAGAAACGCTAATCCCCCTTGGGGGCTAGCCTCCCCGAAGAGTTGAGGGAGGCTGGCCCCCTCACCCCCATCTTGGGGCTGGGGCTTCGGGGAACCAGGCTGGCGTGATCACCCCAAGTCTGAGTCTTAAAAGCCCCACGCAGCACCAGCAGCACCAGCACAGCAGAAACAGCAGAAGCACACGCACCAGAGAAGCACATTGTCCAAGTCCCCAAAAGCCTTTTAAAAACCTTTAGCCACCTCCTGGCTTTTAGGGGAGGGGGTTTGCCATGACATCTGATTGATGCTTAAGGCAAGCTTCTGGCCAGGAAGTAGTCCTTTTCCAGAGCTGTTAGTGAATTCCTTGCTTATCTGCCAAGGAATTTGGGATCTGGAGCGGTTTGTAACGCTTAGATAAGCTCTGGCTCCAGGTTTCTTCCAGAGTCGGAAACTGTTGGGGGTCTCATTCACACCTTACAGAATATTAGGAATACAGTTTTGCTGAATGAAAACAATCATATTTTGCCAAAAGAGGTGCTAATTTTAATGTTTCTTTCTCATCACTAAATGAAAGGAAACTGTAATTGTAATTTTACTCACCAACAAGCTCAGTGTTAAGAGAAATTTCAAGCCAAATAATTCTTCAGTTACTAAATTCGTTTTACCGTGTGCAAGTTCTTAATCTCATTTGGAAATGTGCAACTTCAAATGTTAACACTGAACACACATACTCTGTTTGCTATTTAGAGCAAGACAGCAGTCTTAAAATGACCAACACCTGAAAATCAGTGCTTTTTTTAACTGTGCATGCACAGGGAAGTTTACAGGCTTTGTTTCTGTCAATACAATTTGCCTTATTTCATAAATATTTTAGAAATGAGGGAAACCCAGGCAGGTTTTGCACTACTGTGAAACTACCAGACAAAATCAAAAGCAAATAAATAACAAGTACAACAACAACAACAACAACAAAACAAAATGAATACACCTTCTACTGCACCCCAATTCATTTTTTCCTACATTATTTACCACTTTATAATAAGTGGAATAGCTTTCCTTGACATTAAAAACAAAATGATTAAGTTCATCCCTTTTTCCCCCAATAGAAATTGACTTGGAACACTTAGGAGAAAGAAGACACTATTTAGATTCATCTTAGTGCTCTAACAATTTCTCAGAATGTTTCTAGGCATTTTTCTTATTTGGATTTTCTTCTGCAAGAGAACCAGCACAAAAGAAAAGGCCAGAGTGTATGTGTATGTTGGTATATAAGCCACCAGCATTCCTAAAATACGCATTGACTTTTCAATAACTCTTCAGAGTTTATCATTTTGATAAGCTATGTAGTTTTGTGAGTTCATTATTGGCTATAAGGCATATCAAAGTGGGAAATGATTCTGTTTTAGGAGTAACACCTCCTTAGATGGTTTGTGAAAGACAAAGAGAAATTACCAGCCATACTCAGTGGAGTATGAGCGCAAACACCCCACTTAAGACTGAGTTCCACTGTGATCATAGACAAAAGGAAAGCTGGCACATATACATTTTAACTGCAGAAGTTCGGGGTTATCATTTATGTGAAAAACTGACACGTTAAATCATTTATGTGTGATTCTTTTCAGGATTTTCTTTTTGGCTTTGTTGTAGAGCACTTCCCCGGGTATAAGACCCCTACATTGGTACATACCCCTTAAAAATGCACTGCCATGAAGCTTATGTAACTTCACCATGGCAGTGGTGGTAAATCATATTTGGGGTAAAGATGATCATCCCACTATCAACTGGCAATCCATGTAGGTAGGAATGCTCAGTCATACTGGGTACAAAATATTTACCATCTTAAAGCACCAGAATTTTCTTCCAAATGATCTATTAAGTGTTTTGCTTTTGACTATGATGGAGCACGAGTAGGTAAACATAAGTAAAAGAGTTATAGCAAAATAGAACTTGAAATATTGATTTACAATTATTTGATGCTACCACACAGAATGGCGGGATGTGGGTTTGTAAACTGGAGATGTTTTAACCGTTGATTAGCAAAACTTCCTGCGTAGCACAAGCACAAGCACTCAGGAAGTGTGCCATGATGTCACATCACATGCACCATTAGGGCTTCAGGTGATACCGTAGGTATGCTAAAACTTCACAGAAATTCACCATGGGAGAAAGATGGGTTGAACATTCTCTCTGTCAAAGGTTTATTCTAGGAAGTAAAAAACATTGAAGCATTAAGATAGAGCTACATCACTTTAAAAAGACATTGAAATATATCCAAGTAGGGATGAGCAAAAATACATTTTTCTATTCTTTGCTTAAGATCCTAACACAGCTGTGTGGGAAGCATGTATTCTTACTGGCCTATCCTCTTTTAATATCTGAGGAAAAAGTAACGTCTATATGCACAAATTATACAATGTGGGGGGAATATAAAGATACTGTCAGATGCAGAGTGACAGGAGCTAAATAATTCAGAGTCTAGTTTCTTTTCTTTAGTCTTCTTACAAAGTGCTGTTGGCATGTGATTGATAGATACTGTGTTAAAACTAGGGGGAAAGTTCCAGTTAGGAACTTAGATGTATACTCTTCTCTTCTTCTTCATACCCAAAATATACACACAAAGAGAAGCAATGAAGTCTCAAGGTTATACTGGCTCAGCAATATTAAAGGACAGAATGCCTGTGTCCTTGAAGGTACAGGTGACTTAAAAGCCTCTGTAAATTTCCTTTAGTTCTGGGTAAAAATCTGTGTCAAAACTGAAGTTGTGACTTTGAATTTATACTTTTAAAAACCATTTGGATGAAAGTTGTAGCATTTTAATTGGATTTAACAGAGACCTTAATGCAGTTGCTCATATTAGAAATTAGTGTGTCACTTATATTCGCAGCCATATTGCATGAATTTTGAGATAAGTTCTATGAGTGTATTATGTAGAAGTCTTCATCCTAAACTTTTTAAATACTTTACATACAAATCACAAATCATGTTTTCTCAATAAACAGGATTGATTTTAATTTAATTGCTGAACTGCAATAAAAATATGATTTTTACTTCTATCTTCTACTTCAGTAGACACCACTGGTATATCCAGTAAGGAAGCGTTAGCAGACAGACGGCAAGAAATGATACATTTCTCTTAAATATATTCTCCAAAGTTAAAAGCACAGATGGCATTCTGCAGATAATTCCTTGTAATTAGGATTGCACATAATTTAATATTGTACCATTTTATGCTAAACTGAATAAAATAATTTCTATAAAAACTGTTGCAAACAATGGATACCCTTCACTTCAGGCAGGATAATGAATAAGAAAAAATTAGTGATCCTGGATTTTCCTTGAATTCAGAGAGATATTTATTAACTTTAATAAATTTGTCCTTTACCTATAAATAGTATCACTTTGATAGTATCATTTAATTTTTCATTACAAATGTTTTTTTACTTTATCATTTTTGTATTTGTTCTCTTTATTCTTTCTTTCTTTCTTTCTTTCTTTCTTTCTTTCTTTGTTATGTATGTGGAGTTCAAGATCAAACTGAGGAACTTGTACATGTCAGGCAGTAGATTTTCACTAATCTGAATTCCAAACCCATTTTTTTTCTACCATCTTTCAAACTGAAGCTGCATCTCATCTTTGGTGAGTATTTGGTGCTAATCAATCATGTTATTTATATAACATTATTAATAAGGGAGGGAGGAAGAGAGGAAGGGATGGAGGGAGGGAGGGTTGGTTCTTAGTCTCAAGGATAAAAGAATTATGAATTGACTCAAATGGAAGATTTGGGACAATTTTATTAAGGTTTAAAGAGAAATCCTTAGGGTAGGCAAGATGTAAAACTAAGCAGCTTTCCAGAGGAAGATAATTATTTGATAAGGAAAAAGAACAAAAAACCATTCAGGCTTAGAGCCAGTGTGGAGGAAGACACAGAGTGTACTAGCAGCACATGAAAGGAAGTTTTAAAAAAGAGTAAGAAAGCCCAAAACACTGGGGATCCCAACATGTTAGGGAAACCCGGTTAGAAAAGAAGTAGAAACAAGAAAATAAAAGGTTACGGTTTCTGAAGAACTCAGAAATCAGGCAGACATGGATAGCACACGCTGTGGCCCCGTCAATAAACTGTGCACAAGACTGTAGGGATTTTGGTCAGGAAAAGTTAAACATCCCATCAATGCACTAGGCATTCAACCTATTTCTTTAGCTTCATGTAGGGTGAACCTGCCTCCCTAGGGTTGGTTCTGTGACCAGGTGATGGATCCAACACAACTGGAAAGTTGGATCTTCATCCAGGCCGGATATCTCTATTCTCATGACCAGTTTATCCTAATAAGCCATTCCTTCTACTGTATCAAAAGCAACAATTATTCCAACAGATATATAGTTTTCTGAGCACATTCACATTTATAAAAACAAATAACGGACATAATATTTAAAGCTGTGATTACTTACTCATCGCCTATGACTGATTATGAGAAAATACAGGTGATCAGTCAATATGGAAAGCGGGGGACAATGAGATTGCATCTTGGCAGTGTTCAGAGTCTAGATATTGGTAGTGTTCTTACAGAGACTATTAGTCTCTTATTTGGAAGACATTTATATATGTTCTTAAATATGCAGCACCTATGACGGTAGGTATAGCACAAAACAAAATAGGAAAAAGTTAATTGAAAAGAAACATTCATTTGGAGCAGATTTAATATTTTAGCAAAGGCAACAGGGATTATACCTACCAGGCTAATATAGTGAAAATGAATTTCAGCTAGCAAAATTATGATGATAGACCACCCATAATTAATAACAAGGACCGTCAGATGTCAGATGTGCAGTGACTTATTCATGGCTATGAGATCTGTTCCCTTGTCCACATTTCATGAGATATCATAGAATTTCTCATTAAACTAAGGTGGTATGAAATCCCTTAATGAGGATATTATCAAAATGCTTGGGGCATTTTTGGCAGGTGTCCTTGGTAAGATAGAGATGAAAGGAAGAGAGCAAGCTATGGAATTACCTCATAGTAATGTGGATGGTAGACTCTAGGATAACAGAGTTTTGGTCAAAGTGCTTGCTGTGAGAAACAAAGTAAACATAATTATCCTAATGGGTATAGCAAATAGGCCATAAAGATGTCTTAATCTCCTTAGCACAATTAGATCAAGAAAGACAGTCAACTAGGGAGTTCCTCTATTTGTATAAATAACTATAAATATTTGAGAGTTTAAAAACTTCTTTTAGTTTCCAGATTAATGGTTAGTTAGTTCATGGGTCCAAAATATATTGAACAAAATAGCAAGAAAGTCATCAAAGAACTCAGTGCCATAAATATATCTGGCAAGTAATCCTTTGTTCATACTGCCAAAAAAAAGTATAACTACTTTGAGGAAACTGCACTGAGGAAATGAGGAACTCAGATATGTTGAAAAACAATTCATATAATATGTAACTGAAATTAAAGTCTTAAAATTCCGTTACAGTCTCCAAGTTAAAGGGGAAGAATGGATGTCAAATAATCAATGTTGGGTCCCAAGTACATGTCATGGTTTATAGAAAGCTCACATAGAACCAAACTGCTATTGTGATCTTGCAAAGTGGTCATGTTGTCAAATTTCCTTATAAATATTTATGTCTGTACCTAGAGATGGGTGTTGATCTCAGTATTGGTAACAGAAGCTTATTTTTACAGCGGGTAGCAGTCAATGAAAGAACACAGCACTCATTGGTCTAAGTGATGTGATGTGACTGAGTGCTCAGTCAGAAATGAGGCACTTTTATCAACCTCCTATGCCCAGTCAAGGCTCAGGGAACATCATGGAAGAGGATACAGGAAGATTATCTAGGGAAAGTGCTGAGAAATACTGTCATCCGGACTTAACATCACTATTGTGTGATGAATGCATAGTAGCTATGGTTACCTGCACAATAGCTACAACGTAAAGCCAGCCAAAATTCCTACTTAGATGCTGAGATGATCTCTAAGACCCTACACTTCACTGAGGAGCTATTGGCAATTGATAGCTGCTGGGAGTGGGAGAATCCTTCTTCTTTCGGGATGTGGCCACTGGTAGGTGTTGAATGCTCCCATGGATGGCATCACACCTGTACACATATGGGCATCATTAATTGGCCTTACTGGTTTATTAAGAAAACCAAAAAAAACGAAGATGTGAAGTTGGGATCATGGCTTGTTGGGAATTATTACATGGAGGGAATAGGAAGGAGAATACCAAGCATATATAAGAACATATTAATTGTAAGTTCATTTGAAATTCTCAAGGAATTAAAATAATAATAACAAAACTGTCTAAAATATAACCATGATGAATGTTAGCTCTGGACCAGGTACACAGGGGCAGATCTTCTTTGTTATTTTAAGAGGATGGCATTTTACAATAAATTTAAATAATTTTATTGTCTTTTTCCCCAGGCTCTATTATAGAAAAAAATCAAGCTAAAGAGATGGCTCAGTGGTTAAAAGCACATATGTGTCTGACAGAGAAGCCTAATTTGCTTCCAAATTGCCACCCATGTTCAGTGGCTCATAGCTCCCCAGAACTCTGGAGGATCCAACATATCTGGACCCATCTGTCACTGCACTTACATGTACACCACCCGTAATTTAAAAAATAATAAAAATAATTATTTTAAAAAATAAAATAACATTACAAAAGTTTTTTTTTTTAATTTAGTAGAGGAAACTAAGACAGCCAAAGATACAAACTGGACAGCGTAGCTGGAAAAAAGACAAAATAAAACTCACAGAACTTTGCACTCTGGCTTCAAATGAGCTACAATCATTTCTATTGTTCTAATGGTTTGTTGTTACAGAAGTCCAGGGGTTACCAGAGTAACTATAACCAGTCTCTAAAAGTGTCCATGAGTTAAACTCAGTGGACCATCAGGTTTGTCAAGACACGGTCACCTGTTAGGCAAGGTCCTTACCTTTTCTCTTTGAAGATATGCTTCCGAGATGGCAGAAGTTTCTAGAGTTTCAGTGTAGATAGCTAGCCCTGGTGTATCATCAGCTTATTGCACCCTTGTTCTTTCTTGGGGTGTACTCCACAGCAAACTATTAATAGTAGTGCCCATGCCTCAGGGCTACTTCAAAAGAATCCTGGAGGACTGGAGAGATGGCCCAGCAGCTAAAAGCAATGACTCCTCTTGCAGAGGACCCACATGGTGGCTTACAATTATGTGTGACTCCAGTTTCAAGGGATCTGACATCTTCTTCTGACTGCCATATTCATTGCATAGCACAGGACCACTTATATGCATGCAGGCAATATCTCATACATACATATAAAATAATATAAAAATAATAAATTATTTTAAATACTCCTGGGCCTTGAGAATAGTTTTCTCATTTTTATTTTTCACATCAGATTAGTTAAAAGACTGTATTATCATACATTATCTGCCCTAGTGGGAAAGAAATCTAAAGAGAGTGTTTATGCTTCTCCATTTGGCTTGCAGACTGGAGAAACAGTGCCTCTTAAGAAATTTGAACTCACACAAGAATCCTGTGTTCATAAGGTGGGAAAGCCTAAAGCATAGCCAGAAAAGGCCTTGCCTCAGAGGAAGAGATTCCACACAGTTCAGATAGTAAAAATTAACATACCCATATTCCATGACTTTTCTTTCACATTTTCTATAGTTTTTACCTTACCCAGAAAAGGTAGAAAATAATAATCATTCCTTTACCAGCTTTGCCAAACTGTAAAAATACATATTTTTGTTATCAATTGGTTTCCTAACTTCTTCCAAGATGCAGCGTTTAGAACTCTAAATGACCTTAGTGACAATGCTATTTGAAACTGCCTGAGATTTAGAGATAATGAAGCAAGTGGTGGTTTTGTGGGCTCTTGGCATTAGTTCATTGTTTCACTTCAAGTACAGATGGCGTGAAAATAACAGTTCAACACTTAAATTAGCAGTTAAGTTTAACTACACTCTGATACACATTTTATAGAGCCTTAATATTTCATATCTTCCAAACCCATTATGTTTCATAATAAGGTGATTGATATCATTATCAATTAATGTCATTATTAAATATTTAGCTAATATATACTAGAAATAGATTTGAGTTCTGGTGACGTGGTTCTGCATCCTATAGACACAGTGATCACCATTATGAAGCTTGAGGTCTAAGAAGAAAAAATAAAAATTAAATTTAAAAATAACTTGAATAAGGAGAAAATTTGACAGGGAGAAAGGTGACTAAGCAGTTTGAGCATCTCAGTGTGGCAACCTAAAGTTGTTTGTTCTGACTCAAGGCTTCGGATCGCTCTTTTGTTCAGTTATTTTCTATGAAAATCTCAGAGCTGAAAGATATTTTCCAGTTCTGATATTTGTAAATATTTTGTAAAATTTTCCTGTAACATTCACATCCTAATCAGTCTTTATTTTGCTATGACCTTGGAGGCATATTTCTGTAACATAATCTTCAAGATTGACAGTGGTCCAGCCTCCTAGAATCTGTCGGCTAATAGTAGTCAAACATAGAGGGGCTTGCCTCCTTGCTCCAAAATATAAAACTGCCTGCTGTCTTGAGGAGAAAGTTTACTTTTCTTCCAGGCAAACCCAATTAGCAAACCATAGGAGCCAATGATGTCTTCTTTCCCCAGCTGTTGTTTCAGTAGAATTTAGATTTCGGTTGTTTTTCTCCTTTGTCAATATGATTGAATAACATCTTCTTAGTTTGCTCAACCTTGTGTAGTACAAATGTTTGCTTTTGCTGATATAAAACTGTTTTGGATTAATTAGAGAAAGAAAATCTTCCCTAAAAAATGACAAGTCAGTAGACATGTGAAAAATGTGAAGGGCTAAATCATTATAAAATAAATGTATGTAAATATCTATAAGGCAGAGAGGAAAGCAATATGGACTTGATTCATTTTAAGAACAGCATAGAAAAAATTAGACTAAGATAAGAATATTAGCTGGGAAATTAGACATTCTTGTAATGGTAGACAGAATTTGATCTGCTATTGATGATCATTCAGGGTGCTTAATGAAGAAAAGCCTGAGGGAAGACATGAATGCATGCATACAGAACACTGAGAAAGTCATTCATATAAGAATCATATCATGAGGAACTACAGCAGAATATAAACATTCAGCATAGATACATATGGCCTGATGTAATTCATGGGGCAAATATGACAAGACTTGCTAAACATGGGTTGTAAGGTGAGGAAAATTGTTATTCAACTTTATCAGAAAGGAGATACATGGTAGGACTGGAGAGTTGGAGCATAACACGTTTCTGACATGGGCCTGTGGAAACACGTGCGTTGCATCGAGCAGGATAGACTCTAGAGGCCTGTGTGATATTTAAGTAAGAGGTTCAGTGGGAAATCCTGTATGACCTTCTTCCTGAGAGATCATATTGTGCGTGCTGAGGCAGAGCTGCGCTCTACAAGAAAGCTGAGCTAACCAAGGAGGGCATCTCAGCAAGCAGCATTCCTCCATGATTTCTTTTAAAGTTTGTTTATTTTTACATTATGTATTTGAGGTTTTCGAATGCGTATCTGTGGGTACACCTGGGTCATTCAATACTCATGAGGCCCGAAGGAGCCACACACCTTGGAACTGAAGTTAAGGACAGCTGCTAGTCACCATCAAGATGCTGCAAAGTAAATCCTGGTCATCTGTAAGAGCAGCCAGTGCTCCCAACCAAGGAGCCATTTCCCCAGCCCTCCTGGCTGCTGTCTGCTTCAGTTCCTGATTCTTGGCTCCTGACTTGGCTTCCCTCACAGGCAGTCTATGTCTTGGAAATGTAAGATGAAATGAACCCTTTCCTCCTTCCCCAAATAGGATTTTGTCAGTATTTTATCAAGCAATGAAAAGCAAACTAGGACAGTGACCTAAAAACTGGGAGTTTTACATTCTTCACATTAAGACTGTCACTTTTGGCAAAGAATATCCAATTAAATTTGAATTTTAGAAATTATTTTGCCGAGACAGGGCCTCATGTAGCCTCAGCTGGCCTCAAAGTCACTGTGTAGCAGAGGACCACTTTGCACTTGTGATTCTCCTGTTTCACTCTGAAGGTTACTATGATTACAGGCCTATGCCACCACACTCGGTTTCAGTCATGCTGAGATCTAAGTAACTCTCTACCAGCTGGGCTACACCCCCAGCCCAAGAACAAATAATCATTTTGCTCTGAGTATGTCTCCTATAATATTTGGTCCATCTTTTATGATATAATTCTTTATATAACTCTTTCATTTTTGTCCAATCATTTGGTATGTGAAGTTCAAATTTAACTGGTCATCTTTGTCATAGAGTCTTGCCCATGGAAAATAAAAATGTGAAATAGAGAAAGATTGAAAATAATGAAATAAAGGAAATTCTCAATGATGAAGGTGAGTTAAGAATAAAGCTTTATAGTAAAAGGTTGATATGAAAATATGCAGTTAAGAAACATAAAATAATGGGGAATAGAAGAGGCAGATAGAGAATAAAGGCTTGTGTTTTAAGATAAATATAGAGAAGAAAGTTGTAGCCTAATTATAGCTTCCTGATAGGACTGTAGTATGGTAGATAGCCCTTGAAAGAGTTCCCAATCATTGTTACCCCGTGAGCATACCATAGACATTTGGACCAATGATTAACTTTTAAGAGTAAGAACA
The DNA here is from genome assembly GCA_035773235.1 of Eospalax fontanierii. NCBI lineage: Eukaryota > Metazoa > Chordata > Mammalia > Rodentia > Spalacidae > Eospalax > Eospalax fontanierii. The sequence continues at coordinate 83,337,565 of CM069532.1, read as the reverse complement.
GGCTATTTCCAAGTCTAGGTTATAAAAATTGTTACTTCATTTCATTTGTTCTGACATTTCCTCTCAGGTCATTAACCACAAAATGAGAACTCAGTATCTCTGTTCAGTATGTGGAGAGAATGTGAAGCATCACAACTGTCCTATGAATGAACTTTGAAGAAAGTGATCTTCCCTGAAGCCTTAAAATGTCTTTAGGGCTGGCCAAAACAATGAAAGTGATAGCATCTACCAACTTGAAGCTAGAATCCTGATCCACAAAAAATGGAAACAGGCTGACCAGTCTCGAGTGGAAGAATTCATATCAAGTCACATGTGGGTACACAAAATTAATTTGATAGACCTTAACATATATGACAGAACGCATGACATCCTGTGGGTGGGACAGTACTGATAGGGGAGGAGGTCTGAATATGATTAAGATGTATTATATGAAATGCACAAAAATTCAATAAAAATATACTCTAAAATATATTTTAATTGTTAAAAAAGTTAATAGCAAAAGAAGGAACTCATGGAGACTGAGCAACACACTCTGGAATGATGAATTGTTCAAAGAATTAACCATGAAAGAACTGATAGTATTCCCGGAACTAAATGAAAATGATAACACAACACAACAAAACCTCTATGACAAATTAAAAGCAGTCCTATGAGGAAAATTTATAGCTCTAGTCATCTATATTAAAATTCAGAAAGAGCGTAATTGTACAACTGAAGAATCTGGAGAAGAAAGAACAAATCCAAATCCAGCAGATCTAAAGACATAATAAATATCAGAGCAGAAATAAATGAAACTCAGAAAATAGTACAGAGAATCAATGAATCAAAGTACTGTTTCTTTGAAAAGATAAACAAGATGGAGACCCACTTAGCCCAGCTAATACAAAGACAGAATGAGTAAATCCAAAGCCATAGAATCAGAGATGTCAGGTGAGGCATCACAACAGACACCAAAAAGATTCAGAGCATTATAAAAGAATACCTTAATCATCTATCTTCCATCAAATTAGACAATTTAAATAAACTGATGCATTTCTAAATTAAATGGACCCACACGACTTACACCAAGAAGAGATCAACAACTTAAAGATATAACAAATAATTTATCCCTGAATAGAGCACCTGTATCAAAACTCCGATACCCCAAACTCTGGGACACTTGCAGAAAAAGCAGTAGTAAGAGTTTAATAGCCAGAGGAGGTGGATGACCACAAGGAAACAATTTTCTCGTCAGCTAGGAAGTTACTCATATGAACTTATGAACATATAAAACATAAAATTCAATTAAATATACACTGAAAAATATAAGTACTAAATCTGTGTGGTAGTGAGTTAATTCATTACACTGAGATTGGGAACTAATGCAGAAATTTTGAACTTTATTCTGAGAAGAACGGGAAGCTGCTCAAGATTCTCTAAGCACACCCTAACCTTTTCTGATCTGGGATTTCAGCTGCACTTTGGATAACAGAGATGTGGGGATAATTGCAAGGACTGGCCCAGATACAAGTAGGACACAGTCACAGCAGCCAAAGTGAAAACAAAGTTAACTACAGAAACAATGGCTTAAAAACAGAAAAAAAATAAAATAAAATAAAACTACATTCCTGGTTCATGCAGTTACATCAGGATACATACTTCACATATAAGTGTTTGCTGCCAGTGTCTACAAATAAGGGAGAACATAAGTCATCTTGTTTTCTGAGTCTGTGTTATTTCACTTAGCATAACAGTTTCTAGTTTTACCCATTTATCTGCAAATGCCATGATTTTGTCTTTCTTTACCACTGAGTAGAACTCCATTGGGTAACACTGCTTATTGGGTAACACTGCTTAAGAAGTATTGGCAACTAATTACTATTGGTTGAGCATGAGTTAATCTTCCTAAAGCAGGGGACTCTGTGCAGCCTGACTACTAGACCTGCATCAGTGAACCTGCACTCGGGTCATTTGGGAACACTAATTTTACACAATAGACTTTAACACAGATAAAGAACGTATGGGTTCCAGGTGGGGGACCATGGAGGGCACCAGTGGGAAGGGGATATAAAGGTGATGAAGATGATTAAGATAAAGAACCATGACCAAGTACTAGATATGTTACCCCAGTTTACTTCCTGTCCATACTGACTCACTTCTCAGAGAACACTGCTGCAGACTGCTGTACTTACCTGAGAACAGAGAATGAGTCAAGACTACGGGAAATAAATTTGACAATACATTGCAGTCTTGCAATTTATTTCCTCTAGATTTTGTCTTTCCAGTTGGTGGAACATTTAACTATTTATAAAACTGGTCTAGGTATGAGGTGGAAGAAGAAAGAGACAGCATTAACCCAATTGTCCACAGACTTGGATTCTAAATGGACGCTCAGAATGTTTTTTAACTCTTTTCTCGTTATCACCTTTTGTTTGTTTTCCTTATGACATTGAGCAACACAGATACATTAGGCACAATGTCCTTTGGAGAGCCACACGCTGTTGTAAATCTAAGTTTACTTTTCACTCCTTTAACAACTGTGAATAACTTCCTTTCAGAATGTATAAAATATAGATTCATGATTAGGAGTGTTAACTCAATAATAAAAAGGTATATTTCAATACCTTTCACACTCCTTATAAGAGAAAAAAATCATTATACTATATCTAACTCTTTTAGAAAGAGATTTTGGTGATATCAGAACTGAAGATGGATGTCTGTGAATAGAATTTTTTCCTTATACATATTTTATGTATAAAGTATCTGATTTTGATTCTAAGATATGATACCATCACTGACCTAGGAGGCTGTCACAATCGGTTGCTTGGTAAAGAAAATGAAATTGTATTTTATATATTAGTCAGTCAAATTCCCTCTTTAAGGGGAAGGTTTGACTTCATCTGAGATATAAGATTATCAGAAAAGAATGAGAGATAAAATTGAAAGAGACTTAGAAACCAAGCAACAATGCCTAACAGAGCAATCCACTCACCAATAACATTTAGCATTACATTCATAACAGCTTATTATCTATCATTGTGTTAATGTAAACTTCATGGTAGTTTTGTTTTGCCTCTTACTATCATACTTTTCAAGCTGCTGCTGGGAAATGGGAGGATCTTCTCTGAGATATGTTTTTCATCTTCCAAAGAATGAGTTTATTTGTAAGTCATACACAAATTACCGTTGTTGTTAAAATACTTAAGATAAACAATGTTTGTGAAGAAAATATTTCTTTTTGCTTGTGGTTCAGAGAGCTAAGTCTATGTTCATTGGCTACGTTCCTTCAAACCTCAGGTGACATATTCCATGGGGTAACATGTGGCAGAAGAATCTACTTACCTGCTGGTGGAGAGGAAACTAGAGGAAGTTTGTGTCTGAATTTCTCCTAAAATAACACACCCTCTGTGATCCAACTTCCTTTTAACAAGCCATATTTCTGAAGTGTTTCACAACCTCCTGGGAATTACATGGTCTGGAGAGCAAGCCACATGATCTTTTGGAGAATATTTCAAGTTTAAATAGCAAGTTAATTTATTCAGTACATCAGAGGTTTCTTAATTTCAATGCATGTTATGAATGACCCTGCCTGAGCCCTTATGAACACAGCGAATTTTATGGGACCAAATACAAGTTGAATTGTAGATTGGTCATCACCAAAATTAATGATAATGAAAAAATTAAGCCTTCTACTCAAATCACCACAAAATTCTTCACTGCAAAACAGGCCAATGCACATTTAAAGAAAACAGTATATCTGAGGAAGCCATATGTTGCTACCATGTCAAATAATTTCAAAGTAACACACATGACACATTTGTATACATGTTTTAAAAAATGTTTTCAATTGACTTTTAGTTGTGAAGAATACCATTAGAAATAATAACTATAAAAAGTTAATGAAGCCACTGGCTTCAATGAGCTCATAGATCAAGGACTTGTAAAGAAGTGATCCTGTGCAGAATTGTAGTAGAAAGATGCTCTCACTGTATCTCAGAGTGATGGGCTGTTCATGGGTACCAGGCTGGTAAAGCTATCATTTGAACTAAGGGACAAACATTCTAGGGAGGTTTCTGAATACCACGAAACATTCCCAGCAATTATTCATTTCTGAGGTGAAGAAATGTGAAACAGTGTTTCAGATTTAAGACACTACTTAACTGTGCTTATTGATTTTAGTGTATTTTTAGCCACAGGAGGCAAACTAGTTTTGAAATCTGGACTGCAACAGGTTCTGGAAGGTTACAGAGCAGCAGTCCAAGGGAATCACACAGATTAACACCTTGTACATGCATCATAAGGAGTCTTAGAACACTAAAGAAGCTACTTCCTTTTAAATTTTTCAAAATTTATTTTCTATGGACTTTTCTATGGTCCCTATTGTTTAGACAGTGAGAAAGAACATGACTTTCTAGGATGCATTTTTTTTATTATACTCTTTTTTTATACTCTAGACTTTACTTTTCCACCAAACCAGGAATATGAACAACTAATTAATTTCCAAGTATAAACCAAATACCTTTTCCTGGGTTAAAGTGAACATAATTATCTGCATCTTTCTGTCTTAAATGATGCTTCCTGTCACCCACTTTCCATCCTCACATCATTTTATTTTCTTGTTCACCCTCAAATCTTTGTTGACTGTTCCTTAATACAACAAGCATTGTCATGACAGTACATAACTAAGAGAGTGAACAAGACAAGTAAGGCTGTCAAGCTAAGAAGCTCACACTTCTCTAAGTAACAAGTTTCTCTTGTTTTCCAGAAGTTCCAAGTTCTTAAAAAAAAGTGTTGTCAGTGATTCAACTGAGTTTCTCAGAGCTTATAGTAGTTACAAGTACTACTTATAAATAATGAGTGAATGTATTGCAGTCAAAAACAAAATAAAAGCTACCTTTTGGTGTTCTTTATGGTTGTTTCATTTTTTTGATTGCTTTAGAAAACACAGGAATTCTGTCCTCCCACACACAATGCAAACTGTTACTGTGTAAACATAGAGCAGACATACCACTGATTAATATTCATGTTTCTTTCTTGAAGTAATTCAATTGAGTACTCAGTGATGTTACATAATCTTTCCAATGCTACAAAAATGTACAACTATGATTCAAGCACAATTCTGACTGGCTCTAAAGTGCAAGGGGCTAGGCTTATAATACTTCAGTCATCATGTTTGCCCATAATTTTTCTCTTGCTGTTTCTTACTCTGTTTAATTATTTCATTGGAATTTTATTCATTATGCTTTGAGATAGGACATTACTATGGAGTCTAAGCTGGCTTAAAACTTCTGAGTATTGAATTTTCAGATGAATGTCCTCACATCCAACCTATTTTATATTTTAAAACAGACTTTCAAAGAAGATACATACAAACACACACCATAAAAGTACATAAACTATAAATTTAACATATACATGCTTAAGATATACATGTGATATGAACTCAAATCCAAAGTGAAAATAAATAAAAACATAGAGTATTTTTCAGTGCCTCAAAACTCCCAACTGTTACTTGCTCATACTTTTATTAAGCATTGTATAAAATTCTAGTGTGATCTTGAGTCATATGTTCTTGATTTCTTGTTATCTTTGAGTGTGGTTTTTTTACATATGGATTTAGATAATGTAAAAAATGCTTTTGGCTTCTGTTTGGGCTTGCTGTATATGTTTATGTTGATAGATGTTCTCTACATCCATATATTCTCCAAGATTTTCTGCTTAACACACATTCATTCTCATATAATTAAAATGCATATTTATTTCTTTAAAAAGTGGGAAAATAATAGTTCTGATCCATTATGGGACAGCTCTTTTTAGGTAACTGGTTCATATAATAAGAAAGCATATATACCCCATACTACAGCTAGTCATTTTAAAAGTATATATTGGTGTTCCATGAACTATTAAAATAAATAATTCACAAATACAGATCCAATATTAAGGCAATCCATTATTCTTCCAAGAAAGAAACTGTTTTTGTTAGCATGAGTAGCCCAAAATAAAAACTATTTGGCCATTTGTAAAATGTTATGTTTAAAATCATATATTGACAAAGAACTTGTGGTGTTGTAAGATATAGGAAACCATTGTTTCAAAAACTTAATATATAATTCTCTGAATATAATTCAGTTATGATGTAGAAATCTCATTACTTCATGAAATCATAACACTCAATCTTATAAAGTTAAATTCCTTAAGGCACTGTATATATTATTACAAAATAGGAAGAAGAAATCCATTTTCTAAGATTGGAATCAGATGCTCATTAAAATACTCATTATGCATGTGAGATAAACTTGTAGTTCACAAGTGTATCAGATTGAGTGACATAAAATACTTTGGGCCCTAAACTTCTGCAATCTGAACAAGAATAGAAAGGTGAGAAAAATCTTAGCAGCAAAAGTATTTTATATAACATCATAATACATTCAAGAAAGAGAGGATAATATCACCCCTTTCTCAAAACACCTTCACTTAATCTTATTCCACAAAACATTTCCATTGATATTGCCTGGAATATTAAAATTATGTATCCCCTCTCTCTATTTCTATATAATTTATAGTAATTTTAATAGAATATGCTTAGTATTCAAGCATAGATCGATGGATATAAAATGTATGAAGATATATATGGATTATGTATATGTATATATATATATATATATATACATATATGTGTGTGTGGGTTGAGATGAAAATATTTAGTTATATTCTCTATAGCAAAGGGAAAATTATTTCTTGAACCCTGAATTGTTTTCACTAGTTTTTGTACATTTGTCAGGCTATAGATTAATAAAGTTGATTGCATTAGGAGGCAGATATGAGTGTATATACAAGGTAAGACTAATTTCTTCTCCTAGATGCATGAAAAAAAATTGCTGTGATGGAACTTGACCACTGTGGGCGGTGCCATCCCTGGGTAGTTTATTTGGCATTGTATAAGAAAGCAGGCTGAACATGGACCGGGGGCAAGCCAGTAAGCAGCATTCCTCCATGGCCTAAGCTTCAGCTCCTGCCTCCAGGTTTCTGTCCTTATGTCCTGATGTCTTGGGCTCCCTCAGTGATGAACTGTGACCCAGGATATGGCAAATAAATGCTTTCCTCCCCAAGTTAGTACTAGTTAGTGTCTTGTCATAGGAACTGAACTTGAGCTAGAAAAATCACGACTAAGCAAATTGTTAGCTCATGGCTTTGTTAAATATGTTGAATGACAGCGTACAATAGCTTCCTCTGAGAAGAAGGAAGGAGACTGGGGATGGCATCTGTGTGACATGAGGACCTGTGTGACAAATGTGTTCATGATCCTGTCTTCTTGGCAGCATCACTCAGTTGCCTGGACAGCATCCACAATTGTGTCAGTCAATGCCCTTTTCCATTAGCCTCTCTTTTTCCTCTATTGTTTCTGCTTCTTTATTGAAGATTGACTAACTAGTGCTGGGTTTCAAGAAAATGTCCCGCAGATGTGGCCACAGACCAGTCAAATGAAGCAATTTCCCAATTGAGACTCCCTCAAACCCAGGTGTGAGGTGTGTCAAATTGACAATGAAGCTATCCAGCACAGTAATTATCAGAGTAAGTGTGAAATGAAAAAAACATACTAGTATTAATTTATGTAAAGTGATCAGAATTGTTGACTGATTATGAAAGTAATCAGTAGTATTTAAAAGTAATCGCTGTATGGAAAAATAAACTGGTTTCACTGTTGAATCGTTATCATAGTTAAAGTAGTTAACAGATTAAAGAGACATGATTCCAAGAATATTTTAATGATTTTTTTCCTGGGAGGATGGATTACAGTGTTAGGAACTTCAGATATCATTACTACTGTGTCTCTTTTTCTTAATATGTTGCTGCCCCTAATACAGGAATTAGAAAGTACTTTTCCTTATTCAAGAAAGTTAATCGTTTTTCAGAAATGTAAAGAAAATTTTCTTTCAAAGTTCAAGTACTAAAGGATAGACATCAAGAAGGCAGCAGCATAGACTGCTTAATAGTAAACTCCTGATGAGCACTGTTCATACCAGGATGGGATGCACACACATCACCTGGGTGTAAAATATGTGTAGGAATCCTTGACTTTCCCCTCATGCCTCATCCCTCATCTCTCAATTCCCACAGCAACTGTGGCAAAGCAAGAACCAGAGCCTTTTTGAGCTCTGCTCTTCTGCTTCCCATATTCATAGGAGCAAGCAGAAGCAGATGGCGATTTTTTTTCCTAAAGAAAGGACCAAAATGCATAAAATTTCAGAGTGTGCTGCTAATTTTTCAGGTATATGAACCTTGCTTGACAGCGTTCATGGTTATTATCATATACTTAGGTCCCTGATTTCCCATTACAGGGAGCAATGAAGATTCAGCCTTAAACATTACTGTGGTCTTGGTTTGATAAAGTGCATTACAAGAAGAGATTCCAGGAAATAGATATGCTAATTCTTAAATAAGATTTTAGACTGCCTTCTTCCCTCTTCCATTCTGCTCTACTTTTGAAAGCTATGTTTAACTTTACTCTCAGCCCTAAATACTATCAATACAGATTTAGTGCATTAGTGATACACTAGGAAAATGAACAGCTTTTCAAACTAGATTTTCTAATTTCCTTGAATTTTATTTTCATAATAGTTAGGCCAATATTCAATAAAAAGCACTGCTCTCCTTTTTAGATCTCACCTGCTCTATTTCGTTTTGAATACCATGACTGAATTCAGCAAATTTATTTTTCCCATGATCCATTGAGCCCTAGGAATCCACCTAATTAGGACTTTATTCTCATGTTAGTGAATACTGATGGTGTTTTGTCTCCACAAGATTAGAAGGAGTATTTGAATTTCAGAATATTCAACAGGAATGGCAGATAGAAAAAGAGTGAAGGAGCCCTAGTGAAGCCCTTGTTTTCACTTCTCTGACAAAAGCATTTTCCAGAGACCCTGGCATAGCCAAACAGAAGTTCTGCTTTAACCATCCCTGATCTAATCCATTCCTTACATGCCTGAAGTCCAGTCGTATCAATTTAAAATGCTTTCAATCGTTGTCTTTTTCCTGAAAAATCTATGTTTGTGATCCAACACAATGACGCATGCATGTACTTCCAGCTACTCTGGAGACTGAGGTAGGAGTTTGAGGCTAGCCTGGTTAGCATAGAAAGAAAACATCTCAAAATACAAGTAAAAAATAAATACAGGTATTTACTACCAGATTTCTATAAATTGGGCATTTTCTCCATTTCAACTTTCATTTCTTCTGTCATTTCATTTCTAATATATTAATTCAAAGATAATTATAATTAGTGGTAATGATTTCGTAAATGTTTGCTTTACTTTGTCAATAGTTCTTTCACTTTTGTTGTTATTGTTGTTTCTGTTTTTTTGTTTTGTTTTGCTTTGTTTAACGAGACAGCGTACTCCTATAGCCACATCTGGCATAGAACTCACTATTCAGTCCAGGCTGTCCTTTACCTGCCTCTACCTTGTAAGTTCTAGGATAAAAACTCCTTCCCCACCATGCCCAACATAATTCTATTACTTGTAAAAATGCTTGTTTGAGTGTTTGGTGTTCAAACATGAAGATCTGAGTTGGAACCCCTCAAAATCATGTAAAAAATGTATGGCATAGTGGTGTATGGTATGGTATGGCATGTAATCTCAGAGTTGGGTAAGTGGTGAAAGGTTGAAAACCTAAGACAGACAGTCCCTAAGGAAAGACTCCTGAGGTTGACATCAGGCTTCTAAATGCTTTCGCACACAAGTGTATATGTACTCATACACACACATTTGACCATGTGTACTTGCACCCCCTAAAACCTGTATCCATACACAAAGTCAGCTTGTTATTAGAAAACTAACATGCCTATTATTAATGTGGTGCTCAAAAAGTAGAGAAAATAATACAAATAAGGAGATGAGTCCAACAGGTGAAAATGTTTTTCAACTGAGGATTTACTTGTTCTGTACAAGTGGGGAGCAAATTTTCCAAGTTAAGAAGATTTGGGAATCTTAATGGAGAGGAGTCCATATTAGAAGACAAGCCCATCGGAGGAGAATGTGTGTCATGACTCCCAATCATGACTGAATTTGAAAACTTAAAGATAATCCTTTTAAAACTTTCCTGGAAGACAGCTGATTTCTGAAGAAACTGAATCTCTCCTTTTGATCACTTTCACAGGACTGACCTGATTCCAGACTTCTGTTACCCTTATTACTTCGCATGTTTTGGAAATGGAACAGCCAGTTTTGTCATAAAATTGTTTAGGAATGTGAGGAAATAGGATTGAATGAAGTAAGAGAGAATAATAAACCAAAAGACAGAATGACAGTACAGAAACAGACGTAAAGGAGTTCATAGTAAGGACTATGTTTGAGATTCAGACTTTCAATTACTTATTGCTAATATACCCAAGAAAAAAAGACAGAATTGAAGTGTGTCAGGTTAGAGAAAACCATGAAGGAATGAAAACACACAGAAAAGGGAAATAGAGAAGCAATAGTCTGAGAAGAAACCTAGAAAACTATTGTCTTAAAAACCATCTATGAAAGCCTAAATTTAAAAATGGGAGTGCTGAAGAATAGAGAAAGGCAAGGGGTGTCTGAGTCAAATACTGCATCCAGGAAAGCAGAGGTAATGTCCAGGCGCTGTGACACATTCCTTTAAACCCAGCACTTGGGAAACAGAGGAAAATCGATCTCTGTGTGAGGCCAGCCTGGTCTACATAAGGAGTCGCAGGCCAGTCAGTGATACAGAGTGAGATCCTGTCATAAAACAAAAGAAAACGGGAAAATGAAAGAAGGAAGTAAAGAAAGGAGGAAAAATGAGAGAGAGAAGGTGTAACTGAAGACCATAACTAAGACTTTGATTTGTATAAAGTCAAATTGAAGATTTTCAATAAAGAATGAAGAAGTAATTCACAGCTGGATTATGATTTGCTACTTTGCTATGAAAAAACAGAAGAGAGCTGAGTGCCAACTGGAAGTAATACTTAAGTCAGAGATTTTTTTTAAAAAATGTAAATAAAATTCAGTGTTTATTCTAGTGAGAAAGATCAAGAAAAGGAAGGAAGACTCACAGAAAGAAAGAAGCAACTTCAGGTCAAATTCTTGAGTATGTGAAAGGGATTAGAGTCAAGTATGTAGATAGACATATCAGTCTTTACTGGAAAGGAAATGCATCCTTATTGTCAGTTCTAAACAGTGATTACATTAACACAATTAGAGATGAGCAAAAAGGTATCATTGTCATTCTGAAGCTTAGAGTTTGTTCTCTGCTCCATATTCTGAAAGAAACAAAAAACAATCTATCATCACAGAGATGAGATATTAAAGTTTTAAAGAGACAGGAGACACTACCAGGGCATTTCTAGGTACATTAACATCTGAATGAACAAGGTCTTTAAAATATCCTGTGATTGCCAGGAAATATCAAGGATTAAACTGACAATCAGGAAGATCCTGAATTTATTAAAATCAGTCCTTATACTTTGGATTTTCCTTTTATCATGCTCACTTTCATGTGCAGATAAAGAGAGGATGGAATTAAGTTTAATTAGGGATCAGCGTTTGGCAGAGAAGCATAAATCGCTACAGCAGAACACGAAAACTGATAATGAATGCATAGAATTGTTTATAATAGGATACTAGAGTCTGAAAAGGAAGAAGTGATAAAAATGAAAGAAGAGATAATGAGAAAGCAAGTCCATAAAGTCCATGTTCTGATGAGGTCTAAAGATTCATTAACATTACAACCAGGTGTAAGGCTCTGGGATGTAATCTAATCATGGCCAGTGAGTAGGACTCTCTAAAATGAGATTCCAGAGGGATACATTTTTTTTTTTGATAATGAAAATATCTGGAGTTGAAGAGGTTGAAATACAGTGGAGAAAAGATCCTTAAAAACATACTAGAGAGATCATAATCATGTATCTTATATTGTCACAAACCACCACAGAAGCACTTTGGGAAAAAGGCAGTACATTTCACTGAACGAGTTCATTGAAAGCCATTTTCAGTGGAAGATATTACAAATTTTATTGCTTGGTATTTAAAATTCAGGATATTACATGTAGATTACCTAAACATTTGCATATAATCAAAATAAAAGAGATAAAAGAAAAGGGTCATAAATTAATACCTGTGATAGCTAGTTCCGTGTCAGTTTATCCAGTATATATGATGTATGATATTTTGTGAAACAATACTTCTAGGTGTGTCTGTAAGTTTCTGAGCACAATTATCATTTCAAGTGCAGGGCAGAGTAAAGCACATGCTGCTGCATAATCTGAAAGGACATGGTCCATTTCCTTAATGACATGCAAAAATGGAATTCATTGTTACTGCTTGAGCTGGATTCACGGTTTTCTGCTGCTAGTGCTCGTCCACCTCTCAGCTTCTGATCAGGACCTTGAACCAGAGTCTCCACCTCCAGTCCTGCAGGTCTCAGAGATTCAAGTGGCATTACCAGACCTCCTGGGTCTCCCAGAGGCATATGCTAATTGTTTTTCTCAGGCTTCATGATCATGCATGCTAGCATTTCATGACAAATCTTGTTTTATTATATGACATTCTATACTAATTCTGTAATATTTTATATGTATATCCTTCTCTTTCTCTTTCTCTGGACACGTTTAATCCCTTAGTTTAAAAACAGCATGCCTAACCTTACTACAACCAACTAATGCACTTTCACTTTTGCAATTTTCTGAAAAAGTAAAGAATCATGATATTTATGTTTTATGTTTCTTTTTAATCAGTCAAAGGGTAAGACAGTGAAGATATGTGATAGAAATGAGGACAAATGTCCCTGAGTTTGACGCCCAATATCATGCACACACTTGTGCACACACACAAATCTGTTAAAGACAAAAATAATAACTAGCTACTGTTTACAAAATAATAAGTAGCTATTATCCACAAACTTCTGGTGCTGTGTTTTTAAAAGAAACCTGTAATATAATATAATATTAAAGCACTAATATATATATATATATATATATATATATATATATATATATAGTCTCATTAGCCCAAGCTGGCCTTGAACTTGATCTTACTATGTATTCATGAACTTCTGATCCTCCTGACTCTATTTCCCAAGTGAGTTCTATTTTTACCATCATTTATTGTTGACAACCTGAGGCACAGAGGGTTCAAATGGTTATTCAAGGTTAAAGAGCTAGTAAGTGGAAAATGTGTTTTTAACTCGGGCAGAATGACTGCTGAGACCTTGCCCTGCATGCCACAACCAATACAAAATGCATATTAATAGGCTTTATTCAGACTATTATCCTCATAGACTACTTTTCAACTTTGAATTTCTTTGATTTTTCAAATTCATTACCTCCTTCCTAATGGTATCCTTTATTTGCCTGTCCTTAAATGAAATCATTTAATGGATATATTATCAATTATGAAGATGATGAATGGCTGCATTACCTCTGAAAAGGCTGCTTCAGCAAGCTGTCAGGTATCAAGTTTCTTCCAAAAGCACTAAGGTCACGATTTGTCTTGTCATAGTCCTAACCAGGACACTTCTTTTGCTGGTGATGCAATAACTTGTCAGGACTTATCATAGGTTGTTTCCTCAGAATTAATTTGAGACAAATATCAAGTTGCGTGGGAGCTCATTTTATACAGGATTTTAATGATTCCCTTTTCAAGATTATTAATTGAAGTGTCAATTGATGGTAAGCAAAATTAGATCTATACTAGGTATTCGTCAGTTCACTTAAGCCTTCATGAGGAATATTGTATTGGCTAGTGAAATACTATAAAACCTGTTCAACTAAAACCAAGTAAAAAATAAGAGGGAAAGAATACTAAGAGGCCAGCATAAACACCTAAATACCACTGTGGCCACTGTTCTCTCCTGTGAATGAATTTCTTTCTTGTATGTTTTATTTATAACTTATCATACCTAAAGATTTATTTTTATCACTTTTGCTTATGTGTATGTTGTGGGTCTGCATGTGGGTATGTGCCCAGGAGTGTAGGTGCCCAGAAGGGTATAAGAGGCCATGAGTTCCCCCGTAGCTGAAATTACAAGTGATTTTCGGTCATTTGACATCAGACTGGAAATCAAACTGCGCTCCTCTGAAAGACCAGTAAGTGCTCTTATGAACTAAGACTTCTCTCTAGTTCCCATATCTTACTTTTTAAATGCTACCTCCTTCTAGTTCTTTGGGTATAATGCTTAATTCAAGTGCGTAGTTAGCTAAAATATAATTTCCTTTACACATTACAGGCTATCCGCATAAACCTGTCTAATTCTTCCCTTGTGACAGTAAGAAAATATATGTATTCATTATTTTATCCCCCAAATGATAAGAAAATACTGTTGAATGATGTAGATGCAGTTTTCTATGCCTAACATAAAGTTGGTGCTTCAGAAAAACATTTTTTAAGTTATTTGTCTGATAGTTTTAAGAAGACTATTTTAAAATTATACTTTCTATTGTGTGCATGGGAGAGAAGTGTGTGGAGACCGGAAGAAAACTTGCAGGGGCTAGCTCTGCTTCCATCATGTGACCACACGGATCAAACTCAGATTGTCAGGCCTGGTACCTGCTGATCCTCTTTTCAGCCATGAAAAATTTTTAAAAACAACTATTGGCTGTTTCACATGTCTTTTCCAACAAAAAAAAAATATATATATGTATATATATATATATTTTTTTTTCTAGTAACAGTTAATTTTGGCTTCAGTCAGTATTACTCATGAAACCACTAATTTGGAAATATCTCACACATGTTAATGCAAAACCATTTTATTTTTATTGCATGTGTATGAGTATTTTGCCTACATGTATATAAGTGCATCAGGTACATATAATGCCCATGGAGGCCAGAAGAGAGAGTTAGATCCAATTGAACTTGAACTACAGAGGGTTATTAGTCATCACATGACCTCTAGGAACCAAAACTGTGTCCTCTTCAAGAGCAACCAGTTCTGTTAACCAGTGAGCATTTTCTCCAGCCCACAAAAATATTTCTTACAGATTTCTATAATCTTACTCTACTCTCTTTTTTAAGTGTATGTTCAATTAAGATTAAAAGCTAATCAAAAACAAAAGCAGATCCAGACACATAAGGACTAAAGTTGGTTTCAAGTTAGGTGTAGGGTGGCTGTTTGGAATTAGAGAATACAGTCTGTAAGGACAAATCATTCATTAGAATAAGTAGTTATTCAGATATCAAAGAAGAGCAAACAATTAGCAATAAATGTCAGCAAATATTGCAAACAGAAATTTCAGGATTGTACTTAATTAATTAACACCCTGGCAAATTTTATAAAACTCTTCCCCTCAAATATTTTACTCACTATCTTTAGCCAACTCCTGCCCTAAGAAGTTTTGAAATATTTATGTAAGTAGTATGGAATGGTAATTCAGTATTTTCTTTGCAAGTGCTTTGTAATGTTATTAGTATATGTAATGCATGGCAGCTCTTTATTTTCAAGTCCTGGCATATTTTTAACTTTTGGTCAAATTTGAAATGACTGTCGAGTATCTTTGCAATATGAGATATAGTATCTGAGATCAGTTCAGATTTTCTTCTTCAGTTCTTCATCTAGGAATCAACAGTAGAACTGAATTGGACAATCTGTCAGCATTGTCCTGATTTCAGTGTTCCATCCTTCCCAGTATTCTTGTCCATGTCTATATTTTATGTCACATTTACAAGAAATTTAAATATTTTCGGAGCATGTTTATATGATTCACTTGGCTTCATTAATTGGATTATGAAACTATACAAAAACTCATTAGTTACTTGTATTCAAACTTTATCTTCCCTTTACATGAGTTACTGCTTTGGTATAATCTGCAGTCATTTTTCATTACAATTAGCAGCTGAGTGTCAGAACTATTTAAATTTATTATTACTTTTGTTTTAGGCTCCATTAATTTTTTTCTACATTTTTAGACAGGCCAAATGTTTTTGAATAAATTTAGCATTCTAATGCACTTTTTGTTCAGAAAGTTCTTTCTTATTCTCTTGGAACTTCCTGAGCTTATCATTTCTCAGTGAAGTTTAATTAGATTTTCTTCTTTTCGGTAAGAAAGGCAATGAAAAATTCTAGTGGATAAGCAGGCAATGTTGGCTAATTCTGGCTAAAGCATGCAATTGTGAAAAATCAATCTAATAATGTGAATTCAGTGATAACTCAGGTTATCTGTAAGAGGAGGAGGGACTGTGAAAGTTGTCAGTCTCTAGACAGTGGTCAAACTGAGAGAGCTGCATCCTGCAGAGAGTGTGACTGAAAGGCATATGCTTATATCTTGATGTTCACCGAAGATGTGAAGCTCACAACTGTTTTTAAAATCTATAATTGTGTTATTCTGTGTCAGTAGATGTTAGAAAGGGAAAATCCTACTCAGATAAAACAAGTTTTTGCTTTTCCTCTCTCATGTAATGCTGGATGTGCTGTTTCAATGACTAGAGAGTATGCCCATTGATAAGAGCACATTTCCAAGACAATTTAGATGGAACAAAGTCTCAGAACATATTGGGTTCATTTTTGGTTCCAACCATTGTCAAAGAGTTGGGCTTTCTTTGATCAGGTACAATTATAGTGTGACATCTCTCTATCTCAAACCTCCTACATAACTCTGAAAACACTGTATTTTCTTAACATATTCCTAAAAATCTGAAATAATGAAAAAATTAACGCAAGTTTAGGAACAATAAAGCCAATTTTGAGAAAAGCTAAGAAAATTTTAGAGTAGAAGATAAGTTCCATGAACCATTTCATTTATTTCTTTTGTTAGTTGTTCACATTACATGGAACTCTCTCTATATTTTTTGATGAAATGCATGGGTGAAAGAAAATTAGTAAATGAAATAGCTCAAAGATTAACATAAGATACTAGAGAGGCTGGAGTGATTGCTCAGTGGTTAAGAGCACTGGCTACCCTTGCAGAGGACCAAGGTTCAGTTCCCAGCATTCACATGGTGCTAAACAACCATCAATAACTCCAGTTTCTTGGAATCTGAAGTCCTCTTCTGATCTCCACGGGCATTACATGACACTGGTGTACCTACACACATTCAGGTAATCCAGTCATTAACTCAAAATAAAAATAATAAAAGAATTAATAAAATAAGATACTACACACACATCTAATATAATTTGAAAGGGCATAAGCAAACAGTAAGAAAAAAATATAAACACCCTGTTGAGGAAAACTGCAATGGAAATTATACTATTTTTCCTACATTCTTTCCTATTTTGGTAATAAAACACTCTGACCAAAAACAATTTGGGGAGGAAAGGGTTAATTTTAGCTTAGGATATTGTCCTTAAGGGAGGGAAACCAGGACAGGAGCTCAGACTGGAACCAGGAAGCAGAAACTGAAGCACAGACCACAGAAGAACACTGCCTTCCTTACGGAATTGTTCCTCTGACTTTTACTCAGTCTTTCTTGTACAAATCAGAACCATCTGCACATGGGCTGTTCCTTCCCATATAATTCAACAACCAATAAAGTATCCCACAGACCTATCCATAGGAAATTCCCCAGTTGAGACTGTCTTCCCAGGTGTATCAAGTTGAAAACTGAAAGTATCCAGAACATCTAGTTCCTTGCCAACTTGATACCAAACAATATTAAATCATAACATTTCCATTTCTTGACCCCAATTTCTCATTTTAATATTAATATCACCATATAAAGCATAGTATATTAAAAATCAGATAATCTTTAATTTTTCCATACACTTTAAAGTGGAGTGTCTGTTTTTAAAAACTTGTTAACCAGTTTGTTTTTAGAAGAATCTCTAGTTGGCCTAGAACTTCAGAAATTTCCCAGGCTACTTGGTTTGCCAGCTTTCCTGGAATCTGCCCGTCTCCACTTCTTATCTCTCAATGCTGGGATTACATGGCTGCCTACATGGGTTCCAGGAATTTTAACTCAGTTCTCATATTTGTGAGCAAAAGATCTAACAACTAAGCCCACACCCTATCTTGTATGCTTTATTTATGAATCAGAACTTCCAAAATATAAATGTTATTTCCTATGATTTGGAAAAGATCCATATAACAATAAGATATATATATTTAAAGTCTTTTAACTGTGGGCCCCTGTAAAATCCAAAGCAAGTTACATTCTATCTTAATACAAGGGGAAGAACCAGGGCACTCAAGCAAAATCATAGTCCAGCTACGTAGCCCAGTGTCTGATATCTGAGATTCATTCATTATCCTCTGGGTTCCAAAGGGCCTGGGCAGCTGTATTTTCCTGCTCTGCTGTAGGGCCCTAAGAAATCCCAATTGATTGGCCAGCACCCCATGGACCGGACAAAATGGCAATGGCGCTGAGAGGCAATGAAACAAAGGCCAACCAGAGGAAACAGATACCTAACATGGTAATTAGGTGAACTAGGTGCATAAATGCCATTGGAGGAAAATTACTTCCTCTCTTGTGGACAGCGCATGAACAACTATAGCCTCAATGTAAAGTAAAAGCGTGATCGGAATGACCTCTAAAATGATTGGCCGAAGGGTTGGGGCCATATGCTAATGACCGTGGGTTTTGCCTTTATATTGTGTGCACTGATTTCAATAAACGGCTTCCTGCTTGACATGGACTCGGGCTAAGTCTGGTTTACTCCGGGAGGGAGAGGCTAGCCATGCACCAGTCCCTGACTCGGGTCAGAAGCGCACACCTGCCCTTCCCTTGGCTCTCTGCCCCTCAGCCAGGGACCAGAGTAATCTGCGAACACCAGAACTTCTCTGCCGAGACTAGCGCTACACTCTGCCATCTGCAGCACACACACCTTGTCTTGTAGACTCAGACCAGCTCCACTCCTTACCTTCTGCTGCACTGGGTGGTCAATGGCAAATTATGGCATTTCCACTGTCTTCCAGGTTCTTCACTGCAGCTGAGGCTGTGTCTTTACCTATGGCCTCTACTGGCTTCTCTGCGTGGAAAGCCTCAGATTCTCTCCATGACACCCCCAATTCTGTGCTTTTCATATTACCAAAACAAGTACCACATGGGAGACTATCGGGGATCTCAGCACTCAGGGCCAGCCCGAGAGGACCTAGGGGAACTCCAGCATGTGGGGAGGGGATGAGTAGACGCAGAGTTAAGACACAAACTCTGGGAGCTAGACGAGAAGCAGGCCAAGTGGGTGACACAACAAGCTCCTTTATTGAATAGGTGCACAAGCTCTTATAGGCCTGGAGAACAAATGACCTTATGGGGTAGGGTCCCAAACACAGCCAATAGTAAATTTCTCCCCAGGTAGGCAGGTTCTTTCAAGGTGCTGGTCTCAGGACTAGCCAGGGCAGAAGCCAAGCCCACAGGAGCCATTCCTCTATTTCTCCCAGCAGGTGGCCTGGCTAGGCCCATTCTGCATTGTGCCCAACAGGAGACTCATTTAATTTACCAAGTTCAGGTTCCAGCTTGAGATGCAGCCTTGACACCCTCTGACCCACAAATTCTATTTAGGGTCCCTGAGAAAATATGTCCCAAAATATTTCACCTCCGTGAGGCTGGTCTTCATAATCTTCATAATCACTGCTGTATTTTCAGCCCCAGCTTACCAGCATCAAGTGCCCCAGTAAAACATAGATTACACTTCCCAAAATTTTTAATTCAAAGATATCACACAAACAGCACTTGGAGCCAGTAGTTACTACCATACTATAAGAGACAGTAAAGATTAATACAAATATTAAAATGGCTTGATTTCAAATAAAAGCTATACTTGGGAAGAGAGTGAGTGTGAAGATGAAACAATTGTTGAAATAATACAAGGTGAAACCATGTGTATCTACCAGAGGAAAACTGGGAGGGTAAGTAGACACTGAGTCTCTCAGTTATGTCAAAGAACAGATTCAGTGGGATTGAGATTGTCACATTTTGAAGAACAGGAATTTGGGGTCAGAGAAGGCTAAAGGATGAGGTGAAAATAAAGTTTCTTATGAATTTTACTTCAATTAGGCACCTTTGTTGCACTAGGAAGACTTCAGTTGATGTGAACTTGATGACTTTTGTCAAAGACTTAAAGGAGCTGAGTGACACTCAGGCCCAGGGATGATAGTTGTAGATTTCAGTGGGTGAATAGAGAAGTGAGATTATTAATCAATTATAACTATCATCAAATTTCTAGATACATAAGTGAATGTTCATGGACATGAGGGAGGGAATGAAGAATAAGAGGACAGAGCGATAAAATGAGAAACAGAAGAGAAAATGGGCAGATGGAACAATCAGGAAAAGACCATGTCTCATGAAATTTATTTTCCACACCTTAGTGGTCGGCGTCTGGTTAATCTGTCTGAATAAAATGGAAACTGATCTTCCATTTAGAGAGATTGATTTATTTAGGGCAATTTACAAAGTTACTGGTTACCTGCGGCCTTCAGGCAAGGTCAGGGACAGCCAGGTGGCACAGGGCTCTTAGTCCATTCCAGGCCAGAATTTCGCTTCCACTCACGTGATTCTTAGGACTGTGGGGACTTAGAATACTGCCTCTTGAATCTTGGCCTTCCACGTGGGCCTGGGACCGGGACATTTTTCTTCCCCCATGGTTTCGCTCTGTGCCCCTCCATGTTTTCTCTCCTTTCCCCACCTTCCTGCCCCCTTATTGGTCAGAGGGCGGGACTTGCCACTGAATGAACAAATAGAAAAAAAAAAAAAAACTCAGTGAGAACCACGTATTTACCATACAGACCACAATTCCAACCTGGAAGAAAAAAAAAAATCTGTGGAAGATCTAGTTAAATTAAATGTGCCTCTTTTTTTTTTAAGTTTTAATCATTATTTTTATTTTATGTGAATGAATGTATTGCCTGCATGTATGTAAGTTCACCCAAGTGGTTTCGAAGAGTGTGTTGGATGCCCTGAAACTAGAGCTACAGGTGGTTGTTAGCTGTTACGTGAGTGCTTGGAATAAAAACCCGCGCCTCTGCAAGAGAAGCCAGTGCTCTTAAATGTGCCTCTTAAATCATGTATTGACGGAGAAATGTTCTGAGTGCAATGATGAAAAAGAAAGAGAAGAATGAGGAAGGAGGAGGAGGAGGAGGGGGGTGGAGGAGAGTCATATTTATTAAACTTGAGGTAAGGTGGGCAGGGAAAAAGAGAAAACACAGTGGGGAATGAGTTCTCAAATCATTCTCACACTGGTGTACTAACTAAACAGCGAGGACACTTTCCTTCCAACCTTAAGAGAAGGAGCAGAGGGAGGTAGCCAAGCTGTTCTCCAGTCATCTCCTTCTCTTCCTCCTCCTCCTCTTACTACACCTCACTGTTATGTCTCAGATGACATTTTAGTAGCTGTTGTACTTCTGGCTTCCATGTGCTTATTATGCCTTGAAAGAAAGAAAAAAAAAGGAAGGAAGGAAGGAAGGAAGGAAGGAAGGAAGGAAGGAAGGAAGGAAGGAAGGAAGGCAAGCAAACTTTGGTGATTCCATGAAGATTTGCTTGGATTTTTTTCAACAATTGACTTGGTTTGATGCCAGGCAATGTCAACATAGTGATCAATATAGGTCTTATACTTCTCAAAGATGATAGGGATGCTGAAAATGAGCAGCCGTGCTGCAAAGGACTGTCCTCTAACCAGCAAGCTATGGACAGACACCCTCTTCCCAAGCTTGGTTGCACCCACCTGCCTAGGATCATCATAAGGATCTTGTTGACTGCTAACACTGCAGGAAAGGGGGGAGGGGGCATGGAAAGCTATCCTCACCTCACTCTACCAGTCAGCCCTTGTTACACAAGCATTATGGACTAATCGTATATGTGGTATATAAGTGGAATAAGTCATAAGGAACCTCTCTTGCCATTTTACTTGGCTGTGAGCAAGTCACTTTCCATGCCTGAAAGGAGACTTTCTAGTGTGGCCTTAATGGGGAGCACCCATACTCCTGTAAGTAAAACCTCACCCACTTCTCTGTAATTAAGTCCATAAAGTCACTGATTTCACACTGTAGTTTGGTGAAACTGTACCTCGTTTGTTATAAAGACGAAGGGAAAAGAGAGGTCGATGTCCTTTGTACCTCCCAGAAGGAAGTTTAGCAACAGCAAGAATCATGAGCGATCCATTAAAAATAGCACCAATATAGATCATGAGCCACATAAAGACAACCAGCTTCAAGCAGTCAACCAGATCTACTAAGAGAAAGAGACAAATGATGAGTTTCTGGGCCCTCTTGATATGCACTATCATGGCATTCAGGTAGTTGTGGAAAAATTCTGAGGACAGACTGATGTCCACTTCCAAGAAGGATTTGAATAGATGACCTTCGTTTGACTTCTGCACAGCTAGGATGACAGTCTTGGAGATGATTCAAAGCTGTGGTGACAGACAGGAGAGGCAAAATTAGTTAAGAAGCCACATTGCTGACATTGACAGCTGCCAGAGACAATAGCATGATCAGCACAGTGTCTAGGATGCAGCTTTTCTCCCCCAGGGCAGGGTAGTCCCCTGAATCTCCTGTCATCACTGGGCATGGACAGCTCAGCCCTGGAGGATGAGGAGACCAATTGTGACAGAGTGTCCAACAATGACTCAGCTGTGCTATACAAACAGGGGCAGGAGAGGGGTAAAGAGAGACTCAGTTATTATTTTTGATGTTATCTTTCACGTCCCCTAACTTTAGAATCTTTAAAGGTTAGGGGTGACTGAGGCTATAGCTAAATCCTGTTTCTCAAACAAGCACAGTCAGGTTGTTAGGCAAGAGTTTTGATTCTTAAGACCCAGATAAGACAGGAAAAAATTAGTATTAATGAGAAACATTCTATTTTGTTCTAATTAAAAAGGAGTATGGGGTGGGATAAGGAACACTAAATGCCTTTAGAAAAAGCCATATGGAAACCTACTATAGAATTTTCTTAACATATATACAGAGACATCATAAAAGAGATTAAAAAGGAGTTATTCTTTAACAGGTGAACATTCAAATTTCTACTCATCATAGGCTAATAAAAACAAAACAAGACAAAACAAAGCAACAAGAAAAAGAAACCTGCCTAAGAGGACTTTCTAGAAGCTGTTGACCAGAGATACATTAATCTATTGAGTATAGAAAGAAGTCATTAAGAGTCAGTTTGATATAAGTGTTTAATAAGAAAACTAGTATTATGTTCTCCATATGTCCTATGATCTGTCTAGCCTCTAGTTCTAAGCCTGATATAAATGTAAGGAATGGACTCTAACCTAGGAAATGCACTTTAAATCCAATTAAATAGTAAATAGTTACTCCCATTGTATTTTTATAGCACCTGTGGTCAAATCTTTCTTTCCAGATCAGTTATTATTGTAATTTGCAGGATTCACAGCTGGGTAAAGATGATAATTATTCTTTTTTCCTTCTGGTAGCATGCATAACACTTTCCACCACTATGAAAGCTAGGCAGTAGAGATGAAGCTTGGATAATAGAATCAGCTTGATGTACATTTGTTTGTTCTATATCTCCGGTATACCATGTCTTCAGAAAAAAGGTCTTACTATGCAGTTCTGGTAGGTAACCAACACCAGATGCAATGGCTAGTATTGTTTGAGGGTCTATGGGACCCTAGAAGAAGTTTCTTTATTCAACAGTAGTGATTAACACAAAACCCCACTGCTATCCTATATGCAGAGGACAAGAGGCTGCAGAGGGCGTATCCCTGAATAGGACACCTGTATTAAACTTCTGCCTCCCAATCCTCAGGGATCGCTGTTAAAGAGAGGGAGGATGAACAAGGCAACAGCTTGACAGACAACAGTCTGTTATTCATAGGAACTCACAGCAATGGTGATAGCATGACAAGTCCCATTCAAGATCAATCCAGACAAAATCTGAGCATATACATGGGGAAATAGGTAAGAAATTCCAAAAACACCCATGGAAATTGTAGCAAAAGATGGTTACTGGGAGAGGCAGAGATCATTTCTTTTAAGTATGGAACACTTGGTTGATCAGACTCTAGTAGATGGCACCTCACTAAAGGAAAACTGGAGACACAAATTAAACTCTATATACTTTATTTTATATATAATAGAGTACATTAAATTGGGTTGGGGCCAATAAGGGAATGTGTGCATGGCAGAAAGTTTTAAATACCATTAAAATCTATTGTATGAAAATTACAAAAATTCAATGAAAAGAAAACAGAACAAAAAAGTGAACTATTAATCATAAATACTTCAAAAAACTTGTCCATTCAACAGTTATTATATGCATGTTTCATGGTTATATATACTGCAAGCTTCTGAAGTTTCAGAGAACAAATTAAGAAACCCCCCCTTTCAAAAAGATTTAAATTAAAGCAAATCTCTGACAATTAGAGAACTGTAATAGGTTATAAAGAGCCCATCCAAGGCATAGGTCACCCTGACTTGTGGATGTATTGTTTAGAGATAAAACACCATTCTAGCAAACTGAAATTCAAACAGAAATTTTTAAAAAGCACAGGACAAATCGATACAATGAAATCACTCAATATTCTCATATTCTCTCAACTCTCTCCTCTTTTTACCTGCATAACCTTTTAAAACTTGGGATTTTTTGAAATATATTTTTATTGAGGCATTGTTTGTTTCATATAGACGATCTCAAGCAATCTTAATCATATTTATACCCCTTTACCCACTGACATCCCTAACAGGAATTCTTTCATCTGTGTTAAGGTTTATTGTGTCAAGTTAGTGTCCCAAAATGACCTCAGTGCAAGTTCATTCACTGAGGTCTAAGCAGCCTGCCCAGAGTCCCTCACTTTAGAGAGATTAGCCCAACATTACCCAGCAGTAATCGTAATTCTTAAGTAAAGTTGAGATCTACTACCCATTTCTCCAGTTCCATGCTGAGTTATTGTCTGCTTGAATTTGCAAAGGTCTTGAGAATTCTGAAACCATTGCTGTAGTTTCATGTGAGCAGGGTCAATGGAGCTTGTAGAATTTTATTTCCAGATGGTCACATACCTCCTCACTGGCTCTTAAAATCTTTCCACCCCCTCTACCACAATGGCCCCTGAGTGAGTGTGTAAAATTTATTATAGGAGACCTGCCCCGGGAACCCACACTCTGCAGATTCCTAATCCTCATGCGTTAGCCATTTGTGATCTTTGTGCTACTGGCCTTTTATTGCATGAGAGTTCATTAATAAGAGTTAAGAGATTCAATAGGGTCTTCTTTATCCTTTGTTCTAAATTGTGTGAGCCTTGGCTGTAGAGGCTGCATTGTAGATGTGCTGCTTAGGCGTGGACAATTCACACACAATGTCTCTGTGTGACCAGCTGTGGTACTCTGTATTAATCTCTGTCTAATGCAAAAGAAGTTTCTTTGTTGAGTGGTGACTGGGACACTCAACTCTAAATATTAGGATATGTATTTTGCCATGAGTAAGAAGATACATTGTGGCAGCCTTGGGGATTTCTCTAACATCTATGATCTCTTCAGTCATGTATATTTGGCTACAATTACAGAACCACACGTGAGTTTCCTCCTGTTGAGTAGGCTCTATGAAAAATTAGGTAGTCATTGATTGTCCCAAGATAAAAGTGCCACTACTGAACCTGTATGGAATGCTGTGCCAGCCACTGATGTGCTTATTTGGTCATGAAGCTGGTGTTAGACCATCGACTGATGTCTTCCCATAGCTGCTTGCATAGTCCTCTCCAGACCTATGAGTGCTAGCTTTCATGGGAAGTGGTGTTCATGTCAGTTCCATTGCTGCAAAACCAGTCTCCAATGTCCAATCTTCAGCAGTCGGGCTTTACCTTTTAGTTCTGGGAGGCAATCAACTGTTGTGGCAATACCCTGTATAATATTGGGACGCGGTTGAACAACCCTGGCCAACTATTCAAAGGAAGGCTTCTACTATTCAAAGGAAGGCTGTTTCTTGTTATGTAGCCTTCGACTATACACATGGGATCATGCAGAGCTAGTACATGTGATTTGTCATTAAATTGTTAGACAAATATGATTCCCTCTGGTATTTTACCTTAATTAGGCATCGTTACTTTCTCGTCTCTCCTCTCTCTCTCTCTCTGTCTCTCTCTCTCCCCCCTTTCTATTGCTTCCCCATTTAAAGTGTCCCCATTTCTCCTTTGATGATACTGGTCTCCTAAGGCCCCACCTCTCTTGAGCTCCTTCTCTCCTTTTATCCCTAGTTCCTTGTATAACCCTCCATCTTCTTTCCATTTAAATACTCCCTTTTATCTGTTTCTCCCTTACTAACACCTGTCTCCTATTATTTTCTCTTGGGTTCCTTCTTTCCCTTTACTTCCCAGGTTCCTTTCCATTTTCCTGGTTCCTACAGTTATATCAGGATACATGCTCACATCTTAGGGTTTGGTGTTAAGATGCTCAAATGAGAGAGCATATGTGGTTTGTTTTTCTGGTTATTTATTTCTTCACTTAGCATATTAGTTTCTGGTTCCAGCCATTTACTTGCAAATATCATTATTTCATCTTTATTTTCCCCTTAGTCGTACTCCATCGTGTAAATGTACCGAATTTTCATTATCCACTGGTTGTTTCCATTCCTTAGCTACTGTGAGAAGTGCAGCGACAAAGATGAATGTACAAGTGTATTTGCAATAGGATGAGTGCTTTGAATATATGCCAAGGACTGGTATAACCGGGTCAAATGGCGGATTTATTTTTGAGTTTTTAAAGGGTGTTCCACATCCATTTCTGTAGGGGTTGCAGGAGTTCACCAGCAGTGAATGAGAGTTCCTCTTTCCCCACATCCTCTCCAGCATTGGTATCATTTTTTTTTTCTCTTGATCATAGCCAGTCTGACTGGGATAAGATGAAATGTTAAAGTGGTTTTAATTTTCATTTCCCTAATTATTAACAATGGTGGGCACTTTTTAATATGCTTCTCAGTCATCTTTATTTCTTCTTTTGAGAACTCTCTGCTCAGATCCTTAGCCGATCTTTAAAATGGGTCATTTGTTTTCTTGATGCTTTGTATCTTTTCTTTTTTTCTTTCTTTCTTTCCATTTTTTGAGTTCTTTATGTGCTTTGAATGTTAGACCTCTGGCAGATGTGTTACTAGTGAAGTTTTTTTCCCACTCTATGGGTTTTCTCTTCATTTTCTTGGTTGTTTCTTTTGCTGCACAGCTTTTTAGTTCAATGAGGACCCATTTATTGATTATTGACCTTGTTTCCTGAGCGATTGTTGTCTGGTTTAGAAAGTCCTTTCCTACACCTATACCTTGTAGGTTACTGCCAATGTTTTCTTATAAGAATTTCAGTGCTTCAGGTTTCACATGGAGATCTTTGATCCATTTCGAGTTGAAACTTGAGATTTGATTTTACTCTTTGCAAGACAGTGATGCAAGTACTTCTCAAATATTGAAATCAGTGGGAAACTAACTTTGCTCAGGTTACATCCTAGTTACTCAAGGCAGAACCTACCTGTAGGGGCAGATTCCAGAAAGCTGGGTTGTTTTTCATCTCCCCAGCTGATTCTAATATAGGAGATGTTGAGCACCACTGCCTTGTAGCATTCCAGAAAGCCCAATGGAATCATAATTCTGAACCTGACTTCCTGTATTTCCATTGTGACTTCTGTGAATCTGGCCAATCCAGGATAACCTTAGTGTTGTTCTGATTGTAACCCAGAAAGAGGAATTAAAATTTTTAGACTGGAAGGTGAGCATTAAAGATGGTCTTGTAATTTCTGGCGTCTATAGGTGATACAAACTGACATATTAGCATTGACATGGGAATCTGGAAGGGAAAGCAAATTTAAGAGCAACAGAGAAAGTTTGAACAACTTTGTCAGATATATGTCATTTACTTTTGACTGTAACTACTGACACCTAATCTTATAAATTTGCTAAGTACCACAGTACTTAATCCAGATGAAGCTTCGTAGCTTTCAAAACCTCTCAGTTTTGAATATTAAAATTAATTACATTATTTCGAGATGAAAGTAGTCAAAGCCCACATAATTCTGTGAGAAAAAATTCATGACCCTTATTAAGGAAGGAAAGTGAGGTGTTTCAAAGAGGACCTATGGAGTAGTTATGTACATTATAGTAACCTGGTATTGCTTTGCAACAGAGATAAAATTGAACTCGGACATCAAAAGGAATGAGTGGGGAATTATAACCAAGGAGAAAGGTAGAGTTCAGTTCTTGGATAATTCACACAAGAAAACAAAAAAAAAAAGTGAGGAATTTCTAGCTAGCTGGAAGACTCAATTAGGGCTGAAGGCAGGCCAGCGTCATAAGGTAATGAAACTTATCAGAAAACAAAGTGAAGGATTTTTCAAAAAATGTGTAGTATTTTTGATCTGTGTGTATTGTAGGAGCTGTGTGACTTTTCCTCACTAGGAAAACATCTATTCACTGCAGATAAGGTAGTGACAATAGACTACAGGAACAATTCTAGCTTGGTGAACCAATATGTTTATAGTGATTCTTAAGTGGGTGAGGCATTACTTCAAGGAGCATGTCTGACTCAAAAACAGTTGTATTGCAGAAAAGCTCACACCAATGTGACCGCTCAGCAAAGTGGCATCCAGGAGCTCCTAGACAATTTTCTGGCAGCCTCCATTGGAGTCTCCTTTCTCACAGCAATCCCTTACTGCTGATAGACCCTTGTAGAGGGGCCTTGTGAAATTTGTAGCTTTCTGAGCTTCCTACATTTTGTAAATGTCCTCAGTTTTCCTCCCCTGTAAGGCTCCCTCATTTCTCAGGAGGGGAGCATTTCAATTGGAAGGAAATAGCTATGTAACATACTAGAACAAAGAAAGAAACTCAAGGCATGACAGAATTCAGGGCCCTGACTAAAGCTTTGTTCAAAGGAGGGAATTTCGAACAATGCCAAAGAAGAATGGTCACCTGTAATGAGGACTGGTTTCTAAAGGAAGGTATTCAAAAGAAGAGAATCTTAAAATAATCAAATGCTGTATTTCAAAAGAGATTAAATCTAGAGGACTGGATAAACAGATCATGTTCTTTTTCAAAGGATATATTGAATGTTAACCTCTAAACATTCCCACATAGAAACTTTAAACAAAACCAAATATAAATAATTTTTATTTTGTAATTGAAGAGGTTTGTTACATGCAATTTTTCCACAAGGGCTTTTCCAGTGTTCAATAACCTAGCCTATTTTCCTTAAATTTTCCACACTATAATTTATGTACTTTACTTATAATTAATTCTCTGTGATGCCTTAGAATATTTCCTTTTTTTAATGCCCTTTGTACAATTCTAACCAGTAAAGTTACAAAATAAAAGCACCCTTAATCTTCCACCTAGTTATATTTTCACATCAAGAGTAGAAATGAGTGCTGTGATTTTGATTTTAACAAACAGTGCATGTGTCACAACTTATAATTATTCCTCAACCTTACTTAGACAATAAAATGAGAGAAATGGCACACTTAGAACTCCTTTGCCTCTGTTACTAGGCATACAATGTTCTCCAGGAAGACGAATGACTGAGGTACATTTTGGTTATTAAAGTGAGTTTTATTATGCTGTTCAACAAAAATGCATTTAATAGCATTTTCATTATATTCAAATCATATCCAGAGTTACACACTTAAAAAGTAAATGAAGTGTAGTCCTGTCGAGAATTACTCCTGTGTGAATTCAGGCAAAGTAAGAATAGTATATTATTCTTAATACAAAGTCCCCAATATATATTTGAGCTATAAATACACGTAAAGATGAATGGTATGTTTTCCAAGGGTATTTTACTGTGAAGTTAAAGGTAGTTAAAGCAAAAGTCATAAAGAACTTTCTTTTTTTTTTCTTATAGAAAATGAGTGACATACTGTTCAATTTTTACAGCCTGATTGGAACCTATCCCTCAGTGCAATATGAAATGCCTGTTTATTGTGGGTCTTGATGTCAGAAATTAATTAGTATTCTTCTGTGAGAGACATATGTTCTTTCCAGAGCCAACAGTTTTTCTAAGCAGATTTGTTCTCTCTTTCTCTGTCTCTCTGTCTTCTCTCTCTCTCTCTCTCTCTCTCTCTCTCTCTCTCTCCTCAATCCTTATATACTTTAGGGGTTTTTCTTTTTTGAAATTTGAGGAAATTCATCCATAAATATCCCCTAAAACCTGCCACACATACAGTGAAAAGTACTTGTTTGTTTTAGTATCTATATAATAAATCTTGCTGTTTATCAATGGAAGATGACTCTGAAATAAAAAGATGAATTTTGTGTATTGCAATGTAGGAATAATCAAAACTTAAGATAAAAGTTTTGAGTAGCATACCTTTTCTAACTTAAAAATCACTTTCAGGCTGGTTAGATGACTTAGGGTGTAAAAGTACCAACCTCCAAGTCCGAGGATCTGAGTTTGAGCCTCAGATTCACAGGTAGAATGAGAGAACTGACTCTGATTTGTTTTCTGACCTTCACACAATTCACACCATGGCCCACACCCACTTCTACCACATACATGCATATACAATAAATAAATAATATATACACTTAGAAAACAATTTTATTAATAACTCTTAATTAATAATTCAATTCTTAATTTCTTATTGTCTATTGAAATACTCTCCTGGTTCATATTATACTGCAAATGCTTTCTAATTGGAGATTTAAATTTATCTTAAAGAAATTTATCTACATTTGACAACTTCTAGTTTGTCACTGTAGTCTCTTTCATAAGCCATATTACTTTTATTCATCTAAAACTCATGAGACATTAATACATTTTGAAAGTCAGGTAAAATTAGTTTTAGTTATCTCATCTTATTGATCTGTGGCATTTTGGTTGAATGACTAAAAATATAGAAAAACAGGGTTAACGGATAATGGTATCTTATCTGTCAGCTATCATGTTTAAGGACTATTGAGTCTAAGCTGAAATTCACGATGTACTTTGTGGAAGAATAGAGTCAAGTTTAGTGAAATCAACTGAAACTTCCCACATAAAAATCTTAAATATCAAATATGAAATACTGAGCAATTTATTTTCAATTTAAGTTCAATCTTTGCTGAAAAAAATATTGGCAGCTGACTACTGTTGGGTAAGGAAGAGCTTATCTTCTTAATGTGAGGGACTTTGGATAGACTGACTAGACTACAGTGGATGAACTTGCACTGAGGAATGTTCATGGTCATAAACTTGACAGAATAGGCATTAACACACATGGTGGCTAATAATCATCTGAACCTCTAGTTCCAGGGGATCTGACACCATGTTCTGACCTTCTTGGGCACTGCAAAACAGGAGCGCACTTACATACCTACAAGTAATACACTCATACACAAAAAATAAAAATAATAAACTAAATGTTTAAAAAAGAAAAGGGAATAATTTTCTATGAAGTGGACAACTATGTTAGAGAATACAGTCTGTGCATTAGGGGGTGTGCACTAATTTTCAGTTGACCATTACTCATTGCTATTAGGCATTTTCAGTAAAAGGATCTAGAAGATAAGTTTTACTTTTGTTTGAAGATATATCAGAAATTCTTGCAGACATCTAAAATTCCATTTAAGAACCTTTGCCAAATAGAATCTTGAATATAACAGACATGCTAAAAGTGATAAGGTAAGGAAAGAAAGAGGTTTACTTAATTCCATTGATTTTCTATCAATGTCTCCCTTTCTGACCAAGAATACAGGTCAACAGAAACACCAAAAATCTTTTTTAAAAAGAAAAACTAAAATATCATCTTTTGGTTTCAACATGCCAAGTTTAACCACCTCTTGAATTAGTATTAACTATACCTTCAGTATTAAATAAAGCTTTTTTCTGGCTTTAGTAATAAATGTCCAGAGTAAGTTTTGCTTTAAGGCAATATTATGTGTGTATGTGTGCTTGTGTATATGTATGTGTGTATGTCATGCATATGTATGTATGCGGTCAGTCATGTGTATTGTGGTGTTCACACACTATGTCAAGGTAAGAAGTCAATGTTTGGTTCTTTCTCTATTATGCTGCATATTATTGTTTGAGGCAGAGTCTTTTACTGAACCTGGACCTCATCAATTCAGAAAGACTCCATGTCCAGTGAACTACAGGGATCCTCCTATCTCTTTTAAAGCGTTGGGACTGTAGAGCCACAGCTGGCTTTGAATTTTGTGATAGGATGTTCCTGGAGTTCTGAAGGCAGGACTTCCTGCTTGCACAGCAAACGCTTTACAACTAAGGCAAACTCCATCCCCTTAAGCAGTGCACACTTCTTTGTGCCACCATCCCCTACTATGTACACGTGTGACAGTTCCTTTGTGCCTTAGCTCGCTGGAATATATTTGAAATTGTTGAAGTCTAAGAAGTAAATGACATCTCTTAGAGTCAAAATAAATGAAAGGAATTCACAATAAAGTGAAGTGAAATGCAAGATGCATTTCATATGATTTTTCAAGAGATCGTGCACAATTAAGAAGACACATGAAATTGCAAGTGCTAATTGATTGCGTCCCTAGCCTAAAAGCTGGTACTGATGGCATGTTAGATCTCAAACAGGTTTTATTTTACCTGCTCAGTTACTAAAATCAGGATATGTCATGTAAGTTTCTGAATTTCAAGCAACTCAATCCTATGGAAAAGAAAGTAAGATAGAATAATGGCAAGGGCTTTGTTTCACAGACAACTGAAGGCACACTAGGAGGAATACTTCACAGTGACATTCATTCTTCAAATTTTCAGAACAGTAATATATTCATGTCTGCTAAATGGTCTTGATTTTAAGTAGCTTATGGCATAATCGCTTAAGTTTTAAATTTCTGTTACTTAGAAAATTTTTCTTTACATTTTTGATTTAAATTTTTAGTAGAATGCATATTTTAGACCACCCAAGCTTGAACTAGTTTTCTTTTCTACTTTTTTAGGTTTTTCTCATATAATAACACATGTTTAATTGGTATGATTTGTCACTTTACTAAAATAATGCAATATATTATAAATTTGTATTTTTGTCTTATTATTTTGAAATATAAGTGACCAAGGTTAGCACTGAACCTAATAAGAATTGAGAAGTATAATTAATTATTTAAAAATTAGACATAATATTTCTGTATGAAGTTAATTGCTTTTGCTTTCTTTCGTTTCCTTAGCAGAGATGACAATTAACCACCATGATTCCTATTGACATTTACAAAAATGGTAAAATACAGAAGTTCTGGAGAGATGACTCTGTGGTTAAGAGCACTGGCTCATCCTGCAGAGGACATAAGTTCCAAGCACCCATATCAGGCAGTGCAATACTTGCTGTCACTGCAGCTCCAGGGATCTGATGTTTTCTTATTTCCTCTGTGGACACCCACACACAGGACAAACACTCACACAGACACATGCACACACACACACACACACACACACACACACACACACATATATATATATATATAAATTTTGAAAAATTTTCACCATCAATAACTGACTTTAAGCTAAAGTTTCTAGTCGCTGCCTGAGCAACTTAATCAGATCCATCATATCCACGCCTAACCATGTTCTCAGACTATTGAAAAAGGCTGAAATGTATACTTCTGAACTCCCTCAAACTTGAAACTAGGACTAAATCGCAGGGGGTAACTGCTAGGCTGAATGCTCTGCTATGTATTGAGGCAAGAAAGAATTTAAAGGCAGAAGTTGACTGATCACCTCAGGCTTCATATTAATATTTAAACATGAAGCAGGGTGTTTAATGTGGTTTTGAAAAATCATTTTAAGACATTTACTTCAACTTCATGTTGCTGCTTTTATTAGAAATAAATGAGTACACAGTTTTGTAAAGTGATTTTTTTCTCATTAACAGAGATAATTTATTTTGTTAATGTGGCAAAACATACTTCTTAAAGTCAAACTATTCTTTCATACTCTAACTGTGTGGTTACTACATAGTATGACTTTTAAGTATGTTTGGTTGATCTATGCTTAACATTGTTTCCAATTTATTTACATAAGTGACCTATTAAGTTTGGAATACAAAGTTCTGTACCCTGCTGTGTGCTGTGTTTGGTACATATGACATATAATGTTCATATGGTAAGATGTGTCTGTTTCAGCATAGTAGGGTGTGAATTTTGTGTGCTCATAATAATAGGATACATGATTGCAACATGCTGGCTATATATTCACTTATTTGTTTTGTTAACAGAATGTAAATGATTTAATTTCCTTATTTGGTATTTTTAGATTTATCAATATAGTATAGTTTTTATTTCTTTCTGGGTTGGTTTCAATTAGTATTATTCATAAAAATTGTATGTGATGAATTACTTACTGTCCCAAACTTTATACACCTGTAGAATACATATTACAATAATTTATAATTTTTCATATGAGCTTATATTATTTCTTGACTTATACATGCATGGTGTCAGTTGATGCTTTCAATAATAAACTCACATGGCATTACTTACAGCTGTATATAATAAAGTATTTTAAAGTTCCTTAATTTCTACCCTTGCAGTATGTTTATTCTTTTTCTCACTCCTTAAAAAAAAAGTTTCTTTCAGAGGAATGGTCTTCTGTCTTCTATTCTTAACCAAAATTTTTCATGAGATTCTGATATCTATATGTGCACACCAATCTTATAGACCTCAAAAAGTTATCAGTATCTGATCTTCCTCCTGGTATTTTTCAACGGACTACTAGCCATTTCTTAACAGGTTGTTTAGGGCGACTGGGAATTCGGATACACTGGCTACTGAGAAATTTAGATGTGCATATTTTTTAATGAGAGGTAAAAACAGTAACTAAAATAGCTACTATTTTAGAACTAATATCAACTCCCTTTTTCAACACTATGATAAAGACTAACTGATTTGAGGAATGGAATAGAGATTTGACCCAATGCACGTGGTGATGCTGGCTGTATAATCCCAGTTTCATCCTATTTTTCCCTAGTCCTTGAATATTAAATCCTCTCCCAAATAAATGAATTACATATTCCAGGTGTACTGCAGAAATTATTAACGCCAAAGCTTATAACAATCTAGAGTTTATTGCATTTCCTACATTTCCACTACTTTGCAAATGTTAAAGATAAACATCCTGGAGAACAGGTGGAATTTCTATCATAAGTTACTGGTGATTCTATTTGGCACTGAGGCTGTAGAAGCAGTCTGTTTTTCCTAATGCAGTTAAAACATCTCCTGGCATTGTTCCTTTGATCAGAATGAACTGACCTTCTTTGTCTTTTCTGATTAGTTTTAGCTTGAAGTCTACTTTGTCAGATATTAGAATGGCAACTCCTAACTTGTTCCTCAGTGCCATTTTTTTGGATTTTTTTTTTCCATCCTTTCACCTTAAGGCTGTGCCTGTCCTTGAACGTGAAATGTGTTTCTTTCAGACAATATAAAGACGGTTTATGTTTCTTCATCCATTCAAATAGGATATGTTTTTTGACTGGGGAGATCAGTCCACTGATATTTAAAGTTATTATTCAAGGTGTATTGGTTGCTGGCATTTTAATTTCTGTTTGCATTCTTGGTCTAGTTTTGTAATTCCACATTTAGTTTCTTGCTTTTGCCACATGGGTACATTTGTTCCTTTTCTCAGCTCTTTACAATGCTTCCAGTGTTCTTTGAAGGGCTGGTTTGTCTAGATATGAATTCTTTCAACCCATTAATATTATGGAAGGATTTTCTTTCCCCTTCAACTATAATAGACATTTTTTCTTGGTAAAGTATTCTGGGTTGCCATCTATGGTCATTTAGAACTGGAAATACTTTCACCCAAGTTCTTCTGGCTTTCATAGTTTGCACTGAAAAGTAAGCTGTAATTCTGATGGGTTTTCATTTATACATGACTTATTGTTTTTCTTTTGCATCTTTCAGAATTCTCTCTTTGTTCTGTATGCCTAGAGTGTTTGCTATGATGTGCCATGGTCCTGTCTCTTTGGTGTTCTATGTGCTTCTTGTATTTGTATGGAAATGTCTTTCTTAATTTGGGGAAATTTTCTCCTACTCTCTAGTTTAAGAGCTTGTCAATACCACAATCATGAGATTCTTCTCCTTCTTCTATGCCTGTGTTGCATGTATTTGATCTTTTCATGGTGTCCCACATTTCCTCATATCCCATTACTATGTTTTTTATACTTTTCATAATCTTTTATTGAATGCTCCAGTTCTTCAACTTTGTCATTAAGTTTTGATATTCTGTGTTAGATGTCATTCATTCTATTAGTGAGGCTTTCTCCTGTTGTTTAAAATTAGCTTATTGAGATTTTCACTTCCTTCTTTATTTCAGACTGAATTTTCTTCACTATTCTTTGTTTTGTGAATTGATCCCTGTCTTCTCTTAGTTCTTTGATTTGTTTCTTTCTGTGTTCTTTAAATTCATTGAATTATTCTATAATGTTTACAATTTTTTAAAATCTCTGTGTCCTGGGTTATTTACTGGGGTTCTCCTTGAGGAACTCTTCTATAGGACTGGTTATGTTTGGTGGAACAGAATATTTGTTTATTTTTTGTTATTAATTTTCATTGTGCTTTTTGTCTGTGGATTTCTTTGCTCTTTGTGATTCTGCTGTTAGCCAGAAGTATCACTGTGTTGTGTTGAAGTCTGATTCTGTTTGTAACTTGATTGTTTATTATTGGTATGAAAAATTGGTTTGTAAAGTGTATCATGAATTTCTCACCATGAGGCTCAGCAATCAGCCCCTCCCCACCCCCAGGTTTGAACCCATTGAGTGGACAGAGCATGCCCCCCTCTCTCCTTCCTAGCCTTCCCTGTGTTTCTGCTAGACCCCCCACCCCTTAAGTCATTGGTTAGTTGACTGTCAATCGCATTTGGAAGCCTATCCCTTGAAGCAGCACCAGAGAGAAAACTGCTTTTCTATGCAGCATACTATCCCTTTTTCTCTCTGGCTCTTACTCACTTTCCACCACCTCTTCAGTGATAATCCCTGAGCCATAAGAGCAAGGGGTTTGGGGAGGGAGAATAACAGGTATAGGATGATGTTCTTTCCTCTGTGACATGGATTATCATCTTTCTTCAGTGATGTTCCTTCTACTGTAAAAACACAATAATTGTAAAACAGCAACAACAACAACAACAAGTACAACAGCAAAAGTAAGATCCACACAAATACTGAATGACCTAACCTATGAGTGTAAACACAAGTGCTTAGGCAATGCCTAAGTAGGAACATCATATTTATCTTGCAAACAATTGCCATAACTTCTTCATGAGGGCTTATAACTCTCCCCCTCACCATTGTGGGTCGACATTCTTTTCCTAATATCAGATGTATGTGTGTCCTCACTGAAGAGCAGGTCCTGAATCCAATTTTAAATATGCTGGGGTTGCACATACCAGAGAAGCCTCTATTATACCTGTAGAGGCATCTGACAGTGAAGAACACAAGATCTGTCCTTAAGGAGAGCTTTTCAGAACCATTCTATCATAGTGGCCTACATAGCACTCTGAAAGCCAGCCATCCATTTGTGGGGAGTTTTCAGCTCAGTCCCAGCTAGATCTCTCTTTCCATGCTTGATCCATGCCACAGCTTCAGTAATAGGGCCTTACTGTCCACTTCCAGTGTGCAACCAGCATTAAAATGTGGCAATTGCCTTTTGTTTGTTAGAAGGGAGCTTCCAAGGCTCCCTTGGCCAACAGCTCACAGAGGGAGCAACCCACACCTGGTACAGGAATTGCTAGTTAACAATCATGTAAAGTATCCTTTTACTCTTTG
The DNA here is from genome assembly GCA_035773235.1 of Eospalax fontanierii. NCBI lineage: Eukaryota > Metazoa > Chordata > Mammalia > Rodentia > Spalacidae > Eospalax > Eospalax fontanierii. Next base: position 83,300,033 of record CM069532.1, on the reverse strand, counting down.
GCATCTATAGGCCTAGGCCCATAGAGCTCCCAGAACTTCACAGCTATGCGTCACCTTTGTACCCTGTACAAGTTACATTCTATTCTTGTTCCTTCAGGTGTACTTGACGCCTCTCAACTGGGTTTCATATCTGTAAAACACTCAGAATTTAACATTATATATACACACAAGGTCTAACATAGTAAAGAAAATTCCTTTTCATTTGCATCAGCTGTTTTTTCAACAGATCCATGTTGGGTACAATGGCATGCAATCCATTTAGTATCCTGGATTTCTCACATGGAGCCTCCATGCATCCCTTTATCCTTTCCAACCTCATTGGTGTTGGCCTAAGCTGCTTCGTCCTACATAGGGCCAAGGAGGAATAAGGCTTCTCTTGCCGCTGTCGGACGTGTTGTTTCCTGGGGTCAGGGAGACCCTGGATTTGATTCCTGACCCTTGTCACATCTGTGGTGTCTCAATTGACCACACATGGCTGTTGGGAGAGGCCCTGGGCAAGCAAACTCTCTCCATCCCTCTAATAGCCAGTCACAGGGGAGAAATGTACCCTGTTTACTCTGGGGGTGTTAGTACCCACCCCTGGGATAATCTTCATCCTTTTGTGAACTGTTTCTCAGGGCTTAAAACCTCCCAAATGTATATTAGTTCAGAATTTGGCTTTTTAATCAATTCTTTCTTTTGGAACTTGATCTAAACACAAGTCTCTCCACATTTGTCTATGAGTAACACAAGCAGACCTCCTTTTCTGTTTTACCTCACTTACACATCTTTTAGGCTGTTCTATTCTTTTACTAACATGCTGGTCTAGGTTGTGCCTCTCCTGCCTTGTAAAGCTCTTGTCCCACCAGGGGATCTAGTAGGGACACTAAACCTCCATATGAATATCAAGGTCCTTGTTCAATGAAGTCATTCATTAAATCTCTAGTGAACACAGTCCTATCTGGTCCAGTGAATGGGTTACTGTACATTGTTTTCCTCATACCCAGTTGTCCTAACAGCAACTTTCCTTCTGGTGTTGTGCTCCAGCTCCTGAAATCCATGGGAACCTCTCTTGGTGATAGCCAGGTTTCTCTAATGGCTTGTACAAGCCAGTCTATCAGAGACCACTTCCCTTTGTACTGCTTTCGGCTACTCAGCCTAAATCTCAATGAGGGGTGAGCTGTTATGTTGCTCAGCTATCCTGCTTCTGCAGCATTGAAAATGATCTCATCTGCTCCTATGTCCCACAGTCTTACAAGCCAGGTGGCTAAGGGTTTCCTCTATAGTTGTTTGAATGTCTTTCCTAGTTCTAGCAGCTCTAGGGCCAAGAATCCTGTATTCACTAAATTTTTGTGCTTATTAAGGCCCTGATTAGCATGCAGACGTGTGGATTTTTTCTTTTGTATTACAGGTCAAACCTGGGGGGCAGTTTTAGTTTCTTCCGGGTTGCTCACTCCCTCATTACTGCTTGAATCTTCCCAGAGGTTCCAGGTTCTGGCGTCCCAGGATGGGTTTTGTATTATCAGCCAGGTTACTTAGAAAGGATTCATTCCAGTGGAGAGAGAGAGACAGAGGTGTTATATAGTGGGGACCACATTCTCATAATTCTCCCTGGACTTCTGAAACACGCCCGCCTCTCTCCTTCCCAGCCTTCCCTACATTTTTGCTAGACCCCCCCACCTCTTAAGTCATTGGTTAGTTGGATGTCAATCACATTTAGAAACCTATCCCTTGCAGCAGAGAGAGAAAAATCCACTTTCCTATGCAACATCAAGTCTTCAGGTCCTCTCTTTTGATTTTATATTGGAGCTACTCAGGAGTTCTCTGAGTCACACAGGTAAGGGGAGATAAGATGTTCTCAGGCTCTCTCCTAAGGTGTAAGCCACTCTAGCCAGCAGACACAGCACAATTTGGGAAGACTGATAGGCAAAGTCTGAATTCAGGTTTTCTCAGGCACTCTGCAAAGGTCTGGGCTCCTACTAAAGAGCAGAAAATCCTAGTCCTTTACATTACTGCTGCAGTGTGAGGGAATTTTGATGCTAACAGTGTATGGGAAAGGGCATGGTGTGATTAGGAGAGCTCACAGTCAGGCAGATGCAAAAGAATAGTAGAGAGATCTAGGGGGCAAAGTGTAAATGTGTGCCTGTGTCCAAGAATAGAAGGAGAACAGATTGTGGAATGTGTGAGTTTGGAGTAGCTGAGGCAGAATGGGAGTGGAAACAGTTGGCAAGATCAGATTTACCAGAGAAGAAGACTGGTCTCAGGAATCCAAGGCAAGTTGGAGGTGATAACCGCTGGGGTAGAGGGCTGGTCTAAAGAAATCAAAGGCAAGATGGGTATGAGACAGCCTGTGAAGGCTCTCACAAACTGCACTGAAAATTTGAGCTGGTCTGGATAATGTTGATCAGGAGGCACTGGACAGGTCTGGACTAAGAGGGTAGTCCAGAGATCTGGGGTACTAAGAGCAAAAGCAGCCCTGTGCCCAAGGCTAGAAGGGGAACTGGATGTTGGGAAAGGAAGAATGGAATTTTCAGGGCATAGGGGAGTGGGAAAACATTGGGCAGGATCAGATTTACCAGGACAGAAGGTTGGCCGGATAAATCCAAGGCAGGTTGGAGAAGATTCAGGATAGATGGATGGTCGAGGGCTGGCAGAGGCAAGATGGGGAACAGCCTGGCAATGCTCTAAAAAACTAGATTGAAAAATTGAGGTGGTCTGAGTACAGGGTGTCAGGATGCAATTGGCAGGTCTGGGGTGCTAAGAGCAAAAGCAGGCCTGTGCCAAGGCTAGAAGGACAACAGGATGTGTTTCAGGGAAGAATCCTACTTAGCATTTTTAAGTAATTTGTAAGAAAGTTTGATTGTTGCTCTTGTCATCTGTGAGATGATTTTTGATTTTCTAATATAGTAAAACACTGTTATATTCATCTGAATTTTAGCTGAATTACCAGTTTGTTTCTAAAGTACATTTTACAACATAGTGATGTTACATATAGACTTTAGTTAGAATACATACCATTTTATAGTTGTACTACAGAATATAATATAATATAATAGTGTGGCAGATTTTAATTTTAATCTTAAATATATGTGCAAGTAAGAGAATAATCCATTTTAAATCTTACACCTATTTAAACCACAACAATACATGATTAGTCTAGATATAACATATTTTCTTAAAAATAAATATGTAAATTCCAACACTTATGTGGAAATTGAGATAGTATATTTAATCTAAAAATAGGTCTTCTAAGATATGATCATTATGTTTTTATTCTGATAATAAGTTTTAAGAGTTATAGACTTAATAGCAACTGTGTAAATACCAGAATACTTAAGTATATAAAATAGATGTACACAAACAGACTTTAGAGAAACAATTAATATCCCTTTGAGTCCCCCCGCCCAATGATGCTTACTAGAACTGTTTCTAAAACAACATTCTTAACACATTTACCACCATCAGGGTCTTAAAGACACATTAACAGTAAAAAGCAAAGAGCCCTCTCTTCTCTTGCTAATATTAAGTTATCTCAAGATCAACATTGCTTGAGTTTGAGCGGCAACATGCATTATAGAACACAAAGCTAATTGCTTTACTGTTTCAACCCTCCAAGCTGTACAGATGTTATGCAAATGGTTTAGTGATCATTTTCAGAAAGAAAACCATTGTGGTAAATTTTGCAAAGATATTTTCTTTTCTTTTCTTTTGTATTAGCAGTAAGCATTCAAAATTTTTGCTAACCACAATGTTGTGTTCCAATAAATGAATTTTTTTTGAGATCAAAACACTGTCACATTAGAAAGTGTAATGATGTTTTTCTAATTGTAAAATTTCGCTGCATTAAAAAAAAACTAGGGGTTAAATAAAAAATTAGTATTAAGTTAGCCACTTAATTTAATGAAATATGTTATCGCTTTCCGCAAACAGCAAAATTCATCAGGTATGTCTTCAATAACCATAATGTAAAATGAGCCTTATTTCTTCAGATGCCATTGAATTGTCATAAGCACTTGAAATTGTAATAGCTCTATAATTTTTGGTGTCATAGTCATTGATGAACTAAGAGAAATACCATTAATAATAAATTACAATATAGATGAACTTAAATATCAAGTATTTTAAAATAATTTGTAAATACCTCATCCATGTGAACATCTGTGTTTATTTTTCTGTTGCTATAATAACAAATTTTGACAAACTTAGAGGCCTAAAGTCACAGAAGTGAATGATTTTTAAGTTCTGATTCAAATGTTCTAAAATTACAGTGTTAGGGGGACTCTCTTCCACATGGGAGCTCCAGGGCAGGACCTGTTTCTTCATCCTCTGCAGCTACTCCGAGAAGAGCTTTCTTCATCTTCACAGACAGCAACCTAGCAGCTTCTAACTGCTCCAGCACTCCTTCCTCTCCTCTGCAATTTGATTTCTTCTGTTCTGCTTCTCCTGCTGTTCCTACACCCTTACAAAGCTTTCTGTGATTATATTGTACTCCTCCACTAATCCAGCCACTCACCCCACCTCAAAAACATAATTCTATTATATTTGCAGTGTGCCGACAATATTTCATATGTTGGATATTAACATCCAAAGGTATGGCCATCCATTCCTTAGATTGTGACATTGGTTAAAATAAAAATATTTGAAAGTAAAGTGGCTCTTATGCTACTATGGAAAGTCCTCTAAGAGACACATGACGAGTGAAGTGTGGTTGCTCAAAAATAAAAGAATAAAATTATGTTGTTCAACATCTTTTAGTTTCCTATAATCAAATTCAGCACCGTAAGTAAATAACCTATTTAAGGTAACTTATTCTAAAGATATGGAGACTCTGACTGGTAATATCTTTAAGAGCTTTATTCAGTCTACCACAATGGCACACATTCTACCAAGTGCATGGTGTTGACTCCTGATTTAGACATGTTTCTGGGTTTCTGTCCTATCAGTGAGGCAGGATTTCTGAAGAAAATCTTAGCAAGCATTCTGTGTCATCCTGTCACAGGGACAAGATGACAAACCCTGCAAACTTATCACTAAACACTTTAGGAAAAAAAAAACAAACATAAAACCCATTCTGTAAACTTGATATACTGGCTTACCATCTGAAAACAGTTGCTGCTTTTTTGTCTTGTTTATTGCATACAAGTAAAATAAAAATTAAAGGAACCAGTTTGCCAACTATGATTCTCTAAAGTGAAACTCAAGGGGCATCTCTGCTTTTGCTATTTTCCTTGTGAAGTTGCATTATTTTCAGTAGAAATGGAAATATGTGTGTCTTGAATTATTTGGCTAAGCAATTGTGTATTCAGAGACATGTGTGTTTAACATGTTTACTTCAAAATATACTTAATTATTTCTTTAGCAGTATTGGATTTTGAACCTGGGGTCTCTTGCATGTCTGATGAATGTTCTACTACACATCTATATATACAAGTCCTCCTTTTATTCTTTTATATTGAGGCAGTTCTCATTAAATTGCTCAGACTACCCTTCAACACTGTGTAGCCTAACCAGGCTTTTGAATTTATGATCCTCCTGAATCAGTCTCTCAAGTAAGTAAGTGGTATTAGAGTTTTGCACCACTAGGTTTTGCATATACATTCTTAATATGATTCTTATTATAATTGTAAATACAAATGTTATAAAAGAGCATTTATAATATTTACTTAAGTGTTTTTCTGCCTTTTGTTTCCAGAAACTAATATTGGTATCTAAAGGATGCCAGCATTTTTGGGATTTTGCATAGTAGGCTCAATGTTTTAAATGAACCTAGGTGTTGTTTACAATTTCACCTTATCAATAGTCTGAGAGCAATTTAAATTCTTGAATGATCTGTTTGTAAAACTCTTTATTATACACAGATACTAAATTAATTTACCACAAGTAAAAGAGTTGATTTGATTTACTCTCAGTAGTGAACATAGTTGTATTTTCAATGTGTGGAATTTGAAAAGCCCCCAATCAACCCTAACAAAGATACATCCACTGTGAAAATGCTTAAGCAGTGATTTTTTCCAGTTGCGTACGGTTCAACACAGGTGTTTCAAATTTTGTCAGGTATCATTTCACAACCACCAATTAAGCCTCTTTCAAAGTAATAATTGATAGCTGGATCCTTCTACAGTAACTCATGTCCCCAAATTTCCAGCAGGAATAATATGAACACAGGGGAAAGAAACTAAGCTTTTCCCTTGTCTGATAGCTGACAATACAGATAATTCAAGCAGACAAATATTTTAGTACACATATATAAATATCACAGACAGCCTGAGAATTAAGCATTTATTGTACACAACTATAATTTCATGCCGCCTTAAATACCTTTCCAGAAAAGTCATAAATTACAATGCTTTCTTTAGCTACTATTTCTAGTTACCTGTTACAAGATCACATGGTACATTATCACTAACTGAACTTAACTGAATTACAAGTGGCCTACCATTTCTCGGAAATGGTATTATCTTTGCATCATCCAGTACCATATAGCAAGCAGGTGCATCACAGGAGTATTCTGACAACATTGCTTGCTGCCTATATGTCAAATAATGCTGGGTTTTTCAAACTGAGGTTTGGTTCACAAGTTAGAAGGGAAAAAATTAGAACACAAAAGTACTTAAATGGGTGATGTAGATAGTTTTAAGATAATCGTTATTTTAGTTTTATTTTTTAAACAAAATATATTTATTCATCAACAATAATACCCTTTAGAATTACAACACACAGTAGAGAATACAAAAGCATGTTTATCAGTATTTTAAAATTCCTGGCATGCTTCTCTTTGAGATTTAGAGACAGTCAGTATTCTCAGGAAGTCTCAGAAATTAAAACTTTTATTTTACACATAATCTCTACAGTCCCCCACCATTATTATGTGAATAGCACAAATTCTTGTTTAAAGATAAAATACAAAAGAACTTATAGTCTACAAGAACATTCAAGCAATTAAAAACATATTTACAAAGTAGACATGCCAATAAAGTAACAGCCCCTCATCGACTCACATGTGGAAGCTGTTCATTTAAGGACTAATTTTAAATTGAAAATGCATTATACCTTGAGAGATTAGTCGAAGTGCTTACACAAAATATACAACATGTGTGAACTAATTTGTATGAATTTTAACATTTTTATTAGCCTTTCTTGTTTTTTTTTCTAAAGGTTATACTTTACCACATGCACACTTTTTACATACATATATGCATATTATAGATTAGGATTCACATGTGAGGGAGAACATGCAGTTTATTTTTTTTTCTTAAAAAAAAGTAAGCTATCTAAAATTTAAGTTTTATTTTTAGATGATATAAAAGAGAATTTTACCAGAAACATGAAACTTACTTTTTAAATATTTTATTTATTATTTTTATTTTTATGTGTATGCATTGCATGAATTTATGTAAGAGCACTCGTGTAATGTAAGGCCCTGAGAGGTCAGAAGAAGGTGTCAGATTCCCTGGAACTGGAGATTCAGACAGTTAGCTGCCACATGGGTGCTGGTAACTGCACTCAGGTCCTCTGAGCAGTTAAGAGCAGCCAGTGCTCTTTCTAGTCATCTTTCTAGTCCCATATGAAAGAAGCTTTGAACATTCTTTTCACTAACAATGAATATTATAATAATTTCCTTAAAACCTAAAATAATTATAATACCCTAATTATTGCTAGGCCTTGCTGAATTTCTGCTAATGTTTTGACACCTTCATAAAATGATGAAATTCTAAGTAGCCATAAAATAAAGCAGTACATAATAATTGAGGCTAAATATGTTTCTAAATCTGCATTGTTATTCTAATACACGATGACATAATTTTCCTTGATTGAAATAAAGTGTTTTTAATTGCATACTCATATCTTACAAGCACATCAAGAGGTATACGTTTTTTGAACTAATGAAAGTAATCATCAAAAATGCTTATCCATGCTTAAGTAATGTAATTATCAATTCGTTCAAAGTAGGTGTAACTCAACTAAATACGTCTATTCTGAAACATTGAGCAAAAGATGTGCTTACATAGAAAGTTGAATTTATACTCTATTTAAAAGGTTACTTTCTCTTGGATAATAATAAATTCGAAAATATTCAGCATAAAGGAGCTTGGATGCGAGAACTCCATAAAAAATTAGGAAGGAAAAAGTAGAAGATTAGGGAATGGAGAGAATAAGATGTTAAGCAAGAAACACAAGAAGAAAATAATGTAATACCGAATTGGAGAGCCCACTATACTGGGCAAAATAAATCATAGATACAGCCAAAGAAAAGTGGTGACAGCTCAGAGAAAGTACACCCCTCACTCCCTTTGCCTCTCAGTGCTACTTCCTCTCCTTCTAAGTTAGCATGTGTGATGGTTAAACTTGTTAGTCAATTTGATTAGATTTGGGATTAGCTAGGAGAGACACGCTTTCTAGGATAGACTGTTCGGCACTAGACTATGACGACGGAGGCATCCAGCTTTGCTGACTGTGCATCTACCAGGTCTCAGGCTCTTGGGTGTGCAGATAGCACCCAGCCTTTGTCATGGCAGCCAATCTAAGAAATCCCTTTTGTAAAGTATATTTATTCTATTTTTTTTCTAGACAACCCTGACCATGCAATATTATTCTAAATGTTGGCTAGCACCAGCATTTACATTACCTGGACAGATTTAAAATGCATAATTGAAATTTTCAAAGTTCTCTCTCCAACTAAATAAGAGAAGAGCTGAACTGGAAACTCCAGGGGTGGACTGAAAAGGTCTGTCTTTGTCTTTTCTGCTTTGCCTACCTTTCAGAAGATCCTCAAGGCATTAAAGGTGTCTATTCTAATGTAAACCATCATCAAATCTTGTTAAGTTACCTCCAGTTCATCAATTGCTAACCAGATTTCAAACTACATATAACCCTAGATGGACTATCAGAATATAATAATTGTTCTCTCTCTAGAAAATGTAGACCAAGACATCAATGAACTCACTGTTTAACTCAAGATCATATTTAATTTATAAGTTCTAAAATAGTTAAAACAATATATCATATAAATATAGAAATCTTTCCCCTCTGTGTTTCCTCTATGATATAGTTTAAAGTCACAAGAACCATACAGAATGACATCAAGTTTACACATTTATTGTTAAATAAAATATGTTCCTAGGAGCCACATGGAACTTTATCAAATTACTGCTGATCTGCTGTACTGAAAGTGCTAAGAAAAATTAATTCAATTTCTGTTATATTCAGTTGCAAAAATACTAAAACATTATCCCTGAATAAACTTTCTTGAAAATAATTTCATTATATTTAATGGAACTGTTGTTTAATATTATTTCTTACAGACAATTTGTTTGCATATAATTATCCAATTGTTAATATGTTTCAATGCTATTCCTTAAATTATCAGTTGTCAAATGATCAGCATTATTTGATTCTGTTTACAAAATGCTAGAAACATCCCAAAAAATACCCCATGATTCTAAATAACTGTATTTCCTTTGATAATAAAACAAATCAACTTTGCACCTTTTAACTACATACAGGAAATCATTTTAACAGGTCTAAGAATTGCTTGTAATGCCCAAATGAATATTAAAAGTATGTGATTTTTCTCATTGAGAAGACAGATATCAGATTTTGTATGAAATTATTGCTTTCTATGTAGCATAATACAAAATTCACCTTCTTGTCAACTATTATACAAAAGAATTATTCAAAAAAGTATAGAATCATAAAATTTTAGATTTATGGAGATTTTAGAGATAATACATGCTTTGAGACTATGTAAACAAGACATGTTTTTAAAACAATCAAATGAACATACCAAGCTATGTAGAGGTTGGATGACCACTTTGGCAGCTGACTAGGTGATATCATTACTATTTCTATGAATTTATAATTCATGGAAAATGTGGGTGCATGCTAAAATACAAACAAGATTAATAAAATTATGCAAAATTTGGGACTACCATAAATAAAGCACTTTAAGCAACATACATTCTCAGGAGAGATGTCTTATTGTTTAAGAGCACTGACTGCTCTTTCTGAAGACCTGGGTTCAATTTCCATTACCCACATAGTGGCTAACAGCCATCTGGTTCACATCTCCAGTTCCAGGGGAATCCAATGCAGTCTGCTGGCATACTCTGGCATCATAGGACAAACATGCAACAACTGGTATGCACATAAAATAATAAATAAATAAATAAAATACTTTTTAAAAGGCAACATATATTCTGTTTCTATGAATACAAATGGCAGATATAGGAAAAATGCCAAACAAACCAGAACCTGATTTTGCAAAGGTTAAAGCACAGAGGCTCTTAAGTGAAAGAATGTTTTGGGAGCTGTTTTGGCTACTAAAGATTTAAAAACTGTAAAATGTATGTTATTTTTATCCAATCTTACATTGTAAAGATATGAGATTATTTGACTTTTCTGGGAAGAAATGTCAATGTATCAAAAACTGTCAGACTTGTGAGAAAATATTGGAGATATCTACTTACTCTCTATGCTGTTCTGATAAGCTTCTTTATAGCTGACCTGCAGAAGGATCATTTGACTCTTTTTTATTCATGTCCAGCTATCAAAGCTTGTGAAATTTACTGCCAGATCAGTGAAGTAGCACGTTCACGTAAGGGAGAATGTTCAATGATGTAAGTCTGAATATTATACTATAGTGTTTTCTGTAGAGTATCTGTGTTCTGCTGAGAGCAGGACTAAATTCCTTCCTTCCTCCCTTCCTCCCTCCCTCCTTCCCTCCCTTTCTTCCTCCCTTCCTTCCTCGTTCCCTCCCTCTCTCTCTCCCTCCTTCCCTATTTCTGCTTTCTCTCCTTTCATCCCTTCCCCCCTTCCTTTCCTTGAGTTCTGAGGATTAAGCCTAGGCTCTTGAATTTATTAGATGAGAGCTCTGCAAGTCTTCTTTTTGAGACGTTTCACAGGCTAGCCTTGAGGTCATTGTGGAGCCCTGACTCTGTATCCCAGATAGGTCTTGAAATTGTGATCTTCTGGCCTGCCTCAGTTTTTTAAGTACCTGGCATTCTCCACCAGGCCTAAGAAGACTGAATTTTGCATATAGGGTTGTGTATTATGTAGGTTCTTCACTCATTTTTTGGAGAGAAATATGGTGATCATATGGACAAGATGTGTACATGCATACCTCTGTGTGTGTGTGTGTGTGTGTGTGTGTGTGTGTGAGAGAGAGAGAGAGAGAGAGAGAGAGAGAGAGAGAGAGAGAGAGATGTGCTTTATTGGTGGTATTATTCTGGAGCCCTATGTAATATTTATTCCATTACTAGTAGTTATAGATGTAAAAAACATTGTACTCTTGGATAATATGAAAAGTCATTGCAGGTGTTTTTGAGGTCAGAGGGCAGAAAAGTGATGGAACAGAGAGATGACTTGAAACATTTAAAGCCTTCAGGATCATTCATTTATGAGTTGAATACTGAAGAAGTGTTTATATAGAGGGTGAGACAGCACTGTCTGTTCCTGGTGACTGAACTTGGTACAGTCCTCGAGGTAACAACTTACTGTTCCGGGAGTGGTAGTGACTGCAAAGCAAAAGTTAGACAAAACAATGCTTTTTGGAAATAAATGTAATTTTCTGATCATATCAGGAGGATTAAAATACAAAAAGGAAAGATATATTTTGGACGTCAGTGACTAAAGATAAACCCATTCTGGTATGAGTGAAAATTACAAAAGAGAATGTGGACAAAGCTGTACTAAAAACCTGTTTTAATATTTTATCCCCACAATTTCATTGTCTTTAAAAATAACATTGTTGAGTGTGTATACCTTGCAATATATCTTCCAGATAATAAAGTCTGGGGTTGAAGGAGGTTATTTAACTTTGACAAAATGTATACTTCAAGAAGGAAAACTTTTAGATAATAATCTTAGACAATAGACAACCTCTTGGAAACGTATACTTATATTGAGAAACTGCTGATTTATTGAAGTGACACAAGTGTTTTTTTTTTTTAATTCCCAATATTTGATTATTTCAGCTGTTTGGATCAAATTATCTTTGCACTCTTCAAATGATCTCCTACAGGGCATCTGGTTTCCAGTGCTGATGAAGATGACAGCGTCCATGAAGTATTTACAGGTGTTTTGGATCAAGGAGGCCATCAGGCTTGAAAGAAAAATGTCACAAGTATCAGAGAACAGGAATCAAACCTATGTCCTCTACAGAAGCAGTCAATTTTTTTAACTGCTGAGACATGTCTCCAGCCCCTCATCTCAGATTTTGCACAACTATTACAGTGTTTTAAATGTAATGGAGATTACTGGGGATTATTATGAAATTGAAAAGTATACTATAATTATTGTGTGCTGATTTCTACCACCTAAAAATTCAGTGCAAAATTGATTTTCCTGAGTTGATTTGATTCTGATAAATAAGGAATATTTAGAATATTATTTGATCAATAATTAAATAATTAAATATAGATTTTGAAATGAAAGATTACTTGTTCCTTATGTATTATAATAGATGGTGGCTAATTTTATTTTTGCAAAGAAATAACCTTTATTATTAGAAAACTTAGCCCTCAATTCTCAATATATCTGTTCCTGTCAACAAATAGAAATACTGATCAGCATCCTCACAGGAAATTGACGGATATAATCGGTTTAAAAGAACTTGGGATAGAGCCATGTTTATCTTTATTTGATTTGTAATGTGTTATTTTCTCTTAATTACAAAACAACAAAGGGACAATTTATTAATTTCTTGGAAAAACATTTTGTTTTGCTTAAAAAAGTCAGGCATAGATTAACAAGTCAACTTGTAAGTCTGTTAGATAAGAGAATCATTTTGTAAAAGTGTAAGATGGTTTCAAGATTAGTGTTATTAAAGGAGGAACTTGTGCTCACACAGCCTTCACTTAAGTGCTGGGAATAAATGAATAGATCTTTTCTGTAACTGGGATTCAGGTGGGCTTTTATTTGATCATCTTGTTGCCTGTAATAAACTAGAGCTTATTCAAACGAGTGAGCTGGCGCTTCCCTTTTAAAGCTGAATTAGGCAGCATTTTAACCGTGGGTGAAATCGAGGGGACTTCAGATAGGCTGTGGTGCCTCCAACGGTGGAGAAAACCTGATGGCGCTTAAGGACAGAGATGAGGTCGTGCTGGCCGACTCTGCAAATCAGCGCCAAAACTGACTTGTACTGTAAAAACATTGATACTCCAGTTAGTTGAAAACTCATATAAATGATGACAAAAACCTCATAGTTACTTTATTGAGTAATACAGAAGTACATTCATGGTCTGAGGCAGAATTAGGGTGCTGCTTATTTAGGACTGACATTGAGGAAACCAATCTATGAATTTTCTCTCAAATCTCAGCTCTAGTCATGAACAGTAGTCCCACATTTTTCTTAAAACTATCTAGCAGGCAACACCAATACATGATCATAATTGGTAACACAGTGATAAATTAAGTATATGATAGGGTTCTCAACTTGAAAATGATTACTCTGTTCGGTAATTAGGTGATTAGCAAGACAGCATCTCAATACACATGTACTTTAAAATACCATGTTATGGGCCTGGCATTGTGACACATCTGATGTGGGTGCTGGGAAATGAAGTGTATGAAAATAAATGCTTGTAACTCTGATCTATCTTTCTAGTCTCCACTCTGTTATTGTTTGAGCACAGGGAAAAAACAAAAACACTTTAACTTAGCAAATGAATTCTTTAAATTTAAGTTAATTCCATAACTGGGGATTTGACTCAGTTATAGCTCACTTTTAAAGCATGTACATGGTCCTGAGTTTTATTCCTGGCATTGAAAAAAATTAATAAATGAAGGAGGAGGAGGAAGAAGAGGGTGAAGAAGAGAATATGAAAAAAACCAAAGAACATTATCTCAATTATGTAATTTAACTACTATAAACCATGAATCTGGTAGAAAAGAAACTGTGATAAGAAACAGTATTGAGGACTCACAAACCTAGGGGAAACAGCACATATTCTAAGAAGTAATGGACAAGTACATAAAAGAATGTGCATCTGGAGTATTGCTGAAATAATAGAATCCAAACCCCTGACGTGGTCCTGAAGTATTCTGTTTTCTCTTGCAGATATTTGCTTAGATCTTGCCAAACTTCAAGCTGTAGCACTAAAAGTAGATTCTTTTCTAAGACTGAATACATCTGTGGGGCCACAGTGCTGTACAAATAGCCCCTGTTCACAATAGAAAATATCCCTGGAGATACCAGACCCCACACAGTGACTTCAACAGCTATGATATTTTTAAATGCTGTTTTTTCAGATTATAAGTAAATATAAAAATGATGAATAAATTGTATACATTTAACCTGTACAGAATAATGATTTGATTTAAAATTAGATGCTCCATAATGACATTTTAGTCAAAGATACAATGTGCCTGCACTGGTGATCATCATCAAAAATCTATTTCTTAGTGGATGTGCCACCATGACTTGGTAACACAATGTTATCATTGTGTTGTGTTGACATATTACATGAGATACCATATATTTTAGCTACTTATCTCCTTGATGTCACAAGATCCATGACAAAAGAAACTTAAGAACTGAAGAAATTATTTTGGCTCACTCATTGCTACATTGTACACTCATTGCAGTGAAGTTATGGTGACAGAACATGAGGCAGCTGGTGGCAGTGTGTCTGTAGTCAAGAAACACAGAATAATGGATGCCAATGTTCATCTCAGTGAGTCCTTTGCATTCAATCCAGGACCCCAGTGAATGGACTGATACTTCCCACAGTTAATGTGAGTATTCATAACTCAAACTAATATGGATAATCCTTCACAAATGTGTGAAGAAGTTAACCTAATCTAGATTAATTCCACACAAGCATGCCCAGAGACTTGTCACTTATTAATTCTAGATCCTGCTAGGTTGAAATCAATATAAATTATCAGTAATAGTACAAAAATTATACATAGTATACAGTACTCAAAAATAATGTGACTATGGCTATGATTAATAAACATAATATGTTGTAAATATTAATCTTCATTTTAAGGTACATTTCTACTTAGAAGAAAATTTTTATTATAAAAGAGTTTCTCTTTAATATACCAGTAGTATATTCGTATCTCATTTTTATTAACTGACTTACACCTTATGGGTTGATGGAAATATATCAACAGTGGTTTCACAATGATGAATTGCCTAGTAATTCATTGTTATTTCCCTCATCTAAATGGAAACATGAATTTATATATACATTGTAAAATGATTATTGCAATTAAGTTAATAACCATACTAAAAATACTAAATAAATTTGTGTGTATGAATATGTTTCAGAGAAAATCTAATAAAATTTTCAAGCACAACTAACTAAGAATATAACTAACTATAGTTATAAATTCTCTGGTTTGCTCAACGGGATGTATTTATCTTACAACTGACAGTTTGTACCAATTTTTTTTCTTGGAGTTCTCTTCCTATTGCATGGCAAATAATTTAACTTTAACTTAGCAGCTTCTTTGTTCTGCTTGATGCAGTCTGTCTAATATTGGTTCTCTCAATTTCATTTTAATTTCATCCACTGATTTCTTTAGCTCCAGAATAATTTGGATTATTTTTATGACTTCTCTCTCATGAAATTTGTATCATATTTTGGGTGGTGTTTGCTTCTAGGTTGCTTGTATTTGTGACTTTTCTCATTACTGTAACCAAATACCTAATCAGAAGCAACTTAAGTAAAGAAGGGCTTTTTTTGTCTCACAGTTCAAGGCAGTACAATCCTTCATGGATAAGAATTCATTTGATGTAGGAACATGAGGTAACTGGAAACATTACATATTCTGTCAAGAATCAGAGAGAAATGAATATTATTAGTTGAATTCCTTTCTCCTTCTTCTTCAGTGCATGATCCAAGTTCAAAGAATAAGACCACCCACATTTCGGGTAGGCATTCCCACCTCACTTAACCTAAGCTAGAAACTTACAAATATGCCTAGAGGGTCTGTTTCCTACATGATTCTAGAGCCTGTAGTTACAATCTTTATCAAACAATATGAAGAGCTTCCTTAAAATAAATATCTTTAATGCTTTCCCCATCAAATTGAAGATACCCATTTATGTCCATTTTTATAAATTTTCCTTCTTTCATGGTGGCCAGTTCCTTTGGCTTTGGATTTGTTGTATAGCAATGCATGGACTATTTCAGATAGGATGGAAAGTCACCATTTCCAAACTTTGTAGGATTTAGTGAAGAAGGGTCTTCTCCTACAGTTTGAATAGATTATGACAATTTGAGCGGCCAGTGTGTCCCGCCAGTGCAGCTCTGTTAGCTGAGGTGAGTGCCACTGGAAAATGCATGGGTCCTCCATGGCCTATGTTCCAAATGTCTATCGTGTCAAAAAGGCTACTGGTGACTCCAACGGCCAAAGCCGTTGTGTCGCATCAGTGCTAGTGCTGGGCATCGGAATGAAAGGTAGCTGGATTCTTCTTCTAGAGGTGCCACGACTCCTAACTATCGTACTTTACTCAGTTTGTTGCTGCTGAACTTGTTGATTTATTACTAAAATGATATGCTCTGTTAATGACTGTGATGATGACTGCTGTTCTTACGTGCTGCGTTTGTAGCATGGGATTAAAGTAAAAAGCACAGCTGCCAGTTAAACTTCCCCAGAATCATGCATGTTTCCTTAAAGAAATGCATTCACCTAAGAAAACCTGGACTCTAGGGGTCCTAAACACAGTCACAGTGATGGGAAGACACAGTATTCATATTCCTTACTAAGAATGATGGTGAATGAGTCCATATCTACTGCCATACTTTGATACTTAGATTCAAGGGCTAAATACTCTACATACAGGCCAAAGACTTACTATGACTTAATGTTAATTAATATAAACTGTGTCTCACATCTTCATAAGTTGTATGTCATACTAGTGTTTTCTTAATTACCACTGTATTCTGTTAAATCTATTGAAGCATTATTTTATGTGTTCATACAACTAAAACCAGTTACAACTAAGCTTATGCTTCTCTACTCCTCTGTGTATTTTTTCTGAGTTCATTCCACTCTCAAAAACATTAACTTTCTTATTAAAAGAGAAATGTGTGGCTGGAGAGGTGGTTCATTGGTTAAGAGACCTAGGTGCTCTTGTAAAGGATACAAGTTGGGTTCCCAGCACCCACATGATAACTCACAGCTTCCTAGGGTATCTATCACCTTTTCTGTCCTCTGTGGGCACCAAATGTGCATGTGGTAATCATACATACATACAGGAAAAACATTCACGAAGGAAAAATTTTAAAACAATGTTCTTTTCCAGAAACAGTGTTGAGACAAAAGGAAGAGTTATGCCCCCCTGTACTATTCAAGCCAGTCAAGCATTCCTTCATGGAAGGGAGATGGGTTCATAAGCTCTGACTCCAGCTGAGGAGATATTCACAATTATTGACTGCCCCCAGAGGGAAAGTCGGTTTTCTTTATGGTGTGGATGCTGGTAGGTCCACCATGCTCCAATGGATGGCCCTGGTCACATGAGTATATGGTCAGGAAAAATTGGACTTGGTATATTATAAAAGATTAGAGAGAGAACCTAAAGTTTGGAGAGCTTGGTCAGGGGGAACTCAGAGGAGTTATAGGAAGAAATGAAAACTCAAAAATCAAAATACATTTTAATTATGTGTGAAGTTCTCAAAGGGTTAATAAAATTATTACATTTCAAAAGGGCAATGTCTGTGGAAAGAGGTTTTGGATGCAGTGAAATAATCAAATTCCAATGTCAAGCAATCATTGTCACAACAACTTTCTTATGTATGTCTATTACTCTGAGGTGATGCTTTTTAGTACCTTATATCTAGAAAACACAGTGATGCCCAACATTCACAATAGGAAGGCATAGTTATACCTAAGAAATGTGCAGTTTCAGTTCAAGGAGAATTAGTTCTTACTTACTATACAGTCAGGATAATACTCACAAGCTGTCTCCTAAACTGATTTCTATGTAAGCAACGATGCCCAACTCATGATGCAGTGCCCCAGTTGTTGGAAAGCGGGTCATAACTACATCCTTGTTTCCCTGGATCATGTATGTCTTGCTTATGGACACTAGGACCAGTGTGCCTATGAGCTTTGTATCAGCAATGAGATGGCCATTAACAGAAACTAGGTGGCTTCACCTCAGTCATTCTTTTAAAATCCTAGATGCACTGCTTTATCTCTAGTCTTTTTGGAGTTTTTGTAAATTTTATTTATATGCACATGTGTGTCTGTTATGAGTGTATGCCACATATGTGTGAGTGCCAGAGTCAGAAAAATGTGTCAGATTTCCTGGAGCTGAAGTTACAGGAGGTTTTGAGGCACCATGTTTATGAATGGAACAAAATGAACTCTGATCCTCTGAAAGACCAAAGAGTGCTCTTATCTGCTGAGCCATCTCTTCAGTCCTGTAGTTATTTGACCTTTACACAAATGTATTTATGTTTAGTTTTCTAATCTTTCCAATTATGAACACCTGGAAAATCAGCAAAGTAACTCATTACCGTCAAAAGCATAGTATTTACCTGGTTATTCACTTCCATTCTAAACAGCTAGAGAGCTCGGGAATGCCACTTCGAGGTTTCCAAATGGGAATTTTTTTTTCTTTATGTTGAATGCAATTACGGTTCATCAATAATCTGTTTTCTCATTGCAAGCTCTAAGCTATAGAAAATGAAACTTTTATATGTCCCTTAAATTGAGGCTTCTACTCTTCCCTTCGCTGCTAGCAGGGCACAAGAGAAATGCAGGCGTGGCTGCGGCAGGGACTGGAGTGAGAGTGGCATGTGCAATACGAAGATTCATGCAGCGCACTGTGCCGACTTCTCCTTCTCATACTTAACCAGATCTCCCTGTTCTGTGTTATTGAATTGCTGCCCTACTTCCTTCCTTGAAAACTTGATAGAAACAGGAAATCATAGTTCAGAATGACAGTGTCTAGGCTCATGATCTTTGGATGTCTCTTATAGCAAAATCCATTTCCACCAGATCCAGTAGCAAGTTATGACCCACAGTTTTAGAATGATATAAAAATTACACATTTTATGGAGTATATTTTCCTACAGAATATATATATATATATATATATGTATCACAATATATAATATATATCACAATATGGAGTATATTTATATATGGAGAATATAAATATATATATATATATATATTCATATATGAGACGATATTTTCCAGGCTGCAAGTCCTATGACCTGATCTGCCACTGAGCTTTCTTCTTTGAGAACCCATAAAAAATTGGAAGACTTTCTTGTAAACAGTTATATTGCTAACTAACACATGTTCAGAAAACATGTGTGAGACTTGGTACCTTATGAACTCATGAAAGCCTATGAAGCATCTGTTTTTCTCTTAGTGAATCTACCGGGGCATTGGGTTTCTCAAACTACCGCCAGACTTTCAGGTCCTTGAATTTCTGTAGCATTTTGTTCAGACTCCATAGAGTGTTAGTATAATCTGTTCCATACCCTCTAATTCATGTTCATTGTTTAGAATAGTATAATGAAATTTGATATGTTGATCCAATATTCTTAGAAGTTTGCATGGGAAAAAGAGTAGCAGATTATAAAATGCCCTGAGGAAAGACTGCAAATGTGGATTCTTGTCTGTTACTCATACATGCAAACTGCTTTTAATCATTCTTTCTGAGGGATGGGAAGGAATTAATTCCTCAGATTAAAGGCTGAAACATGCTGGAGGCTTTGTTTATGTTGATATGTGAAAGATATCACATTTGGCACGACAGGTACAATTGGGGTCATTGTTGCTTCTGTTTGTGACAGTTCCCTACTATCTGGCATTATTCCTGTATTTTCTTTCCTGCAGTGGTTGCAATTGTGAATTAAATAAGGATATTATTCATATGATTACAACCTCATTTATTTTAATTTTGGGTTAGGGGTAACTCTAATCTCTGTTCCTCTTGCAATTCAGTATTGGTTTTTAATTTGATTAGACGAGGGAAAATAAAGATCCAGATATTTCTATATGACTTTTCTTACTTCAGTAAATGAAAACTATTTTGAGCTGTGAGGCCAATAAGATTGTGGCAATTTTAATAGCAATCTCACACATTTAATACAATATACTTTCATTGCATTTGAGTAAAAGTCTAGGAGTAAAATGACTTAGATGACAAGTGTACTTTTTATGTATTCATGAAATTGCTGGGATTGGAGAGAAGGCTCAGATAATAGCAATGTTTGCTTTTGAAGAGGACCCTAGTTCAGTTCCCAGCACCCACATAAAAGCTTACAACATTCTGTAAGTGTAGTTCCAGGGTATCCCATGCCCTCTTCTGGCCTCCATAGGCATTGCACTCATGTAGTGTATTTACATTCATGCAGCAAAACACTCAAATTAAAATAATGTTAACAAAAGAAATTGGCTAGCCAGGTTTACAGAATGGCACCATTGTGTATTCTTATCAACACGGTATGAGAGTCAAGTTCTTTTTTTTTAAATTTATTTTGTTTATTACTTTTATTTTATGTGTATGAATGTATTGCTTGGATATATGCAAGTATATCTGTGTCATGGGTGCTGGGAATCAAATTGGGTCCTTTGAAAGAAAATCAAGTTCTCTTAACTGCTGAACCACCTCTCTAGCACCCATGAGAATCAAGTACTTTTACAATCTCATTAAAATATTTTTCATTTTACAAGGTTATGTTTTGTTCCATGGGACTCAGAAATCTTTTAGAATGATATGCATATTTTAGCTTTTGCTGGACAATTATTTCAAAGCCTGAAAATTCTTTGGTACATAACCCCCCTCTTCACCTTACTTAAAATGTTCACTTTACTAATTCTGCTCCTTTAGAGAACATTGACATACACCACAGCCCCTGCCTCCATATTTTCATCACAAAATCAGGGCCTCACTTTTTTCCTCTAGATACTTCCCTGAATTATTACTGGAGATGATAAAAATCACCTTTTCTGAAGTTCTCCCTCTCTAATAATTAAGTCAGGAAAGAGGTGACTCTGCTTAGATTCAAGCTGCAGCAGACTGATTTCTTCACATGTTGCTGTCCTTCACACTTTGTTTTGAATTTGGTGATTAATCACTCTGATCTTAGTAGTCATTCTTCCCAAAGAAAAGGCCTCAGAGACCCAATTGAGTATCCTTAAGGTTAGGTTTTTCTTCTTATGTCTCCAGTTTGACAGAATCTTGAATCTTCCAGCGCATCTTGTGTTATCAGGATTCAATTCCAGAACACCACTGGTAAATGTTTCAGCAGTTCCACTGATGTGACGTGCCAGAAGCTATTCACGGTCTACCTAGCGGTGCTGAGTGCCGACGCTGCCAGCTGTCCAGCAAGTGATTCATTCTCTAAATCCCATTTTAGAATCTGTTTACTAAGACTGTTCCCGATACCAACTGTCCTAGTTTGAGATGCCCTTAAAGATACACCATAAGACATAAAATCGGACATAGGATATTTACAGAAAGGCATTCCTAAGAATATAGCTCTAGGGAGGAGAGGAATGCAGGTAGAAAACAGTGAGAAGCTGAGTGAATTGAAACTTCACTCAGGTCTACTCTGAAATTCAAAGTGATATTGCTCCTTCACGCTTGTCCCCAAATGAACCTGTGTATATTTCTATCAGACAGCCATTGAATATAGTAACAATCAGCCCTGAGAGGAAACATTTGTCAACTCTTGCTATGATTTTTACAGCTATTAGAGT
Source organism: Eospalax fontanierii (assembly GCA_035773235.1). Classification (NCBI taxonomy): domain Eukaryota; kingdom Metazoa; phylum Chordata; class Mammalia; order Rodentia; family Spalacidae; genus Eospalax; species Eospalax fontanierii. The sequence continues at coordinate 83,278,376 of CM069532.1, read as the reverse complement.
CCCATTCAGAAAGGCATTGCCTACTTCTGTATCTTAAAATGTTCACAGCGTGCTTTCTGTTAGTGATTTCAACAATCCAGGTTTTATTTCAATATTTTTGTCCATTTGGAGTTCATCTTTGTACACAAGGGGTTCAATTCCACTCTTCTATATGTGGATAGTCAGTTTTCCCACCATGTTGTTTAAGGAGCCTGTAGCTTCTCCAGTGTATGTTTTGATATCTTTACCAAAAAAGATTGCAAGTCTGCAGTAGCTCTATTGGTTAATTTCTGGGTTTCTCATTATTTTCTGTCAGTCTTCTAGTCACTTTCGGCCAGGATTATACATCTTCAATACTTTCAATAGCCTTAGGAACCTAGCCATATAGTGTAGAAAGATGCTCAAAGATATTATTACTATCTTCTTCATTCATATCTAATTTCAGTCATTAACCTAAGAAACTCAGGTTCTTTTGAGGAAAATGTTAGTTCAAGATGGCACCCTAAATATTAGCAGTTCTCATGTCTTTGATCCTTTTCTAATACCTTTCTTTTTCTCACAGAGCTATGATGTTCTACAACCTTAGGATAAAATCATGGTCATTGTGGATTATTTTCCTATTAACACATTTCTGTGTCAAAGCAATAGGCCCACTGTGTTCACAGCTTTCACTTCATGGCTTTGAACAACAGAGGATCCAAGATGTACATAGACCAGCTGTGGTTGTGTCTGTGTTGAACATGTAGAAATATTTTATTCATGTCATCATTCCCTAAACAACAGATAGTAGCAACATTTCCCACAGCATTTACATTATCTTATGTGTTGTTTGTCAATCATTTATTTTTCTATATCTCATAATTGTTTTCTAAAATACAAAACTTTTGTCTTTACTTACCTCAAAATAATACTTAATAAGCTATATGCTATAAATATAAATTCTTAATTATTTGTTGGCTACTTAACATTCTATGTTTAAATGTTTGGTGAAGTTATATATATATGAACTTGTCTTATCTTCTTTTATAATTTCTAATTTTAGAGACTTCATTTTCTTATTGTATAACTGTTTTCTTATATGGCTGTAGCCAAAGAAAATGAAATCCATATCTTCTATCAAAAATAGTAGCATTCTCATAGTCATATTACAATTTTCTATTTTCATATCTCTATGCTGGATAACTTATAGCTGTTCTTACATTTGAAGGAGGCACTTTGACAGATTTAATCAGTGCAGCAATATGACTAAACTGTTTTCAGACTCTTTGCTGAGCAGGGAACGAAGGCTGAGGTAAAATCTGGAGGCTTGGAGATCTGAGAACATATTTTCATAATAATCTAGAAAAAAGTGAAAGTGGTATAGAAATGACAGCAAAAAGACGGGATAAATCTTATTTTAGAGGTTAGATTAGAATCATTTTAGGGCAAAATGAATGCATGGGGAGAGAGGAGTCAAAACTGATTCTTGGGTTGATGCTGTTTTAGTGATGGTCTGCTTCAGGATGGGAGAGGGCAGGATTTTGAGCATTTATAACTTTAATCCAGATTATATTTACATTAAGATGCTTCTGTGAAGTCAAAGTTAAGGTACAGATTAAAGAAGAATTATAAATAGAATCCAAAGCAATTAAAATCATTAAGATATGCAAGAAGGAGATGAAAAACAAGTAGAATATTCAAGAACATTAATATTTAAAGAATAATATTAAAATTACAGACAGAAATAACTGAGATAAAACAAAGTCCACAAAAAAATTATCTGTGTTTAAGAACAATTCAAATATCTTTATAAGAAATATTACTTTTTAATTGAAATATTTATATCTGTAAATTTTAAATTAAAATGTACTAAGCTACCAGTTTTTTAAACATCAAAGATGACACAGAAAACCAAATATCATAAGAATACTGAGAGGCTTAATATATTATAATAACCTGAAAGAAGTACAAGACTTATGGGGCTGAGATGAGAATTACAATTGGCAACTGACATGAGCTTTGCATAGAAGCAGGTGGTGAGGATAGTCTTTGGTTCTGTGCCACAACCTCCCCTAGTGAGAGACCAGCATCTCTGCCAACAGAAAGCTGGGAGGCTGCCTGCCTACTGTGCAGATCTTAAGATGTTTGGGGGCCTATAGGATAGCTGCTTTCCTGTAGCTAAACTCTGTCAAGAACCTCTCAATACATGGTGTGAGGTTTGAGAAGATGAAATAAAGATAGAGAATCTGGCGTCAATTTAGTGTATTCTGTGAGGTATTTCCCAACATGTTGCATTTTGTTGAAAAGTCCATTGATAAGACTGTTACTTGTTACATTTGCTGAAGTTAACAGTTTCTAAGAGAATTATTTTAGCCACGTATCAAAGGAAAGGTGGAAAGTCAATCAAGTATAATTCTATGGGAGAAGTCCACAAATATTTCCCAGCCTGAGAAATGGATCTCAGACCTCTGTTATCAACCTAATTCATGAAAATCAAGCAGTGAAGCCGTGTTTGCTTTATTTGCCTTTCCACTAAGCAGACTCGTGTCTTAATTGTTCTGTTTAGGAAGGAAACATAAACTATAAAGCACTTTATGTGAAAATGACCTTCTTTATTCCATTGACTTTGGCCCTAAAACTCTGCCGTTTTTTAAAAAACAGTGAATGACTAAAATTTTGGCACAACAATTCTTTTTGTATGTGATCTGAAAAGTGTACATCAGAGGCATGAAGAGAACACGGGGTGGCACAGTTGTTTTTCTAGAATCAGTGGATATGATGGACAACTCTTTATTTTTATATGTGTTCACATAAGATCTATGAAAATGCCCAGAACTATGGCTCACACTTATAATCATAACCTGACATGACTGAAGGAGGAGACTCGATATTAGTCTGAGGCCATTGTGAGACAGAGTGAGACCCTGTTTCAAAATGAAAGAAAGAGAAAGAAAAAAAGAAAAAGAACAGAATGAAGAAAGGCAGGAAGGCAGAATGAAATCCGTGGGGAAAAAAAGAATAGAAAATGAATACATGTGCGAAAGAGAAATTAGGCTTTTGAGAAAAATTTTATTTCCAAAATTATTTATTTTTTTCTGAAATCAAAACGTAGAATTCCCTACACTCTCATTGCCTTTACTCTAGCTTTTCTGCAATACTGACATTACTAAACCCTGACTAACTATAATTTAATTCAGTCAACCCCTTTTCCATTGTCACTTTTTGCCATTCTGTGATCTACACCTTAGTCATTACTGTGAATATTATGTAACTTTCTTCCTCCTTCCCTCCCTCCCTTCCTCCATTCCTCTTTATATTCTTTCATTCTTTTCATTATTTCTTTCTTTTGTAACATGGTCTTTCTGTCACCCCAGCCTGCCTGGAGCTCATTATGTAGACCACACTGGACTCCATCTTACAGAGATCATATGCCTGCCTCCCAAGCGCTGGGCTTAAAGGCATGCACTACTATGCTCACCTTCATTTTACTTTTAATTCTAGTTCCTCTCAGCTTTGTAGACATCTGCTTACAGTAAGTTCAAAATCAATCAAACCAAATATATGCATTCTCTAAACTATGGGACAGCTCTTTACCCATACTCAGAGAAAACGTGCAAGAAAACAAACAATACTGTTATTACCAAGACTAAGTCTTAATGTATTGTCATACCTTTATTTCTTTTACAAAATAAATGACTTGTTCATTGTCTTAGTTTATTTTCCAGTTACTGTGATAATATAGTCTGACAAAGGCAATTCAAGGGAAAACAGGCTCACAGTTCAAGGGTATAATCCATGTTGGCAGGGAAAGTAAGGTAGCAGAGGCACGAAGCAGCCGGTTGCATGCATCCATAGTCAGCAAAAGAGACTGATGAATGCTGACTGCTACTCAGCTGACTTCCTCCCTTATTGAACTTCAGGATCCCCTGGTCAGACAATAGGTCTACTTATAGTCAAGATAGGTCTGTCTTCCCACATCAATTACTGTAATAAAGACAATCCCTCACAGGTGTGAGTATCTAATGACTTCTCTTAGATGATTTCAAGTTGTCAAGTTGATAATTAACACTAATCGTTGTAGTCCTTATTTTCTTTAAATCTACACAAATTTCCTCTCCTATTCAGCACAAGACCACACTAAAAAAATTAAACAGTGACCATCAGATGAGATGAGTCCACTTGCTATCACAAGAAATATGAATTGCCTGAATTGTCATTGTCACTGGTGTTTATTCTTGTTGTAGAGAATATATCTTCATCCTTTTGAAAAAGTGACACCCAGTAAGAATGATACCACATATTAAAGTAAGTGAACATTTTAGAACATGTCTATTAACTACTATGGTTGGTAAGCAAAGGTTCTTAAAACTACTGGGTGCAGGGAACCAGCAAAACAGCACCTCTGCCATGTTCACAGACATCATCCCCCTTGAAATTTATCTACTACTGATCAAACCACCAACTGTCTGTTGTATTCAAGTAGCTGAAAACCTTGTTTATAATTTCATCAGTGTAGAACCTAACTCTGATTGGGATACTTAAGAGTATTCTTTGTACGTACTGAATATAAATAGAGCTCCAGAAGTGCAACCAGTAAAAAAAAAAAAAACTGGGAAATTTTTAGATAATCTTGTTCAGAATTCAATCCATAGTTATTCAGCAGCTTGTCTTTGGTACTGGTATTCTATTCTTACAATTAATATAATGTTAAAAATTAATAATCTTAAAAAGGAATTTTAACATGATGAGCATTGTAAGTCTGATGGAGAGTAACTTGAATCAGTATTTGAGGGAGGTGATGATTTGAGTTATTAATTGAAATACACAAGAAAGAAGAACCTCTGAAAGAAACCTTGCACATGCATTCCTTCTAACATGTATGTGGTGACAGCTATAATTACACTTGCTTCTTGCACACTCAATAGTATAATTAAGGTATGAAAGTAGCAATTTCCTAGAAAGAAAAAAAAACAATTTTATGTCACTCATCATTAGAAATAAATCAATGATTTATTTGCTAACACTCTATTTAATTCAAGTTTTACAATAAAACTTTCATAATGATAGTTAAGACATAGATAGATACCTATTTAAAATTATGAAAGAATTGCATGATTTTACTTAGAATGATTTAATACATTATAAATAAATAAAATATAAAACTAGTAAGTTTTTCTCTGGAGAGATTTTGCTGGGTGGCCCCAGCTGTCAACTTGGTACACCTGGGAAGGGGGAATTTCAGTGTGCAATTTGCTCAATTAGATTCAACTGTAGGCCTGTCTGTGGGCATTTTTTTTTATTGCTAATGAATATAGCAAGACCACTGTGATAAGTATCATTCCGAGGTATTTGAGCCTGGACTTTATATGAGCAGCTGATCAATCTTGGAGGAGAAAACTAGTAATTCCAGTTCCTTCATTGTTTTTGCTTCAGCTCCTGTCTCTATGTTTTCTCTGTCCTGGCATCCTCAGTGATGCACTGTGACCAGGACCTGTAAGCCAACTAAACACTTTCCTTCCAAAGTAAGTCTTAGCTAGGGTTTTATCACTACAATTGAAAACAAACTAAGACAGACGTGTTGGATAATAGAGATACTCAGGACCTTAGAAATGATTCATCAGTTAAGAACACATACTGCTCCTGCAGAGTACCAGAGTTCAGTGCTCATCATTCAAATTAGTCAGCTCACAACCACTTGTAACTCTGTGCCCTCTTTCGGCCTTCACAAGCAACTGCATTCCTGTGCACCCCCGCCCCCCCACACTCATATAAACAATTCAAAAAAATGAGACATACTCAAATACAACCAATCAGGTTTCAAAATGTAAATTATAATCTAACTACATAGTTTTCCTCTCTGACTTTAGATGGTTTTATTTAATTTAATTGTATTTTCTTTTAAGTTTAATTTGATATCTTTTACTTAATTTTGTTATATTTCCAAATATGATTTTCGATCATCATTATTTCATGCCAGCTCTTAAATGTAACATCTAAGGATTATGTGTGGGAGGACGAACATTTATAGAGACACCACTGACATCTTTACTTGCCCTGGAGATTACCCCTATTGTAACATTTCATCAAAGCATAAATGAACACCTACTCATAAGTTAAATATCAACAGATTTTTGTATTTTAGAAAAGTGAGACCACATAAAACTCCTACCTTCATAAAAATTAAATTTGACATGAGAATTTGTTTTAATTAATGGAGTATGTAGTGAGTGGGTGACATAAAGAATGGGAAAAATGTGCCCCACTCAGAAGTTTTGAAAATAAGAAGTAGGAGTACCATCTGGTATGGAGAGCACTGCTTTTTACCCAACAGTTACATGTTTGTAAGCATTGTAAAACCGTCTCAAAAATGCCTGTGCTGCTCAAAGTAAGTGCCATTTATGAAATCAAATATAAATATTCATACACATAATGTGTGGGTGGGTATACACAATGCTGCATTTTCCTGAGGAAGAGTTCTGTCAAAGGGGAACATTGTTGAAAGGATAGAAAAATCCAATATTCTATGATATGAGATGTTAAAAAGGGGGTCCTTTGTATACTCTCTTTCTGTATTATGACAGTAAGGTTTTTAGTTAAAAACTTACATAATATACAGAATCTATACTTTAAAACAATAAGATTTTAAATCAGGAGGAAAGGTGCTTTGGAAGATGACCAATGGTAAGTAGGAAAAGGAAAGGAGAAGGGAGAGAGGGGGATACATGAAAGGCGAGGGAAAAGAAGGGAAATAGAAACGGATCAGGGACGGGGAGCGGGGCAAAGCCGGGAATACACAAGCAAAAGAAGGTCTTAACCTGAAACCACCGTTTTGTAAAGTGAATATACACTTCAGAAATAACATATTTGTTTGTTGGAGATTTATGGAAATATTTTAGTAACCTACAAATTTGAGACAACTATATGTCATGGACACGGACATTTTAAATTTAGAGTCATGTAGCATGATTAATTGTATCTACACTGAAAAAGATCACTTACTCATTCCAATCAAAATTATGATTTCTCTAAATAAAACTATACCGTCAACCATTTGGAATTTATGAATCAAAATCCTGTGACTATATATGAGTTGAACACAACTGGATGAATTGTTCTATTTTTGGTTAAATATTTTATCATAAATTAATAAGTAACTATATATTTATCTTCAATTTTTAATTGGTATTTTAATATTTTACAAGCATTTATCATTCTCTAAGCATTGCAGTATCACATTATTATATATGACAGAGAAATACGATGTGTATGTATAGTCTACAGAACATACAGTACAACAATATATACCTTAAGCATGAAAATGTTTTCAAAGTTCACCTAATGTCCTAACAAATCTATAGATGCTTATATTTAATTATTTTCTTTTACTACTTTGCTATTTTAATTTGAAGCAGTTTTCTGTTTCCAAAATTGATTTAATCTTTGCTTAATTTTTTTTAAGGATTTAACTCATAGCAATTGAACTTTGGTTAAATCTTCTGATGGCCTATAATATTGGTATCTCAAAAGTAGGTTCCAAATGGACCAAACTCTGAGAGAATACAGGTATCAGTATCTGATTAATCATTAGTTAGATGGGACAGAATTGTGGTTGAGCTGAATGAGAACATAGTGCCTGTCAAGAATAGGAACCTGAGGCATTCTGTGCTTTCACCCTGCTTGGTCGGTTTTGGTCAGTCTCACTTACAGTGGTTAACTCAAAGTCTTTATCTGACCTACCAATCACTTGTTTTCACTGAATTAAGTAGATACTTTAGTTTTGGTTGTAGAATTAGTGGTCTGAACTGACTAAACTCATTAATGACTAAGACTCGCTAAACGTACAAGTTTAGATATTGCTGATAATATATTTAGTGTTTTGGAATAAGCTTTACTTTAATTTTAATTGCTTTAGAAATATTTAATATATTTACTTTTGTAGGTATTACATATTCTAGATTATTGAGTAAAAGTTCTTTTATTTTTAATTTTAATTAATTTTTATAGGTGTTTTGCCTGCAAGTATGCAAGTACACCTATGTTGTGCAAAACGTGGGGAGGAAAGAAGAGGGTGTTGGATTCCCCCTGGAACTGAAGTTAGATAGTTGTTAATGATCATGTGAGTTCTGGGAATCAAATCCAGGTTCTCTGAAAGAGCAGACTGCTTTTAACCACTGAGCTGTGTCTCCGTTCTCTAACATTTAATTTTTTGGACAATTTCACACATGTACATAATGCAATCTGCTTCTCTCCTTTCTACCTTCTCTTATCTCCCTCCATCTGTATCAACTGTCTCCGTTCATCACTAGCAGCATCTTTCTTGTATTCATGAATTTTAGTACTTCATTGTGAGCAATTTAGTCTAACCAGAGCCATCTTTGTGACATTTGGATTTTAGCCATGCATTAGAGCCTGGTAAGGTCATCAGTGGTTATTCATCTCAAGGCAATGGATTGCCTGAATTTATTAGCAGCAAAATCACCAATGAGCGATAAGGGTCTCTGAGCCCCTCTTCCATCCATGCCTGACTGTTGATGGACCCATTCTTGTGCAGATCTGGTATAGTCATGCACAATGGCTGTGAGTTCATGATTATCATGATTGTGTCTTGTCCAGGAGATATTATACAATCCTACTCTGTATGGTACAGTTCTTACATTCCTTTTGCCCCTTCTTCAACAATGTTTCCTGAGTCTTTCAGGGAATATTAGGGTCCTGTTTAGGGCTGGGTATTCATCAATCACTTATTCTTAGCACTTTATGCAGCCTTGAATTTCTAAATTAGCAACTTTCACTTGATAAAGGCTTCCCTCATTACTGCTCTGATAGCATTTCTTTATGAGTATAAACATAAATGTTTAGAAGGTAACTTGACACTATGTCTATTTTCAATGCAGCCATATTCAGCTTCCTCCTAGGGCCTATTATATCCTTTCCCTGAATTTTTTATTGTATTACTATGGATAGTGTCTCTCATGTGAAGCAGATCTCAAATCCAATCAGAGACTAGCTGATGACCTTTATAATAATAGAGCTTCCTATTGCTCAAGTGGATACATCTTGCCTGACAGGTAGGCCTTGTAAATCATAGAATTCTGATCTGAATGAGACCATTGATGCCTTTCTTTTCCAGCCACCAACATAGTACTGTCCAAGACTATGAAAACTAGACAGCAGGGAGGAAGCTTCCAGCTCAGTTCCATTTTGGTTTCTCTAGGTCATTCATTCAAGCTGTGTGGTGACTTCAGCAATAGGGTTTGTCATTGAGTTCTGATGATCCATCAAGAAGAACAAGAACCTGTATTGCCTGGAGACCCTCTGGGGCATCCCTGACTAACAATTCATAATAAGGTACCCAACCCTGGCTCTGAGATTTTTGCTTAATAACCCACAGTTTCTCTGAGCTGTTTGAGAAAAAGGTCTGTTTTTTGTTTGTTCAGACAGGGTCTCTCTGTAACCACAGAATAGCCTGGAAATCACTACGTAGATAGGCTCGACTTGACCTCACAGAGATATGCTGCCTCTAAATGCTGGGATTATAGATATGCACCACCATGCCCTGAAAGAAAATGGTTTCTATAAACATGTTTATGTGTAAAAAAATTACTTTTGGAAATTAACTTGGTAACTGAATTATTTATGTTAATGGCTTCACTGTGTCTTTCAGATCTCTGTGTATGACACAACTTTCACTACTTGGCATATACCCAGAGAACTCCATGCCCAACCATAAAGATATTTGCACATTTATGTTTATTGCTGCTCTATTCACTGTAGCAAGAAAATAGAACCAATATAATTAGATGGAAATGAAAATCTGGTATATATATAAAATGAAATATTCAGTTCTAAAGAAAAGTGAAAGCATAATATTTTCAGGAAAGTGCACCTTGCATGTACAATATTAATCAAGTTCACTCAATCACAGAAAAAAATCACATTATCTCTCACATAGAGATTCTAACCTAGATGGTATACATGCATGTATGTATGTACATAGACAAATGCACGTGTTGACTATAGTCCGTCATTAGAAAGGAGAATACGTAACAAGAAAACATACTAATGAGCTCACATATTAAAATTAAAAAAACATTGATCAATAGAAACAAAGATATTTATGAATAAATATTACCAATAGTAACTTTGGAAATTAGTACAAAAGCATACAAAGTGCTGTGAATAGACACACATGACTGGTTTTAGATATTGTCACATACTCTGCAAGTCACTGGAAAAAGAGGGTAAATCAATACCTTAACTACTTTGTCTCATTTCAATCTAATACAGAAAATTCTTGGTAGTTTGGCAATTTTCCTTGATGACCTACTACCTTGTACTTAGCCGGTATGTTAATCTTAATTAATAAAATAAAGAAGTCCTGGTTAAATGTGGTAGGATAACAGTGATTTAATTTTTTAACCTGTCTTTCAAAACACAGTATTGGAAGATACACCTGTTTTTAGAAGAAGATAATTTAGATTGTAAATGCTATAGAATTAGTATCTGCTTTGTAGTAGAATGATAAAACCATTTATTTCAATTTTTAAAAATCCAAACAAATATTCACCTCTATTGTTTCCAAGACATTCCTAGTCCAGATGATTTATGGCCTCTCCTCTAATGCCCACTTGGCCACAGAAACAGTGAGTAGAGTGAAGAGATTCTGTCACCAGAATGATAGGAATGGGGAGTGGGCATGCAGGTCAGGGCACTAACTAACAGATCCAAAGTGGTCATACTTAGCTGTTTCTCCCTAGATTCATTGCCACATGTGGTGCCTGACACCTGCTCTGCTTCTCTAATGGTCTGAGCACCAATATTCATAGATGCACGCAGAAACTTCCTATTCCATCAAGCTTACTGGCTCATTTTAAGATAAAATTTATCTCTATAAAACATATTAATTCCATTATTGCGGATATTAAAGCTTTAAGATATAACTGATTATTTTAAAGCTTACATTTGGTTATACAAAAATTGAGCACAATTTTGTTTTGCTAAATACACCAAGATATCTGATTTATTTTCTTTGGGTGGATATGCAGGTAATGTGTTTGCAATGCCATTAGTAAAAGTAGAAAATCTCTCATAGTTATTAATGCATGCCTCATGCTATCTGACACAAAGCTAAGAGTTAGTTGCACAATTTAGCTGTTCACATAAATTGCTTTTATAGTTGTATTGAATGAATATATATATATATATATATATATATATATATATATATATACTAACTTATCAATTCTAAAACTTTTCAGAAGAATATACCCAGACACTGTCTCTGGCCCAAATACCCTCACCAAAATAATCTGATAGTGTTGTATTAGAAACTTTCTAGTGATGGGGGTTGGGGAGATAGCTCACTGGTGAAGAATAGTAACTGCTCTTGCAGAACACAGACCCAAGTTTGGCTCCTAGGATATATATGGCAGCTAATAATCGTTCCTAACTCCACTTCCATGGAATCCAAAGTCTTATTCTGATCTCCACAAAATTGCACAACATGAGTGCACTTACATACATTCAGGCAATATATTCATGTACATAAAGTAAAAATAGCAAAATAATGTTTTAAAGAAACATTCTAGTGATTTTACCTATACTCATTATTAAATGTAATGGAACTCTAACAACAGTGTGTATTAAATTACATATTTGTGAAAGGAAAGCTGATAAAAAGAGTAAAGAAATTTTTTTATATATATTTAGAAAACTCTTGAGAATCCATCTGATTCAAATATTGTCTTAGTATTGAAAACCATTTATATTTGCTCTTTGGTATTTAAAACAAGATCTCTAAGAGACTGTATACAACAATCATGGCAAACAGGAACTCAATTATTTTGGTTTATATGTATAATATCTCAGTATTGATTACAATGTAATAATGATATATGAATATTCTTAAAATGTACAATATATTTTAGGAGATACAGAATAGAAGCATTATCCTAGTCTAAGTATGATCATAAAACTCCTTTTAAATGGAAAAATTGCAATTATTTTTAATAATTTATTTTACAATTTTTATTGATATGTATTACCTGCATGTATTTAGGTGCATCCTTGTCATGCAGTGCTGACAGAGGCCAAAAGAGGGTGTTGGATTCCCTGGAACTGGAGTTCCAGATGATTGTTAGTCACCATATGGGTGCTCAGAAACGAGTCAGTATACAGTAAAATCCCGAATACCTGATCTTTCTCAAGTTACAGAGATTTGTTATAAAAATTAGATTACAAAAATTTACAAGACATGAAAATTTCAGTAAAAGTAGAGATAACGTATTTTAAGTATCCACCGAACTTAAAATCCACAGGTATAAAATGAACAAATATAAGTGATTTGGCACAAATGTATAAAGATAATTTGTGAAAATACCAACATAAATTCATTTCTGGAGTGGTGTATAAATTATGTATACTATTGAATATAATTTGGGTACATATTCAGGATTTTATATAAAAAACAGTGGAACTACAAATAACTATTTCAGAAATAAACATGAAAAGAGAATCAAAATTTTAATAAAATTATTAACTAAGCAAATCACATTGTAGTCAAGAATGAAAGCCTTGATACAGAAATAAAAGCCTCTATCAATTTTATAGAAAGAATGGTAACATGGTGTGGAGAGATGACTCAGCAATTAGGGGCAATTGCTCTTTCAAGGGAGACAAATTCGACTCCCAGTACCCATGTTTGGAGGCTTATCACTGTCTATAGCTCCAGCTCCAGGGGGATCCAACACGACTGGCCTTTGCAGTGATCAGCACACATACATACCTGCACAGAGGCACACACATACACACAATTAAAAACAATAAAATAAATATTTAAAGTAGAAAAATACTATATTTTATTTTATTTCATTTTTACTTTAAGTATTAATTTTATAAATTAATTTTGTATTTTTTTTTGAGACATGGTCTCCCTGTAGCCTCAACTAGTGTGAAACTTGCTATGTAGACCAAGCTGACCTCAATCTCACTGAGCTCTCCCTGCCTCTGTCTCCAAGTACTGGGATTAAAGGTGTATGCCACAATGCCTGCTGATAAACCCTGTGTCTTTATTACTTTTTATTTAAGCACCTGGCGTGGCAGTGTACTCTTACAGTCACATTACCTTAGAAGCTGATGCAAGAGTATCGCAAGTTTAAAGCCAGCCTCACTTACATAGCAAGAATTTGTCTCATACACACACACACACACACACACACACACACTCACGTACACACACAGTATAATAGTAATAATAGCATAATATTAATAAAATAGATAAATGCACATGAATAAATATCACAAATCTGAAGATAGTGTTGGGTGCATTGATGTAAAAGCATGATCAAACTCCTTCATGTGCACAGAAGTCTCATTTTATTTCAAAATTAGAAAGATATTAAAAGCAAATAAATAGTAAAATGTACCATATACAAATATTAACCAAAGAGAGCTAGCACAGTCATATGATTATCAGGCAAAATAGATTTCAAGTTAAAGGTTTACAAGAGACAAGCATTGATACTGCATATTGACGAATTTTAATTCCTTAGAAACATATTCCAATTAAAACATAGGCACCAAAAGAAATTCCCCTCCCCTCCAAATCTTGAAGTAAACATTGACAGAAATGAAAAAAGAAATGATATTTCTATAATAATAGTTGGAGACTTCAATATATCCCTTTCAACAATGGATAGCACATCTAGGCAGAAGATCAAGGGAATAGATGACTTGTACAGCACAATGAATCAGCTGGGTTTACAGACATATCTAAAACACTTTATCCAATATTAGCAGCAAATATTATTTTCAAGTACACATCGAACATTTCTAGGATAAATTTAATAATAGGCCTCCAATCAAGTCTCAATAAAAAAAATCATATTACCAAGTGTTCACCCTTTGTGTTGATATGGACTTATACTTTAGAGAAGATTTTTTGGCTTCTATTTGGAGGATCTGGTTGGTAACACTGCTTTTGCACTTTGGGTCTATTACTAAGTAAACAAAGGTAAATTCAACACTTGCCCAGGAGCTAAGACAGCTGATCTGATTCCCAAGAAGCTATTAAGAAACCAGTAGGAAGGTGCCATAAAAATCCTCCATACATAACGATTCACAGATCAACCAATCAGATGCTACTCAGAATAATCTTCCATTTTTAACTGGTCATTTTTTTTAATTTCTGGAATTTTCTCTTAAAAATTTTCTGACTAAAATTTTTTCTCTGGATACTGAAACCGTATAAAGTGAAGCTATCAAAAAACAACTGCATTCCAGTGCCACTCTCCCACATTTCTTCTGTTCTTTAATTTCTTTGTTGCTTCACTTCTCTCTCTCTCCTCTCTCTCTCTCTCTCTCTCTCTCTCTCTCTCTCTCTCTCTGTTCCTGCTTGATTTCCTCTCTCCCTCCCTTCCTTCCCTCCTTCCTACTTTTTTTTCTTTTTCCCCTTTCTTTTCTTTCTTTCAGAGATTCTTGATTCAGGCTGGTCTCAGATTTGCCATGCAGCTGAAGATGACCTTTAATTGTTTATTCTCCTGGGATTCGTGTGTTGGCATCACAGGTTCATCTTCCTTACAAGATTTCTTCTTATATTTTTAAACAGTTTGTTGATGTTCCTTGAAAGACAGCACTGATTTTTCTACTATATTAGCAATGAGAAATTTAAAAATTGTTCTGAAAAAAAAAACATTTATTTTTCGGTAGTTTCCTGAAGCAGATAGTGTGATCAGAACAATAATAAAACTCTTATAACAAGGTTGAAATCAATCTTAGTATTCACGTATCTAGATATCTTCTAGTAAGAGTTTTACCTGTTACTTTGATTCCTGACACTGTGATTCTGTGGAGACTTTTTTTATTGTTTACCTGTCTATCTATTTTTTTCACTGATTTTAATATTAGGTGTTTGAATTTGTGCATTCATGCTTGAATGTGAGAAACACAATTAGAATCCTATCTGACTGACCTATAAAATATAGATATAAAATATTATCTTGATATTTTATATAAATTTTACCTTTCCCAGTTCCTCTAATACACAGAAATTTTGCCACTCTCAAAGTAAAGTGTAAGTAAGCAAGCAAAATATAATCACTCATGTGTTAAAGACATTGGAAACAGGTCAAATTAATGGCACAATTCAAATGGTTAACAGAGGGAAAAAATTCTCAGATTTGCCCACTTTTTCAATACACGAGTCTACCCATTCCTCTAGTCATTTCAATCTTGATACTCTAGGATGTGTGCTTCATCTTCCATTTCATTTTGGGGATGACTTTGAGCTTTCTCTGCACAATGGAGCAGGTGGTAGCCCTGAAGCTGCTGGGACTCTTGTGTGTCTGCCCCTCGGCACACTGCAGATGGCAGAATCACTGATAAGAGACAATAGCCTCATGTGCAAATGTGAGCAACAGGGACAGCTTCTGTCCTTTTGTGCTTCTCATAGCAGTTCCATCAGGGAAGGAATTCTCTCACAAAGGGAACAGAGGCTGTTTATGAGGCAGCCACTGGGTGGGGCAAAAGTGCACACTTTGTAAGAGGACACAGACCTGATTGACAACTATTAATAAATTAAAATAGGTGAACATTTTTCCCAGGTTAATTTAAGAAACAAAGATGAAGGTTGAAGTTGAGATTCTAGGTAGAGGTGTGAGTTTTCATTATGTTATATATAATATTTTTATTAATTACATGTGTCTTTGTACAGTTTAGAAAATTTTGTCTCTGTCTCTCTATATGGCATCAACAATTCTAAGCAATAAACAAAATCACTGATTTGTACAATAGAAATATCAAGCTATTGTCACTTATAATAAAATCTTTTCTCCAACACAGCTTATCTGTGGGCCAATTTTTGTCTTTCTGAGAATGTATGTTATAATTTTTCTTCAGTGTGGCAATTTTAAAAATGATAGCTTATCACATTTTTCTTCTTCGTTCTATTGCTTTGTGATTGTTGTAGTTACATTCATCAAAAACCATATTCATATGCAACAACATAATTGTGGCCATTTAGTGTCTATAATCACTTGCACAGAATGAGTAGGAATTAGCCCTTCTTTGGAGTGTTTAAAGAGGGAAAGAGCGAGCATTAGTGTTTAAAATCAGATGAGCCATTTTCTAACTTCAGAGTTCTTGCAGAATTTATGCCTAGTCTGATTTTCTTTAGATTGGGAAAATGTATCTATGAGGAATGTAAATAAGTATATTATACAGCTGTTATATTCACGTGGAACAGAATATTATTCAGTCTTTTAAGAAATTCACAGCTTTGAAGCTCAATGTAAAGATTAATCCATTCAGATATTGGTGATCTATACACACCATGAAAATTTGGTCTTTAAAGAAACATTTTACACATGAGGGAGACCTTTCCTCTCGTGTGTGTGTGTGTGTGTGTGTGTGTGTGTGTGTGTGTGTGTATCTCTAAGAAATGTATACATGCCTATGGAAAAGCAGACCATTATCATGAGAGCATTAGATTAAAATTAAAACACTTACTGATATGTCTTGATTCCCCCCACCCCGGGGTGTTTCCCTTTTTTGTCGGAGATGTAAGATTCTTCTTTCTTTTAAATGCAAGAACAATGCAAGATTATTGGCACAACCAATTTGGAAGGAGAAAGAAACTCAATATTGAATGATAACATTTTCTTTTCCAATTTTTCCTTCTGATTTGTTTATTGCCAGGAAATTTGTTTAAAGTCAAGACATGTCCTTCTCTTTTATTTATCTTCAGCTTGAAGTTGACATATTTTAAGAGAAAATCTTCTCGTTTCCCTTTTCAAAATGGTATAAGGATTTGTCCACAACATGCATAGTGAAGACACAAGATAGTGTGTCTGCTTTGCTATATGCAATCCAATTTTGTTTAATAGCGTTAAAACATGTTGGGAAATAGCTGAAAATTGCATCCAGCAATAGAACATGTCATATTCAATATTTCCATTATTCAATCATGATTGAATACATACAGCAACACATTAGCATGAATCTTCTGACTCATTTGTTGCCATTGATTGATCTTAGAGAGTGTTTGAGAGCAGGTCTAAATAAAGAAAATCAAAACTTTAAATATGAACAAAATGACTCACCTAAAAATATCAGGCAAATACTAGGAGCCTCAAGGCATGGCAGAGAAGAAGCATCAAGGTATGGGCAGAGAAGGCTAGAGAGTAAATGAAGCTTTGGAAGAAAAACCAATAATTATGATGAATACTATAATCACCAGTAATAATGAAAACCTTAATTACTGGGAAATTCATATCTTTTAAAGTCTAAAGTCTAATACCATACATATAATATTGCCATAATTGAGCAAACCCATTAGCAGAGAAAGAAACAGCAAAGTGAAGGAGTGCAACTTACCTATTATTGGCCAGAAAATTAATATCTGAGGGTCGAGAGCTTTAGGATGTATTTATTACTTTGTAAAATAGAAAGTTAACAAACATAATTTATGACTGCTCATCTTCCTATAGCCTACAAAGTTCTTCCCTGTCATGGCTTGATTTCCTGAGGACCCTAGGAGAATATATATATATATATATATATATATATATATATATATATATAATATACTAACAGTGTTATACAAGTTTATTTGTAGACAGTGAACAAGAATCAGTTTCTTGATAAAGTAGGTACATTGGCTTATATAGAAAACCAGCTCAGTGCTCTACCACATCACAGGAGCTTCCTGGGAGAACTGATGGAATTAAAAAATATACATACACAGGGAAAGGAAAGACATGTATTTCAGATAAGCATGTAGGGCTTTTTATATTTATCCTTGGCCTAGAGATTACAAGAAGAATAGCCCTGGAATGAGGATTCATCAAAAGAGAAAATATTTGAGAAAGATAGATTACAAAGGCTTCATATGCTGCCACAGGTCTGGAAGAACTAAATTTGCCAGCATTTAAGGGCAGCAGTGACTGATGAGGAGAGTATTAGGGTTGAGGGTGAAGGCAACTGATGATAACTGTTAGTTCCGGGAGGCCAGACTTCAACACAAAGGGGCTGAAAAGTCATGGAGTCATCTAATCTAGTGGGTTATCCACCGCCACCCCCCACCGCCGTTTATAAAATTAAGTGAGTCAACTTGCATGTTATCTACTGGATTAACCAACTCTAAAATGTTAAAGAGTCTAGTATTTCAAACATTTGTAGTTTTATTGGTTAGTTTTATGAGCTTAACACAATTTAGAATTATTTCATAACAGAAGCCCAGTGAGAAATTTTCTAGATGAGATTGGCCTGTGTGCATGTCTGTGGGGAATTATCTTGATAATGTTAATTGAGGTAGGAAGACTGGCCCAGTGTGGGTGGCATCCTTCACTAGGCAAGGCATCTTGCTGAGCACTATCATTTCTGGGTTAAATCCTTGCTCTCTGCTCTTGACTATTAATATAGCTGCTTTGAATTTCATCTGCCTTAACCTCTCTGCAATGATGAACTGTAATATGCAACTGTGATCTAAATAAACCTTTGTTCCTTATGGTGTTTTTTTCTGGCTATTTTATCATAACAACAGGAAAGGAAACTGAGATAGTAGGAAACTGATATTCAAATGGAAACAACAATGGGCTACATCAAGAAACAGGTTCCAGAAGGGATCTTACCTGCTTTCCTGATATTCCCATCAACCCTCACTATCACGAAGTGAAAAATACAATTATTTTTTGGAAGCATAAGATCAAAGGAAAAAGAAAAGAAGCTAAAGATCCTCCTTTATTTCCCCTAATGGTCAGTTATAGAATTTTCAGTAGAATCACTTTAGCACTAGAGTAGAAAACCAAAGAAATAACCAGGTACAACTGCTTCTTTAAGTCATTATGCTTTGGATCATGATGCCTCCTCGCCATGCTTTCAATCCTTCATTCCCTGAGACCTCCACCTCACCTGTGACATGGCCAGCTTTCTCTGCCTCTCTGTGGGAAAACAAGGGCAGGATGCATTCTGCTCTAAGAGCAACCAAATTCTCTGTAACTTTGCTTTTACTGAATGCATTTCAGCTAGCTAGCAGATTTTCTAGATCCCCCAAACTAACACCAGTGTCGTTCCACAGTGCATCTAAATCACTGTGGACAGGTTAGACAGTAAACACGACTGCTTCCCCATACTTTCCAAACTTTTATATAGGAAAATAGCTATAATCTTATTTCAAATTATTTGTATATTTTTTTTTCCTTTTAATTTTATTTTCTAAAACCTTTTTCACAGAATTCGGCTACATAACTAGGGCAGGTTTCCAACTGTTGATCCTATGGCCTGTGCCTCTAAAACGCTGTGATTACAGACATGATTCAGTTACGATAGTGCCCTTTTTTTTTAGTAATATGATTGCATGGGCAACTTTATGATCAAGACAAGTTCAGGATGTTAAAGAATCATTATACATACAGTACTTATTGTGAAAGAATTCTTGTGTTTTAAAGAGTTCTTTCTCATAACTATAAAACTGAAAATATTGTCTATGTGACGGTTCATTTCTAAATTAGATAAAGAGGGTTTCTTTTTGCCACAGTGCTCCTTTCCCATGCATGATTAACTTTCTAATTGTCAGGAAGAGAAGATCATCTGGAAGAATGATTCTTATATGGATTAGAAGCACATGGTAAATAAAAAACAATAAAATAAAGAAATGGCAACCAGTGTTCCTACAACTCTAGCTCTTATAAAAACCTGTTTTTCTGACACTCCATGAATATGTATAGAAATCGGGGTGGCCATAGCAAACTGCCTGAAAGACATGGACCCCATTTCAATGAAACAGGCTTACTATTGGTAGGGTAGGAAAAGACATAACAACATAACATATGAAGGCACAGGTTTTGTCTTAAGAAGCAAGCAACATCCTGTGGAATTGCAAAAAGGGAAACAACTCTAATAAGGGTGATCAGAATATGCTTTATGAGAGAAATGGCATTTGAACAGAGGCTTAAAGGTCGAATGAGCTTTGAAATAGTAGCAGAGGAACCAGTATCAGCAAAGTTAATTGGTGTAAAAATGTGTCTGCCTTCGGGTAACAGTAAGTAGTCATCAGGAGCACAAAGGCCCTCCTGGATGCCGCTCTAAGACATCTCTGGCCATATCTTGCACACTCTTGAATACTGAGCTGAGAAATTTTGGCAGATCTTCTTAGATAATGGGGCACTGCAGGTTTATGAAGACAGTACTGACATAATCCAAGTAGTTTAGAAAATTGACTGTCAATCATATAAAAGTTTTAAAACCCAGTAAAGGCACAAGGAAAAAAATGCAGGCAGTTAGAATAATAAAGTTTTTTTTCCATGGTTCACCTATGTACAGACTATACAGGACCTGAGCTGAGCACTGATTTTAAGAATGGAAAGCAGAAAGATAGGCAGAACAGAAAGTGATATTTGCTTTCTGATGTTATAAAGGAGGGAGAGATGAGTTCAGGTGTTTTTATCCTGGAGATGCCAGGCACTGAAGGAAGGACCATCATTCTCACAGAATAGACATTTAGAGAGAGAGAAAGTGAGAATCTCTGAATATATTGAGCATCTGATTAAAAAACTTTTCCCTCAATAAACGTAATGCTGATGTCTAAATTACATTAACCCCAAAATATTATTCAATGCTAATTTTTGGTTGTGAGCCTGGGCACAATACTAATTTTTGAATGAAATCTCTCTTTATGATATAATACTGTCTACCTTAAACAAAAAATCAAATCATAAAGGAGGTTTTCTCATGCTTTTGGAAAGATAATTGAGTCACATAGACATTCATGTGGTAGGTAAACCTCATCAGCAGATTCAAAAATGTTCTCAAATCAATTTTACGATTTAAAAATGTACCCTTGCCAATAAACCCAGCTGTTTACATTATTTAATGTGTGTTAGGGTACGACTTGATATGACACTATACAGAGAAGTAAATTGAACTTAGAGCAGACATTTATATTCAAGCACATTCCCCAAATAAAATCTAAGAAGGCTCTTGCTCTTGTATCCTCTAAGGAAAACACAGTCTTTCAAAAAGTCTTTCACTAAATGCTAATATTTTCATTTTTCTGTTTCTGTTTTTTTTAACCAAAGTGTTTCGTGTGCTTCTCACTCAGTCAAAAAGGCTGTTTCTATGTGACATCCTAATTCTAATATAAAAATATAAAAATAAGTTACTATAATTAGTGGGCTTTTATATAAGATGTGATCTACCAGCTCTCCTCACAACCACTGGGAAATATTTCTGCTCAGATTCTGGCATTGCTCTTTGTGGGGGCTGGTAGAGAAAGGAAGACTTCAGAACTACATACAGCCTGCTATATCACATAAGGAATTGATTAGGGATCAAGTGGAGAAGTAGTCAGTAAGGACAACAGCTCCTAGATCAGACAGGGCATGGTGTAAAATATATAGCAACAACCAGTCAAGCAAACAAAAGCTCCTGATTAACATATCTAGGGAAGAGAAGTGTTAATAAGAGAGGTTGATAAGAAATGGAAACACACTCTTCATAAATAACAGCTATTTGGTTAGACATTCATGAGCCTATTTTAGCCTGATGCTTTTATACTTTTAAATTACATAGCTAACAATCCTTATTGTGATTTCATGCTCACCAAGTAACAGCCTGATTACAGTGTGTCTTCCCATGTGGCATGCCTGCAGGTGAGTGTCTGATTGCCTCTCCAATTAGATTGCTCATTATAAATTGATAAACTGGTGTGCAGCATTCTTTTGAGCTAGGTTAACTTGCTGCTTCTAGTATGTTGATAAATCAGCTTTCTAAGCTCTCCAGCCTCTACCAAATGCTTGAACCATGATGAATTTGAGGGTGTCACCCTGTGAAGCTTCTTGGGAGATGGATAGAAGTTCTTTCCTTCAGACCTCCAATATCTCATCGATTGCGGCTTTTATGAATAACATCACAGTAATTGCCACTATTGGCAGAGTGAAGGTCAGAAGGAGATAAAATATAAGGTAGCATGTTTGGCCTAGTACTGTCACAGAGCCAAGGTGAGCATATAATTCAGACTTCAGTGTCACATCACATTTGTGAGTGAAATGTGGCACAAAATTTAAGAGCAGCAGGTGTAAACATGGAGTGTCCTAGTAATACCTTTTGGGGATTTAAGAAGTCAGGATTTTTTTTTTTAATTCAGATTTTTGCACCAACTTTGACATTGAACTGGATAATTTGCAATGGCTTCTTGTGTGTGTGTGTGTGTGTGTGTGTGTGTGTGTGTGTGCCTGTGTGTTTAGTATTCTCCAGTAGTACACAATACCCAGTTTCTCCCATTAGGAGTAGGTGCACTTGCCTCTCAAAGGTACCTGGTGAAGCTCCCTAGGCATCCTCCCTTCATTCCTTTATTTTACCACAGTGCAAACAGAGCAGGATGCAATCCATGAGTGGTTGTGCCAGTTCTACCGAAGCTTTTCAGTATTTGCTATGCATTATCTAAGAATATACATTTTGTTTTTATACTGTTTGAAATTTCTTCCATTTCTTTAATGTTTTGTGGTGTGATCATATCTTTAAGTAATTAAAGTATTTTTTTTTTACATTTCTTACTCTGAAAAAATTTTATTGACATTTTCATGATTTTCAGACAATATAATTTTTGGTCTTCAGATCCCCTCCCCCACCCACCCCTTCCTACTTCGCCTGCTCAATGCACAATATATCTCCATCTATATCTATCTCTCTATATATAATACAACCTATAGAGTCTGATTTGTGTCACCATATGCCCATTAGCCCATATGCCCATTAGCATAGGTCCATCCACTGGAGCCTGGTCAGCTTAAAAATAACTCCATTCTTGTAAAATACTAACTTTCACCTTTCCAGTGACTATCAGTTGCTAAAAGTTCCTTATGCTGAGTTATGGATTTCTTACTCAGCTACACATGTCTATGCTGTGATTTTTTTTCTGGTTTGAGCATCCATAAGAATTGTGCATGCTGTCTCCATTTTCATGACTTCATAGCTGTAAATGACAAGCTGTCTGGAAAAAAATCTGTTTCCTTGTGGTCATCTACTACCTGTGGCTTTCATAATTGTTCTGACTCCTTTTCTGCAATGATCCTCCAGCTTTGGGAGTCAGAAGTTTGAAATATAATAGGAGCACTCTGCAGCTTATTTTTTGGATATTGGCCAGTTATGGGATTCTGTGTTAATCACTATCTGCTGTATAAGGAAACCTCTCCAGTGAAAGTTAAAAGATACATTTATCTTTTGCGCTGAGGTTGGAAAGAGGCTGTGTCAGTTAGGATAAGCATCTCATAGATGCTTATTTTCTCTACTTGACCAATTATTTAACTTTGCATTAGTCTCCATCTGGTGCAGAGAGAAGCTTCTTTGATGAGGGGTGAATGGTATGTAGTCTATAAATATGAGGAAGCAAGTTTTGAATACAGTACAAAATTACTTGTTCTCAGTGTGACAAAAGTGGGTTTTTCTATAGGATTTATGACCTGTCCAGGCTATGTTTACAGTACCACACATGAGTTCCCCTCCCATTGAACTGGCCTTAATTCTAATTGAATAGTTGTTTATTACCCCCTAGATAAATGTTCCAGTACTGTGTCAATAAGGATAGTTTGCTGGAACAATCATTGTTTATTAGGTTTTGCAGCTAGGTAGGACCATTGATTGGTTTTCTCTCTTGGAAACTTGCGTAGTATCCTCTGATACCATGACGATTAATCTTTAGGGAGGAGGCTTCCAGGTTAGTTTCACTTCAATTGCTCCACTGTTTAAAGTATGGCCTATATTAACAACAGAGTTTAACCATAGCCAGAATGGGTAAGATCAAGAGAACAGATGACACCAAATGCTGCTGTGACTGTGGAGAAAAGCTAATTCTCATCCACTGCTTGTGGGATTGTAAACTGATGCAACCATTGTAAAATCAGCATAAAGAACACATAACAAAATATAAATAAATCTACCATATAATCTGGATATACCACTCCTTGGCATACACATAGAGGACTCATTCTTCCACAGAAATAATTACAGAGACATGTCTGTTCCTGCTCTTTTCACAATAGCTAATAATTGAAAAGAACCTAAATATCTTGACTGAATGAACCGGGTGGCACATCTACACCATGGAATTCTACTCAGCAGTGAAGAAAAATGAAATCATGAAATATTCAGGTAAATGGGTGGAACTAGATAATGTTATGCAAAATGAAGTAACACAGCCTTAGAAAAAAACAAACAATATATGTTTTCTTTCATTTCTGGATCTTAGTTCTAAATACTTAGACGTGAATATGCACCCTAATGAAACTGTGGGAGCCACAAGAATGGGGATTACCTTGGGATTTAAGGAGAAGAAGGGGTTCAAAGGAGGTGTATCATAGGAGGCAGTTGTTATCAAGGATGAAATGGGGAAACAGAGGTACTTTAACTGGGAAGGGAATAGGAAAAGAAAGGATAGACAGGGAGCTTTGGAGGTGAGATAAATAATACTTAGATGGTGTGCCAAACCAGAGGGAAATATATAGTTCAAAACCATACTGAAAATTTTGTATATGTGAGTTATAGGTATGCCTGAAGACTATAACAAAAATAACAGGCAAGATAAACCTCCATTTGAGTTGGTGATCTGTCCAAAAGACTCCAAAAACAATACAGGCAATTGCCACAGCCCTTGATTGCCTTCTGTCTCTTAAGTTTTTTAAGAAAATACATTTTTAGGTTTTAGGAAAGTCATTTTTCTCTTGTCAAAATTTTGAAAAAAATTGCAGTCATGAAATATAGACTTCTTTTTTTTATGACATAGAACCTTACGAGAGAGTATCACCAGGTTTTGCACAATAGTAAGTGGAACTTATATACTTAACAATTTCACATGTGTGTATCAATATCATCAAGGTCACTCATCTTGCAGTGTGGTTTCTTCATTGAGTGTCTTTTCTAATTATCTTCTGTTGAGGAGAATCCCTAAGAAGTCATGGTGACCTCCCCATGGTATACATAGTGAAATTCCTGGGTACAAGTTTCACTTGCTACAAACAATTCCTTAGAAAATACTACTTTATGGAAGTATGGAGACAACTACTTTAATTCCTGTGAGATTAAATAGCATATTTTAAAGTTCTTAAAATAAAAACATACACAAGTGAAAAAATAGAAAAGAAATGAACTAAACAAATTACTGAGGCTTAAACCTGGCTCCCTTTTTTCATTGTTGGTGCTGTTATGTTTTGGTTTGGTTTTGTCTTGTTTGAGACAGAGTCTCTGATAGCTCAGGCAGACACAAACTCATTCTATAGCTAAGGATGACTTTGAACTGCTGATTGTCTGGCTTTGCCTCCCAAGTGCTAGAATCCTAGGAATGGGCCATCATACAGTGTTTGGCTCCCTGTTTGAGGTTGTTTGAAAATACAGCAATGATGAGTATAAAACATATATTATTATCAACTACTAGAAAGGAATTCCAGTTAATCTATCTTGAGAATGTAAATCAGAGAGATTTTATCCAAGTAATAAGAAACTTCGCACATACCATATTATCTTCTCATTCAGATAGTGTGATTTAAAACAAACAAGCCAATTAACCAAATCAACAATACTACAAAACAATAAATTCTTCAAATCCTATTCCTTTTTAGATTAAGAGGAGTCCCTAACTATTTGATAATGAGAATCGGAGCATCGCTGTACAATAGAAAAAGGATAGATTGGGGAGGCTTTTAAGAAACACTGATGGAAAAGAACTCAAACAAGAAACAAAAACGTGTACTCCAAAGTATAACTGCTGTTTGCATATCACATACTTTAAGAATATTGGACAGGAACATAACACACTCAGAAAAAGGACAGTGACAAACGATTAACTTTCAAATGGATAATTGAAGGAATAGAAAATTCGCATCCTTGGAGTTCATTCTCTGTGAAACCAGATGGAAAATGTATTACAGTTCTCATGAAAATATAACAACATACCCTTCTCAAAACTTCCATTTAAATGTCTTCAGGCTGATAATAATGGATTAGTCATTTTAAAGACATTATTTCAAGGGAGAACATTTGGTGTATATAGAAATATTAAATCTGGTTTATAACAGAGGAATTCTAGAATATTAATCATAAATTGATATCATTTATTGAGTGCTTGCAAAAATGGGGCATTTTAAACCACTGAGCACATATTTCTCCATTCCAGTAAACTGACAGAGAAGTTATTGTATTTATCTCTATCTTGTTCTTAGGAAATTCAGGTCCAGAAACTTACTCCATGTCACATTGTCAGCAAGTACTTCAGTCAAAATCCTAACTCCGGAAATCTTTTTCAGAATCCTCAGTTTTGTAAGTCTGAAGTCACAGCATGAGCACAGGACATTGTATGGTTAATATAGGCTATCAACCCAAATATGCAACATTAAATCATATCCATGAATGCCAGAAAGGTGCATATGCATATCCACATATTTATTTAAGTATTTAAGTATTGTGATTTTGAAGAACTAATTCATATGGTTGTGCAGATATTATGAATTTCTTTTATTTTAAAATTATGTATATGTTTGTGTGTATATAGATGGGAGTGTGGTTGACTGAGGGGGCCAGAGGCGTTAGATCTCCTGGAGCTGGAACTGCAGGCAATTCTAAGCTACGCATTCTGGTTGCTGGGAAATGAACTTGGATTCTCTTTAAGAGTAGTATGCATCTTAACTTCTAAGCCTCACTGCCCTGTTTATAAATTATGACTTCCTCTAAAGAAGAAATAGAGACTTTAAGGCTGGCTCTGAGAGCTTGCTCATATGAATGTGAACAAGACATATGCGGACTCAGACAAAAACACAGCATTGAACTAATGAAGTTGCATCAGGCCCCAACCTTAGCCAAGATCCTATTGGCAGCTGATTACTGCCAGGTGAGGGAAAGTTGATATTCTTTAAGGGAATGACTCTAGATAGGCTCACTAGACTGTAGTGGATGAACAGAGGGACAACTGGGTACAAATGATTGACCTGATAGGCCTTAATATATATGACAGCATGTATGAAATCCCTTGGGGGAAGGGCCCTAAGAGGTGTGCATGGGGAAGGGTAAATGACTAAATTTGGTTAAGATGAATTGCATAAAATGCATAAAAATTCAGTAAAATATGCATAAAACTAAAATTGGAAAACAAGAGAAAAAGAAATATATTATTTGATAAGGAGAATCTTTGATTAAGGTTTGACACTTCGTCATAGTGCAGAGAACCCAAAAGGCAATAGACAAAAAAAAATAATAATAATAAAACATAGATGTCTATTTGTCTATCAGATAGTATTTTGCTGTAGATGAGTAAGTCCTCAACAACAAAGGACATGGGCCATCAGTGATTCTGCAAGCTCACATGTGGTCTCCGAGGCTGATGGAAACAAGGCCTTTCAGGTACTGGGAAAGGGAAAAGCAAAAGAATAGAGAAGGACAGACTTCTTAAGCAAATTGGAAATTGCACTTATCACTCAATTTATTTTTCATTAAGGGAAAAGTGTGTTTTCCGTTTTGTCCTGTTCAGAAGGGATTGAAAAATATATGTTATTCACGTTCCCATGAAGAATGGAAAGACCAATACTTATGTATAGATGCCAATTTTAGCCACATAGGTGTTATGGACACTTTTCTTTCAAATACTTTATTGCTTAGTCAAAAAATACAAAGTTCAGTAGAAATTAGAAAAACATTTCCAAGTAGTTCCTCGTTTGTTCTTTGAATGTTTACTGAACACTAGAAATTCCTTAAGAACCAAAGAAGGAAATACAAAATGGATTCAAGGATTATGACCTTCATTTGTTTAAGAGATTTCTCTATGAGAAATCAGTGTTACCATTCTGGAACTGACATAGGGAAGATCTTCTCTGGTGGCTGAGGCCAGATGTTCAACTAAGGGAAATAAACTTCCCACAATATATTTAATTTCACAATACCATAAGAAGGAATATCTTCCTTACCTATCTGCTAAGCAGACTCTTCCCTGAGGCATGAAGATTGACAGCTGAGCAATCCCATCCTAGCTAGTGTACCAGAACTGCAGATGCTAGCCTTCCTCTCATATCTGAGAGACAGATGCTAGACTAATAATCTTTACATTTATTTTCTCATCACAACCTGTTGCCTAAAGATTCAGAAATTTAAAATCGTTAATAATTTAAAATCATTCAAAATAAGTACATTTTTTCATGCTCAATATGTTTTTCTGTCTTGTTTGGCTAGCTACCTACCAACTGGTTTCTGATATCTATTCCCTTTTTTATCTTCCTTTAAGAATTGGAAAAATACATTGATAGGTATTTTTTATCAAAATATAGCATTGGCATCATTTTGCCTACTTAAAATCTCTTTTTTGTCCATGAAAATTTATAACCATGTAGAATTTTCCTTCTGATAATTTCCTTGTAAATTGTATTGTGTTCCCCTAGACCCTCTTAACTCTATTCTAACAGATCAATACACTGAATTTATATGTGGTATAGGGCAATTAGCAATGGTATAGCAGAATGTGTAACTCCCAAACAACGAAATCATTCCCTACCTTCATTATTTATAGTGTGTTTATCTTGAGGAGCTACTTACACTTATATCTAATTCACATCATAATAACTTATAAGTTTTAAGGTCATTGTGAATTCTAAGCATTAAGGGCAGGATTTCTCAACATAGAGAAGCTGAAATTTTGGAGGAAAGGAGAAATTTCAGAATGTTTAAATTGTTTATGATTAAAAGAATGATACATGGGGGAGGAGGACACACATGGGAAATCCAAATTTTAAATGTTATGAAGAATTTAGAGCCTAATTCTTTCAGATATTGTACAGACAACCATGATTTAAGTGATTACAGAATTTCATTAAAGATTCGCTTTTTAATTGGGGAAATGGCTTAGGAGGCAAAGAATTTCCTAGGAGCTGTAAGGACGTTGAATCAGATTCCCAAAAACTACATCAAAGTTTGTATGTCAATCATAAGACTGTAATTCCATTGGAGAAAGGAAATCCCTGGAACCTGGCCAGAAATCTTCACTCTGCACTGGAAAGCCTGCAGAGCACAGAGAACTCTGCTTTAAACAATTTGGAGATGCGGATGAACCACCTGTTTATCCTTTGACCTCCATATTCACAGTACTGTACATGCACACACACTCTGACACACATGAACACATACAAACAGGACACATACACACACACACACACACACACACAGTTTTTTTAAAGGTTAGCTTTCTCTGATCTTTATTCAATACAATTCAATGAATTCTGAGCCCAAACTCAATTTTGTCTTTTAATTAAGAAGGTCACTAACTTGATCAAACCAAATGTTATGTGCCTAATGACAACTGAAAAAAATGTGCACTATATTTCTTTAATTTACATCTGTTCTTCTTATTATACACCAGTCTCATTTACATCATTCTTTACAACATTCCTCAAGCATAATTCAGTTATTAAGTGAATGTTTATGCTCTGTAAGATTCCTGATTAAGCTCCACTAACAAGATTTCATCACTGGTTATGGTTGGGAAATTTGGTATTACATGTTACCATACAATAACTGTTCTAAACTTTAACTCTATGTTAAATTTTACAACTGAGATATATCAGAACAATCTGTTTGAAGGCTGTGTGTTGAGCTCTTTTGTGAGTTCTGACAAAATGGGTACAAAGACAGTGTTTTCTCCCCTTTTTGTGACGGCACAGCCAGAAAAATATTTTCCCAATTGGCACTTAATGAACTTAACTATAGATATGCTGCAGTTCACTCCTCCCTTTTGTTCTTAATACACAGCCTTCAAACAGATTGCTCTGCCTTCTCTCATGCTGTGCATTTCTGAGTTCTCTTTATCATACCACACCTATATACGTTGGGAGTGACTGCTGACCCCCTTTATTTTCATCAAAATGAATATTTCATATTGATTATTTTTCTTGTGAATATATTCTACCTTACCATCCTTGAATATTTATTTGATATTTATATGGGAAAATTATGCATTTTTTTCTTTGCTAGACATAATTTATGATCAATATTGTTCATTCCAAACATCACATTTATTCATATAAATGAGAAATGGTGAAGCATGTGTGTGTGTGTGTGTGTGTGTGTGTGTGTATGTGTGTGTATGTAGGAGAGAGAGAGAAAGAGAGAGAAAGACACATACACAGATGGAAACACACACACACACACACACACAGAAAGATCTTATTGGCTTCTCTCTCTTACAAAGTAACAAAAACAATCTTCAGTACCTATGCTGTTATTGACCATATATATACACATACATACACATAAACATGTACATATGTACGTATATGAGATTCTTTTATGCTTTTGAAACTACATACAGATGAAAAATCTAGGACAAGGTGAGAATGCATATAATTATTTAAAAATTTGTATAAAATTACCTTCAAGCTATGTATATAAAGATTAACTTAAATAGTTTACAAAGATTGTTAGAATTTCATAAATATTTAATACATATAAACCTTGTCATAGCAAATATTTTTAATATGCAAAATAACAAATGAATTTATACATGCATCTTTTAAACATATAGGAGTCTGTGCATCCAGATTTTTAACAGCCTAGTAGTATATTAATGAATGATTATGTTTAAGACTTAGCTAAAATTCACTTTGAATTTATTAAAATGGAGATAATATATTTTCACTTCAAAATTAAAGTGTCAATGCCTCAAAACTTCATAAAAAATCCATTTTATATTACATGAATTATTAAACATCTGCTGTTATTTAATATGTTCAGTTTAAAATACCAGTGCATCCTATAATTTTCAGTAGTGTTTATCATGTTTTCATGCTCTTTACCTAGAAAGTCAATTAATATCAAAATTTTTCAGTTATAAGTAGAACATAGGAATGCAAGTGCTCTTGTTTAGATGTACAAGAATACTTCAGGCATAAATAACTATTTTTAAAAAAGAAATTCTTACAATCCTTTATTCATTAAATTTTGGATCATCTTTTTAGAATAAGGGAGACTAGAATAAAGACTTTTTAAAAAAATTTATAGCATATCATAATTCACATTTTGGTTTTCTTTTTCATAATAAATATTTGAATGTCAAGACCTTGATGAAATTTTTATAAAAGCCAAGCTCAGAACACCTCGATAACGCAACAAATTCATTTTCATATTGTCATATAATAAGGTGTATGTGCCTGTCCTGTGTTGCTCTCTATAGCTGCGATAAAACTACCAGACAAAAAACAACTTGAAGTGGAAAGGGTTTACTGCATCTTACACTTTTAAGTAACAGTCCATCTTTGAGGGTATTCAGGGAAGACTCAGGTCAGGTACCTGGAGGCAGGAACTAAAGCACAGTGGGGACCAAGGAAGAAAGCAGCACACTGGGTTGCTCCTCTGGCATTCTCTCATCTTGAATTCATTTACAACTTAGGTCAGCCTTCCTAGAAGCGGAACTACCCATTGTGCTACATCTGTCCTATATCTGTCCTACATCCTACAACTGTCCTACATCACTCAACAATCAAGAAAATGCCTCACAGACTTTTCCACAGGATAATCCATAGAGGAAATTCATCAACAGAGATTCCCTCTCCCAAGGTATTTCAAGTTCACAAATGAAACTATCCATAAACAATTGACCGCTTTTCTACTTGACACAAAAACCTATCACTAGTAAATCACAAACTTTCCATTTATTGTCCTCAAAATTTCATGTTAATATCACAATTTAAAACACAGTTCAACATTAAAAGGTATCACAATCTTTAAAAATGTCAAAACTTTCTATATGAGTGCACATGCATACCTTAAGGTCATATAACAAAAATCACAGTGCCAGGCCAGGGAAACCTACCTTCAGTTTGTTGGTCAGAGTGGTCGAAAAGACTCCCAGAATAATACTGGTTATTGAAACAGCCCTTGATTTCCTCCCAGAACTTGAAGTTAAGACTCTGTTGCTGAAGACACACCATACTTCAGACAAAGGACTTGGTTCAGTTGAGCTGGAATTCACTTGGATACCTCATCCCTGAAGAATAACACTTAAAGCATTAGAGGATACTATGCAAACTAACAGGGAGAAAAGTAATTAATGGTCCTACTCAGGTGTAAAGTTTATGAGAAACAATGACTTGCCTAGCAAACTATTTATACTGGTACATTAGTGGTTCTTTGGGATAATCAACTGGAAATAAGGACACTGAATAAGAAGCAAATCATACATGGTACTTACTGTAACACTTAACCAATTACATATGATTGGAGAGGTCAAAGACCCTAATGAAAAATCCACTTCTGTCACTTACTTAGAGAAATACAATTTCTTACTATATTATCAATATGTATTCTTATATTTACAGAAATGTGTATCTCTCAGCACTCATCAAAGAAGCTTCTGCTTTTTGTATCAGATAGAGATCATTACAGATTTCCACAACTGGTCAAACACAGAGAATAATTAATTAACTGTGAGGTATCCAGACCTAAGTGATATATCTACAAAGAAACTTCTGCTCCTGTTCAGGAAACATCAAGGAAGAAGGGGTGGAAAGATCATAAAAAAACAGAACAAGACAACTGATGCTAGTTAATTCATTCTGCAGAAGGTAGGGAAGCTACACCAGTGAAAATGAGAACTCCACTGTGAGGTGGTCTAATGAGATCTGCATAATGACAAACCAGGTGACTTGCCAAGGTTGGTGGGATAACGTTCACAGGATCCCACTTCAGAATAAAGAGCTATAGGCAACCAATGAATGCTGAAGAAAGAAGAATCTGTTGCTTCAGGAACTAGATAGCTCCCTGTGTGGTTATCTAATCTCAAGAAGGCAAGCCTAAACAGGCACACAGGAACACCGCTGCATGAACTCAGTCAATAAAATATATATACATATATATATATATGTATATATATATACATATACATATACATATATATATGTATATATATACATGAAAGAAGAAAATTGAGAGGGAGTCGTTGGGGGATGGAACTGGGAATATTGCCAATATAATACTTATAGATAAAATTCTAAAAATATTAATATTATAAATTTAGACATTTTAAAAGTCTAAGTTCTTTAAAAAGAACCAGTCTCTTAACTGTGGTATCCTATCAAATAAAATACGTGTTAAATACTTTATCTCAAAAAGGGAAGAACTGGGCATACTTAAGCAAAACCAAAATCCAGTAGTGTGTTTCAATGTTGGACATCTGGGATTCTGGCACAGTCGTCTGGCTCTGAAGGTCTGGGCAGCTTCACTTCTCTGGCTCTGCTCTCCACAGCACCCACAGTTTGTCTCATAGATTCAGGCCAGCTCCACTCCATATCCTTGGAGGTCAACACACAGTTCTGGTATCTCCAATATGCCCAGGTCTCTACTGCAACGAGATTGCACCTTCACCAATGGCCCTCCCAGTCTTCACATGGCGTGAGATTTTCTCCACAACTCCTTTAATTCTGCAGCATGTATGACCACATGGAAGACTCTTACACATTACCCATCTCTTCTTTCATCTTGAAATGCAACCTCCAACCCCTCTGGACCACAGCTTACAGGGGCTGATTCTGAGAAGGTTTCACCCAGCGATGGTGGTCTCTTCTTAATCACAGCTGATTTATCAGCCCCAGGAAAGCAACCTCATTTGTTCCTGGAAAGCAAAGGTTTCACTTCAGCGGTGCTGATTTTCAGCCCAGCCAAACAGAAACTACAGATTGTCAGTTCAAAATGTCACACAAATGGATATTAGAACATTTGATGAATCTCAAACTTTCCTCTGAAACTTCACAAGCCAGGCTTCACCACCTCTATTCCTCTTAGCATTGTCTTCCAGGATTTCCAAAGAGCAAGTCAATAAGCTCCAGTCATTCAATGACTTTTCCATATCAAAATTTCAAATGCTTTCACAATCTTTTCCCAAACAACATTGCCAAGTTCTTCACAGTATTAAGACACACTTGGGTACCAACCTCTACCCTAGTTTGCTTTCTATTGGTGCGATAAAAAACACTGATAAAAAAAACAACTTGGGACCGAAAGGGTTTATAGTATCTGACAATTCCAAGTGAGAGTCCATCTTTGAAGGGCGTCAGGCAGGAGCTCAAGGCTGTAACTGGAGCAATGACTTCAGAGGAATGCTGCTTATTGGCTTATTCATTTGGCCTTCACTCAGTTTGTTTTTTTATTCAACCTAGCACCATTTGTCCATTAGTGCCCCCAACCAGAGAGGGGCCTCATAAACATGACCACTGGCCACTCAGAAGAAGAAATTCCCCAGTTAAAATTCTGTCTTCTGTAGTCTTTCAAGATGTCACCTGAAGCTATCCAATACAGTGCCATAGTGGATAGAAAAAATTATCCCAGGTATGGATAATGCAGACAGGAACTCCTGATGATTCCATTGATCTCAACTGCATGAAGCTGTGCCTGGTGTCCAGAGCTATTATCCAAGTTACTCAGGATGCTTAGAATGGAGGTTCAAAGGTTACAGAACTTTTTGGTCAACAGTGAGCTCCAGACCAGACTCTCATCTTATTGGGATGCTGTCTCGTAAGAAAAGGTAAGGAAAAGGGGTGGGTATAGAGAACGATGATAGAATGCACTTTGTTTGGCTTTCATAACCAGGAGGGAAATCAATCAGGCAAAAATTGAACACTTACATATAGCTGTCATGGTCTGGAAAGAAAGATTGAATTATCATTTGTAAAGATTCAGTGAATACAAATGTTTAAATTTTGAAATCTGCTTATTGGCGTATAAGACCTACACAAATAAGAATTTGAAACTCACATGGCTATAGAGATTCTACCACTAAATGAAGGAGAAAACTGACTATTGTGAGCTAGAACACTGGTCCATAAAGACTAGTAAAGACCATCCTGAAATTCTGTCAGTTTGTACAATAGGAAAGTGAGGTCTAAGGGCAGTCATATTTTCACTGTTCAATGTTATGATGCCATTCCAATAACTAGCATTAAAACACATTTCAGTTTTAAAAAGGGAGAAAATAGAAACAACAAAGCAAGAGTTTTCCTAAATTTACCTGAATAGTGGATAAAATCAAAAAAGCTATTTGTTGGCAAACACTACTAAACATTCATTTCCTTGCTCTTTTCAGTGCCCACTTGAAACTGAAACTTCAATTAGGAAAATTTGGAAGATTAATTAATGAACTGTTTGGAGGAAATTACAAGAGATATACCTTAGCTTTCGTAATCCACATGGCAATAGTTAAATATTTAAGAGCACTTAATAAAATTCTAATAAGTAATTTATAATTATGCCAACAAACAGATATCTTAACTGTTTAACTTCTGACTGGAAGCACCTTGATAATATGGATCAATGTGGATATGCATACCAGATAACTTGTTCCATGACATATTCTTCATTTGATTTTATAGTCTGTCAACATATAAGCATTTTACTCTAGAGCAAATGATCCATTCTATTTCATTCTGCTAAGAATGGGAATTTAAATTAGTATTTAAATGCAATTTTAAAGAGTGATTAGAGAGTCATGTCTACAGAATTATTTATGAAAATATATTCAATTTTTATAGTTATAAATTCACTCTACACCACGCTATGAAATTAAAAATGAGAAAAGGAAAGGTACAATCAAACACTTATTGCAATTCTTATAAAAGTTAGGAAATATAGACAAATGCAGAATATCAAATAATGTTATCAGAATATGTAGGTCTATATTGAAATCCTGCTTTGAATACAGTAAGTAGACCAATCAGGCTTTTATGACTGGATGTTGATTCTTATTTGCATGCCAGAAGTTTGTCATAAGATTGTAAGCCAACCCTTCTAAACTAACTGCATTTTAATTTCACCCCTGACAGATAAAAGAATATGTTTAAGTGTCTTCAAAGACATCTTATATAGGTTATTCCACACGTGAGGTATTGATCCCAATTACCATCAGTTTATCTGCCTCCCTGGCAATTTACTTATCTAACAAGGCTTATAAACTCTTGGAGGCCATTATTTGTATCCACAATCATATTTCAAAAGAAATGTTTGCATTATAACATAATGCATTTTTCAGTGTTAAATGGGAAAAGCCCTAAGTAATAAATATGACACAGTGATTACTCATGTTCACCCAAATTTATTCTCCTGAGAACACACAACTATGAATAAGGTCTATTCGTTTATGTTGTCCCTAATATATGGAGTCAATCTGCACCTTTCATGATGAGGCACACTCACTTGATTTTGGGTTTAGTGAGAACACTTTGGCAGATTGGCATGGTATAGGAAAAGGCACTTTTCGCATTCCTCTGAATCATTCAGACCTAAAAGTGGAAAGCAGAAACACTTGCAGTTCACAAAGATAATGGTTATTTCAGAATTCACCTTTGTAAGTGAAGTGGTTCAAGTACATAAAAGACGACTACTTCCTCTCCCTAAGTACCTTCTAGGACAGTGATATTTCAATATTTTATTAAGCATGCTTACCTTCATAAAATTTCACCTTTGAAGAAACTAGCTCATTTCATCAAAGCCTTCCTGCTAAGGTGTGCTGCTTCTGATTCCATGTGTCTGGATCTTCCTTTTGAACATGAGTTTAACCCCAAACTCACGTATGCCAGAGACTTAAACTCCTGGCTCCATGCAGCTGCTGGGAATAGGGTCATTCCTGCATGCACATTTTATGTGTGTTCAATGAGCACTACATATAATAGAGTGGCACCAGCTATAAAATGTGCAGAACCCATAGCAAACCAGCTCTCTAGATCCACATACAGAGGTGGCGGTGAGGTTAGTGCAGCTGAGAAGGCGAAGGCAGCTACTGAGCAGGGCAGTGAGGGACTGGTCCCGCGCAAGCAGAATAAAACAGGGCATGCTTCGGGAGAACATAAAATTGTGCTTGAGAATCTCCTTTTATGTAAGTAAACTTCTATTTTGGAGATTAAAATTCTGCCACTGTTGCTCTGATTTCCTTCTGTTTCCTGTCTCCGTTTTATCCATGCATTAAGGGCCACATGGAACGTCAGGTTGGTTCATCTATTCGAACTCTCCAAATAGCATAAATATCTCCCTCCTTTGAACGCTTCTCTTCACTGTTTGCTGTTCTTTTATGAGCACAGCTTTCTCTCTCCCTTTTACTCAGCTTTGTATGCGCTAACACTTCCCTGGGGGCTCGGCCTTACTTTCTAAGTAACTCCTTTTATTTGTGCCATTAAACCTGTTACACAGTGTACACTTCATAAATATTTTTGAACTCAGTTTTATTGCTGTTAAAAACCTACTTTTTCCAAAAGATTCTATAACTTATCACAAAGTGATAGCTAGACTAATGTGCAGTGGAAATTTGCATTATATCTTTTCTCTGAAGGTTTTAGAAGGCTTTTATAGAACAACTATAATTCAAGAGACAGCACAGGCCTAGATGTATCATTTCTGACAATTTTGATTTGAGTTGCTTTTTAAAAAGTAATTTATGTTCCAACTATTCTGAATCCAGAGATACAATTGCACATCATTGTATCATATGCTATTTAAATAAGCGTTTTCTTGCCTTGGCATTTGATACTGAATCCAAACCAAATGTTTATCTGTTTGAGTTTGTTCGTCAGAAAGAAAACCTTGAAAAATTTGACATGTTGTGGCAGAAAATTAAATTTCTCTCTTGAAATGTTAACCAATGACCCTCTCCACCTCAGATATTTTCAAGCATGGAGTTGAAGCCATGGAGATATAGTGGAGACTGGAATCACAGGAAGAGCTTCATTTCCAAAAGTGAAGGCTAAGTGGAATATTTCTTAACTACACTTCATTTCATTGGAGTTTTTCTCCATGTTTCTGGAAGGAGTGTATTACTTGAAAACCCAGGTGGGCATGCAATTACGTGCATGCAGAGCTCAGAGGACAAGTTGGAGTAGTCCTTTCCTTCTACAGGGTGGGTCCTGTGGGTCCAACTTAGGCTTTCAGGCTTTGTGGCAAGCACCTTTGCCCACTTGAGTCATCTAAAAGACCAATAACTTTGGTTTTAGAGGAATATCAAGATAAACTGGATGTGAGTTTAATCTAATCAGTAACATCATCAAAAACTTCTTGTATCAAATCTAGTTTGGAAGATAAAATGTCTACAAAAATATTTTCCATGTTGAAAAAAAAAACAAGATACAGCTCTATTTTTCTTTTTCACTGAGAAATTGTTTGTTGAGGTGACATTTTAAAATGTAATCAAGATAGGGACAGTACATTGAAAAGAAGACTGTTTTAAGTAAAGCAGGGGAAATTTATAACTTTTATCAAATAGCATTATATATGACAACAAAGAAATAACATCTTTGTTTGAAGAGGCATATATGTGAATATGTGTGTGTGTGCTTGTGTGTGTGTGTGTGTGTGCTTCCACATGTGTATGTGTGTATGTATGACTAGAAAGACAAACTGAATTTTAAAATCATAAGAAAATATGTTACTGAATTTGATATGCGAGCATATCAGGTTACTTTTGGATTCTTTGTGTCTATGTGTATTTGTGTGTGTGTGTGTGTGTGTGTGTGTGTGTTTATCACAAAACCTAGTTTTCTATCAATTAGAAGCTATGAAGAAAAGAGAGAAGAAACAAGCTAAGAATACATGTGTTTGTCCTAACTTGACTGTAGCTCAAATTTGAGAATTCTTCTTTTATTGTTGACTTTAATATTTGGATTCTTCCCAGGAATAAAGTGTAAATGTCTTCCAAGAACGAAAAGGCCCTGAGAGATTAGGACACAGCAGTCATCACATGAGCCATCTCTGTTTGCCTAGCTTTCTGCAGTAAGTTATTTCTCACATGCACACAAACACCTCTTCCCTTCTGCAGACTTTTCCCCTGGTTACTATGTAAAAATAATTTTTCCCTCAGATCTTCACAAATCCAACTAATGCTCTTCACCCTAAATCAGCTTAAATGTCATCTGCTGAGGGAAGGAAGAACATATGACATAATTCATCTTTCATGTAAACTTGATTGGACTCAGGAATATCTAGGCGGTTATGAAAATGCACTTCTGGGTGCATCTGAGGTAGTAGTTTCAGAGACAATTAGATTACCAGGGCTTTGAGATAATGAATTGCTGATGTATTCAAAATCTGAAAAGACCATTGGGAGTAGTGAAATGATGGAAGATGTGGGCTGACTGGAGAAAATCAGTCACTGGGGGTGTGGTTTGGGATTCTATAGTACCCTGGCTGCCTCCTGTTACTGTTACTTGTTGCCTGCTCTCTTCAATGAGGCGAATAAGACTGTTTGCAATGTGGTGCTTTCCTTCACCATAGGCCCAGATAGATGGGGAGAAAGGTGAATATGGTGACCATGCCTGAATCCTCTGAAACCGTGAGCTTAGCCCCCTCTTAGCTCTTTATCTAGGTATTTTGCCACAGTATTTGTGTAGCAAAGGGACCGGTCCTGGCTTGGCTAGATGCAATTTATCTTTCTGGTTCTATCTGCATCATCCTCAGTTTTTGCATTTTTCTCTTTTTGTCAAAAGGAACTTAGATCACCCTTGAGGATGAGCACCTCGGGGAACAGCTACCACAACTGAAAACTACATTCTGGTTTACTGAACATACCTCACTCATTTTCACAATCGGTGTAGGCATTCTTTTTAAATGAACTTATTGAAGAAAAGCCAGGTAGAATGAAAACATCTGGTTTAGGATGAAAATCTGAATTTGCATTTTATCTTTAACTGGAGGCATGGTGTATTGAGAAAATACAAATCTTACTAAAACAATTTGTTTCCATTTCTTATTAAAAGTTTTTAATTTGTATGTGGTGCCCTCTGGTTAAAAGGAGGTGATGGAGCTCAGGGTTAGCTTTAGCTACTTTCATAGTTTTGAGTTTGAGGCCAGGCACCTTGGTCTAAATGAGACTTTGCCTCTAACAAATAAATTAAAAAGAAAATGAAAAGTTTGTTTTGTGCCTGACTACAATGATTGCCAGTTGCAATGAGACCCTTTTCCCTGGAATGAACCAGATAGGCCATGAGCAATTTATAATCAGCCCGTTATGCTCATAGTTAAATGGCAAATGGTGTGCAAACATTTATTTCTTTATTACAAAGACATTTATTACAGCTCCAAATACCTTTCATATCTTGTTGGCACTGAATATTTGTCTCTGCCCTCCTGTGGCTTCTAGTCCACAATGATTATAAAAAAAGTTTTTATTCCAGAAATCAGTTCATTATGCAAACAGTATACACAGACTAGCAGAGATTGCATTCCCGATTCTAGGAGAGGAGTCCGGAAAATGGAGGATTTAAACCTTTAAAAGAGATCAAACATAAAGCTCAGGTTTTAAAACCGGGTACCTGGAGGGTGAAGTTTTCCTGGACTGAGAAGCATGGTCTTGGGAAAACCATGGTGAGATCTAAGAAGAAATAAAGATTACTTTTAAAGCTTGTTGAGTTTTGGTGATGGCTCACATTTGAGTGGAAATAGATCATGAAGGTATTACTAAGCACACTCGGACTGAGGAAGGTAAGGGCTAGGCAATGTTCTTTAAACGAAGTAATAGCAAGTAAGGATACTAGGATGGTAGCTGGAATTTACCTGGAGTTTTAAGTATTTGCTGTTGGAATTTTTATCCCCGAATTCTGACTTATCTATTATGTATTTATTTCTTCTTTATGCTTGCTTTCTTAATTTGAGATAAGAGCTCTGTATAACCCAGGCTAGCCTTGACTTCATCATCATTTTGCATTCTTCTCTGCAGAGCTATACAATTCAGTATAAATCCTGGGCAGATGGGGGGAAGGCAATGCAAGCTAACAGGGTCAGGACAGGCTGCATTGAGCAAAGTGCAAGTGTACCTGACTGAACAAGAAATTGGAGACGTTGACGCAGACCAGCCTATGTTTCTACACCAATAGCCAAAGAACCCCAGCAAAAGGAGTCGGTAGGAAGAGAAGGGCAATTCCCAGGGACAGAATGGGAAAAATTAAAAGGCACGAACTTGGCAGAGATCTGTTGTTCACCTCTCTCACCCCTACGACAGAACCCTTACTCATCTGCCTAAATCAAACACCGAAGCAGAGGAAAACAAAGCGGGCTTCACGGAGCACTGTGAATAAGAGCCGGGCTGCTTTCCTTTTCTTCCCCTCCTCATGATGGTCTTTGGTTCCACCCTGCGAGTAAATCACACACCTCGGAAGTTTTGCATTAGAGAGCCCAGCAGGGGAGGAAATTTTCTGCAAGTAAAGAAAGTAGAACTAGGGCAGTCTGAGGAGAATGAAAGGGCAAAACTATCAAGCAAGAAAACTGTAAGCTCTGATTAGTTTTATGACTTTGCCTTCATGCCTCAGGAGCTCAATTGATCAACGGCTTCCACGACAGGCTAGGGGAGGGAAGGGCTTGAAAAATAAATTCTCAAAACTCTCCCAGCTTCGTGATTTCGATGCAGACACTTCGCGAGGAAAGAGAGACGGACGGGCTTCAGCCCCTCCCACTTTCAACCCTCTTCTTGGTTTTCCTGCGAAGGAATCCATCTGCACAGATCTGTCAGCCTAGTGGTGGAGGAGGGTGCGCGGGTGTGGATGTGTGCGCGCGCCTGCTGGCTGATCGGCTCCTTCTTGGCGATCTTAGCCAATAGCCCTTCCCCGCGTCTCCAGGAGGTCCCGAAGTCCTCTGAGCTCTGCCACGCACAGAGCTGTCAGTGGGCACTCGCCGGGATCCGCATCACTCTCTCTTGCGCCCTCTCCTTGTCACCTGCACTCGCCCTCTCCGCCCCTTGGGGACGCGCGCTCACGCTGACTCTGGACCTAGAGCGGGAGAAGATTGAGCAAGAAGGTCTAGGGTGAGGGGTGATGATGCTCCTCCTAGTCAGTGCAAGGAGCGGGACCCTGTTGTTGGAGGCCTCGCAGGGTCCCCGGACCCTGCGGAGTGTGCTGTGAAGGGAGAAGAGCCGGCGCTAGCCAGGCCCAGCAGGTGTGGATCGGGTGCCTTCTCCACTGCCCTGCTCGCCCAGCTGCGCGCATCTGGTCCTCCAGCGCCGGTGGGCGCCCCACCGCCAAGTGCGCATCCTTTTAGAAGCAAACGTCAGGGTTGCAGGCGCTTGACGCCGCCAACAGGGCAGTGAGGCCCCAGGTGAGTGAGTGTGGGGCTAGGGGCTGGGGAAGGCACGCAGGGGCCTGTGCGCGCCCTTGCTGAGCGCCTGGGGAAGCAAGACTGAACCATGCGCAGAGAGCGGGCGGGAGGGGAGGGGGGCGTGCGGGATTTTCCTCCGGGTTCCCAAGTTACTGTGTGCTGTCGGGAGACGTGGTTCTGCGTGGCAGGACAGTCGTGGGGACTGAGCTCGCTCGCGCTGGGCTGGGGAAGCGGTGTTGTGTTGACAGACACCAGGTGCCGAGCTAGAGAAGTAGTTCACAGTGAGAGCGAATCCCAGTTCTGTCCGAATGCAGTGGTAAACAGCGGCGGTCAGCACAGCTGTCATCAGAGAGGAACCCAGCGGCCCCTCCTCTGACCTCGGACTGATGGGGGCACAACTCTGTGCAGCTTGTGCTACTGGCTTCTGCAGAGGTCTCAGGCTTGAAGGAGATGTATGCCTGTGTTGCGGGAGTTCTTTGAACCATCTGCTTTAGATCGCTTTCGCCTTGATTGAATGTGCTGCTCACCTAAGGATGCTTTGCGTCTCCCTGTAATTAGTATTCCGCTGATCAGGTGCATCCGCAGGGCTTGCCTTTGCTCAGCGTCCGGCTTCCCCTCTGCCGGGTTGCATGTTAGATGTGCGCTGGAAAAAGGGCGCCCTGCTTCTCTGGAATGAATCCTGGACTTCTTCGTGGGTTC
Organism: Eospalax fontanierii; assembly: GCA_035773235.1. Lineage (NCBI taxonomy): Eukaryota > Metazoa > Chordata > Mammalia > Rodentia > Spalacidae > Eospalax > Eospalax fontanierii. The sequence continues at coordinate 83,235,647 of CM069532.1, read as the reverse complement.
CCATGGCACACTGCTAGTTCCAGCGTGGACTAATACAGGATCTTTGCCCTGAATACTTTGAGCTTTCAGATCCTTAGCCCTACGGATTTCTTAGATGTCATAGTTCAGGTGAGTAGAGGGTAGTACTGAGTTTACCCAGCACTGAGAAAATGGTCAGGTGTTGAAAGAAAACACAACAAATAATGAGCATCTGAAGACTATGGAGGTCTGGACACTAAACCATGGATATTTGTCAAACAGCTTTTATTTTGCAGTAAATATTTTGTCTTTATTAGGTCGCTTATTAAGTAAAATATCTTAAAGGTAGGATTTGCCCTTCACAATGTCTATAACCAGCATGTGTTTTATAAAGAGGTAGCTGAACAGAACTTTATATATATATCAGTATATTCTCATTCCAAATTAACATGCATTTTAAAAGCAAATCAATGGTAGAGAAATTACATATTTTTAAAGAGTTCAGTATATTACTTAGGAGTTCAGGAGCACTAGCGAGCTTTGTTAAAGGAAAGTTTGTGTACTTACCATGTCAGCAACATTTAAATCGTTTTCAGAGTTTAAAGAATATCTTTACAAAGATATAAAGAAAAGTTGTTATGAAGAAAGACCTAAAAAGGAAAGTAATTGTATTTGAAGTAGCCAGAAACTTACCAACTGAAATGATTTTTTTCCAAAGAACTAGTTATACATTATCTTGATCAAAGTTCCTTTCTTGTTGTCCATTGTAAGATAGAAATCCATTAAAATGATTTTCCTTCTTTTTTTCTGGCTGTTTTGAAAAGTATAAGGTAAAAGCATGTTGGCATACACATGTTAGTCAGGCTGGCAACTTTATGGAAGTCTTGATTCTGTTTGCTGTTTAATTTGGAATGACTTGATGGAAGTGATGAGGCAACATTCAGTGTTAATAGTTTTATCTGGTCAAGCTTGTGAAAAGTCTGTGTGTGGAAAGAAAAATAAAGCAAGCAGCACAGTCCTTCACCCCACTTAATAACCATTAAGGTTCTCAGTGTTAATAAAAGGGCATTGTACACTTACTGTGTGAGATATTATGGTGATTCAGGACTGCAGTAGGTCATTAAAATTGTGTTAACAATCATTTGACAGAATCACAACTCTTCCTAAGTCTAAGTGTTATTGACTTAATAGCAGAGAGCTGTTCTCTTTCATATAAAAGGGTACTTGTAAGGCATCTATATTACTGCAGTTTACCCTTGAACTGACTCTGGATTTTATTGTCCAATGAGGAAGAGAGGGCGGAGAGCACATTTGGTTGGCCACTCTTCAATCTTGTTTGGTCTGAAAATCAAACCACTGTCTCTTCTAGACATAATTTCTTTTCTAGTGTTCCTATTATTCAGTGTCTTGGCTATTCTTCTTCTTCTTCTTTTTTTTAATCTTTTCCGTGGCAACACTGTTATAAATTTGTCTGATAGCAAGAAGTGAATACATTTATATGTCAAGTTAAATACTTTGTCAAATCTTTCAGAAATGCTTTATAATGTACCAAATCCTTAAATTGTTCTCTGTTGTACATATTATTGCTGAGTGATTCCACTCTTCCTGAATTTTATACAGTTTTACATTTATTGCTTTAACAGCTTGTATCATATCACAGTATTCTCTCTTAGTCTCAAAAAGAAAAATGTTTTTGCTTGATTTGAAGGCTTCAAAGCCTTAACTTAAATTGGGAATTTCATAAACTTCTAAATAACTAGTCTGCATGAGTTAATTGTAAAGGGACTGCAAGGCAAGTGTTCCTTCATTGGATGAAGGAATCAGATGCTCCTTGGTGGGGTGGTAAAGGAGAGCTGAGGACAAGGTAAGAAGGCATGTGATCAGAGTCCTGTGTGTGACCATCTCCCCAGCCTCTGACAAGCAGAGAAAATCTAGCTGTAACCTGCAATACAAGAGTGCCTCCTCTGGGAATTTGCTGGTTCTGCAGACAGAAGCCACTGTGATCACTTCCCCTCCCCCAACTTATCTTTCTGACAGAACTTGCAGTGCAATTGAATATGCATACATCTGCCCATGCATTCCTTTCAGATTATAGTGCAGATTTTCTTTCTGGTAGAATTTTTTTCCTGTTATTTTTGCATAGTGTTTATTGAAACATGATGCCTTTTATGGGAATCACATATATCAAACCTTTCACAAGGTAAATACGAGAGCAAATTAAGAATAAAAGTTGATACAGCCAAGATTTCTTATAAAAGTAATGTATAAAAAGAAATTGTCCTAAATATAACATATCTATTTTATTATTACATAAATAATTCAGGAGAGCTGTGCATTGTCACTTTGTCTACTTTTTAATTTACATAGGTTTCTCCTCCATGAGGATAAACCATTGTTCCTCTCTGGTATTCATTCCTTTCACTCATGGCAGAGGTTGTTTGTGTTTAGATTAAATTGACACTATAATCCACTCATATAAGCTTTCTTCCCTTGTTTGATAACCAGAGGTACGAACAGGCGATATGATTCATTTCCAGGGCCCCTGCCTGCATATTTAGGACAGTTATCAGCAGGAGACTGTGATCTGTGGTTGTAATATTATCTGGCCTAGGGAACTAATGGATTTCACCATAGTTTCTTTACCTGAGAAGTAGCATATTATAGACATTACCAAAATTCAGTAATTGAAATAAAAATTATATATATGTGATTTTTTTAAAGGGGAGGGCTTCTTCATCACCACTAACATTTAAATGACACATACACACACACTCACACACACACACAAACACACACACACACACACACATATATATATATATATATACATATATATATATATAAATGAATGGTAGTGTCCTGATATGCTAAAGGCTAAAGATAGTAAAATTACATGCTAGAATGATCAGTCATCTTCAAAATTCAGATTATAATAACAACACCAAATACTATAATATTTTATTAGTTATTTTACCCATACACAATAGCCCTATACATTCATTTTATATTCTAAAATATTTTTTGCTGATTTGATGCCCTAATTCTCAAACTCCAATAGGAAATTGTTAAATTTATATTGCAAATAGTTAATTTCTTAGTGTCTTTTTGATTGTCAATGTTGTTTAGAAATGAGAAGGTAATCTTATTTTGGATACTGCTCATTCTGCATTTTTAAACACAAAAATGCAAGTCCTTAGATTAAAGATTCCTCTACCCTTTAATCTTACTCTGCCCTTCCTCTCTTGAATAACAGTCAAGTTTATTTTCTACATTAAAAATGAAAACTCATGATCACAGAATACTGAATGTGGTTATGTATATGTACATGTGTATGTATATGTATATCATTTTGAGAATGATAGTATATTACAAAGATCATACATTAGGAAGTGATATATGACCCAAATGAAAACTTTTAGCAATCACTTCAAACTACTCATCTCATTTATTTGTTCCAATTTCCACACATAACTAGCTATATGACTTTGGACATTTCACTATGTTTCTGTAGAATTCATTTTTATTTTAGTAAAGAAAGAGATACAGACATAGGCTTTCATAGGTGACTTTATTTCAAATGTGCTGTCTATCTGGGGCTCTATGACTTCAGAAATCTAACACCAGAAACACAGAATGGTGTGTTCTTTATGTTCCAACCTCACAGGAACTCTCATGAAAACCAGAATATTTCGTTCTTATGGAACTGACATTCTCTTTGACGATTTCATAGACATTGTCCTTAAAGCATAGCTTGTAATGTCATGGTTATGAATGAAGTATTGTTGATGCTCTTAAAAGGCTTCTTGTCCCAGCCCTCTTGCTAGTATAGATTTCTGACATCTACTCAGTCATGAATCGTAGGATATGGGAATGTATTAAGTGATTCTACTTCTGTTTTTAATATATATTTTATTGAATTTTTGTGCAGTTGTTACAGTATACTTTAATCATATTTAGACCTCCTCCCCATCTGCAACCTCCATAGACCCTCAATGGATTACATGCATAAGTGATTCTACTTGAAAAATAAGTAAAAGTAGTAATAGAATTAATATCGTTTGTGGATGGAGATGTGTCAGAGAGTGACTCTTGGTCACAGGTGCCTGTTATCCTGAGGAAATGAGGGTGAATGAAGATCTTTCAGGCAGATACTGAAAGAATCAATACAAATTCTCCCTTGAGCTTAACTTGTGCCACTTTATACCAAAGGATTATCCAGAAAGGATCACTCTTTTTTTTCCTCAGATTAAACAATTAGTAAGTAGAAGGTTGCTCTAAAAGAAATTATATTGTATGTATCCTCTAACTACTGTGTTGTAGTATTTTTGCTGTTGAACAAGTGTGTTTTTCACCTTTCACAAGAATTCATTAAAAATGTGCTGCTTGTCAAAGTATACTTAAACTTTAAAGCAATTTTGAAAATGACAATTTCCTCCCAATAGGCCAACAACATGATTTTTTTTTCTTTTGCTGTTGCTGTTACAACCATGATTTCTTGTACTGTCATGTATTATAGATAAGTAAAAAAAATCCAAGAGAATATCAGTTAGATTCTGGAAGTGTTTGGCAGACAAATATTATGGATTTTTCTGATGCTCCTGAATAATTCTATTAAATATACTGACAGTCATCAAATGTTAAGCTCTACCATTGCTTGCTTAGCAAATGCAACTTATTTAACTTATTCTAGACTACATTGTTCCACCTAATCATGAATTGTGATAGTCTTGCAATGCCAGGTCCAATTTCTTCAAATCCATATTATCAACTGAAATAAGCTCTGTGATGGCATAGTGTCCTTTGATTACCTCTTAAGGCAGTTTCAGACCTACATCTGTTGCAAACTCCAAACAGCATGGGCAGCAGCTACATGCCTAGAATTTAGAGAAACTTTGGAAATAAGACCTCCAGTTTTGATAAGTTATTATTTATTTGTTTTGAATGGAAAAGTATTATAGAATCTAAACCAGTTTTATATTTCATTTTAGATGAGTGATAGTCACATATGACATTATTTCTATGTGCTTTTCAAAATGTAAAATATGCACTGTCACTGAGGCATTCTTTTGGGTGTTGTTTTTGCTTATTTTTCAGCCAAAGTCTCTATATGTAAGCTAAGTTGGCCAAGAATATTCAGTTTCCAGTGCTGGCATCACGGGCATAACATTCTGCTTTCCTAGTATACTTTTAAAACTCCTTGTTCAGTTACCTGCTAATATGCAGATGACATGTGACAGCATGATCTATTTTATGCTATTTGTCATGTTCCTAGCATGATGACTGTTGATGGAGAAGGTCCTGAGTGATTTGCGCTTTCACTGATTATTAGTTGATATGCTGATGCATAAACTTTTTACCTTTTTTGATTATCAATAGACAGTCAATCATTGCTTTTATAAGAAAAACAAAACATTTGATCCAAGAACATGAAAATCATTTGATCAACTTTAAAAGTACTTTTACAGGGATTCCAATAAAAAAGAGAAATAAACATGATAATTTTATACTAATGAATCAATTTTGATAAAATAGTATTCTCTATTAAGTTTAAATGAGTAATAAACTACTTTGAAACAATTCTTTGCCAAAAAGGTGAACCAAATAAATGAAACCAACTAGTAGACGACTTCAATTATTTCAACTCAAACATCAGATTTGGATTTAGTAAATATCTGCCTCTCAATCACTTTCTTTTTATTCTTTGCTTCAATAATTTCCTTTTCAAAGATCAGATATTCATTGTAAGTGATTAGTAAGTCTATTTTGTTAATTATCATACCACTTGAAGTGATGTTTAAATATAAAAGTACTTCAGAAAAAATTAAAACACGTTATAAATAAAATAGAGCACCTTACCTAAAGTACAACAGCAAAAAAATGATTATACATTCATTTCAATATTTTTATTTCAGATTAACTAGTAATGTAGTATACATCACCAGAACACATATAAATAATTCATTGATCCCTGTTTTGTCCTCTCCTCAAATATAATCTATTACTTTGTTTTTCTTCTCAATTTGAATGCTCCACATTTGTAATGGTCTAGTAGTTGACACACCACCACAGAAGTTATATCAACTATATACCAGGAATATTTGTGTGGCTTTTTTTTCCTGAACAATTAGTAGAAAAGAGATCAGTTGTCCAAATCTCTGGAGAGAAAGGTGTCTAACATGTTACACAAGAATTTGATAGCCAGTATTTTGCCTGGATATAGAGGCCCCTATTTATTTCTTAGTTCTTTTTGCTGACATTTGCATGTGAAAATCACAAGAGAGAGGAGATGGTAGAAACTGGAATGTATCACATAAACTCTAAAGAAGTATTTAGTGGCTTTGATCGGTGGAAAAAAAAAAGATTTGTTAGATGATATTGAGCCTATTGTGAAATGTTAAATAACATAATTTGCCCTGCACTCAAATGTTATTGTGGCACTATGATACATATTATAAGAAAATAGGAAAAGTATTTACAGAATTTATATAACACCTGACAAAATTCCAAGTTCAAATTTTGGATATTTCTTATCGAACGAATTAGGTGTGAGCTGCTGTTCCTGTTGTTGTGATTTGTTTGTGTGATCGTTCTTTTTGAAAAAGCTCCAGAGTTCTTCCTTTCTTACATGATAAACCAGTTTTGCACATGATATTTAGGTTGAAAGTGCTATACAGACATCTTAAATTAAGAATCGGATTGATTTGAAGGAAAACAATCATTTTGGAAAGGTGGCCAAGGTAGAGAACAGAAACTTTTCTCCTGTTCTGTAGGTGGACATTCCTAGCAGGTCTGGCAGCTACCAAAAATGTCGGGGAACATGTCATGAACATAATTCAGATCACAACTGTATAGATGACATTTTCTAATTTTCTATAAAGAGTATTACCAAGGCATTTATCTGCACCATAGAATATAATTTTATCACCCAATCTTGTTCACAAAAGCAATTTAAATATCTTGGTACATCACTGCAAGTTTTGAAGCGAAATAAAGATAATAAAGACAGAGCATAGTGGAATTGTAAACCGTAAGAAAAATGCAATAGAAATGTTTAAAAATTATTGGGATTTGTGTATATGTTAGGTTGTCAAGAAATTTATATATTTTCATGTTATATGGCTGATTTTACATATTAATGATGGAAAAGTGGATCATAAACACTAGTATTTTGTAATGAGTTTCTGAGTTCCTAGCTGTTCTTGATGTCACAGATGAAAACAGAGCAGACATACCTGTTCATCAAGGTTTATACTCACCCTAATTGCTTTTAAAATCCTTTATTTAAATGGAATAGTCTACAATTCTCAGATATCTTCCCTTCATCAGTATTATCTCAATAGTAGTCACCCACTGATTGTTCAGCAACTTCCTTGCTTATATGCAGTAGCCACTTTAAAAACCTATGCTATTTTTAGTATGGAAGAGAAATAATCATCAAGATTTATTTCAATCATACAAGAATAAATTAAATGGAGCTTGCTAAAAAGCATACTGTATTTCATGAACTGGTCAAGTGCTTTATTGACATTCCTATCCCCTTTTAAACTTCTCAACTCTTTATCTTTAGTTAATAACAATATCTGTTCATAAGATAGCTAGAAATACCAGTTTTGTGTAATTGCCAAAAGCCAAAAAGTAAGACTTGCAAAAACACTCAGACCTTATGAAATGATTTATTCCAGTTTGTTTTATACATGTGTGAAATAAAATTCCAGAGGGATCAAGGCCACATAACAAGTAATTCAGATTGTAGGACTCAGATACCTTTGCCTAGTGGAGATTATGTCTTCTTTGCCTATCATCAGTGCATACTAATATTTCATACCATTACTGCATACCATCCACTGAACTTATGATCCTAAGTTTGGCTTACTGAAAATGGCAGGGGGTATGTCTCTACAAATTATTATTCTTCATTCCCCAGAAAGTACTTCGGAACCTCTGTATCCATATAATATTTTAGATTCATGAGCATATATTTTACTAGCATTAAGCAGAACTTATAGAATGTGTTCACTTAAGGTAAAACTGTCTAAATTATTTCACTATTAGTAGCATTAGAAGAAAAATAACATCAGTTCTCTAGCAATTTTCAATTACCTGATAATCAGTTTCAAACAGAAAATTATGATTATAATAATAATCTAAATATCTATTTTAATTGCTTTTACAAGTGTCAAGCACCATTCAGAGCATTTCATAAGTGTTTATTTAGTCTTATGAAGTAGATGCCATTGTTATCATTTTTATCTTCCTCTCATTTTTATCAAATAGGCAAAAGGCTTGAGATTGCACGCTGGAGCTTATTCAGCTTCTTGAAAAAAATTATACTTATCCAAGGTCATGAAGTAAATATTTGGCAAGTTCAAATCTATATCTTTATATATATCATCTATATCTATATCTATCTATATCTTACACAAGCACCCACATTCTTAAGCACTATGCATTTGGACAAACTCCTCCAATTGTGAATTTTGAAAAAATATTTGCTGTGTATGACTTTTACAAATTGGATATATGTTCACACTGAAATAATGTTATTAAGTGCACTCCACCCACAAATTAATCTACCTAATATAATTTGGCTATATTGCTTTAAAACTTTTGTACTAATATGTCATTATGTGTGTTATGTTATTATTTATGTCATTATTTTTAAGAGAAAACTTTCTGGAGAAATGGGAACAGGGGAACCAAAATTCTCCCTGGTTGTTTATTATACATTTGAGTACTCTAGCCATAGCCCTTTCTCTCTGCATTCTTACTAAACTAATTTGCATTTAGGTAAAGTAAAGTGCATAAAGTTGACTCACTTTCCAGGAATCTCTGCTTTTCATCATGTGCAATTTATTATAGGCCAATCCAGCCACCGTGTATGACACACCTCTCTTAGGCAAGAGAGCCTTTCTCACTCTCTCCACAATGAACTTTCAGCTCATCTAAGAGCCTTGCAAAAACTTTCATAATCCCAGACTTTCATAATTCTAAGTCTAGCATGGCTACTATTCCAGCGTGATTTCTAAATGAAGGAAGAACCCCCCCCCCCGTCAAACTTACAGCAGTTATAAATGAAGCACAAAAATTTATATATTTTTGGACCTCGGTGAAGTACTTTGGCGTGCACGTGTGTGTGTGTGTGTGTGTGTGTGTGTGTGTGTGTGTGTGTGTGTGTGTACTGGTCAAGCAAAGAAATTAGCATATTCACACCTCAAATTTTTATACTTTCTTTGCACTCAGGTAGTAAAAGATCTCTTTTATCTGTCTTTGAAATATGTAATAAGCCTTGAAGCACTGTAACCAACTGTGCTACAGAATACTATAAATCAGACTCCCTGTCCATCTGTGTTTTAATACCCTAATTAACCTACTCTTTCTACCCTCCGCAGTCCTTTGCTTTACTTTGTCTTGGTAATTGGATTTGGGGAGCTTGAATTCACTATGTAGTCTACGGTAATACTAGGCTTTATTTGTACTGTCTACTCTCATCTAGCAACCTACTCTGAAACTTGAATTTATATCATTCTCAAATCTGCTCTGGATTACCAAAAATTACAGATTAATTTTAATGTATGTGTTCATTTTAATAGTGCTGAAAATCAGTTGGACATGTTCCTTTCTTCTTCCCCTCTATGAAATATTTAACAAACAATAAATTTAGATACTTCTACATTGTTACTTCTTCTACTGTGTATACTTTATGCAAAACTTCATAATTGTCTCAGATATTTGTATGTCAATTGCAAACATTCCTGTTATAGGGGAAATAGATAAAATGATGAAAGTTGTAAAAACTTACACAGATAATACATCTTCTGCTTTAATAGGGAAATAAGGAACATTTGGTTCTATGTTCTTAAAAATGATACTTTTCATCAAAACACACACACAGAAGAGAGAGAGAGAGACCGAGACAGAGACAGAGAGAGACAGAGAGAGACCCTTTTATAACCATCATATTGTTGATTTATTTATAGAAGGCGAAATGAATTCTCAAAGGTTGATTCAGCGATTTAAGTCAGAATCTCCTCATAAATTCTCAGCCTCCTGTGTTTTGGGAGGGTGTTAGGATGTTTGTTTCATAACTGATTCTAGAGCTCTTGTATAACTATGAGTTGGTGATTGCAGTAAATAAAATTTAGAGTAAAAGAATTCTTTTCCCCTCATGCTTTCCCTGAAGAATTTCATGTTTGCAAGCCAAAAATAGAGTAAAATCACAAACACGATTGTACTGTAACCTATCATTGTGCAATATGATTAAATTTCATTAATGTTTATGGAGGAAAGTGCTATTATGCATGTTGCAATAAATACAATTAGCATTCACAGAGTAGCAAAGGACCACAGTGAAACAGCGTAAGGTACTATGCCACACAGACAAGTCAATAATAAGTGTGAGGGGCAGTAAATGGAAGCTACTGAGCTTTTCAGATGATCACAATCAAATCAGAACACATCAAAACAGCCGGTGTTCTGTGACTCAGAATCAATCAGTCAGCTTTGAATCACCTCATCTTTATTTCCCTTTATAGATTCACTGAAGAGTTTTAACCCTGTATACATCCTTCCCAAAGCTAAATCCCTGCTTTGAGCTGTTTGGCTTTCACGTTCTAATGCCAATGAATGAAACTGTTTATATATATATATATATATATATATATATATATATATATATATATATATGATGTTTCAAAATGATGTTGCTACATTTCTATAAAAGAAACCATATGCTCAAATGAAATGCCCTAGAAGAAACATGTACATTTTAAGCTTTTGCTGTGGAATGAAGATAATTTTGCAAACAGCAGTATTTTTGTAGTTTAAAATGTGGCTACAGTTACCATAATTTTCTAAGTGTACATACTAATATTTTAATCATTATACAAACAGCACTATCTTGGGGAATCAGTATCAAGTCAGTAAATGAAAGCTTAGCCTTATTATATGTTCTGGTTTCTGACAGGAGCACTTCTCTTTGTTCTAGGTTCCTATTACACCATTCTTTGGCAAAGGCTACTCAGCACTGGTGACCTCTTCCAATCCAACACTCTACAAATTACTATCTCTGGACTCCCAGCTGACACCCTGCCGGAGGCAAGAGCTATGAAGCCAACTGGAACTGTGCTTTTTCTGTTGTCAAGATTTTTTTCTTACACAGGAAAAAGGAAGAAAAAAAAAAGATGAAGCTGGGCAAAAGGGAGCTGTGCCATTTTCTACAACTAATAGCGCTTTTCTTGTGCTTCTCTGGGATGAGTCAAGCCCAGCTGCCAAGGTCCAGATCCAAGCCTTATTTTCAGTCAGGAAGGTCCCGGACCAAGCGCAGCTGGGTGTGGAATCAGTTCTTTGTGTTGGAAGAATACATGGGTTCAGACCCCCTCTATGTAGGAAAGGTAGGGCATGTGGCCTTTCAAACTTCCAAATGGTTATTGACATTGTCTATGGTTGAATGAAAAACTATACATTTTTTGCTTTGCAGATGTAAGTGCAAAATAATCCGGTTGTGAAGAGTTATGATTTTTCCACAATTTGCTCCTGTGAAGTTATAAGCAGGTTGCCATGGAGGACAGTGAAATTGTAACTTAGGTACTGATGAGCTTATGTCAAGAATTCCTAGAGGCCTGATTTACTACAATGAGAACATACTACTAAGTTCATATTGCCAGTTAGAACAAGATAGTTCCTAATAAATTAAAAGGTGCTTCCAACAATTTATTTTTAAATGTCTTTTCAGCACATAATAGACATAATAATGTGTTTCATTATGACATTTTCTTATACATATATAAAGCATTTAGTCATATTTACCCCCAAATATTCTCTCTCTTCCCCCTGCATTCCCATTGGTTTCTTACCCCTTAGCAACTACTCCTTCATGTATTTTCATGATTCTGTATGTATGTGTGGCCAATAAATTTCACTGGGGTTGCTTATAGAAGTATGGACAAAAAGTTATTAACAGTATCATAGGCAAGTTACTAGTGACTATGCCATTGAAGAAATGTCTGTTTCTTCCATTGCAACTGGTAAAGTTGATTTTCTAGTGGCTGGTTGTGTGATATTGTGTAAATAATGTCTCTTTTCACATTTATACTTATATGACTTTCATTATACTTATCATTTAAAATCTGAAATATAAAGTCCTTCAACCTCATGCATCCAAATTACAAGAAGTCCAAACTCATTTTCAAAATTATCTTCTTTTCACAGATCATTGACTTTTGGGTTTTCTTACTCTTTAAAATGTCTTTTGCATTACAAATGAACAGGAGCAGAAGCCAGTGAGAAGTGTGGTCAGACAAATCATGAGCAGTTCATGGGCTGTGCATTTGGTAATCATGTAGTAGCCAAAGGAGACTTTTTTCAAGTTTCCTTCTATGTGAATTCTTGGGCAGGAACTACTTTGAGGACCCATGGACCCACAGGGCACACCAAGAAAGAGCATGTCCTGATGTCTACAGTTCCTATACCATATTTCCAGGACCTAGATTTTTTCAAATTTGTTAAGATGTCCTAATATTTTCAGTGTGGAGCTTAGCACTGATTCGAAGTTCTCTGAGTATGGCATGTCAGTGAAGTATACTTCTGTATGTCTTTTCCTCATATCTCCAGTGTTTTGCTTCTAGTCATCACAAAATATAGTATTGACTACTGATATATTTATCTAAAAACCTATTTTTTGTTTCAAAGATTGATGGAGAGTACTGAACTTTTACAATTAATCATTTCTTGAATGCACTTTAAGAATCTGTGAAAAAGTTGATGAGCATCTACATATTTCAAAGTAATATTTCAATATTTATTATCATTTATTTATAGTGCCTATATATGGTTCAACTACTGGCTGGCACTGAATAGGACTCAGAAGGATTTAAATTAATGTCTCCTAGGCCTGTAGACTACAATGCTTTTGGGATCAGGGATTTCATTTTTGTGCCTTAGGAAACTGTATGTAAATAATAAGGGTTTGTACATATTTTTGTTCATAATCATTATTTTGCAGTAATAATACCTTATTTTCCTACATGTGTCCCAATTTCTCTCACTGAATCTTAAATGTTATCCTTATAAAATATAAGGCAAGGTTCTGACAACATGGTTCAGATGGTTTGGTAGGTAAAGACACCTGACACTATACTGATGGACTTTGACCCCAGGATCCACAAGGTTTAAGGAAAGACCACCACCCGTTCATCTACACACATCACACACACACACACACACACACACACAAATACACTTACACACAAATACACATACACACAAAAATAAATGACTAAAAACATAAAATAATGAAAATAACAGTCATAATCCAATTTTGACCAAGAATCTAGCACTTCATTTACTTATTTTTATACCTTTTGACAAATTAATTAAATTTTCTCCAATAGACAGAGCTAAATATTTAAAGAATTCACTAAGATTATGTATTAGATGAAACCATATTTTTGGCTATGTACAAATACTTTTAAAAACATCAAAATTAGTTCCATTTCATGATATTTGATTGAAATATCTGGGACAGTTTGACATTTTAAAAAAATCAAAAAAATCTATAAAAAATATAAAATACCCTTTCAATTTTGTATTATTAAAATAATTCAGAATACTTATAAATCTAGAAGGCAATTTTTATTTGTGAAAATATGTGTTATGTTATATTACAGATATATTTGAAGTTATTAAGTGATACTTCCTTTTTCTTCTCTAGTAGAAATTGTATGATACCATCAGGTATGGGTGTGCATGGCTGTAATCCCAGCATTTGAGAGGTAGACCCAAGATGATCAGGAGTCAGGAGTTCAAAATTGTCTTCATCTGGCTACATGGGACATGGAAAGCTGGGGCTACATTAGACCCTGCAGCAGAGAAAAAGTGAAGAAAAGAAATTACCTATTATTTATTTATTATTTAATATAACTAGAGATTATAACAAATTTTATATGACAGAAAAATAAGTGTAAGATTTGTCTTGCATGATGTAAAAACATTGTTCCAATAAAATCTGCAGGAAGGAAATTAATTTTAATAAATTTAATTTTGATTAAAATACAGAAAAAAGGTAGTTTAATAATAAGATGGGGAGGCAGTCCATGATTCAGAGAAACATGTCTATGACCTTATAATAGCAATTTTCATTTTCTTGTAACAAGGTGAAATAAAAGACTCTAAATTGCACACGTAAGATGGCAATTGGAGTCTCTTTTAAGTTAGTGATCTGAATACGCACTAAAATCAAAATAACTGACTTTCACACATCTTTTATCACTGGGGCATATAAAATACATACATTTTCTGTTGGTTTGTTTAGTTAATATAGGTGATGATTGTGGCCAGAAGTGTTTGTATGTCATAGAACTATACATTGTAGACAAAATAATGAATGAATACCTAGGCAACTAATAAGAAAGTAAAAATAAGGAACCTAATGAGTAGTTTCTACAGATCTTAGACAGAGTTAAATATATGGAAACTTGAGTGCCACATGCTTAATCTTTCAGACACCTTTCTTAATCTTTCAATACCTTTGTAGATATTTTGGAGGAAGTCGTAGATGACTTTGATAAACTTTGCAGATGATTTTATCTCATGATAGATGAGTACAATGTGTGTTAGATTGACATCAGTTTAATTGCTGCATCTAACACTTCTTATAGTTGTATAACTTAAGGTAAATTGCCTGGTATCATTAAACTTTGCTTCGTCACCTCTGAACTATGAATACTGACATACACAATTCACTTTTATTACTTAATAAATGACATAAGAATTACTGATGACTGGAGAGATGACTCAGAGGTTAAAGGCTCATACTACTCTTGTAGAAGACTCAAGTTTGGTTCTCAGCACATAAAGTCAGACAACTCTCAACCACCTCTAACTCCCTCCAGCTCTAGGTGACATAATATCTTCTGATCTCCACAGGAACTTACACTATGTGCACATAAACATATATAACACACGTACTTATAATTTAAAACAATTTTAAAAGTAAAATTTGTTTAGAAACGACATTCAATGTAATTTATACTGTTTCTACTTAATTATATAATATAAATTTATAGAGTTATGGATGTTCAGTGCCAAATATTGTATGTGAGATCCATTACATGAAACCAGGAACTGTTTTATGTTCTGAATTGTAGATGTATTCATTTCAATTCTTTAGAAAAACAGTCTGTTTTGAGTATGCCTAGAAATACAAATATAATATCTGTAAATTCCTACAAACTTTCTAATTTGAGGACTATATTAAAAACCACCAAACCCAAGTAAATGACTGTATTCTAAATAAAAGTTGGTCATTAAATCATTGAAGATAATAACACCATAATATCAACATAACATGTCATTCTGTACTATTATCCTAGTCAATTTCCTGAATATGCCTCACATGTGATATCCTGACACTATGTAGAACAATCTGTTGAATGTGGTCCAAAACCTTTCATTGAAACCTGGCAAGGAATAGCTTTCTGAGCTATTTTTCTGGGGGAGGTTTATTGTTGTTGTTGTTTGGTGTATATGTACATGTAAATTTGTGTGAGTGTGTGTGTGCATGTGTGGGTGTGTATGTGTGTGTGTGTGTGTGTGTGTGTGTGTACCAGAGGTAGATGGATGGTAGTTATTTGCTCAATAACTCTCCATCTAATTATTTTAAGACAGGGTCTCTCACTGTGCCCAGAACTCACTGATTAGCTAGCCTGACTGGCAAGCAGTTCCCAAGGATTCTCCTGACTTAGCCTTCCCAGTATTGTGTTGTGGATCTGAACTTGGGTCCTCATGCTTTCATGACAGAGCTGTCTTACCAGTCACCATCCGGGGCTGTTTTAGGTGGCATTTCCTATAAGGCTGTTTTCCTTGTGTTCTTGTAATAGCACTGGATAAATTATTCATCCTAAGTGCATAGACTGAGTTTGTAAACATTACTGTGATTGAGTCCTGTTTTAGAGAATGACATTATACCTACTCCTTGGTTAATTTCTACTCTCTCTTTCTCTCTCTTTGTGGTATGGAAGTACAGTCTCCTTTCTCTCTTTGCTGCATTGTGCATCACTGTGGATCTGATGTTTGCAGTACAGAGGAGGTCACATTCTCCACCCAACACATTGAATCACATTGTACTTTTAAGGCCAGTCTTTCCTTCACCCTGGCATTTCTCACTTAACATTCCCTAACTATCTGACAAAAAAGAAATCTATCTACAAAACCAGCCAGCCTGTGTTCCAGGTATTAAGTGGTTTTCATCTTTCCTAACTGTAATGGGATGCCAGCCGATGGCTGTGCCTGAGGCCATTACTTTCACAGAGATATGTGCTTCCTGCCTCTTCTACTGTCTGCTTTGCTCACTGTTAACATCACTCTTGCCTTTTTATGCTACTCCCCTTTTTCCTTGCTCATTCAGGGAGAATTTATATCAATTGTAGAACTCAAATACATAGGTATGTAGGTTCAGGAATCCCATTCCTTTAAGTTGAAAGTGTTGGTGAGCACTCCTCATGTATTTTCTTTATTACACTTGGGCAACATCCTTCTACAAGTTTTTCCATTTCTTGACATGGAAACTACATTCATTATTCTAGCAAAGAAATTCTCCTTATGAAAATAAACTGTGTTAAAGAATTGAATTACAAATTATATTCCCTGGTTGGAAAATTTTATGTTGGATATACAAAAGGAAAATAATGAATACCAAGTATTAATTACGTAGGGAATAAGATATTCATGAGAGTTGAATCTACATATTTTAGACTGGTATAAAAAAATCAAACAGAAAACTTTCTTCTAAACATGTGCATTGCCTAAATCAGATCCAATCTTAAGAGAAAATGGTGTGTTTCTCTTTTTTTAATGAATAGAAGACTTTTTTTCACCCCATAAAATCCATATAAACACTTAGCTGGTGAAGGCCGCTGTTCTCACCTTCTTCTTAGCGTGCTGATCTAAATAGAACTCCTGGGGTTTCAAAAGGAATTTGGACATGGATCAGCTCTGTGGGATGCAAATCAGTTCATATTTTTAAAGAAATACTTTCAGGCAGTTATTTTTAGCTCATAACAGTCCAGTGTAACTATAAGGAATTAAATGCATTTTCACCACATGAAATCAATAATTCTAAATTCTGTTTTGTCTTTTATGACCACATTGAAGCTAGATTTTTGCCATCTTAAATTTTATCTTAATTTAGAAATGAAGATGATCACTCCCAACTACATTATATGTTACAGTTAACTATACAGTTTAAAGTTGGAAGAACCGGGAAGCTTGCAGCTGTGTAATGAATTGTAGACAAGCCCCAAAATGTGGAATGCAAATTTGCTGTTCTATGTTTTTAAAGCTGCCTTCTTTCCTGTACGTGTTTGCTTATAGACAGTCTATTTGCTACCTGTTTAGTAATAGAAGCAGCAAAAATAAATAATAAAATGCAGGGTCTACTCATTAGGTTCTTACCTTGTGTTTATATTTACCTTTAAAGCATAGAAGAAAAGACAAACTAAAATGATGATTAGGTATCTATATATAAAGTACATTGCAATAGTTTTGAGATAATCTATGTGCTAGTTCTACTGACACAGAGCCATTGAGTTTATGCCTGTTTCTATTGCTCACCAAAAGCATGGTAGCCTTAAATAATAACAATAGGACAATAGGACATTCTCCCAAAGTTTGGAAGTTTACAACTTATGCACAGTTCCTGTAAGGATAAAATTTGTCTTCTTATTTTTCATGAATTATCATATCAGTGTAAGTTTAGGCTGATTACCTAAAACACAAGTTTTCATAAAAATGTTTTACTTTGTGTCCCATCAAATCTCTTTCCTGAGCTAGTAAAGTTGACCTTTGCCTTTTCTTTCTTCCTCCTTCCTCTTTTCTTCTTAAAATACTTATGAAAGCCTGGCTTTGAAAGATGCTACATTTGACTGAAGAGTCAAAAATAGGGTATTGTTAGATAGCATGTCCAAACTTGTTGATAAGCAAAGGAAGTAACCAGATGACAGATAAGGCAGTACAATTTAAAGACAAACCATATCCCTGAAGGATGGAACACTGGAGAAATGAACTGAGAAATTCCCGAGCAAATAATTTCATGCACACCTATGCTTATATGATTAACTTTATGTTTCATATATAGTGCAGATCAAGATCAGGGTAGAAAGAAAAAGAGAGAGAAAGGAAACATGAGAAAGGTAAGGAGAAGAAGAGAGAGATTTATCTCCTTAGAAAGTAGAGCAGCTAACTTTAAGAAGTTTCACTACTTCATCTCTCAAATGATGATGAACCAGACATGCTTAAATTTTAATCTTACAAATGAGTTTTGAAGTATTATTCCTAAATCTAGCTTCTCCAAAATATTAATATAATAGGTATATAAAATATTAAAATTAGGAATTGATATAGGTATAAAACCATTTACCAATCAAGTGATTTGTTCAGTTTTTAAAATTGTCTTAATAAAGTATTTTTCTTAGTGGGACAAACCTGACACACGTTTGCATTTGCCCTGACTCTGCAGCCTTTTCCAGTCTAGGATAGGTTCCAACTTTTAATTTTCTTAATTCTTATGTGTTTTCTATGTGTGTATGTATTTATGCGTTTGCATGTGTTCTTATGGATTCATACGGAGTCCAGAGGTACATGTCAGGTAGCTTCCTCAGTTGCTCACATAAAACATGAAGCACCTCAGTTTGGCTAGGCTGCTGCCCAGTGAGCTTCAGTGATGCTCCCTCTCTCCCTGTATGTCATCATACCTGACATTTTATTATCTGACTCACCTCGTACTCATGTGGCAAGCACTTTTACGGACTGAGCTACCTCCTTAGCCTGGGTTGTAATTCTTCACCAGTAACTTGCTAGAGCATCAAACACTGCAGTGCCGTCTCCTTTACTGGCAACGATACCAATCACTGTCAGGACGCAGTAGATGACGGGATGGCTGGCTCTTTTATTGTGATATCAGCCTTCCATGCTTGGTTATGAGGTGTCTACTAGTTTCCTCCCCTAGAAAGGAAAAAAAAATATCTATTGAAATTTTGAAATCCTAAAGTAGGTATAGAATTTTCTATGTCCCTCCCCTATATGAAATGCACAAACATTCAATAAAAATACACATTGAAAAAAAAGAGGGACAATAGATACTTTTTAAAAGTATAATTTTAAGGCCATTTAATTTCAACTTGATAATGGGTATGTTCTTTATATCTTTATAAATTTGCCTATAGACTTTATAACAAAGTGACAAACAATTTTGGATTCAATTATGTTATAAATGAGTAATAATTACTTTTTCTAAATGGAGGTAATTTTCTAATATCACACACAGATAAGAACACTACCAGTGGTTTTATAAAGACACAAAAGATTATATGGCATTTTTGTCTTTTTTTGGTGTGTAGTGGATTCTTGTCAAATTTGGACCAAATTTAAAGCCACGATGCTGATATTACCAATATTAATAATGGTGTGGAAATAGTACTTGTTTTTTAAATGCAGATTAATTTTATCTTGCTGGAGAAAACTTATTTTGCTTTTTTCCTGAAATGTGAAATATTATTCATTATAGTCTGGAATTCCTAGAACATCTTATGCTGATTTAAAGTTAAAATGACTTCCTTCACTCAGTTCTGTAGAAAATACTAAGAACATTTGGATAATAATGTTTACTTCCAAATACTTAGCAAATACATTTACAAATATAACATAGTTTCAGAAAAGTAATAAGCACTTAGAATTCTGTAAGATGAAGCAAGTAGCTTATACTTGAAAATTTTCATGGAATTAAAATATAAATATTGAATACTATTATACCAATACTGACAAGAATTAAGATTGGGAGTTCCTTCTAATTAAATTTTTAGAGCTTATGATATGTCTATTTCATAGTCAATAGTAAGTACACCTTCTAAAAGTCTTGAATTACAAATAATACATTTTTATGTTTTAGATGGGTTAACAATTACATCGTAAAGTTAAAGAAAATAGATAACATTTGGGATTAAAACAAGTAAGAATAAAGATTAGAATTTTCTTTGAGAAGAGCTAGAAAGCCTACCTGTTGCAGAAATTAAATGTTTATCTTGTTTTTAATTTGTAGATTGTTTTGGAACAGTTTGAGCTTTCACAAACACTAATTTAATCAATCATATTTTACAAATTTAAATATCATGTTGGTCTCTTTAAGCAGTCATAAAAACATTAAACTAGATGGTTTGAACAATGAAAAAAAGTACTTATTATAATTCTAGGGTGTGGAAAATTCAAGGATAAGGAACCAGCAGGATCATTTTCTAGAGACTATGGATTTCCTTCCTGTGTCCTCACATGGAAAAAGAGACCCTATTAATTTTTTTTTTCTTGAGGCTATTAATGCTATAGGGTTATGGCACAAACCTTATGACATCATTTAGTACTCCACTTACAGACAGTTAAAGTATCTGTTTCAACTAAAAATAGAGAAATTAATTGAAAATAATTTAAAACACTAATTCATTAATTTAGCATTTGTATCTATACGTGCCATATGTACAGCATAAACCAGGAAAGAGCAAGACTGTTTTTTTAGAAAATCCATTGGGGAGCTAGACATCTACCTGGGAGGCATTTATCTAGAAATCAAATTCCTTTTGAACACTATTTAACTTAAAAAAAAAAAAAAGATTTACTTATTAAATGGCCAACTACATATTCTATAGATTTATTTGGGTTATAGCAATTAGAAGTTCAAATAACAGTTGTGCAGATTATTGTTTAAATGGTTTCATGGGCAGTTTGAAATTTTTCTAGAGGTTTGTTTCAGACAGATGTTGGTGTCTAGCCCAGAGCAAGAGTTATCTTCTGACCTGATGACACAAAGAAGAAAGGTGTCAGGCTCAAAAGGTACAAATGACAACAGAGTGTGCAGAAGAGGATCTACATTTCTAGTTAGAATAGATTTCTTCTTGTCTAAAAGATACATGCAGAAGGGGGATTTTTCAAGATGTAGCTGTTTTACTGGAATTGTAATTAAAGTACCAGATCCAAAATGATTAACATTATCCTAGCAAGTCTTGTGTGCAAACAGCATGCAATTATCTGATAAGAATGCTTTCCTTAGAATGTTTGCTTATCTCCTTAGTTAAAATGCTGACATGTTTTAAGGTACTTAGTTGGAAACACACAAACAAAATTTGACCAAAACATACATAATGTTCAACAGATGTGAATTTGAAAGATTGGTTATGATCACCAGAGGAATTAGTCAAACCACGCTTAAATTAGAATGTTCTGATTTGTGACTCATTTAAGGGTCCACATCAGAGCAGAATATGTATGGAAAGATTACACATTCTGAAGTTAGTTCTTTGGAATGAAGAAGTAAGATAAAAACTGCCATTTTCTTTCCCATAGCATCTCAGTTCTAAGTTGCAAATTTTCATCTCTGACATAGTTTACATAATTTTCTGAACTGAATCATAGCAGAGCTACTGTGTCTGCTTATTCAAAAGAAGCAGAGACTGGTGAGCACGTCACTGAGCTTCAATTTAGTTATATTTCAGAAAATGACTTCTACAAAGATCTACAATTTCTGTCAATCAAATATGATTACTAGAGAAACAGTTGAGAGCTATCACATTAAGACACGAGATAGTGTGTGCTTACTTATAGAACTAAAGTCACACGCAGAGACACTAAAGAGACAGTTCTATCGAAAACACGAAGGGTCCGGTGTGGTGGTGCAGGCTTTTAAGCCTTTAATATCGGAACTTTGGAGGCAGAGGCAGGCTAATCCAGTCTGCGGCTAAGGAAGACCATGTCTCAAAACAAAACACAACAACAAAAAAATACACACACACAAACAAAAAGTAAGTTTTCAGTTACCTTGGACATTTAATATTTCTAAGTTTAGTATCAAATGCTGGAACAAAGTTTAAAGCATTTTATTAACATTAAAACTCAAGCTTCACTGCAGAGGATGTACAGCCTTTTTAGTTGGTCAGTAAAACACCTGAAAACAAACATTAGTGTGACAGGACAGCTGCATTCAGTGAATTTTGGTAGAGATGTCTTAGGTGTAAGAATGTGAAACAGGATTTATTTTCCCATTGATTAGATCATCTGTGCTAAACCTGAATACAATGATGAAAACTATATGTAAGTGGATCTGAAGAGATGGTACAGCAGTTAAGAGCACTGGCTGCCCTTTCAGAGAACACAGATACAATTCCTAACACCCACGTTGCCTCTAACAACTATTCATAACTCCAGTTCCAGGGGAATCCAGCACCCTGTCTGAATTCCATGGGCATTGCATGACATTGGTGTACTTACATACATTCAGGCAATACACTGGTGAACATAAAATAAAAGTAATAAATAATGAAAAGAAAACTATACATAAGTGAGTGAAGAGTGTGCACTAAGCTTCACATTCAAGAAAATTTTTATAATGGACATATTTGATCAAAAGCAGTATATAAAATGAAATATATGTATATGTATATATATATATGTGTGTGTGTGTATGTGTGTGTGTGTGTGTGTGTGTAATTCTCAGTGCCTTCTGTGCTGCTGATTTATATAAAGCATGGATTTTCTGCAAATTCTGAGTACAATGATAATATCTAATATTCCAATGTATTTGATTTTTAGCTCTCTACCTACTCAGAGCTGACATGTAGAGAAACTTTAAAGATGAGAGAGTTTCAGCTATTTCCAAGGCTTCGAGTCCTCCCTAGTAGATTTTCACTATTTTTCCAAGCAATGAGATCTCCTAGAATTTAGCAAAATCTAAAATATATTATTTAATTCTGTTTCTAAGATACATATATATCAATGCAATGGTTTTAGCAAATTACATATCATATTTCTTTAATACCAAATCATAATTCTATATTAACAAGTTTTTTCATTGAAATATTATTTTGCTTTTAAAAATATTAGAGATGCTGGAGGCTCTAAAATGCACTTTTTCTACTTTCTTGAACTCAAGAACTCTTTGTACCATATTGCCAGCTTTGCCACCTGAATGACTAAGCACCTTCTGATTTTTTTTCTAGTAGGTTTCTAGAGTTGTAGAAGCAGTCATTTCAAAGTTTTATGGTCTCTGTTTGCATATTTCTCTGCCACTTAAAAATGATACAGTATCAAGCAATTAGCCTGTTTCCCCAATCAGTTATTTATAAAATAGTTACAACAAGGCCAACTGTCGCGTCTGCCTCGGCCAGCAAGGAAGACACGACACCGGATTCTTCTTGAGACAGTTTATTCAGGTCCTTTACAGTAAATGTTCTTTGTCTTCTTCCCCTTTCCTTTTCCGGGCCATAGACTATATACCCTTAGCATAGACCCTCCCTCATATTATACATGGCATTTGCACAATGGGCAAGTTAGTAAAACCAGGAAAAGGAAACCATAAATTTTTACTGCGCCATAAAACTCGGCAGCAAGCCAACTCTCACAACAAGCCATACCCACATCCAGGTGCACTATCTCCTCCGTGGCCATTTTATCCAGGCAAACAGCAAGCAATATGTGGAAGCTCGCAGGCTGGCTTCCCACATCTCCCCCTTTTTTGTTTTATAGACAGGAGAGACCAGGGATCAGATCTCTGTAAAAGAAAAATTTGTTGGGCTCTAAGGCTTAGCTCAGGAGGAGGATTGTGCCCCGTGTGCAATAGGCCTACTCCCAAGTGCCTTTGTCAGAGATGGGGAAATGGCACAGACCCATATGCAATCTGATATGATCTCCGTGGTAAAGAAACCCACCTGCAGTACTTTGTCTCGCATCCTGTCTCCATACGGGGTTGCTTTATTTCAGGCGAGCAAGCCACACTTGAGGAGAATGTCCTGCTTCAAGGGCTATAAGGGCTTGTTCCAGTAACATATAATTATAATTTTGGGTATGCCTCATTTTGCAAATGCACCACAAGCAAACCATCCCACCTCATCTAAAATATTTTCAACCATCCAAAAACACAACAATCCTGGCAAACTAAAATTTCTTTTCTCATTAATACTAGCAATATCACTATCAAATGGCATATAGGGTACATTAAGGCTATTATTAGTACTAAAAAAGCGAGGAAACAGTTGGGCATCATGGCGTATCGGCATCGGCTTCGGGAACACGGATAGTATCCCCCATCGCTGTTCAGCCATCACTGGCATCAGAAGTGGGAAGCACATCAGCATCATGATTTGAAGGCATAGCTTCAGCGGGGGAGTCACCATGGTTGATGTGGCTGTCATCTGGTCCTTGTCCATTGCACCTCCGCACCAACCTTTCTGGCACCCACACTGGATCTTGATAATCCTGTGGAAAAATACACACAGAGCCTCGTGCCCATGTCAGCACGGGATCAGGCCCATGCCAAAGGCCCATTAATACATCCTTCCACTTAGCCATCCCTTTTGCAGGGCTATGATGATCCTGATGTCTATCCGCTGCTGAGTGGCCTTGAGCATCCAAATTCAAAAAACTTATAGTAAGCAAGGCTAGGGAAAGTCTTTCCCTTGGGGTGCGGCCGTAGCCTACTCCCCCTTTTTGTTTTTGAAGACATTTTTTTAATGTGGGATGAGTACGTTTAACAATGCCTTGTTCTTGAGGATTATATGGTAATTTATGAAGAAGGTGTACCTCCATCTGGTGGCAAAAAGAGGTAAAACTGCGAGCCGTATAGGCTGGTCCATTGTCAGTTTTTATCTGCTGGGGCTTGCCCCATGCAGCCCAGGCCTCAAGGCAATGGGTTATAACATTGTTTGCCTTTTCTCCTGTCAAAGGTGTTGCATGTATAATTTTTGAGCAAGTATCCACAGATACATGAACATATTTCTGTTTTCCAAACTCTGAAATATGTGTCACATCCATTTTTCAAACCTTTAAAGGGAGCAAACCGCGTGGGTTAACTCCAATACTAGGTGGATGGTGAAGAGTTACACATTGAGAACAGTCCAGCACCACCTGTCGAGCATCTGCTCGAGACAGGTGAAATTTTTGTTGTAAGGCTTTGTCATTTACATGAAAATTTTTATGAAAATCTCTTGTCCTTGCTAAGGTAGAGCTCAAAAATATACACTCCATTTTGGTCCACCGATCAACTTTCTCATTTTTTGCACTTAAAGGGCCTGGCAATCCTGTATGAGCTCTAATATGTTGAGTAAAAAAGCAAGCTTGTCTTTGCCGAATTAAAGTCTGTAATAGTTGAAAAAGCTGACAGACCAGACTAGAGTTCTTAATTGGTCCGGCCACTTTTAAAACTCTTACTGCATTAACGGCATAAGCTGAATCAGATATTAAATTAAAGGGAAAGTACAATTTTTAAATATTTTTAAAACTATTTTTAATTTAATTATTTATGGGGAGCCAGGTTGAAACTGTCACAACATTGGCTTTTGTTTACAAAAACTTTGTCTTTTAAATCTAAGATAATTTTATAAGTATTTTTAGGAATAGCAGAAGGAATAGGTAATTTAGGTTATAGCTATTTAAGAATTGTAAATTGTATTAGTGACCTTTTATTGGTGTGAGAAAATATAGACTTTTGTGAGCTAGTTTTGCTATACACATGTTACATGATAAAATGAATAACCATCTCTGTTAAAATTAGTTTATTGTTTAGTTACTCTCAACAGCATAATGTCCTTACTCTGGGGTTGCTTTGTACAGGGTCAGGTGGCCAGCCTCACCCTTTGTAAACAGGATTGAATCTGAAGTGAAATGGCCAGTCCCGCTCCAGAGTCAACCTCTCAGTGTTATTAATATGATTTACACATAGACACAAAAATGTCTGTATCTCTTTAACTTAGAGTTTGCACGGGACAGAAAAGCTGCTGAGTTCAGTAACCAGCAAGCAACCAAACCAATGAGATGTGGGTGGGAATTGAGCTCATAATCTTTTGTAAAGGAAAGCGCCCTAGGGCAAGGTGTGGAGAAAATTAAGAAAATCTGCTATCATGGTCCTTTAATGTTCCAAGGCTCTAGTTTCCTTGACCATGAGTATTTTTAAAGATAGAGATTTAATTATGCCCTGTAAAGGCCATATTTTTTGTAAATAAATTTCCTTTAGCTCAGCCTTAGGCTTTGTTTAGGCAACAAATGGTAAAAAATTTTCCTTTCTTAGATATCTAGTTGTTTTCTTTTTCTTTTTATTTTTTTCTTTGGATTTAAAGACTCTTGAGTATTTTAGGTTTCACAAAAGCTGGCTCCTCCAGCCCAGTGGGAGGTTTAGTTTTACTTTTTTGGTTGTTTGGGGCGCGGCCCTGCGGCTTGATTAGTGGCAGCTTGTTTATTGCATACTCAATTAAGAATGATTTCCAATCTAAGTACTGCCCCGGGCTCAGACATGTGCAAGCCAGCCCCGCCCAATCGCTGGGGGTCAGGCAGTGTCTCTGCAAAGCCTCAAGCTGTGTTACTGTAAAGGAGGCTGCAATGCCATAAGTTCTAACTGACTCAGCAAGAGACTTTATAACTTTAAAATCCAGAGGTTCCTCATATCTATTTCCTTGCGAATCTTGAAATACTGGATAAGCCAGCCTTAACTCTGTCTGAACTTCCCTCCAAATGGCAGGGCAAAAAGACCGGCCCCGCCCTTGTGCCCCCTCTACATAAGAGGGCGGGACTAATGACAACACTGGATCTGAAATCGTCCGGGGTTTTTCTACAGCCTTTGTTTTCTGTACAGTAAGTTTACGTACTCTCTTTACCAACGCCTCTAGTTCCTCTTCAGATTCGCTGGCCTCCTCACGGTCAAAAATCGAGAGGTCAGGGTACAAGCCTTGCTCGCCCTCTTCCTCACTCTCCTCACCTTTCTTGCTTTGTTTACTCTGTGATCTTTCTTCTTGAAGCATTTCTAACGCTGTCCTTCCATGCTCTAGAGCAGTACTACACTTCTGATCTTCTAGACAACCCCGCACTAATTCCCTAATAACTAATAACCCTCCTCTCAGGGTGCCTTGATCAGCAGCAAAATCTAAGTCCCTACCTAACTTTTCCCATGAAGGGATTGTGAGGCTTCCAGAAACTGCAAACCAAGGTGCAATGGTATCACAATCCTCCCAGAATCTCTCTAAAGTACTTTTCTTAAGTTTTAAATTCTTTGCATGCAGCAGCTCATTTAGAGCCAAAAAAATTGGATGAGAACTGGAATTTCCCATATTGCCTAAGACTGGACGAAAGCCTTGTCAGCGTCCTTGTCACAAAGGCAAGCAAAAAGGAAATATCAAAGGAAAAGATTAAAAAGAGTCCACAGAGCAAGAAACAGATAAAAGCCCATATACTATTCTAACTGTTTTACTTTTGGTTCGTCGCTCCACGAACCTCTTTGCTCTCTGTCTTTACCAACAGAGGGAGCAATTATCCCGCTTTTTACCACGGATTCCCATTTCACCTAGGAACTTACCAGTGCACTGCCCTGACTGCGTCAAGTTCTGAATCCAGGGAAGAAGCTGGGGAGGTTCCCCATACGGGCCACCACTTGTCGCGTCTGCCTCAGCCAGCAAGGAAGACACGACACCGGATTCTTCTTGAGACAGTTTATTCAGGTCCTTTACAGTAAATGTTCTTTGTCTTCTTCCCCTTTCCTTTTCCGGACCATAGACTATATACCCTTAGCATAGACCCTCCCTCATATTATACGTGGCATTTGCACAATGGGCAAGTTAGTAAAACCAGGAAAAGGAAACCATAAATTTTTACTGCACCATAAAACTCGGCAGCAAGCCAACTCTCACAACAAACCATACCCACATCCAGGTGCACTATCTCCTCCGTGGCCATTTTATCCAGGCAAGCAGCAAGCAATATGTGGAAGCTCGCGGGCTGGCTTCCCACAGCCAACCACACAAAGCTTTTGTAAAAACTCAAAGAATGCACATGGAAGCATCAAGTAAAGCACACAAGAAGACTATGTGCAATCCATGTTCAGCGCTCTACCAATCCATCGTCTGTGACTGCAGTGAGGGCTTAGTAATAAGCTCACAAAACTATGACACAACTGTGAATGTTGCTGGGGGAAAATACTGAGTTTTATGCCAACTCTGTATTCTGGAATTTGAATTATACTACCTATTACAATGTTCAAAGGCAGTGATTTTGCATAGGACTAATTTAAATTTGATGGGAAGATTAAATGATGCTTGGTCTCATGCATTTTACATATGACAAGGTTTTGAGAACTATCTTCACACCTCTAGCTGTGTCTCCTTGCTGATTCCGTGAAATGCAACAAACTAGCTTGAATTTTATGCAATGTTTCAAACTCTATAAGCAGTTCATTACTGAGAATCAAGACTCTTATTTCTCTTGATACTTGCTATAAATTGTATCCTTCTATTAACACTATGATCCATTATTGCCTCAGTTTTCATTTTATTATTAACTTTATTATAATGTTACTTCCTTTAGAACAATAACATGAGTAATGAAAAATGTGGGAGAGGCTAAATATATTCAAGCAAACATAACCATGGGATATGCTAAAATTAAATTAAATTTGAACCCCATCTATCCAAATACTAATATTAACTAAAACTCCCAATGTCTTTTCTTCCATTATAGATTCTGAAAACATTTCTGTACTGGGCTATTTTCATTTTCTTACCTTTGCACCAGCTTTTTCACTGTTCTCTTTATGTTTAATGTTAAAGCAATGCTTCATAAGAGGTCTTGGGCACTCTCTTGGACACCTCCTATTATGATACTAATGTTACATGGCAGAAGAATAGGATGCTCTGCCTTTTCCCTGTTACTGAATCTGTTACATCCCAGTGAGAAAGGTTTCCTCAGGCCTGCCATTGGTGTACTTAAAGTATTCCTTTGACATTTATTATTTTAGAACACAGAGATCCTACGACCATCTAGACTAATAGAAAGATGTGCATCTGAAGGAAACAGGAGATCTAGATAGATGCATGGTTATATCACTCTCACAATATATGATCATCAACTTATTTTCAAAAAAAAAAACAAAAAAACAAAAAAAAAACCTCCTATGGAGGCCTTAGCTTTGTTTTAAAAATTTCCATACATCAAATGAAGGAAATAAAGAGAAAATGGGGAGCCAAGGAAAGAGTTTGGTGTTTGTATGGATGTCTGAAGAGGTCAATGCCTGATCCATTCTTCTCCCCTAAAGAAAATGATAAAATGAAAACGATAAAAAGATCAGTTGGTTATCTGATCAGCATATAAAGTTAAAGAACATGTGAGTTGAACCTGAAGAACCTGAGCTATAGAAAAATTGGGCACTTTCTGTTGTGTTATTTGTTGGCTTCTCTATGTAACTGAAATTAACAAGCAGTCTCATTTATGACCAGCATTGAATATATTACCTAATTCACAGGACATATAAACTACTTAATTAGCAGATTATATAATCTATTTTGCCTCCTCCTATACTTCTAAGTCAGATTACTAAGCACTCACATTGTGAGTGTGAATGCCAGAATGACCTGCTTCTCTCTACTTCATCTGTGTCAAAGGGATTAATTAACAGATATACAATATACTTCTTGTATGAACTAAGTAAGATGCTCTGTGTACAACTCTTCATGATTGATATATTTTTAAAAAGTTGTAAAGGATTTGTTGGTTATTACTGATAATTACAGAACATAATTTTTGCTCTGTATTCAATTATCACAGTACAACACTTCCTGAGCAGAAGAAGATTTCTAAATTAATTTTTCTTGTCCTGTCATCTATCACCGAGAGACAGTCACGTCAGCTCTCTCTCCTCCACAAAAATGAAGGCAAACATGAATCAGATATCATCTGCTAAGATACCTTGCAATGTACAGAATATTAAATGTTAAATAATAGATTTTTAGAATGGGAGACAGCACTGAGTGGATTTAATGATAAAATCTTAGGGTAGGAACAATATTTCTAGTACAAACTTTGGGAGATATTGCATGAATTGTACTTGGATAATATCATTTGGTAAGCATGATAACTAATTATATATATAATATATATATATATATATATATATATATATCACATCCAAGATTTGATTGTCCTTCTAATATTTAAATATTCTGGATTAAACAAGATTTCAGATTACTTAGAACAGCTATTTAAATTATACATTTGAAAAAAGTGTTGAACACACACACACGTGCAAGTGCATGAGAGAGACAGAGAGAGAGAGAGAGAGATTGAAAGAGGATAGTTCTATTTTCAAATACTTTTAAAAATCTTGAACGATAATTAAATCTTAGAAAGTTTCCCGGGAGGCAAGAGATTTCAGAGATACTAGAATTCTCCAGATGAAAAGTGGTGCTTAATGGAACTGGATAAAGAGGATTACTTGATAATCTTTCTGCTTCTCAGTTAATATTCTTTCTTTCCTGCTTTTTAGACCATGTCTTAGGTCAGAGATTCATTTAGATTGCAGTTTGAATAAATCTTACTGCTAGTTCATCGATATTATGCATCTTTAAATTATGAATTCAGAAACTAGGTTTGACTAAATCACGTTATTTTTTTTCAAATGATAGCTTTTAAACTCTTTTCACCTTAAGTATTGAGAGTCAATATTGATTGCACAATATCTTTGCAATTCTGATATTTTAAAAAGAAAGTTTTCAACATCTCAATACAATTTAAAACCTTGTATAAAGAAGATTGGTTTTCTGTACAACAAGTAAAACCTACCTGTTTGTTGATTCTGATAACCTTACCAACATATAGAAGTAGTATATATGTTCTTAGGGGAAAATTTCAAAGAGACCCTAAGATATGCCATTGTAAAGGAATAGTTTGGTTTGGCAGGTGTTTTACAATGTAATTAGCAAAACACAGGGAAAATGAAAGCAAGAGATTTTTAAATTTAATATATAATTCATGTCTAATGAAAGTCATTATAGTGAAATAAATTGCACAGAATTTATATTACAAAATGGGATTGGGTACTTGAGATAAGTGGGCAAAGATGAAATTGGCCTTATAATTTAGTTTTCATACACAATAGCATGTCAGTTGACTATATTTAGGTGTAAAGGATATGAGTTGCTATAGTAGATGAATGATAACTCTACCCAAAATTTCACAGGAACTTACTATATCATTTCTGCCTTTGGATTAGCCAACAGGAAGTTATGCCTGTTCTGTAGCAAATGTGTCCACTGAAAAGAGTAAACTGATGTTCTATCTATCCAGAATAAACATACAGCATTAGAAGCTCTTCACAAGGTGACTTGCAGTGAAGTACTTTCTCCATTACTTCGAACCAAAGCCAAATTAAAAAAGTGTCGATAGGCCATGGTAATGTCAAGCATTACTTTGATTGGCTCTACAGCAGTTAACAATGCTAATTTAGAGAAACTAATTTCTGGATTGATTTGTTTGAGCCTTGATACTATCTCATTGAGAGGCATCATCAGCCACTGAATGATTTTAACAGATATTTTAATGGCTTTTATAAGTTTTTATAATAAAACAATAAGCGTGCCTATATGCCTATCATTGACATATTTGTCAAGGACCGTTCTCACATTAATTCCTCAAAAATACATTACCTGAGCTCATCCAAATTATATGACATGAGGTACTAAAAATTAAAGCAAATCATTGGGAACTTCATGGAGGAAACTTCCTTTAATTCCAGGTAAACACAACGTCTTTAACCGTTTCTAGTATCAGAACTGGTATAAATCTGAGAATGACTATCTATTTAAATTTTATAATCTCAGGGAGTCAATCTTAAAAGAGCTCTCTCTATCTTTTATGATATCACAAAGACAGCATTAAGATTTTATATAAATCCAAACTCGTTTCCTTCTCTTCTTAGGGTTTCACCTCTGATAGCTTTGTTTCCCTGAGTTTAATCCTATCTTTGGGCAGAGAGCCAAGCAGACTTTTCTAATTTAATCTAATCATCTCTAATACTGAGTTTACTCTTTGATTTCAGTAGAGTTTCTTCTTCACATATGGTTCTCATTAATACTTGTTGGAAGTCAGCAAAGCAATAAAATGTGAGTATCTGGGATCACCTTGAAATAGGAAGAAATGCCTGCTTTGATGTTTTAGAAGAGATATTTGAATGAACTTTAATTAATGCTTTAACAGATGAATGTGCATATTTATGGGGGAGAGTATGTCTTCATATAAAGAATTGACACATAGGATAGTGTTTATCAGAAGCTGGGGAAATAGAGGTGAGATGTGGGGAACTAGGTTAATGGAGGCAAAACACAGTGTTATAGGAGAAACATGTTTGGTGTGAGTGGTGGTTATACTGAATAACATTTTTTTGGACTTTACTTTTTATTTTGGATATACAAATATACATTTGGCATCTTGTTCAGACAATTGACCCAGTTCTCAGAATGATTTGATGGCAATGTTTATTTCTGCTTAACTTGCATTGATCCTGTTTCACTTTTCCTATTTTTATACATATTTTAGATGCATCTGTTTTATGCAGTGTACATTTTTTAGTTGATAAAACATGATTGAAAAAAGAAATATTGAGTTCAACACAATATTTTAGGTTAATAATTAGGTTAATTATTGTATTATATATAATAACAGGATCACAATGTTAAAATACATATAAATTATATACAGTCTCATCAAATAGATGACTTCTACTTTGACCATAAACATTTAAATACTTACATTTGGCATCTACTAAAAATCTGGAATTATTGTACTTTAGAGAAAATTATATTATGTTTAAAAATCAGTACCTCCCATATTTGAAAAGATATTATGAGAGACCAGGGAACATAAAGCAACATATGCACTCAAACTTCTTTACATTAATTTATTGTATGTGTTAGAGTAGAGGGCATAAGCCAGGAGCACATGTGGAGGTCAGAGAACAAACTGGGATAGTTGGGTCTATCCTTCCACCATGTGGGTCTCAGGGGTCAGACTCAGATAATTGGGCACTAGGATCTTCCGAGCCAGCTTGCAAGCCCCAAATTCGAATATCTTATTTTCACTTTTCCCATTTCACTTCCTTGTCCATCTATCTTTTTGTTCCCTTACTATTGTTTCTTCACATTTCAGTATCTAAGATGACACTTATTAGGGAAAATTAATCTTTTAAAATAGGACAGATGGTCCTCTTATTATCTTTTCGGTTATTGATTTCTACTTGTAGATAGGATTGGGGTGTTTATTAAACACTGGTGTTAAACTGTAGCAAATTATTCTATTGAATGTGAGATCAATTAAATGTAGTTTAACTATTAACAGATTTTATATTTCCTTATGATGCTCACAAATGACCACAGATCAGTACATTCTCTTGCATAAGTGAATCCTCAAATGCAAAGTCTAACAGTCATGAAGGTAGACGCTTTCATTTTATAAACAGAGTAAGAAGTAATCCCATGTGGATCAAGAACAGTAGCATTCAGTTTTTAGACAATTAGTCCCCTCAAATAAATAGAAAAACACTTCGTGGAAAGAAAACAGAACATACAGAAGGAAAATGAGAAGGAAAAATAATTATAAACGATCATAGATGTAAATAAAAATCTAAAAAATCCTTCCAAACATCTCTAAACATCTACTATTCTTTTGAACACAATTTAAATTCATTGTATGTGTCCTTATGTTACAGGAGTTTGGCAAATAATGCATGGTTTTGTGGACACTGAATTAATTCTGAAATTTGGCAACTTGACAAATCTGTAAAGGAAAATTAGTTTCAACTATTTTTATTATTAGTTATGAATAGTTAATCTATTCCAATACCAGTTGTATTTTAAGACTGTACAAAGATTTTGAAGAAAAATCTAGCAACACAAACACAATCGTTTGGAAATCATGAGGCCCTTGATAGGCTGAAGAAAGACTTTGAGGATCACATATACTGCAACATGTTTAGAAGTGCCGGAGACCATTCTGCATCAGTCCAGCCTCTTGTAATGGAAGTTCTGACTGAAATATTACTGCAGTCATGTTTGCAGCAAGCCTCAGCACAATATGTTGTGGAGTTCATATCATGGGGTTTGGGAACCAGAGGCAAAACCAAATAAGCAATAGGAAAGAATAGATGCTTATAATCTTGTAGGGAAAATTACAGGAGAATGGAAAATGTATTCATAGAGAAGTAATAATTTTTAAAAACAGGTTGTTAGTCTCACTTGAAAATAGTATTTTTATAGTGTGTAGGTAGGTGCAGAATTGAAAAAATAAGTAGACACTCTGCAAAGTGAAGTCCAGGCAACAGAAGGAGAGACTTTTAGTCACACTCAGTCATTTTGTTAAGTAAAAAATTTCATGGTTTTGAGGAGTAGCACAAAAGAGCAGAAGTGGAACCAGCTTATCACTAGGGAGGAAATATTTTCTCACCCACTCTGTAGATCCTGTTACAGAAGTGCTTCTAGATGTAAAACACTGGGCTGTAACTAAAATATGCCAGAAGAAAGAAAAGTATTAAACAATACATGCTGTGTGCCTGATGTATACATATCATTTATAACCTTACTGATTCTATTCCACAGGATTATTTTATGAATTTCTGGGGAAAATCAGTAACTAATCATAATATCAGGAATCATTATCTTAATCTCAAGGGTAATAAATTATCCTTAATCTTTAAACCTCTAAAGCTTCTCATTTTAAAAATAATCAGATCAAATTATTTAAATTTTTACCCAGTAATACCAATGTATGTCAAGAAGTTCTGTGCATCGTGTTTTTATTTTTTATAACTAAGTCCTGAATCAGATTTGCTTTTCTGATGCTCCCTTATCATGTTATAGAATTATGTTAGTATCCTCATGAGCCATCTTTTTTCCTGTCTTCATAAAGGTATTCGATATATAGCATGTTGAAAACTAATCACAAAGAAGTGGAATTTGTGCTATTTTATGAAAACTTTAGCAAGTACAACTCTATGAGCAGCTTTTAGTTGACTAGAACCAGGTTAAAAGTTGCAGCAATTTACCTGTACAGCAGTGTCTTTAAACTATGACTTCATTCATGACAATATATGGCTTCTAAGGTAACGTAAATAAAAGTGATTGCCAGAGACCTGTATTGCTGTTATGATTAATTTGCATTGTCAACACCACTATGCCTAGGATGAGACACACTTAAGTGTGTATCTTTGCGGATGTTTCCAGAGCAGTGGTCATGAACTGGAGGGGGTTACAGGGCATTTGAAGAGTTAGAAGTGGGGAAGAGAGTGGTAGAAGTGATGTAAAAACAGTGCTCTTGTATGAAATTCTCAAAAAAAAAGTAAATCAAAAAATAATGAACTTTCCTTGAATGTAGGCAGCAATATCCCACGGGGCAGAGTAAGACTTAATCAAAGCTGAGCACTGATACTACCCTTTCTCTTTATCTTGGTCAGAGGCATAGACCAAGGAGTCCCTTCTGACATATAAAAGCTGAAATATACTATGGGGATTTTGTAGCTTCATAAATGACAATTTATTTTGGATATTACAGGATTAAACATATATTTTTAGTCTACCAACCCATAGGCTGGTAGATTCTGGATCTTAGAAATGAAACATGAATGTATAAGTCTCTAAGTCTCAACTTGCATTAACTTTATAAGAAATCTACTTCTTTCTAGCAAACAATAAATCTACCCTGGAAGTGTTTAATTGAAATTATTAGTACAGTATCTGTGATGATATTGGGTTCTTGGTTAAAATTATGTTGTTAAAGGATCTCTCCAAGGGTTGGTAACTCTCTGCGTCCGATAATTTTCCTTGGTTTCATACCCATCATTTAAAACTCATTATTAACAACACAAGATTGTCACATTTTTATGTATTTGAACAAGAGCAAATTAAGGATCACTATCATTAGTGACATTTATTGACAAAGTCACGCTGTATGTTATGCATGAAGCATTCATATTAGTTTTGTAAAGACATCTTAAAATTTGAAATTTTCCATGAGTAGAAAGTTCTTTTGTTACTATCTTGATGGGGACTGATTTGTTAATTGCTTATAATTATTCTGTTGCCATTACTGTTGTTATCACAGCTTCCTCTGTGAGCCAAGAAGGAATTGGTGTATTAATTCTATTTAATTGAAGGATTTAGTGAATGTTTGCCACTAATTGAAGAAGACATGACAGCAGTTTACTTTCTAGCATGAGGGTGAAAAGTAATTACTAAATATATCAACATAAGTTTAGAAACTTTGTCCATATCCCAAAGGACTTAGGGAGCGTAAAGTTGAGATAGGAAATGAATTGAAATAGACAGGAAATAAAGAGTTCTGTAACATGATGAACTAGGTGAGCATCCAGATACACAAAGGCAGCCTGCAACCATGTGAAGGCAGAGGTCTAATTACATACCTACTGTTTGTGCTTTTACTTCAATGAGTGACTTCCAACCATCCTCAATACCTAGCAAGTGACCTAAATATGCTTGACATATGTAACATTGAGAAATCTAGCTCAGAAAGTAGCATCTAATCAGAGTGAGGCTAGTAGTGTTGAACACTCACTGCATGTGTGAGCAATCCATGATCTGAAAAAGTCAGTATAATTTATGACAACAAAAGAAACTCATTAGTGTGAGGAACAGACCAGGTGAGTAGATTGCATTACCTTTCAATAAATGGCACATTAGGGATTTAAAAGCCCTAAAAGTTGGCCTAAAATTTTAGATAAGTGAAAAAGGCATATTTAAAATACCTTCTATTTTTCTCAATATTTTTATTAAACTTTGTCAGTCATTAGAATATTCTCTGAAAATAGGTGTGCAAACATAAATTTAACCATCATCTTTCTACAACTGATTTATTAATGTTTACGTGGTATAGGACTAGTCAGGCAAAGCATGGCTTATAATGTATGTCCAGACTAGATGCAGCAGTATATAACTTCCCAAAGATCTCTAAACCGAGTGTTGTTCTTCTCAGAGTAATTCCATATCTACTTTGAAGTAAATTCTGTATTACTAACTGAAATGGTCAATTAATTTTATAGACAGATACAGGTAGAAATGGACTTATGGTTCTCATCTCTAAAAGAACTGAATTTATTAAATCTAATCTGCCAATAAACTAATATAAATCCCAAGTAAAGCACCTGAAATTCAAGAAAGAATGAGAAAGAAAGAATTGGGTGAGAAAGGAAGGAAGAAAGGAAGGAAGGAAGGAAGGAAAAGATGTAAATCAGTTTTTGATATCATATACTACATTTTTATGGAAGCTGTAAGTCTGCTCTGTAGAACACACAAGTATGTTCATAGATGATCTCTTAAATGCAAGAGATCAAGAGACAGTCTTATCTACTGAGATTGCTCAACCAACACTCAGATGTTTGGGAATCTAGTAGTTCACAACTTCCCAAAATCACCACTTCTCTGACCATACAACGTTCTTGATGATGCCCTTTGCCAGGAATCTGTGCAATCCACAAATAGAATAATGAATGTTATTCATATTTAGCAGTAATATGATTAAAAAAAGTTACACTTGCTTTCTGTAAGACAGAGAGACTCTATTAGCTATTTAATTCATCAAATTTTAAACAAATTTAGATACTATTACCCAACTCACAATTAGATTTGAACTATAAATATCAGAGTTTCTTTCCTTGAAAATCAGAAGCATAGATAGGAATACCAAAAATAAGAAATTCGTCCTCTTAAGAAGTTACTTTAAGGCTAGAGAAAAGACTCAGTGGTTAAGAACACTTGTTGCTATTTTAGAAGACTGGGGTCTGGTTTCCAGCTCCCCAATGATGGCTCATGATCTTCAGTAATTCCAATTCCAGGAGATCTGCTTCCCGCTTCTGACTTCTACATACTCTTGCATGCACTTGATGTAAGTATAGACACATGCATATAAATTAAAAAAATAGATTAAAACAAAGTTACTTTACCATGGAAACATTTCATGATATTCATTAATTTTCCATTTTCACATATATTTATAGAGTATGTAAGGAAAGAATCCATGTTTCTATATAGTGGGTATAAAATATGCAGCAATATATTTTCCCTTCCTATGTGTTGTAATAAATGAGAAAACATAAATAATCTCAGTATTCTTTCAAAGTCAATTTTATCAGTGTTTTTTATAAAAGACAGGGGAGAAATTCCAGTATCAGTCTTGGTTTCTGCATATGAATTTAAATAGGTGACATTTCAAGCTGAGCTTTGGACTGTGAAATGGTGGATCTTAGATAAATAGAACCAGAGGAAAAGAAATTTTTTTCCAAGGGACTCTCTAGTGTATACATAGGAAACATAGGAAAATATCATGCCTTTAGGAATCTCTGTGTGGTCTAAATGGCCAACAGCAAATGAGAGGAGCAGAGGCAGCCTTGATGGAAGACCGAGCTCCATCATGATGTCTAATTGCTTGCTAGGGCACTTTGCTCGTATTAATTTGTCTTTTGGTAACTTTGGGGATTGCTTTTTATCTACCGTTTTCAGGAAGGCAAATTCTAGTAGAGTCAAAAGCTTTGACACTGAGTGTAGGTACAATTAGAATTAGAGAACCAATTCTATAATAGTTCAATACCCCAAGGAACAGAGGGACTTTTATATAAGAAAATAATGTGAATAGTGGATGAACTTGCACTGAGTGATATCTGGGGACACTAACTTGACTCAGTAGGCTTAACACAATGACAAAACGCATTAAATCCTGTGGGAAGTTTATCAAAGGGCGTCAAAGAGAAAGGCAGTATAAAATTGATTAATATGTTCAGTATGAAATATACAATAATTCAAAGAAAATTTTGTGGAAAAGGACGTGAATTAAGTTATGGAGTGATTAAATATTTTAGGAAGGTTGAGTTGTTATGAGAGGCTTAACAGTTAACTGAAGTTGAGTCTTGGGGGGATCTGGATGGAGCATAGTTTCTCATACTCATGATTGTGTTTATAGCATTTGTCAAGATGCCTCCATTTCAAAGGCATGTTCAACCTGGATCCACGGGGCACATGGGTACAGACATAACTATGAGTATCACCCAACACAAAATTGTAAACTTACTCAAAACTGCATGAGATTCTTTCTGTTTTGCATTTTTTTTTCTTTTGCAACTCAATTGCTATATTCTTGTTAAAAAATTATTATTGATGTGTGTATGTTTGTGTGTGTTTGTGTGTGTGTTTGTGTGTCCACATATGCATGCATGCTGGAGTGTTTGAGTGAATATCATTGAACAATTTTCAGAAGTTAGGCTATCAATCTTGGTTTTTAAGACTTGGTAGCAGGTGCCCTTCCCCACTCAGTCATATCGCAAATTCCAAGTGCTCACTTATTAAGCATAAATTCCAAAGATGGCAATGTTTTGTGCCAATGATAAGAGGTTTTATGTGCCTGACAGTGAATGATGACAAGTAAATGACCATTGATGATTCTACTCCTAAACACTAAACATATTAAGTTGCCTGTGCTGGATTTGAAGTTGCCCAAGGGATGTCCATGCAGAGACTAAAGAGGAAGGACACCCTGTCATCTTTTGTCACCAGCCCTTTGCTTGGGGCCAGCCTGAGGGGGACTTAGGTCTCCGTGGAGAGCGGGGTAAGAGGAGCGGAGTCAGAACACAGACACCAGGACCAGGGTGGAAGCGGGCGGAGGGCGAGTCGCTGCAAATTCGTTTATTCACAGAAGGGCAAAGGGTTTTATGGGTTAAATTGGCCAATCGCCCTGTGGGGTGGTTCTCAAATGCGACCGATGGTGTTCTGTCTCCGGGTAGGGTCTCTCCATGTGCCAGGCGGTTGCTGGTGTCCACCGGAACAGAGCCAGAGGAGAATGCCGTGTCCACAGAAGCCTTTTCCTTATTCCTGAAGGCAGGCAGCCTGGCTAGGCCCATCGTGCATTACACTATACAATCTTTTACTTAACTCAAATAGTCAAAAAAGTGTGTATATTAAATTTATGTACTTTGTATATTAGTAAGTCCACAGACACATGTGGAGATTAGAGGACAACTTTCAGGAATCTGTTCTCTTTTTCCACCCTGCGATTCCTTAATATCAAACTTAAGTTGCTGAGCCATCTTCTCTGATCTATTATTTTAATATCAAATTCAATATCAAAGTCTATTGAATATTTGGAGAAATAATGTTATGGATTATGTAATTCATAGTTAAGAAATAGCTCCAAATGTACTCAATAAAATTTGGATTGTGTATTATTAATCACTATGGATGTGATAATATATTAATTACACATTACCAAAAGAGGACGTATATTCAAAAATGATATCAAAATTATAAGTAAATGAAATATTTCATTAATATATACGAAAAGTTTATTTTTATGAAATATGAATTATCATTAATATTCTTATGAAAAGTTTCCTATAAAAATCTTAAGACATTTGACATAAACTCATGATAATGTTTAGAATGGCACTCCTATGTTTCAGACTGCACTTATTATCTCTGAGATTAAATTAATTTTTGCATACATATATGCACATGAGTTTCAACACCATAAATGTAAGCAGCCAATCCTATGCTTACAAATATGTCTACTTAAAACTACTTAGTAGACTTATCTGGAATTTGTTCTTTCTATGAGACATTCTTAACATAGTCTCATGGAAACAGTCCTTTTTTAGTGTTAATTGTAGTGCATGCCATTCCCTTTATAGTATTTCTTTGAGGTGTTACAAAAAGTCTTTGAAATTGAGCCAGGCATTATGATCAGTAATTTACCTCTATAAATGGGAAAAGGAAAAGTTGCAAGTTAAATCCACCAGTAAAAAGCAGGAAAGCCAAGTCTTGGCAAGATCTCTCTGATTACAGAACATTTAACTGATGGGGATAATGCCTATTTAATCACTTGCTGAACTTCTTTATCTCCCTGTGGGAAATGGTCTAGTAATGTTACAGTTACAGGGGTATGTGAAGTTCTTTACAATAGAAAAAATGCCTCATCCTATTCATAGGAGGCATGTTACATAACATAATATTTGTAATGATTTAATGTTCATTCTAGGATAATGCTTAGTAACATAAGCCACTAGACTCATATGCTTTATAGATATGACATAATGATTGGAAAACAACACATCTTGATTATTTTGACTCCATTTTCCCTAATGGTTGTATGTATTCTCTGTTCATCCAAATATTTCATCTGTTTCTTCTTGGACTTGGTTTTAACATACTGTCTCTGACTTTTAGTTAAAGTAGCTTAACTAAATAAACTTTCTTTTCCTAGTATACTAATTCGTTCTCGCTGCACTTGAATATTAATTAAGTTTAAATACAGCATTAGCTATCTATTTTGTGTAGTGACATGTTAGATACTTGTCTGGAGGACCACTAAGCCCGACATTTAATGCTTTAAAAATGTTCCTTACACTTTCTGACTGTACCCATTGGAGCCCCAGAATGTATTCTGCAGACTGTTTTCTAAGAAAACACATGAAAGTTTTCATAGGGGATTTGGAATACATAATAACAGTAGGGAAACGTAGAGTTTTGTGATTTTTTTCTAGTTACGAGAGGGAATTGCTGAGTCCGTTGAGGCTCAAAAGGTTCAGCAGTGTCTATCTGTTGACTAATGATACATAGCCTCACACCTCACACGGTTTGCCTATCATTCCCCTCAGTGAAGCTGTTGGGTGGAAGAGCAGGTAGTGTTCAGATTAGTAGCTGGTTTAGC
The DNA here is from genome assembly GCA_035773235.1 of Eospalax fontanierii. Taxonomy (NCBI): domain Eukaryota; kingdom Metazoa; phylum Chordata; class Mammalia; order Rodentia; family Spalacidae; genus Eospalax; species Eospalax fontanierii. The sequence goes on along the minus strand of CM069532.1, from coordinate 83,194,151 downwards.
TATTGTTTATTTTAACTTTTTCACCTTACATTAAAATGAATAATAAAACAGAGGGCATAGATTGGGGAACACTGGTATCATCTTTCTAAGACAATTGTGTTTGAGTAAAATCATATTCTTGGGTACATTTTTCAACTTCTTTCTGGATATTCAGTGTTGAATTCTGAAGGGTTGCTCTGTGCTCTCTAGAGCAGTCGGCAAACTGGGCCCTTCTCACTCTCGGTATTGCTTCCTGCTTTCTGAAGCTGTCTCATCCTTGCAGGCTGGTTGTCTTCTTGTATTAAAATTCAGTTCCTGGCCAGTTTCTATAAAAAAATCAAACTACACTGAACATTTTGTAATATTTAAAATTTATTACTAAATATTACCGAGTCATACCACTTCCCTTCGCAGATCTTCGTCTGATACATTGTCCTTGGTTGTGACCACTGACACCCCGCCTTGATTTTCACTTATATCTTCATCTATACCACACCCAGATCTTCCTTTCTTCTTTGTCTCCTCTCTGTACTTCTTCTCCCTCCATCTTCCTTCCTCTTCCTTTATTTGCATGGAAAAAAATAAGAAACCTTCCTTGTAAGTTGAGAATTTCTGTAAAGTTTTCAATGTCTTACTTTCCCAACTCACAGAGTTTGAGCCATTTCTTGCAGGAATTCCAGTGAATACATTTATTTCTCTGTCACTATTAAGTAGAATTGTATTCACATCATGAAAAAGTGTTATTACACCCAATTCTGTAGATCGGAGGTCAAGGATTAGATAATTTTTTTTATTGATGGTGGCTAAAGAAAATTGCTTACATGTCTTCAGTGTACTTATCATCAAATAATGCTATCACTTGGTGTGATTGCAATGGATTCTTGTAGTTCTAAAGGAAATAAGGATTAGATGATCTGAAAACATGTGAACTCATAAAAACAGAAATTTTTCTGTCAAAATTTAATTGTCATTTAAATGGTCCCATTTCACAGAGTAAGGTAGTCCAGTGTTAGCCAGCTCAATGTGGACTAATAGTTTATTTGACATGTCAACACTTGGTTGCGGAGGTATAATTTCCTTAATTTAAAAGAAGTTCACTTGGAACTCATCTTTCCATAGCAACTGACATTCCAGTACATGTAAAATGCATTTATAGTAAGTAATGCATTCATTAATGCCCATATCCTGCATTCTCTCTGGAATAACAGTGCACATCAGGTAGTGATTACATATTCACTGATGGTTGTATGATTGTTTTTCATCTGAGATGCTGAACTAACAACCTTAGGTTGCTCAACAATAGACAGCATTAGAGCACTAGACCCATGGTCCCTGAGCTCACATATATATCTTGTTACATGACTTAAACATGAATTGGCTTAAGTTAGTCTGAGTCTCTTCAGTGATATTAACCTTGGTGCCAAAGTGCTTGTTTTATTCCTCTTGATTTCCACTTCTGTGGACTGATGGATAACAGAATAAAGCTCTTATGTTTGAAACTCACAGGTAAAGAAAGTACTAATAAGTTTTTAAAGAAATAGTCAGATGATAAACTACATTTGCAGAATCTTTCAGAATTACAAAGATTCGAAAGCTAAACAAAAATTTGTGTAGCCCAAGATAAAGCAACAATATCCCCGATCAGACTGCACTTCTCTTCTTTTATCTGCAGTTATCCCTTGTTGCTACTAGCATTAGTAGACATTAGAAAACGTTGTATGCCAAAAAATCTTGTATGCAAAGACAGAAAACCTAGAGCCAGTCTTTCTGAGGAAATTCAGCCATATCTTAGAAAACAACTTCATAAGAATGTCTGACCTTGTTTTAACCTTGTCACTGACTTTCTCTTCTGATGTTTACTGATTGTCCATTCCACTCCAATCTTTTTCTCGTAGATTTTTTCCATATATTCATCACATTGTTTTATGGAAAAATTTATCCTTAAGTTATTGTACATTGAGGTCAAAATTAAGAGAATAGAAATTAAGGCCAGTATGTTTGCAGATAGGGAAAAGGGCAGTGTACTCAGTAAAGACTGTGCCCTCTTTTGGTTCTGTAAGGTATTTCCTAGAGGATAAAACAACTCTGAAGTTTTCTTAGGTCACATGAGATGGACCATGATCCTATTAATTTTAAAACTTGCTGTATTTTAGAAAAGACAATTCCCTGTTTCACAGGTTCTGTCATGTGAACTAGGCTTACTTTCCATTTAAGAAACTTTAGAGTTTATTAAAACTCTTCCAGACATCTTTTGAGGAATTCAACATTTTTTTCAGATTTTCCACATTATTGTCCAAAATCTGTAGACATGTTTATTTTACCTTTTTAACATCTAGTTAACGAATCTATTTCGTCTCTGATATCATCAGTACGATGGAAGAATGTTTTACTGATGTGCCTTGTGTTTTTCTTACTTCCTTTTATATCAGTGATTCATAACATAGGTTTAATAGCTTTGGGTATTTAAAAGTTTTTACAAATGTGAAAGCCTAACCTGTGGTTAGATATTCTGGTTTGATTATTCTTTATTTACCTCTGAGATTCATACATTTGTGGGGACATAAAATTCTTGTCATGGTCTTTTGTAGCTGAGCAAGGATGGGAGTCCCAGGTTCATTAATCTAAAATAACTTTGCTTCTTTCTTTGAATGCAAACAATACAATGAGATCTCCTGAGTCTTGGGACTATGAAGTTTCTAGGTAACACATTTGTGAGTATGTAAGTGAAAAGTAAAATGGAGTTTAGAAGGCCAACTGTAAAACTAGAACCATTAGTTGCCCTCTTGAAATGTTGGCTGTAAGAATTGTTTTGCTCAAAGAATTGTTTTGCTTAAGCAGTGAAATCCACAAGGTACATCCCAACCCACAGACTGTACAAAAACATGTTTATGAAACCTTGTGACCATCCTGTTTCCTGTTATTGTAAGAACTGTACGAAAACATGTTTACGAAACCTTGTGACTACCCGTGTTTATGTGACCACCCTGTTTCCTGTTATTGTAAAACTGATTCCTTGTTTAGAAAGTTCCTGGAATGGGATCAGTGGAAATCCCCCGCCCATGTTTTGGAGCTTTAAAAGGGGCAGGCTACTGCAATGGGGCGCTTCTCTTCCTCTTATGTGGGCCAGTATATGACTGAGAATACAGTTTGAGTGTCAAATTGTCATGATGAATACTAAGTCTTAAATACTTTCATCTTATGCTTATAGTTGATTTTATACGCTATGAAATTTAGTATTAAATTGTTAGAATGTCTAACTCTAATCTGAAACTAAATTACTTTCAAGAATTATATTCTACCATATTATCTTGAATATTAGTCGCAGTTGTTCAATGAACTTTAAATAAATGTCTGTCTTCACTTTATACAGGATTTGGCTAAATGTCAGAAATAAAGACAAGCTTATAAGTAAAACCAATGAGTTGACAGAATTTAAAAACATGAAGGAAAGAAAAGCTGACCAAAATGTTAATTGAATTGTTACATACATTTTTCTAAATTGAAGAATATTTACCATTTTAATGTTATTTTAAACACATGAATTGAAAATACTTGGCCAGAGAGGTTATATCAGGTTCTGTCTTATTAAAAATATGTATGAAAAACATGCTTGGTTTCACAATTTTAAATCACAGAATAAATGGTGGATAAAGAAACTGATGAAAAACACAAAGGCTCTGGAATCTAAAGACATGTAATTCATTCAAATATTTTGAGCACCTTTGTGTAAGGTGTGTGTGTGTGTGTAAGGTGAGTGTGTGTAAGGTGTGTGTGTATGTATGCAAATCCGTAAGAGATTGAAATCCGAAATGAATGGGAAATCAAGTATGTATTTATAAGGACTGTGCCTACAGACTCAGAGTTAAAACATACATATAACACGAGGTCTTTGCTCTGGGTGGTTGTGGTGGAAACAGTGCAGTGATGAAGGATGTTTCTCATTTGTTTTCTTTTGATTTGATTCGCTTTATCTAGTGTTGTTAAATTGATAGTCAAATTGAATAAATACTATCATTTTGCATAGCAGATTATGAATTTACCAAGTCTAATCCTAGCTCTTTATTGAAAACATGGTATACAATGATAAAAGAACATAGTTGCCAAGATTTTACTTTAGAAAAGGAATTTATTCAGATTTCTTACTGATACATGTGAATTTTAAATTATATTTTCCAGTATTTGAGGATTGTGTGCAATAGATTTTGTAAGTACTAATAAACGTAGTGTACTTACTCTTTGAAGTAATACAAAGGAAATCTAACATGCAAACATCTAAAGTATTTTCCACAAAAAGCATAATGAGATTAATTTTGTCATACACATTTGAGCAGATATTCGAAAAATAGCAGGAACTTGAGACTTCAGTATAAAATAATGCATTCAACTGAATCAGAATCAGATGTGAGTTATAAGGCAGACCGGTGGTGAAAGGCATGTTTGAAAGGATAGACAAAACCAGGCTTTGTGGTTTTTCTGACCATAAGTTTCTACTTTTGGGAGTAATAATTATCAGTTCTGTTTCTCATAATACTTCACAGAGATGCATATGTTTATGTGTCTATGTGTGTTCATGTTGACTACATAGAGACATACCAAATTAAGAATGACATTTACTGGACTGGAGAATTGACTCTGCAGTTAAGAGTTCTTATTGCATTTATAAAGCCAAGAGCATTTTTTGATTGTTTGTTTGTTTTAGTTTTGTTTTCCCCAGCTAGCACAGCTGCCTGTGCCTCCAACCACGGAGCTTCAAAACCTTCATTTGGTCTCTGAGGCACCTGTACTTAGGTATACATCCAGAACAGACAACCACAGGTTTACATAGTTAAAGATAAATCTTGAACATTTTCTGTTTCTAAACTGTAACATTTGTTTCTTTGCTGAGTATTATTTTTCAGAAAGTAGAATAGTTGTCCACTAACAGCATTGACAACATCTATTAAGACTGATATAATGCACACAGACAAATTTTGATATCTATCCATATCAAAATTGGTCATATTTTAACCAATGTAGCATATACAAACCTTGCACAAAGGAGCAACTCAAAAACAAACAAACAAACAAAAACCCAGCTTTCTGTTGTGCAATTTGGCATTGATCACAGGCGTGATGAAGGCATCAGCTTGGAGCCGGTTGTCAGTTATAGGGAAGATTTTAGTGCTCAAGTTTCCTGAAAAAGCATGCATGGGTATGTGTGTCATAGATGACCATAGTAGAAAGTAAGGAAATAGATCCTAAAATGAATGGAGACACAAACAGAATGAACCCACTGCCTTTAAATCCCGTGATATCATGGACAACAGCAAGAACAACAAAATACTGTGATATAAAATTAAGCACCAGAGCTCAAGTTGATGTCACAGTCAGGACCAAATATGTATCTTCTCCCAACTTAGGCTACCACAAGGACATTGTTTCACCATGCCATTAAAATAATCACTTGACAGAAATTGATCACAGTCTGACTCAGAAAGTAAAAGTCCTGGATGCAATGGACAAAAAAAGCCTTTGATCCAAACACATTGTTGAGTTCCGGGGACTTGAACCCCCATCACACAACCCGACGCCTTGCCCTGGGACTCGAACCCAATGGCACCGGGGCCAAGAAGACCAACGCCAGATGCAAAGACAAGAGGTTTTATTAAACACTTGTACAAGTGGGCGCCCTGCTTCGGGACACAGAGAAGCGCGCTGTTTGCAGTATCCTGTCCCTTTTAAAGCTCCAAAACATGGGCGGGGGATTTCCACCAATCACATTCCAGGAACTTGCTAAACAAGGAACAAATGATAACAGTTTTACAATAACAGGAAACAGGGTGGTCACATAAACACGGGTAGTCACAAGGTTTCGTAAACATGTTTTCGTACAGTTCTTACAATAACAGGAAACAGGATGGTCACAAGGTTTCATAAACATGTTTTTGTACAGTCTGTGGGTTGGGATGTACCTTGTGGATTTCACTGCTTAAGCAAAACAATTCTTACAGCCAACATTTCATGAGGGCAACTAATGGTTCTAGTTTTACAGTTGGCCTTCTAGACTCCATTTTACTTTTCAACACAACCGATATATTTATAATATATTTTGTGACCTCCCAAGAGACACTCTTGGTTTTCATCTGATGTAGCACCTCTTGTCACAGATGCTACATCATAGGAGCCTAAATGAAGACAGGACTGGAGAGTGGTGTTTAAAAAGTAAATTAAGAATCATGTTAGTAGCAGTTTAAAGCATTACTTCTTTTTGACTTCTGCCTTTTTCTTGTAACTCGAGTATTTTGATTTGTGCTGCTGATTGAGGTACTATTACTTATGTAACAGGAAGAAATCAGTATTGTGCTGAGTCATAAAATACACTGATGGGACCCATCATGAAGCCCTGAGCTTAAGCTGTGAAGAGTAGCCAGGTGGATGTGATTTGCCCCCTTATTCCCCCAACAGCAATTCTTTATGTTTCTGCTGCTCAAGGCAGCAGTACCTACTCCCGTGACAAGATCCATTTCTAAGAAGTATGAATTTGTGTCTCATACCAACCAGGCAGTTTCACCATCATTGTTGTACAGAAAGCAGGTTGTGCCATTTCAGGCAAGGTACTTGGTCTCTCTCTACCTTGATTTCCTCATCTATCAACAGAAGTAGCAAAAGAAGCTGTAAATGTCCTGTCTACTTTCATCAGCGGAGTCCGGATCAGCGGAGGGCTGCGGATTGAATGATGCACATATAAGACAGAGAGAGAGAGAGAGACACACACACACTAGGTAGGAGGAAAGGAGAATGACTGACACACTGACTTTATTAAGAGGCAACAAGCCTTATATACCGTGAGGGCGGGGCTTTACAGGAGGTTAAAAGTTCAGGTTCTCAGGAGACATCTAGCCACATGACACACACCTGATGTAAACTGAGGAAGTCTGTAAAGGTCAAGTTGTTTACTTCGGAACTGCAACTGACAAGATCCTGCTAGCTCTTGGCCAAGAGTCTAGCACTAAGAGAGAAGGGCATGCAGGGAGGATCTTTCCCAGGGCTGTTTTTCTCTGGCCTGTGGCCTCCAACATCTCCTCCCTTTTATTTTATTTTAGAAAGACCAGGTAGAGAAATAACTATTACCTTGACTATTCACCATGGGAAGGGTATTGGCTCAATCCCTCATATGTACATGTGCATGTCTTTTGTGAGGGGGAGGGTTTTTAAGACATGAACCTCCATGCAACTAAGCTTGCCCTCAAGAGAGAACACGCTAAGGCATGATTGTGCCTTTTTCTCTTTGTAGTACTTTGTCTAACACCCATGGGATTGTCAGAGGCACTGAGTATGAGCCGCGGGCAAGGCTTGGCCCGTTCAGGAGAGGGGGCTGCACAGGCCACCTGACGATTCTTGATCCTCAAGTGCCAAGCAGTGATAATGCACTTGAATGGGACGAGCCGTGGCTTCATCAACCTGGTTTTTTAAAAATTTTTAAGTTTTTTAAATAGCCATGGGCCCAAACTAGTTACAGGTTAGAAGCCAATCAAAGGGCCCAGGATGGAGGGCAGAAGTGAGGAAAGCCAAGGGTGAGAGAAAAACCAACCTGTTGGTACAGTGAAGGCCTTGTTAAACCCCATAAGATTGTTAAACATAACTAACTGCCATTTACTGTTTTGAAGTATAGGTTAACTATGGCAGTACTATTAGTAACACATAGATAACAATTATTTTTTAACACATAGTAACAAATTATTTCCCCCCCCCCCCCGAAAAAGGTTTGCATTGATACATGGAGTTAAGCCTGTTTTTATAAATTACTTTAGTCCCCCGGGGGTTTAGGCATTCTGTCCTGCCCCCCCATCTCTATCCAGCCATCAATGTCCCAGTTTCCTTTGGCCAAGCAGGTCAGGCCACCAAGTGTCCGGCGCTGTGAAGGCGGTTGTCTGGCTGTCTGTGAGGTGGTGCTGGACTTGACTTTGTTGGACCGCAGTCTGTTGGTGGGTGTTGGAGATTTGTCCTGTCCAATTCCAGGTTGAACTCCATCATTATCCATAGTAGGTCTTTGGCAGTCATGGTAACCTGTGTAAGGAGACATAAGCCTCAGGGGGTTCTTCCTCCTGGGATAAAGGGTTATTTTTTTTTCTTTTTTAAGTTCTATTTGGTCTCTGGTCTTGTAATATTTAAAATTTTTTTTGCCAGGATCCAACAAAGGCTGTGGCTCATCCATAGGGAACATAGAGCCATGTACTTTTGGTCGCTATTTTTGTTTACTCGAATGTTTGACAAATTTAGGTTTCATTTTGGATTTTTGAAGATTTTAAACAATGCTAGTTGGAGCTTAATGTGGGGTCACATACTCTTTATTCCCCCTTTTTGTTTTTATAATTGTGCTCCATTATAGCTTGTCCCTGTGGGTTGTGAGGTTTTTACTTTTTGGGGCAAGCCTAATGTGGCAAAGTATTGGAAATAATTTTCTTTAAAAATAGATAAAGATGTTATATAAACAAATATCAGAATTTAAAATAGTTTCCTGTAAAAACCCAGTAAATGCATAAGACAATGTAAAAAGAGTAATTTTCTAAACCAGTAAACACCATACTAAAAGTTAAAATTTTAAGTACTTTTCATTAGAAACAAACCAAAATGATATTAAAATGTTGACATTGTCTCCTTTTAATTTGTCATAGAAATGTATTAACCTAGTTATAAAGGCCCTGTGAGAGAAGTTCTTACTTTTTTATGATCTCATCAAGAATTTAAAATGAAAACCCAAACAAAATCAAATTGCAATAAGATTAGGACATGTGATTAAATGCCTGTGGCCCAGGAGATTCTCAAATTATCATGATCTCCTCGAGGCCTCCAGTTACACATTTTATATTGTATGGTATATGACTCTCTTGTTCACAAAAACTTAAAATGCTTAGCTCTAGTTAGAATAACATTTAAAGCGGCAGCCAGCGCTACCTTGAGTATACGAGGAAGATGAATGATAACCTGTTGAAATTAGTTTATCCCTTAGTTATTCATCAACAGCACAATGTCCTTGCACTAAGGCTGTATTGTTCTTTCTTTTATTTGTTATAGGGTAAGGTGGCCAGCCTTATCCCACAACAGGTTTTGAAGAACATTTTGAAGTGGGATTCAGTCTGAAGCTAGATGGCCAATCCAGCTCCAGAGTCAATCTCTCAGTGTTATCAAAAATTTACAAACAAAGATTTATCTCTTTTACACTCAGTGGTTTACATGGGACAGAAGAGCTGTTGAGTTCAGCAATTACTTAGCAGGGATGAAAACAACTGTTTTAATTTTGTTATTACTTTTGTTGTGTAGCAAAATACCATAGCATAGAAATTACCAGGTGCACAACAGTTTGACTGGGAAAAGACCAGTTGTGCTTTTATTATTTAAATGTAAGCTTAGAGTTTGGATGCAAAAATCGAACTTGCAACTTTGTATACCCCAGGCAAGCATGCTATCATTGAGCTATTTCCTCAGTGTAGTCAACTGGAAGTTGTAAAAAGGGCTGAATTGCTTCAGAAAGCAAAGCACCCTAGGGCAGGGTGTGAAACTGGTGGAATTTACACGATTTACCTGGTAATTAATTAACCAAAAAAACCCAGAGTAATTGATAAATATAAAAAAAACCTGCGATCATGGTCCTTTGATGTTCTAGGCTTTAGCCTCTTTGACCACGAGCTGCTGTAGGAGGATGCATTTGTAAAAATAAAGATTCAACTACAACCTATAAATGCCACATTTCTTCTAAATATTCTTTCTTCAGCTCAGCCTCGGGCTTTGCCAAGCAATAAATGGTGGAAAATCCTCCTCTCTCAGATATCTAACAGCTTCCTTCTCTCTCTCCTCTTTTTCTTTGGGATCTAAAGACTCTTGAATAACTGTTTTGATTTTAGGTTCCACAAAAGCTGGCTCCTCCAGTGGATCTGAAAGCTTAGCTTTACTTTCCTCCTTCACTTGAGGTTCAATCCCAGATCCTATTTGCATCTTTTTTTTTTTTGTCTCATGTCTAAGATCTAAACTATTCCTAATTAAACTCCACAAACTTACAGTATCCACTGGGACCTTGCTTGGTCCATGAACATCATAATAACCCTGAAGTATTTATTTATTTATTTATTTATTCATTTATTTATTTTCATTTACTTTTATTTTTTAATTTTTTACTTTAGGGAACTAACTTTTTGCTACTTGCTACCAATGCTAGGAAAGATCTTTTCATTAGGTCACCACATTAAGTAAAGAACAAATAAAAAAAGGAAGGAAATGAGAGAAAAAAAAAGATCACAACTTATTATACAATATCCCTACTTATAAGCTAACTGCCTATTACATATACTTTACACTTATAAAACTATGGGCTTAAATTATTACAACTTAAAAACTACTAAACTTTTAAGACTTAATTACTTAGCATGTGTTTTTTATACTTATGAATATAATTTAATTATTTATCTAATATATAAAATTATACTTATAAACTTATGGGTCTACATCATTAAAACTTACAAACTATTTAATACATGCTACAATATCACTATTTATAGGCTAATTGCTTATTACATATACTTTATACTTATCTACATTATTACAACTTGCAATCTATTCAAAAATGCTCCTCCTTTTAAAGGACCCTCCTCTCCACAGGGGGCAGAGAGCCCAATCTAGGTTGACTCTGAAATACCAAGGCCCCAACTTTATTTTGCTCAATGTATTTTCCCTATCCAGAGCACAGGAATTCAGGCAAGAAGCCAAATTAGTGAACCTGGTCAATTTCAGGGACTTCCTGAAGCTCTTGACTTGTTTACTTCCTGAGCTTAATGAGCTTCCCTACAGGTGGGAATGTTTCACCTCAAAACACACAAAAAATGGTTCCTGACAACCCATAATATATAAGGGAATTGAAACAATAAAATAAAAACCTCCGGAATGATAAAAGCTGAGACCCAGATAAATTCACTGCAAAATCCTACCATACGTTTAAGCTCAATTAGCCAGTTCAACAGGAAAGGGAATAAACAGAGAGACATCTTACTTAAAATGAACCTAACAGACATCTACTGAATATCCTATCCAAATACCAAAGAGTACACATTCTGTTCAGCACTGTTGAAACCTTTTCTAAAACTCACCACATACTGGGGCACAAAGTAAACCTCATCACATTTAAAAATACTGAAATAATTCCTTACATTCTCTTAGATCTTAATGCAATAAAACTTAAAATCAACACTGAAAGAATCCTTATTAATTTCACGAACACACAGAGACTAAACAACACAATCCTGAATGAGGAACGAGTCAAGGGAGAATTTAAGAAAGAGTTTCCTAGACAAGACAACAAAACTTCTGGGACATTTTAAAAGAAGTCCTAAGAGGGAAATTTAAAGCTCTGAATGCCTACATCAAAAATCAGAAAGAGTACACATAAATGAAGAATCTAAAACTTTATCAAAAGTTCTGGTCTTAACTTTTTTGTTCCCTGCTCCTCTAGGAGCCTTTTAAGTTGATGCTGCAGCTACACTTTACCCGGCTCATGGCCCATTTTTACCAATACACTCCTTACCGAGAGGCGTCCCTGTCGGTCTCCTGGAGTGACCTCGTCCGTGAGCCCCTAACTTTCAGATCTCGGTGGAACCTCCAGCTGTAAATGTCCTGTCTACTTTCATCAGCGGAGTCCAGATGGGCAGAGGGCTGCGGATTGAATGATGCACATATAAGATAGAGAGAGAGAGAGAGAGAGACACACACACACACTAGGTAGGAGGAAAGGAGAATGACTGACGCACTGACTTTAATAAGAGGCAACAAGCCTTATATACCCTGAGGGCGGGGCTTTACAGGAGGTTAAAAGTTCAGGTTCTCAGGAGATATCTAGCCACATGACACAAACCTGATGTAAACTGAGGAAGTCTGTAAAGGTCAAGTTGTTTACTTCGGAACTGCAACTGACAAGATCCTGCTAGCTCTTGGCCAAGAGTCTAGCACTAAGAGAGAAGGGCAGGCAGGGAGGATCTTTCCCAGGGCTGTTTTTCTCTGGCCTGTGGCCTCCAACAAGAAGCAATGGACATTAAATGAGGTACTGTGCTGACAGCATTAAGAAAGAAGTTCCAAATAAGTTAAACTATAATAAATTTTATATTTGGGGGCTTTTGACATGACTCAGCAGTTAAGAGCTCTAGGCTATCTTACAAAAGAACTGGGTTTGAATCTCAGCACCCACTTGGTAGCTAGCAACCATTCATAACTTCAGTTCCTGGGGATCTGTCGCCTTTATCTCACTCTGTGGCTTTTATATGACATGGGTGCACTCACATGAATGCAGGAAATATACTCATACACATAAAAATAATTAATAAAAAATAAATCTTATATTTCTTCCTTTACAAACAAGACAGAGACACATATATAATAGTGATTGTGAAGTGTTTTAGATAATTAAGTCATTCATAGTAGCTCCAAAAGAAAAAACAACAAAATGATGACTACACACACACACACACACACACACAGGAAACTTGTACTGGAATGTTATTTTGTGTTACTTTGTTTCATTGAAGGTTACAGAAATCAAAGAATAAATTAAGTATTTGACTAACCTGTAGCAGTGCATAAGCGCCTCTGTTAGGATGACATGAAAGAATCACTTACAACAGTGTACAGAACCAAAAGAGTACCCTCCACAATCACCAGAGAAGGATAAAAATGCACTGGCTCTATGATGTCCTAAGTGGTTCTCTCTTTTTATATTTTTGTACCTTATTGCTTAAAAAATGCAAACGTAGTTTTGTAGGGCAGTCAAAATCCTTGTTAGTTGGTAAATTGGGTTTTTACATGCATATTAATCAAAGTTTAGGTTGATGGCAGTTACTAGGGATGAAAGATTGTTGAAATGACAGATTGAGTAGTGTGTTTCTCAGGTTATGAAGTTCAGGAAAATGTGTAATTATTTCTAAGTTTCCCAGGGTTCCTCTGTTCAACATTATGTTCTGACATACAGCAGGGACAGTTCCAGATATGAAATGCAAATGAGGAGGTGCTGCCCTGCCGCTGACCCTGGGGTTAATCATGCAAATCTAATGCAGTTCTTGGTATTTCAGGAACTGCTTTTGTTGAAGTCCCATGCACGTATTGACTTAAAATTCCCATTTTAAGAGTAGTAATTTTTTAGTTTCAATTTTTAAAATACTGACAGGTTTTGGAGACAGATTTAAAGGCTGGTTTTCATCCATCCACACTGGTTGATTATGGAAAGGAGTGGCGAGTTAAGTCAGGGAGACAGGAGACAGGGCAACCAACCGAGAAGTGTGGGGATTTATAAACAAATTAATATTATCTCAGGACTAAATTTAGGAATTTTCTATAGAAAATCTCAAAGCAAGAAATAACCCAAAATCAAGTAAGCATACATGTGTACATATGTACTCAATATCTGCTATTGGTTCTCACTCTCAGGCCAGGGGACTCGAACCCCTCCCAGGGCTGCCTGAGAGCCCAACCTCGGGGAGCCTCACCCCACTCCCACTCTCAGCCTAGGGGACTCGAACCCCTTCAGGCTGCCTGAGTGTCAGTCCCAAGAATCCAGACCGTCAGATGCAAGCAGCATGAGGAGTTTATTACACTTGTACAAGTGGGTGACTTGGCCTCGGGATGCCAAGCTCCCCCCCCCCCCCCCCCACGGCCCTGCTCGGACCAAGCTCTTATAGCAAAAAACCACAAGATTATCATATATTGACATACAGGGTATAGATTGGCACAAACCAGGGTTACAAAAAGACAACTTTTACATAGTCCAACCTTTTTCTCAGTAATGCCACAAGCATTGTGACACATTACAAATTGTTGACTTGACAAATGTCTTGACCAGGAGTCTATTTTTACAAGAAAGGGGCTTTTTCTGTTATTATCCCAGACATTATCTCACATACCACGAGTTGTTGACATGGCTTTTGTGACAGGAGATGCTGACATAGCCCTTATGACTTTTGGGACTTTTCAGTTAGGGAGGGGTGAGCTGACAAGGAGGTTTTAATGGCTAAAGTGAGGGTTCTGTCTTTTAAGAAAAATGAAGGTCCTACATTCCCCCCTTTCTTTTTGTACCTGATTATAATCTTATAATCCTGGTTAAAAACCTGTGCCACTTGTTTGATCTAGCACTGTAGCAGAGACACAAGGGGTGAGGCCAGTTAATGGGTCCCACAAGTGATAGTGTGGTCACACTGTAGTTCAGAGTGGCTATGATCCCAGTAAGGACAGACATTGACTTATTAGGCTGCTTGGCATTTGTATCTGTGTTAATTTTGAAAAATAATCCAGTAAACCAGCCAGAGGAATCTAGGTTTACTGCTAGTAATTGTCATATAACCTTAGGCCCTATAAATATTTAACAAGTCAGCCAGTGGAGGGTCTCAGTGTGTCTTTCACTGCTCAAACCAGGAACGAACAGAACCACAGTACAGGCCTCTTGCTGCCCCGCAACAGACAGCCTTGGGTCTCAGAACACATGACGACCCCTAGACTTTTTATTTGTCCTCAGGGCTGGCACCTGCCCTGCTGCACCTCGGTGCTAAGACCCTGCCAACCCCTGCCTTCCTCCTTGCCCAGGTATACTCTGCAGCCTTCTTGGGAGACCATACTATTTGTTGATTTGTAAAGCATCTGGGCAGAACCTGTGGCTGTGAACTTTACTTGTGAATCAAAGTCATGGGTAAACACAGAGGGTAAAGAGAGAGAGGGGCCAGAAACCAAAGCCATTCACTTCCTGAGCTACAGATGGAGGCTTGACAGACATCAGCTTACACTAGTATGAGGTAGGATTGCCCCCGTATAATAGGCGAGACAGCCAGAGTCCCTGTTTGCTCAAATTTACAGAAAGTAAGAGAAGGCTTCTAGGGGTAATCTGACACTGCCCTTGGGGCAGGTAGGGGAATCGTGTCCCCATCCTATTACGTAGGGGAAGCTCCCTTGTGGCAAGTGGATGAGGTTCCATTAAGTTATACGCCACTCCACACTGGCAGGTAGGCGATCCTCTCAGCAAATCCATTTTGCTGAGACTGCATTTTAGAACCCTCACTGGCCTCCATAGATGCACATAGACATCAGCCACTAAATTAAGATCTTTAAAGTTACTAAAAAGCTAAAACCATTTAACAGAAGGAAATCCAGTCCAAAGTTCTAAATGCAGAAGCACTATTTTTTTGAAAGCACTGGGAATGGTTGCCTTTGTAATTTTATACCTATGGTTAACTAACAGAAATCTGGATATAAATCAGGCCATCAAGTGTTTGGAGCATAGCTCCCATTAACCTGCTATACCATGTCCCCAACTTGGGAGATGACCTGGTGGGGATTACTACCCTTAAAATTACTTAAAAGCATACAGAAAATCAAAGGCACAAACAAAATTTTGTTCAGGTTTTTACAAGTCTTATCTTTAGAGAATTTTGAGTGCGTTGAAGCTTTCATCCTGCTGCAGGTCCTGGGGTCTCTCCACTGCTGGCTGGCTTTACATGAGAGATGTGGATCCAAGCTGCTATTCCGTCCACCTTCACTGCTGTGGGGGTGGTCAGGAGAATTGTATAGGGTCCTTTCCAGCCGGGCTCTAAGCTCCCAACTTGATGCCTCCGAACCCACACAGTATCGGCCACGGCTAATGATTTCCACACTTCCTGTTGTACCAGCTGCAGAGCCTGCAAGTGAGCTTTTAGAGAGGGGAGGGTTTTTTTTTTTTTTTTAGTAAAAACCCTGGTGCTAATGGAGACGCAGCAGGAGGAGGGCTGCCATACAGGATTTCAAAAGGAGTAAGTCCATAGGGACCAGGAGTATTCCTGGCCCGGTAGAGGGCTAGGGGAAGGAGTTGGACCCAGTCTCTAGTGCCTCTCCAGTTTTAATTTGGTTAAGGTCTCTTTAATTATTTTATTTATTTGCTCTCCTTGTCTTAAACTCTGGGGTCTTTTTGCCCTGAACTGTCTAGCCAAATTTTACCTTTTATTTTTATCGCATCATCCTCTGAAGAGGTTACCCCAACTGCCAATAAGGAGGGGCGCAGACCGCTCTGGCGTCTTCAAGGCTGAATAGGGTCGTAGATTGTGGCAATAGGGGTACCCCCTCAGTGAGTCTACCTATAAGACCCCTGAATTGCATAACTGTTCCCTGGTCCCTGGAAGATGAAATTAAAATAATCATAACAGGGAAGAGCTCAAATGTCCAATTTAAAGTCTATTAGACTTTTAAAGGCTTTTATCTTTTGTGTTCCTCTGTGTTTTTCTTTCTAACTGCCAAGGCTGAACTTGAAATCTTGCATCTAAGTGGCATTTCTTATTAAGAACAAACTTATCAGTGAGAAATTGTAAACCTAATGCCTGAGAAGTGTAATTTTTTATAGTTTTACTTTTCTTTTGGGTGTTTAAGATCATATAATTTGGCCCAAATAAACCAATTTAATTTGATTCTTAAGGTCAGTTAAGTATCTGTTCCTCAGGGGGATCACATGGGCTTGAGAGGAGCCCCTGGCTCCATAAGCCTTGTTTTACCAGTTCCATCTATGTGAAGATAAGTCAGAAGGTCTTGCTAGACCATAGCTTCACTTTGAAGCAAATCAAGGAAACGTTTTCCTGTGCTGACTCTCCTCTTTGTAGACTGGACACTGGTTCAAGTCCTTCTAGTGGAACCTCCACGAACTCCCTGAACAGGAGCACAGGTGACTCATCACATTTACAGGACATTATGAGAGATGCCCCATAGTCCCCTGGAACTTAGTTGACCTTGGAGGGCAAGAGACAAAAAATTGTCCTTTAAGTCCCTCAGACCAGATTAGAGGCCTTTGAATATGGTGGTTAGACACCCAAAAAGGTTAGTTTCACCAATATTAAACTATTAATTACTGTATGTTATATAGCTAAAGCTTAAACAAAGGTCAAACATATATTTGTTTTTCAGATCATCAGAACCATCACCCCAGGAATTTCAAGACTTACATACATAAGTCTTTTACTTTGTATATATTATAACATATTATTTTAAACCTTTAATCACTTGTATAGAGTCTGGGTGTACTAAGCAATGTTCATTCCCTTTCTAAGGCTTTTGGAATGAATGACTTTACACATCCAGATGGGTGAGGTGTTACTAACAGGTATACAGGTAACCTGAGAGCAGATGTACCATAGTCTTTAGTATGGATGTTAATTTTTTTATAACTTCATGCATCAACTTTTTTTTTTTTAGTCTTTTTCAAATTTTTTTCCCAAATGCAGGAGACCATTTGTGACTAGGGCAAAATTACATACAGCTGGCTGGGAAGAGTAGCTGGATACTCAGGTGGAGGGTTTAGCTTACTCCTCCTTCAGTTGAAGAATACAACCATTAGCAAACCCAACTGTGATGAACTTCTGTAAGCAGGCACAGCTGAAGTCACAAGCTTGGCAGTTACTCAGGAGTGCCGTGCAGTATCATCTTAATAAAGAACGTGGGATGTAAATTACACACATAAGATAATATACATTTTACTTTATAAGTTTCTGGAAAAACCTTATAGAGTAAGTTGGTCTACCAAAACCTCACTTTAGGTCTTGAAAATATAGATGCTAGATAGAGAGAAGCAATTGGTACATAGTAATACCTTATCAACTTGAGCTTAGAATTTTCAGCATAAATCATTAACTGAGAAAGAGATTCTTAACTCAGCAGAAGTATGAATGTCTAAATTCCAGAGCTGACCTACCTAGTTTAAAAAGCAGTATCACAATCTCTTAATTATATGCAAACTGTTCAAGGGCTGTGAAAGCTAATGTTACTGAGAAAGTCTTAAACTTTAGATTTTCTTTTTCTTCTAGAAAGCACCCACTTAAAGTAGTACCCTCAGATACATAGACCCCAGATTAGAGAGCAAAGTACAATAATTCATGGTCTCAAACCAAGGATGGGAGTCCATGTACCTTACCACAATGTAAAGGTGAATGTGAAGCAGTGTCCTCCGGATCTTTTCATTTCTAGATACTATTTATTGCTGGGGAAATAACTCAAAAAAAAACACCAGAAGGAATTAGAAGTTATATCCAGTACAAAGGTACTTGGGCTGTTGCTCTGAGAGCACATTTTAAAGTAGTGATATTTTGACATTTACGGACTCACTCTGGCCCATGAGGAAATAATCATATCACAGTAACACAAGCTGGATTATTGCCAAGTCATAGAAGAAAACCTGCCACTTTCCTTTTCGGATCTCCACTGACAGATTTCCAGCCTGGTGCTGGACTTTTTTTAACTTAAGGAAGTTGCCAACCAGGCAAACCACAGGACGAACAACACAGAAAACAGAAAGACAAACAATTTCGCTGCGCAGCTTTTCAAAAAAATACAGACTCAGACAGGCTCTGGGATATATATCCCCGTGCCCCTGGAATGAGGGCGACTGAGTCTTCCTCACTTCTCCAAATTACCCTTGGAATGTCTTCCAGGGTCATTTCCCGTGGGGCATCCCCCAGGGTCAGGAGTTTGTGGGCACTGGGCTCATCAGCCCCCTTCCACAAGTTCTCCAGCAAAACAACAGACAGGGCCTATCAAACAGACAGTTTCTCTCTCTCCCATATGGTACAAACAAAAGGCTGGTCTGGACTTACCTCCTGGCGGATCTGGATTAGGGTGAGGCTTTTCCCGGCCAACGCACCAAAAATGTTGGTTCTCACTCTCAGCCCAGGGGACTCGAACCCCTCCCAGGGCTGCCTGAGAGCCCAACCTCGGGGAGCCTCACACCACTCCCACTCTCAGCCTAGGGGACTCGAACCCCTTCAGGCTGCCTGAGTGTCAGTCCCAAGAATCCAGACCGTCAGATGCAAGCAGCATGAGGAGTTTATTACACTTGTACAAGTGGGTGACTCGGCCTCGGGATGCCAAGCCCCGCCCTGCTCGGACCAAGCTCTTATAGCAAAAAACCACAAGATTATCATATATTGACATACAGGGTATAGATTGGCACAAACCAGGGTTACAAAAAGACAACTTTTACATAGTCCAACCTTTTTCTCAGTAATGCCACAAGCATTGTGACACATTACAAATTGTTGACTTGACAAATGTCTTGACCAGGAGTCTATTTTTACAAGAAAGGGGCTTTTTCTGTTATTATCCCAGACATTATCTCACATACCACGAGTTGTTGACATGGCTTTTGTGACAGGAGATGCTGACATAGCCCTTATGACTTTTGGGACTTTTCAGTTAGGGAGGGGTGAGCTGACAAGGAGGTTTTAATGGATAAAGTGAGGGTCCTGTCTTTTAAGAAAAATGAAGGTCCTACACTGCAAAGTTCAAAAAAGATGGCAAAAAACTGACAGGGAAATGAAAAATAAAAAAATAATTATCACGGGTCCCTAAGTTTTTGAATAAGATAGAAATATCTTTGGAAATGAAACTGTTTGCAGAAAGAAATGAAACTGTCCTGCTCTCGGTGCATGATGACACCTTGTAATAGGCTTGCTGCTCTGCACAATCAGTGCTCGGCTTATCTCTCCAAGAACAATGAAATTTCATGTACAGCTGCCTGACATAAGAATGATTTTTACATATCTCCATATCTCTGACTCTCTTGTAAGTTAATCTCATCTCACATGAATTTTTCACCAGCTTCACTCTGATGTTGATAAAGGAGATGGTTCCATCAAATACATCCTGTCAGGCGAAGGGGCAAGTTCCATTTTCATTATTGATGAGAACACGGGGGATATTCATGCTACAAAGAGACTGGACTGAGAGGAGCAGGCCTACTACACACTCAGAGCCCAAGCTCTTGACAGGCTCACCAACAAGCCCGTGGAGCCTGAATCTGAGTTTGTTATCAAAATTCAGGATATCAACGACAATGAACCCAAAATTCTGGATGGCCCATACACTGCGGGAGTTCCCGAAATGTCTCCTGTAGGTAAGTATAGAGTGTGTTGATGTTGTAGTGGTTGTTTGACAAAATGACCTTGTACATATGTAGCCAAGGTCTGGATGAGGGAATATTTGAGACACTGGAATAGACAAGACACATGGCTCAGCTCGTTCAGAAGATTACTTTTTTTTGAAATTTTCTGCTTTTTGCATTTTCTATTTTTCCTTTTGTATAACTCTCTCATTGTGTTTAAGAGATTACTTTTATATTTTCTTTTCTGATCAATATTTATTTTAAAACATGATTTCAATTATGTCTAAAAAGTTGATTTAAAAAATATTAGTTTTTCCAGTCTCAGCCAGTGATGAATTTTTCTTCAGGTCTGAGAATAAATATCTAGGATTGCTCCGTTTCCATTGTATCCAGAACATTGTCGGTAGGTGTTTAGCTCAACATTGGTTTTATTGGTCTGTTACTTGTATTGAATGAATAAAACCCCACAATTATCCACCATATGCCACCACTGATCATTCTGTAATTTCTTCACCTGTAAATCAAATTCTGAGTTGTCATTCTGGTAAAACACTTTTCAGTTGGAGAGATATCATGAATAAAAAAGACTCTTACTCTCTAGTCTTTTGGCATTTCTGCATACCTAAAAATATTGCAGTTGTTTCTAGGTCATACTTTATAGCAAATGATGTACATTATGATTTAAATTCCATTCATCTGAGTATTTATTTAACAATTAAAAATTTTTTCTTTAGCCAGTATGTAATTCAAGTATGAACAGACATATACGAATATGTGGGATTGTAATAGAGACCAATTGGTCTCTATTAAATGAGTCCTACCTTGTTTTCATTATTGAACATAGAGGCTCATTTAAGTTACTAGGAATTTATACCACATGGGGAGTTTAGCCAATGTGATTTGTTTTGTTTGATTCTTTCAATCAGTTAATCAACATACATTGGATCAATATCACACTGGGTAATGGGATTGCACCTTTAAGTATCTTACTTTAGAACCCACTGATACCATCTTTTGATAGTACATAGATTAGACTGCACAGGTGTATGCCATTTTTATTAATTCTGCCCATGCTGCCATTGGTCTTCCTAACAGTGTGGCTTGGAAAGAATCAGAACAGCAGTAGCAGTCACAGTAAGATCCTGAGGGTTATAGGATAATTTGACACATTTCTTCCCAAATTAGTAATGTTTAGTAAAGCCGGTTTTAAGATTGTATTTGATTCAACTTCTGTCTTGTATCTCTTGGGTATTTGAGGTATTTAACTCATTGGCTTACTCAAATTTTCATTGACTGTGCAAATTGATATATGGGAATATTTTTGTTTTAGCACCTATATAATGTATTGAAGTTTTTATATTCACGATTGTAATTTAATAAGGAAGAGCATAATTATTATGATACATGCAAGATATTTTATTTACTTGATTGATTTGTATGGGTTAAAACAATTCAGAAAAAATATTCTCAAATATCTTTAGGATATACTGAACACTATTTTAAACCATTGGACCAACATAAAAATTCAATCTCAGAGAAATAGATAACAACATAAAATTATATAGTCATATCTATAGTGAATTATAACTTAATGAAATGTTGAATTCTCAAAAAATAGTTATAATAGCCACCAAATGGCTATTTTAATTATAAGTGCTTAATACTAAAGCTTTTAATATATATATTTTATATATTATTTTTATTAGATGTGTATGAGTGCTTTGCTTGCATGTGTGTAAGTGCACCTGTGTTGGGCAATACCCAAAGCATCAGATTCTCTGGATCTGGAGTTATAGACAGTTGTTAGCTACCATGTGGGTACTGCAAGATTAGTCAGTGTTCTTAATCATTGATACATCTCTCCAGGCACTAAAGGGATTTTTTCATTTACTATCTACTAAGTATATCTTTAAATAATGTTCCTAGTCCATTAGGGCAATTTATGCACCACCACAAACATAGATAAGCATAGAAACTTTAAGAAGATGTCTCAATCTGTAAAGTACTTTCCATGAAAGCCTGAGGACGTGAGTTTGAACCAACACCCATGTAAAATGCTGGGCAGTGCAAACACATAAGATCCAGAAGTGGGGACAGGAGGATCTCCGGCGTTGTCTAGCCACACAGCTCTGCCCATTCAGTGAGTTCCAGAAGAGTGAGAGACCAACTCTCAAAAACCAAGGGTGAGGTCTCTTGAGGAATGACACTCAAGGTTGAACTCTGACTTCCACACATGCACTCACATGCCTCCAACACAAACGTGCAAACTTAATATTCATTTGGAAATTTGTATATACATGAAACAATTAACTCCATTAGTTTAGATGTATTGATAAACTAAAAGTTAATATTTTTTATATTTTAATTACTAGATTTATTTAGTAATCCCCATCATTAACCAGCTTGGCTCTGCATGGTATCTTCAGGGCATAATCACATAAATTCCGAAAAGCAGAAACAAAACATAAACAGTTGAGTTTTTTTTAATTGTGAATGAATAAAATTTATATTATCTACTCAATTATAAGGAAAATGAAATTAGTCAAGTAAATGCAGAAACATGATCATTAGAGAAGAAGGACTTTTAGAAAGAGCAAAGCATAAGTAAAGATGATAGTAGAATTAAAATGCCACATTTAGGAAATTATTACAGCTAAACTAATGCCTCAGGTTGCCTTCTGGACAGGGCTTGGATCCTGTGGAAACTTCTCTTGATGAAATCCTGTTACCTGTGCATGGAGAATGACATATCTAACATCAGCACTATTTGGATCTTAGTTCACCTGTGTCTAATGTTCATCATCAGTCCTATTTTTTTCCTAATTTTTTTCAAATCACTTATTTCAAAAAGTTTTGTTAGTATTTATTATCACTTTGGGGTGTTTTAAACAGGAAAACACACTAGGTTGATGATTTATATACCTTGAATGGAGATAAATGTTAAAATACAAATAAATCTAATGTAGACTCTGCAACAGTTTGTGAGTTCTTCAGTGTTGTTGCATTTCAACACTTTAATTCAAAGCCTTTCTGATTGTCACCTAGAGACTTCAGTGGTACAAATGACAGCAACAGATGCTGATGATCCTACGTATGGTAATAGTGCTTGCGTGGTCTACAGTATTCTGCAAGGGCAGCCATACTTCTCAGTGGAACCAAAGACAGGTGAGAAGGGAAACAAATGTTCCTGCACAGAGATCACTGTGTCTTGGCTTATAATTAGCATCACTTTCATGAATATTTTTGATAGCATATACTATATTCTAATTTTCATTTCTCAGTGTATCAACTTGGCTAAAAGTAGCTTGTTTTGAAAGAGTCAATACCCTTTTAAAGGATAGTTTATTAAGTGTATTTGTATTCTTTGAAAAATTAAACAGGAGATGCTAAATAAACACAACTGTTTCAGCTGCTACCCATGACTTCATAGAATATTTTGATTATGTACTTCCATGTTTTATTTTTATTTTCTTTAATCAACTTACTTAGAGAATTAGGCATTGTGAAACATAAAATAAGTAGAAACCTCTTCTCCACAGCATAGGATATATCACAAGTCTGACTCATTCTTCCAGAGGTTGGTTCTCAGGAAAATTAAATGAAATAACGAATATTGTGATCTGTGAACCTTTTCCATGTTTTCCTTCATTTCATGAAAATTTCTTATTAATTGCACAATTGTGTGAATATAACATGTCTGATCTATGTGATTGCTTTATTTACATTTTACTTTTAAGCTAAATTCTAAAGATTTACAGGGTACTAAGACATATTATTTTGACCGTAAAGCTAATATGTAATGTTTGGCATTGTGGCTTTCTCTGTGTGTGGATGGCTGGTTGAGTTTGAATGTTGTTGAGTATTTTGCATTGAATATTTCGTTACCTCAAAAAATACAAAAAAAACGTTAAAATCTTCCTTAAGCTAACATAATTCTTAAAATGTATAACTGTATACTTAGGCATATTTGATTATAAGTATGATTCTAGATTAATATTTTAAGGGAATCATTCTATTTTCTATATTTACTAAAGAAGCAATGTTAATTCATTTTCAAATCAAAGTAGAGATAAATATTTTAATGCTTTTATAAACAATAATATTTACATGCATGAACAGAGAAATAAACTCAATCATAGCTCAGTCATTAGAATTTTAGTACAGTCAGCAATATATTATTTGCTATGATTTATGCCAAACCAACGTTAAAGCATAAACCTCCTGGAAACTTTAATAGGTTAGAAATAGCTCTGACTAGAATAGTAAATATTGAAGGGCAACAAATAAAATCATTTAATATGAGGTGAGCAATGCAGATGTAGAAAACGTGGAAGTCTGACTGAATGACAGATCACAGAAATCGCATTCAGAAGCTCACTCCTTCCCTTAGGTGCCTGTTTTTCCCAGGCTAGAAAGTCTTTGATAACTTTTTGACCATATTCTCATGAAAATAGCATGTGCTAATCTCAAGGTGTTAAATGTTTCACTGCCACTGATGACTGACTTGTATTTTAATTCTTGCAATATGATTATGGAATTTTCCTATAATCTCATAGAGCTAAAATCCAAACAATTAACAATTTGGACAATTGTATATGCACTAGAATTATATTATTAGTGATTTAATATTTAAATTTAATTTTAATTTTGAAGTATAAGCTATTCTATTTTGATAGAGTTGAAGACATGTGTTTAATACTGTGAAAGTGGTAACGATTGGGACTTTGGCATACACAATCATTTCTGCCTCGCAGCTAATTCATACAGTGCAGAATATCCTTTTTGAAAGAAAGTATTCATTACGTTTTTATGACAAAAATGTAAAGCTTATAGTCTTTCATGCATGGAGAATTGGAAATCAAATTTTAGTCTTCATGAGGAATGGCATTATTTTCTATGTCTTCAAGTCTAGGAGTTTGGGAGAAGAAAGCAAAATTTTGACAGAAAAAAAACTGAAATTATGCGAGATAAAGACTGATAAAATAGGTCTAGACAATCACTAGTTTTTTTAACAGGTAAAAGTTTAACTACTAGTAGAAAAAGTAGTTTGGTTAAAATCAATAGCACATATCACAGCAATTTACACATAAAATGTCCAGATCACATCTCTGCTTTCTCTTTTAGATTTACGTTTCATGAAACTAAAATGTGTAATAGAAAACTCAGTTTACTTTGTCAAGCAAATGCAATAGCATCTAAGAAGAGATAATCATACAGCATTTAAAAGGATTAGAATATTATTTTTCCCATTTCCGAATGCCCACCAAGTTCCCTGGAAACAGGATTATTTATTGCAGGGTTTCTTTCTTTCTTTATTATTATTATTATTATTATTATTATTATTATTGTTATTTTGGTCTTTTTGAGACAGGGTTTCCCTTTACTTGAAGTGACCTGGAACTTGCTGTGTAGAACAAGCTGCGCTTGAACTCACTGAGACCTCCAGGTTTCTACCCCTTGAGTGCTAGCATTAAAGGTGTGTACCACCATTCCCAGCTGTCTTTATCTGTTTTGTAGCCTGCAAGAAAACAAAACCCAAGTATGGTCCTATTTGACATATGACATATGGTTAACTTATTTGTAGTTCAAAACAAAAAGTACACCCCTTATTTTAAATTAGGAAGAAATATACCAGAATTGTAAAACACCCATGTACTCATTCTGATTTAACAATTTCCAAAGTCATAAAGTTGGCTGTGGAAAATAAATTCAAGGGGAGAGATCGCTCATTATTTATGAGTTTACTAAAATGATAACATTTATAGATTCAGAAACGATGCTGTCACATCGCTCATAATTTCAATCAGGAATATCCAGTTTACTATAATATTGGACATCATGAGAAGAGAGTGAGAATTAGAGAGAACTCAAGGTAAAAGAGAGATCATTAGAGAAAATGCACAATAAGAGAGAGCATTAGAGAGAAGGAATGCAATATGTGGGAATCTATGAGTGCAGAAAGGGAAGGAAATGCTTCCCTTTAAATTCTGGAGAGGAGCTTCATTAAGAGTGAAAACAAGAAGGCCTGGGAGATGTCACAGTGGTTAATAGTCACTGCTCTTGCAGAGGAGCTATTTTTGATTCCCAGAACCCACATGACGGTTAACAACTGTCTATAACTACAGTTCCAGATGATCTGGCATTCTCTTCTGCCTTCCATCAGCCTGGCACACACATGATAAACCTACAGTCATGT
Organism: Eospalax fontanierii; assembly: GCA_035773235.1. NCBI lineage: Eukaryota > Metazoa > Chordata > Mammalia > Rodentia > Spalacidae > Eospalax > Eospalax fontanierii. The sequence goes on along the minus strand of CM069532.1, from coordinate 83,168,085 downwards.
AGGCACACAATCCTACACATAAAATAGAGAAACAAACAAAAAAATTAAAGAATGAGAGACAGGAATAGAGAGTGGAAGAAATAGATGTGATTGAGGCAGATAGGAGCCTCTACAAAGAGCAGGCTCTGGAGCCATCATCAAAGCATTCCTCCAGGAGTCTGCAGACAAAACAGACAAAACAACCGAGAACTCTAGCTTTTTATTATCATTTCCGGTGGTAAGAAGTTTCACATTATGAGATTTAGTAGCATTGTCTGTGTGACAAGGAGCATGAAGGAACCAAGCACCAATTGAGAGCTGCCTAGGCATAGCCAAGAAATTTTCCTAACTCTGTCCCAGAGAAAGCTGCAGGAGGTGTGGCCTAATTAAGGCTGTAGTGTACAGCCTAAAGGTGCAAGCCTGTGGTCTAACATGTAGTATATAGTGGATAGGACTGTATGCTAACTAACATATGTTCCTGGAGGACTTGCTTAAGTGAAGTTTTATGTCATCATAACATCGCCCCATTCCATCACTTTCTATTCCCTGATAAGACCCATGTCTTACAAGAGTGTTGGCTTATATTCCAGTTCGTTGAGAATTTGAACATGTTGAGAATAATTTCCTCAGTGATATCTGTTCTGCTAGCATCAAATTCCTTTGATGTTCCAACTTGAACTTTAGATATATTTTCTTCTCTTTTTTGTTTCTATTATATGTTGTACTTACAGATGAACAAACAAAATATATTAGTTACTTTTCTCACGGCTGTGACAAATATCTAACAGAAACAACTTTGTGTGGGGGTATGTATGAATATTTATTCCACTGTGTGTGTGTGTGTGTGTGTGTGTGTGTGTGTGTGTGTGGCATGCAGGCCAGAAGAAAACTCCTGGCACTGGCCACTCCATTTTTTGAGACAGCCTCTCTCATTGACCTAGAGTTAACTGGGGAGAGATGGTTCAGTGGTTAAGAGGACTGGCTAATCTTGAAGAGAACCTAGATTCAGTTTCCATCACCCATCTGGCAGCTAAAAGCTGTCCGTAACTCCACCTCCAGGGGATCCAACACCCAATGTGGGCATTGCACACATGGACATATTTATATAAGTGTAGAAAAAATGCTCACATACACAAAATTAAAGAAATAAAAATAATAATAAGTTGAAACTGCTTTATCATAGATCTATTTCATTATGGTCCAGTTTCAATATTTATTAAAAACCTGTTATTCACCCTAGTTGACATTATATGTGTACATCCAAAGATATATTACACAATACTTCACAACAGATTAGACCTTATAACTTCCTTTATACAAGCCAGCATAGTTATTTTTCCAATGCAAAATAAGTCTGAAAGTCATGCACACCTAAGAGTATTTGCCTATACATTTGATGGCTCATTTTACTTTCTAGTCACCTCTTTAATCGTCAGAGTTTCAATTTATTAAAAATTCATCTTAATTTCAGTGGTTTGCATGTTTCATCACAGAGTGAGTTGCTGGATTTACTCTGCTTGGTGAACCATGAAAGCTATGTCTCTCATTAGGAAAGAAAGTGGCATTTAGCACTGAATGTATTTTTGTTATCCGATCTGAATATGCATAGAGGACTGTTTATGTAGCATAACATCTGATTATGCTGTGTTAAAATATGCAGTTACAACTTGACTTGTAAATCATTATATTGGAGCTCTTTCCTAAATGCACAGTATGTTTCTAAACAGCATATAACATAAAAGTCATCAGTGTAAAACCAAAGAAGCATATGTTGGTAGTAACATTGACTCATTAAAAAGTATTTCTTAGGTATATCGACAGAGACTGAATACAGAACATGCAGATATTCAGTTTATAGTCCTATCAGTGCTCTCATTTACAGGTATATCCATATAAAATCATCATTAAAGGAGACACCAAGAGAGCTGTCATAATAACCAATTATAGCAAAGGAGATTGGCAAAAAAGCATGACTTTTCAGATCTTATAAATGCACATATAAAGTTTCCTGTTACTATACATGACATGAAGCACAGAATTATAAGAAATTTATGAGATATCACTGTATGCTGTATCAAGCCATCATAGCTGGCAAGACATTAGAGAATGACAAGTATATTTTTCCCACACTAAAAAACAGATAACTGTTGAATAATAGCAAAATATTGTCATTATATATACATATATACAAAACATTTTCCATGAATTTGGATTATATATAATTGGAAAATTTAAAGTTTCTGAGTTTTAGAATTTGTTAATTATAAACCATGATTTTTTATGTGTTATTTTAAAAAGGCCCCCAAAACTGGAGCCCGTATCATTTTAAAGAGGTAAGAGAGGAATTTATTTTCTCATTATACATGTCTTAAAATGGTTGATTATTGAATGTTTTTCAATTTGAAATTTTTTACTTTTCAGGGATTCAATTAGATCAGACTATTCTCTACTAGTTCATAGAATTTTATGTTGAAAATGTGTATAATGTATGTCTAAATAGTGAATGATCAAAAAGAAATAAAATCTAAGGTCTGAGGATTCTTTGTCAAACTTAAAGACAGTTTATACCTTAAAACTAGCAAAATTCAAACAACTAAAAATGTAGTGTTAGTGACAGATATTCAGATATTCATAAGTCTGCTGGTGCAGTCCATCATTTCATCCCTGTGTAACAGCATGTGCGGGAATTTGGAGAGCTACTTTTACCTCCTGCATTCACTTGGAAGCTCGGTCATGCTTTTAACACTGGAAACATGTTATTATGAGATCTCTGATAAAGAGACAAATAAAGGTGTGAAAAATAAGCAGTTAACTTTGATATCCAGACTTCAACCATAATGATCTTGCAATTACTTAAAAAAAATAATGAAGGTGGGAGAAAAAAAAGAAGGTGGGAGAAGGTGTTTTTTCGTTTTTCTCATATTCCCATATGTTGTATATGTGTATTCATGTGTTTTGTGAGTGTTCATAAACATGTGTATACATGCATATGGAGACCAGTGATTGATGATACTTTCTTCCTCAAACACTCTCTTTATTGGGATAGGGTCTCTTGGTGAAGCTGGAGCTTGGCAGACAATTCCAGTTGTTAAGGTAATCAGCTTGTCCCAGTGATCCTTTCCTTTGAGTGCTAGAATCACACATGGCTGGCTGTTCTACGATCTGGGGTTGCAAACTTTGGTCCTCACAATTGCACAGCAAGCACTTTATCCACTTTTAGCCATTTCCCCAGGCTCTAGATTATTTTTGGTACTTACTTGAGTTGTTATGGCACTCTGTCTACCATAATATGTTGCAAATATGGTAACTTACTGACGCATATAAATTTGGAGAAGAAAACTGAGAGATGAGTAAGAATAAAAATGTGAAACTATGAGTAAGAAATTTTTTGTAAAGTAATTATTTTTATTATTTTTCATAAACATGAAGCATTTATTAACCAAATGCTCAAGGGTATCAATGTATCAATTAAAAGTTGCTTAAAATTAAAATAGCAAATAAATATAAATAAAAGAAAAGCTAGAGATAAGAAAGTTAAAAATTCTTAGAAAGTTTGTTGCAGATAGCTATGATTAGTGACACTGAGGCTCTAGCAGTAGAACTAGTAAAGAAAAATGAAATAGTCATGGAATCATTTTGCCTCAGAAGAGTACTTTTGTATCAGATACTTCCCAACTAGACCTGTTGAAAATATAATATATATTTTTTTAATTTTCATGGTCACATTTCACAAATTAATCATAAGCAGTATCTAATAAGCTGAGAGAATTCACTGAGGGTGTTAGTCTGCCTTGCTGTGAATGTACCAATTGCTCCCAATTATAGTGTGTTTAACATTATTGTTCAAAAATAATAATTGGCGAATGAAATAAGAGATCTGCTTTGTTTATTTGTAAATTCCTATCTACATCTATGTTTGCATGAATCTATTACCAGTTCTTACTCTACACTTAATTTTTCTCCCTTTTAGAAGTGTTTGAAACAAAAATGAGACTAAATATTCATTGAGCAGTGAGTGAGTCTCTTGGATTTCTTTTTTTATTTTGAGCAGAGCCATCTAATCTCCAGTTTGATATAACTGAGGATTACCCTTAACTCCTGATTCTCCTACCTCTACCTCAGAAGCCCTGGGATTACTGGCATATTGTCCACCTTGCCCTATTGTTTTGGTTTTGAGATCAGGTCTGACTTTATAGTCAGGCTGGCCTGAAATTCACGACATAGCTGACTTGGGTAAGAATTGACAAAATTTGGCTAGGCATGGTGACTCAAGAATTTAATCCTAACTTTCAGGAGGAAGATACAGGCAGATCTCTGCGAAACGGAGGCCAGCTTGGTCTGCATAGTTCCAGGACAGCTGGGGCTACAGGGAGAATTTCTCTCAAAAAATCAATAAATTAAATAAAATAAATAAATAAAATAACTAAAACATAGATTAGGCTAAGTGGGAGATAAACTCTCCAATTAGCTGCTAAAAATTTGAGGTCAGAAGGTTGTAGATTCAAAGTAGAAATGACAGGAAGGACTAGGTGAATAAATGGAAGAAATGTTCCTCTTTCCTGAGAATGATTACTAATTTTCTGGGAAGTCTGCTTATATATTTCCTTTTATGATTTTGTTCAGTTATCACCATGGCGACTGTCACATGTTCTGGGACAGGAGGGTGTGTCATGCTGATTTGATCATGTTAAAGTTACAAGGCTCTCCATCAGTTTCTGTGGCAGCTGCATATCATACAGCTGATTAGTTCAACAAAAGAGAAACTTGATGCCTATAGGTATCAGAGATAATAAAAGTTAGAACTGGGTAGAATTTTGGCTAGGTCTCCTAGGCCTTACAAGGGTTACGACAAACAAACAAAACAACTGAAAACATATTCTTTAACCAATATCGAGATCATATTACCTCATTGTTTCTGCCTTTTAGTATATATGAAAGTATAATATGTGCCATGCCTTTAGTACATATTAAAGTGACAAAGCAAGCTAAACAACAAAAGACTCAGTTGGAATGACGTATAGCTTGAACCAATATTCACTGCTAGCATAAATGCAATGATTCATGATATATTTTACTGGGATTTGAAATTTTGCAGGAGTCATCAAGACTGCTCTTCCAAACATGGATAGAGAGGCTAAAGACCAGTATTTGCTTGTCATTCAGGCAAAGGATATGGTTGGTCAAAATGGCGGACTGTCAGGAACCACATCAGTCACCGTGACCCTAACTGATGTCAATGATAACCCACCTCGCTTTCCTCGAAGTAAGATATTCTATTTCCTAATTAACTTTCCTTATAAATATATAAAAAATATTTAAAGTGATTCTTTTCAAGTATTTTAATATTGTGTTTATTATTTTATTTTGTGTGTACGAGTGTAGCGTCTGCATGTAAGTGCTGCACCTTTGTTGTGTAATGCCCTGGAGGTCAGAAGCGGGCGTTGGATTCCCTGGAACTGTAGTTACAGACGGTTTTTAGCTGCCATGTAGGTGCTAGGAATCGAACCCAGGACAGCTGCAATAACAGTCTTAACTCTTAACCACTGAGCCATCTTTCCATGCCTCTGAAATTAAGCAAATATGTCTTCCATTTTGAGGGTTGTTGTTTTTGTGTGTGTGTGTGTGTGTGTGTGTGTGTGTGTGTGTGTGTGTGTGTGTGTTCTTTTTGAGACAGGTTCTCCCTGAAGCCCCTGCTGACCTGGAACTCAATATGTAGGCCAGGAGGACCTTAAATTCACAGAGATCTGTCTGCCTCTGTTTGGATTAAAGATGTGGGCCTCCATGCCCAGCCTTAAGCAAATATTTTGTATGACATATTGTCAAATATGTTTTTTATCAAGGGTATAATTTCAGCTCAGTATGGTGGAAATACAAGGCTATGTAGAAGACTATGACCATCACATTTTCATAGTCATCTTTAAACACACTATGATTTTCCTTTAGTGCATACTTTTATTGTTATTGTTTATTTGTTTGGTTTTGAGCAGGGTCTTCCTATATCCTCAGCTCTCCTGGGACTATGTAAGCCAGCTGGCCTTGATATTGCAGCGATTCTCCTGCTTCTCCATGTGCCATCATTCCTGGTTTAATTCATGCTTTGAATACTAGATGCATTTTAATTGTACTTATGCATTAGTTCCTTTATCAAAAGTTTTTATTTTAATCCATTCTGTAAATTCCGAGGCCATTGCCAATTAGTCAAACAAGTTTATCCAATATACACATTAAAAATGGGGCTTTGCTTTTGAAGATTATAAACAAGTAATTGTTTGGGTTTACATTTTCTTATAATCATGAGTATTTATCAGTTTCCCAAGTTGATGGGGTTCATAGCACCACTCTGAAATGTTATGATTTCATGCTTTTTCTTGTACACTGACCATGCCTATTATAGATATATCGTGTCTTTCATATACAAAATGCAATGCCTCCAAAGAACTGTCTTTTTAATATATATTTTTATGTGTATGAGTATAATGCTTGCATGCGTGTAAGTATACCCATGTCTTGAAATGCCCTCAGAGTCAGAGAGGGTGTTGGATTCCCCTGGAACTGGAGATGCACACAATGCCCATTAAGTGCAATGAGCCACAAACAAACCATGTGTTTTCTGTGAATAGAACCCAGATTCTCTGCAAGAGCAACCGGTGCTCTTAACTGCTGAGCCATCTCTTCAACCCCAGAACTCAGTCTTAAACACCAGTCATTCACACATCTTACATTCTTTTTATTCATTATGTTTTTGTGTGCATGTGGGATTTCTTTAGAATGAGAAAGAGAGTTTTTAAATTTATATATTTTTTTCTCTTTCAGTAAATAATGTTCTTTGGTCATATTTTCCCCTATTAACCTCCCATTCCCTTTCTTTTCCCACATGAATAAACCCTTGTTCACAATAAGTTGCTTTTATATTTCCAGGTATTTTATGCCTGTTTGAGGTCCCCTGCATTTAATGGACATTGCTTGTATCAGCATGAGTAGGCAGACCATTATTTACTTGATGAGTTATTTACTTAAATGAGGACAACTTACCAATGACTACAATTGATGATTAGGACTCTTATCCCCAGCAACCATCAGCTGCCGGCAGTTTAAAACTCATAGCTTACAGGGTCTGCACAATGTCTTTAAAATGTTTGTCCAGAAGAAAGAAAGAAATTTCAACCACAAGGAAGACTCACATGATATCAAATAAAGAACCATTATGAGTTATTGCTATGAGAATTCTTACTCTTCTTTTACGTTCCAATAGTTCATGTTTACATATTTGTATTTTATATATCTTTAATATTTCTTTTATTTTGCAAGAAACATGGTTGTACCACTGGGAAATACAAAACCATGGGGACCCCCAAGTCTATCATTCAGATAAAACTTATCCTTAATCATGTTCTCGAAAGCTAATCAAGGGGGAGAAGAGATTTTAGAAATGAAAGTATAATTTATTTATATTGGACATGTAATCAAATTAACTGATATTTAAATTTGGCATAAGAATTGATCCTTTCTATGCTAGGAGTGGTAACATATGTCTTTAAGCAGAGGCAGTGAACTTTTATGAGACTGAGGCCAGCCAGGTCTGTATAACTCAGGCCGTCTGGGCCTAGAGAGACCCCGTCCAAAAGGAAATAAAACAAAGCAAAAAAACAGACATTGCTTTTCTTAATTGCTTTAGCATTTTATATGATAGATATTAACCAGAATTAGACTACTCCCTAATTTACTCCCCCAGGTCCTTGCATCTCCTGGTTTCTTCCTCCATCTCTTCTTTAAATTATTCATTGTAGAGATCTATATTGATTGGTTAGGTTTATTCCTGGATATATTCTGAGGCTTTTGTAAATGGGTTTCCATGTACAACTTCTCTGCTTGTTGATGATATATGAAAAGGCTACTGATTTTTGTTAAGTTGATTTTGTAACTTGTCACCTTGCTGAAAGTATTGATCATTTCTAACAGTTTTCTGGTAGAATTTTGAAATGACATGTATAATTTCATATCTTCTATGAATAGTAATAGTTTTAACTCTCACTTCCAATTAATACCCCTTTAATTCCCATCTCTTGTCTGATTGCTCAAGCAAGAGTTTCAAGCAGTGTATTAAAAGGGAGTAAAGATACTACGCAGCAGACTCTGCTTTTCTGATTTTAATGGGAATCCTTCCAGGTTTTTTTTCCTATTTTTGATGAGGTTGGTTATTGGTTTCTTGTACATAGCTTTACTTATTTTTAAGTATGTTCCCCTCCAGTCCAGTTCCCTCTAGGCCAGTTAACATGAATGTATGTTGGATTTTGTCAAAAACTTTTCTGAATCATGTGATTTTTTTCTCTAAGTCCATTTACATAATTGATTGCATGAATTGATTTACATATAGTGAAGCATTATTGTATCTTTGGAATAAAGACACCTTGATCTTAGTGGATGATCTTTTTTATTTATGTTGGTATGCATTTTATGAGTACTTTGTTCAGAATCATTGTATCTATGCTTCTTAAGGATAAGGACATGGGTCTACAGTTTTCTTTCTTTCTCTCTTTCTTTTTTTTGGTTGTATCTTTACCTAGTTTGGGTGTTAGAGTGATACTGGCTTCAGAGAAGGAGTTTTGGAATTCTGCCTCTGTTTCTATCTTTTTGAATAATTTAAGAAGTATTCATCATAGATCTTCTCTGAATATATGGTAGAATTCTGCTGTGTATTCATCTGGAATTAGGCTCCTATTGAGTTGTAAGATTTTGTATTGCTGTTTCAATTTCTTTATTTGCTATGGGTCTGATTAAGATGTTGATTTCATCTTGTTAACTCTGGTGGCTTCTATGAATTTAGAACTTCATTTCTTTAGATTTTTAAATTTAACAGAATATAAGTTTTTAAAGTATCTTCTTTTAATGTTCTGGATTTTCTTGTGTGCATCATGATGATTCCCCTTTCATCTCAGATCTTGTTAATTTTCCTTTGCTCTTTCTTTTGGTTAACTGGGCTAAAGATCTGTCTGTCTACTAGATTTTTGTGGTTAGTTCTTATCTTTTCAATGTTTTGAGTTGTACTGTTAAAACATTTACATATGCTTTATCTGATTCTTTAATGTAGGCAATTAGAACTATAAAATTCCCTCTTAAGACTGCTTTTACAGTGTCCCAGAAGTTGTGTTTTGTTGTATTGTCATTTTCATTTAGTTCCAGGAAATCTTTTATTTCTTTCTCATTTTCTTCTTTGACCCATTCATCATTCAGGAGTGTGTCATTTTTTTCCAAGACTAAGTATATTTACTAGATTATAAATTTGATTGTGTTACTATCAGAATACACAGAATTATTTCATTATTTTGTATATTTGAAGTTTGTTTTGTGCTCCAATATATGCTCTATTTTAGAGTAATATGCATAGACTGATGAGCAGAAATTTTATTGTTTGATGCTTGGGTGCAGTATTCCTTTGATATCAGTTAGGTACATTTCATATAAGTAGGTATTTAATTCAGATGTCTCCCTGTTCATTCTTTGTACAATTGACCTGTCCTTTTGAGATGGTGAGGTATTAATGTCAACCACTATTATTTAGTGGGAGTTAATCTGTGCTTTTTAGTCCTGCAGTAATTTTTTAAATGAAATTAAGTGTACTAGAGTTTGGTACATATATGTTAATTATTGCAGTACCTCATTGGTCTACTGTTCATTTTATTAGCGTGGAATGAACCCCAGTAACTCTTCTGATTAGTTTTAATTTGAGGTCTACTTTGTCAGGTATTAGTATTGCAACAACTTTTTGCTTCTTAGTGCCATTGGTTTAGAATTTTATTTCCATCCTTTCACAATAATGCAATCCCTTCCTTGAAGGCGGGATGATTTTCTTGAAGACAATAAAAAGATTGATTATGTTTTTTATTCCATTCCACCAACTTGTGTCTTTCGACTGGGCAGTTGAGGCCACTGATATTTACAGTTATTATTGAAAGCTGTGAATTGGTAACTGTCATTTAATTTGTTTGTGTTCTTTCTCCTATTTTTTTTTGTAATTATACTTTGTTTTTGTTTTTTTTTCTGTAACCTCTTAGGCATACTAATTTTTATCTATTTCTTCCAGTATTCTCTGTAAAGGTGGTTTTGTGGACACTAATTCTCTCAGCCCATTCATGTCTTGGAAATTTTCTGTTCCCTTTCAAACATGTTAGATGTTTTTTTTATTTGTAAAATATTCTCAGTTGGCATCCATGGTCATTTAAAACTCGGGATACTTTGGCCCAGGCTCTTCCTGCTTTCATATATTTCATTGAAAAGTCAACTGTAATTCTAATGGGTTTTCTTTTATATTTAACTTGATTTTCCTTAGCAGCTTTTAATACACTGTCTTTATTCTGTATATTTAGTGATTTTACTCTGATATACCTTGGGAAGTTTATTTTCTGGTACTGTCTAATAGGTGCCCTTCATGCTTCTTGTATCTCTATAGGCATGTCTTTCCTTTATTTAGGGAAATTTTCTCTATAATCTTATTGAAGATTTGATCAATGCCATTAGCCTGACATTCTTCTCATTCCTTTATGCCTATGATATGTAGATGTTGTATATTCATGTACATTTCATTCCTATGTGATTTTAAATTTTTTTTATCATTTTTGTTGTCCAGTATTTATATTCTATTTTTCATTTTATTCATTCTGCTTGTGAGGCTTTCTCCTATTGTTTCAAATGGATTTACTTTGTTTTCAACTCCATCTTAATTTTTGCTTGGGTTTTTCTTTTCAACATTTCCATTTCTTTTGTGAATATACTTTTCAATTCCTGCATTGCTTCTCTTATTTATTCTGCCTCATACTTTTATTTTCTTGATCTTCTATCACAGGTTTAGCCCTGTCTTATTTGAGTTAATTGAGTTGTTTTTCTGCATGTTTTTCAAATTCATTAATAGTGTTTATTAATGTCCTTTTAAGTTCTCCATCTTGTGGGTTCCTGCAATGAATCTCATTGCAGCACACTTCAATAGGACTGTTGGGTTTTCTTGGGGACACTGTGTCTAGATTTTTTTTGTCTTTACTTGATTGTGTTTCAGGTTCAGAATTCTAATCTGCTATTTTTTTAGTTGAATTTTAGTTCAATTTACATAGTTGATGTAGCTTGATTGCTTTTTACTCAGGCATGAAATGTTAATTGGTGTGTGCTTCAGTTCCTCACAGGGTAGTAGGCAGGTCTGGTTAGTGGGTATGTCTGTGGTAGAAAGAGCAGGGGATTCCAAGGGCTAGACAGTGGTAGGGAAAGCCTGTAGATATGTAGCAAAGGAATCGGGAGAATTAACCTAGTCTGGGTGGAAGGTATCAGGACTCTGTGGGCAGATGTGGACTAATAGGGTAGCCCAGGGAAAGAAAGAGCAAGAAAGACCAAGATCCAAGGTTAGAATGGGGACACAGTGCAAGGAGAGAGTGGATATACTCATGTTGCAGGAGAATCATGAGTCAATGGGTGGGTCTGTGACAGACAGATCAGGAGGCCAGGGATAATGGAGACTGGGACAGCCTGTGGAGGGTCTAACAAACTTTTCTAGAGGATTAAGCTAGTCTGGTTTAGTAAGCTAGTCTAGTGCTATGAGGCAGAGCATAGGAGTGGCCCTTGGCCCAAGGCTAGACTGTAGAAAGATGCCAGGGAGAATGTTGAGTTGCCAAGGCTACAGGGGAACCCATATTTTAACTCTTTCAAGATTATTTTTACTATCAAAGGAAGCATACTTCTCACCATTAGAAATAGAGCAACGGGTGTTTTAATTCTTTCTTTCTTGAGGTCATCTGTTTTTGGTCACATCTAGCATTACCAAATCATTGACATCAAACTTCTTGAAGTATCATAAAAGTTATAATTTGTTTCCTACTGTCTTGTTTTTTTCTTTATTGAAAAAATTAATACAATCATATATTATACAAAGCATTAATAGTTAATGGGGAATTGGTGTTTGGTGTTGAGGTTTTAATTCATTTTCTGTTTTGAATCTCATAGGGTCTTACCAATATAATGTCCCAGAATCTTTGCCTGTGGACAGCTGCTGTTTGAGCTCAGCTTGTAACAATCTTTGTAAAAAAGTTTTAATAAGTAGGATAGGCCAACTGTCGGTAAAATGTTTTGTTTTGTTGTCTAAAATAAAAAGGAATGCAATAAGGTAAACTTCTGTGCAAAGCTTTCAAAGATGCATATGAAATCAATCTGTTCATAGTCAAGAATTTTTGGAATGCTGAAAATATGTTATTGAACACATACAGGTATTTTATATATTATAATGAAGATGTTATAAATCATTTAAATTATGTTTGTCAACTCAGTAACAAAAAATCAATTTTATGTTTTTATTGAATTTATTTATTTATTGTGTATGTGTACTTGCATGTATTTGTTTGTGTGTGTATGTAGATTAATGTAGGCTGTAAGAATGGAGGTCAGAGGACAACTTGGTGTGGTTATCCTTCCATCATGTGACTTGTAGAGACTGAACTCACGTGGTCAGCATTAGCAGCTGGCGCCTTTACCGTTCTGACAGTCCCTGGTCTCAGTCCTCAATTTTTAAATATTAATAAAATTATTAAATGTGCAACAAAATACTAGGTAGAAACAGTTTAATGTAAAGAATAAAATCAATGAAAAGAATTTGAAGAATACATTTAATCTAACAGTGTATATAAACAACATAAATATTAATTTTTAACAGAATAGGTAGCTAGTAATATGCCAGGCAATATTCTGAGTTACTTAGTTGCATTTTCTTCTCTTTTTCATCAGTATCATGAAGGTATTATTTAGTTCAGTAAAACATGAGAATTTTATTAAATACTTTAAAATGGAAGAGAAAGTTAGTTTATAATTTAATAGAATAGCAATTTTTACCTCAAGAAAGTGAAAAGAAAATATTTCTCTACACTATTAATGAGTTACTAAATACTCATATGAATCACGCAAAGAAAGTAATATACAGCGATGAAGGGATCATTCATTGGTTAAGATCACTAGCTGCTTTCACAAAGGAGCCTGGTTTGATTCTTAGTACCCACAAGGTGACTAAAAACAGTCCCTAACTCCAATTCCTGGTAAGCCAAAACCCTTTTCTGACTTTTGCAGGCGTTGCATGACATGGGTGCCCTTACATACATACATACAAGCAAATACTCATACACATAAAATGAAAATAATATTAAAAATATCGTTAAAAAACTAATATCCAAAACTTGTGTCACAATTTTATGAGATCTGCATTTATATAAAATGAACAAAAATGGAAATATCTGCCAAAATATTAATATTAATATTATTTCTGGAAATTTACTATTTTTGAAAACATTGTATGACTTTTTGTTACAATGCAAGGTTATGAAATAAATGTTATTAAGCAATAAAATCTCAATGTGTATCATTAAGTACATCAAAATTAACTTTGTTGTTTAGAACAGAAACTCTTGTGTAAATGCAGAAATAATTGACATAAATGATATTCAGTGAGCTTAAGTTTAGTGTGTTTGTGGCACACCCTTAGCATTAAAAGGTATTGTATAATAATTTAAAATTCTAATATATTCCAATTGAATGCTTATGCCAAAATATTTTTTAGTTTTAATACTGCAGAGATTTTCTATTCATGCATATGAATATGAATGATGATTAGCAACTAATTAATACTCAGTAATCGTTAATTATAAATATCAATTAGTTGTTGAAAGCATATATATTTACATAAAGAAAAGATTAAGATTCTTGTTTATTCTAATTTCATTTTTTTTCCTCTGGAAGCTTTTAATATAAATAGCTGCTGATTCTCATATTTTTTAGAAAATATCAATGACTTTTTAAATTAGTTAAGCACACAAAGTATATATAAGTATCATAAGAAACAATGAATGTCTAGGGTATCTAAGTACCTAGACTAGGTCTCTTGTATTGTAGAAGGGACCAAGATAATGAAAAGGGGAAAATATAATTAGTATTAGAATTTCTTCATTCTATTGCTCTATCATAAATAACCAGAAAATGTACTATGTAATAAAAGAATTTTCATTATACAATTAATTATTAAGCAATTAAAACAAACAAACTCTTAACTTATAGAGGGTGAGAGAAAGTTTATTCTGGAGCCAAATAAGTCAGAAACAATGGTGGGCAAAGATTGACTAGATAGGGGGCTAAATATAGCCCACAAAAATTGTAATTATGCTTTGGACTGTATCGTTCCAAACTCCCCAAAATCACCAAAATATACTTACATACAATCAGACACTTACACACATGCAGGCAATATACTCATACAAATAAATAAATAAATAAATACATACATACATACATACATAAATACATAAATAAAAAATAACAACTTTTATATTATAATGAACTTAGTTATATATACTTTCTTATTTGTAATATTTTAGTCACTAAACATTGTCTCATACATTTCCAGCTTGGAACAATTGTCTGTTTAAATCTAGAAGCACTTTGTAAACTTTCCCTTGTCAACAATATAATAAATATTTATAACCCTTTAATTTTTATCATTTTAACGTTGATTTTCTTGATTTTTGTTTTTTTTAAATATAAAGAATGTTAAGGAGATAAGTTTAAATAAAAACCTGGGAGGAGGCAATATTTAAAACTTAGACAACTTTACATGATATATTAAATATTTAACAGTAATAAATATATGTTAAACTATTAATAGTTTTGAAGATTTTCATGACTAATAAACTAATTATAAAGATTCATGTCATTATAACCAGTACTTTAAAATTATCTTTGTTAAAAAAGCATCTTTTTATTAGGGTTTAAAGCATCAAGAAGATAAAACTTTAGCATTTTCTTTACTTTTTTTTTTTGAGTCACTGGGTGTTTTACCATTAGAATAAGTACATTTATCATTTAAAAATTATTTACCTAAACTACTTTTTAAAATAGAGAGAGGAATAATTGTCCCAAATACATTGTGATTTATTAAGACTATCTACAGACAGTAGATATTGTTGAAAGCCTTGAAGCAAGTTTTTTAAATGGCTAATTTTCTTTATGAAAGTTTAGAGTTATTTTAGCATAGGCTTGACAAAGATATGAACATTGACAAGCCTGTTTGTTTAAAGAGTCAATATTTGACTTAAAGTATTTAAAATGTTAATACTATATAAACATAACATGCATACAGAATATGTCTAGAGACACAGAAATAAGTGGTCTTTCTTAATCCTGAGAATAAAGAGTCTAGCATCCAAGGAGACCAATTATCCACAGGCAAAGTAGTCATCGAGATTGAGAGTATTCATTTCTTAAGACTAATTTATATCCTCAAGCAATAGGACCCAGATTGTAGAACCTGAACTAGGACAAGAATCTCTGAGACAACATTTTGACCATAACAGTAAAATTAAGTATATCTTGTCCTTTTATTTTTTTTGAGTCTTTAAATAATAATACTTAAAAACTAATGTTAATACCCCCCTCCCCAAAATAGGGCCATTAGTCACTTCCACTTGTTTCTCAAAAGTGATTACAGTGATTCCCAGTTTGAATATTGAGCATGAGTCCAAGCTATCAGTCTATTGGAGTCGGGCTATTTTCCTTAAAATTTTATTTTTACTTCAAGCCAAAAAGAAATTGGGCTACTTTAAGAACTCTAGATTATATGAGCACTGAGTTATAATCCAATTGAATACCAAAAAAATTCTTTGCAATGCTCATTGTGTAAAGGAAACAACACAAATTTTGGTAAACATATACATTCATTGTTTAACACGGAGTCTAGTCTTAATACAAACTGCAATTATGAGCTTCGTATTAGGACCATTTTGAAAAATAAATGATTCTGTTACCTCTGACTATTATTCTATTGATATGAAAATTGCAATCCTAATCAAAATCTATGTATATAATGTTAAATTGTATAGCATAATGAAATGTTTATTTTATGATTTTAATGAATATTGCTTTGTGTAAACAATTAAAATTTAAATGTGCTGTGAAACATTTATTAGACTTAAAGCCATTGTTTAATAGGTTTAAGATATTCAGAATACCCAAGTTGATAAGGCAGTATACATTTATCAGGTTTTTAAATATTTAATGAAAATACATTTATAAATCTGCATATGTGCACTTTAATTGAGCATGCCAAAACTAGGTTGAACATAAAAATCAAAACTAATACTTTTAGCACACCACAATAAAGACTGGGAAAAAAATGAATTGATCAAATTTTGTTTAAAAAAGATTTTTTGACACAAACACATGAAAACAATTATAATAATTAAGTAAAATCTACATGTACCTAGAGTAAGGGAAGGTAGATTGTTTATACACCCATCTTCTTAAAATATGAGAAAGGATTCATGGTCTAAAAGAACAGAAGGTGAAGTTTGCCATGTAGATTTAAGGTAATATTTCTCTGTCTTTTTCAAGAGCTAAATAACTGAGTGGGTAATGCCTCTACAAATGAAAGCATCCAGTTCTGCTTCTCTAAGACATTAGCATTACATAAAGCAGAGGGTGCAACAAGGGCAGTAAACATTTTAAAACTTCAGGTTATGAATCAATAAAGTATAACAGCAGTTATTCTGACCATGCTGCTTTTGCTACATAGGGGGAAGCAGTTGTCTCATTTTGTCTCCGGCTGTTCTCTTGAAGACCAGAGAATAGTTTAGGCCATCTCAGAATCAGCTTTTATAATGTTCCTCAAAAGAAGCCATGTGCTGTTGTATCTGACCCAAAACAAAACTTTGGATGACTCTAATTTTTAAGTGAGTCACTGGCTAGGAAAACAAAAATGCAAAAGAACCTGATGTAACATGGAAACAATGTTTATCAAGGTGGATAAGCCAATTAACAGGTATGGAAATTCCCCTACAGTGCTTCAGGATGGATCTCAGCAGAAGCACCAGAAACTTCAGCAATGACTGAGACATAGCTCCTCTTAGTCATCCTTAGGTACCTGGGAGTTCTAAATTTTAGGGAGTTCCACTTGATTCAAACCAAGATTCATGGCTTTAGTTGCTGAAAGAAATTTTAGGATTAGCTAGTGTAATAAAGACATTTCAAGGTAGGCTTAAACATGAAAGTTAAAAGCAAAAGTCCTGCTCAAGGCAGAAAAGTACGAGAAACTTAAGTGTGAGTAGAGCTTCCCAAGGAAAGTGGCCTTTACAAATGAGGGTTTTTAGTAGGGCATACTGCTTTTTTGTGGCTTTTATCTTAAAACAGGTCATAATCTAGGAAATAAAGAACAGAGGGCAAAGTCAGAGAAAAACATGAGAATTAGTCTCGGAATTTGTCAGAAGAAATTATTTAGAATTTGTTTAGAACAAATAATCTAAACAATTATTTAGAACAGATATGGGAGAAATGTCAAGAGAAAGAAAAAGAAAAGAAAACAAAAAAATGTTAACAATTTTAACAAACAGAATCAAGCATGCCTTCAGAAGTCTGACAGCAACCCAAAACCAAATTGAAAGTCAAAACCAAAATGTTTTCAAAGCAAACAAACAATACAGACACTTTTAGACAAATACTTTGCTAGCAAATAAAAGCCAAAAATGTATTTACCAAATAGGATCTTTAAATAACCAGCTCATGATAAACAAATGACAATCAACTAAACCAAGAGAGATCTGAAAGAAGCCTGGAAATAATTCACCATAATCCACCTGAGGAGACAACACCAGATGGTTTGGACTCACTGGGTCCCAGGTGGTATGAACTTCCAAACATGTGTTCCTGATAAAAAGTGGATCATTTTTTGGGATCCCACCTTGTGGTTCCATAAGTGTTGACTCCAAAGCACAACCCTCACCTCAAAGAGGATGAGAGATAGTTTATTCTGGAACAAAATATGAGTGACCATAACCTAGGAACACAGATTAGAGCTACTTGAAATTCCATGTTCCAATGTACAAGAAGTTTCATGGAGATTTTACAGTAATAGAACAAAGAAAATTCACAAATCAAAACCTCTTTCAAATACATTGGTGGAAATATTAAGTAGGTAGATACAGCAAAAGAGAAATCACTGCTGTAGGACTCAGATGCCATCTAATGACACTCGGCCTTTTAATTGGTGGGAAGTAGGATTTTATTAAGAGAATAAATTCCAGAAGACTTTTATTTGTTAATCACAGGCTGTTAACTCAGAAACAGAGTTGGGCATGTAGTGGCTAGTTTAGAGGAATAAAAACAGCAGAAGATAAATGGTTATTAGGCTTTGTACCTTCAAACTCTCCACAGTCATAGATGTTCTAATCCCTTGATCTACCTTCACAGAGGCTCAGTTTCAAGATGCAGTTTTTATTGAAACTTTTGTTCACAAAAGGAAACAAAATTTTCATACAAATGCATTTTCTAAGGAAGGAAATTCACATAGGCGTGTGCAAACGTGTGTCCCTTCAATGATGGGAATTGTTCTAATAATGTACATATCATGATTCACAAATTTTCCTTGGCCTCAAGGTTTGGGTCCATATCCATGGCTTTGGAGAAATATTCAAAGACACTAGGAATCTATAGAAGGATCAGTCAACTGATCAATCCCACTGGTGCTTTCAAGGATTTGAATATCTTTAGAGATGTAGTTGAATATGCTATGACAAAATACCTGAAAAAGGTATTTTAGAAAGGAGGGTGAATTTTGGCTGGCAGTTTGAGGGTACAGTCCATCATGGCAAGGAATTCATGGAGGCAGGACTTGAGTCATATTCCTTTAGTCAGGAAGTAGAGAGAGATTAATGTTAATGTTAACGTAATTTTTTTACATTTTAAGCGCTGCAGATTCCCCATTGAATGGTGCCCAATTAGAGTGTGTGTGTCTTTCCACTAAAATTAGTGAATCTAAAAATTCCCTCATAATTCTGCCTAGAGATTTTTCTCTAAAATGAATATAGACTCAGTCAAGTTGACATTTGATACAAACCATCATATCACCCCTGAAAAATCAGAAAGTAAGAAAAGATCCACCACTACAACAATGAAAAAGAATGCATTCTTCTTTTCCTCGGGGTGAACAGTAAAAGAGACACTTCCTCACAATGCTAAAGACTTCATCAGATGAAATAGCATCCTATGCTCAGATAATAGAATCAGGATAATTTACCTGGAGAAAAATTTGGAAGGTAGTATAGACTTAATGTGACAATGCAAAAAGACTATTAATACTTTATAAGTCTGCTACTACTAAATAGGGACACACGTGTGCATTGCTTTACTAAAACAATGAATTATAAACAATAAATATAACAAGGTATGTTAGATGTTGCTTCCATAAAATAAATTATGAGCAGAAAGTATAAATCTTTGCTAGTTCCTCCTGGGCCTTTATTCTCAAACCGGTTGTGGTGATTCTAATGGATTTCAAATATTCATTTCCTTTCAAGAAATTGATTATAATGAGTATTATGGTTTTTTAATGTTGACCATTTCCTAGCCACAAATTACATACACTTTTCTTTTTCTTTTTCTTGCTGTCTTGTTTTATACTCTTATTTTTTTTTTTTTGCTTTTTTTCAAGTTTATAGACTTAAAATAATGTTTAGTTTCTTCTTTCCTTTGTTTTTGACACTTGCTGACCCATAACAGCCTCTGGCTACATGCTTTCTTTATCTTTGGAATTATCTTAAGCCTGGTGATCATGGCTTCAGTCCTAAATAATTTTAATAGCTCCTCAGATCATGACTTCTTTCTGGCTCTTCAGTCCTAAAACCCCTCCTTTTTAAAAAATAATTGCTTTTCTAGGACCAACACAAAAAATTTTTAGGATTTCAAACAAGTCTTAAAGGAATATACATTAGATTAAGTTAATAAAGCAATGGTGACTAACTGTAAAGAAGCAGTGAAACGATTATTAGGGAATGTGGAGATCAGATATTTTATATTTCTTAATACTTTATATTTTATTTAAAGTTATTAGACTCTTAAAATGAATGAGACTTCCCATTAATGACAGTTATCAAAGTGCATTAAAATGAATAACCTCACTCTACTTACTTTATTAGAATTTTTGTGTGAGCTACTGAATTGGGAGCTACAAATTCCTAAGAATCCACTATGAACTTTTCATCCCTCTATGCAACTATTTACCATAACACATTGTGTTGTGCTTGCCTAACAAGACCAGGATTTTACCGTCAAATACTGCTGCATGATGTCAATGGAATCTCTATTCTTTATTTCAGAAGGTGTTTTTTACTTATATTTTGTAACTGAAGTTTTTTGGAGTGGCCTTCTCAGAGTTAATGAAATGTATGCTTTAGGCTTTTCTTAACCTGAACTAACATCTCTTTGTACAGTTACAGTACAAGATTTTAGTTTTCATTGGAAAATAGTGGAGATTTTAGTGGAGATATAGCACATCCTAGGTAAATATTTCAGAGACCCTGAACAACTATTTGTAATATAGTGAATGGCTCCCCTAATACAGAGTACAGTATTGTGACTATCTCACCTAAGTTCAGTGCTCTCCTTGTACAAAAAGGGGTGGGATTGTCAGTGAAATCTGAAAGGGTTGTTTCTTCTTCGAATTCTGAATAAAATTTTGAAATTAGGAAATTGAGATCTCCTTTATCCATTCTCAGCATATTAAATTTTTTCTTCTTAAACTATACAACACTATAGGCAATACACCAAAGTGAGCACTGTGATGACGTCCCAGTCCCTCCTAGACACAGGAAAATGTTTACAACCAGACTGAAATTCACTGACAACATTTCTGTTAAAGTAGGGCTTTGTGACATGCCTTTGATTTCTGCACCTGATAGACAGAGGCAGGCAGATCTTCTTGAGATTAAGGCCAGCCTGGTCTTCTCTCTAGAGAATCCCAGGCCAGCTGGGGCTACAGGGATATCTTGTCCCAAAAATATGAAAATAAAAAGCTTTGTTAAAGGCATACTTATATGTTCTAAAGATTCTGCATATGCAAATATTATGTCATATCATGATAAGCGTTTCAATGTTCATTTAGCTGTTCCTAATTAGAACTGGATTATCAATTTTTATCTTTAGCACATGCTTGATGATCATGTCAACTTTTAATTATCTACTCCATTGTACACTTGAACTTTACTTCATATTTTATTCATAAACTATATGTCATCACAGGCATAGCAAAATTTTATTTCAGTTTGATCTATTATCAAATCTTTAAACATTTATATGTTGTATTTAACATGGAGTGAACTTAGAAGCAAGAAGAAACAGTAAAGCAATATATTCAAAATATCCTGAGATAGAATTGTGAAGGATTACTTAATTATGCAATTATTGCTTAAATGTTTTGCAAACATGTACAATAGATCCATAGTGCAACATCTATGACTACTGATCTACATACATGTACCTGTTACTTTCATATTTATTATCCCCTCTGTACATTAAGAATAATCTGATTATGTTATCAAAAGATTAAAATGATCTCAAAGCAGCAATGTTTAATGGATAAGGCAAAGTGTTGACTAATTGTGGCTACTTATTTATGATTTTATTATAATGTTTATAACAACTCAGATAGGAATTAGAAAGTCACAAACTACAAACATATAGATTCTCCCACCTGAGTGAAAACATTTTTCATTCCACCTAGAATACTTTTGTTATATATTCTGTGCATTAATTTACAACTTTGAAACTTTAGTCTCTTACATTTTTCCTTTGAGATATGACAATTCTTCCTTTGATGTACTTCAGTTTTCAATATAAAACCTCAGCTGGGATTAAGTATGGAATTTTTCTGCTATAAAATGCATTACTATAGAGCCATAGTGTAGTGAAAAATGAGCATTTTCAAAACATATTTCCTTTGAAGGATAGCTATTTTCAGTCTCTGCAATAGGAATGGCTTGTTTGTGCTTCACATTGTCGTCACATTATTCAGATAATATGCTCCTGCAGCTTTAGGAGAGTTCTACTGTTCTGTTATCAAAATTCCCCATATCCATTCCAAAACCGGCTGAAGGAAGTCAAACTGTAGAGCTTGATTGTCAAGGCTTGATAGTCCTGCCTTCTTCAATATAATGTAAGGAAGAGTTAGAACATGGAATGTCCTTTCAAACTTCTGCTCATCTGCACAGCTCTGTAATATCTGGAATTGATTCTCCTATATGTTATTAGTACTTGAAATAAGGAGGGACCAATTAACTCCCAAAGTCAAATGTGTATTTCATTTCTATACATCTGGCTGCTGTGACATGGAGGAAAATGAAACCAATGGAATGTCCAGGCTTTCTTTCCTCTTCTCATTAAAAATCTCCTTCATAGGTTTTATTCAGTTAATTCAATTACAGAAGATGCATTTTCCTTATAGTGGAAAAAAGATATTGCTCTTTTTGTCAGAGAAAGGTCATATATTTGGGGCTGTCTTAAGACTAAGGTATTGTGTGTCATATAATTCTGATTGGGCATATTGGTGAATTTCAGAGTAGGTGAGGAATTCACTCTGTATATATGAAGATGAATCAGCTTCATTCTATCATTATGTTCATATATATATCTTTATCATAATATAAATTTCCTCATGTTTTTCTTCTATAAATGATGATGGAAATTCTTCTACAAATTACTGAAGATTAGAGATAAATTTCAGGTTTTATAACAAAAATAAGGAATCAGCATTCTTGGATAAACCTTGATAACACTCTGGAAGTAAACAGATGTAAACATGATCAAAAGACCCAAAAACTGTCCCTGTTGCTTTATTGTTCTTCCTTGATTCTGACAGGTCCTCCCTAGTGATCTCAGACTATGTGTATGTCAAAAACATTTTCAAATGAGTAAATCATAAAATCTATACATCTGAATACAAGTCACAAAAATGTAAAAAAAAATGGCTTGCTTCTGTCTTTTTCCATGAAATATTGATTCTAGATTAGATTCACTGTCCAAATTCCAAGAAAGACACATTTAAAAATATATATCAGAGGCTTTATATCCTGATTATATCAAGGAGATCAAAGGTAACCTTTTAAAGCAATGCCAATAGGTCAAGTATGGATATATGTTTGTTGCTTAGAATGGGGACATGAACATCATCAGTGTGTTTGAGAACATCTTTTATATTCTTTTCCTCTAACGTGCAGGCAAATATTTCTGGAAAGAGACAAAGAAAAACTTTGAAGCTCAGGAATATGATGCTGAGAGTAAAATTTAGATCTAGGAGCAGTTTCCACATTCCCATCACCCAAATTAAAAGTGTGATTTGAATGTCAATATACATAAATATTCATATACATAAGCTAGGAGGAAGAAGACATATACTGATGGGTAAAATGGAAAAATTAAGGTGACAGGCCAGAGAACATCACAGAGAAGGCAAATTGTTTCATTCTTTCAGGATAAAAGTACTTTAAAAGGTTTTGAAAATAGTCAACAGTGTTAGTAGACACAATTTTTATTCAGATATAAAGAAAATAAGTGTTGTTTATATTATCATTAATGAAGATATATGGTGCATCCTAGAATTTATGTTAATTAATAAAGACAGTACATAACTATTAAGGAAAAGATAAACTGTGAAGTGCATGTGAGTCCTACAGATTCCAATTCTCTAGCTGTTACATCTTTACAATTTCATTTGTTTCAGACTTTTAGTTATTTGCATATGCTGCCATCACATGTGAAAAACTGAAGTCCTCAACTCACATCCCCTCTTCCCCATGATTATGTTAATTATGCTGCCAATAATATCAACCCAAAGTCTATAGCTTAAAATAAGTCTTTAGTTCTTGATTTTGTGGACCAACTCTGTAGTCTGGCCTTAGCAGCCTGATTTTCCTACTTGTCTCAGGTGGGCTCATACATGCAAAAGTAACCAGCTTCTAGGAAGTGTGGCTCTCAGAAAAAGAGGAGCTGAGCATATGTTTCTCATTAAATTGTTACAAATTTGGATTTGGACCAGGAAAGGTAAAATTAGAAGTTGTGTGGTCAATGTGGATAATGACACCCCAAAACTGATACTGCACCATTTCTGCCACATTATGATGACCAAAACTCAAAATGGGACATAAGTACAGCAGGGAATGCATGAGAAGCTATAAAGCATTGTGGATGCAGAATGTAGAAAAATATTTTATGTGTAAATTCCACTCCAGAGACTAAAATAAAGAATGGCACCTTAGTTAGTTTTTCATTACTGTAAGAAAACATGAAAAATTGATTATGGCCATTTCAGAACGTTTAGTTCATAGCCATTTGGCCACATTGCTGTGGGCCTGTTGTGAGGGAGGATGACGGCAGAGGAGGAATCTTGGAGGAACAAAGCTGCCCAACTCATAGCTTCCAGGAGAGAGAGATTGAGAGAGAGAAAGAGAGAGAGAGAGAGAGAGAGAGAGAGAGAGACAGAGAGAGAAGACAGAGACAAAGACAGACATAGAGAAAGTTCGAGATTAAGAGGAGGAAGAGAATAGGGAAGAAGATAGGAATTAGATCTGGGACAAGTTAGTGTCCTCAAGAATTCACCCTTAGTGAACAACTTCTTCCAAGCGGTAGCTTTAATTCTATAAATGGAATCAATTTATTAGTTTGCTAATGGATTAATCTATAGATTAGAGCAAACCTTTCATAATCCAAACAACTGTCTAGCAATAAGCACTTCCAACACATGAGTGTTCCAAAGGGAACATGTTCTAGGCAAAGTGTAATATGGTATGGCCAAATGCATCTGTCCACACAAACTTGAATTATTGTTCTCCCTCATCAACATAAGTCAAAACATATTGTTTGGATGAAGATCAGCTAATAGATGTTATTGTTTAATGAAAGTTCCCAGGAAAATAGATGTTGATCTCTCTGAATTCAGTTTCCCTCATATCCTAATTTGCTTTTCTGTTGATGTGTTAAGCACTATGACTAAAAGCAACTTGGGAAGGAAAAACATTTGCTACATCTTACTTGTTATAATCCATGACCGAGGGAAGCCAAGACAGGAACTCAAAGCAAGAATTTAGAGATACAAAATGAAGCAGAGACCATGGAGGAACACTGCTTACTAGCTTGTTTTCCTTCTGGTTTGTTCAGCTTTCTTTCTAATACAGCTTAGTCCCACCAACCCAGGAATGGCAACAACCATGCTAAACTGAGTCTTCTACATCAGTTATGAATTGTGACAATGTATCACAGGCAAGACCACAGGCCAATCCCATGGAGATTATACCTCAACTGAAGATCCTTCTTCTAAGGTGACTAGTTTTTGTCAGGTTGACAAAAATCAGCACAAATGATAATGTTCAATGCCTTTTAAGGGTGAACATTTGGCATAGTCAGTGTGGCATGCAGGGAAATAGGACCTTGTATAGTAAGGGAATTTTAATTACGGCATAGCTGTAAATATATTGGAATGCTTCATATGTCAACTTGACACGTATGGGTGAGGAGAACATCAGTTGAGGAATTTCCTTCATTGCATTGGAGCATTTTCTTTATGGCTGGGTGATTTGGGTAGGCCCGGCCCCACTGTGGGTGGTGCCACACCTGTGTTATCTGAGAAAGAAGACTGAGCATAAGCCAGAGAAGCAAGCTAGTAAGCAACTTTCCTCCACGGGCTGCGCTCCAAGTTCCTGCCCTGAATTCCTGCCTTGGCTTCACTTGATGATAGACTGTGAGCTATAAGCCAAATAAACCCTTTCCACTCTGGGTTGGTTTTGGTCAGTGTTTTTATTACAACAATAGAAAGTAAGTAGAACAGTAACTATCTGCAAAGGCTTTTTTTCTACTTTATGATGTATATTCTAGCAAAACTGCCTTTTGCAGGGATGTAGGTCAGGGATGTTAATAGGACACCTCCAGAATATAAATATTACACCTGTGAAGATTTCATCATCATGACAAATAAAAATTTGCAGGAGTTTGATATGAGATTATCCAGGATCATCTGATTTCCTCAGTATAATCACAAAGCTCTTTATAAAAGGGCTGAGGATCAGAATCTGGAATGAGACATACAGTAAGAGGACTAAGGTATTCAGAGCTAAACTGAAGGTATATACATGTACCAAGAGCCAGAATCATTCGTGGCCTTTAGAAATAGACAAGATTTTCCTACAGAGGTTCAAGGATGAATGCAAATATGTCAGCATCTAGATTTTTGAGCTCTGATACCAAAACTACTAAGTGAAAAATTTCATATTTTTTAAGGTATAACTTTGAAGCAATTTGCTATCACAGCTGTGTGAAAAAGACTAAGTAGAGGGTTTCTGGGAGTGAAAGCTAATCTAAATTTTGAAATATAAATGAGAAATAAGGCATTTATTAACTATGTGCAGGTAAAATCTTTGTAGCCTGAGCCAGGCAATCAGCACTCAAGTTTGTCTTTCTTTAGCTTCTAACCTACTAATCACAGAGTTGTGTCTATGCCGAGTTTATAGGGTCTATTCCACTGTCTTTCTTTTTCAACCCATAGATATTCTCTTCTCCCCTTTTCTTTTTATTTCTTTTTTTTTTTTGACAATGTGCTTCATGCTTCAGTTCATTCCGATTGTTTGTATTAATCTGTGTGAACACAGATCTTGAGAAGTCCTGCCAAGGTCACTGACTGTCTGATTGTGAATAAGAAACACAAATTGTCCTTGGTGCAGTTGCCAGAACTGTTCAAAAGACCTGTCAAACCTACATAATATGATGAGTTGTAAGAATTAATGAGTTGTGAATAGTTAGTTGGTTGATATTGTAAAGCTCTTGCAATAAATAGTCTATGGAGGATAAGAAATATAAAAATTCACCCTTTTAAATGTTTTTGAGAGAGTTTGATATAGCCCACATTAACTTCAAAGTGCTATATAACTAACTCTGGCCTTGGATTCCTGTCCCAGTCTCCTCAAATTCTTGGGATTATAGGTGTGTCCTACTACAACAAACAAAAATATGTATTGTTAATGGAAATGTATTTACCAATTTATTATACTACTTTTATGTAATAAATTCATATAAGAATCTGAAATACAATATACATTGACTGTTGCTGGTCATCGGTGATGAAAAATATTTCAAGTGGAGATAACTGAATATATTTTATGAACTTGGGAATTGTTACATCTAGGATCAATTGTTAATTTAATTCATTGTCTTTATGTGAATAGTTCATTTTAATAGCTCATTGGAGCAAATGTCTTTAAAGGAAGAGAAGTGAGCATCTAGTTTAAATAGACAGATACACCTAGCAGTTTCGTAAGGTCTTGATCATTAACCTCTTCGTTTGTAGCCTCTTCATTCAGAGGTTGTCAAACCATTTTGTGTACATTTTATCCAACCTATGGGCTATAGATGACTTTACAAATTTAAATAGTTCAAAAGCATTTTTAAAGATGCATAGAAATTACCTAGAATCTCGATGTTTTCCTATGAAGAATCACTAATGTGTAACTAAGCACATTTCTTCGCATGTGGCAGGGAACTCATGTTCTGCAAAGTCTAATGTTTACCATCTGGCACTTTGTAGAAAATTGCCAGACCCTTGCCTTAGGTATAACTGTATGTTAATGTTAAATTTTATCATTCTCGCTGATAGAAGTTTGAAGACCTCTCCTTTACAATTTGGAAACAGATTTAGAAAACTAGCTACTTCCCTCTTTTGAATATGTCTCTGACAATGTCACTTGACA
This sequence comes from Eospalax fontanierii, assembly GCA_035773235.1. Lineage (NCBI taxonomy): Eukaryota > Metazoa > Chordata > Mammalia > Rodentia > Spalacidae > Eospalax > Eospalax fontanierii. The sequence goes on along the minus strand of CM069532.1, from coordinate 83,140,540 downwards.
GATGACTAAGCATCACCTATACATCCCAAGATGGCTCTGAATCTTCACATATTTCACCTTCATGATTCCTAGGATTCCAAGGTCTCATTATTCTTACTTATTATCATCTATTAGGAGCTACAGTCTGATGGTGTATTGGCTAAATTTCTGAATGTGTATATCTTCAAAGAGAACCTGTTTGGACTTCATCTTTATATTCTTCCTTTCTCTTCTCCTGTGCCTTTCCTCCATGTTTGTAAACATTTTGCAAAATATTATTTGCATAAACAAATCTAATAGTTTTATAATGTTTCTCATATACTTATCAACAATTAGGAAAAGAATAGGAAATAAACTTCATTGATTAAAATTTTTCTTTGAGTTATTAAATAGTCCTGTCATGACATCATTCACCCTTTTTAGCACTGGATATTCTGGCTTACTGTGATAAAATTTGAAGATATATTTATGTAGCAATTCCTTTTGTCTATAATCTTGATTCAAAACCCTTCATATAAATTCCTTTATTGCTTTATTTTCATAATGCTCTTAGGCAACTCTCTTCATACATTATTCTCTTTCTACATTATTTGATAACATCATGTTTTTGCCTTTCAGACATGTTTAGAAACTAAGTTGCTACAAAATAATTGCATCCAGTTGTGTACTAAATTTTAAGGTGCTCTTTCATAAGTGACACCAATTTATACTCAAATACTCAAAAATCCTTGATACATTTTTGTAATGTGGAAAATCTGAATGAGTAACAGAAATGTAGTTTGGCTTTTACAGTGATTTTCTAAGAAATAGCAAAATGAATTTTTCACACGCCCTCTTTTATATAAACAATAGACACCTGGTAAGCTTGATCCTATGATCATATATTTTATGTGTAATATAAGAGTAAAACCAGGCCCATATCCCAAGGATTTGTGTCAGAATCACCTGATGAGATATTTAAAAGCATAAATGCCTGTGCACATCAGAAGTGTGGTGAACTGAATCCTCTTTCAAAGAGATGGGCAGTTTTGATTCTCAGAAATGTCTAGGAATCTCTAAGTCCACACACTTATAGAATATAAGCAGAGGAACAGGGAATGAGGAGATGGCTCAGTGGGTAAAACTACTTGCAGTGAAGCATGGCTCATGAGTTCAATACACAGAACCCATCTAAACATGGAAGGAGAGAACTGATTTCACAGGATTGTCCTCTTACCTCCACTTGTTCACTCTGGCCTGAATGCACAAACAAGCACATCAAGCACACACACACACACACACACACACACACACACACACACACACCACAAACACCACACATTGAATAAAAAAGAAATTTAAACAGACAAAAAGTTGTTTCATTAAAGCATCACGGAACTTGTGAACAATATGTTGTCTGTGGAGCTATTATGTGCCCGAGCACTTTCAAATGAAATACCCATTATGATTGTACAGTTTTTATTCACCTCATTGGAGAAGAATTCAGAAAGTTAGTTTTGTATTAGTCATTTGTGGTCAAGAACAAAATATACATCACTGTATATCTTCACCCATCTCCCACTTGAACTGTCACAAATCTCCAGCCAAAAGTGCAGATCAATTTTAGACTGTTACGAGCTTAATATCTGTGCTATAATTCTGTATTTTTGCCCAAATTCAATAAGGATTTATTGAACCTCTTGCATATTTAAAGAAATAAGGGGAATAAGAGAATGGAGTCAAAGAAACTAAGGTAGTAAACTAATCCTTGTCGTAGATTTTACACAAGAATTTCTGTAAGACTTGTAAGGTGTAGACATTGCAAAACAATTTTTATATCAGTTAAACTATCTGTCCTTTGTATTAGCCACAGAATCCCTTTATCTTATAATTTTTGTATCATATATGGTGTATTTATGTGTCTAGTTGTGCTATTTAATCTTATGTAAACATAGTATATATTATAGATAGTATTCTTCATATTACAACACCTACTATATAATGATCATATATTAAACTTCATTGCTTAGTATATTTTATAACTATATTATTTATTATATATAGAATATAGTATATATTTTGTACATGATAATACTAATATATTTTATATTTATGCAAATATATTTAAGATATATTTGCTTGACTTCACATCATTCTGGAGATGATTAAAAATATCTGCATACCAAAGTATGTGCCCACTTATAGGCCCCTATGTATAGTGGAAGGATAAATTTTCATTTCAATTCTCTGTGTTATGTGATATATGAGTATGTGTGTGTTTGTGTTGCTAAATATTGTGTTGCTAAGTATACAGAAAATGTACTTTGTAATGGCAACATTTCTATTAAGTTCTTTTTTTTAGAGTCTTCCCATTATGTATCTTTAGATGTAGAGCATTTGAGGTTATTTTTTTTCCAGTAGTAAGACTGAGATTGAAAGCCATGAAAAGCTGTTATTTTCATTATCCCTTGGAGAAAGAAAAGTATTCTAATGTTACAAAAATATTTATATTGTACTTTTAATTTTTATTTTCTTACAGATTTTTTCTTAGTGCAATATTTAATTTTACTTATAACCTTTTTAGGCTCCTAGTGACTATCTTTGAGCCATATATTAGTATTGTTACTCATAAAAAATCAAGAACCAAGATAGGATTCTGAAAGATAGGTACCAGTCATCTGATACAGTAGAAAACTATTGTGTTTATTAATGAGCAATAAAGAAGTGGAAAGATAGAGCTTTGTGGAAATGAATCAGCTCTAGTGTCCGTCTGCACAGTCCGCACCACTGAAGCGAACTTTTAATCACCATACAGCTTAGTAACTCAATGGAGCTCCCCAAGTCATTCAGCTTTTGAGTGAAAAATTGAAGTAAATTAGATTTTTCTTCCATTTTAATGAATATTTCTGTGTAAGAATCTTGAATATATTGTTCAAGAATATTACATTTATATTCTCTGGGAAAATGTTTTAAAAAGAAATGAGTTGTTTTTCAGATAATATTCTGAAGACTTGTATTTATCCAAATAATGTGTGGTAGAAGAATGGATTAAGTTAGCTCAAAAACACTTATCCTTGCATATGAACTAGAAAAGTAACAATAATTCTGATTGATTCAAATACTTATTATTTTTGAATGCTGATGATAAGTGTCATGTCAGAATCCTTTGTATGTTTATTGATATTCATAAATGAAAAGACTGTGCTTTGCTGATTCTGCAACTGGTCATTTAATTTCACTCATAACTTTATTTACAGGAACTGGGTTTTGAAGCCAAAACAAGTTATACGCTACGCATAGAAGCTGCAAATAAAGATGCTGATCCCCGGTTCCTAAGCTTGGGACCGTTCAGTGACACAACTGTGAAAATAATTGTTGAAGATGTGGATGAGCCACCTGTATTTTCGTCACCCTTGTACCCCATGGAGGTTTCAGAAGCTACACAGGTTGGCAATATCATTGGCACTGTAGCAGCTCATGACCCAGATTCGTCCAATAGTCCTGTAAGGTAAGGACTCTTTCCTAGTCTACCATTTTACATCAGTGCTCCTGTAGTCACAACCACGTTTCTCTATTTTTTTTCTTCTGGTTCATAACAAACACACACCTACTTAATTTACATCAAGAGTCACTTTAGGACAATCAAAGCAGAATCAGAACTGCACATCAACTTACTTATTCAGAAATATCATTATTGTGAAACAGTATTTTTAGGCACCCTTTGTTAGCCATAAAACATAGCCAGTGCTTATATTCAGTTAGGTATCCTTAACCTCTTTCAAAGTAAACTGTTAACCAGCAATGAAATGATGCACATGATAATTTTAAGTTAAGGGCATATGTTAGAAAAGTTAGAAAAGTAAGTATGAATATTAACATTCAGACAAATTATTTTCCATATCAATCACAATGGACAGATGTTATTTTCAATACTGATTAGGTAAAATATCACATTGATAACTTTCAAATAAATTTAATTTATAAAGTGACATATATTTAAATTTTTAATTATTTCCGATAATTATGACCACTGAGTAAAACGTATCAAGAAAAATATTTGTACTTTTGACAATGAGTATTGCAAAAATATACCATTTCCTCCTGTAAGCAATAAATGTATTATTTTAAGTCATCAATTACTTCTCTCATTTTCCTTTCCTTGCCTCACATATTAGAACAAGCACCGTATTTGCTATGAAGTCATTGTTTTCCCTTTCTGTACAACAGGTTGTGATATATAGATGGCTATAGTCTATGTGGTGGTTATTGGACCTCAGAGGATGCTGTATGTTAGAAAAATTGTCATTAAATGCTACACAAAAATACTCCTTTGTTTTTCTATAATAACTGTGGTCAAAAATGTCTCTGCAACTTAAGCATAACTCCAGCTGTAAAGTCTTATAGATTTGGACAAATAAGTTGAACTTTAAAAACAGCATTTCATGTCTGTGAGAGTGTGTAAATAACATTCCCTCCCAAACAGTCAACAATGATAGAATTGTAGGTATATATCAGTTATTTAGGATAATGTTACTTCTCCCCACATCAATTAAATAATGAGTAGATCATCTTTACTTGTAGCTGAGGGTATGAAAATACACAGAGTCATACTAACACATTCATTTTAGACTCAAAATGAATTAGGGAATCTGAGCATTCCATTAGAATTTGTTATCTTATTTTTATTTCTGATTTACTCATTCCTGTGTGTATCATTCTGTTGAAACTTTTCTGAGAAATCATTGCACTTTTTATAATGTTGTATTTGGGAAAAATACCAGTGTGAGGCTTTTAGTAATTCAAGGAAAAGGAAGGCAAAACCGGTTCAAGTGGCTAGTCACTTTTGTTACCGAAAAAATGAAATCATTTCTGAGACTATTCTCATAAGGAGGGAGAAAGACATGGTCAAAGACTGTACCCTGCAGGTTTTCTAAGTCAAGGTCTTTGTTGCTTTTACCAGTTAATGTCTACATGGCCAGGACCAGTTTTCAGCTGATTCCTTAAAAGTTTGGAAAATGGCTTAAGGTTAAAGCATTCATTACATTCTTACATAGATGCTCTTTGACTTAAATGAATAGTATTACTTTTCCTATGATTGAATATGTCTTTGAATTTTATAAAACTAACTCCCTAATTTCAATATTGTCATATTTGAAACATTTTGTTCCTTTAAGGAATTTCAAACTGTTAATACAACCATTCATTGAATATATTTCTTTTTCCTGGATTTATTTTTCATATATTTGTCTTCCACTGTCTACTTATGATCATTTTAAGAGGTCAATCCTCAGAGTTTATACTCCAGTGAATATTTTTTTGTGCTTGTGGAATCACTGAAGGTTGGCTCTCTTCCAAGCATTGCTACTTATGGAGAAGCCTAAGAAATGTTATGTGTCTTCCAGTGTTGCTCTATGAACAAGCAAAGAGGAAATATAGCTTTAGTGTATGCATTATTCTAATTTACTTTTTTGAAATTGTTAGTAAACATTATAACCAATATTAGGAAATATGATAATTTTGTGTTGTTGTACTTTCATGATCTTATTTCATGGTCAGAGAAGTGAGTGAAAAGAGAAATATTTTGTAGACAACCACATTGAATATTTTTAAAATATCTATTTTACTTTTAACTATATGTATGTTTGTGTAGTGTATGTACACATATATATGTGTCATATCTCTTGATGCTGGAATTACAGGCAGTTGTGAGACATATGACAGAACACTGGAAACTGAACATGGATCATTTAGATGAAAGCATGTGTTCTTAACTGCTGACCCATCTCTCCAGCAGTCACATAGCTATTTATTACGATGATTGCTTTCTATGCACATATATTACAATGTATAGAAATTATAACACATTAGTTTTGTGGAAGTAAATGTATTTGCAGTAGAAGAGCAATTAACTTTCTGATTAGGAACTTTCCTTCAAAATGTGCTAGTACAAGTGAAAATTAGGTGATAATTAAAATTATTCAAATACATGTTTTTAATCGAAAGTAGATCATAGAGAATAAAAGTGTTTGTGGCTTGTTTTAAGTAGCTGACTATAATTTTGATTATAATTTTAGCCAATTTTGGCCATAGCTACTAAATATCAGTCTGTATTTGCTGAAAGTCAAAGGACAAATAACTATCTGTTCTGTTTATTTTTAGTGTCTTTTTGAACAGTAACGAGTGCACTTCTGAGTTCCCATCTAAGATAGTAAGACGTGTAAGGGAAAGCAGAGACTAGAGAACTAGGACTACTCTTCACCTCAGCACTGGCAGGCTGAGCGATGGTTCAATATACTTTTATTAACAACCTGGTCTTTGTGAGATTCTGTGGAAAATGTTTATAGGAAACAAAAAAATGCATAAAACATTTGCTCCAGTCTCTAGGAATTTATAATCTAGGTGAAGTATCAAGCTTTCATAAAGGCTAAGCAACATGATGAATGCCACTTGGGCTCTAACACCAGAAGCCATAGCCTAAGATTTAGCCATGACCCTGTTGTGCAGAACCTTCTCTACCTATGAGACTTTTCACTGCCATTTGCATTTTCTATTTCTTCATCTTTAGAATGAGACACTTACACAATGATTTCTCATCTTCAAATTTAATATTGGACTTTTTATGAGGTTTTGAGTAAGATCATTTCTACAGCTAAATAAGGCTGGAAAATCCTTATGCATCTGTGCAGCACATCTGTTATAAAATGAATTTGAATAAATGCCTTTTATTATCACTGCCACTACATGATAAGCTATACTCTTCATGTCACAGCTGGATTTCTTATCACCAGATATTGATTTTCATGTCATGTTCATAAACAAAATATGTGGGTTTTGGGGCCAGATAGGAACAAACATGTCATAATTATTACAAGCCTGGCAGATGAAGTTCTTGAAGTGGTCATGTGTATGGTATTTTCTTTCATCAATTCATACTTCATTTTAACCCATTAGGAGTTCAGATAAGAGGATACAGTTAAGGAGAGTGAATAGACACTGAATTATGGAGCTTTATTAGGCAGAGCTGAAAAGCCCCTCCATCAACACTGGGTATAATGAACAGATTGTTAGGACAGACATGACTCTAAATCTAAGCTCCACAAACTACCAATGCCACATTACTGAAATGCAAAAGTAATATCTTCTCATTCGAGTTAGAATTGTGCAGATAGAAACTTAACAGTGTGCCGAGAAGCACAAAGCTTCATCCTCAGATTCTTATGATTTGGCAGCATAAAACCAACAAATCCCGGGTTTATTTCATCAACTACTCTTCCTTTTATATTTAAGGAGTAAGTTATGGATCCTTCATAATTTTATTTAGGTTCCATAAGAAATATCCAGAAGCAGTTAATTTTCAGCTACCTTCCATTTTTATTTTCTTTTCCAATTTATTGGAGGGTGAGAGGGTCTAATGGGATTCCATACCGACTAGCCTCAGATAACTATGTAACCCAGGCTGACTCTGAACATCTGATTATCCATCTTTGCTTACAGAGTGCTGAGATAGCCATTGTATAATCACCCCAGTTTCTATTACGTTTTTCAATGAGGCTTTACCTGAATGACAATTCATTTTCTAAAATTAGCATATAAGGTCACATTTACAAGGAAAGGTATAAAAACCAAGGTGTATTTAAGAGGGATTTAATTAAATAGGAAATTAGATGTGAAAATAGCAGTGTCTCCCATGTATGATATCTATCCTTAAGAAACTGGTTAAAATGGTATGATTTAAGCATACGATATATTCTGAAATGCTAAAGGAGACAAAGAAAGATCATTTGAGGGAAGGAATGATAGACCACCTTTAAGAGATATTGAATATGATTGGTAGATGGTAGAGGTTCATACAGCTACCAGGAATCTCTCTGAAACAGGTTTAAGAGTAGATATTTAGACATACAGATAGTCGCCTAAATAGTAGATAGGACTACATAACTGTTATTGCTACAAAAATAAATGAAAATCGTCTCTCTAAGTGGCCACTCCAGTGTCACTGAAGACAGCCAAGTATTTAGGCTGTTAATTGGTAGAAGCTACAGGAGTCTATATGAGCCACACACCATTGATGACATCAAAAACTACATTGAAGTTAACTATTGTCCGCTGTCGGTTCTGCCTAACATAAACCAGGCAGGCAGGGGCCTTCCTTAGGCTCTGGGCCAGTGTCAACAGAGATGAAGCAGTGTACTACCAAACTTTCTGAAGATATTTCTTCTTTTAATTCAATCTACCTTTCTAACTTGTAAGCCAGAGATATTTTATGCTTTTCATTCTAAAAAGTGCTCACATTTTACTTAAACTCTTTTATTTAAGGTGTTATTTTTCATCTGGTATCTTTATAAATTAGTGATTCATACTTCACCTCTGATTTTTCCATGTTCAGAAGGACTGGCCCATAATGAGTAGATAAACAGTAAACTTTTTTTTTACTACAGAGTCAAGCCTGTCATTAAGAAACATAATGATCACATGGATATTCTTGACAATCTCTCAACTGTTGTGCTTTGCCAATCTTCAAAGTCTTGTTGAATGAAAAATCTTATTCTTTCTCCACACCTTCTTAACTTCATTTAACACTACCACACAAACTTGTTCATTTCCTCCTATATGTTTATAATTTAGGCTATATTTTTTATGAATGGCTTCTAGAAATAGAGTCATTTTCAGGTGCTGAAAAAGAATTACTTAGTGTATGGATGAATGAAAAAAAAATGAGGATTTTATAGTAACATACAAATTGTCAAAGACATGCATACATACATATCAATTACTACATAGTGAAATATAAGAGAGGATTACAAATGTTTAGATGCATACAGTATTGATAAATGAAACCTTAAATGTTCATCATGTACCAATGATAGCTATTGGAAAATAGAAATAATTCTTTCTTATTAACACATATTTCTTTTCTAAAAATAATTTGTCATTTTTATTTTATATGTATGAGTACATTGTCTACCTGTAAGTGCATCCATGTCATGCAGTGCCCACAGAGGTCAGGAGAAGGTGTCAGATCCCCTGGAACTGAAGTTAGGTATAGTGGTTATCTACCATGTGGGTGCTAGGAATCTAACCTGGTCCTCTGTAAGAGCAGCCAGTATTCTTAACTTCTGAGCCATCTCTCCAGCCTCAAGAAACTTATTTCTATATACCAAAATAGGTGCACTTTTTATGAAGAGATGAATAATGCCTGTAGACATCACATTAAATGAACTTTCAACTGAGATGTCTTTTAATCTAATTCTGGTATCTTTGGGAGTATTAAGAATAGAAGCCAATGTTTTTCACTCTTTGGCTTTACCCCAATGAGTAATTGCATAAACATATTTTAATAGATGTATGTCATGCTCATGACCTTTTTGCTTTTAAGAATTTACAAGCCAAGTTACTCCATATACTTGAATAAAAATGCCTTTATGAGACCCAACTAAAATGATTTCAAGGGGAATGGAAAGATGAAAATTTACTATGGAATGGTGACTTTGATTTATGGAATAACTACAAATCCAGCACTGATTTTTAATGAATGTCTGTATGGTAGATATTTTGAAAATGATCTTTTACAACCCAAAATAACATGCATGTTTAGATCTTAAGTTTCTACCATGCTTTTGGAAATCCAGCTAAGATTTATATGTGGGGATCTAGCTCAAAAGTCATACACCCTCGATTGATGCTATCAAAATAAAATGTGTGATAAGTATATTCAGATAACAATATTTCTAGATATGTGTGATTTAAGTGGGACCTATATCCATTATCAGTGATAACATCTATTGTAAATAATAATAGTAATGTATAGGAGTAATAATGGCATATGCTGTCATCTTAAGTTCAAAATGTTTGACAGTGAAGACATTAATGACACACAAAATGTGAACCCACAACTATATAGGAGGTATTGTAAACTTGGCATATTTTCTAGTATGTTGGCAGAATTCGATAGTAATCTATGAAATCAATGGAGGAAATACCAAATTCTATATGAACATGAATGTTAAACTTTTCCTTTAAATTTTCAAATAGATACTCAATTGACAGAAACACAGACTTAGAGAGACATTTCAATATCGATGCAAACAGTGGGGTTATTACAACGGCTAAGTCTTTGGATCGGGAGACAAATGCTGTTCATAACATCACAGTCCTTGCAATGGAAAGCCATAAGTGGAAAGGTTTCAGATGCCATTAGGATGGGGGGAGGCTGAGAGTAGAGCATGTTCTCATGAGATGATCACATCCGATTGAGCTGTAATAGTCCCTGGACTGAAACAAAACCTCCAAGATCCAAAATCACAAACTTGTAAAAATACATCTAAAAAGTGTTTTAAAATATTAAAAATATTTCCATTTACTAATATTTACCTAGTCTGATTTAAATCAGAAAACAATAAAATAATGGGTCTAAAGAGCTTTCTGAGGTTTTCGTATTTTCTCTAATTTCTTGGTATCACATTATCCTATTAGGAATTTATAAAATGAATGTATGAGTAAATATATATGTACATAAATTAGTGCATCTATATGGATTGATTTATCTGCAATTCTGTTTAAAGAATCTAGTATTCTGCTGTCATTTTCAATTGTGACTTATAATTTAGAGACAAGATTTTTAATTTTTCAATTTTTTTGCTTGATTCAAATTTTCTTGAATAAAATATCAGCACAAATGTAGTAATTCTATCAGAGTAAGTTATAAAACATTTTCTTATCTGTTAGAGAACCCATCCCAGGTTGGAAGAGGCTATGTGGCCATCACTATACTTGACATTAATGACAATGCCCCTGAATTTGCAATGGACTATGAAACTACTGTCTGTGAAAATGCTCAGCCAGGGCAGGTAAGAATCTGCAAAACAACTTGCTCCTTATTTGCAATTTCTTTAAACATATCCAGCAGCAGTGTTTTTGAAACCTTCCAGCTTTAAGATAATGTATAATCAGGTTGTTTCAGCAAAACCAGCACTTTGATGTACAGCACAAAATAATATTAAAGGAACTTTCAAATTCTGGTTTAATTGGTTGATGGAAATTCCTCAGGAAGCGAAGGTAAACATTATAAAAACCCAGTTAAGTGTTTAAAGGCTTAGACTCCTTTAAGAAGAAATGTAGCACGTTAAGTTTGATCGGGCTGTTTCCTACATTACACAGTGGATTTAAGTACCTTGAAGTTCCAAGAATTAAGTAAAGTTCAAACTCACTTTGGCTTGTCTATCCATATTGCTGTGTCTTGCGATGACTTCTGGGATGTCTGATCAATTGGCACAGGGTGTTTCTGAGGCTCACAAAATTACATTCAAGCAGGAATTTTGAAAAGGACATGATTTGTTAGGCAGAGCCCATTTCAGATTGAGTTCGTGTTGGTATATCAGATACCAGATCCATTCCCTGAACTCATTCCTTAAGATGATATTTATTATAAAGTGTAAAGTCACTGTGAGCTGCCACGGGAGTCTCACGAGTGTGCACCAGTATGCCTTCCTGTTTTACACTCTCTTTTCTAGTTATCCAGAAAATCAGTGCTGTGGATAGGGATGAGCCGTCCAACCCACACCTTACTTCAGCTCAGCAACGGATGCAACAAATAACCACAATTTTTCATTAAAAGACAACAAAGGTAAGGAATTGTCATTGCAGGATGCAGCAAAGGCACACTCTGAGGCAAGTCCTGCTTCTCTCCTAGGGATGCTCATAACGGATTTTTTTCTTAAACAGCAAAGGCATTAATTAAAAGGCAGTGGTCCCCTCAAGTAATTTTTATCCATGGATTTGCTGTCATGGAGGAGAAGCTGTTTTTAAATCATTTTAGGCCTAAAGCCAAATAGAAAACATTAGGTCTGTTTCTCTTTGCTTTTCTTCTGGATGTCTGCCTTCTCTTTAATATACCATGTTCTTTACCCAAGTGATCTAATACATTGAGGTTCTGCTAAGGGCCTTAATAAAGATTGCGATATGTCAATACAACTTGAGACCTTGAGACATTAAAGAAAAATAATTGGACTATATGAATTTCAAATTAAATCAACTTTAACTTAACATTCTAAATAACAATATCAATCATTCTTTTGTTTTCACATAAAAATAAATGTTATCTGTGAAAAGTCTAGTAATAACATTCTCAAAAAGTAAGATAAAATAATAAATAATAAGCATCCTCCATTTCATGACAAATGTAATTTCACTCCTTCAGATTAGGCACTTTTACCAATGCATTTGAAATGCAAGACAAACAATGTGACTGGAGAGATGGTCCATCTGTTAACAGCACTGATTCCTTTTTCAGAGGACCCAGTTTCAGTTCCCAGAACTCACATGGTGGCTAACAACCATGCGTAACTCCAGTTCCAGAGAAACCAACACCCTTCTCTGTCCTCTGAGGCACTGCACAACACAGATGCACTTACACACATGCACACAAGACACTCATACTCATAAAAGAAAGATATCAAATAAAATTTTCAAAAGAAATTTAAGACAAACCAAAGGAAAGTATATCTATATCTAATTTATCTATCATCTATAATCATCATCCATCACCTATCATATATATATATATATAAAATCAGCTGTTTTGCCTCATTAAGCAGTCAGTGTAAACAGAATGACTCCAGGTTTGCAAAGACAGAGTCCATCAGAAGCCTCCTCACACACTTTTTGTTCTTCGTCCTAGACAACACAGCCTCAATACTCACCAGGAAAAATGGCTTCCGGAGGCAGGAGCAATCGGTTTACTATCTGCCGATTTTCATCGTGGACAGTGGATCTCCCTCACTGAGCAGCACCAACACCCTAACCATCCGTGTCTGTGACTGTGATGCAGATGGCATAGCCCAGACCTGCAATGCAGAGGCCTATGTACTACCCGCAGGCCTCAGTACAGGAGCCCTGATAGCAATACTTGCCTGCGTTTTGACATTGTTGGGTAGGTACAGTTTTTAGCACTTTCTCTGAAGGAGCAATTGGTAAAATCACCATCAATCCCACATTTCCTAATTTTGTTGCCATTTCTGTAGAACTACTTTTAAAAAATTATTGAGGTTTTGTACATTTCATACTTTCTTTTATGCAAACACGTAAAATTCCTAAGCTTATTAAGTAACATTACTTGACTTCTCTGCCCAATGTTGAATTAAAGGTATAATACAGTATAAATTAATATCAATTGTATTTTCAAAAACAACACTGAGGGGCTGGAGTGATGACTCATTGGGTAAGAACTCATATTACTCTTTCAGAGAACCCAAGTTCTGCTCCCAGTCCCCACATTTGAGAGCTCATAGTGACCTGTAACTCTAAGTCCAGGATATCCAATGCCCTCTTCAGGCCTCCATAGGCACCTGAACTCACATGGTCATATACCTACACACAAACACAGGCACAAAAACAGACATACACATAAAAAACCCTGAGAATAAATGACCTGTGCTTAAAGTGACATGATTTTTCATTATTTCATTTTCAAGTTTATCTTATCCTGAGAGTACTATGCATAGCAACAATTAGATATGTTTTCCAAATTATTTTTTGATATGCTTATTTTTTTAATTATGGTATGACAGACAACTAGTTCAGAATATATGTGCATTAGGTTTCTGGCATTATTTTCAAATTTTAATAGCCTGTAATTGTAGCAGCAAAATATTATAATTTCCTGAATTATTATATTTAATTGTATTTTCCATGATTAGCTTATTATTTGGTTAAACAAGATTTATAACCTGCATTAAAATTACAGTTGCATAAGAGATAATACAATATCCTTTTAAAAATTGGAGGATATCCAACATGGCCATTGGATAATGAAAGAGTTTATCCCAAAGCAACTTTCAGTGTAACTTCCTACAAGGACAGCAAGCACTTAATATTGTATCTGTGACTGTGCAGTGTGTTTTCTTGGGATTTAATGGAATTATAAAATCCAGTTATAACATATTTTTATAAAAGTAACACCTAAAATAGAAGTCAGCATGGCCAGTTGTTTGAGATAGAATTGTGGAACTATGTACTGACTTTCTATTTCTCCTCTATGTTTACACTACTTCTTCATGATGGAATTAGTGGTGCTCAGTAAACTACCTTGAAAGTCTAAAGGAGGAAATAAAAAAACTAATCTCATAAGGCTGTGAGAATTAAATGAGATAATTCATGTAAAGAAAAATGAATATACCACATAGTGAATATTCAATCTACTTTAAATGCTATTGATGAATTTAAAAACCTCAGTCTATTAACCAAGCTAAGACTTATGCTGCTAATACAATGTAAACTGTTTCATAAAATTTGAAATTACTGTCTTTCATAACTTCAGTTAAACAAATAAATCTAAAATAAAATAATTAACTATTCTTTTCATAGAGGTGAATGCTGTTGTAAATTTTCAAAAATTTATTAGAAATGACAGGTAATTCCCAATTAAAATGTAACTAGAGTATAAGCAACCAGAGTAAATTTGAAAAAAAAAAATGGAAGCATTGTGAATAAATGTGTATTGCTCTGCTGGATTCCAAAACATTATAATGAACTTTAAATTGCATGTTTACTTTGTAACAGCCCAATAAATCTCAAAAGATTTTTAAATCCCTGTTATATTAAAATAGCAATGTTTTCACCTGAAACAATCAAATTAGAAAAAGAAAAGAGTAAAGATAGATGGCATGTGGAATACTTTAAACTTTGCCAGTTTACCAGAAAAAAAAAAATAAGGTGGTTAAAAGAAAAAGAGGTACAACTCTACTCTCTCAAATCTGAATATCATAATAATGGATTGACTTTTGTTTGTCTATCTGATGAAGCTTGTTTCACTTTTGATAAATAATGCCATATGTGACCTTGGGCTTCTTTGAATACAAGATTACTTGATAATTCCAACTAGTTAAGAATTATCAAATATCAAACTGTTGCTGAAATTAAAATACAATTTTTTAGACTTTATTCTTAATGCAATCTCTCTCTCTCTCTCTCTCTCTCTCTCTGTGTGTGTGTGTGTGCTGGCTTGAATAATTTTGTCTAAATTTAGATAGAAAGTATAACTATTTTTTCTGCTAAATTTGACATGTTTCTTGAATATTAAGGAATTTAATAATGTTACTTCTGGGGTTGGAGAGATAGTTCAGTGGTTATGGGCACTGGCTGCTCTTGTATAAGATAATGGGTTTGATTTCCAGTGCACATGTTGCAGTAACTAACCATCTGTAACTCCAGACCCAGGGGAATACAATGCCCTCTTACGACATCTATGAGCACTGCACAGCATAGGTGGTCATACACACATTCAGGTAATACACTCAAACCCAAGAAATAATAGCTCTGGATATGGTGGCCCATGGCTCTAATCACAGCACTCAGGCAGCACAGGCAGGCAGGTATCTCTGTGAGTTCAAGGACAGCCTGGTCTACATAGGGAGTTCCAGGTGGGCTATAGGGAGACCCTGTATCAAAAAAAATCAATAAATAAAAATAAAAATACACTAATGGTGCTTTCATCTCTAAGAATTCAGTTTTTATGCATTACATTTTATTCATGTTTAAACATTTCTACAGATCTACAAAAACATGGTCAAAACAAAGTGTTTTTGCACTGAAATAAAGCATTGAAACAAATGCTTCTGCCGGCAAGCTCTCATTTCTATAGTGACAGTGTACAATAGCCAGCATCTTCCAACACAGACTTTTCAGTTCTGAATTGTGATCTTCAGATTTCATTTCCTAATTTGGTGGTAGCAGAAAATCAAACTTTTTGTACTGGCTTCTTTCTTCACTCACTGTTGTAGACTGAATTTTAAACTGTAGGTATTGAAGTCAACAGAACAACAGATGTGCAGGTGGATAACATATGCTTTTCCTGTGTTCGATTTCAAGTGCACAAATGAGTCACTTCTGACAACACCTCAAAAAGTGGTGTGAAACTTGGTCCTAGATGCTGGATGCCAGAAAATCTTTCACTCAATTTTTTTTTGAGCTTGGTAACAAATATTGCTATATGAAAATGAAGGTGAGGACCTTCCAGTGTTAAGGAAGAACTTGAGATTAAAGTTCAGTTATGAGAGAAACTACAGAAGACTCTGGGCTTTGAAGTCTTAAAAAGGAACGTTCTTCACTAGATGTCAAGCCTGTTTTCCAGTTAAATGACAAAGTAAAGTGACTTGTAAATTGAAAGTGATACACTGAAGTTGCCAGAAACTTAACATTGGAAGATATCCCAGAAATCAACCCTAATCCAATCTGTTATTTACAGAGGTTAAACTGAGATAGTGTAGTGCTCAAGATCTTCAAGAACTCATATAAAATTTTGAAGATATAATGTAATAAGATACAACGTTTTCTTATTGTTAGTCAGTGATTTGGCTCAAACCACAAAGGAAAGTGAACTGGTTACTCACATATCATCTTTTCATCCTATAGACTTCAGTTTTCGTTTTTAAAAAATATGTCATTTGTTAGTTTATTTTGTGCATTGCCAGCTTGTTTTTAAGTGCACCTACGTTCTTCAATGCCCATGAAGGTCAGAAGATGGTGCTGGATTCCCCTGGAACTGGAGTTACAGATAGTTGTTAGCTTCCATGTAGGTGCTCAGAATCAAACCCTAGTCCTCTGCAAGGGCAGTCAGTACTCTTCACTGCTGAGTCATCTCTCAAGTTCCAGGCTTCAATTTTCTATCATCTTAAGTTGAATTTGATAGTCTTTACCTCCATCTATACTTTTCTAATCCTATGATTGATTTTTAGATCTTAATTATTTTCTTTTTGCCTCCATTTCAAGTTTATTCACACTTGAATTCTCTAAACAAAAGAAATGATTGAAAAATCAGAATGTGAGGTTTCCTTTGTTTACACTGAATGCTACTTGAATCAAAACTCCAGGACTTTCAAATTTCTTGATGCAAGAATCATACATCTGTTGTATCTTCTTTTGCTATAGAAAAATTTTAATTTATACAAGGAAAAATGATCTGGTATTCTAAATATTAAATAAAAACTTTCATCATAGCTAACAACAATATGAATTTAATTGGAATTGGAATTTTATTATAGTTCAATTATATACAGTACCTTTCTACCAAACTGAAAACATTTTAAAGAAAAAATATATGAATAACTGACACTTTCAATTATAGCTTAGGTAGAATTTTAAGAAGTTTAGGGAAAGAATTTCACTTACTTGGTTTAAAATAGTCCTCACAATTAATAGTTGCACGTGTATTTGGGGATTATTACAGCTAGACTCTGACTCTGTACAAGGATTGTTTTTCTCACTAACGCTGCTGCTGAATTTACTAAATTAGGTTTTGTTTGTCTCCCTCCTTGAACCTCAAGTTCCATGTAATTGAAGTGATGTAGCCTTCCTTCCAGCTCTTTGCCTTTCACACACTGTTGGGATTAGTTAAAGTGGCCCAGCTCCATAAACTCTGAGTTAATAAGATATTTTTAGGAACTCACCATTCACTGCACAAATTTCTAGCTCTTCCAGTGTGTTTAAAAGTGGGCAACTTGATGTTTAGCTGTCATGCATCTTTTCATTTTGTTTCTGTGACCTACCAAATCTGAACTATATGTGGTCTCTGTTACTGAGGCTGCTTAAGATTCTGTTCAGCTGAAAAATATTTTCGGGTTTTGAAAGTGATGGAGATCTTTACCAACTCACAAAAATATATACTAAGTCACTGAGAATAATAATGGCAGGAGAAAACTATGCAATAAATTGATCTTCATTGTGATTTATAACAGTCTAATAGACTTCAGATCCTAGTCCCAGAGAAAATGGGCAGGCTCCTGTTATGTAATTCATGATAGCAAATATGTTTTTCCTTAAAGCAGGCATAAAAGAAGTGAATTATTTCCATAAGCTTACAAAGTGAGGCTGGCATTAGCCCAACTATTCTGGTTGCATTTTGTGATTTAATTCTCATAAAGTTTCCTAGGCAACTGTTAGATGCCCTTTTTCTATAAGAAAGCGAAATGTTAGAAGTATACTCAGTGTTACAGACTGAAGAGCATCAGAGTCAGGACCCAAACACAAGCATCACTGCTGAAATATTCTTGCTAATCTGTTTTTCTATGTGTTTACCAATATGTACAAACAGGATGCCTCTGGAAAGCAACCAATGGCCTCCGAGTATATCAAGACTGGCCATGGCTTAAAAGGAGCATTGTCTGGTGGGTTTTTCAGAGAGACTTTTCAGATCCCCACTTAATTCTTAGTGTCTAATTTATAGTAGACTCCAGTTACTTGTGACCTTTGGTAACACATTTGCAATTATGTATCTTAAATTTGAGAGTGTATTTTACTACAGCCAAAGTGCAGCACACAAATTGTATTTGTGTATCAAATATTCATTCTACTTAGAACAGTTTGGCTCTGCTTTAGTTCAGGTTCAAATGAAGTCATTCTACCCCTCATATTTAAATGAGGGGTGCCTTGATATCATTGGTTTTGGTTAAAAATAATCCATTTCAGTTATGATTCAATGTTCTCCCATCTTTAGATATGGAGTATGTTATGTAATTTTTTATATGACTTTAAAAATCTTGATTTCTCATTTTTTCAGTAGGTGTCACTATGTATAGTCAATGCTCTAGTGGACTGCTAAGATTAAAAATCTCAATAGAAGTAAACAATCACTAAATGCCTTGCTTCTTTCCTTGATTTAATTCATTTTTTTGTTGTTTTCTGAGTCAGGCTTCTCTGTTTCATTTTCTGTACTTAATACGTCTCAGTTTTACTTTGTTCTTTGTTTAGTTCATTTTTCCCTCTTGGTCCTGCACTTGATTTTATCAAGCAAGGGTCTGTCAAATTACGGCAAGTGCCTCAACTCTCTCTCTGAGCCAACCCATCAGTATTGCAGGATGAGCTTTGAAAGGCCAAATGTGATTACTACACATGCCAGCTTAAACTACATCCAGGGCTCCTCTTTGTAGACTGAAATCACAATCCGAGATCAGAGTGTTCTCTCTCAGTTCTACCTATTTCCTTCTCTCATGCTGAACTTCAGTCAGATTGCTTGCATTGCCCATTCTCTCGCTCAGTTTTTGCACACTATGCCTTAACCTACACGTTCTATCTGCATAAAACCACTCTCTACAGACTCTACAAGACATTCATGCAGTTTTGTACTCCAAAATCACTATCTTAACTTCTGAGTTTAGGTTATATGCTACTATCAAGGACACCTTAACACATGGAGCATGGCATTCTTAGAACATCCATTCTAACCAAGAAAACAACTGCCAATCTGTGATTGGTTGACTTCGTTATTTTGCTTCATTTTCCATCTCTTTCAATGGACTCCTGCTTTAGAAGACAAGGGCTAAATATTATTTCATTATTATATGTGGCACCTCATGAATGAATTGCTTATCTGATAGACAGAAGGTATTCCATATGTGCATGCTGAATAATCTAGATGATTTGAATGTACTCAGTAATGGAAAAGAACAGTTATTTTTATCATTATATATAAGAGGTAGTTCTAATGGAATATGATTTTAATTTCCTCACCAGACTGAACATTTTGAATATAATTTTAGATTCAGTTTATCCCTTAATGTAAAAATTGCATATATCTTAAGGTAAAAATATTTAATTATAGCTTCATGATATGGAAATACATACATATTCAAAGAAAAACCCTGAACTATATCAGTGAAGTAATATTAGGAAATGTTCTAATAGACATGTCAATGTCATAGATAACTTTCCATCGGTTCAATATATTATACTTGGTATGTACTTCTCTCAGTGATTCCCTTAGACTATAACAACTCCAAATGTTATTCCTTTGTGAGGATGTGTACACACGGTTAAAAAATGCAAGTGATATTGTTGATATTTTAATTCTGACTGTACATCCCACAGATCCAGTCAAAATGACAACTTGTCTTCTACTCGTCCCTCCTAGCTTAACTGAAGTACCATTTCTATGACATTGTTCTTTCCTCTCCAGGAGCATCTCTATGTTCTTCCTGGTATTTTCTTTTTAAAACAAATTATTTTACTTTGCCTGAAACACTTTAGAAACATCAAATATACCTGAATACAACAAATGTTTCCTTTGTTCCCTAAGGCAAGACATGTGCTGTCACCAGCTCACCATGGAAGGTGTCAGGCTATGTAATCCTTAACCACTCAGGAGGAAGAGCTAAATGGCCTTTCCTTCCATTGTTTACATTGCTTTCAAAATTGCCAGTTTCCCCAAAACATTCTTTCTTAATCCTTTCAGGTGAATGTAATACTTTATGCTCCACATTTGTTTCTGTTCCACAGTTGTCCTCACCACTGGTTAATTATAAGCAAACTTTACACTTACTGTCTTCTATATTATAAAGTCTATTTATTGCTATTTAAGTACCTGACCATTTTATCATCTATCATCTATTTATCTATCTATCATCTTATCTATCATCTATTTATTTACTCAAGAACTTTGAGACTACTGAGAACTGTCTCTTGCTTTATCTCTCCTTTTTCCTTTCCCCTTCCCTCTATGACTTTTCACTCCTGGGTACACTCTTGTCTTTTTACCAAGTATAGTATATCTGTATAATATGCCATAAATACACAGGACACAAAACATTTTTAATAAAGTCAAAACTATCACTTATCAGAATCTATACTTTACAAATAGTAGATTCTGCTTTTAAAAGACCACCAAGAAAAGATCAAATATCTCTTATTTATTCATCACTCAGAAAATACAAAGATTATTATCAGATAAATTAACTATATTTTAGTAAACATCCTAATATGAATTATCCTTATATATGAATCAACAGTAAAGTCTTGTCAGGGGTCCCAGCGCTCGGGGCCAACTCCATGGGTGGGGCGAGTAGGCTCAGAGTTAGGACACAAACTCTGGGAGCTGTGTGAGAAACAGGCAGGTGGCGCTGCAAGCTCCTTTATTCAAAAAAGTGCAAAAGGTCTATAGGTCTGGATCGCCGATGGCCTTATTGGGTGGGGTCCTGACTGCAGCCAATCATAATTTGTTCCCGGTGGATCAGGTTCTTTCCATGTGCTGGACAAAAGCTGGCTTCACAATTAGCTGGTGAGGAGCTCCACGCCCTCAGGAGCCATTCCTCTATTCATTGTAGCAGGTGACCTGGCTAGGCCCACCTTGCGTTATGCCCTACGAAGTCTATAATTAACAATTCCTTTTGTATATCAATTACAATGTTAGAAGCAACAGGAACTCAATTACATAATGCTTGATTATATGTTAAAAATATATGAATAACTGTTAAAAAAACTAAGATAGCACTTACTATATGCTCATGCACTTTATAATTGTAAACTCCATAATCTGAAAAAAAATCACTATGAACTAATTTCCATATGAGTAAAACAGTAATATTATCCTTATCTTGTAGAGGAGGAAACTGATGGAGGAGGATGTAAATTATCATCCAGTAAATGCACCACCACAATTTCAAAGCAATGAGTACTCTTAGAAAGCATGGCACTAGGCTCAGAAGTAGATTTAAGGAAGTGCCATATCAGTTACAATTATAAAGCATATGAGTTGTGGGAGTAAAAGATATACATGTAATGAATATGAAGAGAAGTTACAGTTAAAGATGACCAGAAAATTTTTGGTATATTTTCCTACTTGAGAAAAACCAGAGGATATAAGACAAATTGAATGAGAGTAAATGAGTTTAAATAAAGAATTCTTTAATGATGTCAGTGAAAGTCATTTCAGCACAGAGTTGTATAATAAAAGGAGTGGTAGTTTTAGAATAGTGCTAATAATAATTTCACTTCTGGAGAATGCATTATATTCTTTTACTTTGTTTGTTTTCACTGCCAATAAACTTCTCAGCAATAATTTAAAAATAGGTTCTTGTCATCAAGAAACGTGGAAAGGAGATTTAGATTTGTGTATATCAGGTATTGCTTTACAAGGAGTAGGAGATCATAGACTCCTTTGGGCTCATGTAGGAAGACTGATGGGGAAAGAAAAAGAAACATAAACTAATGATATAGCTTAGGAGAGTTGATCTTTAAAAGATTGACTCTAGATAGGGACTGAACAGAACCAGTGGATGAACTCACACTGAGGGACATCTGGATACACAAACTTGACTCATTGGCCTTAATATATATAACAAAAGGCATTTAGTCATTGGGATGAGCTATGGGGGGAACAGATAGGAAAGAAGGGCTAAATATGATTAAGATGTGTTATATGAATTCCACCATAATTCAATTAAAATACATTTTAAAAGAATTAAGAGAAAATACCACATATGTATTTCTTAGGGAAGAGCAAGCACAAATCAAAGAATGGTGATTGTTGGAGAGGAGAAAGTACAGCAACCTTTTCCTCTTCCTCCCTCCCCAGTCCGCCCCTCCCTCTCAACTGCCTCCCATTCCTCCTCTTCTTTCATTTTCTCCCCTCCTCCTCTTCCTCTAAATCCTTTTCCTCTTTCTCTTCCTCCCAGCCTGTCTTCTGCTCTTCCTCCTCTTCTTCTTCATCTTCCTTCTTCTCCTCTCTTTCCTGTTTCTCCTGCCTCCTTCTCCTCTGTTTTATTTTTTATTTCCTTTAAATAATTTTATTGAATTCATGAAATTTTAATAAATTATAATTTGAGGATATTTAGATCCCCTATCCACTCCCCACTCCTCCCTTACTGTTCACTAACCAATTTAATGTAGTCTAATATATATATATATATATATTAGTCTGGATCACCTCAGGATAATTGTTTCTGGTCCCTCCTATCTACTTGAGAATTTCATAATGTACTGTTTCATAAACTCACTATAAGAAGTTCCATCTTCTCCTCTTCTAAAACAACAAGAAAGCACATACATCTTTTGAGTCTCCTTTTTGATTTTTCTGTAGAATAAAACAAAATGCCATGTCAACAAAGCTTAAAATGGATTTGGCAAAAAAAAAAAATAACAACAAAACCAAACAAAAACACAGCATTTAGTTACCTTAATCTCTGGAAACTAACCTAAAGGCCAAGTATTTCTTTGATTTAAGAACAATCAGGGACTACTATGGTAGATGATGTGTGGAATAGACTGATTCTCACCAAAAAGAAAGAAAGAAATTCAGTATAGGTGAAGAAGATAAATTCTTCAAAAATATCAAGAAATTGTTTCCAGTTAATAGCTGGAATGACTGCGTGACATGCCAATAGAATAAAGATGCAGAAATAGTGGAGAGTGTTTGAATTTGACATGAAAGGAAAGACGATAAGATGTATTTCCATCTCAGCTGTTTCTGATCTGAAGACACTGAAATTAAAATCTAATTCAGTTTTCACAGAAACATTAGTAAAATTTTTGTCTAAGAGATAAAATGTCACTGATTTTAAATAAGTTATACCTAAATACACAAAAGCAAGGAAGAGAAAAAAATTACAATTTAGGAAGATATTAAAAGGTTAAGTTGTACTTGTACCAATGTTGATCTCTCTTTACAAGAATTTCTTGAAGTCTTTGTAATTTTTAACTTATATTAAGTAATTTTTAAAATATAAGTCTTTGTATTACAGTAATAATTATAGTGATAATAGCTGTTTCCATGAAAATATTTTATTGTAAATACAATTTCAGAAAACAATAATTTAGGACTAATGAAATTAAGACCTCTCTAGTATTTCTGAATGAATTATATAGATTAGCCATCAAAAATAAGTTAATTTTGAGACACTCTTATTTATTACCTGAGTAATTTTAAATTTTAAAAAGCTTTCTTGGAACATTAAAATAGAAACGAGTAAAATATATAATAGTGTATTTTAATAAAATGTATCAATGCTATTATTTAATATAAGCCCAAACAATTCTTTCAGCACAATATTTTCATTACTAAAAAAATGAAATCAGGACTGGAGAACTGGCACAACAGTTAAGAGCACTTGCTGTTCTTGCAGAGGACCCACATGGCAGCTAACAACAATCTGTAACTCCCTCATCTGACCTCCACAGACACTGCATAACATGGATTTCACTAACATACATGCATAAAATACATTAATATGCTGAAAATAAATATAATAAATAAAATAGTTTTAGAAATAAAATCAACATCAAGTAATTGTTTTGTAAGTGAAAGTCTCATTTTTGAACAGCAACAATTCAAGAACTTGATATCTACATACAATTAGTAACTAACCATGCCCAACAGTGAAAATTTAGATAACTTTAATATCTAATAGAGATCTATGTTGTAAAGAACAGAAGTAAATGTCTTCCATCTTCAAGTTACATTACATTGCTTCTACTCTGAAAATATTCTTTCGATGTCCAGACAGAAACAACCAATTTCTCATATAATTTTTCTACTTATATGCAATTTCATTCATTAATTATGGCAAATTGATGAATGTACAAAATAATAAACTCATTTGAAAGATATATTTGTGTATCTATATTCACATTGCTGCTCATATTTATACATTACTAAACAAATATTTATTAAGTGAACACTCACTATTACATATTTCTCTTTGTGCTTAAAATGCCTGTAGAGAAAAAAAATGACTGAATTTTTGGAGTTATAATTCTAGTAAATCATTAATTATTAAAAATCATCTATGAATTAAATGAAACTTGGGCTTCATATCTACAGTAGTCATCATTTAAGAATGAGTTAAAGTTAAAGTGATTTTTAGGAGGTATTTAATTATATTAATTTTTCAAAACTGCATTTGAATTTTGAAGTTGAAAACAATCGATCTGATGGTCATTCATATGGTTAAAGTGTTTAAAAGAATGCCAGAGCATTTTAATGTGTCTTTTTAAAATGAATGAATTATAAAAAAAATAGTTCTGCTTTCCTATGAGTAGTCTTATTTAGCACTGGGAACATTTCGTAATGATCACACCACATCTGCTTAAATCTGCCTGATTCACTGTGTGCAAAATCAATATTAAAAATTTCTCACATTTGAAATCATAGAATCCAGAACAAGAAATTCAAGATGGTTACTAAATGGAGAGATAAATAAATGGTCAGCACTAATGTGTGTTCAGTGCTGATGCCTAGAGAATGAATCTTAAGTCCTAAGGTACATATATCTGTAATGAAACCTGATAATGGAAAACATGTGTTTATGAAAGTCTTATAAATGGAAAATAACAATGCTTTGTGCTCCACAAGGATGCCATTACTTAGGAACACAGGATAAAATAATTTATGGATGATGCATGCTTTACACTTTTATATTTTTCTACATCTTTTCTTATCATGTTGCCAGTTTAGGGACAATGATATTCTTTTGACTTTCAGATTACCATACCTTTGTGCATGTTCTTTTACAGAAGAATGCATTATAATTTATTTTTCTGAGTGTGCACAAACCACAAATATTTGAACTGTTTACTATATCTTGTTACTATTTTAAAGATATCCAATATTCACTTTATGTAGAGTCACTAAGAAAATGTTGAATTGAATATTATTAAACCGAATTCTAAAACAAAACTAGAAACTTAGAAACCAGGCATGGTGGCGCATGCCTTTAGCCCCAGACTAACCTACAATACTGAATGCCAGTTCAACTAGGGAAATAGGGAAACATGATTCAGGAATTAAAACAGAATTGAACAAACAACTAGACATTTAGATCAGCATTACACTTTACTGTACGATAGTGCTGTAGTTTCTTTGCCCTACATCTTCTCTCCCACAACTACACTTTTCCATTTTTCTGTCTTTAGTCAAGTAGACTAATTTTATTCTGAAATGCAAATCTTATTATATCATCATGTCCTTAAAGCACGTTTGTCTTTGGGTCCACAGTGCTGTCTCACACCCTGTACAAATTGATTTCCCCACGTTTCTATGCCCTTCAGCCTCGTTGGTCTCTCTTGTATGCACTGTGTTCCTTTTGGCAAGAACGCCCTGCTGCCCGGAGCTCCACCTTGTCCCAGCTCTCGGCATGCCATCCTCTTCTGCAGCTCTTTCCCTCAGCATATACCTTTTGAAGATCATGATTCTTTCTTTTGGAATAATTATCATAGTTCCACTTTTATTTATTTCTTATTATCAAATGATTTTCCTTCTCTCCCGAGGAATTATAAGCTTCAAGATAAAGAAATGATATCTGATTCTCTCTGCAGCTGTATATCATCACCTTTATGTGTTACAATAAATAGTTAAATGTTGTTAAATGGCTATAAAATTATATATAAGTTTTGTTTCATATGCATAGATTTCAGCTGGACTTAAAACTTCTTTCTCCATTCAGTAAGCTCTACATGAAAGAAAAGTTGAATAAGAAAGCAACACTATTATACACACACACTTATATTGTTATGCTTATTTAGGCAAAAAAACAAGCTAAACCCACAATTATTCTTTTTAAAGATTGTTATTTTTATTTGTTGTGTATGAAAGTATTACTTGCATATATGTAAAGTGCCTACATCTTGCACTGCCCTCAGAGGTCAGAAGAGGGTGTCAGATCCCATGGAACTTGAGTTATGGACAATTGTTAGCAACCATATAGGTGCTAGGAACCAAACCCTGGTCCTCTCCAGGAGCAGTTGGTGTCCTTAACCTCTGAGCCATCTCTCCAGGCCCCACAATTCATAACAGGAAGGATCTGCTGTTAACACTTGTTCCATATAAAGGTTAAATTTCTTTTTTATATGTGTTCACGTGCCTAGAAGTAAATATTATGCCAAGTCAGTAAACTGTTAAATTATCTAACTCCAGAAAACAGTGAGGATTTTTCTTAACCTTAAGCCACACTGAAAACTATGGAAAACCCCATATTCGCACTGTACTTGTGACTGACATAAATGATCTCGGAATTCAATTCCACTGGAAATTTGAGTGACAACAGGCATATTTCTTACTAAATTGAAAGGCGTTTTTAATAGAATATAAAAACAGTTTATTTGTAAATATATTAATAAAATAATTTTCATTGCAATTATGCAAAAAGGGAGATTGACAATTTTGAAGTATTTTGCCTATTTTTGCATTGATTTAAATGTAAAAGACATCTAATTTTTACGGAACAATATATGGTCTTCATTGGCTATCTCTTAAGCTCCTCAAGCTCACACAAAAAGGAATTTTTTTTTAATATTTTTTGAATTTTTGTGCATTTCGTCCAATATGTCATGATCATGTTAAGACCTCCTTCCGTATGGGCAACCCCCCCATAACACCGTGCCAGATTTCATACATTCTACCATGTATGTTAAGGCCCATTGAGTTAAGTTTGTGTTGCAAAATATCCCTTAGTCAGATTCCATCCATTGGATCCCAGTCATCTCATCTAGAATCACTCCCTTAAAGACTAACTCTTCTTCTCTCAGCATTGGTGACTGTTGATAGTCCTTAATCTATGGTTGGAGCTTCTTATCTGTTCCCCCACTTCTCTCCTGGGTTTTGTCTAGTTTGTGTTTGCATGGATATAGAGCATGCTGCCACCACTGCTATAAGTTCAAATGAGTAACATCCCAGCTGCCTGGGAAACTCTCTTTCCTCGTGATCACCCACAGCTCTTGGCTCTTCCTGTCTTTCTTCTTGATCTGTCACAATGGTCCCTGAGCCCTGGGTGGCAGAGGTTTAATATAGGAGTCCTATACAGTGATATGTCTCTGCATTCTCTCTACACTTTGGTCAATTGTGACTTTCTGTGTTAATTGCCCTCTGTTGCATGAAGAAACTTTACTGTTGTGTTGTTGAGAAATGCATTAATATTTTATCTACCCCCTGTTTCACTCTATTCCCTGAGCCTTAGGTGTAAAGGTTGCATTTGCATGTGTCACAGACACTTATTCCTTGCACTTGACTACTTCTGCAAATCTGTATTAGTCTATATCTGTTACAAAATAAGCTTCTTCATGAGTGGAGACTGTTATACTTTCTGTAAATATAAGGATACATATTTAGCAAAAATTAATAAATTATGATTTTCTAGGGATGTGTCAGATACAAGCTTTTCTCTGGGCTCTACGAGCTCTCCAGCCACTTGTATTTGACTGTTTAGTCTCTCACATGAGTTCCCTCACATTGAGCAGGCCTGAAGTCCAATTCAATAGCTGTTGATTACCAAATATAAAAGTGCTACTACTTCACTAATAGAGGTAGTTTGCTTTTATGTTTACTGCTGTAGTTATTAGGTTTTACAGTTAGACTGGACCATTGATTGATTTTCTCCCTTAGCAGCTTGCATAATATCCTCAGGTACTATGAGAACTAGTCTTCAGGTCTAATTATTCAACTAGATAAGTTCCACCTCTATTGCTCCTTTTATTGTGTCTGATCTATGTCCTGTCTTCAGCAATAGGATTTTACATTAAAGTTCTTGGAAGAAATCATGGGTCATGGCAACAGCCTGTGTTATTTTGTGAGTCTCTTGAACTACCCTAATCCATGACTAGAAGGGAGTTTTCTCCTGGCTGACAGATGTGCTTCTTGTTATACATTCTTAAGCTATACACATACAAGTATGTATGTATATTTTTCAAAAGGGGACTTTGAATTAATACATTTCTCTCTGTTTTTTCACACCACCTAAACATTAGTCTTCATTTTCTCCATCTAAGCTTCCCTTCTCCCTTCCCAGTTAAATACCCCAATTTTTCCAATTCCCTCCTAGATAATAACATTCTCCTTCTCTCTCCTTGCAAGCTGCTTGTTATGCTTTACCTCAACAGTTTCTTTCCATTTTTCTGGATCCTGCATTTATATATGAAGGATCACATATGAAGATTTTGAGCTAAGATATCCACAAATGAGAGAGAATATATGTCAATTGGTTTCTATTCAAGAGTTTATTATTCTTATTTTTACATGTATGAGTGTATTGTTTGCATGTATGTATATGCACCCGGATCATGCAATGCCTACAGAGGTCAGAAGAGCATCTAATTTCCCTGGAACTTGAGTTATAGATGGCTGTTAGATGCCATGTGGGTGCTGAGAATTTAAACCCTGATCCTTTTCAAGAGTAGTCAATGGTCTTAACTGCTGAGCCTTCTCTCCAGTCCCAATATCATTTGTTTTTCAGAGTCTGTGTTATTTCACTTAGTATAATAGTTTCTAATTCCATCCATTTGTGTACAAATTTCATCATTTATTTTTCTTTGCCACTCAGTATAACTCCATTGTGTAAATGTACTACATTTTCATTATCCATTCATCAGGTGAGAAACATTTAGGTCATTTCCCATTTCTTACCTGTTGTGAAAAGAGCAGCAAAACATAACTGTGTAATGTGAATCCTGGGTATATGTGAAAGAATGGTATAACCAGATGGTTTGGTGAATTTATTTTAGGGTTTATTTTTTTAATGAGATCTCAACACTGATTTCCACAGTGGTTGCATGACTATGTAATCCCACCAGTGGTGGGTTTCTATTTTATGTCCTCAAATATCCTTCAGTGTGGGTCCATCTGCTGAATCCTGGTTCATGCATCATGAGTCAAATCCTTTTAAGATACTTAATCTTCCCCCTTCCATAACCTATTAGATGCCAATAACTTGTAGGGTTTGTGTTTCTTAACCACTTCCTCATGTCTATGATGGAATTTTGTCTGTTTTGATCTGGCATGAGACTTGTGCATGCTGTCAGCATTGTTTAATATGAGTAACTTCCCAGCTCCCTGGAAAACTCTATTTCTTGTTGTCATGCAGTACCTCTGGCTCTTACAACTTTTCTACCCTGAGGCTTAGCAGGCAGGATTTTTGTACAGATAACCTCTTCAGGGATAAGCACTCTGAATTCTCTTGTTCTCTCTGTATTGGCAAGTTATGGGTTTCTGTGTTATTCACCATCTGTTGCATAACGAAGCTTCCCTGGTGAGACCTGAGAGATTCATTAATTTATGTGTATAACAAAGTCATTAGGTGTAAGTCTAATACTATAAATATTGTTCAGAATGATAGTATTAGGCTTTCCTATATGTCTTGTGACCTATCTCACCTCAGGTTATTAGTTCTAATATCAGTGTCAGGTATGGGCTTCGTCTTATGAAGTAGACCTTAATTCTAACTATGACGTGATTGGTGACCCCCTTAATATCCACGCCCTTATTGCACTGATGAGAATATCTTGGGAGACCAATTGCTATAAGTCACAGAATTCACAGCTGGATAAGGCTGATGATTATTTTTTCTTCCATTAGCATGCACAACACCTTCCAGTACTGTGACAGCTAGCCAGTAGAAATGAAGCTTTGAAACCTGTACCGGCTTGATTTTTCCTTGTTTGTTCTACTGCTTGCATCTGTAGTATCTTCAAACAATAGGGTCTAAATGCATGGCCTTCCCGAAACAAAGGCCAAAGACATTTTGTTGTACTATTCTGACATGGAACTTAAAGAACACAAGACTTTGCCTGGAGATGTAACTAAGTGCTAGAACATTTATTTAGCTGTGTACTGGATTCAATCCCTATCATGACAAAAACAAAACCTAAACACTCAAGGAATCAAATGAAACAAAACTAGCACAGCATTGAGGTGATGGATGTGCTGACTTTACTAGACCAAAAAGGACAATATACTCAGTATGAAGAACGGTGACACTAAACTGTTTGAGATCAGAAAACAGTATGAGTAACATTTTAACTGCACAGTTGTTTGATGAAGCCAGCTAGGAACAGTCAAACGTGGTAAATGAGAAGAATGTGAGCACCAGAATGTATGTGTCATAGCAACATGGGAAAGGTGCAATGGCAGTCAGAAATGAAGTCCAGGGGCTTCACAACAGTAAACCTCGGGAGATGAGCAATTTAGAGTTGCCAAGTAAAAACAGAAAGTATCATAACATAACAAAAGAAGTAAAAATTCCCAATGTATTACTCTAACACAAAGTTCATCAATCACATTCAGACTGATGATGAAAAATAGGCAGAAAACTAAAATTTTGAAAACTATATAATTTTTATTACCACTAACAACATTTTTATATTAGATACACACTTACTCATTCCTTAATTGGGAGGCATATTGTATGTGTTTGTGTGGTACATGCATGTGTGCCTGTGTGTGTGTGTGTGTATGTGTTCAACTGTGTAGGTGAATATGGAGAACACAGACTGAAATCAGGATGTCTTCCTCAATCTCTTCTCCACCTTAATTGCGTCTTGACTACATTGCTGGCCAATGAGTTCTTTCCAGTGCTGACCTGTGCTGTCATGCTTGAATTTTACATGGGTGCTGGGCATGTAAACATGGGACCTCATGCTCATACAAGATGTGCTTTATCTGCTGACATAATTTCCAGATGCCCACTCTGTTTTCTATTTTTAAAAGAAAGCTGAAATTGAAAATTATAAGATTGTCCTTTCGGTTATCAATTATTATTCTCAAATATATGCTTAACAATAAAATGCGAAATTCATGAGATACTTTAAGTAGAATCAGTCTAAATCGCTTGTTTGTTTTTAATGTGTCACACTGTTGGAGATCAGAATCAAAAGTGCTGCACATTCTAGGGAAGTACTCTGACACTGAGCTTTACCTCTCACTCATTAAACTCTATTAAAAACATGTACTGGGAGTTGGTGATAAGGCTCAGTGTGTATTGTACTTCTCATAAGCATGAGGACCTGAGTTGAATCCTCCCAACCCACATAAAGCCAAATATGGTACTTTAGATCTGCAGTCCCAGTGCCCCTAGAGTGAAATAGGAAACAAAGACAAGAGCATCCCCAGAGAGCATCCCCAGAAGTCTTTCAGTGAGCTAGCCTGCCTTACACAATGGCAAACAACAAGGGAACATGTCTCAAATCAAAAGGTATGGATTTGTACCTGGCATTTCATGCTGTAGCATGCTAATGTCCATATTCATGCATACACATTTATACAAATATACATATACATCACACACACATAAGTAAAATTAAACAATCATAGTGGCAAATCACCTTCAAATGCTACACTGGGGTGTGGGAGCAGGTATCTTAATTTAAAAAATTAAATTAAGATAACAAAAAAATTTAAAATATGCTGAGAATAATGTAGCCCAAGCAATAACCCAATTAGTGCACAATTTTTAAATATGTTTTTAGTTCCAAGTTTTAAAAACAGTAATTATCCTCATTTTTATTCATTTCTCGGCCATGTTCTTAGTCCTGGAAGTCACTTGTAGCTAGCAGAGATATTTTATTAGTTTATTAAATTCAGTCTGTGCAACGTCAAAGAGTATCTGGTTAGTTGATGTCTTCAATGCAACTGTGTGTTTCGGCACTTAGTTTATATTTTGATATATGAAGAAAATTCCTGAGGTTTAGAGTGATTTGTTTCTTAAATCTATCCTTGCCAGTTGCTGAAAATCTTACAGCCTGTTTTCTGTCTCTGGATGTAATGCACAGAGTCCAGATTCAGTATTTCTTACATGAAAGAGGGGTTCAATTTATTATAGAAGCTTGTAATCTTTATATATGGCCTGATATGCTGGATTTTATTAAAAAGCTGAATTTCATAGAGAAGAACCAAACATTTCTTCAAAGAACCTGATCAAATACTGTAATCCATTTCCTTCTGAAACTGGTCTTGTTAAATGTGACACAAAACATTCATGAATGCGATTTTGCCTTGCCAGCAATTAAGGAGTTCAAAAAGATCCTTTTGTGTTGCATGGCTTTGAAATTATTATATTTATCCTTAACTGGCCCTTCGATTTTTTTTTTTTCCTATCAAACACTTGGGAGGTTAGAGCAAGACATCAATCCTGAACAGGTTTGGAAAAAAGTTTCTTGATGTATAAAGGCTTTCCATTTTAAAGGCTTTTTTTTTTTTTAAATAAATTTTAGCGAATGTACTGCTGTGAATTCCCATAGAACTAGGAAGCCAATCCATTTTCATCTAAGGGGGGAGGGGTTGATCTGTGACTCCTGTCAGGAGGGCCAGTTCTTAAACTGCTGACATTATCTCTTTGCTATTTCATGTTTCAGTGTTGATTCTCCTTATTGTCACTATGAGAAGACGGAAAAAAGAGCCTCTCATTTTTGACGAAGAAAGAGATATTCGAGAAAACATTGGGCGGAGGAGAAGAAGACACAGAAGCATTTGACATGGCCGCACTGAGGAACCTCAGTGTCATACGAGACACCAAAACCCGCAGGGATGTGACTCCAGAAATTCAGTTCTTGAGTCGACCGACTTTTAAAAGCATCCCATAATGTCATTTTTAGGGAATTTATTTGGGAAAGACTGAAAGAAGCCGATGTGGATCCAGGTGCTCCGCCATATGACTCTTTGCAAACATACGCATTTGAAGGAAACGGCTCAGTTGCTGAATCACTCAGTTCCTTAGATTCTATCAGCTCAAACTCTGATCAGAATTATGACTACCTAAGTGACTGGGGTCCTCGCTTTAAACGGCTTGCAGACATGTATGGAAATGGCCAAGAGAGTTTGCACTCATAGCCTTGGACCCTAATTTGGAATGTACTGAAGGAAGAAAGAAAGAACAAAAAAATAAAAGAAAGAAAAGGGGACAATGCTACTTACAGAACACAAGAACTCCGGCAATTGTTTGAGAAAAGTGATGTAAATATTTCTCCATTTTTAACTGCTTACGTTTCTGATTTGGGGAAACATACCTTCACTAGACTTAGAGAACAGACTGCACTGACCACAGACGCTGAGCATTTGAAGGGTCTTTTTGTTTTTAATAAAAAGAAATGCTCAGTGGTTTGTGAATAGATAGCAACTTCCATATACCTGCAAAGGCATCTGTCTAAGTAGTGTCGTGTGCTGTCAGTGAGCTAAGGATGCCCTGTATTTACCTTCAAGGTGCTGTCTGTGAAAAAAAGAACATGGTGTGCGGTTGAAAAACTCTGGAACTTTTCATGTTTCAAAACTTGAGGCAAATTTAATTTACACTGATGCTTTTAGCTTGCTATATGATAAAATTCAACGGAATTGTATTACTCTTGGGAGCAGAAATATTTTACTTAGAAATATATAAATTCTCAGAATAACTTCCCCAAGTGAAAACCCTCAATAAGAATCAATAAAATTTTATTTAAGGCAACATAAATCATTGTTTTGCCAATAAATTATACGAACTATTCCAAATAAGGAAAAGGTAAATAATTCTACAAGTTTGCAATAGTTTTGAGATGCTTATGTAGGTATGATTTTTGAAAAACAGTTGCTGTCCATTGATTTTTATTATCTCTTCTGATTTGTACAGGAGATTTTATTTATTTGACACACGGTGTTATATTTATTTTGGAGCTCCAATCTCCACTAAATTCAAGTCCATATTACTGCCTCACGGTATTGAACTCCTCAGAACATGCTGGTTTTCTCCAGCTTACACTACCAGAAGGAATGAAGAAGTTATGGCACATCACTGAGCCATGCTGTTTTTGACATCTCAAAGAGAAGCAGCTTCAAGGACACACAAATTGTACTTTTGAGCCACTAGAATGTACAGAACTGTGGGAATAAAATATTTGTATTTCAGTAAGAATTCAGAGAATTGAAATTTTTCTTTGATGCAAGAATTATTTTCCAAGGTCGTGAGTTCTGTATGCTCTGAAGACTTTTCAAGAACCAGTTTCCCAGCCTCTTTTGCTGTAACATATTAAGTGAAAGATTGAATTTTAAAATATATTTTAAAATATATACTGTTATACATTTCCAACTCATCATGTCCCCAAGCACTGAGTGATGTGTAAGTTATCTAGTGGTTTCGCTGTGCCAAAGTAAAGAGCGCAATTTCCAGTAACCACGTGTTTAAAACTAAGATGAATATCTCAGACTAATATGACTTTTTTAATCAAAATAATATTTCTACTTATTTTTCCTAGATTAATACTAGTTTGTTGTGCATATATTCAAGTAAGAATGAACTTATTTTTTTCCCTTACTTTCTTCTTTCAAAAGTAATTCATTGTTGGGCTCCTAATAAATCTGCCGATAATATACACTGTATATGAATTGTGTTTTGAAATCTTCCTTTCAAAAAGCAGAAACTGGACCCAGAATATTATGTTGACTAAATGAAGAGAAATGTAGGATTCTGTAAACTTACAGTCCATCTTTAGAAATGAAGTATGTGAAAGTGGCCTTCAGCTTCATAAAATCAACAATTCAATAAATTTGATTATTCACAAATAGTCCGTTAATTGAATTTTTTAGATGAATTTTCGTGACTAGATGGATATTACATATCTGGCTGTAGTCATGTAGTCATAAATACAACAATTTTATAACAGAGTAAAATACTCTGTTATTATTTTTAGTCACACATGCAAGTTTGGATAAATAAAACAAAACTAGCATACTTATGTAGTCCAATAAAATCAGATTGTGGAACAGGGATGAATCTTCAAAGTCCTGAGAAAACAGTTTGAAGATAAGCCCCTCATTGCCTGGAAATGATGAAACAATTATTGCATTTGAACTGTTATATCATAACTGCTGATTTTTGCACGTATCTCTAAAGACAGTTTGGTGGATTTTGTAAAAGATACCTCTCATAGTACAACAGACTTTCTCGCCTTTTAAAATGAATGTATTTTATTCTTCAAATTCTGTTCATGTTTAACAAGAGTAGTTTGGGTAAACAAAAGGTTCTAATTTAATTACTGGTTTGAAATTCTTGCATATATGAAAATAACATTTATTTGTAAAAAGCTATGTCATTGCAGTATTGGGTCTGTAGTAAGAAATTGCAGGAGTTAGCTGGAAGAAATTATAGAATATAGAAATTTTATGACATATCACAAGCTTATTTTGTTAGCTTTCTTTTAGTTTCTAAAGTTTAATGGTATATCTGACATAATGCTTGACAGATATGTTTTTATATATATAATAGAGATTGCATTTTTTGATTGCTGAAATGCATATTTTAAAAAGGGAGGGTTTTTTCCAAAACTCACTTAAAAATAAAATGTATTATTTAATGATTTAACACATCATTTAAAAAGAAATCAATAGAAAAATCTCCAGGATTCGATATGTACATAATGTTTGGTTTTTAATAATTTTAATTGAAATTTTACAAGTTTCAGACAATAT
Organism: Eospalax fontanierii; assembly: GCA_035773235.1. NCBI lineage: Eukaryota > Metazoa > Chordata > Mammalia > Rodentia > Spalacidae > Eospalax > Eospalax fontanierii. The sequence continues at coordinate 83,104,623 of CM069532.1, read as the reverse complement.
ATTTTGGGCATATTTGTACCCTCTCCCTTCACACTTCTTTTAAGTATTTCTTATTTACACAAAAGAGAAATTCATGGTGTTACCAATTATTGAGCATTTTGAGCAATGTAATTTAAAAATTCTAAGTAAATTCATTTATTACAGTGCATTCAAAGAAATATATTCAAGTATCTATGCCAAATTATTACCTCTCACTAATTTTAACTCATCATAAAATGTGAAAAATAACCTTATCAAGAAAGAAAACTTTTCACACCAAGCCTACATATCATCTGGAACTCATAGATGTTTTCTTTTTAATTTTTTTTTCAAAATATTAAAATTTTTGAAAATTTCATGCATACATACAGGGTATCTTGTTCATACCCATTTCCCACTCCTTAGCTCCAATTCCCCTTGTTCTCCCAACATATCTGCCAACTCTCACCCAACATCATGTCCTTTTGTTGTTGTTATTGTATAAATCACAAGTGCAGTTAGTGCTGAGTTTATGTTCTTGTGTATATAGGGTCACCCACAGAGGCGTGGACAAACTCTGTATGTCCAAATGCCCCCAAAAGAAGTGATTCTTCCTCCCCTGGCATCCATTAAATACCTTCCACTAGGTGGGAGGCCTTTTGAACACTCTGTCATCTATTATGGAATGTTGACAAAAGTGGTCTTATTCAGGCAACCATATTGTTCAGAATTCATGGGTAAAATATCACTCCCTTGTTCAGAAGACACTATTTTCCATTAGTTCTCCCTGTCCTCAACTTCTTAAATCTTTCCTTCCCCCTCTTCTAGGATGTTTCCTGAACCTGGAGTGCAAAGGTTACTTTACAGATACCTCATTTAGAGAAGAACCATTCCACACAGTCATTTATTCTCTGAACTTTAACCAGTTCTGAGTCACTCTCATAGCCTCCATTTGTTGCAAAAAGCAACTTATTTGATAAGAGGTGAGAAAAGCACTTGCCTATGGGTATAAAAAGAAGTATTTAGAAAGAAAGAAGTTCTTCTCTATTGGTCTCTGGTTCCTGTCAAGGTTTGTAGCACCAGACATGAGTTTGCACCAACTGTCTAGGCCTTAAAACTGGTCACACAGCTTTAGCTATCGCTGAAATATTAGTGTCACTATTGCATTGTTGGGCTTGCCAGCCCGTCATTTTTGCAGGTCACAGGATTTAATGTTGGATAAAGAATAGTACTAACTATTCTTCCCTGGCAACTTACATAGCATCTTTGGACACTATGAAAGCTAGTTTTCAGGAAGGAGGCTTGATTTTCCTAAGCCCTTTGACAAAATATGTGGTGTCATCACCCATAGTTCTTATCTTGAAGGCAATGAAGAGCAACAACAATAGCCTGTATTTTGCGGGGCCTCTTTTAACAATCAACTTCTCCAAACAACAAATCAAGAAAAGGGGTCACATTTACAGCACTGGGCTTTTTGTTTAATAGTTTATCGCTTCTTAAGGGAGTATTATCTCCGCTGTAAGATAATGTCATTAATATATATGTATATAAAAAGACAATATTCTATTGCCAGATTCAGACCAAAATCAGAAAAGAGAATACAAAAAATCAACCAATCAACCATATAGAAACAATGAGTAGATTAGTTTAACAGTCACTATTGGATGAACTTAGTAAACTGCTTCTTCGCCATAAAACTCTGCTGAAGCTTAAAGTAGTTGAGGTTAGAAGCGGGTGTGTGCTGAGTGGGAGGGACTACTATGTGATCATAGGGACCTACTGAATTTAACTTCAAGGGAGATTTTAAACGATATTAACATCAACCAGACACAATTTATACTTACCCTTGTGGTGATGAGCAGGCATGGACAATTGCTCTCCCACAACAGGACATTTGTAAAAGGCGTGTGGAAGTCCCACCAGGAGCCACATTCAGAGTAGAGATGCCAGTGGAGCTTTACCACTTCTACTCAACTGTGAGTCCAAAGGAGTTTAGACTAAACTGAATGCAGCGCATGGCAAGAGGCAAAACAATTTAATTTTAAACACTTCAAGTACTAGTGATGTATATGAACCTTGAAATTTTCAATTTTAACTTGGCATTTATTGACTTATACACAGTTTTAAGTACCTTAATTGTTGTATTTAATCTCCATTTAAATGTTTGTTTATAGTTCATCTAATTAAATTATACTTGATTAAACTTCATTTCACTCTTAAATTCTCTGGTCAGATATAGCTGAAGGCAAGAAGAATATATGTGATAATTAATAGATGAATTAATTTATTTTCTGTTAATTTATGTTTATTCAGTTTCTCATAGACGTTATTAATTTTTAATTAATATTACATTTATATAATAGTATATGAATATTTGCCAAGAAAAACTAATATAGTCAAGTCCATTATCTTGATATATTTGATCAAAATTGATCCTGAAAAGCTTGGTTCCTAGATATAATGCATAAAGAGAAGGAAAGGATTAAGATCCTGTGCATTCATAATCTAATTGGATTTTTTTTCGAAGAAGTCCAATAGTCTTTTAAGAACATTGTAGATATCTAAAATTCTGCTTAGGAAATGACGGTAAATACTAATTCCTCAGATAATTTTCAAGCAGGAGTAGACATTGTGAGTGAAGTCCCACACTTTCACTTTGTAATGCTAACTTCTATTGACTCAGAATTCAGCAGAAAAGAATATGTGTCTATGTGTTCATTTATGTGTGAAAATGGAGATATTAGAAATTTTCTTATATAATCTTAAACAAATGAGTATATTACCAGCCAACTGAAATAGTAAATTATATATTATGTAGTATAATCACACACACACACACACATATATATATATATATATATATGTGATTTTAAGTGAGTTGTATCTACCAAGTTCAACCATATATATATATATATATATATATATATATATATATATATTGGGAGGAAGAACTTGGTGTCTTTGGGAAGTGCAGATGAATGATGTATAATTACCATATTTTCTTTTACTTTATAGATATGATCTCATTGGACACAGAATATGCTATGTGGATTATTTATTGTGGAATGTCACCAGACTTTACTTTTTAAATGTCAGTGGTAGTCTAGGAATTAACCAGAGTTGGTGGTTATAAATCTATGCTAGAAGTTCAATGGGAGTAAACATTCTGAGACATAAATACAATGTCAATTCACTAAATTTTTATAGCTTTATTATTAAAATGGAGTTACTAGTTATCTTGTCTATTTCAAAGATGTATGAGATTAACTGAAAAGTGTTGCATAAATTGTAAAGCATCAGAAATGTTAGGTTTTGTGAAATAATACGAAAATTATTTTCAAAGTTTAATTACATTTATCTCTATATGATTAATTCAGATCATTTCTGTTTAGATACATGTGCATCAATAAGAAACTACATATAATTAGAACACAAATTTAGGATAGAATGTGAAAGAGATCATTAATATAATTAATAGGAAAAATTAAAAAAAATAGAGCAACCTACAGATCTCTTATTCATTTCAGAAATTTATAAAAATTAAAGATACCAATATAGAATTGAGCTGGCAAAGAAACTACAATTATTCCTTACTCACTGCATGACAGAATGGAAGAAATAGCCATTATATGATCCCAGTATTACCACAGAGCGAAAATATACTCAGATATCGAAGACTATTAAAACAATGATGAGAAAATGTTAGTCTCCAAGATACTTCAAGCTGATAAAAAAATTGAGATTATAGAGAATTCAGTACTACTTACAGTGGCATACATGTAATTTTTATGCACTTCAAAAATTAGAATAAAATTGTATTGACTTAACAAGAAGTATGTCCTCAATGGAATATATTCCTATTTGAATATAATAAATCACATCATATAACTAACAGTAACACATTGGATTTTTATAAGTGAAGAAATCTCAAGAACATAACAAAATACATCTTTGAGCCTGTGTTTACTTGTGAGTATTAGTGTTTAATAGGCCATTGCTCATCACAATTTTTCTCAAATATTAGTTACCTGATGCTAATATGATCAGACATTACTAACTTATATTAATGATAATGTTGGACAATAGAGGATATTGCCATTCTAGTTTGTTGATTTCTTATAATTGAATTTCATTAATGAATGCAATGAGGAAAATATTTATATTGATAAGCAGGCATTAAAATTGCATGACTTGCTCTTCTGAAACTTCATTTTACATTTAGGATGAGTGTGAACACTAGGATTTTACAGAAAGATGAAGAATATGTTGCTATGACCAATATGTAGCCTCACTTGACATTTTATTACATAATAGATCAGATAAGTAGGTGACAACTGTGTGTAAACATTTACACACCTACATACACAAATATACACTATGTATTCAAAATATTTCACATTTTTGCACATATATACAGCATGATATTTTATGATATATGTGGCAAATTTTTGTGTGTAAAAATACATATTAATCATACATCTGTTTGTATAATTTGGAGTTAAATGTCTGTTTTGGTATTTTCTTTCTAGTTTTTAAGTGAGTTGTATCTACCAAGTTCAACCTCTATAATTAAGTTGTGTGGACACAGGTATTAGAAAAAAGATCAGATATTGGTGAAATTTCTCATTACTACAAATTTAAGAATTCTCAGAATGTAAAGAGATGAACAAACCAAATCGTAGCCTATTTCCACTAACATTATTCCTGCATAATAATATGATTACAGCAAAATTATATTGTAAAAGAATTTTCAATTCTTTTACAATATTTTTGGCTTACTTTTGAATCACTTAGCTAAAAAGCTATAATTAAACACAAAATTGCTAAAGCTTATAGAATTGATACAGAAAATCCAGTTCCATTTATGCTTAACAAATGAAATATTCACACAGAGCTAAGTTTTGAATACATGGCAGAGCCTATGATCATTTTTGATCAGGCTGAGTACGACCTATAGGTTATGTATATATATGACGTATTAAAAGTACAAATAGGGAGAATATAGTGAATTCATTTCAAGGGGAGCAAACGAAGTAATGTAATCTGAGTTTCCTGAAATGTTTCCTTGATGTGTGCTGGGCTGTATTAAAAATAGCATACACCTATAATCCTAGAACTGAGGAATGTGAGGTACGAGAATTACAATTTTGAGAACATCGTTGTCAAGATCTCACAAAAAAATAAAGTGGAAAAGATTTTAAAAATTGTAAGAAAATAACATGGTATAGATGGAACTAGTTTCTCAAATTCCTGAAACCTCAGAAGACCACCCACAGTGCATTGACTTCTTTCTCTGTGGCATTCTCAGCTGTGATGGCCTCCAGTTTAAACTTCCTCACAACTTATCTCAGAAAATGGGTGAGCTTGTAAATGAGATCTGATGTTTATTTATAAGTAATTAGTCTTTTATGAAATATAACAATAAATGATTCTATGCACAAGCAATTTTATGTTCCAGAAACCTTTTATGTAATATGTGAGTTTGCCTTTCTTTCAAACAGAATTGCCAGAGGTAGTCAGTTTTCTGCAGAAAAGACATACCTTTAAAAAGAAAGAACTTGAAGTCCAAAACAATTGTAATTTATCTAAAAAATTATATAAGAAGTAAATGGCAGAGATGAAATAAGAAAATAATCTAAGTCATTTGTCCATCATCTTTCCTTTTATCATAGAATTTTAATAAATTGATATCTAGTTTGGGTAGATAGGTAGAGAACTGAAATTCACTTCAAAATTAACTTTCCACTTTAAGTTTTGGTTCCTATTAGATTTTTATTTGTTCATCCAGTAAAACATGTAAAACAGAATATCATTAAATTTTGTTACAAAGTATTACAAAACTAAAAAATTTTATATTGTAAGCAAACTAATATTTTATTGCTAATTCCATTTCTCCATATCTCCATGAGGTGGTAAAGAATAGATAATATCACAGCAATGGGTCTGAATGGGAGAACAGTTGAATTGAGTTACTTTTCTATAGCTTCATAAATTTTGAATCCTTGGTTCAGAAACTTTGTATGAGAAATTACAGAAAGCCATCTATTTTTTAAAGAAAGAATTCAAGTAAAAAGAAAGGAAACAGAAGAAAAATAATATAGAAAAGCATGAAATTATGAAGCTGAGCTATAAACAGACAAGGCCACTGTAGGTGCTCTGGGGACAGCTGCCAACCATGAATGAAAATTTCTGAAGAATCAATGTACCTGTAGTAAGCAAAGACCAAGGAAGATGCCAAAGTCAGGTAAGGACACTTGCATTTCCAGTCCTATGGATTAATGTTAAGCCAATTTGAATTACTAATCAAAAATTGCATAGCATGCAAGGTATACAACCATGAAGGAGATGGTTTGAAGAAATTCTTGAGAACTTAAAATTTAATAATTGTCAGAAACATAAAAAGTTATAAATTACATAAGACAAATTAAAACATGAATAACATTTTAAGGTACAGACTTTATTTGTAAAATAGACAAACAGAATCATTTGGAATAAATTAGTCTTGTAGATTAAAAAAATATTGGAAAGAGAAAACATGAGACTTTAAAGTGGAAACTGGAGGAAGGAACAAAGTTGTGGGAAAAGGAGTCGAGGAGGAGGAGTGGGATCGAAAGAAGAAGGCTACACAAAACAAACATCTATGAAAATGCCATCACAAAACTTTTACTTTGCATACCAGTTTAATACTTACATTTAAAACACTATGGCATTATCTTTGAGCACATTAGAACACACTGCAACACCAAAGTTGGTCAAAAGGTTGGATAGAATTATCACTTTCCTTGCCCTATAGATGCCAAAATATAATCTACAAGAACATGAGCAACACAGACAAAATAGGCATCAACAACTTCACCTCAGTCATGATCCAGTGCTTCTTTGATTCCCATTTGTGTTTAACTTGGCCTGAGTTCTCTCATGAATCTAACTCTACAACAAACTATATACTAGCTACACTTTACAGTTTGAGACTTAATCATCCATTTATCAAATATTATTATTCATATATGAAACTTTGATTTTGGAAAAGTAAGTTGCATTCATTCATCAAAACTTGTATCAGGCTACATGCCAGAGACTGCTACACCCACCCCTGGCACCTATTCTATCCTTTTGGTATTTGCTAGACCCCAGTGTACTTTTAAGAGAGAATCTCCAGAAGCCTAACATACCACAGAAACCTAGGTAGGCTTCCTGTAATCTCTGTCATCATTTCAAAATGCCAATGTCCCTACTTCTCAGGAACAACCACCTCCTCCTGGCCTTTCTCCCTGGCATTGTGATTCTCCAGATTTGAGTCCAGTCCCACCAGGAATTATTCCAACACTGTTGTGAACTTTATTCCAACCCTGCTCCTGAACATTATAAACACCTCTGCTGAAGGAAGGCGACCCTGTCATTCCTCCCCTTCAGGATTTACCGTAACTGTGACCGTTACCTGACTGGGACCCTACAGTTGTTCCTTTCAGTTTTGAGACCCATTGTCAGACTACAGTTATGGGGTAGACCTGTTCCAGTTCCATTTCCAAGACACTATAGGCACCAGACTGTAGCTGTCAAACAGAAGATCTGGAACGTAGACTGCAGTTGTAAGTACCAGACAAACAAAGGAAAGTGACATTCCAATCCTACTATGAACATCTCTGCTGAAAGAAGGTGACACAACTAGAAAAGAAAGAAAACTTCAAACAGCAAGCTAACCCCAGATTCATAAATCCCAATGCAGAAATAAAGATCACACACACACACACACACACACACACACACACACACACCAAAATAACACATCTCCTACAAAAAATACAGATCCAACAATCCCTAAAGAAAATGATACAGAAGAAATTTCAAAGAATTAAAAAGGCTGATCAGAGCTACGGTAAAATAATTCAAAGATGACACAGAAAGACAACTGAAATGAGGACGTTCACACAAGCAATGAAAACAGAAATTGAAGTGCTGAAGAAAAACAAAGTGAAATGAAGGTAGAAGTGAAAAACTCAAGAAGCCAAGTACAAGCCTCTGTGGAGAGCCTCACTAAGGGAAGGAATCATGTGGAAAACACAGAATTAGAGGGGGAAGTAAAAATAGAAAAATTGGATCATCCTGTGAAGATCAATGAGAAATATTAAAGAAATATGTAAAGAACATTGAAAACTTTTAGGACACACTGAAAGTCCTAACCTTCAAATTGTGGGCACAGAAGGAGAAGAATATTACAGTGAAGGCTTAGAAAATATCTTTGGTATATTTCCAAAACCTATGGAAAAAGATACCTATCCAGGCATAGTAGTCTTACTGAACCCCAATAGACAGGAATAGAGTAGAAAGGACTGTGGTGTGGGTTTCCCTGAAAGCACGAGTGGGAGCACACATCCAGCATCACAGGCAGGCAGCTCTGCATCTGGAAGAAATAATTCAGTTTACTGCAAAGGCAAGTTTGAGAGCTTGGGACATGTGAAACAGGAACAAGAACCAAAGCCCAGGATGTCACCCTGGAGATTTGATACAATGCCTAGGGCCGGGAGACCAATTGCATGAGCGGACCAAGCCCTGCACCCCCATGACCAAAGGAAAGAAAGGAAAGAAAAAAGACTGAGGCCAGGTCAGGATTCCAGGAGCCTCTGGTCTTAACTGGGGCCTAACCAGATTCTTCGCTCTCCGCAGGCCCAAGGTATAACCCACCAAAGTCTTTCATCTTCTTGTTAACTTTATCAACCATGCCCTGTCTCTTTCATCTCACTCCCCATGCCAAGTACCCTAAGTAGGAAGAGACAGGGGATTATGGGAAGCTTGGGCTTCCTCCAACCTGATACCTAGCACCCTGATACCCATTAAAAAAAAATGAACAGACATTTTGTTGAAAATAAAAAAAAACAAATCAAAACCAAAGAAAATCAAGATTCACTTTTGGCTGCCTCCAAGAAATAAGGGTCACCATTAACAACAGACACTACCTGAGGGTAAGAGTCTGGGAAAAGATATTCCAAACAGATGGAATAAAGAAATAAGCAAATGTAGCTATTTTAAATCTGATAAAAAAATGAATGAAAATATCAGAAGAGATAAGGAGGGACACTTCATACCCAATAAAAGAGAACATCACAACAACAGTGACCAACAACCAACATCCAACAACGGAACATCACAGTTCTGTACAAATATGTATCAGACACAGGGGCACACAATTTCATTAAAAACCCCGATTAGACCTAAAACTAAAGATTGATCACAGTGCAGTGATGGTCGATAGCTTTAGATATGGGGGAAAAATAAACAAAGAAACTCATAAAATAAATGACATCATAAATCAAATGGACCTAAGAGATATTTACAGAACATTCCACCCAAACATACACACACACACACACACACACACACACATACACACACACACACACACACACATGCATGCACACACACACACACACACACACACAACACAAGTTTTGCAGCCCATGGAACTTTCTCTAAAACTGACCACAAAAGAGAAGTCTCTACAAGTATGGGGAAACTTAAATAATATCCTGAATTCTGTCCAATCACAAAGGAATAAAAGGGAATATCAACAGCAACAGAAAATCTGCAAGTATGAGAACTAAACAACAAACTATTAAATGAAAATTGAGTAAAATGGGACCTCTGGAAGAAGATTTAAAATTTCCTAGAATAAAATGAAAATGAAAACAGAGCATAGCAAAATCTAAGGAGCACAATGAAGGTAGTCTTGAGAGAAAACTTTACAACACTAAGTGCCTGCGTAGAAAGTGCCACGCTAGGTGACGCCGCTTTTCTACTAGCATTCAGGAAGCAGTTGCAGGTGGGTCCCTATGAGATGCAGGTCAGCACGGATTCATCTTATACTAATAATTTAATTATGAACGTGAAGGCCTTGGAAAACCAAGAACAAAGTCATCCAAAAAGAGTAGATGGAAAGATAATAAACAGTCAGGCCTGAAATTAATGAAATTTAAATGAAGAAAACATTACAATCATTAAAAGTCTCCTAAATAAGAAGAGCCTAGAACTAAAGTTTCAGTGCAGAAGTCTACCAGACTTGCAAAGAATAATCAATGCCTACACTCCTTAAATTAGTCTATAAAACAGAAAAAAAGAGGGAAAATTTCCAAATTCTTTGTATAAAGCCAGTATTTCTGTGATACCAAACACAAAGATACAATAATAACAAAAAATCTAGGCCAAGTTCCCTGATGAACACAGACACAGATTTCTCAATAAAATACTTGCATAGCATATTCATGTACACATCAAAAAGATCATCTACCATGATCAATTTGGCAGGGATGTTTCCATGAATGTAATTCCACAACTTTAATCTACCACTTAGTAGCATCTGGGACAGAAATTACATGATTGTTTCATTAGATGCAGAAAAGGCCTCTGACTAAAGCCAACAGCCATTCATGGTAAAAGTTAAGGAGAATCTAAGGATACAGGAGATTTATCTCAAGATTACAAAGGCAATGTGTAACAAGAGCACAACAAACACCTGGCTAAATGGAGAAAAGGTTCAAAGTATTTCCACTGATATCAAGGAATAGACAGGATTGTCCAGTCCCTCCACTCCTGTTCAATGTAATGTTTGATGCTTTAACTAAAGCAATAAGAGAACTGATGGAGATTAAGGAGATACGGATTCAGACTCCATTACTAATTTTCTGACTTCCGTGAATTTTCCATCTGAAACACACATACCTAAAAGAGTCAATGCTACTATCCACACATAAGAGGGAACATCAGACATTTGTTTTATGGGGTCTGAATCATCTCACCCAGGATGATTGCTCTCAGATCCATTCATTTTCCTGGGAAATTCATAATTTCCTTTTGCTCAGCAGCTTTATCTCTGCTGCCTAGCCTCATAGTACTGGCAGCTGCTATGCATGCACCTGGAAGAAAAACATATTATCAACCATATCTACCCATGAACTTTGCAAGGTAAATAATGATGGACACGGCAAAATATTCCTAATGGTGAAACTGTGGCACAACTGTTGTGGGAGTAAACAAAAACTTTTCGATTGTATTTAAGGCCCACTTTATAAGATGAAGCCCATAACTGACATTGTTATTAGGTCTAAATTCTTTGACCGGACTGGTCACAGTTTAGGGGGGAACTTACTATTATCCAGTTAAATGGATATAGTACTAAATTGTGTTCTTAATGTTATACTTGTAAATTAATGCATCCTTCAATTTTCTCTATAGAAGCTTCTTATTTCAGCAGGTGGCCATTAACACAGAGATTCACAGCTAGTCATTGTGTAGAAAATATAAGACTATAGGGTGCTGTTCAGCCCTAGATGGGTCACTTGTATCTCACTCTCTACTCCTAAAGCTCAGAAATCATTATGGAAAATGGGGCTAAAAGAATGTAAGAGACAGAGGTGTTTGATGAACACAAGGAAACTTTGCCAGACACATATGAACACAGAGCACTTTTGAGAGCATGAGCAATACTGTCACAATCCCAAAAAGTAAACACAGCGTGGAGAACTGGACAAGTCCCAGTTCTAGCTTAGGAACTGATGGAAATGGACAGCTGCTGGGAGAGGGAGAGTCAGTTTCCTTCAAGGGTGTGGTCACAGGGAGATTTCCCAGAAGTCAGATGAAGGTTCCACGTCCAAGAACATTTGGGAAACACAAATTAGATTTGATAGGCTTTTAAAATAATAGAAGACATGAATTGAGGGGTAGCATAGGGAATTGGGGTTGGATCTTAGAGGAGTAAAGGGAGGGAAATCTGAATATGATCACAATACAATGAATGAAATTCTCAAGAATCAATAAAATTATTGAAAGTAAAACTTATGTCATAACTATGAAATATGAAAATTATGCCCATGCAGGGTGAACTATGATCAGACAGCTAAATTCAGCTTCTTTATCTATTTTTTTCAGTATGTTTTGAATGGTATCATCTTTTGAAATAGAAGGTTAAGATGAAACCTTCCTTTTTTTCTCTAATGGAGGAGAGGCTTATTTACACAGAAAACATACAATACAATAATCATGCAGTAGTACCCATCAAAATTCTTTCCTTCTCTTCTAAGTACACTCTTCTCATCTCGAGTCCATGAAACTATTGTTGATTTGCTCTGTAGGTGGAAGGAACACAGAGGTTAAGGTTTGGATAAACCCCAGCATTCAGGTGAGATACTAGTCACTACTTCAGTTGGGTACCACATGATCTTAGATTTTAGTAGCTTGGATTGTTAATTACACAAGGATACCAGAGCTATGCTTGCAATTTTACAGTTTAGCAAAAATGAGAATGAAAGATAAAAAGAAATATTCTCTTGGTCTTGTTCAAGTTAAAGATTACTACAGCAATTGTGGTGTGTGTGTGTGTGTGTGTGTGTTTTGAACATCAAAGTAATGAAATGTGAGAAACAAAATATTAGGACTTGTTCACAAAAGATGTTAACATGACCATGATAATGTTTTGAAATTTGTACTAGAAGGCAACTTTTTCTCAATTCGGATGGAAAAATACTAACATAAAACTGAGATTCCTAGTTCTAGTGAAGCAAATACTGACCTAAAACTGAGACTCTTAGTTCTAATGAAGCGGTACAGTATGCTTTGACATAAATTTAAGAAACTTACTGGCTCCTGAAAAGGTAACCTATTTCTGGCACTTGACAATGTATTTGCTAGTCTGTAGTATCTACTAAGGGAATTCTTCCCTCTCCCTCCCCCATTTAAATCCTACTTATATGTATTTGTACATATTTTAAGGAGTTTGTACAGTATATTTTCATATGACTGTCTCAAAATATCTTTAGAAGTGCTGGGTGTGGTGGTGCATGCTTTTAATATCAGCATTCAAGAGACAGAGGCAGGCCAATCAGCATGATCTATATTGCAAGCTCCAGGACAGCTTTAGCTACAAGGAGACCCTTCCTCAAAAAAAGAAAGAAAGAGAGGGAAAGAAAGAAAGAAAGAAAGAAAGAACGAAAGAAAGAAAGAAAGAAAGAAAGAAAGAAAGAAAGAAAGAAAGAAAGACTAATAGGTCTTTAGTGTTATTTATCCCGCCCCCAATCCTTGCTTTTCTATTCTCCATGCTATTTAATCCTTCCTGCTCTTTATTCCCCATCTACCTTTTTATAATTGCATTCTATCTCTCCTCCCTTGTAACCCTCTTCCCTATGTACAATATTAGCTTCCTGACATCAACTCTCTTTACAACTGGAAAGAAAGACATAGAAATAAGGATTCAAAGCCTGTATCACCATACAAGTGAAAACATGGAAGATTTGTGTTTGGGGATCTAAATTATCTCATTTAGGTGATTATTTCCATCTCTATACATCTTCCTGTGGATTTCATGATTTCATTTTTCTTAATAGGTGAATACTATTTCAATGTATAAAGGTACTACATATTCATTTTCCAATCTTCTCTTAATGAACATCTAAGTGAATTTGATTCACTCACTATTGTGAATAGTGCAGCAGTGAACATGGATGAGCATGAAAGGTCCTTTGAGTTTATGACAAAGAGAACAAACAGGATCATGTTGCAGATCTATTTTTCACTTTCTGAGGAACTTCTACACTGTTTCCCACAGTGGCTGGAGCAATTTGCACTCCCATCAGCAACGAATGCCCTTCCGTGGCTTCCACATCCATATTTGCTGTTATTCTTTCTTTTGGATCTTTATGACTAGAATAAGATGAAATCTCAGAGTAGTTCTGACCTACATTTCTTGGATGGCTAAGGTTGTTGAACATTTAATATTTCTCAGACATTTGAATCTCATCTTTTCGAACCTCTCTATTAGCTGATTGCAACATTTTAAATTTGTCTCTTTTCATGTTTAGTTTTTTTTTTTTTTGAGTTCCTTGTAGACTCCGTGTATTCCCTTTGTCAGATGTGCAGCTGGTGAGTATGTTTTTCATTCTGTAGGCTGTCTCTTTACTTGAATATTTATGTTGTCCTGTCCAGAATATTTTCAGCTTCATATGTTTCCAGTTGTCAGTTATCTTAAAGCTTGTACTACCGGGGTCCTTTCATAATATCCTTTCCTGAGCTTGTACGTGCAAGCATATTCCCTACCTCAGTCAGGTTCAGGGTATCAGGTTTTATGCTGCAGGCCTCCATATATTTTGAGTTGAGTTTTTTGAAGCACAAGAAATAAGGATCTAGTTTGAGTCTTCTACATGTTGCTGCCCAGTTTGACCATTTGTTGATGACACTGTTCAATGTGCAAGTTTTACCTTTTTGTCAAAAACCAGGTTATTTAATTCTGTCAACTCTATTACACTGATGAATGTGTTTGTTACATGTCTTGTCACAATAGATTTGTACTACAATTTAAAATGAGGGATGGTAATAACTCTAGTAGAAATTATTATGAAACAGTGTTTTCTTGACACAAACAGGGCAGTTGAACATATAACCTCACAGTGGTTGGAAAGCATGCACACGACGTGCTCAAGCTCAAGCCAAACAAAATCTTCACATGGAGTGGGGAACAGGCAGGAAATTCCTTTATGAGAATAGTCCTCCTACCAAGGTCACTCCGTTAAAATAAACTGATTCTCCCTTTCACTGCAGCTATTAATTGTCACATATTCAAGAGTATTTGGGCAATAAAACCTGGACTTGATAATCTTTAAAAATAAAAGGACACAAAGTTGTGTGAGTAGAAAGGTTGGAGAAAATGAGGGAGGTGAGTGAATATGATCAAAATGCACTATAAATTCTCGAATAATTAATGAAAGTATTATTTTTTAAAGTTATGCAAATAAGACAGATTTCTGTATGTTTCTTCCTGTGCTGTGCATTTCAGCTTTTTTCAGTGTGAAGCTTTGAATTTATCAGGATCTCTTTCTACTAATGATTAGCAGTGTTCATAGGACTGTGGCATCAAGTGCTTGGTTATTTATATGTTATATCAATGGTATCTAGTAATCTAATGGTTTGCCACACTAAGTAAGGATATTTTTGTACTTACACACAACCTTAAATTTTCTTTTGCAATTAGGCAATTAGAACAATTGTGAATAGAATGGACTGTAGCACACATACACACATTATAAATATAAAAATAAATCTTAAAAAGGGTAAAAACAATTATGGATCAATAAAAATACTACTTTACTACATGCCCACCTATATATACTGACAAGATCATGAAACTAGGCAGCATTTAACAGATATTAATTTTCTATGTAATTTAAGGTGATAAGCAAATTATTTGCAAGCACTCCAGACTTCCTCCCCAGACATTTATTAATTATACAGAGAAAATGATTATTTTAAATTTGAGAAATCTGACAGACAATGTACTAAACCACTAATGAGCTGCTCACTCGGATTAGAGAACACTGCTTGTTTAGAGTCTCTTGTAACTCCAGCTCCACAGGATTGGACACACTCTCTGACATACTCTTCTGACCTCCATGGGCACTGCATTCACATGATAAAATATAACGCCACACACACACACACACGTGCACACACACACATATATAAATCACTCTCTCTATATATATATGTATATATACATATATATATATATGTAAATCTCTCTTTCTCTATATAAATGATAGATAAATAGATAGATGATAGATAGATAGATAGATAGATAGATAGATAGATAGATAGATAGATAGATATGAGAGTCTCCCTGTAACCCCAGGCAACCAGTCTGGTCTTGAACTCACAGAGATTCACCTGCCTCTGCCTAAGGAGTGCTTGGATTAAATGTGCTAATAATTCAAGTAATTTATAAGTAAATAAGTAAATATTCAGTACTTTAAAAAAATCTCTGGTAACAGAATACATCAGAGAGTAATTTTGCCTAATATATATATTTATATATTTATATATATTTTAAGAGAAATTCCAACTGGGGGTGTAACTCAATTCGTTGAATACCAGCGTAGCATGAACAAAGCCTTGTGGTCAATCCCTATTACTGCATAAACCAGATTTTGTGGCAGATATCAGTAACTGGACACTGAGAAAAGGCAAGAGGAACAGAAAGAAGTTCAAGATAAAGTTCACAGTCAGTCTGTGATTCATGAGCTGTGACTTCACATTCTCCAAAACAGCAACAAATTATATACAAGCAAAAGTTTAAAATGATGAAATATCACCAAAAAGTACAATAAAATAAAGAGATGGACCTACTGTTCTGCCTTAAGAAAACTGACAAGAGATAAATATAATTGCAATTTCCTATGTAATTCATACTATTAATGTATCTTTCATTGAAAGAGTTTAATATATCTTATTTAAATGATCAATATGTTTAATTTACTCAGTGGCTGTAAAATCCCCAGATTCCGCCTTTTAGAAAGATTTATTGTGGTATTAAATGAGCAAATTATTCTGACCCTCTGACAGGTTCTAATTCAAATGAGCATTGTGCTTTTCTGAACTTTTCTCCTAGTCATTTAAAAAATTCCCAAAATTCATTTTTTTCTAGTATCCGCTTGATGAGATATCCATGGACTCGGTTCTCCTTTCTTTCAATGAACAATTAAACTTACAATGCTGAACACAAAGACTATCTCTGCGGGCTTTAGCTGTAGGTGTTGAGCCTATTCATTTTGTAGAGAATGCTGGAGCTTAGATCAAGAAGTACTTGAGCTTGAAGGGAGGACTAAAAGAGGAATTTTAAATGTTCAATAGTTTTGTGAGATATGAGGCATAATTTCAGTTCCATTTGAAAACAAATTGATTATAAATATACATAATTTGTATTTAATTTGACAGATTTTTAATGAGAAAAAATATATGCTTGTCTATTTAATATCTTTTTTCTATCAGAGAAGGAAATAGGTGGAGAGGAAGAGAGAGAGAAAGTGCGTAATAACTCTTTTTCCCCCCAAGCAGGAAGTGTCCATTTACTAGATGTTTCTATGAGATTCAATAGATATTCCAGGAATGACTCAGTGGGAAAATCTGAAATAATACTCACCATTTTATATTTCTCTACTTTTAATATTCAAAGTTTTGAGATACAAGTGTAATATTCTCATGCTTACATACATGATTTTATATGTGTGGGGATTTATTAACTGTGTTCACAGAGTGCATAATTCTAAAATAACTGGAAAAGACCTGATTTATGGAATGAAAATATTTTTCTAAATTCTCTAAGAAATCAAAAAATGGTACTTCTAAAAGAAGCATTTTCTCTTGTGTGTTTTATTGATTTTGGCATTATAAATATCTTTAAATAATTTTGAACACATAAGGAAATTAACTTTTTTCATATAGTGGGTAGTTATACATATGAACTCACAGCTATGTTGACTGCATGCCCAAGTCCCATGCCAGCTCAAAACAATCAAATTCCCAGCATAGACATGAAGAAGTGTGTCGGAAATCCCAACCCAGGCTACAAAATGTTTGGCCACTGATGGCTGCCGGGAGGGGAAAGAGATTCTCTTAGAGAGATGGGACTTGTGATAAATTCATCAGGTCTAGTGAATGGACACACAGTGAAGGACACAATTCAGACTCTACTGACCATATTATACATCTAATAGAGTACAGTAAATTGGGCAATGAACAGTCAGGGAAGGCACAGATTTGAGGCATATCTAAATAAGATCTTTTTTTTTGTATGAAAATCACAAAATTCAATCCAAAATTTTAAATAAGGTGTAGAACAGTGTGAGACAACTGTTTAAAAATCTAAGCTCTGAGGAGAAGCAGTGTGTAAAGTCATCCAAATCCTTTTGTTAGGCAGACCAAGAACGGAATGCCTCAGAACTCCACAGAAGCGTCACAAAAGTTGAGACCCCCACAAAAATCTAAGTTCTGTACCAACACAGCAGAGCTCATGAGTGCAGTGAGGTCTGTGTACCCTCTGGAGATCTGTTCATGGGAGGCATTAGTGATGAAGGCAGTTTTACTTTAAAAACTACCCTTGACTGCTTTCTTTTGATATTCAAAAAACTCTGCCTTGCATTACCTCAATACCCACAAGAGAAATGAAAGTCACTTTGTATGATATTTTATTTCATTTTCCATTCAAGGATACTGTAGGGATTGTTAATTATGGAAAAATTAATTTTATTCTTCTATGGATATATGAAGTTCGGAACAGTATCTGCTTTACTGTTCCATACACACTTCCTTTTCAAGGCTATACATAAAGACAAAATGAAAAAAATATAATTTAAATTTCCCAGTGCCAATATATTCATTCTTTGAGTATAAAGCAAATGTACATGAATTAGACAATAAATTTCAAAAATGAGTGTAAAACTCTTTAATGACTTTAGACCACTTCAAAGTATTGAGCTAGAGATAACATAATGGAAAAAACATTCCAAGGTACATAAGTCAGCATTATGAAAAATGAAATACATAAAATAAGAAATATTAAATAACAAAAAATAAAAGGCAAATTAGTTCAGATAGTTAATATTAAGAATTAATCTTCCTTTTGAATCTTATCAATATTAAAAGTGAATGCATTATTTAAGATTGCATAGACCTTGTCCACACTGTCATAATTTCTGTGAGTTCATATAACTGACCTGCTGTGTACAGTAGTCATTCACCACCTCTAGCTCTTACAATCTTTCCAACTCCTCTTCCACAGTGAACCCTGAGTTTTGGGAGGCAAATATTTGAAGTAAGTGTTCTATTCAGTGATATACATTCAGAGGCCTCTTGTTCTCTGCAGTTTGGTTAAGTGTGGGTTTCTGTGTTAATCGTCATCTACTGCGTAAGTATCTTCTCTAGCGAGAGTTGAAATACGCATTAATCAGATGCTAGGCCATATTACATATATCCATATATATGCATATATATATATGTATATATATGAAAGTACATTAAATTGAGTAGAATGGAGAATGAGGGAAGGTGAGGATAGGGGAAGGCATGTAAAGACCATCAAACTATATTGTATGAAAATGACAAAATCTAAATCGAAAAATTAAATAAAAACAAATGGGGTGATAGTCAAAAAGATCAATGTACTGTTTTACATACTCACCCAATGAAAACTACTAGTATTTAGAAAGTTTTATAAGACATATAAATTCATAAAAAAGAAGAAATGGTAGATGTCAAATCTCTGTTGTCATGTAGATGTATGCGCAGTTAAACCTGCACATCTGTGAAAGTGAACATGTTTGCAGGTATTTTGGTTTCATAGCTGAGTTCAAGAAGCGGTCCTGGCTTAGGTAGCACGTATTGTATTTGTAAATTCTTCAACAGCTAAAACTTATTTATGGAAAGTTCACTTCTTATTGGGTTGGATATAAAATGAACTTATACTTACAGACAAATTTTCCATAGAAATATCATGAAATTTATAGAGTAAATCTGAAATCTTTTACATCTTAAAAGATTCTTATTCCTTTAAAATTTCATTTATTATTCATGGAAATGCCGTTTTTTTTTACTCAAATTATCAAATGAGTATATATGTTTCAGTTTAGACCAAATCTGTTCAAAAGACCATGACAGTCTTAACTTTTTAGTCCTTTAGGAAGAGAATCAATCTAATGAAATAATTAAAACTCACTCCATTTTATTCACCATATATTTATAAATAAATATCAATAGCATTAAAAAGATGTTACAAGAATCAGGCTTATTTTGATTGTTTGTGTAATTCCTCCCTCTATCTTATTTTTTAGGCTTCTTGGAAGTCGGGGTTCCTGCTCATTTTATGATGTCTGTGACGTGCACTGCACGTACTTATTTCTTCTATGTGGAGCAACAGAATGTAATTCAGCTGTTCTTATCCTAGAGCTATTTACAAGATTTTCAATGCATTTCTTTGAGTATTTCTTAAGGTATCTTTAGACATGGAGCTTTATTTTCAAAATGTCCTGTTTTTCAAATTTGATAATTAAAATATCACAATTATTAATTTTACATCACCTGAAAATAAGAACACAACTCTGAGTTATGTGTTTCTATTACCACAGTAATGTTTCCAAAATACATAATGCCACCTCTGACCAGCTCAAGGAATGTTGTGTTTCCTAAGGAGTTACTTATTCGTTTGAAAATGGTTAAGATAGATTTGTCCATTTAATGCACTTTGAAAACTTTAGTGATGATTGTATGAAACTTAAATACAGGTTATAATCTGCAAGTAAATAAATCCAGGTTTTTATGCCTCTAACATGAACATAAAACAGATGTGGAAATAAAAAGAAGCACTTTAGGGGGATGTCTATCAGTCCTCCAGCATTCCAGAGGGTACATTTCACAAAGCTGAGTCCCATTAGCAAGCAATAAGGAATGGAAGACTATACATATGGCCCCTGATCCTTTTGTTGTCTGTGTCCCCCAACCTTTTATGTGGGATTTTCTCACGATCGCATCAATGAAGGGATAAACTAATTAGAAATAACTTTGGTGTTCAAGTTATAAACTGTGTTAAGGGAGGTAGGATTTTAACTAACCAAAGCAATTGCATTCAACAACTCTCTTTGATGTCTTGTGATAGCATAGAAAAAACAAATCTGAAAATCATAAAGAAAAATTGCCCCCCCTAATTAACTCAGTTCCTCAGATAGCTCTTCCTTTAGAGTAGAAAACTTAATCTACATATTACGCCTGTACATTTTACTTCAGTATGAAATATTTTAAGATTGTTTGTATATGTTTGAACTCTCTGATAATCACAAACAAAACAACACCTATCTGTTCAGATGTCGTAAAAAGGAAAAAAAAATAGTAAATGAACTGAATACTTTTCTTATATGTGGATATAATATAAAACAGAAGAAATCTACACCAGAAAACTTATGCATTACATCTCAAACATTCCAAGTAGAATTCTACACATATATACTAATCATCACAAAGTTATGGACACATATTTAATGGATAGACTTGTAATTTGGAGATTTAGGGTCATGTTGCAATTCTATGATTACCTGTCCAGGAGATGACATGCCCATTTCAGTTTTAAAAAAGGTTCAATAAACATGTCTTTTCCCTGATTCTAAATAGATTTATCAAATCTCTGATAACCAATTTTAGTTTATAATAAGGCAAGGTAGGCTAGATGTACAATGTGCAAATTCTCCTGTTTCCTAAACCTAGTGGCCAAAAAATCTGTACTCTTATTAAACATTTTCCTGCAAAGTTAATAAAACGAATTAGAGCTGGGGTTATAGCTCACTTGGTAGAATAGTTGCCTAACATGAAGGAAGCCTGGGGTTCTGTCTCCAAAAACAAAGTGCATTAGTGTACAGTGTACACTGAGAGTCCAGTACGCTGGAAATAGAAAACAGGAAGAAAAGAAATTCAAGGTCATCTTTAGATACACAGAAAGTTAGGGAACACCCAAGTTACATAAGACCATACCTTTCAAAAGATTTAAAATTTAAAAACACAGGAATAGAAACAATGAAAATGCATACATTCTTTACTAATCTCTTCACTTAAGTATTTGAAAGACTAGCTTCTGAGTTCCATTTATTATACACTGGATATAGTTCATTCTGAATAAAAGTGTAGAGGAAATAGGGTAGAGTTATTACCATATTTTCAATAAATACTCTGGAATCTTGATTAATGGTTTATTGAACTCTGTATCAAAATAACAAATACCAGATCCATCATTAAAATTGAGACATGGACAAACAAAGAAATGTGTGCAAACTGGTCATAAAGTATGAGAAATAGTAGGTATGAAGCTATGCTCTTTATTCTGAGATTTCTAATTAACATTTTACCATGCACAAAATTGAAGATTTCCATTTCTTATCACAGCGAACTATATCATATTACCATGCATTTCAGATATGTATGGAAAATAATTATCAGAAATTACAAAGAAATTAAACCAGATGGAGATTCATCTGCTACAGGAACACCATGAAATAATTGTGAAGTGTCAATTATCAACGGCTGTGTGCAAAGTGAGAAGTGATTAGATTTTTGAAACTTAACAGCCTGATAAATTAAATATGATTAAACTTACACAAACTATGAAAATGAATGTTAATGTGTCTGCAAATATCAAAGAAGAAATAAATGAAATACAGAGTAACCAAGTTAGTCAATATGAGTTGAGAGAGGAAAAAGTGGAAACAAAGAAACAACAGAATGAGAGATCCTGATACAGTGGACTTTAGCCAAATAGAGTCACAATTACATTATAAAGGTAACCAAAGTATGCAAAAACAGGAAGTTGGCAGAAACAGCTTTTGAAAATACAAGAAATAGCTACATGTTATGTGTGGAAAATGTTCATTAAGAATAAAACAAAATTTGAAATTAAAAATATGAAAGTGTCTTCAGCAGTCCTAATATCGTCCAGAAGGCCGGCATGATTCCTGGAACATCACTGATCTTCAGTCTGCTTTGGAGACTGAAGGAGCAGATGGGTTCTGATTTCTAGCAAGAGTGGCCACGAGGCCAACCACAGAAGTAGAAACAGTAGTGACAGGGTGGCCGAACTCTCTGTTGAGATGTGAAGGCTGCTCCTGAAAGGATGATTGTTCTCCCTTCAGGTAACCTGATCAAGACAATTCCTCACAGGTTGTCTCTGCAGCTTCAGTGTCAGCTGACTCCAGATCTAGCTAGTCAATCTGATAACCAAAATTTAATCATTACACCCTTCAGTCCTTCACTCTTATTTCTCTATCCCTCCTCTGAGAAGCCAGGTATATATTACTATAATCAGGATGTATTAGTTTACATATGTAGAATTTTATATAACCACAATTACACTGTGCACAAGGTTTTCTTGCAGTTTTCTTTACACAACACAATTTTTTTTAACATCCATCAGTGTGAGTCAGTAGTTCATTATTCTGAGAATTGTCTGGCATTTCATCTATAGATATATTGATTTTTGTTCTTGATTTAGTCATCCATTTGTTCATATGTTATGAGTATTCATACATATTAATGTATATATGTCACCATGTGTAGATCCTCTGAGAGAAAGTCACATATTTCAAACACAAACTTCAAAGTGTTTTGAATAAGAATCATATAGCATTTGTTCACTGAATCAGGTTTAATTCCACCTAGTCTATCTCTGTGTGCCCCTTGGTAATTGAACCCTGGTCTTGAACTCTGATACATATATTTCTTAAAATGATCCATATCTTCTCTTTTATTTCTATAATTGTTTTTAAAAGTTTTGTGATTCTCATTCCAAAGTCCATGCATTATTATGCACTCTAAACTAATGACTTTTAATTAGATAATAAAAATGAGAATTTGGCTGCAACCAATTTAAAGAGCTGTTCTAATTCTCAGTCAATGTCCTTCCTAATTTTGGATATTAAAATGGTCTTTATTTTCCCTGGTGAATTGTGCAACAGGTGTGCACATAATTTGTTATATAATATTCGTTTTTGAAAGAATACTGCCAACACTTTTCTAATCTACTGCCCTTAACATTACAGATATATGAACATAAGGCAAGATTTTTTTTCCCACAATACTTCACAAAATGTTACTTATAGGTAAAATCTGCCTCCTCATAAAAACCCTGATTCTTCTGTAGAAGCAGCTCCATATCACAGTTGGAATGGGTGAGGTTAGGTGACTCTACTATACACTGTCAGCTTCCAGAACTAAAAGGAAGAGATCTAGGGAATCTTTTATTTTTTTATGCGCTTTGGCAACAGAAATAACACCTGAGTCAACCCTTACAAAGAACTTCCCTACACATTTACAAGCTACATAGAAGTTGGGTTGTAGCATACTCATGGAGACACACTGGCTACAATTATTACTACTACGTAAATATGTCATTGTAAAATACTGCCCCACCCCCCCTACAAAATGGCATCAGTGCCAGCTCACCAGGTAAAAGTTCTTGCACCAAAGCTTGATCCGAGAGCCCCCATGATGAAGAGAGAACCAAATCCCACAAGTTTTCTTCTGATCTCCATAGTGGCATACGTTGTTCCCTCTGCCCCATCAAATAAAAAATGTTAATGTTTTTTTCATGAGAGGATTTATTCAAGGCTGCTTTCAATGGAGAAGCGAAGCCAGAACTCAGCCTGAGTTCACCAGGCTTGAAATCAGGGATGAAGAGCTTGAACACCGGGAGAGCTGGAGTGGAAGGAATTGAACCTAATTTATTAGCTGTTGCAAAGTAAAATAAAATATTCCCTTATTTTCATTATAATGGGTAACATTTGAAATTTGAGAGCTTGTAAAGTGAGACTGTTTACTATGGAGGCAGAGAGGGGAATAGAGCCCCTTATCGCCAAGCTTCCTCTCCCTGTTACTTGTTGCATTTCAAAGGCGTGGCTTCCGGCTTCAGGGTCTAGGAGAAAGCCTTATTTGGGTTGTAGAACCAGCAAGATCATCTTATAGAGGAAAGGAAGGGATTTACATCGTTGAGATTTATCTGTGGAAAGATTTTGCTGTTGTTTGAGAAACACTCTACCCAAGACTGCCTAAAGCTCAGCAGGTATAGCACACACTGCCTTCAGTCCCTTAGTGATCCTCTTACCTTGGCCTCCCCAAGGCTGAGATTAGGGGCGGGCCCCACTATGCAGACCTAATAATACCAAGTTTTCAGTAGTAAAATTTATGACAGAAGGAGTTCAGAGATTCAGTCAGAATAATGATCTGTCCAACTGAGAGGAACTTATGTGATTTCATAGTAATCATCTACAGCCAAACACAGCTTTCCAAACAAAATTTTATAACTGGAGTGAAACACATCTTTAATACTGAAAACAAATTCCTTAAGGAAATCCTGAGTGCTATATCAAAGAAAGCAGGAATAAAATTGGGGACATCTATGCATCAAAACTAACCAGGAAAAAAGAGTAGAAGTAAATCACAGTACCGTTTTATAACTGAGAGATATCTTTGCTGCCTGAAACATTTAAAGACCAAATGTTCATATTGAATAACCCTGTATTATGATTAGAATCAGTGCAATAATACATTTTAAATGCTCATAATTGATGATTGATACTTTATCCACCATTCATAACAATTAGTTTTTAGTTTTAAATAACCCTTTCCTTCCTGATTGACACCTTTGCTCATGCTATGGCCCAGGTTATGTGTTTTGGCTTTCAAAAATACTGAATTACAAGTGTAAAGGATTTTACAAAGAACTTGGAGATCTATACCACCCAAAACCTTTGTTTTATCTGGAGGGAAATTTTGTCTTCCTGAAAGAAAGATAAAAATTTTACAGTGTTACAGAATAGTCTCTTTTACTTAAACTGAATCCTGTAATTTAGGTTCTGATATTTTTTAGTTCATGAGCATTGTAATAGGTAAGAAATATATTTGTACTATTAAAAACATTTAGTAGTTTAAAACCTGGTCTTCCTGTGGGGGCAAATTACCTCTCAGTAATGTTATCACTTTTCGAACAGTTTATGAAACTGCTTTTGAAACAGTGATAGGCAGCTGCTATTTTACCTTTCATTTTTAAAGAAATAGTGTTAAGCCTAAGCAAGATTTAGGAAACTATAAAGTATTAGCTGGGAATTTAAATACTTTTTGTCTTCACTGATACTAATCACAGCTTTTAGGAGAATATTGCCAAAATATATGAATGTACACAACAGACAGGAAGAAAAATGTCATTTAGACATGTAAATTGTGGCCTGACAATGGGAGTATTATTCATAAGACTGAGATTATCTCTATGGTTTCTGAAGTGACCATATAGTATTTTTGTTGTGATTAGGTATTAGGAGATTATTTTCAAAGTTCGGGTCTTTGATTTGGCATTTTTTATATAAATATCCTAAGAAAAAAATTACTGAAATCAAGTGTGGATTTATGCTTTGAATCTCTGTGAATTTCAAGTTCAAAGGAATTCAACCATTAGTTCTACATGTTCTTTCTGATATTATTTTCAATTTTTAAAATAACTTTTCTTGTACTGTTCAGCATCTGATCATTCAGAAAATGAGCGCACACTAGTTAGAAATCTACATATAAGCTGTATTTTTTTAAATATATCAACCAAATCAAACAATCGCACAGTAAAATGTAAAGAATTTTACTCATGAACTAAAATGACCTTAAGTTTTCAGAAATTACAGGTAAAATATCTGACTTTTTTCATTTTAAAAGCTATAATTTAATTGAAGCTCTTCTTTACTGTTTTTAAATTATAAATTTCCCCACCTTCCAAAAAAAAAAAAAAAAAGCAGCATCTGCTCATTTGAGACAGCATTATCAGAGAAAAAATATAAAACCATAACGAAAATTTATCAAGAAATTAAGGGTCATTGGGTTGGATGGATGTTCAACTTTCCTGTTTTGCCTTTTCAAAGGACCTCCACTAGGAAGGGAGAATCACTTTAAAAGACTCTAAAAAAATGGGCACAATTCCTAGTGTGTTGAGATGGTGAGTTTATCCTGCCCAGAATTCCTGCACAAGAGTGCAGTGAATTCTCCATAAATCTGCCTGGTTTTGTTTTGTTTTGCTTTATGTGTGTGATCATTCAGAAAAGAATAACATCTCCTTTTCTTCTTTATATTGCTTTTCTAACCATGTTTTCCTAACACCTCAGGCTGCCCCCAAATCTTGAATTTCTTTATTTTTGCCCCTTTCTCCTGCCTGCCACATGGCTGCTAATTACCAAGTGTCTGACCTTCATGCTGGCTCTGAACCAGCTTGGCTTTGTGGGATTATCCCTCTCCCTCTGTTCTTTTCCTAAGGGCAGTCTGCTGAGTTGTACAGCTTGCCTGCCTTGAAGATTTTTCTTTAAATTCTAATAAAATTGTCCCAAAGCTTCCATTTGAGTCCATTCTTAATTCTTTTAAGAATAAGACTAAAAACCCTTAAAGAACCCCATTTCTCCCTGTTTCAGTAGATACAAAGTGGTTTCTTAATATTGTGTGTTTATAATTTCATAGTTAAATTGTAACAAATTCCTAAAGGGAAAGAGTTTGTATCCCAATTTTCCTCTCTCTCTCTCTCTCTCTCTCTCTCTCTCTCTCTCTTTTTTTTTTTTTAATGTATCTTGTCTGAATTTATGTGTCTTCTTTTTTTTTCCTGTTGTGGAATGTCTATGGAGGCCAAAGTGGGACATAATATTTCCTGGAACTGGGGTTTACATTTCGTGAAATGATGTAGTGTGGATTGATTCTCTGAGGGAAAAGCCTGATGCGCTGTGGACAAACACCCCTCCCAGAGTGGTATCACCCACGACCACCTTGTGCAGAAAGATGAGGAGCTGGGAAAGTCCTATGCCCCACCCACCCTGTCTATTGGCCTTGGATGTAAGAAGAGAGGTCAAAAGTATTTAAACTGGGGGCACCAGGAGGCTGGCCCTTTTTTCCCCTCCCCCATGGGCCATTTGGATCTGTTCACCAGAAAGTCTCAAGATCCCAGTCTCACGGATTTACTAATGTAACTTGTGGAGGGGAGGATGGCCGTCTGTGTTCTGTAAGTAACCCCCTATCCACTGCTCTGTTAGTAAGGCCAAGTAAACTATGTAAACTAGCTAGAATTTGTTTAACTGTCTGGAGACAGTTAGAATAGAGAAATTTGTGTGTTTGTTGCAAGGCCTGGGGCGATTTTGGGGTGTTGTAAGGCAAGGGGAGAGAGGCAGGTTAAGTTGGTCTGCCTCTTCCCAAAGTCAAATTTTAATAACAATTGACAAGGAGGATGGGATACAACAAACAAAAGGAAGAACTTTGGAGGATCAACCATACTGTCCCTAACATGGAGAAGACCAACATTTGAAACAAAGTTGCGTGAGGGAAGATTGTGGGCAGAGGAAATTTTGACTTGGCGGACTGTCCCCATCGGACTGGCGTGTGTGATTTCCATTGCAGGGATAGGGAGATCTAGAGTGAAATACATAGCTAAGGTGACGTTGCCTAAGCAGATGAGATCCGTGAGACAAGTACCGGCATGGCAACCCACGTGTAAGTGGTATGGAGTGGCACGCCTGCTTGACCAGTGGGGGCCACCTTGGAAATATGGTGATGCTTTGAAGACAGTAGAAGGTCTAGAACAAAGTTTGCAATCCCTGAGGGTGGCAAGCCAAGAGCAAAGATATCAGCAAGCAGATGCCAAGGTGGCAGCCATTACTGTTTCTCCTGAGGGATTTATCTCAGGATGAGGCAGCAGCCCGGAGAGAGACCCAAAATGTGAGAGAGAGAGATTAAGCTGAAAGAAGGATGTGAGGCTTGCCTATTCTGTACTAGCCTCTGACCTTGCTAGTAAATTGGATAAAAGAGAAAAGGAAGTAGAGACACATGGTTATCCCCAACTGAGGTTCTCATGAGCACCAGAGACTGGAAAACTATCGAGGAAGGACAGGTGCTATTGAGGGAAGTAGGTATGAGGGAAGCTGTGTTTGATGCTCAGTCCATGAGCCCAGACAGAAGTATTTTTACCAGAGTCTTAAGAAAGAAACTGATTCAACAAGGCCCAAGAAACTGGTATGTAACTTTAGTGTCTGTGTTGAGCCCCACGGTGAGGTGTCACCTGTATGAAGCAGGAGAGGCTTTAGCTGATTTAAATGATCTAGACCAACAGGTAAGTCAGGTTCAAAAAGTGCTAAAGCAGGTAGACAAAAGGGAAAAGAGCCCCATAAAGAGGCCAGTTCGCGTCTCCTTAGCACAGATGTGGTTGGATCTTCGCAGGGCGGGGGTTGCTAGGGAAAAAATTGATGGGCAACAAAATGCAGTCCCAATGAGTCTGTAGAAGGCTTTAAGACTCAACCAGCAGTTTACCACTGGAGTAAGAGAGGCTGGAGACCAGAAGGCAAGGGTTGCTCCAACTGCACCCCCTGCTCCAGAGGAAGGGAGCCTCATGGGATGGGAACCTCCCCAGCCACTTCCTTGAAAGGATGACCAAGGTTGCCCACAGGTGAGGTCCATGGTGGGTGACCGGAGGCCCCATGTTGAATTAAGAATCTATTGGTCCTCCGCTCATATACAAAACACATGGGCTTTAGTGGACACTGGAGCAGAGTGCACATTGATTCATGGCAATGCCCCAAAACACCAGGGCTCGTGGGTGGCAGTGGATGGGCATAGAGATAAGACTATATGGATGAAGCATACTAGGCTTACTCTGGGGGTGGGCAATTACCTGCCTCAGGAGTACAAGGTGTGCATCTCTCCCTTGCAAGAGAACATCCTGGGGGTGGATGCCCTACTAGGGCACACCCTGCATACCACCATGGGAGAGTTCTGGCTGAGGGTGCACACAGTGAAAGCAATTACTAGGGCGTGAGAAAGGTGGGAACCAGTAAGATTACCCACTCCATGAGGAATGATGAATATCAAAAAGTATAGGCTTCCTGGAGGTTGAGAGGAAATTACAGAGACCATCCAAGAACTGGAGAGGGTGGAGGTTACACCACCTGCCCAAAGCCCTTTCAATAGCCTTGTATGGTCTGTCTGGAAGTCAGATGGCTCCTGCAGAATAACTGTAGACTACGGGGAATTAAATAAGGTGGTGCCTCCTATCTACGCAGCTGTGCCCAACATCACATTTCTAACAGAACAGCTGGTGCAGGAAATGGGGTCTTTCCATGCAGCAGTGGACCTTGCTAATGTGTTCTTTAGTGTCTCCTAGGCAGCTGAATTCCAGGACCAATTTGCATTCATATAGAGTGGATGACAGTGGAAGTTCAGAGTGCTTCCCCAAGGTTATCTCCACGGCCCCACTGTTTGCCATGGGATGGTGGCTCGAGACCTGGCCCTATTACCCTGTCCTCCCTCTGTGAGAAGCTTCCACTATATAGATGATATGTTGAGTGCCTTACAGATTTGGAAGCCCATTTGGGGGACATGCAGGTGCATCTGAAGAAGCAAGGATGGGAAATCAACCCAGTCAAGGTACAAGGGCCTGGCACAGTGGTGAAATTTTTAGGAATCCTCTGGTCAGGAAGGACTCACATGATACCTAATACAACAACTGAAAAAAATTTGCAGTAACCTATACCAATAAATGCAAAACAATTACAAGTATGTTGGGGGCTTCTAGGATATTGGCAGATTTTCATATCTCACCTTGCTCAGGTCACCTGTCCCCTGTATAATTTAATAAAAAGGTGCACTACATGGGATTGGGATGCAAAAGCCCAAGAAGCTTTTGAACAGGCAAAAGCACTGGTTGGGCAGTTGAAACAACTGTGTGCTCCCTTACCCCAGTGTCCCTTCCTATTGGAAGTCACCCTAATCCCTGAGGGTTATGGGTGGGGTTATGGCAACAGCAACCAGGGCAAACTGTCCTGATAGATTTCTGGTCCCAGTCATGGAAGGGGGCGGAGTCCCGTTACACAGCCTTAAAGCAGCAGCTCCTAGCCGTATACTGAGCACTGCAGCAGGTGGAATCCATTACAGGCCCCTCCCCCAGTACTGTAAAAACCGCGTATCCCATAACTGATGGGCCTGCTAGCCAAACCGCTGTCTGGGGTGGCACAAAACCAAACATTGCAAAGGCGGCATGCATATTTACAGCAGTGAAGGGTAGTTTCAGTGAGCCCAATCACCAATGCCATGCAGACAGTACTGGGGCTGGTGTCATTTCAGAGCACTGAGCCTCCCCCCTTACCTCTTACAGGCGACCCTTCCAGCAAGATCAGCCCAGGTGATAGAAGGGAGTCCCCCAGTCCCTGCTGATGCCCGGTATACTGATGGTACCAGCAGGGGAGCTAAGCAAGAGTGGGTAGCTGTGGCAATACAGATGAACACTGACACTATGTGGCTGGACAAGGGAGAAGGGGAGAGCAGCCAGTATGCTGAGTTGAGGGCAGTATGGATAGTAGTGACGCAGGAGCCCTGGCCAAGAACTATCTGTACCGACAGCTGGGTGGTGTTCAATGGCCTAACTTTATGGATGACCCAATGGGAGAAGGAGAACTGGCAAGTGTTGGGATGGCCGCTGAGGGGACAACAAATGTGGAAGGAAATACACAGTAAAATGCAACAAGAGCTAGTGCCCCTGGTGGTTTATCAGGTGTCAGCCCACAGCCTAGTGAGCCCCCAGGGAATCAGGAAGCTGATGATTTTACTAAGGTGAGGGCCATCTGTCTTCAGGTGCCCTTAGAAGCAGCTCACTGGATTCACATAAAGTCTGGCCACAAGGGGGGCAACATGGCATGGAAAATAGCCAAAGTTGCTGGCATTCTTGTAAAATATTGTAAAACATTTTGCAATCTGTCCAGGCCTGTGAAGCGTGTTCTCGACTATGGCCCCAGAGAATGGATGCCATGAAAGCACATGTGCATAAGTCTGTCACCCCAGTAAGAGACTGGCAAATAGATTATATAGGGCCCCTGCCAGCCAATGAAGGATGAAAATATGTTCTCACTTGTGTGGATACTGTCACAGGCCATTCCATGTAAGCAAGCAATAGGTAAGGCTACTATTAAGGGCCTGACTCATGTATGGGGGCCAACAGAGGCTTGATAGTGACCAGGGAACCCATTTTACGAGTGCAGATGTACAAATTTAGGCTGAGAATAACCAGGTTCAATGGTATTTCTACCTTCCCTATAATCCCACTGGGGCAATGCTGATTGAAAGAAAAAATTGGTTGTTAAAGGAACAGTTGAGAGCCTTAAGTTAAGAAGGAACTCTACGGAGATGGAAGAGAGCCCTTCCCAAAGCCATATGGCTGTTAAATGAAAATCCCAGTACCAGGGGTGGGCTTCCCTCTGTGAATTGTTGGCCAGGGAAGGCCTAGAGACCCCTCCCCCAAGCCATAAAGGCTGTTGCCTCAAATGTGGGTTGCACCCCAGAAGCCGACAATAAGATCCTTCTGTTGAAGATGCCCCAAGTGGTAAGTGCAGGAAAGGGAGAGATCAAGCTGGGACTAAGCTGGAAATTCCCTGCCACTGGCTTGATGGCCTTCATTGTGCAAGAAGGTGCTATGCAGAAAGCCAGGGGAGAATTTTCCCCCACAGTCCTGTTCAGTAATGGACCCCGTGTGTTACACTATCGTCATGCAAAGCAAGACATTCCTGCAGGTGCAGTAGTGGCCCATCTAGTGTATGTACAACCAACAAACTTCCAATTGGACTTATGGCCCACTCCCAGGGGAGGGGCCCACATCTGGTACTGTAAGCCAGGTTGACTCCCGAGAGGACAGGACAGAACACACTCCATCTTGTAAAACGTCTCCATCTTGTTGTTTACTGTAAAAGCACCCAGTACCAGGAAAAAAAACCCCAAATTTCCCTGCCCCATTTGAGCAGCCCTGAGGTATCCTGTCTATAATCTAGCTCTGTCTCTGTTACCAAATCAGCTTAAAATGCACCCTTACCACATAACCTTGCCCAGTCAAGAAATGCCAAGACATGGAATTCCCCACTTGTGGTTTTTCCCATTAAGAGCATGTTTCCCCCTTCACTTGGGGCGACCATCCCTCCACCTGCTCCGTGGGTGTGTTGGGCTGTGGACCCAGCTCGAGCTTGCAAATAAAGATCCTTGTGTGATTGCATCAGATTTGGCCTCCCTGATAGCCTTCTGAGAGGACCCTGTGACTTGGGCATTATATCCCCAGTGTTAGGGGAAGTTATAGATCCCAGTGGGGAAGTCACTTCAATTGTTTTACTGAATGGATGTGATACGCTTACTACCAGTACCATCCAAACATTTGTGTTTATGCCCATGAGTAAGGTTACAGTAACAGTCAGTATTCGTATGGTTTATATGAATGTCATCGCTTCCTCTCAGTGATTGTTGAAGTATTTCTGTTTTGTTTTCTACAGTAAGATGAAAGGGAAAGGACATCACTAAACAAAGGATAATAAGACCCAGAAATTTCAGACTGCCTTGCAAAAAACAGAAAAAAAAAAGCCCCACACCTGTCTTCCCCACTCCATCCCCTTCCAAGGCTCAGGAATTTTTTGCAGAAGAGGAAGGCGTGAAGAATGTAAGGGCCGGAGAAGAGGGTGGACTGTAGATTGATTCTCTGAGGGAAAAGATAAATAAACACCTCTCCCAGAGTGGTATCACCCAGGACCACCTTGAGCAGAAAGAGGAGGAGCTGGAAAAGTCCTATGCCCCACCCATCCTGCCTATTGGCCTTGGATGTGAGAAGAGAGGTCAAAAGTATTTAAACTGGGGGTGCCAGGAGGCCGACCCTTTTTCTCCCCTCCCCCATGGGCCATTTGGATCTGTTCACGGGGAAGTCTCAAGATCGCAGCCTCACGGATTTACTAATGTAACTTGCGGAGGGGGGAGGGTGGGCGCCTGTGTTCTGTAAGTAACCCCTTACCCACTGCTCTGTTAGTAAGCCCAAGTAAACTAGGTAGAATCTGTTTAACTGTGAGTAGAGAAATTTGTGTGCTTGTTGCAAGGCTTGGGGCTAATTTTTTGGGTTGTAAGGCAGGGGGAGAGAGGCAGGTTAAGTTGGTCTTCCTCTCCCAAAGAGAAATTTTAATATCATATGAGTATCGGTAACTGAGTCCAAGTCCTCGGAACCCACCACTCTGTACTTGGGTACTGGTAAGCCATCTAATACATATATTTGGTACTGGATCCTCTGCAAGAGCAGCCAGTGCAATTAGCCACTGAGCATTCCTTGTAGCCCCAGACATTTACAGTTTATACGCATGAGCTGTCATTCTTTCATGCAATCTGCAAAATAGATTAATTTGGTGTCATACAAAAATCATTAACACTAAGTTAACTCATTATACCCCTCTGCTGGTTCTAAGCCAGTAATTAAGAAAGAGGGTATATAATCATCTCATTCCAATTGCTTTTGCTAAGCCATGCTTCTCTCTACGCCACTATTAATAACCACCTGTAGCACAAAATGCATAATGTGCTCATTTTTCGTGGAGACATAGGAGAGATGCATGTCTTTAGGCAATGTTCACCTTTCTTTTTGGTGTTGTTACTCTGCTTTTCCCCTCTGGAGCCCATTTGAGGGAAACCATTTTATTGTCATTAAAGGGTTTGATCTGTCTCTAAAACATCATCTGATTGGCTACATCGTACTCCTTTTACACCATGTAAATTCTATCCACGTTGGCCTTACAAAAACAAAGAAAAATAAAGTCAATTAAAAAAAAAGTCAAAGTGTGCACAAGGAACATCAGACAGGGGAAAAAAATAATGTCAATGACTAGAAGTTCCATTACGGCTTTAGGTCTACATAGATATAGACATGCGGGAGCAATCAATGTGTGAATGTTTTTCATGATTCATGATTTTATTTTCATGTTATTCTGCTCTGTCCCAATTTTTCACTAATGAGATTCATGTGAGATACCCTTCCCTTGACCAATAGTGCATTAGGAATTAAACATGACAGGGTAGTGACTGGATATGCTGAAGGAGATAATACAATTATTGTTTATTGTAACTACTTTTTATTATGTTCAAATTTTTAAATTAAACTTTATATAATACAACAAATCTTGTAGAGGCTCTATCTGATATAACAACTTAATTGCTAAAGAAATAAATTTGAAACTCTCCAAAGGTATCTGCTTTTATTAATGGCCTAGAGATATGCCTCAGTGGTTAGGAGTGTGCAGTACACTTAAAGGCTCCCAGCATCTCTATCAGGAGGTTCACAAATACCTGAGCCTCAATTTTCAGGAGATCCAACATTCTGTTCTGGCTTCTGAGGCCACCTGCACTAATACATACACATATCTGCATACAGAACCACAAACTTTTAATATAAAATAAATCTTAAAAATCCATTAATATGAAAATCCTTTGGTGCATAGACACTACTCAGCTTGGTAGTACAACTTGTATATTATCATTTCCCTTAAATAAAATTTAAAAATAACCATAACCATTTTCTCACAGAACAAAAATTATAAAGCAGCAGTTCCCTAAGACAAAATTTCTCAAGACGTATTAGTCCTTGGAAAGTTTAATCATTTTAGCAAGAGATAATTTGGAAAAAAAATCTAGAGCCATTTCAAGACTGAAAATCAAAAGTTTATTATAACTTTTCATGGAAATATCATATGGTAATTAATTTTTGCTTTCTATACTTCTGATTGAGTTTGTCATCACTAACATTCAACAGTCTAGTTCTTAACTATAATTTTATAATATATTAATGTTCTTGTCATTTTGTGTTAAATTTGCATTCCCATCATTGTTTCACTATATTAAATGCTCAAGTAGTTAACTGGATCGGTGGGAAATGTATTATTGTATTATAAATGTGATTATGTTAATAACAAATAAATCTAAGTTAAAATTATATTATTAAAAAATTAAGTATAACATATGAATATGTGTTCTTGTATAAGTGATTCTGTGGAGTGTTACTTCACCCAAATATCTTTTGAAAAATTAAATCAAATAAGAAATTCTGTGAATAACAAATGTACATTTTTTGGCTCTGCAATATATAGAACTCTAGTTTCCAAGGAAGTATGCAATTTTAAACTTTATATAAAAAGTAGCTTGGATAACCAATGTGTTAACATAATTTTAAAAATCACTCTTTCATGGAATTAATTTTGCATCACAATTTATAAAACTGTGTAAAAATACAGAGGCACAAATGAATGTGATGTACCGTATAACCAAAATGAAAGTGGGAATACCAATGCTGAGACACTTATAAACCCAAAGAAATAAAGTCTTGCAGGGATTTTTTTGTCATATTCATAAACTAGAATATATGTGTATGTATACATGTATATATAACCTAGATGAAATTTTCCATATGTGGAATATGAATACATCATCTACATGTAGAAATGATTGAATGTGTTACTCCTAAGTCAATGTTGCCTATTATGAACAGTGACACATACTGAAAAGAATATTTAGGATCAATATCATCATTGCACCAGGATGAAGGAACATTCTGCTTTGCTAAAATGAATTCATAGACTTGTTGATCAAAGTTTATTGAGAAATACTGTTGGAATGACAACGAGCCTACCTACCTGAATTCAGAATTAAAAGGATTACTGAGACTTGTGAGTGCAACGTTGGCCGTGGACTGACCTTTGACTCAGATTGTAATGTAAGGAGGTATAATTTTAGAAGTTGAAATGTATTCAATAGAATCAAGATGTTATTAAGATTACTTGGACAAAAATCAAGGTGGACCTTCAGTCTTTGACATTGCTTGGATATCTGATTCATTGTTTCATAACCTTTGGAGGAAGCTTCTGTGTCACTATTAAAAACAAAAATGAAAAAAAAAATAAAGATCTGAGTGTAGTGGCACATTCCTGTAGTTCTAGCGCACAGAAAGTGGTACAAGAGGATCTCAAGTTAGAGGCCATTCTAAGATATGGAGGAATATCTTGCCTCCAAGAATCAAGGGCCAGCGATGTAACTTGATGGTAGGTGTTCAGCGAGCACTTATGATGTACTAGATGCAGTCTTCACCACTGCATTGCACAAAGAGAACGTTTAATTCCCTTGACATTAATTTATATGAATTGTGCATGTGTGTGTGTGTGTGTGTGTGATTATGAATATTTTGTAGAATATTCTGAAAGTGTTCCATTCTCTGATAACTAGATGTCATTAGTATTTTCGGTATTTAATTGTTCTGCTGTTGACCTCTCTCTGGGATATAGAAATAGAACCCTCGGGAAAAATAACAAAACATATATATTCAATGATAATATAGGTCTTTTAATTTGTTTCCAGTCTCTCAGAATTTTTTTTCCATAGTTTTATAGGATTTCATGTTTGTTGCCTGGTTTGGAAATTTCTTCTGGTGGGAGAATAATTCTCTTTAGTGGTAGTTCCAAAAGAATGGTCTCTGGGCAGGTGATTGGAACTGCATGGGAACTGGTTACAGATGTGAATTTTGCTCTTGTCTCTGTCTTCTTGAACCTTGTCCCTTAACACATTTCATAAGAAACACTGGGAATATGAGTTAGCAATCTTTTAATAAGCCTCCAATCATTCTAAGTCAAAAGTTTGAAAACCACTACTAAATGTTCTTATCTCGTTACATAAAACTCAGAATGAAGTACTCAGGGAACTATCATCTATTCAATGTTTCTATTCAAATATTAGTCCTAAAAGTATTTTCAACTAATATAATACACAAACGTCATTAGAGCAAGTGAATTTAAGGATATGGTTTGGATATGGTTTAAGGATATACATATATGAATATGTGTGAAGTTGAATTTCGAAAGCGTACTTTAGGACACAGAAAAGTAACACTGTACGCAGCATGAATTTAAATGTCTTTTTTTTCCTGAAATATTTACAGATTTGAACCAGACACTTCAAATGGACAGACAGGAAATATTATTTTCCTTATTTATTTCTTTCTTTTAAAAAACTTCCTGAATATACTTATAGGTAAGCTAGAAATAACTCTGGTAGCTGACTGCCATTGCATTTAAAATGTTATATGAGTTCTTTAAGCCCCAAATTATGAAAACATAGAAGAGAGCTACTCAGCGCTGGTGACGTTTCTAAATTATACCATAAATTTTTTTGGTTTTAGATAATAGTTTACAACAAATTCATTTTGAGAAGACACTTTTCCTTTTTTTTTACTTGTCAATGTAATTTGTATTTATTCCTTTCAGTGTTTGCTAAAGAGGAGCTTTAAAGTATCTTATTCAATATACTAAAATAAAATAGTAAAAATCTTTAAAGTTTATTCCAATATTAGCAACTTTCAGTGTACTGAGAAATGACACCTGCATAAATAACTCTGAACTATCCATTAGAGAATATCCCTTGATGCATGGCAGGATCAGGAGTTAGCAAAGACAGTAAATGTTATAATACATTTGAGGAACTTTAAGAGTTAATAAATACCAATTATTGCAGCAGCCTAGTTTTTTCATATAATATTCCAGTTTTATATCTCCATGTCACTCTATATCTTATCTATACAGACAATATAAGATGTGGAAGAAAAACCACTATGATTTGTCCCAAAGGAAATCTTTCCAAAATAATAGACCTCCATTTTCCCAGTCCATCCTTTTACTCCATCAAGTTCAAAAAATGATAGTCTTGACACTCACAACACAGGAACTTGGGTATAGTTCACATAATCTTTGGAGGGACTAAATCTTTACAACAGGTCCTGGACTCAGACACTGCTCATAGGTATAGTGAAATGATGGAAACAGTGTAATGGAAATAAAAGAATAAAGAGATGAAGATTTTTGAAACAATTTTATTAGGTACATACATTACAACCACTCTATTTTTTTACTTGTCAGTTTCTTCATCTGTAAATTAATACAACTTTAAAATGGCTAATGTGTGATTTAATATCTGTCATCCCTACTCTCTTCACTAATACTCAAGGCTTCCCTTGTAATTTTATGTTGTCATTAATAAAAGTAATTAACTTGTTGACTTCTAAGGCAATGGTTACTGCATTTTATTTAG
Organism: Eospalax fontanierii; assembly: GCA_035773235.1. Classification (NCBI taxonomy): domain Eukaryota; kingdom Metazoa; phylum Chordata; class Mammalia; order Rodentia; family Spalacidae; genus Eospalax; species Eospalax fontanierii. The sequence continues at coordinate 83,066,409 of CM069532.1, read as the reverse complement.
CAATACTTTTTTTGAGACAATGATTTTAATGTCTTATGGTCTTATTTTATTTTTCCTACAATTCATCAGCTTTAATGCTGTTGTTGTATTCTTTAATGCTGTTCTCATAGAACAGAATCTAACTTCAAACATCCCATCAGTATTAAATATTTAATGATATTTGAACACTTAGTTCTTAAGGAGGTTTTAAATCATTCTGTACTTACACTGGTGTAAATCATAGAGAGGTAGACTCTGCTAGTTACTGAAAAATAAAATGTAATCCACTACAAGAGCGGTAAAATCGCAAAGGAGATTTTCTGTTGTAAGGAGGACAAATAATGTATTTCCATTTATTTCCCTAGCGTAAGAAAGTTTTTTCTGCTAATTACTGGTTAATGATCATAAAGTGCACCGAAAATATGCAAGTGCTGTATATAGTCCTTATAATTATGGGACCTTTATGACTCTTTCAAATTATATGATCATTTAACAACATTTGGAAAACCTTTACGCTAATTGCATCTCCTAGTCATTTACTTTGCAGGGTGACTGCTCCCATTCTGAAAGAAAAATATTCACATTCTCTGGGCACTCATCCTGTTGTATTACATGCCCTGCTTTTCATATCTGATTTTGGCTCAAATATTCTTTGAAGTATGAAGCTACATCGACCCCTCCAATGGAGAGAAATAATATTGGTGGAAATGATTCTTTATTCTCTTTCCTTAATGATTAATATTTTCATGGCCTTTGAGATGGCTCCAAGGGTATAGAACTTACTATAAAAACATGAAAACCTGAGTTTGGATCTCCAGCACAGATTTTAAGTCTATTATGGCAGTGCACACCTGTAATCCCAGCACTTGGTGGCCAAGTGTAAGTAAAATTCAGACTCAAACTTGGTATCTGGCCCCATTTTCCCTTGGTCCCTATGACAAAGCAAGGTCCCATTTTGCCAAGCTACAATCTCAGAAATGAGTTAGTTTATTGGACTTCTTTATAGAGCAATGGGTGAGGGTTTACTTACTTGACTATGGATGCTCTCCTCCTAAGGTTGCACTGGAAACTCCATCAATGAATGAATAATGACTTCATCACAATCACACAAATTGGCTTCCAAGGTTTATAAGTCCATAGCCCTTCCCTTTTTCGCAACTATGGCTGGCTGGTTGGTTGGGAGGTGTGGCTGACTCTCCCACCCCATTATTTCTTGCTGAGAGTAACAGTCATCATGCTTACCTGTGATGATCCTAGGCAAACAGGTACAACCAAGCTTAGGGAGAAGGTATCTGTATATCACAGTCCTAAGCAACACAGAAACAGGTGGATCCCAGGAATTTGTGGGTCAGCCTGTGCGGCCAAAGCAACAAATTCCAGGGTCAGTGAGATGCTGTTTCAAAAATTAAGATAGAAAAATGATTGAGGAAGACAGAAAGTCAACCTCTTGTCTCTACATATGCCTGCATGGTTAAGTAAATACACACACACATACACACACACAAAAGAAGAAAAGGAAAAGATAACTTTTCTAAATTTTGTGTAAAGCTTACACCGCGCACATCACATATTCCTTTCACACATTTAAACACAAACACATCTGATTGTGACCAAATACCACATTTTCTACTTCCTCCTCTAAAGGTGCAAGTTCAATTGTCTTGTGAATGTCTTGGCAGTACATCCCATATAGAACTCTCTAAAGACTGCCATAGCAAGTAAAATAATAACTTGCTTACATGAACTTTCAGGATTTGGAAAATAAATGCTTGGCATGACATCAAATATTTGTCTAATTTTTTTAGTTTTCTGCTTGGGTATAATATGAAAATGTAGGGCAGTTCTTTTACTTTTTTCATGTGTAGATGTACAAAGTAGCTGCTATGATTCATGCTGGACTTTCCCCATAACTTTGGAGATGATTTCCCCCGGTGCTCTGTTCTCTGTCTGAATTGAGCAGCAATCAATTTATCATTGAGCAAGGAAAACAGAACAAAGTGAGGAGTGTCTTAAAAAGAGGCATATGTTTTTTTACTGTCACCTAAGTTTGCTTCATTTGGGAAACTAGACTATAACCATGTAATATATCAAACAGAACAATGATTTATAACTAATAATTTATATTTGTCTGTCAAGTGTCACTAACAGTATATGATGAAGATCATCTGTTAACATTATATATGCTTATGATCTTATAATGATTACTGCTTCACTTAGTGTATTATCGTTGCTCTTCCAGTTTATTAAAGCTAAATATCAATCATTCATATGCTCAGTTTTAACATGATTCAACATTACAATCTGTTTTTCATGAATTTATTTTTATAAACCCATACATTCCTGTAATTTAGCACTTAAAACTAACATTTTTAGTTGCTCTCTGAATCAGATGTCAAAACAACTATGAATTTCACATTTTTTTGAGAAAATATTAAATTAACATGTAGTCTAGTGCAAGTGCTTTGCCTCAGTATTGATCAACTTTTATTTGAAACTAGAAAGCTCAGTCTTGTGAGTCATGCTGCCCACGGCTAAAACACCTCAAACACTAAGACACGGGTCCATGTGGGAAGAAGGCATCCATCTGCTCTGTGCTACCCTTGTGTGTGTGTGTGTGTGTGTGTGTGTGTGTGTGTGTGTGTGTCTGTGTGTCTGTGTGTATGTGTTATTTGTATATGTGCATGTATGCAGGTATTTGTGCATGTGTTTTCTTGTGTACATGGAGGCCACAGGACAAACATGGGTTTCATTCAGTAACTCTACCCATCTTGTTTTTGGAGTTTTTCATTGTTTTATAAATTGCTAAGTACACTAGGCTGGCCATCCAAGGGCCCCTATGCGTTTGACTCCTAAACTCTGTGATTAATCATATGTACCATCAGTCCTGTCTTTTCCGAATTCTGGAGACCAATCTCAGGTCTGTTTTCACGGCATCTTAATTATATTCCATTTGTTTTAATAAAGCACCATGACCAAAGGCAATGCATGGATAAAAGAGTTTATATTGGTTTATGGATTCAGAAGGAGAATTCATAATAGTAGGGAAGGCGTGGCAGGAAGTCACTGGAGAAGGAAGCTGAGAGGTCACATCTTCGACCACAAACACAAAGCAGAGAGTAGCAACAGGAGTCAGGGCGAGGCTATCAACTCTTAAAGCCTTCTCATAGTGACATGCCTACTCCAGCAAGACTGCACTTGCAAAACTCCCCCCAAAAGTACCACCAACTGGGGAATGAGTGTTTGAATAGGTGAGTGACTGGGGGACATGTCTCATTAAATCCAGCCTCTCATGATTAGCATTTTACTGACCACTATTTTTAGTCAGGACCAAGCCATTTTGAAACAACCTGTCCCAATTTTGTTTGTACTGGGACACTTTCAGTAATGACAAAAATTTGGTCTCTAGAAGTAAAGTAACATGCTTCTAGATTCTTGACAGCCCTGCTATAGGGAACTCTAGTAATGGTCTACCAAGAAATATAATTATATTTCACCTAATATTTTTGTAACTGACCACTCGACTGCCACCCCTTTCAATGGCCAATTGCAGGTCAAAAAAGAGAAAGTTCTGTCTCTCACTCCACCCTCCCTTTTGACCTATAACTGCTACAGCTTGTAAGAGGATGGCCTACTCTGATTCTTATAGAGACCCCCTCTGCAGGTGTTCCCCCAAAAATGCCTACACTGTACTGGATTCACTAGTTCCTTGTCTGTATTTACTTATTTATCAAATAGTTCATTTGGTGTAGTATGTGGGCTTTCCATTGGGGGTTCCCACTCCTTTCTTCCTTTTCCTCCTTGATCTCTTTGTATCACCTTTTGCTTTGAGGGTCTTTGACATGGATAACTTCTCCATTTTGCTCTCATGTCTACCACTGGCTGATTGATCTTGGGTGGGTTTTGAGAACTAATTTTTCTTCCTCTAGAAACTCTTCCTTTTTCATGTTCCTCCTGCTGGACTTTACAGAAACATGGATGACAGGTGAAGGGTTTTCCCCAAAATAAACTATCAGTGATGGGGCAGTGGGAATTGACTGTCTCTTCTTAAGTGGTGCTGTAGCTAAACCTGTTGGTTGCACAGCACCTTCTCCTTTTAGCTTATTTTCTGTCAGGAAACATCTCCTTTTCCACCCTTTCTACCAAACGTGGACCAGAAATTACATACCTGTGTAGAGACTCCTTAAAGTATTCTACTGTTCCATGGCCAGAGCACAGGAGGGTTCAGCAATGCTTGCCACTGGTGAGAGGGCACTACATTTAATTTCCATATTCATTTGCTGGTCTTATAGTTACACAATTGAATATGGTCCAAGTCTTCCTGCATTCAAGTCTTCATCTCTACTTCATTCTGCTCTCTGTTTATCGGGCTGCCTTCTCCTTTTAGGTTCTCCTGCGTAGAAGTCTCCCTGCCAGTCTCCTGGATCTGATTCCCATTCTAATTTGCCCATTTCATGTTTTCTCTCACCACAAAAACTGTCTTCTCTGCCAGTGGTACGCTTTCCATGGCTGTTACTAGACATCTTCTCCAGAAAATCCTTTTTCCTCCAGGTGGCTGTTTCCCTTCCTAGAAAAGCCAGGTTTCCGCCCCAACTCCCTGCTCTGATGAGATAACCAGGGTATCCTTTTGTGTTCTGACCTCTTCTCCAATTCTGATACATGTGGTGGTCCTCCCCTCTTCCAGCTTCACTTCCGTATCTTCCCATTAATCTCTGCTCCCTACACCTGCGTCCTCAGTAACTGGTCGCTTTCCCGTGGTCTTTCCATTCCCCTCCTGTGGCCTGTGACCTAGATCCTGCCTACCTGGTATCTGCCAGAGAGAAAAGAACTAGCCTTCACCTGAAGCTTCTCTTCGCTGACCCAGGATCCATACTGAGCACACTGGACATTCCTCTCATGGATGATACCCCGAGGTACATTGTTTTTGAAAGCTAATCTATGTTCAATCTGAAGACTTCCAAACTATTTCTGTAGCCTGTTAAGATACATTCAGCCTCACCTCTTTCTGGCCTTATCCCTGCTTCCCCTTCCGGACAACACAGCTCTTGGACAAGTGGCAACAGAAAGGTGTTCCTTCAGGAAAACATATAGGCCAAAATGACCAGACTAACCCTTACCTGAACCTTGATTATACAAGGAAACTTTTGTGAAAGCCCCACACAGTTATGAAACTGTCACACTTTCTTTGACACTGTTAGTAGTCAAATGTGATTGCACTATTTTGTTATCTTTTTATTTGCACACTGCAGCTCAGTGTTACATGCATGTAAATGTTTGTATGCATCATAAGATTCATGGCCAGTTTTAAGTTTATGAAGAACTGTGTACATGAATTTACGATAGGTGTACGTCTATAGGTATGCAAGGTTGAGCATATATGTGGGTATGTACATGATCATATAAACTTTTTACACTGATTTGCTTTTTAAAAACAATTCTCTCAGTATATTTTAAAAGGTTCCCATGCTCTGCTTATAGTAAATATGTAAGATATAGCTGACTGGATTTCTGTGGTTTTCCTTTGAATTTCTTCTACATTTTATTTTAAAATATAATTGGCTCCTGGGTTTTGTGACACATGACTTTAATCCCAATCCTTGCGAGACAGAGGCAGAAAGATTTTTTGAGATCAAGGCTACCTGGTCCACATAATGATTTCCAGTCAGCCTGGGACTAGAAAGACCTTGTCAAATAAAATATATATATATATATATATATATATATATATATATCCCAAAACCTCAACAAAAAACAATAAAATGTAATTGATTTTTAATTCTTATGTAAAAATTAAGCTATTAAATTTAAAAGGTATATAATATATAGTCAATAAAAAGGTAAATAAAGGAATTTTTTACATACAAAGGTTTTTAATATTGATTTTTAAATATTTTATTTATTTTTATTTTATGTGTATGAGTTTATTGCCTATATGAATTTGTTCCTATATCATGCAGTGCCCAAGGGCGTCAGTAGAGGGCGGCAGATCCCATGGAAATGGAGTTATGGACACTTGATAGCTGCCGTGGGGCCGGGGCTGGGAATTGAACCTGGGTTCTCTGCAAGAGCAGCCAGTACTTTCAACCTCTAAATCATCTCTCTAATCTCGTTTTTAAATGTTTATATAAGATTGTTACAATAAAGCTCTAAATTAATGAACCATAATTCTTAAGGTCAAAATTGTTATATCCAGAGAGAAGTGTCCAATATTCTATTTACAGCAATAAGTTATTCTTAAATATTGATTTGTTTAGGGTAATATTTACTAAATCTTAGTGGTGCTTATAAAGCCAAGGATTTTATTTTATCCTTTTACTAAATGAGATATTTAATCCTTTTAACAGATGTCTCTAAATATCCTTATAGGTTTACCCACTAGGTATAGTCTTTGCTTTCTGGACAATGCCTCATCAGTGATTCTATTACAAAAGAGTACTACTTATGACAGTTATACTAGATTACATATTGATGATAGATCTTATTGTACTACAGAAAAACTTAAATCTGCTTATAAATTTTAGCCATTGTACAAAATTTTATTTGGCCTATAATATTCAATTTTCTAGGTTGACGATTAAATAACAACCACACCACTAAATTATGACTTCCTCCAGTGAAAGAATAGTATTTTCTTAAATGTCTTAAATCCTTCTCAATTAAAACAATTAAAAAATTATTGGGTTATTCTTCATTGATAAAAATAGCTAATATTGTTCCTTATAAGAGTAAAGGCACACATAGTAATAAGTCATTCTGATATAACTATGTATCCTTTGTTAAACCAGATCGGGGTTATGTATATTTATAGTAATCTAATGTAAATTAGAGTCCCTGCCTCCTTCATTTTCTGTCTTTGCTTCCTTTAATCATAAGATTTTTAATATTTTAACATTACTTAATATTACTTCTATTCTACATGATGGTAAATATCAATGAGTTATGTGTGTTATTAAAGGTTTAGTGGCAAGTATGGAAAGTTACAGTGTTATAGATCTAAATTCAAAATTATCTTGGACTAAAATAGCCAGGCTGTTGCCTTCCTATGTATGCAGCAGGCTCTTAGTGACTAAAACTCAAAAAGTATATAACATACCTTTTTTACTTTTATTTATTTTATTTTAGTTTTACATCTTTATTGTGTGCCTTCCCTGCAGCCTCAGGTAGACACTCCCTGCATGTCTGGTGTTTGTATTAGTTTTTGCATTTACCCTCTGCTTCTTAGAGCTGCTCTGGTCATGTCCCTTCACAGCTGTGTTTCTTCCCACACCCTGTCCCCGTTTCATGCCACTGGGGTTCTGGTGAGCCTTCTGGTCTTTTCCCTACTGTCAGTGTTCTGCTGCCCCTACCACAGGCTTTACCCTGTTGTCAGGGTTTGGAAAACCCTCTGGGCTTTGCTCTATGGTTAGGGTTCTGGTAGTCCCTCCGAGATTTTCCTTTGCTGTTGGGGTTCTGATGGTCCCTCCTCTTTTCTGGACTCTCTAACCTACTGCTAGGTTCTAGCTCACCTTTCTGGGATCCTACCCTTATTTTAACTTCCTCTCCCAGCTCTGATAAGCTTCTGAGTTCTTCTAGATCCCTCTTCACTGTTCCTTGTGCTGAGTTCACCCAATTGCAAAATGTAAATTAAGGGTCACAAAAATGTCTGACTCCACTATCCATTTTTTTTTTGGCCACACTTGACTATCAAAAACACCTCCTTCCCAGTGGACACCACTCAGTTTTTCCTGCCCAATAATTCCTCACTTGGCTATTTTTTTCCCCATAAATGTAATGTTTCCGAGATATCTCTATTGTCATATAATAGGGTAAACCCATTGCCTGTATCAGAGTAAGATGGTAATATCAAATCTCCACAGTAGATTCCTTTGTTTTTGAGGCAACTATTCCACATAATTTATATATTGGGTTCTAATAAGAAATTAAGATTTCTTATCAGCCATGCACAGGCCAAACATGGAGAAAAACGGAGATGCTGGCTCCAATGGGTCATAATATCTTCTGTCTCTCCAGGCCTGCTTTGTCTCTGCATCATATGTAATGTTCTTTCCCTCCGCATATTCTCCACACTCCGCCTTTGCTCCACACTTTTCTCTTGCTTCTGATAAATAATCTGGGTGCATTGCTAGACTCAACAGTGAATCTCCTGTCCACCCTGTAAACAGTTTCCAATAGAGATTTTTATTATTATTCTGTGTAATGAAATTCCTTCCATGGGAATGGCTAAAGAGTAGCATATCAATGAAGAAGTTTCTCTGCCTAAAAATATAACATCCTCAAAAAATAAATCCAGCATCACTGTTTGACAGGGTTTCCTAAATTGATTTCTGCAAGATTCTATAAATAGTAGTTTGATGTTTCTCTTGTATTTTAATATTTATCTGCTGCTTTTCCCTGTCTTATACTTGAACAACTATTATAGGTCACTCCTTTCTTTCTATTAATTTATTTTATTTTATGTTTATGAGTGTTATGCCTTCATATGTGTAATTGTACCCTTGTCATGCAGTGCTGTGGAGGACTCAGGAGGGTGTTGGATCCCTGGAACTAGAGTTTCAGATGTTTATTAGCCACTATATGGGTCCTAGGATTAAAACCTGGGTCTTCTGAAATAACAGCCAGATATCTAAACCACTGAACCATCTCTCCAGCCCTAGGAGATCACTCTTTTAGATCATAATAAAGCATAAAAAGATTTTTGAGTGTTTTGTATTTTCTGTAGGATTTGTCTGGGAACTTATAAAGTCTCTTAGTTTAGTAATATGGCTATAGGTAATATTAATTTATTGCAGTATTCTACCATAGTAATTTGGATTCAACTCTCTTAATGAAACGATAAGCTTATCTGTTAACGCTACAATAATGCAGGGTACTAAAAATGCTCTAAAGATGTAAGAACAGAAATATTTCAAGTAAATAGGGATTTGTGTGTGAAGATCTAAATGACTAGGAGTATTTTTTTTCCAGAATGTGAAAACTGAAAAGCCCAAGTAAATCATGAATATTCTGAGTACATTATATCAGACACGTAAAAGACGCTACCCGGGAAAAAATGAGGAGGGACTGTAACTAGGAGCAGGAAGGAAGGAGAGATAAGGAACACTGAGGATATTTTAAAAGTGATAGGAAAACATTATTTCATAAGGCGAATTACAAATGCATATATTTCCAATAGAGTTATACCCCATGTTGTGATAACGCTACAAGAGTCATTTAACAAATCCTCAGTGCCAGGCATGTGGAATATTCCTTCAAGTTTTTTGGTAAGATTAGTCAGAGAGCTCTATAACAATGCAGCCAATTTTCTTGCTTGTGTTTGCCTCCCCTAATTTGAAAGTAATTCCATATTTCTGAAGACTCTACACATTTTGGATAAAGGGCTTACAGAAATCAAACCGGAACTGACCTGGATGCCTGCATCCTCTCTGCTGACTAGTTCTCATGATACCTGAAGATGCTATGGTTCTCATAAGGGAAAAAAGCAATCAATATTCCTAACCTGCTGTAAAGTCCATAAACCTCAACAATGTGTTCAGCAGGATATCCCTAATGGTTCCATAGTGTCAGTTTTTGGGGGAGAGTAATGGACAGTAGTCTAATTGGACCTAGGACAAGCTACATAGAATGGAATTTGTGCCTGTCCCTATATACTTAGCCAAATGCCTATGGCTGGAGAGGTCACAGACACTAGAGCAGAATATACTATTGCTATTTTCCTAAACCAATATAATTTCCAACTCCATTCTAAATACCGATCCTCATATCCACTGTGAAGTGTAGTGCTCATCCATCATGAAAGCAACCTTTTTACGCAACAGATTGAGACTTTTGCAGTGAATCACAAATAGTTGAAATACAGAGAATCCGTGACTCTGGGATGTCCAGCAGCAATGATGCATTTACAACAAAACTCCTATGTCTAAGACTCAGGCTAAAGGAACATCAAGAAAGGGACTGAAAGACTGTAAGAGCTAGAGGATCAGATACCTGGCTTCTAGATATTGTCTTCCAGACATTACAAGAAAACTGAACTAAGGGAATCTCAACAATGATGTTGCCTAAACAAGACCTGTATGATTATAACATCACTTTAAAAATCAACATAAATGGAAGATATTTCACAAAGTCCTACATCTAGACAAAGAGATACAGGAAATCAATGACTGAAGAGAGAGGGAGAATCAGTTTTCTCCAGGAATAATCTCCCTGATAGGTTATCCAATGCCAAGTGATCAAGTCTAAACACAAGTATAGGCAGGCAAAATTAAATTGATTCAATATGGTATAGATATAGATATAGGATATAGAATATAGATAGATATGTGTGTGTGCCCGCAAGCATGAATGTGCATTTGTGTGTGTTTGTCTGTGTGTGTGTGTGTGAATGCGTGTCATATTAAGTGAGAAAAGGTCACAAAATTTAAAGGGATGGGGTGTATAGGAGGACTTTGAGGGAAAGAGGGAGCTGTGAAAAATAATGCAAATTGGGTGCTCATATAGAAATTCTCAACAAATTAAGTTAAAAATGAGACACACACACACATATATTTTTAAGATCAATCAAGTCCCTATTTAAATTAACAGTTATTGATCTGCTCTTGTTAACACAGTAACAAAAACATGTGTATAATCAAGATTTATTCAAAAGTGCTTGATTTCAGTGCAATCTTTATCTAAATATCATACAATAGTTAAAAAGTACCACACTTATGCTGGGCTTGGTGATTCAGGGCTTTAATACCAGAATTCAGAAGGCAGAGGCAGGCAGACCTCTGAGATTGAGGCCAGTCTGGTCTTCGTAGTAATTTCCAGCACTACTGAGGTTATAGGTAAACCCTTCAGAAAACAGGTATACCAGACTAATGTATTTGATCCTGTGATTTTGTTATAACCATACCTGGAGGAGTCTACTAAGGTGTACAGACCTAATCAAAGGACAATATTTTGTCCCTTGCCCTCCAAAGTTAACTAAGTCCCAGAAAACTTTGGTGTAGCTCTCAAAATGTCCTCTAACTCTAATTTGTCACCTCTCTTCTTGTTCAGGGAGGCAATGAAGAGTTCATTAGATAAATTCTATCCAGTCACGTTGAAGAGTAGAGTCACAGAAGGATATGTTACCCATGCTTTCCAAATGAAGCCATGGTCAAACAAGGCCTGAATCATTCTCAAAACTTAGAACAACTGGCAAAAGAAAGGCTAAAAGAGCTTTGCCCCAGCCCGAGTGACCCCTAAGTACCAGACCTTCCATTAGCTTTGACAGCAAAAAGAAAATGATTTATTTTAGCTACCTACATGGACTTAAACACCCAGCTGAAAAGTTTAACAAAAGTTAGAATAATTGATACTCTTATAAGACAAACAAGGGAACATGCTTTACAGGTTTCTGTATGGGCTAGTCACATGCTAGGTGGAATGATCACAAGTCACCCAGCTGTAATCAGGTTTGAAGACTCTTGTACTTTCCCTTATCATGAGAATATTTCTGTTTGTATATATCTGATAATGCTGATCTTTTCTTTTTCACTTTATAAAGTCTACAAAGCAGAATAAGACTATACCATACCAACATCCCATTTGTGAACAGATTTGAAATTGGATCTCCATATCTTCAGAGTAAAAAGAATTTAAATATATCATAATGTTAGTAGTGATGGTATTAATCTCTGGACTGTATATATTTAACCACTGTCTTAAATTTTTCTACTTTTGTTGCAGTGGATTTGCACTTAGATGCTCCTGCTCCCATCTGACTCTGTCTTGTTGGGTCCTTTATATTGTCCTCACTGACTGAAAGTCAACAAGAGTGGAAACCTTAAACCCTTCCACACACCCAGTATCATTTGGAAGCAGCTAGATTGAGTCAATACGTACTCCTGAAAGATTTTAGGATCACAACTCTGGAGTGGATATATTTAAGAGGGGAGGAGAACACTGAAGAATGACCCCATCTTTATGTATCTTCTTCCTCCAAAATTTCCAGTACCAGAGACTGCCCCCGAACCCTTTCTTATCCACCAGAAAAGAGTTATAAAGATGACAACCAGTCCCCCCTTTTGTTCCTATCTAATTAAAACAAATGTCAGGAACATTAACCAGGGCTGCTTCATTTTGTGAAACTCCTCCATTTGGTTGAACTGTGATCATTCAATAACTAAATAACTGTAACTAGACTGTGACAAATTTAATAAATAAAGTAATTTGGTTTATATATGGAAAGTAATTTGTTTTCCTATATTCTTGACTACCCTGTGCTAAAGAATCTTAGTAATGGCCAGCAAGGAAAGATGTTTCTCTTCCCAGCCAGCTTATAAATGGATAGCCTGTTTTATCATTATAAAGACCCACTCTACAGATCCCCTGCCCCCAATAAAAGCCAGCACTATTGTGGATTCTCTCACTTTGTGTCTGTCTTTCATTCATGCTGACCTTTCAGCCATCTCCCCAGATACTGTGTTACTTTTTGTACAGACAGATATATGCTATAAACCATGCCAAATGCATTTCCAACCTTCTCAGAAACTGAATTCATCACTGTATTTTCTCCTCCTATCTAGAGAACAGCCAAATGAAATTTAGAAAACTGAAAATAAAATTAATGGTGGATAAAAATAATTTGGAGAATACAAGGTATCTTTGAAGTTGTGAGAAATTGTGGAGAAGCCTTAAGAAAATTACAGGATGATGATGGAGGTCACGATAATGATAGTGGCTGCAGTCACATGTGACAATGGTTTTCATTAAAGAGTGTAATACATCTCACTCTATAACAAATAGATCTGGATGAAATATCAATATTTTTACTTCACAGCCACATCAATTCAGTGCTTTGTAAAATTTGATCAGAAAAATGAGAAATTTTATCTATATTGAACATATCATGTGGGCAGATTGTAGCTCTAAGGTCTCAGTTCACAAATTTCATAAAATAAAGGTAACAAGCATGTGTCCTTATATGACATCACCTAGATAACAAAGAATATCCTCAGTTTAACATAATAATAAGGTTAAATTAATTAAAGATAGATATATTAGTATTTTACAGAAGAAAGGGAAAAATATGAGAGAAAATCAGTCTGAAGTGGCAGGGAGATTTTATTGTACACAAAAGTTTTTCAGAGTACAAGAACATTAAAGAAAGGAAAATTAGCCTCAACTGCAGCTCAAGATAGAGAAGTCTTTGGATACTAGCAAAGACCTCCTGAATTATTTTCCTTAGCAACTCATTGCAAGGGACTGTCTCCCATTTATTTTTTTCCTTAACTTTACTTAGAGATGTTGACTCCTGCCTGAATGAAATAGCCATTGTCACATACATCAGAGCCTTTGAAGTACTGTTTTGCTTGATTGGAAACTGCATCTTTTATTTCCCATTTTGCCACATCCTACTAACCTGCACAGGTCATTCCCACAGTGAGAGCTGACCTGACCCTGAATGCCAAGAAACACTTTCATCACTTGGGTAGCATTCTCTCCATCTCTTGTATTTCTAGCTATTTGCAATTTCCTATTCCCTGAGAGTGAATGCCTCATTGAAACAAATATTCAGAAAAGCATATGCTGTGAGCTCAGTAGATAACTTAGGAATAAATAAAATAATAAATTAAGTTTAAATAATTTACAATTTAAAGTATATATGAAATCATGGCATGTTCTGAGGAGAAGAGAAGTGGTTTTAGAAACACAACTTTAGAACTTTTTGACAAAGTGGTTCTCAAATCAAAAGAAAAGAATGAACTATGGAGTGAGGATGGAAAACTGATTTGTTTAAAAGAGAAAATGAAGCATGCCTTACTTTTGACACCAGTTGGGTAAAAAGTCTAATTGTGAAAAATATTGCGATACCTGTAGTATCACCTGTAGACTATCACTTTATTTTATCTGAGAAAATATTTCTAAATAGTATCCAAACACAAACCAACAAATATCCAAATGATAAAGGGTAAATATCAGTGTACTATACCCCTCAACATTCACGGGGACCTGGTTTTAGAATACACCCACCATGATTTTTAAATACTATAGTATTTGCATATGATCTATATACAGTTCCTGTAAGATGTAAATCATCTGTATATTAATTATGTCCAATATAACACAATGCTTTTCAAACAGGTTTTTACTGTATTATTGAAGGAATAAGAACAGGAAAAGTCTGTACATGTTCAGTACAGATGCAATTTCTTTTCTAGTACTATTAGCTTCTTGTTGTTGAGTGTAGGATACAAAACCATAGGTAGAGAGGGCTGATTGTGATTGATTATTTCACAAGGAAAGCCTTCTCCTTAATAGGAGAGTATTGACATGACTATAGATCAGTCATTGTTTGAAAGGAGATATGCACATGCCAAAATATCCAGAATACAAAATCAAATTATGTAAATTAGCTGGTGTGAGCTAAGTAGCTAAAGGAACAAACTGAATGACTGGAAAGAATATGAAGCATATTTCAAATAATTTTAAGACCTTTACATTTACTGTTCATGAATTTCATAATGTGCATCTAGAGAGCTGGCTTAGTGGTTAAGGGCACTGACTATTCTTGCAGAGAACCCAGGTTTGAATCCCAGCCTTAACATGGCTGTTAAGAACCACCTGTAACCCCAGTTCCAAGAGATCTGATGCCCTCTTCTAGGGCATTGCACCACACAAGTGCATTTGCATAGAAGCAGGGAATATACTCATATATAGATAAAACATTTAAAAATACATATAAAATTTTAAAACGAATTCCGTATGTGTATATAATGTGTTTAGATCAAATCCACCTAAATCCCTCTTCTCCACCTCCTACCACACGTTCCCACCACTATATTTCCCTCCCAAATTCAGGTACCATTTTTGTAGCCCAGTGAGTCCACTTAATGATGCCATTTTTTTTGCATTCTGGATATGACTAGGGTGTTGCACACATGAAAAAATAAATGCTGTGATACATAATACCTGCACAGGGTTAAGAAAGGTAAAATTCACATAGGGATGGAGGAAAAGTTCATGAAACACTGACTCTAGCTGAGGATCTACCAACAATCAAATGCAAATAGTTTTTCATCAACCAATTCTTGTATTCCTTGCAATTAAAGCTTTTCACACATTTTTCAGATTGACATGTCAAGTACTTGTAGACATGAGGAAAAAGGAGTTCTGATAGAACTTGCTGTTATATGAAATGGGCATTCTATAGAGTTAGCTGGAGCACTCAGTCAATTTATTTTCCCATACCCACACAGTTCTTCCTGATAATAGTATTATAATCCCATACTATCATCTTGAGACTTGACACGGTCTTCAACAAGACAAGGAGTGTATATTTCACCCACAAAATCGATAGAAGTCTTAGTAATGGTCATCAAATTGGCTAAGGTAGAGTGAGTCATCTTTTGTCAAAACTTTTTATTGAGTTTTTGTACATTTCATTCAATAGTTCTTAATCAAATTTAGACACCTCCCTCATCCATGACTCCTCACCCACATCCTACAACACCTCATGCTTTCCACCATACATGTTAAGTCATATCCAGCCAAGCAACTGGACCTAGATGTCCTTCGGTGCAAATTCATCTACTGGGGTCCAGTCAGCCTAAGTAGAGACTGTAAGTGAGGCCTACTCTCCCTCATCTAGTAGTAATCAGTCTCTAGCAATTACCAGAGTCAGACCAGCCCACTGCCCATTTCCCTCATTGCACTCTGGGCCCTTGTCTGCTTGAGTTGCCATGAGTCTTGTGTGAAATGCCACCATGCCACAAGTTCACATGTGCAAGCATCCATTGGCCTGAAAGCCTCTGCTTCTCTATGTTCATGAACCAGCCCTGGCTCTTACAATATTTCCACACACTCTTCTGCAATGGTCCCTGAGTCATGGATAGGTGAGTTTTAATATAGGAGTCACATCCAGAGACAAACACTCTACAGTCTCTTACTCTCTAAATGTTGGTCGGTTGTGGCCTTCTGTGTGCAAGGCACACTGCTGTATAAGGAAGTTTCCTTGGTGAGAGTTAAAGGATGCACTAGTTTTCTCTCTAATCCCTATTCCATTTTGTTCCAGAAGCCTTAAATGTAGAGGTTCCACTGTAGATGTGTCACATAAGACTGTGCATCTCTCATAGAACTATTCTCTGTGTGTGACCGGTTGTGGAACTCTGGGGTAGCCTCCGTCTGTTGCAAAAAAAAGTTTCTTTGATGAGTGGTGTACGATCTTGCTACAAGTTAAAGGTCTAAATAGTTTTGTATGTCTGATGATGACCTCTTACCAGATCCCCACCACAACCTCAGGCCAGGGGCTGTCTCTGAATGTTGTTTCAGTTTCCAGTCCAAAGGCCAATACTTCTTCCTCAATAAGATGTGGAATGTAACACACATTTTCCATTTCACCAAGAATGAGACTACTCCCACTACTCATGTGTGCCCTGACATTTCTTTATCAGATCCTATTTCACGTTCAAATTGTTGGTTAAGTCTTCTTGTATTTCCTGTAGGGACATGTAGAGATTAAATGAGGTAATAAGAAGGGAATTTTAAGTCAACAACATCAAAAGGAGAGTCAAGAAAACAACTGAGAGTTTCTGACACTCTCTAGATGTTTCTGTAGTTTTTAGTGTCTAGTACTCATATTTCTTTAATGGTTGAATTTACTAACTATATCTATATCTATCTATCTATATATATATATACATATATATATATATAAATGGAATATAAGGAAGAGAAAATATTAGGAGATAGTTCCTTCTTTCAAGTGGCAGTTCTGTAGAATCTAACAGTCAAAAGAGAGGAATTTTTCAGTACCTAAGATATCCTCGGCCTGCAACCCTCTTCTTCAGAAGAGGGCTCCCCTGAGACCAGTCACAGGATCCTCATGCAAATATTATAGCATTCTGATCTCCTGAAATCAAGAGACTCTTACTTACCCTACTGGAATCCTTAAAGAGTTTGAGAAGTTACCTGTTTTCTCTTTTAAGTAATATATTGTTTGAAATCATTAAAGAGTTTTCTGTTTTAATGACCCTGGAAACATTTGCAGAGTCAAATGGTCTCTGTTGTTTGCACTTGACACTCTTTTTGTTGTTGTTGACCTAAAATTCCCTTCTCATTACCTCACTTAATCTCTAAATGTCCTTAAAACATAGATGAAATGTCACTTCTTTTTGTAAGATGCTTTTAAACCATCTCTGTATAAACATGATGAAATTTTGTTTGTTCCTTAATTTGCCTCTCTTTTATACTTGGTTTTAAGCCTATGAAAAATGAGATGTATCAGGTCTCTAAGAAATGCAACAACTTTAAAGTCTCAAACAGCATAACTGCTGCATATTTGTGGGTAAGAGACATTTTTAACCCATGAATATTAACACAGGCGAATAATCTTTTAAATGAGATAACAATAAGCGACAGACTCAGGAATGAAAATAGAGAAAACCTAGTAAGTTTTTAGTTAATGGTCTCAAATTGTCAGATCACCTGTATATATAATAGGAACTTGTTTCATGTTGACACATATTATGTTTACATCCAGATCATAGAATTATTGCTAATAATCGTGACTTAAACCATAGAACTTTAATTGGCATAAAACAAAATGATGCATTTAACATAATGTTCATGTATAGCAAGCATTCCATACAAGCCATTGCCTTTATTACAACTTGTAATTTGCACAGCAAATCAATTCTATATAAACCACTTTGTATTTGAAACTTTTATTACTTACTCTCTGAGATTCAGGAGTCAAATAAAGATAATTAACATGATTCCCTACATTCAAAATAAAGCATCTGAAATTATAATTAGAATTTTGATAAGGCATAGATAGTGATAGTGATTGTGAAATGTGTGCACACCTATAATCAGGACTGGAGGATGGTTCAAAAGTTAAGAGCATTGGCTGTTCTTGCAGAGAACCCTAGTTTGTTTCCTAGCCAGAACACAAATGGCAGCTCACAATCATTTGTAATTCCAGTTCCAGGAGAGCTGAAGTTCTTTTCTCACTTCCAGATGCATTGTGTGCATGAGTGCACTTAAATTCAGGCAGCCAAAACATTCATACACATAAAATAAAAACAAATAAGTACACACATATAATGGTGGCTGTTCTAAACATTATTAGAAAAATCAGCAATGCTTTGTGTCAGCTTTTACTCACCTGGAAAATAATAAACACATCCCTTCTGAAGTAAAATGCCCTATACTTCGTGCTTTAAATTTTTTATAAGAAGAAATTAATCCAGACCAGCACAATGAGATTTCAGAAAACAGAATAATTCAGCACTCTTCACTACTGTACAGCACTTGCTTATTCTTTACCTCTTCCACTTCCTTTATTTCATTTTATGATTATAATTACAGTAAAATATCCAGATCATATAACAACCAAGGATCATTTGAGAGCTAAATAATACTTTAATAATTTTCACATCATTACTTTTATGTATGAATGCACCATCTGCTCTCAAGCAAAGAAGTTACAGAACTTCACGAAACACAGACAGAATCTGAACATTATTCTGAAAACACAATATTGTTTATTTTTCCGGAAGCCCATAGGAAAGTTAACTTCCAGAATATTTCACTGATATTTTCTTTCAGTTAAATTCAGTATTTATATCTATATCACTGTATTTCTTTTTGCTAAGTAAAAGTTTCCATATGTTTTAGAGCAATAATTCAAACTAATGGTTTCTGACAAGATAATTATTAATGACCACATTCTTACATTAATCATTGCTCCCTGTGTCTGAGTCTTAAAAATATTTGTTAACTTAAAGTATTTACATAGCAGGATTTCTGTGTGTGCTGGGTGCATGTGAATCACAAAATTAAATGTGTTGTGGCATAACATATTTTCTTTGGAGACTCCAAATATCTTGGAAAGCTTATCTTTGGTAGGCTATATCTGAGATAGCAGAATCTATGTTTTGTTTTTGTATTTGTTTTATATTTTTTTCTAAATCAGTGATGATAACATTGATGATTTTTTAAATACATTAAGTGCACATTTTGCTTTACTATTACATAAATTTTCACAATGAAACTACTGAGATGCTAGTGTTATTCCCAATTAACAGAATAATTTAAATAAATGGTTATTAAGTTGATGTCACAGAATAGAATGGGACTACTGCCCAAGTTCATTGGGCAACAGAATTTGACAGAGATGGATACACACTGACCAAATAACTGTATTTCCCACTGATTTCTGGCTACAGGGCACATGTTCAAGCTGAGGTATGAACTGCAGGAAGAGCCGATCATGAGCATGTCTTCCCTTCTTCCCATGCAATGATATGTGGCGAACACTGACTCTAGTGGGATCGTTTATATTATAGGATTAAGCCAACACATAAGAGCATTTTTTCAAGTTAATCTACACTAAATGTAAAAGTATCTTTAGTGTAAGTCATGATGTAGCCAAAAATAACTTTCATTCTTTAGAATGCTTCTTCAAAATTTAATTTTTCATTTAACATAGTTTGATATTTAGATCCCCTCACCTATCCACAACTCCCTACACTGATCAAATTTAATGCACTCTCTGCGTGTGTGTGTGTGTGTGTGTGTGTGTGTGCACCTATAGAGTCTGATTTGTGCCCAAATATGTTTTATCACAAAAATTACAAAAAATGATTAAGAAAGACAAATAATGGAGGATGTGAAACATTTAAAATTTGTGTTTTTTGATCTGTTAAACTAATCTGGGTTACATTTTGCAGCAATTTATTTTATAGACAATTTAAAGTCTCATATAACTTAAAATAATTTAATTTTACCTACATAGCAGACTCTTTCTGAATCTGAAAACAAATTATCTTCCATTATAAGTAAAAATTAAAGGCATGGTCATAAATGCAAAATGACACATTACTAACAGCTTCCTAAAGTTGTTTTTAATGAATGTGCTATTAATTCTTATCACCATACAATAATTAGGAAATTTGTAAAGCTTCTATGCATGTGTGTGTTTGTGTGTTTGTGTGTTTGTGTGTGTGTGTGAGTGAATTTATGTATTTATTACATTTTAAAGGTGAGAACCTGAACACTGAAAATATAGCATTAATTTAATCATTTAAACATTCCCATTTTAATTTTATATTATGGAATATGATTAATTAAATATGACAATCACAATATAATGTATTTATGTTCGTGTTAAATATGTAATAACTCATACATATATATTAAACGATGCATGAGAATTCAAATTTATGTGCTATTTTCCTCTGACAGAGGAAATCTGTATATGCAGAGTTAAAAAGAACGCAAACATTTAAAAATAAAGGAAACAATAAATAAAAAGTGGAATAAGAAGTTAAACAAAGAGTTCTCTGAAGATGACAGACATTGGCTGAAAAATAATTAAGAAATGTCCAATGTTTTTAGTCACCAGGGAAATGCAGATTAAAATAACATTGAGATCTCATCTTACTCCTCTCAGAATAGCAAAGACCAACAAACCACAGCAGACGCTGGTAAGGATGGAGAAAGGGAACTCTTATCCACTGCTTTTGGGAGTTCAAACTGGTACAGTCACTATGGGAACTGTTTGGAGATTCCTCAAAAAGCTTGAAATTCATCTACCAAATGATCCAACTTTTGAACATACACCCAGAAGACTCTATACCCTACTACCAAAATACCTTTTCATCCATGTTCATTGATGCCCTTTCCATAACAGCCAGAAATTGGAAGCAACCTAGATGTCCATCAACTGATGAATTGATAAGGAAAGTGTTGAACATACACAATAGAATAGTATTCAGTTCTTAAAAAATGAAAGTGTAAAATTCACAGGTAAATTGATGGAACTGGAAACAATCATGTAGAGTGAGGTAACCCCTACTAAGAAAGACAATTGCCACATCATCTCTGTCATAGCTGGATGCTGGTTTTTAAACCTCAGATATCAATGTTTCCACTTGGAAATTCAGAGAGGTCAAGAAACTAATAAATAGCCATGGCAGGGTGGTGGGAAGGATCCATAAGGGTGGCAATGATTTAAACGGGAAAAGGAGAACATTAGACTAGGAAGGATTAAACTGGTTGGGGAATGGGAGGGCAGGGCAGATGAGGAAGTAAAAGCCTTATTATACATATACTAGAGTACATTAAATTGGGTGAGGAAAAATATGGGCAGGTGAAGTATGGGAAGATTCCTAAATGCCATCAACTTATACTTTAAGAAAATCTAAAATATTCAGTTAAAAAGAAACATAAATAAATATTTGTATTATGATCATACTCATTTATTTTATTTATTTATAAGCTAATCATAACTTTGATTCACTTATTTTTATTTTATGTTTTTGAGTGTGATGCCTGCATGTATGTAAGTGAAACTGTGTCATGCAGTGCCCATGGAGGACAGAAGAAGGCATCACGTACCCTGGAACTGGAATTACAGAGAGTTGTTAGCAGCCAAGCGGGTACGGGTAATGCAATTTAAACCTGGATCTTCTGAAAGGCAACCAGTGCTCTTAACTGCTGAGTTTTCTCTTCAGGAATACACACACACACACACACACACACACACACACACACACACATATATATATATATTTATATATATACCTGTATGTATGTATATATGTGTATATATATGTACATATATGCATGTATATGTATGTATATATGTATATATATATGTAATTTGGTAATCAGAAAAAGTATTACAATTTTAAGTTTTTGATAACTGAGGTTCTGATAACAAAATAAAAAATAAAACTCACTATATATTATCAATTATATGTCTCTATCTCTCTGTGTAAATAGTTGCAATTTCTTTTTCAATGTTGGGGACATTTTTGAAATCATTCAAATTTGGTCAAATGGTAGAATTTCAGGTACAAAAGGTGAAGAATTACTAGGTTTAAAGAACACACAAAGTTCAAATACAAATCATGCCTATTCCTCTTTCTATTGCACATTGGATATTCCAACCCTGAATATAGTGTGTAAATGTTGCAGAAACTAGAAGGGAGACCATGAGCTAGGAAAGGGCAGGGGTAGGGAAAGAGAGAGGCTAATCGGACCCAAGAGACATGGAAGCAGAAAAGGGTAACAGTAGCAGGGCGGGTGAGCAGGGGAGGAATTAAAGGCTTTGGGAGCCCATGGAGAGGGAGAACCGGTGAGAACAAACTATATCCTCTTGCAGAGGACCAGGGTTTGATTCCCAGCACTCAGAGGATGGTTAGCTTCTGTCCTTAACCCCATTTCCAGAGAATCCAATGCCCTCTTCTGACTTCCATGGTCATTGCATGACACAGGTACACTTACATGCATATAGGCAATACACACATACACATAAAATAATAAAAATTTTAAAAATTAATACATATATTAAATTATTTAAAAGTTTAGAGTGTCACTAGAGGAAGACATTGTTTCTTTAAGGACAAACCTAGTGCCCTGAGTCCTTATTGTAATGTGTGATGTCAGGGCACTGAAACTAAACTTACTGGGTACCAAACAAGCTTTGACCCTGGATATAAGCAGTCTCTGTCCTGTAATGGAACCATTCATCCCCTCGAATGCTGCTTCTGTGGGAAATAGCTTCCATTTCTTGGTTCATGGTTCTACTCTCCATCTTCAATTCTACTAATGGGTCAGGATGTGCAGGTTCTGCTGGTGACATCACTCTAGCACTGAATTTTATGCCTTACTCTTCTACACTGAAGAACCTCTGTCACTGGATGAGACTGACAAGTAAGATCAATGATAATATCCCTGTTCTAAGGACAGCCTCTTAGCAATTTAATTCATCCTGCTATCTAAATTTCCTTTTATTTATAGCTTTGGGGGATGGGGGAGGATGTTGCTTGTATAATACATGATTGTTAGATAGTTTTATGGTAGTCATTAAATCTTAGAACACCACTATAAATAAGACAAGGAAGAACTATCAAAAAAGTCATTCAAAGTTGATTTGATATTATAATGAGCCATGGCTCCCTTCTTTTTCTATAATTATAACTTCCCATTTGTCTCAAATCATTTTTCTATGTAGGTTAGGGTGCCAGCCTCTTTAAATGGTTGCAGTTTTCTAGCTCAGCCTCTTAGCTCATATTTTAAGAAACGGATTTTTAATCTAGAAATTAAATTTTTAATTGTCACTTTTTATAAAAACTCCAAACTGTTGCCTATTCAGCCTATCTACCATCACTCTCTTAAAGGGCAGGAGTCTAAATATGATTAAGTGGTGCTGTAAGAAATGCACAAAAATTCAGTAAAGGTATATACATATTGAAAAATTTCAGAACTGGGTAGAGTTTTTTTTAGAGTCTACAAAATGATTAAAGCAGAACTACTCTTGAGACTTTCACATTCCCGATATCAGGTAAAGTTACTTTTATGTCATTACTGCCTTTAAATACTGAGTCATTAGGTGTTGCAAGAATCCTTTTTATTGGGTGCAGTGTTTTAACTCATTCTCTCAAATACAGAATAGAGGTGTCTCAGAAAACAAAGCCCATTTCTCACTGCCTAGTAGAGAATAAAATCAGTAGTAATGGTATGCTTTGTTAGTTTCGCATCTACATACACAGTGATGGGTTTCATTATATTCTTAACTCCTTAGCTATCTCTCCATTAAAATTTATTTTAATTAATATTAATTTTATTATATTTTAGTTAACAGAGAAAGACAATATAGGAAGTAATTTGTAATTTATGATACTGAGAAATTAATACAATATTGCACATCAGGAGATGCTAAATATCTTGACTTCAATCTCAGGAACTAACTACTAACTGCTGCCAGCTGGTTACCTTGTCAGTTTTGTCAGAATTCTGACAAATGAAACTGAACAAACACTGAATGTTTTCTGTGGAATCCTGTGGCTCTGTGGATTTGATGAATTTATGATTTTCAAACCTCTGATAAATCCCAAATAGTTAAAGCTTTTCTGTAAAGACAGAAAACATTAAAAAATAGGTTAAATTTCATCAATGATTTCTAATTATTTTTAAAATCCAGAGCACAACAGTATCAACAGTAAATTACTCAGAACATTTTTCAAGATCTTTATGCAATACACAGAAAGTCCCTCCAAAATGGAGTGTGGGTTAGTTCTTGAAAAGTCTGAATATGTCACCAATTTCTGCGAAAGGAATTTTGCATATGTAAATAAGGTTACTAATTTTAAAGGAGAATATATTCCTGGATTGTCTGGGTCTTCACAAAACTCTTTCAAAATAGTGTTCCATGGATCAGAAATGTGAGTGAATATGATATTAGAAAGATCGGAAGTCTTAAAAGATCCCATTATCTATCCTTCCCGGATCCACCTGGGAAGCATCAGGTAAGGGGGTATCTCTGGTAACAAAGACAGGCATCTGGTTCACATCCTGCTTTGACCATGAGGCTCAGCTCTACATCACAGAGAGCTAACCCCAACCAGTATCTTGAATGAGCGTTACAATGGATACTTCTTCAGAGACTGCAATAAGAAGTTCTGTCCTGCCAGCAACTTGTTGTAAGGCTTATGAGAGCTAAGCAGGGAAACTATTGAAACTCAGCTGAATTCCAGTCTACAGAAATTGAAAAGATATAAATGTATTGTTTTAAGTGATTATGATGAGAATGGGAGATAAAAACTACTTATGCAGGGCTGGAACCCCAAGGCAGCACAGTTCAGAGAATGTCCTTTATGGAGTCCAGAAATACCAGTTTCTTTGTTGTCTCCTAAATGAGAACCTCTACCTAGAGGTTATAGACAAAAACATTTTAGAAATTGGGAAGAGGCAACTGGACATCTGCTTGAATCAACTGAACTGCTCAAATAATCACCAGCCCGTACCTCATATCAGTTTCTGCCAGAAGTCCTTTAAATTCCCTAGAATGGTATCTTATTTCTTAGGACCACTGTTGCAATACAGGAAACTCTCTATGCTTCCACATAGAATCTAAAAAAAAACTCTTTAAACCTCACCTACTGCGATCTGTGAATTTCATTCTTCAACTTTGTAAGACAAAAACCTGAAAACCAATGGCTCAGGGGTGGGGAGATTGGATGAGAATTAAGTCTTCAAGACTCATTCCCAAAAAAGTTTTCATATTCTCAAAGGTACCTTTGTATTTCACATCATTCATAACAGAGGAGGAGGACAAGAAGGAAGAAGGAGGAGGAGGAATTGAAGGAGGAGAAGGTGGAAGAGGATGAGGAGGAGGAGGAAGAGAAAGAAGAGAAGGAGGAGAAAGAGGAGGAGGAAGAGGAGAACGGGAAGGAGGAAGAGATAGGTAAGAGATAGAGATGAAAGAGAAAGAGCACGGCGCTTGAGCACGGCGCTTGCTGGGAATGAATGACCAGCATTGCCAGAGTCACCACGGGTTCAACACAGCACCTGGTTTATAGCGTGGATCAGATGCCATATCTGGGAGAATAGTTGGGTGTTAGAAACGAAGGAAGAGAATTATCAATATATTTATTTTTCTCTTTCATCTGAATGCATTGCTTATGAATCTCCCGTGACTACAGCAAATGCAAGGATAAAAATAAAATCAATTCATAAGTTTTAGTTGGATATGGAAAAGTGCCCTGTGTTTTTTGACTCATCTATCATATTACTTACCACCTGGCTCAGTCTGAACCTGGGCTGTGAAGTGTAACTTTGATATTCTCAATTTTCAGTTGCCATAAAATGTGTTACAGAAGATGTTGGAAAAAATGTTATTTTTTTCTTTTATTACTGCCAGTTTCTAAAAATTTCCATGCCAACTCAGATCTCGCTGTGGAGTTGTTCTCTTAACAGGGCTCATCTTCAAATTGTAACTGATTTTATTTTCATTTGTATAAATGTTTGAAAAAAATCTCTACATTTTAACAATAGTTAAATTTTTATTTATGTTTATTTTATATGTATGAGTGTTTTGACTGAGGGTATGTAGATGTACCTGTGTTATGCAATGCTTGGGAGGATAGAGAAGGCCATGGAATCCCCTGAAACTGGAGTTACAGATATGGGTGCTAGAAACTGATTTTAGGTTCTCTGCAAGAGCAGATAGTGCTCTTAACTGCTGAGCCAGCTCTCCAGCTTCAAATTCCTATATTTTATATTGCAAATTTCTTGTTAAATATCTTTAAATCTGTGTAATTCACTTTAAGATTTTATTACATTTTCAAGAATTGTATTCAATCTCAAACTAGTTTGCCAAATTCTGTGAAAAAAAACATTTCTTTGCTTTCTTGTTTGGCTTTAATAATTTCCTCCAAGTTTTTCATATTTTTATGTATGTCTCTAATGGATTTTACCCTGGGGCCATCTTCCAGTTAAGTGTTTCATTTAAATGAAAGTCACCTGTTCTTGCCTTTATATGGTACCCTGTCCTACTAATTTAGGACCTCCTAGCAGAACATCAGAAAGGTTAACGGCAAATGAAATAGTGCATTTCAGTGTTACTGTGTACTTCATTAAAATTTAGTATTCATTATTGGTCTTTTCTAAGATCATGAGTTCCATTGGAACACTTGATTCTGTCCTTGTAGATTCATTAATAATTCAAAACTTTCTTTTAAACATCTCTTGTCATCATTTTTCAGCATCATTCTAATGATTCAACACCACTTAGATATCAGAGAGGAGGACCTGTGACAGAGGGAGATTTGTACCAACAGGAATTTCTCCCTTTAAAACAGCTTTATGTGCTTCCTTTATTGAAAGAACTTATGTTATATATGTGATATAAGACTTTTGCTATCCTGTTCTATGTGTAATTCATGTGCACTGTAGAAGTGAGAAATGCACAAAATTAAAAGGAAAAATTAAAAGCTATATAATTTCTTTTTATTCATAGATGGCATCCTGTCCTCATCCTTTTGGATTATTTGTCTTCTGTAGTTATACACAGTGAAGATAATATTGAGTGCTATATTGGTCACTTTTCTGTTGTTATGATAAAAAGTCATGATCGAGTCAGTTTGTAGAAGAATGAGTTTATTCTTTTTATGGATCGTCAGGGTGGATAAGATTCATCATGGGAAAGGAGAGGCATGACAGGAAGTGGAACAGAAAGTTGAGCATTTCAGAAGTGCTCAGGAAACCCAGGGAGGCAGACTGGAAGGTCGGAGGCTGGCAATAAACTCCCAAAGTCCACAGAGTGACATACTTCCTACAGCAAAGTCACACCTCATAAAGGTTCAGTTGTGCTTCTTTCCAAACTGTGCTGTCAACTGACTAAGTGTTCAAACACTTGAGCCTCTGGGGACATTCTCATTCAGACCATCACAAGGATAAAGACTTTCTTTTTTCCATTTTTTCCATCTTTTTTTCAGTTTTAGGTTATCAAAAGATATGTTATTACCATAAAAGGAAACTTAAAATATATGAACTTTATGTGAATTTAAAGGCTTTGATATGAACACGGGAGAAATATATTTTATTTTTTACAATTAAGACAAGTAGTTTGAGACCAATGTGCTCTTCTAGGAAGGTAGTAATGTGACCCAATCAAACTTTATGAAGGTTCTCTACAAGGCTTGAGGCCTTCCCAAGCTGCTCACCAAGTTCTAACACAGCAAGATCTAAACCAACTTGAGTTACATAGGGAGATCCTACCTTAATCCCCCATATCCCCTCAAATGAAATTAAAACAAGCATATAGTTTGCAAGATTATTGAAGACTTGATATTTATTAATTATATGAAGTTTCAAAACAAATTTTTAAGGAATTTTAGAAGAGGAAAATATTGATATATCTGAACTTTGAAATGTGTCTGAGAGCTTATATGCTAGATTTTATCTTGTAGAAATTAATTGCACATATCAGAGATGAAACAATCAAAGTATGTTGAAAACAAATAATTATAACTTTCTTAGATACAACAACAAAATCTTAAAAGAGGAAGAAAATATTAAGACTGTCAGCTTGACTGATATTTATCAATCAGGTTATTAAATAATAAATATTCACATGAGCAATTATTCCAAAATCACTATTCTTTGATAAATATGAATTAATGCCATGGTAAGAATCACTTTTAAAAACTTTTTCATTGATTATTCAAGAATGTCATACAATGTATTTTAATACATCATTTCCACCCCAACTTAATAACTGCCCAATTCTATGTTATCTTATTATTTTTAAGGCTTATTTAGTCCAATTTTTGTCTCAAATAATCATGGTCGTGAGTTCATCCCCTGGAGCCTGGTCCACCTACCCAGTGTAAGGCCTTTAAAGAAAAATGACTCTCCCTCTCCTTGGAGATGTTAATTTCCAACAGTTTCTCAGATAATGTTGGAGCATCTTGCCCAACTCCCCAAACCATGCTGAGATTTTGTCTGACTTGAGCTTGTGTAAATCTTGTGAATTATGTCACAACTGTTGTGAGTTCATATACACAGCCTCCTCGCTATCTGGATAACGCTATTTCCTTGCAGTCATCCAGTACCTATGGCGCTTATAATCTTTCCACTCCGTTTTCCTCAATGCAATGATCCTTAGGAAGGAAGGTGACATAGCTGTCCCTTTTAAGGCAGAACATTCCACAGCCTCTTATTCTTTGGATATTGAGCAAGTAAGTGGAAGCCACATTCCACCAACCCAAATGTCTAAATAAAAAAGGCCACTCATCATTTGCTGGTGAAATTATAGTAAACATGATATTCTCCCATAAAGGTGGTAGGCGTGTACAACACCAGCCATGTGGCAAAATGTTTTGATGGTATTTGTTTTGTTCATTTTTTTGGTTCTGTTTTCTCTTTAAAAATATTTTTTAAATATTGTCTGATAGTTTCTTAAAATCCAATAACAATTTTTTTTGCTGTTTTTATCACCATTCCCTTCACCTCTCTCACTTTCCTCATGGAAAACTTCTTTCCAAGCCCCTCTCCTAGTTCCTTGTAAAGAAGCCATGCTGATAGGATTAGCTCTACCTGTGTCACAACCAGGAAGCAGAGAGTGTAATGCCAATGTTCAGTTCACTCTCTCTTTTAGCTTCTTATATTTAGAATAGATTGTATCTGATGGGATGGTCTCACTCACATTTAACATAGGTTCACCCTTCTCAAAACTGTTTAGCAACACTATTCTAGACAAAACCAGAAGTATGTCTACTACATGATTCTAATCCTCATCAAGTTAACAATTGAAATTAGCTAACAAGTCTGTCCTTAGTCAATTCAAGACTCAAATACACATAGGGATACACAACCATATTTTCCAGCAGAATTCTTCATTAATGACCACTAAATCCAGTTTTTTTATAGTATTTGGTGTGCTTTGAAAACTTGTGAGTCAAGTCTTCATTGTCCACACCTCTGTTGGTGTTTTTTCATTTGTCCATCATAATGACCCATTAAATACTCTGCTTATAGTGTTTAAGATTTCTCTAGTTGGCACCTGAGAATACTTTCATATTTATATAGGAACCATCCCTGAAGGCATTAGGAACCTTGCAGTCAGGTGTATTGGAGAAGTCTCTATTCTCAATACTGAATTTCTATATTAGTTACTTTTCTCTGTTCTGAAGTTGTCTGAGAAGAAATAAATTAAAACTACATCCGTAAAGAAAGGATGTAGTTCATCATAGCAGAAAAAGCTTGGAAGTGACAGCAGCTTGGTCCATGGCATCATCCAGGAAGTAGAGAAAAGTGAATTGCAGCATTCAGTTCATTTTGTTCATTTTCAGTTTTTCGCCAGTCCAGTACACCTGTCCATGTGATGCTGCCACTTACATTTAGGTTGTGTCTTCTTTTCTCAGCGACACTTCTCTGGAAACATCTTCAGATCACCTAGATGATTCTAAATCTCATCAAATTGAAAATAAAAATTAACCATCACCAATAGAAAACAGATTTGAAAAGACATTTCTCTATCTGTCAGGTTCTAGGCATAAAATTGAGTATTTGTTTCCCAAAATTTTTAGGCATAATTTGATGATAACATATTACAAATGATAGTGCATTTCCCATCCTCTTATGCTATCTTAAAAGCCCCTATGTATGCACAACTTCCGTGTATCACGGGACTTTCTGGTTAAATTGTGTCTTTGATAGCTGGGGAGAAGGAACACAATAGCAGGCAGTTGCTAGAGACACATACAGGGCCTACGTTCATTTAATTTACTAAGCTGTCAAGTCCCTTCCTGATGTAGATTAGTATGTTTGCCTTTGTAATTTTCAGTTATTAGTCTGAAGAGTATGTCATTAGTGGAAAGAATGATTTATGATGATAAGAAGCAGAGTAATTAATATGCATAGATCATGTAAATATTTGAGGCATCTTGCTATCTCAATCAAGCTTTAGGAAACAAGCCATAATAGCCTTTTAATCAGTCTTGTCTGTGACTCTGATTATTGCTAAACCATACATTATAACAAAAATACTGTATAATTTGTTTGCAGTTTAGGAAGATGTTATTTCTATGTGTTCCTAAGTAGCAAAAGAAGGAGGTTTTCCATTTTGTTCTGTTTTATTTCTCATTATGAAAGATCTACTCCACTGAATTCTCTCACATAACTTTACAAGATAAAATGCGTGTATCCTTTAAACTTGAAATATTTAGCTGAATAACTTCAAATATTTTTGCATGTCAAGTTGCAGTTCACAGTGTTCATTTATGAAAGGAGAGAAGTAAAGTTTTCTTTAGTTTCCAAGGGATTCAAAAATGTGATGCCAGATTTAAACACATTTAAACTCTCATGGGGAGATAAAGAATGGTTATTAGGAAGAATCTTCTTAACATTTTAGATAAGTTGAATGTGAGATTTCTTGTCATTTTAACATAATAATTTTCCAATTTTGTCATGCTGTATTTTACTTTTTCTTTATTTTAAACAATATTTTTATTTATTCTTCGAATAAGGAATACACACATGTATACAATGTATTTTGATCATATAAAGCCCCAATCCCACTTCCAGTTTACACAGCCCCTCAAAATATCTACCTTACTGCTTTATATTCTATTTTTGAAATTGTTTAAATTATTATTTTTAACCCACTGAGTCTGTATTTGCTAGGGTGTGGGGTCATCCATGGAGTCCTGGGCCTCTCAAAGTGAAATGACTCCCAATGACTCTCTGTCCTCCAGCTGCCATCCATTTCCAACAAACAGGGGTGGGAACTGAGGAGCCCCTCACCCACCTATGCTGGAATATTTTACTGGTTTGATATTGTGCAGAAAAACAGCGTGGATGAGTTCCTGTTTGCAACAGCCTTGTTATGTCCAGAAGACATTTGAGAGATTGCCTTTTCATCCTCCAGCTCTTACATTCTGTCCACTACTCTGTTTTTAATGTTCTCTGAGCCTGAGGTAGGGGAGGAGCAGGTTAATATAGATGCCCAATCTACAGCTGAACATTCATAAAAAGTAGCTCTCAGCATTTTGAATAGTCATCAGCCTCTACCTATTGCAAGAGGAAGTTCTCTGATCAAGGCTGAGAGCAGCACAGTTCTGTGGTTAGAAACATAAATATATACAAGTCAATTTGACAACTAACTACTTGGCAAATCAGCAATAGTGTAATGTGTGGGTCCTGTGACCTGCTTAACACTTGATTTTGACCATGTTACTAACAGGCAATGCTGCTGTTAGACCTGAGTAATAAAATGAAAATCTTCATGCCAGGCACAGGATATCTCCCTGTGAGTTACTGGTAAGGTACCCAGAGGTACCTGCCTCCAAATTCTAAAGCACAGGTTCTTGCCACTTCTCTTGTTTGCCTCCCACAACTACATGGTAAGGCCTTATCTCTAGAGACACCACTCACTTTAGATGCAGAACATAGAGAAATCAACCTCAAACTCACCAGGAAATTTTCTCCCTAATGACTAGTTTACAAATGCCGAAAAATGCTATTTTCTGACTGCTGGGGGAAAAGAAAAAGACATTAATGGTCTTACCTAGTGATGGATTTTGCAGGCTATAATAAAATGACATGTCTGACAAGATATGTCCAGGAGTGTAATAGTGAGAATATACAAGAAAGGAGTAGCCAACCATTGCTTGATTTTATTCAGGGCCCGCTTCACGAAAAGGAATTCACATTGTATTTCTTTAAGCACCCCCAGCAAAGGACTTTTTTGGTGCAGTAAATATTATGTAATGACCGTACTCTTCAGGAATGGACCATAGATTCTCCTAACAAGGTCTATTTCTGGGCTCATTGTTGTATTCCATAAAGCTAGGTGTTTCTTTAGCTACATCATGCAGTTCCCACCACTGAAGTTTTGCATTATGATACTATCAAGGTTTGGGCATATATGGAAAGAGAAAATGAAGTTAGCATATGGAAAGAGGTTTGAACTCCCGTATTTAGAGCATCAATATTCATAAAAGTCTACATACAGAAAAATTGTGGAAGAACAAATGAATATGCACACACAAGATGCAATTACATACTTACAAACAATAGAATATTACTAAATAATAAATAGAATAAAATCTTGTCGCCTGTGACATCATGGGTATAGCTGGAGCACTTTATGCTGCATGAAGCAAGTCAGTCAAATAGACAGAACAGAATGTGTTTGTGGTGGATAGAACATGCATCACAAACTAAGTTGCACATGATTTCACACCTATTTGGAAAATAGAAAAGTTGGTCTCTTTGGGAGAGAATAGATTGGTAGTTAGAAGAGTCTGAAACAGCTAGAAAGGGGCTTAGAAAAGGGGAGATTTCTTCAAATGATATATGGTTATAATTGTACAGCTGCAATGAATTCAAGGAATATATTGTACATCGTCATGATAGTCAGTGATGGTGTGTTACATTCTTGAAAAATTTAGTTTCCTTCACCACAGAAATGATTGTTCTATGGGTTAATGAATCTGCTTGTTAACTAGACTTACTTATTCTGATGTTTGTATATTTCAAAACATCATGTTACAGCTAGCGGACACACCATTTTATGTGCCATTTTTAAGACAAACATGAAAAAAAACCAAATGTACAAATTGAAATGTATGTCAATGACTTTTTCATCAAATTCATATTACTGTAATCAGAAACTAGAAGAGGAAAACAAAGACTTCTGTGTCTACAAGAATTTTTTTGTACCTACTTCACTCAAAATAGGGGGTTTCTAGGGCTGAAGAGATGGTTCAGCAGTTAAGAATACTTCTTGTTCTTTCAGAGTACTCAGGTTCCATTCCCAGAACCCTCATAGCAGTTAACAATCATCTGTAACTCCAGTTCCAGGGGATTTGACCCCCTCTTCTGACCTCTTTGGGAATTGCACTACACAAGTATACTTTTATATTTGCAGACAAAACACTCATACACATAAAATAAAAATAAATAAATAGATTAAAAGGTGGTTTCCATGACTTCTAGCAAATTAGAGAACTCTCTTTTTGAACTTAATGTGAGCACAATTATACAATTTATGCATTTGTGTGTGTGTGTGTGTGTGTGTGTGTGTGTGTGTAGGTGTCTTCTTTCACTCCATATTCAATTTGTGAATTGAATTTGTGAATCCATCCTTGTAGTGTAAGTGTAGTTACTCCCTTAATGTGCAGTTTAGTTGTTTCAGGATGATACGCTACTCATTTTTGTGAATGATCTTCATTATTCATCAGTATATGGACATTTACAATTTTCCTTGATTTGGGGGTGTGCCAAAGAATTTAAGTGTAAATGTCGCTTGGTGAACATATGCATGTCCTTTTGGGAAATTTTTTTATCCCACGTGAATTTCTGGGGTTTAAGAATATATAAATTTAACTTATATATGGTGCCAGTTTTCCCAATTCAGTTATGCCAACTAGCAGCATTGCCACTGGCAGCATATGGGAGATCTGGGTGTTCCAATATGCTTGCACAGTAGCCCTACTTCGCTGTTTCTGGCAAACCTAGGATAGAATTAAGTTTTTTGTTTGTTTGTTTGTTTGTTAGGGTCTCACTGTAGCCCCAACTGGCCTAGAACTTGCTGTGTGTTCCACACTGCTCTCAGTCTCACAGACGTCCATCTGCTTTTGCACACAAAGAGCTGGAGCTAGTGTCTGCACCACCACATCTGGCTTGACGTAGTTTTAATCTGTATTATTCTCAGAAGCACAAAGTTGAACATCTTTTAATTGGTGAATTAATCGGTGGATATCATCTTTGAGGAAATTCTAACCAATGTAATCATTAATTATTTTTAATTGTGTTAGTTATGTTTTCTCTCACTAATTTATAAAAATTTACATCTTTTAAAAATATTTTATATATTATTTATATTTTCTGTGTATGAGTGCTATGCCTGAGTGTGTGTTCGTGCCCGCATGTTGTGAAATGCCCATGGAAGTCAGAAGAGGGTGTAGGATCCCTTGGAACTGGAGTTCCAGTCCCAAGTTTGCAACTTTTTCAATTATGTGATTGAATACATTACAAAATATCCTTCGTGCTTTGGCTTATATTTTAGCTCTGGGGTCAGTTTTGTGAACAGAGTTCTTAATTGCACTGACATTCAACTATGCTTCTCCACTATGATTAGTGCTTCCCATGTTCTTCTTAAGAAGAATTTTGGGGTGCTGGAGAGTTGCTGTAGTGATTAAGAGCACTGACTGTTCTTGCAGAGGGCCCTGGTTTGATTCCTAGCACCTTCATGGTGGCTAACAACTGCCTATAACTCAAGTTCCAGGTGATCCAACACCCTCTTCTGCATTTAGGCATTGCAGGACATGGGCATACTTACATGCATGCAAGCAAAACACTCATACATATCAAATAAAAGTACAAAAAATAATATTTTAAAAAAGTAAAATTTTCTATGTGGATATGAAGATATTATATGTCTTTTTCTAAAATACTTATTAATTACCCTAAACATAGGAATGAATATTTACTACAGACTTCCTGTGTGTATGTATAAATTTGAATAAATATTCATGTTTACAAATTTGGTGACTGCATAAGAGTTTCATTCCATGTTCTTTACACTGCATTAATAGTAGATTTATAAAATCATAACTTATACCTACAGTCTCCTAATTACAATGTTTGGAAAATCAGTCTCTGGAAATAACATTTTAAACAATGTACTTGTTTAAATGTAGTAGTTCTTGAAAATGCCTTAGATATTTAGAACTTTTGTATCTCCACATTTATTTTAAATTTATTTCATCATTTCTCAAACATAAAAGAACACATTGATTCAGTTTTGATTTAGAGAGTTTGATCTTTAGATCAACACACTTCTTTATAATATTCAGAATTCTAATCCAAGAATGCAGGATCACATTTTCATTGTATTTAATTTTTTTAAATGCAATTGCTATATTTAAATTCTAGATTTTGTCTTCGGTACAAAGACATTTTGATGATTTTCCAAATGAAATCACATATGAAATATGGCTTTCTGTTTCTTTGTTTCTGTAATATATGAAATTTTTAAAACGAGTTTATATCTAAATTCTTAACAAGTAATGAGTGGTAGCACACACTTTTAATCCCAATACTGGGGAGGCAAAAGAAGGTAGATCTCTGTGAGATCAGGACAGTCTTGTCTACATAGGCAATTCTAGGCCATCAGAGATGACAGAGAAGCCCTGCGTCCATAAAATTAAAAAAGAAAGGAAAAGAGGGAAAAAAAAAGAAAACTAAATCCTTACTAGCTGTACTAAATTACTTTAAAGTTTTATCTGTTGAATTGTTTTTACTTATCTTTATTAAGAAATATTTAGCAAAATGTGCATGCATTTATAGGGCACAATGTTCTATGTTGCTCAATGTACATGACATGAAATGATTCTTATGGAGCTAATTAACATGTCAATCCTCTAACATAGTTATCCTTTATAGTGCGAACACTTCATATAGAGCCTACTGTGATTTATATATATATATATATGTATTATTCATTCATGAAATATATTACTTTATACTAGGGTTTTGGTTTGGTTTTATTTTTTTCTTTTAATTGAATTTTTGTGTTTTGTATACAATATAATTTTATACCTCTCTCCTATCTGTATTCCTCCTTATTGAACTCCAACCAATTTAACGTTCTCTCTCTCTCTCTCTCTCTGTCTCTCTATATATTATAAGATCTATAGAGTACCATTTGTGTTCCCAAATGTCCTTCAGTGTAGCTCATTCAGTGGAGCCTGGTTAACCTACTAAGAGTCCGTGCTTGAAAGAGACTCTCCCTGCCCCTCTCATCTGCCATCTGCTGCCACAGTTTCCTTAGATGCCGCTGGAGCTTCTGACCCACTTCATCATGTCTGTGCTGTGATTGTGTGCTTTTCTTCTGGTTTGAGCTTGCATGGGATTTGTGCATTCTGTCTCTATTACTGTGAGTTCATACTAGCAACTCACCAGCTCTCTGGAAAACTGAATCTTTGTTGTCATCCCCAACTTATGGCTCCTACAACTTTTCTTCCTTCCTCTTCAAGGATCTCTGAGCCTTGGGAGTCAAAAGTTTGATTAGGTGTCCTATCCAGGGACACGTACTCTGTAATCTCATGTTGTCCACATGTTGAACTATTAAAAATTTCTGTGTCAATCACTATCTCTTGCATAACAAAACTTCTCTAGTAAATTTTGAGAAATGTATTCCTGAAACAAGGGATTCTGGATAGGATGACTAGGTCTCAGTGAATGAACCTGCACTGAAGAACATTTAGGGATTCTAACTTAAAGCAATAGACCTTAACACAGATGAAAATAATGTATGGATTCCAGTTCAGGGGACTATGGAAGGTGCAGGTGGAGAAGTGGGTATGAAGATGATTAAGATCGATTGAGATGTTCTGTACTAAACACACAATGATTCAATAAAAAAGACTAACTTAATAAAAATGTATTGGGTATGTATAAAGATAACCATAAACTTTGTGGAAGTTAATAAAAGTATTGTAAATGATGTGAAACTATTTTAGAGATAAATACAAACATGTATCAATGAAATGTAATTCCGATAGATGTCTTTTATTTTTATAAATTTAAATATATAAAGAGTTGAGAAATGCATTAATCTATGGATATGATAATCATGAAAGAGATCAAGTGGAGTTATCCTATAGTAGGGGACACTGTTGTTTTTAGACATCATATGATAAGGGAAAAAACCAGGAATGGACTCCCTTTGACCAGGTGTCCCACAGATCTTCAAAGAGTACTGGCCATTATCATTGCTCCTAGTTACCCACTAGATCTGGATGATAAGATGCTGTTTGTAAAACAGTCTATTCGTGAGCTATTGAAGAAGCAATGAGAAATCAGGCTGATATTTCTTTCAAAGACTCATTTCTCCTGCCTAGCATTCATAAAGCTGAAAGATCCTATGCCCACTGCAAGAAGGGAAAACTAATCATCAGCCTTCACCATGTGAATCTTGTAAGCTGCAATAGCAACTTGTCTGACAAGATATGCCTACCAATGCAATAATGTCACACACATGGGAATAACCAATCACTCTAAAATCGGATTTAAGGTCTGCTTCCTAGGATGGAATCCATACTTGAGGTTGTTTTTATTTTTAGATAGTATCTCCCTGTAGACATAGTGAGCCAATGGAACTCACTATGCAAACCTGGCTGGCTTCTTGAGAGATCAGCCTGCCTCTGCCTCTTGAGAACAGCCACTGACACCAACAGCATGTTTCACTTTCCATTTGGGGACAGGAATCTCTTTATTAAGATAATGTTCTGTGGTGATTAACATTGATTATAACATCATTAATTTACATGCTTGAAATTTATATACTCACAAATTCCAAAGTAGATACTGATCAGAAAAGTATGCACATTGATAAACAATGATCGGACACATAAGTTTTTCCTCAGTCTATTTCTCTCTACTCAAAGATGGACCAAAAGCAACAATACAGCGTTTGGGCACAGGAGTGGGGGATCCCTGCTTTGCTTAAATGTCAAATTTTTCAAGGTTAGTAAGAAATACAGTGTTCTCTATAAACAATATGTCCACTGAGAAAAGCTGATAGTTACAGGGAGTTTCCTGAACATTACTTTCAAAGGAGTTTAGTTGTTCTTATTGCCTTTCTACTTCAGAATCCATGTTTGCAATTGAATCTGCTTTACAATGTAAGTAAGGTCAGTGACCATGCTGTCTTTGAATTGCCAGTGTTTTTGATATTTTAGTACCTCCTTAAATAAAGATAAATTACATTCATTTAAGAAAAGCTTAAGTACTTGTTTACACTGCTTCCAGGAGACCTGAGTGTCACTTTATTCTACAGAATGGATCAGAATTCAACACATGTCATGGCCACGCTTCTCCCAAGCCCAAAACTTTTTCTGTGAGGTAGGTAAGGTCTATTTTTTATGTGCCAGAAACGTTCATCTCACTATCCCTCACTGTTAGGCTAACACATTACCATTAGCAAGGCTGGCAAGCTAGGGAAATCTACAAGCATCAAGCCTTCCTTACCAAATTTCCAACATTCAGCATCTCACTGATAAAGCAAAACCTATGGTGATTTCACTTTTACAAGTTCCCACATCTGTGTACTTCTGAGTTAGAGACAAGGTCTGAGCATATAAGATGAGAAGGGCTTCATACACCTTATTTACCAAATGGAAATGGTATATTCAAGATTTCACCTGCTTTGCAAAATCTGCATCTTACAAGAAAAGATAACAGTTCCCCTTTGTGGTACAAAATATGTCCATTCTAATGTCTGAAATTTTATTTTAACAGTATGTAGATATCCCAGTGTATTAGTGCACACATTTAATCCTAACAAACACTTGGGAAACAGAGGCAGGTGAATTTCTGTGAGGTTGAGGTTAATCTGGTCTAAGTAGTGAGTTCCAGGCCAGGGTCGAAAGGGAAACCTCTATCTCAAAAAAGACTCTAAATAAATAAATAAACAAACAAACAAATAAAGAAATAAAATAAAAATATATGTATCATTTGTGGGCCAGAGAAATGGCTCAGAAGGTAAAGGCACTTGTTTCCAAGTCAGAAAATCTAGAGTCAATCACCTGGACCCACATGGTGGGACCCACATGGACAGAGAGAAGTGTCCCCCACAAGTTGTCTTCTGATGCTTCCCTATCCTTCCCCCTCACACACAGAGACAGAGACAGAGACAGAGACAGAGAAAATAAATAGGTAAGAAAAAAAAAGATTAATTTTAAAATTTAAGAAAATGTTACCTGATTACCTTCTGTATTCCAGAGATTCATAACAATTGCCAACTTTTTATTGTTCTTCCCTTGCACAGGCTATGTCATTTTCTCTAGCTAAAACTACAGTTTTCTCTTAGTCTGTCTTTTAGCATTGTGAATATGATGCTCTTGAGGGTAGTTTCCTTTGCAGTCTTGAAATATATGAGATTGTTTGCCTATATATCCCTTCATATGTAAAAAAATTCCTAGCTCTTTAACTGAGATATTTTTTCTTTTGCCCATAATATTTCTCTGTACGAGATTCTAAACCCAGGGAAGCTGGATACTTTCACTGATTCATATATATATTTGAGGCCCTGGGTTTATCTTGTTTGTTTCCTCTTTATTTTTTCTTAATCTCACTTTGAATTGATTCTTATTGACCTATCTTCCACCATGGTTATTTTTATTTCAGTCTCCTTCATTGTTATTTTATGTTTATTTATTAATGATTTCATTTCTTCAACGTACGTTCATTTCAGAATTCAATCTTCTGATCTTAGGTATCACATGTTTATTTAATATTAAAGAGATTGTACTCATGGTATCTTTCTTAGGGCATTTTAAATTGTTTTGCTAGATGTTTTCATGTAGCATGCTGCTATGTGGATTACAATGATCTTTTGGTGCTGTGTTTCTTCTCCTTTCTTGTATTTAGTGGCATGGCTGCTCAGATTGAGTGCTGGAACTTCAGGTGAAATATTCCAGAAACTTCTAATGCTATTATCTTCTTTTAAGAAGAGATTATACATTCTTTTGTTTGTTTTTTTTTTTTCTTAGCCTAAATAGCTTATGCTGTGTAATTAACTCAGTGCAGTCAGAGAGTAAGTGAAATCAGTTTTGGAAAGATTATCTTACTGCTTGTTGCATGACACTTCATGGAAATTCAGTTCTGAGCTTATGTGTTTACCAGGAAGTCTCTTTTAGAGATATCTTTGTTTGTTTCATCACAGAAGATGCCTTTAAACTCTATTTTTAACAGACAGTTTGCGTTTTGGCTTTCTACACTTGCTTAAATTCGGAATTTAGACAGTATTTCACAAAGAAAATTAATGCTATCTTTGAATCAAGTCAAATAGCTTATATATTTCATTGTTGTTGTTGTTGTTGTTTGTGGATAGGTCTCCAAACTTTTAGGATCCCTATACTTTCTCTTCCTGATATCACAGATAACAGAAGCAGGGTCAGTCTCCTCTGCCTTATAAACAGAGTCATGGTTTCCCATGCTTCCCTCCTCTGGAAGTCAGTTCCTCTGTAGGTATTCCATCCGTTATTTGTCTTCCTTTATTTTACTATCCCTCCTACTTCAAAAAAGTTATTTTAATGTATTTTGTTTTGTTTTGAGACAGGGTATTACTATGTAGCTCTGTTTTACATGTAACTCACTATGTAGAAGAGGCTGGCCTGGAGCTCACAGAGATCTGCCTACCTCTGCCTTCCAAATGTCGGGATTAAAGACAATAGCCACTATGCCTGTCTGATTTTTCAGATCATGATTATTATTTTTTTTTCTTCTCAGCTTGCACGGTTATTATGCCATCCTTGTTTACTATGTCCTGATTAGTGTTTGTGCATGTGTGAGCATGTGTGTGAGCATGTGTGTGGGGGGGGGGTTTATAGTAGGCCTGCATACTGGTATAGTAGTTTCTATCAGATACAATTCTGATCATAGTGAGCCATTCAATATGAGGTAGAGCGGCTATGAGTTCATATTTGCTAGAGCCAAAAGAGTGAAGCAAAAAATTAATTTCTCCATGAAAAAATCATCATTGCAAATACAAATTGTTACATAAGGGCATTCACGTCAGCATTTAAGGGTTTGTGGAGGTGGAGTCAGGTCAAGGGATAGGTTCTTACAGATCTAGCTCTAATGGCAAACAAGTTGCAGATTGTCAGTCAGATGGCAGTTTTATCATCCCTACACAGTGTTACTACCCTATAGTCAAGGTTATGCTCCGACTATTGCTAACTTACTAATTTTACCCTGAGACTTTTAATCTACACACTAGCAGACAAATTCTTATACTTGAAACTGTGTGTTGAAACACAAAGAGGGATGCTTCTTTTCTTCATTATTAATGCATTGATATTGAAGAAATTTAGAACTAGAAGTGATATGAGGGGACATAAACTCCATATCTATTTTATCAACATAGTGAAACTAAAAATAACGTTAATATCATGTATTCTTCCTTAGAGCAAGTATTATACCAACATTTCTGACTTTTGGTATAATACTTTTGCTTTATATAACAAAGATTCCTTCTGCATTTCACCTGAAACTTATCTGTACTACCTGTATGTACCTAGTTTCCCATTTTGTTTCATATGCAAGTCCAGATTATTCAACAGAACCCTTTCTGTCTCCTTGGCCTTGAATCTTCTTCACTGGTTTATTATTCAGCATTATATAAAAATAATCTAAGTGAAAGTACGTAATGATTGAGGTAGATGTTGAGAACTGTTAAGAAAAATAACTAAGAAGGAAATTTTGTGTTCTTTATGTAGACTTTCTGTGGAAATGTGGAGAGAAAATGCCATGTGGAAAAATCCAATTAGAGTTCTATTTATAAATCCTGCTTTGATGTAGCAGAGTTATGCAAAGGTGATACTTAAAATTGCTTGTCAAGCTACCATTTCTCTCTGCAAGATATACAGCATAGGCACACACACATTTTCAACAAAATATCTGTTGAGATTTTCAGTGGCTAACATGTATTAAAGGTGCCATTATTAAAGGAGAAAATAAAATAAATCTAAGTATAAGACATCGCTGAAAGTAATAAAACAGTGCACTTGCCGAAAGACCTTTCTGAAAGCTTACAGATTGCTTTGGTACTACACTCCACATCCACATGGAAAACTGCTTTAAGAGCTAGGATGAAGTACTTTTGTTATATAAATTATACTTCTTTTTCTGAGGCTATGCTTTATTGGGTCATGTTACTTGTGATAAGATTTGTTACATGAAAAAAGAAAAAACAATGTCAGAAAAAAAAGGAAATAAATCCTGAATCAACAGCCAAATTTATTGAATGAGTTAGGGTGGGCTTAGAGGAAAACAGGCTGAAAAATACTTCTCAATTTTGTAAATTTGAATAATGTAGTCTTATGATTTTAGCATCAAACTCCTTATTCTGAAGTAAATAATTTTTGAAGTGTCTGGAGTGATGGTAGAAATGAGAGACATTTTCACAAATTTTATTACTAGAGAGATAAAAGATATTATATAGCAATGTAATACTACCTGTAAATACAAACCATTTCTTTGCTTGTTGTTAAAATAGGTCATCATTACTAGTGTCCCAATTAAATATGTGCAGTGCCACAGTGTAGAAGCTATAATTATTGTATAAAAAGTTTCTTTTTTGTTTATGCTCTTTACTTATTTTTTGAAATTGTTAAAATAATCTAGTCAAACATTCTTTTATATACCTAACCTTGTAGTCTTGTTCATTTTTTTTTGTAGTTTCTTTAATTGGTTACAATCTGTTTGGCATTATTTTTACTAATATTTCCTTCTTCAAAATTACTAAATCATATTGAGATATGCCAAGTACAATAATGTCTGAGATGCCATTTTCCTGA
Source organism: Eospalax fontanierii (assembly GCA_035773235.1). Lineage (NCBI taxonomy): Eukaryota > Metazoa > Chordata > Mammalia > Rodentia > Spalacidae > Eospalax > Eospalax fontanierii. Next base: position 83,023,801 of record CM069532.1, on the reverse strand, counting down.
AAGCATGACATTGTACTCAAGCAATGTAGAATGGATTTTCTTATTATGAAAGCAGAATTAAACATTATTTAAAATCTATTATTCAGTAATTTGCACAAGGGGATTCCTTGCATAAAATTGGGTAATGGTTTTGAGCAGCATTCAATAAACTGATATCTAAAATACTATATTATTGGAGTTGGAGACATTGATCAGTGGTTAGGAACACTGGCTGCTCTTGCAAAAGACACATGTTTGATTCCCAGCAACCACAAGGTGGCTAACAACTGTCCATAACTCCAGGTCCAGGGGAATCTAATATTCTCTTGCCCTCCATAGGCATTGCACCACACGGGTGCACTTACAAACAATATAATCATACAAACAAAAATAAAAATAATAAATACAATAATTTAAAATATTTTATTATATAAATATTAGCTACGGACAGATTCCGGGCTATGTTTTGGGGACTAAAACAGTCTTAAAAATTAGAATGAAAGAAATATATATACATACATATAAACATACACACAACCCAATAAAAAGTATATTTTCTTTGGATTTAAATTGATTAAATGTTAATAAATGTTCTTAGTACTACCACTCTGATTAGTAAAGAGTATATTGTCTGTCCCACCTATGTTTGATGCTTCCTACAATCCATATGTCCTTAACATCTACATAATTGACCATCTACTATGTAAGTAAATATAAATCGTGCATTTTTTAAAAAAGAATATTTATTTATTATTTTTATTTTGTGTGTAAGAGTGTATTGTCTGTATTCATGTAAGTAGACCCATGTTGTACATTACCCACAGAAGTCAGAGGAGTTTGTCAGAACAGGGTTTCAGGTACCCTGGAAATGGAGTAACAGGTTGTTACCTGTCATGTGGGTGCTAGGAACTGAATCCAAGTCCTCTGCAAGAGTGGACAATACTCTATACTCTTAACCACTGAGCTATTTTTCCAGATATCTTTTATGTATTTTTGACAGAATTCAAAGTATGTTAATAACTCATTTAAAGATTCAGTAATAGAATAGTAATATGATACCAAGGTAATCGTATTATAATTATAATCAATTGTATTCGAAGTTTGCTTAATAGATAGACATGCAGTTAGTACCTACATACAAATGTACCTGTATACTCTAAGAATTTTCTAGATAGACTTGATTCTTGTACTAATATTTTCAAGTAGATGATTTCATTTCTATTTTAGAGATAAGCTTCTAGAGATAGCAAATTTAGTAATTTCCAAAAATTACTGGAATGTTTTGTAATACTTATTCTGTCCAAATCCAAAGCACATTTTTTGTACTGTGCAAACCAACACGCAAAAAGAATGCTGTGAATATTCTTATGATCAGTGTAGGTGAATCTTCATCACCTAGATCATACTTTGATATACTCTTACTTTCTGAAGGAAAGAGAAAGATCATAAATTTCCTGAGAGCCTAAATTTTTGATGGTTAGTGCTTTACAGTGTCTACCCACCATGCCCAGAGATAGAAATATAGATAGAAAAGTAGGCTTTAAACTCACACTTCATTTTGGGCACTAAAATTTCCTTTGAAGTTCTTCACCTACTCTACACTAGCATGGTGCCATGTGTTTCATGCTGTACAAGCAGAGTTTAGTGCAATAGTGTATTTATCAATGATTACAATTAAGTGATTCATCTATCTTTAATATTTCAAATAGATTTGTTTCTTACTCTTTTTATTAAGACCTCAGACTCATAATTACACACATTTGTTTGAAAGAATATTGAGGAAATAGTTAATGCTCCCAGGCAGTCTGAGCAGCTTTTCTGTACACAAAAATGACATGAAACAAAATGTCTTTTTAACATGTATATTAATTGATGTATTAATTTTTGTCAAATTTTGTGACATCACCTGGTTTTGATAATCATCAAAACCTTTTTTTTTTAACTTAGGAAATCCTCTGAAAACTATTTTCACTTTTGAAAAAATGAATTAATTTAAAAATGGCTATTTTTATCAAGATTGTGCCTCACATCACTTTCTGTAGCAAAGAGCCCAAGATGTAGGATAATTCCTTAAGCTATTATTGAGCAAAGGACATCAGTGCCCTTAATTTTGGTGCTAAATGACTTATGTATGTCCTTCCGTTCTGTACATCATGGACTCTTTTTTTTTTTAGTATAAATGTGTGAGAATAGGTGTGTGTGGGGTATTTGCCAGTGAACATATGGAGGTCAGAGGATGACTCTATGGAATCAGTTCTCTTATTCCTGTGTGTGTATTTTAGGAGTCAATCTCAGGCAACTAGTAGCCATTTGCCACTAAATACCTCACTCTCCTACATCATTGAATATTAACAAATATTTGAAACATGAAGAGGCTACAGAAATAATTTTTCTACTACTCCTTTGAAGTTCATTGATTTCTGTAACAGTTGAATTCATTAATATACGAAATATTGAAAGAGTAAACGAGAAGAGACATGAATGATGTCAGTGTTTGTTTCTATCACCCTATATGGCCATATTAGCAAGAGGGGACCTGATAATTGACTTTCATGTTCTTCATTATGGGTGAACTGATTGAGTTCATTTGTTGGCATCTGCCAGAGAGCAGTGGTTGCAAGAAACGTTGATTCCAACAGGAGTTTGGCCAGCTCTTCAGCTGTATCACTGGGATATATGGATGGTTGAGTTGAGTTCTCTATAGCACGAAGGGAGATGTGAAGATTTTTAAACAAGGTACTTTGACAACTGATTGGGAACTTGTCACTCTTCCAGAAAATAACAAGCATATCAAAAAAAATGAAGTTAAAAATAATCTTTTGTCTGGATGTAAAAATCATATTAAAACAAAAGCTAAAAACACCCTTATAAAAAGTATAATACTTTGAATTTGTCCTTTTGACAATCTCATGTATTCATAAAGTGCATTTTAATCATATTCATTCCTATTTCCCCTAATGCCCTGTTTTTCCCACAACCTCCATCTGAATTTCTTGTTCTCATATTATTTAATTAATTGTTTTAAGACTCACCGAGTGTGATTAGTGCTGCTCATATACACATGGGTATGTGACCATTCATTGCAATGTGATCTCAGTCTACCAGGGACCACACTCCTACACTCCTAAAGAAAACTGACACTTCTATACCTCCACAGACATTAACTGTCAATAGTGCCTCTGCTTAGGCCTAAGGATGTAAAAATCTACTTTATAATCTCTTTTAAATTTGACCTACATTTTCACATATCTTTGACAGTTGCAAACTTAACAGATTTCTGTTTTAGATAATTCCCTTTAAAACTCCCTGTATTAAGCTTAATGATGTTTAAGGAAAATAAATACTTGATCCATTATTCAACTATTATAATGGATAGCTGAATGAAATAATATTTATTTATTATATTTTGAGCTAAATAATTTCCCTAATCTGTTTTAATGAAATCTTAATTAAACAAAAAGTTTGTAAAAACTTGTCACAATTTTTTTTCCCTCCTTCTGGAAACATTCTGCTCATTTCATTTTCCTGGTTACTTTGAGCGAGATTTCCCATCATGGGATAGAGCTGGTGTTACCAATTTTTATATTTATGGAGTACATCAAAGATTAATGCCTATTTATTTAGGACGAAATACAGGCAGGGAACCAGGTAAAGAGAGAATCAATCCTTCAGTTCTCTGAGAGTTTGATGACATCGCATTTTTGTAAGTTCTTGTTGTGTTTCTTTTTTTTGAAGACAAGATGAATGAGGATCAAGCAGCTCATGCTACATGGAATAAATAATTCGGCATGCTATCCTAGCAATCATGATTAAAAACATCTCTTAAATGCTTCATGGTAAAGAGTTAGTAAAAACCTGAAATAATCCCTGATGTTAATTAAGGCACATATTTTTCCAGAAAATTTATTTATGATCATTCCCAATAGTACTTTTATTCCTAGTATGATGAAAGTTTTGGCACCAGTTTAACAACCTACCCCCAATCACACAAATTCTCAGAGTTAACATATATATATATATATATATGGGTCTTAGTATATTTTAATTTCACCCTTTAAACATTTTTTTTCTCCTGCTAAAAATGATAATAGATCACTCTGTAGCTCACAGAAAGAGACTTACCACAGGAGTAGCACCAGCAATATCACACACTAAGGAGAAGTGATTTACCATACCCACAGATGTGTTTCCTAGCTTGCTGTGTGCCGGTTGACTTTTATCGTGTGATTATGTTGAATCTTCTCCTAAACCTCTTGTTCCCTGGGCAGCACCATCTTTAGCATAAACCATCATCAGTATGCATTCCTCATGCATCATGCCTGGGACAGCTTCAATGGTGTACTGAAGCAACAGCTCATCAGAGCAGCAGTGCAATGCGATGATTTATCACAGTAACATATCATCAGAGGGAAGTAGCAGAATAATGTATGGCCAGAGCATTCTGAAGCATTGTGCAGGAGCATATTTAGATGTGTGAGGGACTTGGTGAAACGTGAAACCTCGCTATATCAAGCCTGTGTCCTAATCTACGTACGGTGTTATTTGTGAGTGAAGGCTCTTCATTCATCCCAGAAGTGGTCAGATACCTGAGTGCAATTTGTCAACTACCCATTATGATTAAATGTATATAGAACCTTCACAAAAGCAATTCATATTTTGTCCCTATGAGAAAATTTGTGATTATTAAATGTGACATGATATGCTAGGTGTTTTCTTATATGAGGGACAATCTGGAGATTTTCTTCATTCCATTTTATTTTAGAAGAATGTAAAGATTTTAACATAAATTGCTCACTCTTGGAAACCACATTTTATATGAGATAGACTCACTTGAAAGTTTATTTAATAAATGGTTAATACCTCAGCTTGTAAGTTAATGTAAAGTGAAACAACTATAATTTAAAAATAAAAATTAATGTTCGTAAAACTCAAGTGTTTACAAAACCTTTACTATCTTAACTTCAGTGATAAGATCAAGAACAATATATACTTTGAAGAAAAGAATATCATGAAATTCTCAGTTTCTAATTGGAATCTGATATAAATGAAGTTACTGAGAAAATTTTCAAGCTTTCAGCTTTCATAGAAGAACTGATTCTTGAAATTATAATAATGATTAAAATGTTGATTGGATGTGTTGACTTTATTCATTTGGAAATAATACAATTTACTTCATGGTCTTCGTCATAATTTTCATATACCTCATAATAATTCTTCATGCTGCTCTATGATCATGTTGGTCATATCAAAGATGATTGGACTTTAAAATAGATTCACCTTTGGAAGCCCAGAAGAGTCTCTTCTAACAAGTTCTACTTTGGGAAGGACAGAGAGTGTTCTTGTCCTGAATTTGGTTTGTACCTACGTCTTAATTCTGCTCAATTAGAAACAGGCTGGCAAACCTCCCAACACAGCATTTGTCAAGCTCTTACCAATCTTCAGCCAGCTTAAATGAGAAGTATTTCCTGAGTGAATTATTTCTCCTCCATTCAATGGAAGGATGCTGTCACTGGCTTTATTGGGCAGTAAAGAAGAAGCTTTAAAGAGACTAAACCATACATTTTGCTGCCAGCTTGTATTTTTGATATCTTCAATATGTAGTACCTTATTTTATGAGTTTGGATATAACGTTTTCCTCAATTTCTTCTGGCCCTGGCTATGCTCCTATCAGAGCATCGTGTGTAACTTCACTAGCACTTCTATTCCAGCAATACATCATTGGAATGCATCTGTTTACTAGAATGCCTTCCACCACTAGGCCTTGAACCTCATGAAGTCTTGAAATATGTACCAATCAGTCTATTCTCATGGGTAGAATATTACCTGGGCCAAAACAGCATGAGATGAGACAGCTTTGTTTTTACCTATGATGATTTAAATATTCAAATTATTGTTCACCCGAACAAATATCTAGTTGTACAGATGTATCTCCATGTATTCATTTCATATCATCCTTCTTATATTCAGTTAATGATGCATTAACTTGAATTAGTTTGTATTCGTTGAATCTCCAGTATTTGTCAGTGTAGCTGCTGTCATTCAGAGTTGGGAAAGGACACAGTGGAACAAGCATATGTCCACAACATATGTTTCATTTCCTCAAAAATACCGCTATTCTTAATGATTTGTCACATTAATATAAATATAAATTATTAGTGAATTAATATGTAATGAAAAACAAGTTTCTATGTACCAAACAGAACTCATGCAGACATAAATACACAGTTTAATTAAATCCTTATTCTCTGCAGCAGGTCCTATTCTACAAGGAATGAGGCTAAATTATAAAGAATCTGTCCCCTCATAGAAGAAATACAATTAATATATGCATCATGAAAATTCTTTTCCGGGTGTATATTGCTTGAAGCCTACGATCTCGAATCAGTCTCCTAGAGAAAACTATTAAGAACTTGCTCTTACACTGATCATGTTTCAGGGATTGACACTAAGCCTATGGACCTGAGTTCGGTCCCCAGAACCGACAGTGCAAAGGGGGAGAACCAAAAAGCAGCAACTGTCCTCTGACACCTGTACATAAACTATGGCACATACATTTGCATACACACACTCACTCATAAATACAAGCACATGCATGCATGTGCATGTATACAGACACACGCTCTATTAAATAGATATAATTAAAATATATAAGTAAAAAAACATGCTTAGAAGCCATAAGAGAATGAAGGAGACCTTTCTTCAGATAGAGGATATCAAGAGCAGTGTGTCTGAGTCTGGGCTTTTGTCTACTACTATATTGTTGTTAAATTTTAAAAAGAAATAATGACACTAGCTTGACAAAATAGACCTTAGCACTGTTGAAAGAATGTATAGATTCCAGTTGGGGAGGCTATGGAGGGATGCCGGTGGTGAAGGGTGTATACAGATGGTTAAGATTGATTGAAATATTCTGTATGAAATACACAATGATTCAATAAAAATATTTCTATTGGGAAAAAAAGAAATATTCATGGATGAGTTTTCTTTGACTCCTTCTGGTGGCAGAGAGGAGAATCTGTTCTGGTTCATAATATTATAGATGGTATATAACTTTGGTTCTTAGACTGATTTACATCAGAAACCTTAGGGAAACTGGAAGGTAAATCCCCAACTCTGAAATACTTCAGGGAACAGTAGTGCTCAGAATTCTCATTTCTAATCTGCTTTTACCACACTTCAAGAATTCTGTTCTAGGTAATTTCATCAGTATGAAGAAGACTAGTTTCCAACTCCTGGGCTCCAGGAGTAAAAACACAACTCTTACTTCCGGAATATCAAACTTTGAGACAATGTAAACGTTACATTTGTGATTTGAAAATCGTACCAAGACAGTATACAGCTCATGTAATTGCTGGTCAGCAAGTGATGAAGTCCTTTCTTGGTAGACCAAGAATTTCGTATTCTTTAAGCGCTCCCATGAAACTATGATACATTAAAGTATTAAGCTTGCAAATGCCATAGAGTTGTAAATATTTTATGGTTCCAGGTGACGTGTCTATAGATGCAGACACAAAGAAGTAGATATTAAAGATCTGATGGTCTGGGGTCAGCCACATGGAAAGACACAATTTTGTCAGATTTCACTATGTACTTGAGTGAAATATTGGTATTAGAAAATATTATCCAAGAAAACCTACATTTCAGTTGACAGTGGATTAAGAATGAAATATACTTCTGTTTACTTCTTCTGGCATTGGAATAAAACTATATTATGAAAGAAAAAAGCCCTGAGACTTTTAGCTGTGTGTGTGAGTGCGATCTGCAGGCTTAGGTTCAGAAAAAAAATTCCTTAGGGGCTAACACCAAAATAACTGAAGTTAAATAATTGTGTTATTATTTAAAATCACAAATTATATAAAATATAAATAATAATATACAATTATGATAACTTTGATTGCTAATATCTAATACTAGCAATCCAAAAATGAATATTATTGACAAGTGCATCGCAAAAACTTTAAGTGCACTTTCAGAACCTAGACACTGAGTCACTACCTACTGTGTATCATTATATGAAATTCTAAAAGAACATAAAATTCTAGTGACATAAATTTAAGCAAATTTTGGCTACCTGAGAAAGCATGTAGCAGTCTTAAATAGGGCCACAGAGAATTTAGAATGATGGAACTATGCTACTTCCTCATTATGGTGGTTGTACTCGTGTGTGTGTGTGTGTGTGTGTGTGTGTGTGTGTGTGTGTGTGTTTAAATTAATCAGATAATGTTAATAGAAATTATGAGTTTTATTTCATCTTAATTATACTGCAGCATGATTTTTTAAAGTTAACAAGGAGTAACATTCTCAGGGTTATATAAGAATACCATATTTTTGTGACTTTTATTAAAATATCAAATCTCTAGGTTTCAACACAATATGAATTAACTTAAATTAACTGAATTCCATTTCTTTAGTTTTGTTGCCTTGACGAGACATTAATGCAGGATTTGTCCTACTTGTTAATATGCCTTGTCTTCTGACATATGACTGTTTCAATGGCAGTGGAACCTCACCTTAACTGTTCAATTTCCAATGCTCTTTGTACTTTGAGATCATAAAAAGAGAGGGTTTAATTATGTCCCAAAAGAGAAAGAAATGAAGTGTATACTATCCAAGAAAGTCAAAGAAATTTCCATGTCAATATTTGAGTCAGACTACTATTAAACATACATCTAGTTTTTAAAAAAAAGAGTTTTAATGAAAAAAAAAATACAGAGACAAGAGGGAAATAAAGTGTGCTAAGAAAAATCTTACCATAGTTTTGTTTTTTTTTTTACAGAAAATTTTCAAAGTTGTGTTCTAGTTTGCAAAAATAATGTTTTCCTTCAGTAAATCTAAATCATTTAACAATTGCCTCAGCTCATCTTCAGACTGAATATAATTATAGATAAAAATCTCAATCTGTGTTCAAGAAGTAAGAAAAAATATTTAATATGCTATTTTGGCAAATGTATGGGAATTATATACAGTGAATAATCAGAATTTCATTTCAGGGTACTGAAAATGCTTTGCAGGGTAGGAAATGAAATGTATTAATACTAATTCTACAATATCTTATTTTGAAATCCATTAATCGGTTCACTCATACAAAAAGTTCCTATCTTGTTCCTATTAGAGTTATGACAGTTACTGTGAAAAAGGCTAGGTATAGATTGTTAAGCAGAACAAATCTAATCTTAGTTTTTCCATTGCTTATGGTCTAGACAGAAATGTAGACATCAATCAAATCATCTTTCTGATAAGTGTTCAATTACAAGATGAAATAAGTTCTTGGGGGGAGAGAAACATAGATCTCTGACAATACACATTGATGGGCCTTGACCACTGCTAGAGATAAGAAGGAATGGGCCAGAATATTTTCCTGCGAATATGATTTAGGGACTTTGGTAGGAAGAATGCATATGATAGGCTAAAAGCAGTCAGAACACAAGTAGTTTACACTGAGAATAAAAACAGAGGCAGGGCTAGCAAGATGGCTTTGTGTGGAAGACCACTTTCTGCCAAGGCTGACAGCATGAGTTCTATCACCAGAGCCCTCATGGTAGAGAGAATAGATTCCCAAAAGTTGTCCTATTTCCTCCACATGCAAGTCTCTCTCCCTAGACACACAAGTGAATAATAAAAATGTAAAACCAAAAAACAAACAAACAAAAAACAGAAGCAGAGGGACTGCAAAGACAGCTCAGTGGTTAAAGTGAAAGTCTGTTTGATTCCAGCACTTAAAAAACAGTCAGGGTATAAGTAAGTGACTATAATCTGTGTGCTGGGAGCTAGAGGCAAACAGATTCTAGGGTCAGGGTTCTTTTTGCTTTGTTTTGTTTTGTTACTTGGCCAGGGAAGATAGTATTAAACTCTGTCCTCTGTATCTACACACACACACACACACACACACACACACACACACACACACACACACAAAGCAGAGGCAGAGATCCTGTGGAAGGAATGATATTGATTAATTTGGCTACATTATGAGACGAAGCAACTCAGGAAAAATGACCAGAGATAGGAGATGAAGATCAGGTATGTAACAGTCATCCCTTTTATTTTTGTATCCTGGTTGCTCCCTTCCTCCACTTTGATTTGATCTCTCTGATTTCTGTTCCTTGGTTACATACTTCGCTCAATCTCTTGTCTCCCTCTTTTCACTTAGAAATGCTCCTCCTCCAAAATAAGAATCTGCTGGCAATTTAGGATATTCTCCCTGTGGAAAAATATGTGCTAAGTCACATCTACGAGGTCCTTGTTGCATACAATACAACATATTCTTAATTTTGCGTGAGTTAGACGGGTCATCTTTGAGAGTCAATTAGGTATTCTGCAGGGTCCACATGACAATCTCCTTCATTAAAAATACGTCAATAAGTATTTAATATCCCTTTAAAAAAGTAATCAACAAGCAATTTTTTGTAGTGAAAGACAATTCCAGGAAAGGAAAATGCTTAAATGCGACCACCTGAGCAACATCATATTTCTTATCCCACCCCGAATTCTGTTCTTCTAGCCTTGGGCTCTTGCTCTTTGCACCCAGATCTATGGACTACCTTCTTAGTCCAGAGCCACCCACTGCATCCTGATGTCCAGTACTCAGACAAGTTCAATCTTTCATCTGTTTTTTAGAGCCTTCACAGACTGTTCTCCGCCCTCCCCAACTTCCTCTGCCTGCCCTAGACCAGAAGCAGAGGGACTGCAAAGACAGCTCAGTGGTTAAAGTGAAAGTCTGTTTGATTCCAGCACTTAAAAAACAGTCAGGGTATAAGTAAGTGACTATAATCTGTGTGCTGGGAGCTAGAGGCAAACAGATTCTAGGGTCAGGGTTCTTTTTGCTTTGTTTTGTTTTGTTACTTGGCCAGGGAAGATAGTATTAAACTCTGTCCTCTGTATCTACACACACACACACACACACACACACACACACACACACATCTTCCCTGAATATCAGCTCCCCCAACCTGCCTTAGATTCCTTTGAGCAAATATCTTCCCCAGTAACTCTGACCCCACCCATTGCCTTTCCAATCCCCTACTCCCTGAGTAACTCCATTCTCTTACCACACACACACACATGCATCTTGTTCTAGCCTTGGGCACAGGCACACTTTCACACTTAGCTGCCCTCCCTCCCCAAGATCTCTGGACTAACCTCTTACCTCTGCCTTGTTATGAACTCTCAAAATAGCACAGTACCCATCCCTCCATAATGGTACACTCTGCAGCCCCTCCTACTGCTGCAGTGATAGGCTTTTGTGTCTTTTAGTTGGTGCCCAGACATTTGCAGACTAATGAGAATGCCTGCATTCAGCCTCTGACTAGCAATCTTCCCAAACTGTGCTGTACCTGCTGGCTAGAGGGGCCCAGACATTAAGAGGGTGCCTGAGAGCATCTGATCTCACCTAACTTGTAGCTCTGAGGGAAATCCTGAGCATCTGGACTAGAGCTATCTGGTTCTATTAAAATAAAATAAAAAAAAGAAAACATGAAGCCTTGACCAATCACCCTTTCAAATCTAATAAAAAATCAACCAAATCACATCCAAGTATACAAACAGAATCAGACTTCAACTCAACAAAGAAAAGCTTTCATCTCACATCAACATCACACAGGAAAAAAGAAATTCACAAAGAACAAAATATGTATCTTTATATATACAGTCAAGTATCCCAGTCACCACTCATTAAAGAAGCCACTGTTGCAACAACAGAGACTACTACAGACATTGCCCATAAATTGCCTATGCCTAAGCTTCATATCTACAATTCAAACTCTGTAATCAAGGCTCATTCAGCATGGAAGAAGAGTTAAAGAGAACAGCAATGAGTCTCTCAACTCTCATTGATGAAGCTCCCTCACGCAACAGAGGACCAGGAATATAATAGGTCACTAATAGCCAAAAGTAGAAATTAGGAATCTGCAAAGCATAGGTCCCTCGATAGAACTCCTATGTCATGTTTACTCCCTCAAGGCTCAGTGGCCATTGTGGAAGAGGGAACAGAAAGATTGTAAGAAGCAGTGTGTAGGTGCGTGACCATATGGAAACAGAATCCTAGACGCTCCTGGTATCCTGCTCATATGAACCTACAGCAATGATTTCAGCATGCTCAAGACCCATGCAAACTCAAGTAAACAATAACTCAGCATTCAACTGGAGTAAAATGTAACAGACCCCAGTCTTTACTAAGGAAATATTGGCAACTGCTTGCATTTTGGTGAGGATGAGCTAATCATTCTAAAGTGAGGGACTCCAGATAGGCTGACTAGACTTCAGTGAATGAACCCTCACCAAGGAACATTTGAGGACACTAACTTGACACATTAGACCTTAATACAGATAAAAGAATATATGGATTCCAGTTGGCAGGATCTGTGGGAGTGCTGGTTGGGAAGGGAGTATAAAGATGATTAAGATTGATTGAGATGTTCTGTACGAAATACACAATAATTTAATAATAATAAGAAGAAAATGGGCTTTTTAACTGCAGGAGTGCACACTAGGACTCTAGCAGGGCACATATATTTGTGAAGCACAAGTAGTAGTAGACTGTGGTCAGATATGGGAGTGTAAATATGGTTTATGTGAAGGTGTGGGGGAATTCAGTGGAAGTTTAAAAGAAATTGACTTGTGAATTTATCCTAAAAGAAAATAATTACTAATGAAAATACTCTTGAAATATATAGTATTCTCTAAACTATTGTCTTACCCAACTAAAATTTTATATATTTGTGTGTGTACATATGTGTATATGAACATGCCATGTCACAAATGTGGAGGTCACAGGACACTTTAAAGTAGTTAATTTTCTTCTGCTATATGGATCCTTTGGATTGATTGCAGGTGCATCAGGCTTGGTAACCTTGCCAAACCCACAAATTTTATTGAGAAGGCTATAGTTGTATCTCAGTAAGAGCCATCATTACATGCCTGAGGATTATTTTTTATGAGAAAGATAACCTGCCATTCTTGCAAGTAAACACACAATGAAGAGTGTTGTAAACTTAATTTTCTGTTTATTTTTTCAGCAACTACTTTCAGTCACTTCTTGGTTGGATATTAAGTTATTTCACTTTTGGGGGGAAATTCTTTTTATTTAAAAATATTTACCAATGACTGAAAACACTTTCACACACTAAGAATACATTTTCTGAACTCCCTCCCATAAGGGTTCTTCCTCTGTCTCCATCCCTTTCATTTTTTTCCCATGATAACAAGATAGTCATGCAGCTCATTGCCCTGGTTAGGTGCTCGGCAGGAACCTCATTTTAGCCTTCAGGGAACAGAAAATTTTCTCTACATTGCAATTTCTAAAAGACTAATGTGAGTCCCAACTAAGCAGAAAACCTTTTGAGGAAAGGCACAGTATCTTCCTCATTCTCATATTCATAATCTACAGATATTTTATAGCAAAAATCTCAAAAATAGTTTCAAATTTCTGCTTTATAAAATACATAGTTTCAAAAAGGCAAAGTGCAAGGCCCGGGAGTTTCAAATTGTTTGTCTTTATAACTGAAGAAACTAAAGTTTACAGTGACTAACTTACAGTATTTCTCCATTTTAGTTCCTAATTGATAGAACATGAACTGTAATTCCTAGGTGCCTTTGTTTACAGTACACTTTCCTTTAACCCCTATGTAACATCTTCCTTGCTGGGTTAGATCAATTGAAAAAGAGGAAATAGATGACTCTTTTCAAGAACATATTGCCCAAAATGGAGAAAGTATTCTCTGATACAGCAAGCTTGCTAGAACACCCTACGGAGAGAGATCAATTGTGGAGTCAGAAATCCAATGAAGGAAGATTACACAAGACTGCCCTTCCAAAAACAACCTGCCCTTGCATCATGCAGCAGTGTTAGGGGAAATGCTAGCCTTTCCACTCAGTTATGTTGTTATGTTGTGCCTACAAGAAATAAAACTACAAATTTGACGACTAAATACATTATATTTCATTTTTAATTTATTTTCATTCACAAAAATCTATTTAGATGTGTCATACATATTGAATAAAAACATTGTAAATATTTAGAAGGCAATAAAACATTATTTTCAGTTTTGAAAAGGAGAGTCAGCAAACTAGCAAACCAACCTTGAGCCAAGACTGTGAGATCAGAGTGTCCAAGAGAGCAAGACCGGAGTGGCTGGTATTTTTCTGTGAACAAGGTAACCAGGCTTTGTAGTAAGGCTAAACTGAATCAGTTTCTGAAATTTCACTTTCTGACTGGCTCATAGATTCAAAGTATTTCAGGACTTTGGGGTTTCAAAATCTTTGTAGGTGAAGTAGAGATCCCACATAAAACATTTTCCCCCTAATGAATAGATAGCTAGGTTGCCCAGGGTGATTCAACAATTTCCTCAAATTCCCAGTTGTTCAGGAACTTAAGACTCCAGGGAGGTCATAACTTCCTGTGACTTCAATGGAGACCTATTGCTAATATTAAAAGTATAATTGTCCCAAGGAAAATAAATATAATAAGTGATTAAAAGAGGAGAAGTTAGATAACAATTTTTAATTTGATAATGGATCCTTAGCCAGGAGCAATGCAAAGAAGTTAGCATAGCTGTGTGGAAGACACAGCTGTGGTCCTATCTGCTTAAATATGAAATTATACATTAAAATCAACTCAGACGGTGAGATGAGCTAAAGGACTTAGCTTCAAGTCTCTACCTCACAGAGCTTGGAATGTAATGCCCAGAGAACCGACTCCCCAAAGACCACCAAGGAATCCAGAGTGTATGCAAAAACAAAGAGCCTTTATTCGGGCTTATGCTCAGACTCTCAGACCTTACCAATGCAATGGATCTGTGCTCAGAGCCCCGATCCTAAAGGGTGTGGGCCTTTTATTGACTGGAGACAAAGACAGGAGGCGAATTGCAGTGGGATGTGGTGTCACATTATGATTGGTGAGGGAAGCCCGCAGTGCCAACATATTTTAAATTGATTGGAGGATGGCTAAGGGTCTACTCATTGGTAGGGGCTGTCTTTAGGGTTAAGGAATGTGCTGACTGTTACTCAAGCTCACAACAGAGTCCTGTTTTTACCCTATAAGATTTTATTGTGCATGGGCTTCCTTAACATGACCGGGCTTATTCTCTCTCCCAAGCCCCGTTACTGGAGACTTGCAACAGCTTAAGGCTGGCAAAATGGAGTCACAACAGTTTGATTCCTGTTATCCTAAAGCCAAGCATTTCACAGAAGCTGAATGAGCAGTTAAACTAAGGGAGTATGGAGGGCAGGAAAAGGAGGGTTCCATAGAATCACCTAAGAAGAGAGTTTCATTTAAGAGATTTCCCAGATCAGATTGGTCAGTGGGCATGTCTGTGAGGGATCCTCTTATTGACTGAAGCAGGAGGGCCAAGCTCATTTTACATAGCAGTATTCCTTGGGAGGGTGCTTCTAGGCTAGTGGAGCGAGCAAGAGCCCGAGTGCACCAGCAGGCAGAATTTCTTGATGGTTTTTGCTCCAAGTTCCTATTTGAATTATTGATGAGTTTTAACATAGCAGCAACAGAAATCAAATAGACACTGTTACCTGTGTATATTTTACACTGGATTGAATGTGTGATTTCACCTTATAATACTTGTATTCTAAGATTTAAACATTTTAAGATAAACTTTTTTAATCGAGGGACTAGAAATTATTTAATAAGTATGAAGTTTGTGCATGTTTTCAACTTAACAGCAGAATACAAAATGTCTTTCAGTTTTCTGATTGTTTCTTCTAATATTGTGAGAAAATGGATGACCTCCAATGGAGATTTGAAACTACATTAATGTTGTATGCAATAGTGTCTGTTCTTTATAACCATGATAATGGTTATATACAACCACAGGCTGCATGTCTTCTTTTGGGAAATTGGCCCATTGGAATCTCAGAGTGGGCAAATGCAGAGTGTACATTTACTTCCCTTGTCTCTAGCTCTCTCAGAATAAATCTTCTCTCTTAGGTACAGAAATAATTACGTTTCTTGTCTGGATGTGTTGAGCGACAATAAAAATCAAGAATAAAGAGCTGAGCTTGGTGATGCTTGCCTTTAATCATAACTCTCCAGAGGCAGAGGCAGGTGAATCTCTGTGATATTGAGACCAACCTTGTCTACATAGCAAGTTCCAGGCCAGCTGAGTTCCAGGCCAACTGAGGTAGAGTCTGTCTCAAAATCCAAAAAAATAAAATATCCCATATGATGAGATATTTGAGAACATCTTATCACTATAGAGTGTGTAAAAAAATCTTTGTTCTTATTACAGATTCTATTTTGGTTAAATTGTTATTTGTTTTATTTTTCCCCTTTAAACTCCAGAAAATACATTTGGTCTCTGTTAGCATTCATTAGAGTATCAATTAGAGAAAGCCATTTATTACAACTTATGTTAAAAGACTATGACATATGGGGAGTGGGTAGGGAAATTCTGTCATTTTTGACTTTATTTCTCTTAGGCTTTTTTGAAATTTCTTTTTTATTCACAAGTTTCCTTAGAGATTCCTACTTCAAAACTCTAGTCTTTTCATTCTCTTCTAAAATGTTTTCAGATAATTTGAAAGAGAATCTCTAGTTAGATGACAGGAGAACAGCGGAGATTTCTAAGTTTTGCCTCAATTCTTCCAAGCTGTGACTTCCTTTTCTTTTTTTTTATTTTTTTGGCTTTTGTTCATTTCATGAATGACAGATAAGAAGAAAACGTTAAAATTCTTAAAATTTGCCTAAGAATTAATAAAGCATTTATAATGCACTTTTAGACCTAGTTGTTGCTTTACGCCTGTGGCCATCTTGGCTAATGAGACCATTTACATTCATGAAATCAAAAGATGGTCTGCAGAAAGCCATGAGACACATTTTTATACATTCAAATACATTAGAGTGTTAGCTGAGTATTTGAATAGCAAGGCCAAGAGCCTCAATTATTTGAAGAACATATTTAAAACAACCATGTTCCATTTGCAAAGAACAGTTTGAAATTTTTAAGGGTTATATTGCCAGGAAACCATTTATAATTGGTGACAATGATTATTCTCTTAAAAATGGAGCTGTACTATTTCTTGTTGAAGTAGATCATTAAAATTTATTTTCATAATTTTCTGTCAAAGTAATGCTGTAATAGAGTCTCATATTATTTAAAACAATGATCTGGTCTGGGTACATTTAGCCAGCTGGATTAACTGTTTCAGCATATTAAGATACTGTCTCCATAATTAGAGCAGAAAGTTATTTAATTATTTAGTTATACCTTATGCTGTTTCTTTAAAATTTAGGGACAACTTGTGCAGAAGTTAAATATAGTCATTCTACAATGTATATATAGAGCTGTCCTTCAGTACACATCAAGGATCGATCCTTGAGTACCCTGAAGATTCTAAAATCTGTAGTTAGTCAAGCCCCTTTTGTAGAATGGAATGGTATAGGATATACCATGAACATCTTGAAGAACAACATCTGTAGATTATTCAAAATTATATTAGTATACATTGTGATGCTCTGTAAATGTTATGAATATTATTCCTTGTGTATTGTTTTGGAGATAATGACCAAAAATTTTGTGCCCAATTACAGATAAGATTTTTCCAAACATACTGAATAAGAGATTGCCTATAGGAAATTTGAAAAAGAGGGACTACTATATACTGATCAATACTTCATGATGTGTACAATAAATGAATAAGTTTATCGGCTAAATTTGTTTTT
Source organism: Eospalax fontanierii (assembly GCA_035773235.1). NCBI lineage: Eukaryota > Metazoa > Chordata > Mammalia > Rodentia > Spalacidae > Eospalax > Eospalax fontanierii. The sequence continues at coordinate 83,006,154 of CM069532.1, read as the reverse complement.
TAAATAACATGAAACACATACCTGATTAGTGTTTCATCTAGGGTTTAGACATAAACATTCTGAATTTATATTTTCATGACCACATCACTAAAACAGCACTAGCTTGTGTTTGCAAGGGATTCCTATATTATTAGGTAATATTTTACTCAAAGAACATTGAGATCATTAAATTTGTTTTGTATGTAAAATATTTAAAAGTGAACTCTTAAGTCACTTATATTCTGTCACAGTTGGAGAAGAAATTACAAGTGGGAGAGAATTAATTGAGAAACAGACAGAGGAAAACAGAGCCAGACAGAACAAAGAGACAGAGGTGGGAGAGAAAGAAAATGAGAACACGAGGGAAAAAAATGCTCATCTTGAATTTCAGTGTGACCCCAGATCACCTATAGCTTATTGATTGCTGGGCAAAGCATTTATGCATTTCTCTACCATGAACTTGATTGAACTAGAGAAAGGATTTATTTATCCTTCAGTTTACAGTTCATTTTTTGTGGAGCAAAGACAGCAGGAGCTGAAGGCTGCAACCAAAGAACAGACCACAGAGGAGTGGCCTTTACTGACTGATTTCAACAGCCCAGGCTCAGCCTGCTTTCTTATACAAGAAAAGGAGAACCTGCCCACAGTGCACAGTGGGCTAGGCCCTTCCAGATCGCTCACCAATCAAGAAAATGCCCCACATATGTGACCAAAGGCCAATCTAATGAAGGATGTTCCATAGTTGAGGTTCCCTTGACCCAAGTGTGTCAATTTGATAACTGAACCAATGCAGTACAATTGACCCCTTCTCAACTTGACACAGAAATAGATCACTACTAAATCACAACCTGCCCATTATGCCAGTGATCTCTTGGTAATATGAATATTGCAACATAAAAATTGTAACGTTCTGGGTTTGAGAGACGCAGCAGATAGAAGGGACCAGAGATTCCTCTGGCAGCTAACAGGACCCAGCTTTATTGATAGAAGACCAGATGGGACTAGCTCCTCCGCAACCACGAGTGGAAAAACGCTACCACCCCTGGGGGCTAGCCTCCCGGAAGAGATAGGGGGAGGCTAGCCCTCTCACCCCCATCTTGGGGCTGGGGCTCTGGGGAACCGGGCTGGTGTGCCAGGCTCCGGACCAGGATGGAGGAGCTCCCTCTGGGAGAGTGCAAGAGGCAAACTCCCGGGAGCAAGCTCAGCCCTAAAACCCAAGTGCCAGTTCCAGTCCCAGTCCAAATCTAAGTCTTGAAGCCCATCCTAGTCTCAGTCCTCCAAGCCTTTTAAAAAAACCCTCAGCTCTCTCCTGGCTTTTAGGGGAGGGGGATTTCCATGACATCTGATTGATGTTTAAGGCAAGCTTCTGGTCAGGAACTAGTCCTTTTTTACAGCTGTTTGTGCATTCCTTGAGTCCTGAACCTTATCTGTTAAGGAAGCCCCATCTCTTTTGTGAATTTGGTGTCTGGAATCTTATCTGAGCTATTTGCAAGGATTAGCTCTCTGAGAAGTTTTAAAAGTCGGTCTTTCCTCATGCATCTTTTGTAAATTCTGGCTCCAGGTTTCCTTCCATCTTCCTGAGTCTGGAACTGTTGGGGGTTTCAGTCACATCTTACAAAAATGTACAAAAAAAGTCCTTAAAAATAACTTTATTTGAAAAATATTTTAATTATTGTTTTATTTTATTTTATATGTATGAGTGCATTGCCTGCCTGTATGTAAATGCACCCATGTCACAAAATACCCTAAAACGTCAAAAGAGACATAGGATCCCCTGGAACTGAAGTGATGTACAATTGTTTGCTTCCATGCTGGTGCTGGGAACTGAACTCAGGTCCTTTGTAGTGCTGTTAATAACTGAGCCATCTCCTTAGACCTTCTAAAATTCAAGCACTTTAAAAGCCCTATATCTTTTAAAAATAATCCAAAGACTCTCAAATATGGGCCTATGTGAAATCCATATAATTTGTAAATTTCAAAATTCAAAGGAGGAGAATTGGGCACCCTTAGGCAAATAAAAGTCCATCAGTGTAAATCAGTGTTGAACATCTGGGATTCATACTTTATCGTCATGGTTCCAAATGGATTGGGCAGCTCATCTTCTCTGGTTCCACTGCCCCAAGAATCTTATCTCACAGGTTCACTGTGAGAACTTCACTCCATACTTACTGCTACCTTTGGTGGTCATGCCATGGCCCTGGCTTCTCCAATATTCTGGGCTCCTCATTGAAACTCTGGCTGCACTTTAACCAATGGGCTCTCCTTACATCTCAGGGTGACAAGCCTCAAATCTCACCATTTAGCCTTCAATCCTGGGATTTTCACCACACTGATTCTATATTTTCACCAATGGTCTCTCTTGGCCTTACCCAGTGTTAAGCCCTATCTGCTCTCCATGGCTCCTTCATGGCTTTAAAATAAGTGCAACCTGCGGAGGCTCTTAACACTTTGGCAAGTTCTGCAGTCAGTCTGATGTGCATCCCTGGCTCCCTCAGGCTGGCCCTGAGGAAAAAATTTCCAGAAGACATCACCTTGATGATGCAGTTCTCTTGTTATTCACAGCTGATTTTCAGCCCCAGGTAACCAACATCAATTGTCCCAGTAAAGCACAAAAGACTTCATTTCCAAAAATTCTTAAGTCAACACAAACAGCCTCTAAAGAGAATCTCTGCTTGTCTTTAAAGTTTCCCAAGAAAGGCCTTCATCATCTGCACACCTCTATCAGCATTATCTTTGAAGCTCCAATACTCACTGTTGCTCCAAGCAATTTTCCAATCCAAATCTCTTAAAAGTTCCACAGTCCTCTCAGACACATGCAGACAGTTCCATCACAGCAACATCCCACAATCCTAGTACTAACTACTGTTCTAGTTCCTTTGCTGTAATAAAAGCACTGGCCAAAACCAAATTAGGGAGGAAAAGGCTAATTTTTGAAACAGCTCACTGTCTGCCATCAAGGGAAGTCAAGGCAAGAATGCAAGGGAGGATCCTGGAGCACAGAGCTTGGAAGCACTTGACTTCTCCAGACCTTCTTTACATTCAGCCCAGCTTCCGCAGCTCTTTGATACCGTGGAGGAAGACTCTATTACTCACTTCCCCATGTTTGCTTGTTTCGTGCATCTAACGTCAGCACAACATGAAGAACACCACCAAATTCGATTGCCAACTTGGGTTGAACTTTTTGTGTGCTTCATCTGCATTGCCAGCAGCTTTTGTATGTTATGGTTGTCTAGGAACAGAAAACTTCTTAGGGCTTTTCCTTTCACTAGTTGGAGGCTTAGCTAATTAGGACCTTGTTCTGAAGAAACTATTTCCATTATTCAAATGCAAATCTGGATGCTTATCCTCAATGGCTCTAATCTCTTTGTCAAAGGAGCCTCTCTTTGATGCTATAATAACACATTGAGTTCTGCTTACAGCATTCAAGCACTTTGCTAGCCTAAACTTTCCAATGTCTTCCACATTCCTCCAGAACTCAGCATGTCAGGTTCTTCACAGAAAAAGAGAATCCATGCATACCAATTTCTCAGTTGCTTTTCTATTGTTGCAGTAAAACACCATGACCAAGGTATCTTACTTCATCTGGTTTACAGTTCCAGAGGGATAAGAGTTTATCATGCTGGGGAGGCATGGCAGGAGGTAGCCAGAGCAGAAGGCTGAGTGCCAGGAAGCAGAGAGAGAAACTGGAATTGGGACCTTGTTATGAACACTCAAAGCCTGCCCCAAGGGATGTGCTTCCTTCAGCAAGGCAACACCTTCTAAATGCCCCCAAACAGCGCTGCCAACTGACCAAGTGTTCAAAGCTGAGTCGGTGGGGGACACCTCATTTGAGCCACCATACTCATGACTGTGTACTAAAACACTCCTATTAGTCTGCATTCTAATACTTTAAATAAAATTTTGTTTCCCTTTTGGTATATGTTAACATTTAGTATTTATTATGTATTTCTTCCATCACAAGCAGTTAATACAAGCCATTAATTCCGTTATAACAAAACAAATGTATTATTTATAGATCTTTTTCATTCCAAATCTTCATATGTTGAGTTTTATCTCCTCTTTTAAAAATAAAGTAATAGTTTGCTGTTTGTGAAAAACTTGAATTAGTCTATTTCCTGTTACATTTAGATTACTCTAATTCTTATAAATACCAAGAACCAAAGAAGCATGCTTTAAAAATCATTCATAAAATTATTCATGCAAAGCATATTCTTAATTGAATGCTCATTCTTATATTTTATGTTAGAGTCGGAGCCAATTATATTTAGTTTTCAGCTTAATGGAGTCAATCTCAAGCAGAACTGGAGAACTAAATGAGTCACTGAACTATGCAATGCTTCACAAGAGAACTCTAGTTGACAGAGGCTTCATTCACTGAATTATGTAAATGGATTTTTTATTTATTCATCTAATATATGAGGAGACAGATGCTTGAAAGGTCAGTAATATAAACATGGAGCATTTTAAACAAAAGGAACGGCAGAAATTCAGGCTTTGAGGAATTCAGTGCTTACTGCTTTCACATCTGCTGACTTTTTACCACCTAACTAATGATGATGGCTATCAGGCTATCTGTGTTCAATTGTTATTACGCAGTTGGTGACCCTTTTTCCTGTAGGAATGACTTTTATAAAATAGATAAAATCTGGACTAACGACTTTTAGTTAACATTGGCAAACTCAATTATTTCTGGGGAACCTCAATTTGGTACTCTCAAAAAACTTAATGTTTGTGAGTATACTTGAGAATTAACATATCAAAGTGCAAAAAGACAGAGCATAGGTATTGAGTCTTTATGAGAAGCATGTAGAATGAGAACAAATACTTGAAATTGTGTGTATGAGATACTCTAGAACAAGGGTTGAAAAGGCAAGATTGTCGGATAAGGGTGGATTCAAACTTGTCTTTTCCTGATTAAAACTGTAAAAACCATTTTGAATGGAACTGACTCTAGAGCACAGTTCCTGCCAGACACAATTCCCAGACAGGCAGTTTCAAGAGATATCTGTAGGAAGTAGTATACTAAGAATTTGGGCCCACCCTTATATTTAAGAGTAAATCTTTCTTTTCATTAACTGTAATGTTGGTATAATATTACTGCATGTTCCTATATTGTAACCACATAGGGTATGTATAGACTTAAAAGAGAGTAGTTGTCTGATATGAACACATCTAACTATAACTATAGATTTTGGTGTATTGTTGATACGTATGCATTAGTTAAGTCACTGTTTCAGAAAATATCATTTATATCACAGAGCTATTCTTTTCTCTTTATAAAGGAAGGACTCATGGTAAACCTTCCTAATACAACTTTTTTGTCTTTTCGTCTTTGTCTATGATGTTTGAGTATCTGTAGTTATAGAGAAAATCTTTGGCACAAAGAGCATAAACAGGCTTTATGAGATAGATTATTTCAATGGTTAAATATCTTCATCAGTTTAACTTTTCCTTGTGTGTTAAAATTAATGATGGACAGCCATATTCTAGAAAAGTTATACTGCAATACATTCAATCCAAGTGACAAGACTGTACTCATTATGAACATACTGTGACAATTCTGCATTGTTCAAAGAAAGTTTCAGGGCTAGCATTTGTTTCTAGTTCTGATATCAAACTGATTCATCATATTTATCATTATATGATCATCTTTTATTTATCTGATTATCTTTTTCATTTATTTACTTATGATTTTTGATTCTTATATAAAAATATTAAGAACATAAACTTCAATGTTAAAATTTTCAGAGATATTATTACAAGTACAACTTTTTCATTGTAGTATTCATAAATAAATAAGAAACTTTTTTTAATTTTGGAAAGGTTATCAATAACTTGAACAGATTTATTTATTATTGATGATCCTGTTTATCAAATTCAGAATCTTACACCTAACAGGCAAGTACTTTGCCAACTGAAACAAATTCCCGGTTCTAGGAATAGATTTGCTAGTATATTTGCTAGTATTTGTTGCTTTGTTTTGTTTCATCTTATTATTTGATTTTTACTGATTCTCACTGAAGTTTGAATTTAACTTACACAATAACACTTCATATTTGTAACCCTCCCTTTAGACATAGTTTAAATAGAATTTGGCCCATGAAAATGAATATAATAGACTTTCATTAGATTTCCAGATCATTGAAATATTTCTTGTTCTTGGTTCTGTTACAGAGTTTAAGACCACCAGGAAAAGATCACCAGACACCAGAACAGATTCAGATTTAAAGTTCTATTCAAGTCAACTTGGACTATAGCCCCTAGCTTGTGAGAAGGGACTGGAGTGCCCAGTGGGAGGTGGAGCGGGAGGAGGGGGCAGTGAATCAACTCTTTAAATTAAAAAAAAACAAGGAAGGGAATTCCCAGGTGTAGGTACTGATTACACAGAGCAAGCTATGGTTAATCATCTTGTGATAGTCACACAAATCATTACTTGATAATTACACAATGCTAGGGTAAAGGGCAGAGGGGTTCAGGGGTTGGAATGGAGTAAACAGGTTATTCTCTGTTAGCCCTGACAGTAGTTACAATAGATATTTACAAGGCTCACATGGTGACATAATTATCTGCAATTAACTAGTTCCTGGGAACAGACCCCTTGGGGAGGATGACTTATAGTGCCCACATGTAGGATCTTCAGTGGCAAGGTTCCAAGTCCATACAGGACCTGGGGGTAGTGGAGCTTCTAAGATGGCAATCATCTGGTCACAACAGTTCTAGATTAATATTGGTCATGTATTAAATATGTATTAATCATTTATGTGACACTCAAATATTTGGTGTCCTTCAATGTTTATACTTAAACAATGATCTCATTAGTAGTCACTGATAATTCTCTTGCCATAGGGAACAATAAAACTGTACAGATGCCTTAGCTTTATACATGAGCTTTAAATAAGAAATGGACTTTTCCTTAAAAACAACTTTAATTAATTAATTGCTCACTGTGGGTCTTGGAGTGAAATTCGATTTTTATGTTGAGAACTTTGAAAATAAGCTTTCTGCTCATGCAAAGTGTTCTTCTTATGCTGTATACCTCTTTTCTTTATCTTGTTTAGGTTAGCTTTCCTAAATATATAAATAATACTCAAAAGACTCATTTTTTAATCATTGCACTAGATTAGAAGACCCATTTGGAAAATAATGAAATTTTGGAGTTGGTAAGGTATCACTGGGATTGGAAATAGAGGATATTTAATACTGCTTAGCTGCTTTAGTTTGAAGAACTGAAAGTAGTACTTCACTGGAAAGAATTTCCATATAAACTTGGGTAGTAAGTAGCTGCAAGTATACACAACTGCAGATTGAGGATCGCTCTGTCATTTTTGATGAAAAACAGATAATACATTAGCCATAGGCTGCTAACTGTGTTGACGTGTCATAGATTTGCTGTATATACAGAAAACAGACAGTCTGACAGTCTGGTTCTGGAGAAGCATGTCAGACTTTGGAAAAGTCTTCAATTAAGCTGTCCCTTGCAGCAACATGAATGGTAGACCATGTGCCTCTTCAGTCTAAAACTTTCCAGAGACATCCTAGAGTGGAATGTGAGAACACTACAAACTGACTTCACTGGTTATTAAAGAAAGACAGATTTCAGAAATTTTTGATGAGACTATGAGCCAAAGAGTTAATGAGAATAAGGCAAGCGCTACTAATCAAAGTCTAAAATATGGGAAACTGAAAAACACACCAAAAAATACTGTTTCAAAATGTTTTGGAAGACAAAGCTTGTGGGTAGGTCTCCATCTCCAGCAATGCTGTTGTGCTCCAGCCTCCCAGAGAATGGAGGACGATCAAACAGGTCCTCAGGTGGCTCAGAGTGCAGCGGGAGAGATTCCTGGGAGACTGCATAGGTGAGCAGTTCAGTTCTTAAAACCAATGCAGAGGTTTATATAGGGAGGCGTTACTGGTCATTATAGAAGGCAGGAAAGTTAAAGGTGGGTCTTTAGGTAAAGATGGGGAAGGTTGGAGGGCTGACGTGGAAATCTGGTCTGAGTTGATCTTTTGGGGGGGAAAAGATGAAGCAACTGCTGAGGCCTGCAGTGGCTTCCTGGGACCTAGGTTATCTCATCAGTCTGATAGACTCAGATCCCACAAAAGCTTAAGGAGAAAAGAAAGATACAGTTGTGAAAAGTGACCCCAAAGAATGGTGTCCCAAGACTGAAATCCAAACAATTCCATGACCGAGATAGGAGGACTGGAGTCCCAGTCCATCCTGGGCTACACAGTGAGACTCTATCTCATTTCTAATGAATGAACAAATGAATGACCAACTAAATAAAAAAAAATAAAAAAATAGAATTACATAACCATAAAGTTACTTAATGGAATAAAGCAAGTCAAAGATAAGAATCATAATGAGTGTGTGTGTGTGTGTGTGTGAAAGAGAGAGAGAGAGAGAGAGAGAGAGAGAGAGAGAGATTATTATATCACCATATATCATTTGAGTATTGTCACATGGGCATAGAAATGAATGTTTTTTTATTTAGTAAATGAAAAGCTTATTTTGAAAACATGACAGAAGAAGCTTTAATTTTTTAAAGACCCTGAAACTAATTTTATATATCGTTTAGGCAATTTTGTATCTTTTCCATCTGCTAGCAATAAATGAAGCAAGAAAAATGTATGGAATACTTCAACGGCCATCCTTCCCTTTTTGTAGATGTGCTGTTGTACCCACGAGATGCCAAAAAATCCACCAAAAAACTCCTAGAAGTGATTAACACTTTCAGTGAAGTGTCAGGTTACAAAATTAATATACAAAAAAAAAAATCAGTAGCCTTTCTGTCTACCAATAATGAGTGATTGGAGAAAGAGTACAAGGAAGCCCTATCATGTACAATAGCCTCAAAACAGAAATAAAATATCCTGGAATAAATCTGACTGAAGACTTTAATGATCACTACAATGAAAATTTTAGATCTTTAAAGTAAGTGACTTATGAGGACACCAGAAGATTGAAATATGTCCCATATTCATGGATTGGAAGAATTAATACTGTGAAAGTGACCATCCTACCAAAAGCAATACATAGATTCAATGTAAAAGAAATCAAAATCTCCATGACATTCTTTACAGAATTTGAAAAAGTTCCCCAAATTAATATGGAAGCACAAAAGTCCTCAGATAGCCAAAGCAACCTTGTGTATAAACACCATTGCAGGGCAGATTACTATAACAGATTTCAAACTATATTACAGAGCTATTCTCACAAAAACAGCATGGTACTGGCACAAAAGTAGACCCATAGATCAATGGAATGTAACTGAAGACTCAAGCATGAGTACATGCAACTTCAGTCAACTGATATTTGACAAAGGAGCCAAGAATACTCACTGGAGGAAAAATAGCATCTTCAGCAAAGGGTGCTGGCAAAACTGGATCTCCACGTACAGAAGAATGAAACTAAACCTTGACCTTTCACCTTGTCAACTCCAACTGATTCAAAGATCCCAATGTGAAACCCGAAACTCTGAAACTTTTAGAATAAAATGTCAGTAGTAACCTACAAGATACAACTGTACTAAAGGACTTTCTAAATCAGACAGCAGATGCTCAGGAATGAAGGTCAATAATTATCAAGAGGGATCTCATTAAACTAGAAAGCTTCTATATAGCAAAAGAAAAATCAAGGAAGTCAAGAAAAATGTGCAAAGTGGGAGAAAATCTCCAGTGACACATCTGACAGAGGGTTAATATCCAGAATACATGAAGATCTCAAAAATAAAAGTATCAAACAATTGACCCCGTTAAAAGATGGGCTAAAGTTCTCAACCGAGAGTTTTCAAAAGAAGAAACATAGATGGCTGAGAAACATCTTAAAAGGTGTTCAACATTGTTAATAATTAGGGAAATGCAAATTAAAAGCAACTTCATATTTCAGCTTAGCACAGTCTGACTGACTACGATCTAGAGAACAAATGATACCAAATGCTGGGGAGGATGTGGGGAAAGAGAAACGAGCATTTACTGCTGGTTGGATTGTAAACTCATGCAACCCCTATGGAACTCAATATGGAGAACTCTTAAAAAACTAAAAACATATCTCTCATTAGACCCAGTTATGCTACTTCTTGCCATATACCCAAAAGACTAATATTCTTGCACAGATACCTGTAAATCCCTTGTCGCTGTTCTTTTCACAATAGTAAGGTAGGGAAGCAATGGAAATGTCCCTCAGCGAACCAGTGGTGATGAAAATGTGGTGTATTTACACAGTGTAATTCTACACAGCAGTAAAGAATGTGTAACAAACTGTCACACTAAGTGAAATACTGTGAAATCAGAAAAACAAACAATGTATATTCTCTCTCATATGTAGATCCTAGCACCAAATCCTTATATGTGAGTGTGTGTCCTAATGTAACTGAAGGATCGGGAAAATGGAAAGGAACTAGGGAGATAAAGGGAAAGAAGAAACCTAAGAGAGAATGATAGAGGAAGGGTGTTACCAATGGAGAAATAGATAACAGGGGGACATTTAAATGAAAGTGGGGATGTAGAGTTATACAAGGACCTGTCGGGATAAAGGGAAAGAAAAAACTCAAGCTCAAGAGGGTTGAGGCCTTTGGAGACTGGTATTATCAAGGGAGATATGGGGAAAATGGGGACATTTTAAATGGGAAAGGCTCGGAGGGAAGGTTAGACAGGAAGAGTGCGAAGGAGAGACAGACACAGAGAGACAGAGACAGAGAGAAGAGATAAATAATGCCTGACTAGTATACAATACCAGAGGGAATCATACTAGTCTAACAGCCTAAATGACAAACTCCATATACAATATTTCTACTTTAGCCCATGTACATAGCTGAAGGTTACATAACAAGAAAGGATTGAAGTGAGGAGAAGCCTCCCTTTGAGTTGTTGGCCAGGGTGGTTCAATAGACTTCCATAATTCCACAGGCTGTTGCCACAGCCCTTGATTGCCTCTCAGAACTTGATAAGACCCTATTCCTGAATATAGGACATGCTTCAGAGACCAGATTTGGAGCAATCAGCTGGAAATGACCTGGAAACCACTTCCCCAGAAGGTCAGCACTGATGTCTCTGGAGAGAACTATGGAAGTAGCCAAGGGAGCACATTAATGGATGGGCCAACACCAGCTTCATAAACAAATAAACAGACTGATGGTTGGCACAGCATTTGACACTGCTGTAGTAGTAGTAATTTTATCTTGGGGCCATTCAATGCTACCTAATTGGTCTTAGAGCCCCCTCAATGGAGGAAACATATGTGATACTGTAATCATAACCAAATACACACAGTCAAAGAACTTATAGCCTTAGAGAAATCCCCCTGGGTGTCACATCCCTAGGCTAATATAACTTCTCATTAAATGCAAAATATATATCCTTATATTAACAATCAAGTATCGCAGTCACCACTCATTGATGTTTCTTTTGTACCAGATGGTGACTAAAAGAGAGACAGTATCTGTGAATTCCCCATGCCTAAGTGTCACATCTACAATGCAGTCTTTATACCCAAGGTTCATGCAATGTAGAACAAGTGGTCAAGAAGTCACTAATGAATCTCTCAGCTCTCATTACTGAAGCTCCCTCATGCAACAAAGGACCAGTAACACAAAAGGTCACAAGTGGTTAAATCGTGGAGATTATCAATGTCTGGACTGTGGGGCTCTTACATTAAGTTTCTATAACCCAGGGCCCAGTGACCATCGTGGAAGAGTGGATGGAAAGATTTTAAGAGCCAGTGAGGAGGTGGATGACCATCTGGAAATAGATTCCTACAAGCTACTGGCACCCTGCTCACATGAACCTATAGAAATGGTTTAGGCATGCTCAAGACCCAAGCAAGCTCAGGCAGACAATAACCCAGCATAGAACTGGGAAAGTTGGTCGCAGTTCCCCAGTTTTGCTTAAGAAATATTGGCAACTGATTACTGATGGGTGAGAAAGGATTAGTCTTCTTAAAGTGAGGGCTCTCTGTAGGGAAATCCACAGTTGATGAACCTCTACTGAGGTCGTCTGGGGACACTAAGTTGACACATGGGACCTTAACACAGATGAAAGAATGAATGAATTACAGTTGGGGGCCTTCGGGGGGAGTGTCAGTGGAAAAAGCATTATAAATATAATTAAGATTAATTGAAATATTCTGTATGAGACCCCCAATAATTCAATAAAAATATCTAAAAAGGGATAGTCTCAAATATCTATTGCACATGAAATATAAAATCATGAAAAATGAACAGAGATTTGCAGAAGGCAGAGATATAAGCAATGAAATTAAACAGTGAAAAAGGAGAGGAAGAAAGCAAAGGTTCAAATGAAGGGACAGAGGAAGGAAGGAAATCCATGCAAAACCAGAACTGGATTATTATTATCAGGTCTCTTCTGTAACCTGAAAGCATTTCAACACATTATCTGTATTTCATGCATTATCTGCAGATTACAGCAATTACTGATTTTTTTCATTTACTGAAGTTAGAACTCTACACAATTGTATATCTCAGACACTGAGGAAAAGGTGATGACTAAGAGTGACTTTTCAACTTTCCCTTCATTAAGCAGCAATTGCATTTTTTTATTAGTTTTTAGCTAGTTACTACTTTCTGTCAAGGAGAGAGATGGCTAGGCTCCATCAAACAGCCTACTCTTGGGCATTTCTCAGACTTGCTTGTACTTAGCTATGGTTCATAAACCCAGGCTCTGGTCAATGTGGTAAAGGACAAAGCGACAATTTTGAAAATCATATTGTAGAATCCTCCTGCCTTTCTTCCATGGCTGGACATTCCTAGCAGCATACATACAAGATGAAGAATCCATGCAGATTTCCTTGAATGAAAGGGTACATATCAATTATAATTGTATCAGTTGAGTCAAAGACTGTCTGACCTTTTCAGCATATATAACTGTGTTTTAACTCCTATTATTCTTGATATTGTAGCTCCTTACTCTTAATTCTTACAATCTAATGTGGTACCAATTTTTAAGATTTAAATTGTGTTTGACTATGTGTTCTTTCTATATATAATATTATTTTTATATCACTTGCTTGAATAAATCAGGATCCTTGTATCTCAGATTATTATCATTAAACCATGAAATTCTAAGATTTGAATGTTGTCTGTTTTACTTAAAATTCACATGCCTGAAGTTAACTATGCCTAAGCAACTCTTGTGTGCCTTACTCTACTTGTCTTTTGTGTCTCTGCCTGTCACTTGGTATGGCATCTTGTGGTTGTTTACTGAATTTAGTAACAGAATCTTCAGCTGCTCTAATCTACTACTAAACTCATTCATGGGCTTATTTAACTTCTACTTTATATTTTTGTTCAAATTTGCTGTGTTAATTTGAGTTTTTAAGATACTTGATAAAGTTTTCAATTCTGATTTTGGTTTTTTTTCTGGCTCCTTGTTGTGGTATCAATCTCTGATTATCTTGATTATATACTGGATACTGACTTGAAGACAACTGATGTAACAGCTTGAGCCTTAGTGTGTTATTTTTATACTAATAGAAATTCCAATTACATTTTCTGAGTTTCTATGGATACTGATATTCTGGGAACCTTATTGCATATGAACATTAAAGGTGTACTGAGTCACAAAATACTATGATGTTTGAGAAGGCCTCCTGTATTTGGCCCCACCTTACTACCACTGTACAGTTTATAAGGATTTCAGCCCAAAGTATGGGTTAATTTACACAGTTAGTTGTTTGCTGATTAGTGTTTGTTGATCCTTTGTTCCTTTTTTCCTTCCTTCCTTTAAGTTTTGAATTAAGAAAGTGTTGTGGGTTGGTCTCTTGGAATAAAACAGCAATGATTCAAAGCTAGACATAGCATGGAGCCAGGCTTACTCTTGTCTATAATTTCTTATCATTATAAACTCATAATTCATAAAATACATATTTATCTACATATGTGTATAAAATGTCTTTGTCTTTTTCCAATAAGTTTTTTCTGTTAAAATTAGAATATAAGTTATGAATGTATATCTTATTAATATGCACACTCCGGGAGCACTGATTGAAGTGCAAAATGCTGAGGTTAGAGCAGAGAAAAGGTGTATACAGTATGTATAAAGGCAAGGTATGGCTAATTGTGCTGTGTAGATCTTTATCCTGTCATTCTTCAACACACTTTATTTCTTGTCTTTAATTTCTACTTTTAGATTTCCACAATGCTGTTTTAATTCTAGTTTTCTTTTATTTTCCATTCGGATAAGCTGTTTCAAAGGAGAACAAACATTGTTACTGTAAAAGAAGTCCAACAAATATGTTCTCTACAATTTTAACTTCAATTATATATATATATATATATATATATATATATATATATATATATAATTACTAAACATTGTTTAGTAATTTCAAGTATGCTGCATCAAGTTGTTTGGGTTTCTGTTGAAATAAGGATGTAAAAGTATTAGGCACAATTTAAGAGTTTCTAGTTAGCTCAACAGGTGAAGCACATGCTCCCCAAATGTCCTCAGATTACAATTCAAATATAGCTCCAGCATCCATATATGTACCAGGTGGGCCTGGACAGCCTCCTGGTAACAATGGCACTTGGGAGGCAGAGACACAGGATGTTCAGAGCAAGCTAACTAGCCAGCCTTGTCAAATTGGTAATCTCTGGGTTCAGTAGGTATGGTGATTTGAATGTCAATGACTCCCCTAGGCTCCAAGTAATTGAATACTTGACACAAGTTGTTGGCACTGTTTGTGGAGATTTAAGAGGTGTGGTTATGTTGGAAAAAGCATGTCACTGGGCCTTGCTTTGAGAGTTCATAGTCTAAGCTCAGTTCTAGTTTCTCTCTCTCAGCTTCCTGCATGTGTTTAAAGAGGTAAGTTCTTAGCTTTCTGCTCTGGCTGCCTTCTGCCATGCCTCTTCCTGCTAGGCTGGACCTCATACCCCTGAAACTTTAAACAACAAATTAGCACTTGCTTCCATAAATTGTCTTCTTCATGGTGGTTTTCATAGCAGACAAGTAATATAAGAAGAGATTTATCCTCAATATATAAAGCAGAGTGTGATCCAGCTTCTGCACACACATGCACATGCTCCTGCATACTTGTGTATGCCTGCACATGAGAAAATGCATATACACACGTAAATCCAAACAAAAGAATTTCTAAAGTATTCTATGAAGCTTAGTTCCAGACACTAGAATGCCTAAAAATCAGAATTTATATACAAAAATGCAAGATCATCACTACTTAGTCTACAAATTGTAGAAATTATAATAAAACATGTTTGTAGGAAGCAGACCATTATTAATGTCGATTAAAAATTATCTTCTTTCCAGACTTTATTTGGGATATATAGTTTACTCTAACATAAGAGAGTATCTTTATTTCTAACATAAGAGAAATTTGAAATATTGAAAATAATTGTCAGTTTGAAAGGTAAAAATATTAAGCAAGTAACTAGGAGACATTGCAGATGTTAAAAATGTTGATAAAGTATCTGGCAAAGACAGTGAAGAGCGGTTTAGTGGTTTGCATTTTCAATTCATATGTATGGGAAAAAAATCAGAAAGAGATGTCTGTTCATAACTCTTAGAAAAGTAGAGAAACTGTGTAGAGAGCTGCGGATTGCCGGGTCTTAAAGATGGCGCCTGCTTCCGCCTTTTTTGTCGCGTCTGTCTCTCATCCAGCAAGGAAAACACAACCCCGGACTCTTCCAAATGCAGTTTATTCAGGAACCTTGAACAACCTTTTGGCTTCTTAACTTTCTAACTTCTTCCTAACTTACTTTTCCTAACTTACTTCTCCTAACTTACTTCTCCTAACTTACTTCTCCTGGGGTAAAGCCCGCCACAGATTTAAATCCCCTCCTGCCAGCCAACCTCAAACTACCACGTGGTGAAAGCAGATAGGCGCACACATGCGGAAGCAGGGCCAGACCTCAGCCACAGCCAATTATGGAGTTGTTTGCTCCAGAGAGCATCCACCCTCCGGATGGTGGAAGGCGGAAGCAGGCGCCATCTTTAAGGCGGCAATCTGCAGCTCTCTACAAAACTGTGTCTTCCCTGACTGGGAGAATCATTTTCAAAGGCGCTAGAAGTGTTAACTGAATGTAGTGCTAAGCTGTCAGCAACTGCTTTCAAGAAATGAATTACCTTTAATACCTGGTGTATTTTTCACACTTTCTATTCCCCAGGAACCAATTAGCTAATACATAGTTTGACAGAGAGATGAGTCTCAATAATCTAAGTCTTCAGATGGAGTGTGAATGACTTGAATAACGCCCTAACTGGAGAAAATCTCTCAAAAAGCCTCACTACATCAAATTGTAATTTAGAAAAATGCAAGTACAAGCTACGAAGTGCTCTCCAGTTAATGTGTAAACGTTTATTGGATTCTCCATCTCTGGTCAGGTTCATGTTTCACTTATGTATCTATCCTCTATCCAGGGACACATTTCCTAAAGGAATGTATATTGTTTTTATTGATCACTATATAAAATTAAATTTTTCTTCAGCAAGAATAAAATACATCATTCTTGAATTACTAACTACTTTGTCCTATTGCTACACTTGAGAAATGGTAATCCAGAAATGTGCTCCCATATTAATATATGTGAAAGGAGAAATTTGAAGAGGCTGTTGTGGAAGTGGGCAAGGGAATAATATATATATATATATATATATATATGTATATATATATATAACATATATATAATACATATATAATATGTATGTATGTTTATATGTTAGTCAAGCAAACAGGGTAAAGAACTTGTAAACTAAATAGCAGGATAACTATGACTCTGGCAATAGGTGAAAAAAAAAGCCCATAGTGTTCAATAAACCTGCCAGGATATTTGTAAAGTATTAGACTACAATGTAAATAAAATAGTTGCTGTTAGAGTTAATCTTAAAAAAGTTTGTGTGTTGCCTTCTCCCCTCGTGACTCTCTTTGTCCCCTTTCTGTGGCCATTCCTCTTTTGGACCAACCACTAAGTCCAACTATAGGTCATCATGGTGCTCTGTGGATTCCCAGCACACCCAATGAGAGATGTCTGTGTCCTACTTTTCTCTGTATTTTTGTATTTCCCTTCATCTTATTTGACTTACTCTCAGGACCTGCCACAGAAATGATGGCCCAACTAGAACAAAGCTCTCTTTATTATGACTGTATTTATCACCATGCCAGAGACAAATATATCAGCCATTTCTTTGCAGCTAACTCAGTTCTTTGCTTCCCATTCGGACACAACTGACTGAACAGTTTTATTAAAGCTTGCATACATATGATCTTGTATCTGATAGCTCTCCTATCAGCTGCTATTTTCTCAGATTCAGAAACACGCTCTCTGCAATGTCAAAGGAAGTATAAAAGTGCCTGACTGGCAGTTTAGACACTTTTTGAATCCCAACTCTCTTTCAGCCTTGGTAAATATTCCTTTGCTTTAACTCCAGAAACTCTTACTGCTAAGAGCTGCTTGCTATGTGTGGGAACACACTTCTCTTAGAATCTTTGCACCTGTCCTTCTGTCTCTAGGAAGCTGTCTTCAACTGTCTGTGTTGAGTGCACTTACCTTCTTTAATAGTCTACTCTCTGATAACTTTTAAAATGCCCTTTCCTGCATGGTCATGATACATAAAATAATTGTTATCTGAGTTTTGTAAGTAACTTTCTAAATTTTTATCTTTTTAAACTTACTTCTCCCAACTTTTCATAAAAATGTAATTTCCATGGAGACAGGGATTCCATTTTTTATTTAAATTTTGTACCGTATCATCTCAGGTGTCTTACAAGTGCTTAGGATATAGTATACACATAAACATGTTCATTATTGACAGATAATTACAGTCATAAGATGGGTATTTAGAAATTAAGGGCTCAGGGACTATTGTGGAAGAGGCTACAGAAAGATTTTAAGAGCCAGGGTTGGTCCACGAACATAGGCTTTCATACCACAGGTAGCTTGCACACATGAACTGAGGCAATGGTAGCCAACACAAGACCCAAGCCAACTCATTCATGGGGGCCCAGGGTGGAGCAGTGGAAATGAATAGTAGGCCAGCGCTAGTCTGGGAACTGTTGGAGACTGGACTGCTGCTGGGTGAGGGACGGTAGACCTTTTTTTAGGGTTTCTGCATAGACTAACTGGACTAATTTGCACTGAAGTACTTCTGCGTTGCTTGACTAGATTGAGTGGGTCTTAGCTCTTATGGCGGAATCCACGAGGTATGGCTGACCTGACTGAAGGGGTCTAGATTTGATTATAAACTGTTGTATGAAATGTAGAAAGACTCAATAAAAAAAAAATTCTTAGCATTTAAGAATGACATGTGGCACATGCCTCTATTTATTTATTTTTAAAATTTATTTTATTACTTTTATTTTACGTGATTGAGTGTAGTGCCTGCATGTGTGTAAGTACAACCCTGTCATGCAAACATGCCTTTATTTCCGTCCCTCAGGAGGTAGTAGCAAGTGGATCTGTCTGAGTTAAAGGCCAGCTGGGCCTACATAGAGAGTTACAGTTTAGTCAGGGACACAAAGTTAGACCTTGACTCAGACAGACAGACAGACCAACAAAGGTAGAAAATTACCTTCCCTACCTGGGCGTTGTGACATATGTCTGAACTGTAGGATCTGAAAGTTTGAAACAGAAGATGCTAATTGGGTGGATTGATTGTCAAAATCATGCACAGGAAGGAAGTACGGTATTTAAGGCTTCCCATTTTTTTTTTCCTTAAAATCACACACATTTTAAAAACTTCCTTTCTCTTTTAGCTTTTTCCCCATCCCATAATTACATGTCCATTTCCTCACTCTGACCTTGTCCTCTGATGCCCTCTTGTCTGATTCCTGCCACTTTTGCTTTCATGATGGAGTTCAATGTTCTTTTAGATACATTACAGCAGGAGAAATATGACAGTCATCTTAAGCAACACTTCAGCAATTTCCACATCCTTGAGCTCATCTTCTTTTCATTTTTCAATGCTTTCTTTTTCTTTTCCTTTCCTTTTCCTCTTCTTAATTTCCATGTTCTTATTTTGTTTTATCTCTATTTAAAACTTCACCAAAAATGGAAAATGAAAAGAATTCCATGATGAGATTCAGAGTTTTGTGATCATTAAATATGTTTTAAGACTTTGTCAGAAATTCTGCCTATTTAAGACATAAATGTGAAATTAAAATTGAATATTTAATGCAAGAAACTTTTACTTCCTCTTATTCCCCAAATGTGCTTATTTTACAATTCATATGTAAATTTTCCTTATGTTTATAAGTTCATATCAATAAAGATGTACATACATGCTATAAGATACAATTTGTCTATTTAAACCTTCAGAGAATTGATACTGACAAAACAGTGGCAATGACTTCCCTTTGCGAATCTGTTGTGTTTCTAAAAGCCAGATTCTTAGTTTTAATCTAAGGATTATGAGCCAAGTTAAGAACTGTTTGTTCCTCTGAGACTAGCTAAACCTAGAGAAAATGTTTCCTACCCATCAGAACTGTTGTACTTGCAGAGAATTCCACTTAGAAATCATCCCACTTATAATATCTGTATTTTTTCCTCTAAACGTCTAAGACAGAACATCTACAGGAGCACTCTGATCTCACGGCAGGAGGTGTTCACTCCAGGGCAATAGCCAGGATAAACTTAATCCCTAGCTTGTCTATACTGAAGATGGATTTCTTTGCCTTCTACTAGTAAAGACAATTTATACTATAAACAAATTTATGCCACTAAAGTCTCAGTGCAATTTTACGGTATCTATTTACCACTTTTGTAATTCGCTGAGTCATATATGAGTATTGACACCATAATTCACTTGTTCTACTACAATCATGTTAGCAGATGCACGTGAAACACTCACCTGCTTCGCAGACAATGCTGCACTGTCTACTCGTGAATTTACTATGTATATAAGAATAGCCCTTAGTTGATAATGATGGAGATAATGGAAATGCTGCTATAGTACTAACATCCTCTTCATGTGAGTACTCATATTTATAATTTTTAAGGCAGATTCTAATATTCTTTGTGGACAAAGACAAAGCTAAGACAAGATGTTAGTAGAGCATACACATTTTCATTTGTTGTCTAACAAATTGTTATTGTTCTATTTCAGTCTTTCACTGGCAGTATTTATGAATATTCAGTCCCCACATTCTTGTTAAAATTAAACAGTGATAAGCTTAAATTTCTGTCAAAATAAAGAGTGGTAATTTTGCTACAGTGCTTTTATTTTATTTGTTTTACAATGGATTTATTTACCTTTTTACACATGTTTTGTGAATTGTTCATTCTATTCAACATATACATAATTGTGAATATATATTCATAATTATATATATATATATTCAAGATTATGTATGAGAATAAATAAAATATTTCCCCAGGGTTTCATATAGAAAAGATGATAAAATTGAAATGAAATTTGAAAAATTAAGTATCAATAGAGTATCTTGAGAATTCACATAAAACATGCTTGTGATTTTAATTTTCTAACTTCAAGTAGTTTCCAAATAGAGTGTATAGAACAGCTGTGAATGTCACTTGCTTTATTTAATCTCCTGTGTAGGTATGGAGGGAAACAGAAGGCAGACTGGGCTGTTAGCACATTTTTGCCTGATCGAGAAGGAAGCACAATACAATCTGAATTTTCCTACTTTAAGTTTATTTTCTTTCTTGGATGCAGTTTGCATCATATTGAAGATATTTTTTCTCTTCTTACTTTACTAAGATTTTTACCCAAGGATAAACGTCTGGATGAATAAATTTCTAAATATCTTCACATACGTATAGTTTCTTTTTTCTTTTATTTAATCAAGTTACCAAGAAGTAAAGAAAATATTTTGTGGATACCTGTCTAATGTTAAACTTCATTATATCTAGCAATGAACAGCAAAAGAGTTAAATTTAGCAAACTTGGAATCAAGTAATAGAATATTAAACTTGTTGAGTCTTAAAATCTCTTTCCAAACATAAGTAATGAGAGGGATAAAAGAACTGCTCAGGTGGACTTGGAAAGACCTTACAAAGAATAATGCACGGCAGCCTCGAAGATTCCACTGTCTTAAACTGCATAATAGATCACCATTCATTTTAATGTCTTTCATTTTCCTATGTATTCATTACCAACAGTAAGAAAACTTTGTTGTGACAAACTATTAATGGACACCAAACATTCAGTTACATTCTTCACTTGGATTGTTAAGACTATGTTGCAGGTTCAGATTGCATAAGGCAAACATGCTTGACTGCTATATATTCATGAAGTATGAAGTCTCGAAGGCAAGCCTCTCCAACTGCATGGATTTGATTTCACATAAAAGAAAACCAAATGTATCCTTTACTCATATTGATTTCCTTAAAAGTAACCCAGTGGCCTCATTGAATCTGTCAATATCATTAACCATAATTTCATACCAGTAAGGTGATACGATTAACTTGGTGGAGACTGGAAGGATAAAACATCTAAATCCTTTAAAACAGGTTTTAAATGCCATTACACAATTTAAATAGTTGATGGCAACTGAATATTTTATCCAAATAAAAATGACTCTATCTTAAAGTTTACTTAGAACTAAGCTTATTTCATTTTGGTTTATTTATTTTATTACATATATGTGTGTACGTGTGCAGGGGGTGCATGTGCTATAGTCTGTGTATAATGTTCAGAGGACAGCTTTCTGAAATCAGTTCTCTTCCACATTTACATAGGTTCAGGGGATACAACTCAGGTTACCAGGACTGTGCTGTATGTGCCTTTACCTGCTGAGCCATCCGATGGGCTTTTAATTTGTATTTCTAATAAATATGTTTTAGAAATTACACCAGGACAACAGTGTGCAGGGACTTCACAGGAAGTCTTATAAATATGTATATAATTCAGAAAGTGAAAATTGTCATTCTTCTTCATACAGTGTTCACAGCTGAAGCTTTACGGGACTTTCTTTGTGCTAGGCACAGCTATAAGAACTCTATAAAATGAATTAATTTTATTTTCACTTTTAACCAGTATTAGTACAAAATGAGAGAGACAAGGGAGAGAGAGAGAGAGAGAGAGAGAGAGAGAGAGAGAGAGAGAAACGTGTGCCTACAGGTACTGGTACATGTGCCTGTGTACACGAGGAAAATAGAGCATGCTGTGAGGTGTCTTCCTCAGTCATTCTTCTAATTTTGGAGCTAGGGTCTTTCACTGAACCTGAAACTTTTAAATTCCTTCTGGCTGACTGAACTAAAGGGATTTATCTATCTGACTTTCCTGTACTGGGATCATGACCATATGTCACCATTCTGGATGATCTCATAAATGCAATGAATTCAAATTCAAATCTTCTTTGTTAACAGACATAATCAAATGAGCCATTGCCTGAGTCTTACCAAGTACTGAGTATTATTATCATAATTATTATTGCTTCCATATTAAAGAAGGAGAAACCAAAGCATAGATACATTAAATATTTTGGTAAAATGCTTAACAGGTAGGAAACAATGGCTCTGTTGGAATTTAAACCAAGCATGATTTAGCAGAGTGTTCTGTCTGGCTTTGTGGAATATGGTAACAATGCAGACCACAGACTATGCCCAAATCCTATATTCTATCTAGATTTTCTTCAGAAGTCTTCTTATGATTGTACGTTACTGTTACAAAAATGCTAATAGTTAAAAATATGTTTTATAATATGTAATTGAGAGGTAAAATTTTAATTTTTATCATACGTATCATCAATTAATCTGCTAGGATACATCTTCTATAATAATACAATGAAAAGAAGAAAATTCTTATATCCTTGATTCTACATGCTTTTAAGTACTTCTATTCAAAAGACACATCAGTCTTTTAAATACCTTTCCAATCTATGAAAAAATTACAATTATTTTACTCAGTTTTTTTACTTGATCATTTTGTATTTAATTTCATTTATCTACATCCTTAATTTCTCTTATTTTTTTTCTAGGACCTAGGTTAAATGTCATTAAAAACAAAATTAAAGCTTAATTTAGAAAGTTGTTACAATATTTTTTATTAGATCATGGAACTGTTTATTATCCATAATTTACAAAGTTTGTATGTTCACCATGAGGATCAGCTTATAATCCTCCTTTTAATTCTGAAACCATGAAATCTGTCTATCTATCTATCTATCTATCTATCTGTATCTCAGTGAATGGATTACTGTATTATATTTCTGCAGGTGATATCTTAAGAACTAAACCTGCAACACATTTTCAGAATTGTAATTGTAACACTACCTTATTTATTTTAATTATGATATAATTAAATATAATATATCATATCATTATATATCATATCATATATATGACATATCATATATATGATATGTCATATCATATATATGTAACATATACAACAGTATCCAGTCCCTGTTTGTTGTCTAATTAATATTCGATTTTAATTTAAAAATTTATGTTGCATAATTTAAAACAAATTGTTATTTAAGAATCAATGTGAAGTACCAAAAGTGAACTAAAGGAATCTGGGCAATTATGACACTGGACGTTCTGTTGCAGAAGATTAGGAGAGCACTAAATTAAAAAACAATCCTCATTTAGGCTGCAGTGTTTCCAAGTAATGAGGATGTGCAATGGTACGGTGATGTAAATATGATAGATAGTAGAAAGTCAAGGCTGAATTTTGACTCTTGGGGTTTGGCAAGTCCAGCAGTATACAGTATGATCCTGAACTGCATCAGGCAGACAAAGTTCCCTGCTTTACAAGACATCACGAGTAACTGAAGTTCACAGGCCCTAGTGTGCCATGTTGCCACGCCATCACGAGGCTGCACAGCTCCATACCCATGGTACACTGTGACTCTAAGCTATGATGTGAGCAGCTCAGCGTTAGTTGTGCATTTTCATTTTATGGTGGACTTTTCTCATAGAATCGCATTCTAATCCAGAAGCCTCACTACATATTTTAAATTAAAAAAAAAGTTAAATGTAGCATTTTAAAAACTTATCTGGTATTGATATTTGATTGTTAAATGATTCTTTTTATTTTTAGCAACAAACATTTAAAAAGTATAAAAATTTTATAGTAGACATCTCCAAACTAAAAGCTGTTTGATGATTTTTTATGTGATTTTTTTTCTTATTCCATGTAGCTATTGATAAAGGCTCTTTCACAATCAAGTTACATAGAAGTGATTTATTTAAAATGGAAAATGGTACATTTTATTAAATGCCATTTCTCTTTCCAAACTCTTATAAAATAGTTATTTTAAATATAGAGTTATATTTTTTGATCATTTAAAGATTGTGACTTGCATCTATATGTCATTATCCAACTCACTCAAGAGTAAAGTCAAATAACTACTTATATATTGTTGAGATAATATGTTACATGAGATTAATACAGCTGACATTTAGGTGCAGTACTGTGTCCTACATAAAACAAATGGTCTTCATGCAACCACTGGAAGCCTTAAATGTAAACAGATTGAGCCCCAAAAACATGAGAAGAAAAGGAGATTGTCTCTACAGTCTCTCTCTCTCTCTCTCTCTCTCTCTCTCTCTCTCACACACACACACACACACACACACACAAACTTTCTTTGTATTTCTTCCCCATATGTACCTACATGTGCATTTGTCAGTGTTTAGACACAGCCCATTTTATGATTTTGTGATGTGTATGTGTGTGTGTGTGTGTGTGTGTGTGTGTTTGCATGTGTAAAAACATCTTTGGTTCTGCTGTTCTAGAGAATGCTAAAGCTCTGTATCACACTTATTTATTGTGTTTGCTTCTTGAAACAATTAGTAAACTAGGATCCAGCCAATACTTGATGTCAGAGACTCAATATATTCTTTCAACTACACTCTGGAATCAGGCCTGTGCTCTTAAGACATTGTCTTTCTTAGGTTACAATGTATTAAAATTATGTGACTTGTGGGAAAGCTGACAAAAGGAAGATACATGTTTGTTTCCTCTTTCATTTTCTACTACAGTATAACAAGTAAAATTAGATTTTTCTTGTTAACTATATATCAAATGTACATGGGATTAATGGCTGATGTGCAGATTTAAGCACAAATTAGTAAGATATAAAAATGACATTAGGGCTGGAGAGATGGCTCAATCCTTAAGAGCACTGATCTTCTTGCAGAATACCCAGGTTTAAATTCTAGCATATGGCAGCTACCAACCATCCATAACTCCAGTTCCAGGGGATCTAAAGCCCTCTTCTGTCCTCTCCAGACATTGTACGACATGGGTGTACTTTCAAATGTTCATACAATACATTCATACCATAAAAAGAAAATAAAGCAAAAAATTACTTTAAGCAAAAGAAGAAAAATTTTTTTGCCTTAATGTTCAAATATTTTTACTGTTGCAAGTATCTTGATTGCAAACATTTCATATGTTGAGTATTCGTAGCCTGTCTTCATCTAAATGAACATTACATATTTTTGCATTAATAAATATCATATAGATAGGACACCATCTTTCAAAATTACAGGTCAAGTTGCTGTGTTCTAAGACCCTGAAGCCTAATCTCATACTCTTTGATAACTAGTTGGTGTTATTCCTGGTTAATACATCATCAATTCATAGCTCTTTCCAAATAAGGTGCAACATATGCTGAGTTTGTTTGGTTTCCTCGGAAGGCAAGAAATTGTAGATCACCATAGTTGTTATTAATATAATATTTTTTTATTTTTAAAACATTTGAAAATAATATATGCTATGTGTATTTGTATTTGGAGAACCAGGAAGGTTTGACATGATATATTTCATAGTTCTTTCACTGACAGAGAGAGACATATTTCATACTTCCATTTCACTCTCAGAGAGAAAGCAAAAGAGAAAGACAGAGAAAGTGACTGAGAAACAGTGTTGCACAGAAATTCAAAATTCACAGATTCTAAGATCTTCCGACCAAGTTTTTAAATCTTCTTCCTCAGTGTTGATTCTTCTCCTGTCATTGTCCTGACGATTTCGCCCCTTTCCTTTCTTGGTTTCACTAATGGTAGCCTGTCATAGAATATGTGGACTTCATCTCCTTTTCCACAGTATTGTATATTTTCCTTTTTGCATATATTCACGTTTTCATTCCCCACAAGCAATTACGGATGTGGTGTCAGCAGAGAGTAATTACTTGTTTTGACAGATTACTTCATAATTATTCTTGACATTACTAAGTATTCTCAAGATAAATTTGGAATATAACTTGGATTCATGATAATAAACCATTTGAACCCGGTTCAGAAAAAGAAATCTACATTACAAATCATATGTTTTCTATTTTCTACTTATGTATATGAAAGAGAAGCAAGGGCATGCATCGCTAATAGGATTAATTGAGCAGAAAATGATTGTTCACTTAAAGAGTATTGATTTTCCACACTCACAAAAGTACACCGTAACCACAGGTATATTTCTGCACCAGTATACTTAGAATATGTCTTTTTCCATGATTGACTCTTTTGATTTTTCCCCCCTTTAACCAATTTGTGCATGTATGCATGTCCCATGTGTAAATGTTTCTGCAAGTGCAGGTGCCTATGCAGATGTATGTACCCAGGAACCTGAATATGGCAACCACAGCAGGACATGGGTGTGTTCTTCTTTAATGTCTTGAAGAGAGGGTCTCTCAC
Organism: Eospalax fontanierii; assembly: GCA_035773235.1. NCBI lineage: Eukaryota > Metazoa > Chordata > Mammalia > Rodentia > Spalacidae > Eospalax > Eospalax fontanierii. Next base: position 82,979,608 of record CM069532.1, on the reverse strand, counting down.
TGTCCTTTGTGTGTGGGTTCGCTTGCCTGTGAGTTCTTGGGTTCAGCCTGCCTGTGCCTCAGTACTGGGGCAGCAGGCATGGCAAGTTTTTTCGTGCATGCTGAGAATTTGAGCTTAGAGCCTCACCTTCACTCAGGAGATTTAACCATGTCTTTGGTGAGGGCAAAGAGAAAACTCACTGAGGATCAAAAAACTTGTAAGTGAAATTCCAGAAAATATACTGATTTTGAAGAATATACCAGAAAGATTTACGGCAGGTGTGCTGCATAACTTGAGCTATCAACTTGACACACCTGGATTGAGGGAGCCTTAGCTGGGGAACTGGCACCATGAATCGGACTGTGGCCATGTCTGTGGGATGTTTTCTTGATCTTTGAGTGATGTGGGAGGGCCCAGCCACTCCGGCGGTGCCGCCCCTGGGCTTGTTGTTCTGTATTGTGTAAGAAAGCAGGCTGAGCACGGACCAGAGGAGCAAGCCTGTGAACACTGTTCCTCCATGACCTGTGCTTTAGCTTCTTCCTCCACATTCCCGCATTGATTTCCTACCTTGGGCTCCCTCAGTGATGAACTGTGACTTGGGAGATATAAACCAAATAAACCCTTTCCTCCCCAAGTTGATATAGGTCAGTGTTTTGTCACAATGACGGGAAGCAGGCTAGAACAGCAAGTTTTCAGAGTAAATGGATCACACCCCTAAAATTGACACAGCAGAAATTATGGTTGAGTCAGGAACGGTGGGAGATCTCAGAATTTTAAGGCATTCAGACATATGGATCGACTTGGAAGTACTTAGCTGAAGAAGTGTGATGCAATTTAAAAACCTTTTGTAGACTTTATATGAGAGAACATCATGTAGTCCATGATTATATGAAATACGTTCAGTTTTAAAATGCTTAGACCTTCTCAAATAGTTTGAGACCTAAGTAGTTGACTCTAGATCCTGGGCCTCATATGGACAATCTGTCAGTTTTTTATGACCAAGAGATATTTAATGAGTCACAAAATATCAATTTTTCAAGCTTAAGTAGAGTCAAATCTTAAATTTATGCTAGAAATCCTTTATTTTTTCACTCCTCAGTACTTTTTCTTTTCTTTTTTGAAATAGGGTCTCCCTGTAGTCCCAGCTGTCCTGGAACTCACTATGTAGACTGGGCTGGCCTGGTTCCTGTCTCTGCCACCAACTCCTGGGACTAAAGGCAATGTGCCACCATGCCCATCCTTAACTAAACCTTTTAATATACCCTTGACTCTAAAGTTAATACCTATGTCTGTCAGCTGATCAACATTATGACTTCTTGTACATTCTACTTTTTTCATAGAAATTTCATTGCAAGAACATCTTTGCCAAACATCTGCGGTTTTTATAACAGTAGACCAGTCGTCTTATTTTTGTAGGATTTCACATAGTCCTTAAGATTATTTATTATTTATGTAGTGTGTTTGAATGCACGTATGTCTCTGTGCAGGTGGATATGGGAGGACAACATTAATGAATCAGTTCTCTCTTCCATTATATGGGATCTGGGGATTGAGGTAAGATTCTGAGGTTTTATTCCAAGGACACTTACTTGGCCATCTTACTGGCCCAGTCCTCAATTTAGAGATTGCAATTTTGTTGTGTTATACGGATGGAGTCCATAAATTTGATGCTTCTTAAAAAGAGGTTACAGATATGAAAGAAGAGTAAAACAAGAAGACATTTAGTTTTCAAATCCTGAATTGAGGATAATGTGAAATATCGTGTTGCCACCTGGGGACCACTTTATGTAACATGGAAGAAGAGGAAATGGAAAGTTTTTTTTTTCAAAACCACCAGACACGTATATATTAAGAATATGTCAGTGTGAGCTTTCATAGAAGAGGATTTAAAAAGAAGAATAAATATTTGTGTTTGAAACATGCAAGGAAATTTGGAAAACAAATGGGAGAATGAAACATGCCACATGCTAGCTCTTTCTGTGAAGATACTTATGAAGCTGAAGAACACTGGATAGAGCCAGAATCACAGTTTTTAGGCTTAAGTGAATACATTAGTTACCTTAGGACCAAGTGATTTGGGTGTTGTTCATCGTTTGAATTACACCTGAGTCCTGTATGTACTAGATTATTCTCTTGTGACTATTAACAGCATCTTTGTTTATGAATTAAAAAAAAAACAGAAATATCTCAAATGTCTTATGACAGATGGAACATGAGACTTGCTCAGGAATAATCATTGTAATTAACACACCACTTGAGTGAATCTGAAAATACTGTGCTGAGTGAAAAAAAAGTGAAACTTAAAAGGTCACATGGTGTTTGATTTCATTTATTTTGCTTTCTTAGAATGTCAAATTCATAGAAGTAATGGTGATCTAATTAAATATATAAAGTGTTCTCTCTTTATGTAACCAATATTGAACTTTTAGTAGTGTTTTGTTTCTTACACTAATATTTCAACATCCAGTCTGTATTTTAAATGTTCATTTAAATTTGCATGTAATCCTTTTTCATTTATTTGTTTACCTTTATTGTATACATTTAAGGCATACAACTTATTTTGACAAGGTTATGCATAGTAAGGGGGCCTGAGAGATGGCTCAGTGGTTAAGAGCATTGTGTGCTCTTGCAGATAATTTGGATGTGGTTTCCAGCACCCATATGGTGGCTGAAACCATCCATAACTCCAATTCCAGAGGATATGACACCCTCTTCTGACCTCTGCAAGCATCGCATGCATGGGTTCACTTACAGACAAAACACTATGCATATAAAGTAAAAAAAAAAAAATTAAAAGATATACACAGGGACTGGAGAGTTGGATCAGTAATGTGGAGCACTGAGTGCCCTTGCAGAGGACCTGGATTCAATTCCAGGATATGTGACACCCTCTTACAAACTTTGTGGGAATTGCACTACATGAGTTCATTTATATCCATGTACACAAAACACTCAGACACATAAAATAAAAGATATGCACAGTGAAATAATCACACTTGTCTTACAAAGTAACCTATTCTCTACCTTTCACAGTTGTTCTTTTCTATTTCATTTGATAAAAAGGCATAAAATTCACTCAGTTAGAAAACAAATATATGTACAACATGATTATTGTACCCATATAAGATCTTGTTACTTTTATTTGTATTGCATTTTAGTACATCTCACACAATGTATCTTAACCATACCTAGACTCTCTCCCCTATCTGAACTCCCCATATGCCCCTTGCTTAATTTCACAAATTATCATATATGTTAAAACCTATCAAGTTAAGTTTGTGTCCCCAGATGTCACTCAGTGTACGTTCATCTGCTGGAGCCCATATTCAATCATTATCTTCTTTATCCTATTATTTGTCTTAATGAACTGCGAGTTTATGCCACTGGACCTTCTCACCTCTTCCACCCCACTCCTGGGAACGCTCATACATTATGTTTGTTGGTTTTCAAGTTATATTTGGATAGCATAGAAATACGATATGCAGCATTTTTTATTTCTGTGTTGGGCTTATTTCGTATAACATAAAAACCCCTCCAGCTTGTCTACATTTTCCCAAATTCAGTGTCTTTTTTTATTTTATACCAATGAATAATATCTTCATATCATTCATATAAAATGGTATACTGTGTATCATATATATATATATATATATATATATATATATTCCATGATTTCATTACTGAGCATCAATATAAACGTGAACTATAACTTGACTCTAGTGAATAAAGTACCCAGAATGAACTTATTTTTCTTTTTCTATTTACTTCCCAAAAGATTGCTGGGTCTGATGATAGTTCAAATTTTAAACTTCTTGAGGAAACTTTGTGATGTACTAATTGCATTTTTTACTCACGGGAATAAAAGTTCATTTTCCCACATGTCTATACTAATATTAATTATTTCTGGTCTGTTTTGATAACCGTTACTCTTTGTGAACTGCCCTATCTTTGTGGTTTTGATTTTCCTGATGATTAGTTATTTTGAGATTCTATCACTTAGCTATTGGGTATTGTATAACTTCTTCAGAAAATCATCTATTTATGTCTATGCTCACCTTTCAGCCTGTGTGTATTTCAATGTTATTCCTTATCAGATATTTGGCTTCAAAAGACTTTCTCCCACTCGTTATGCTGCATTTTGCTTTTTTTTGTAGTGGTAGTACTAGTTGTGTTTGTTTCCTTTAAGACATATCCTCCAGAGCACTAGGATCAGATGCAGGTCCACCAAGCCCGACTGCCTTCTCATTTTGTTGATTGTGTTGTTGTTTAAAAAGCTTTTATTTTGAAAGATTATACATATTTTTATTTTGCTGTCCGAGCCTTAAATGTGACTTTCTTCAAAAAATATTCTACATGTCCATATAAAATATCTCATGTTTTCTTCCAGAACTATTGTTTTGTGTCTTTTATTATATCCTTAATCCATATTTCATAGTTTCACATAGTATGAGATAATCCAATTGATTTATTTCCATGTGGATTTATATCCAGTGCTCCTAGCATGATCTAATTAAATATTGATTAGACTGTCCTTATATGTTATTCATATTTTCTGGTTTTATTTCATTATTATAAGTCAAACCACTTTCATATCAATGTGCATGTAAGTTACCTCTCTTGATGCAGTCTGGAACAACATGAGTTGGTTTTTAATACTCCCCCACCTGCCTATGATTCTAGTTTCTAGATATTCCAACATGTTTAGATTTAATTATTTCTACAGTAAGGTTTCTGACATTTAACAAAGAATAACTTTTTTATCCAAAATAAAATGTGTATGGATTCAAATAAAGTATATCTGACTGCTCATATGGACTACTCCTAACATCAGGTAGTTCATGAAAACAAATCATTGATTTTTCCCTGAGCATCAGTAGACTAACTGATGTCTGTTAATAAATGAGGAGCAGAAACACCAAAAAAATTCGTTGCCTTTTGTGGTGTAGGGAGATGATACATTTTAAAACATTGTAATTCAGTTTGTAGCTCAACTTTCTCTATTTCTAAAATAACTGATTATAATTTGGTTACATTTGAGTTAAAATGATCAAAAGTTCTCAAATAAATGGTTGGGAAATTCTAAAACATAGGAAGTAAGGAAATTAATTCTTCTACTTCTAAATGTTTTGAATGGGTATATCAGTACATGTCTGTCTTTGAAACATTTGTAGACATACTAAAGATTTATCACTGTTTTTCTTTTCTTGTTTATAGTACCACTATCAACATGTTAGGAGTATTTCAGATTTACTTCAACTGATAATTTAAGAGTAAGTATTGGGGCTGGAGAGATGGCTCAGCAGTTGAGAGTACTGATTGCTCTTGCAGAGGATCTGGGATTGATTCCCAGCACACACTGTGGCTAAAAACATCTGTAACTCCAGTTCCAGGGGATCCGTGCCTTCTTTTTTTCTCCAGAGGCATTACATGACTTGGGCATATTACCACACATACAGGCAATACTCTCATACACATAAATAAAACTAATAAAATATTGAAAATAGTTTCATATTTAAATTCTAATTCATATTATTGCTCTCTATTATGAGTTGCATAGTGTAGTAATCATTTAAACAAAACATTAGTTGCATAAAATTAATATTTGTAAATAAATAGAAATGCTCATTAATTATACTGAAAAAGAATATGCATAATAAAACATCATCTTTGCCTTTTATTCATATAAAATGTCACTTAACTTTGTAGCTCAATAGTTTATGAAATTAAGTGTAGAAAAATATCCAAATTATTAATATTATTGGTAATTATTAGCAAAAACATTCTACTGCACACAATATTCATTTGTCATGCATAATTCTTAGTTCAATAATTAGGATTTGATCACAGTACAGTAAATTAAAATGTAATATTGACAGGTGTCTGAATGTTAAACCAAAAAGTGTTTGAAGAATGTCTTCATTTTCTGCAAGGAGAACATATTCAAGTAATTAATGGAAGCATTTTAATTAAGTGACTACCTATTAAGAATATTGGATTAACTTAGTAACCAACTTTTAAGCAAACATTGCCTAGGAATTACAGGGCAGCTTGCTTGCTTTTGGTCAGTGATAATTCATTCTTTTTCTGACCCTGCAATTAATTTCTTTGAATTCTACATATCTTTAACACCTGATTTACTGATTTTGACTTCTGTATCTTGCACAAGTAGGTACTGACCAGTTCATTTTCAAGTGTGCTCTCATGTCTAATTATATTTGACAAGATATTATTGTTTTATATGTTGAAGGTTTTCTCTTGAAGAAACTAGCTGCAGAAGGTAAAAGTCTCTGATTGGAACATAAACTCACTTCAAGTATTGATTAACTGCTTAAGTGGGCAAGATGTATGTGGGCATTGAGAGGGCTGGGTTCCCTCGGACAGTAAGCAGTCGTATAAAGTATTTGAATATTATAAATATAAAGACTCAGTTTTTTTTTTCATTTTTATCTCTGTCAGTAACATTAGCCTATATTCAGCATATTCAGTACAAAGAAGAAGCCTTCCAGTTTTAGTGTTTGAGTGACAGGCTTCCTGTTTGAAACACTGACTGGAGGGTTAGATGGAGGAGTTCCAGAAGGATATGAGGAAAGAGCTGAAGTGCATATTATTTAATGTAACTTGCCAACTTCTTCAGCGCTGACTTACACAGATTCAAGGCAGCCATCAGGAGGCCACAGTGAGTCACTACATGGTGTAAGGTGTAAAGCTGAGTAGAGATATCAGCTAAGGAACAATCAAGTGAAAATGTATAGCATCAAATTAGTCAAGGCACCTGACTAGAAGAAACACTCCTATTTTTTGGCAGGTGTTTGCCCTAAAAAGAACAATTAATGAAAGAAAGTAGGGAAAACAGAAGAATTTTAGCAAAATAGGGTGAAGCAATTGATCTAATCCCTAATTGAGGAATTAGAAGAGAACAAAAAATTTAGGGGAAAGACAAGATGTGAACAGACCATTGTTGATATTTTCCCTGAAATAGAGAAAAGTATAAGGTATACTGATCAGTAACAAGGAAAAAATCCCTGAAAACTCTACAGGTATAGTCATGGATCTTTACATTACCCAGCCTGTGACAGAGTACCCCAATGCATCAACCTCATTTTTGTCTTTTATTGGTTATGCTGGAATTATCTCGCAGTGTCACCACCAACTTTTAATTTCTTTCCTTAATCTCTTAGGTATTAATTTAATGAGATTTTTCCGCGCCCCAGGCAAGATCCTGACCAAGCGGTCCAGGAGCCTGTGCGCTGGCCTCCTCTCGCAGCCCCACCTACCCGAAGGTGTTGGACATTTACCAGAGCCCCAGTGGCGGAAACTTTCTGACCTGTAGAAAAGCCTTTCTCCATCCAAGGGGCGATCCCTGAGCGCAGCCATCCGCCTAGCCGCTTCCTGTGGGGGCCGGAATGCGCCCACTCCTTCAGGTCCCAGGCCCGGTCCTGCCAGGACCAGAAACGAAGTCATCTCGGGCCACTGCCTGTCCACGTGGGACAAGGACGCACGCCACCCTCTGGGATTTCGTGCCGGCCATTTTGCAGCACCAAGGAGACGCTTCCAGGGCACCCAGGTAGCCCGAACTTGTGAGGAAAGCATCACCTGAGCATGCAGACCGCGCGCACTTCGACTCCCCCTTAATCAATGAGGCTCTCCCCAATGTCCCTGCGCCTGGGAGCCAAGGCTCACCGACTCCAATCCCGGAAGCCGCGACCGTCTGACCCACCAGCAGAGCACGCACCCAGGCTGTCCAGACATCTAGGACCAGGTGAGCTAGACTTCCTTTCCTCAGAGTGTGTACTGTCCTAGGGCACTGAGACACCCCTCACGGCAGCTTGTCTGGCTCTGGGGTGCTGAGCTTGGATCCCCTGAGCCCTCCTTGATTCCTTGCAGGTGGCCACAGGAAGCTCAAGGCGGGGCCCCTTAGGAGCTCTTGGGTGGGTGGGCCACGCCCCAACTTCTCCTCTGGACCTTGCTGAGATCTCCAACAGCAGGCTTCCCTGACCACCGCCACCGCCTGCCCGTGCGAGGATGCATGGAGAAAGTCACAGGGTCTCCCAGGAATAGCAACATCCTTGGCGAGTGGGCCGGGCCAAGTGGCCTCCGCAGACTTCCAAGTCCTCAAGGGCAGCCCCATCGGGATGAGCGTCTGTGCCACTGCTGTATCATGTCTGCTGGCGTTGTCTCGCGCGCTGCATTCATTACCTGTGAAGATGCTGGAGCTCTAGCAGGAACCATCCTGGCTGGGACCTTCCGTCTGCTTGCCAGGTCTTTGTCCATCCCAAGGCTGCATCCCTGAGTGCAGGCATCTGCCTAGCCTTTTCTTATGGACCCGGGAACCCCGCCCACTGGTGCAGGTCCCAAGCAGGGTCCTGTGAGGCCCTGAAACCAAGCTTTTAAAACCTTTGGTTTTAAAAGCATTAAACTTGACTCTAATGCCTCTCCAACTCATTTCACATTTATGTATACACGTAGAAGGAACAGTCAGAAAGCACTAGAACGCCTTATTGTAAAATCCAATCTCATCATCATTAGAAAAGCTGAGCACTGTGTTGGGAATGTTAGCTGACTGAGAGCAGACAGTGGTATATTTTTAATCAACTAAAAATCAAATCAAATAAATTTAATTTATTTCCTGCTACCTCGTGGATGTAAAAGTCAAATATCTCTGATAACTCTAAGGATGATTCCTCTGCTGGGTTGTGGGTGGGTTAAAAGTAACTCTTGACATCAGTGAACTGTGTGTGCCTTTGGCCTTATGGTGAGTCACTCTAAAGTTGATCTGATTTTACCAATAAGGTGTGGAATGGAATTTCAGAGTAGATCAGGGATTGTGAAATAGACTTGATTAGGGCCGGGTGGATGGGTCAGCTGATAAAGTAAGGAACTGAGTTTGGGTGCTGAGCACTCACATACTAAGCCCAGCGTAGGGGGCATTCCTGTAACACCAGCACTGGGGACAGGGGTGGGGAGTGAGAGACAGGCAGAGCGAGCCACGAAGCTCACTGGCCAGCCAGCCTAGCCCATTCAGTGAGCCTCAGGGTCTGTGAGAGGCTCTGTTTTGAAAATTTAAGGTTGAGAATGATTGCGGAGGACACCCCGTATTGACCTCTGACCTCCATACGCACAGTGGGCTACAACAGTAAGAACAATAACAAACAAATAAACTGAGACCTGACTACGTGCAGTTCTCCTTCTCAGAGGGGAGCCAGTTGTCCAGGCTTTGTTTGGATGCCTCTCCTGTCTGTAAAATGGACCAGATAACACAGTAACTCCAGTTTGAATTATGTGACTTTAGATAGATCCATATAAAGTATGAATAACGTTCATTATGTCTTCATTTGGAATCATGTGTCAGAAAAATAATATATATTCTGAAATGTAAAGACGTCGAAGAGTCTGAATTTGTCCCCTCAAGGCAATTATACACTGTATGGATGTCACAGCTCCGTTGCATCCTCTTTTGAATTTGGAACAGCAGCACACCTGCCATCTTTTGTCAGAACACCCATAGGATATGAGATCTGAATCAAGCAAGTTTCAAGTCCCAGGGACCAATACAGGAAACTTCTGTATTGGTCAGGATGCCTCTGGGGGTGCCTGCAAGCTGCCTGACACTCTGAGTTCTGTGGTAGTCAGGACTTTCTGGGTGGCCCCACTCACCCTAAAATGTCAAACAGAAATTTTATTTGTTTTACATTTGTTATTTACTGAGGTGTGTGTGTGTGTGTGTGTGTAATCATACAATGGTGTGCATGTGGAGGCCAGAGGGGCAATTTGGAGACTCAGCTCTAGCCCTTCTACCATGTGGGTCTGAGGAATGAATTCATGCCATCGGGCTTGGGGGAGATGACTTTACCTACTGAGCCATTTTTAGAGGTTTTCTGGGGAACACAGAGCCTTTCTCCTCCTGGCAGGCAAGATACAGCCATTCTGGTATGTGTTTGGTTTTGTTTTGCTAGTACTGGGTGTTAGAGAACCTAAGCCTGTGAGCAGCATGGGAATTCAGCCTTCTGCCACCTGCAGGTCTGAGGCTGCCGGCCCCTGTCATGTCCAACACAGCACACATTAACCAATTCCCTACTCCCTAACTGAGAGAAAAAGTGACCCCTGGCTTGTACCCTAAACCACATAAGGTAGTCCTCCACCTCCGTCACACAACGCAAGTCCCATATTAACTGAGCCTGCTTCCTCGCAATTCAAGACTTCTTTTTCCCTCTAAAACCTTTCAGAGCAGACACCTTGATTTGTTTGGTGAGGTGGAAATTTCTCAATCTAGACGCTCACCACACTGCTAAGTTGCCAAGGTTGGCTTTGAACACAAGCTCAACCCAGACAGGACTTGAACTTGACGTACTGCCACGTAAACCTCCTGAGTGCTGGGGACTGCAGCCTTGCATCACTCTGTCAGGCTAGTACTGTGCTCTCTTCCAAAGGGCCAAAACACTGCTGCAAGGCAGAGTCCCATACAGAAACAAGCTGTGAGAACCTTCTGCTCTCTTGGCGAAGCTCAAAGAATGATTATACTCCATGCAGTTGATGTCTCTGGCATCCGACTTGAATGAGTAATTACAAACTTTTAAAAATTAAAAAAATGAGTATTTTCCAAATTTTATCTTCTTTTTCAAATGCTTAAATGGTTTGTCACGTCTTGTACAGAACTTGCTCAAATAAAACTATTTATGTTGAAGGTAATGATCAGAGCTTTAAGTTGAGACCCAAATTTTTGGACTTTGAAGGAAAATCTTAAGGATCTAAACTATGTTTTCCAGAACTGAATCTTGCATCTCTTCAGTGTAATCAGTCCCAGAGACAGCAGGGGATTCTCTGGTCTGAGATGTGGGATGGGTCTGGATGAGTTGGTTTCTTCTGGATTTCTGATGGGAAATACATCCATCTAAACAGTTCGGGGTTAATTATAACAGAAGCTGAGACTAAGGTGGAGAAGGAGAGGGTTTTTACAACCAAAAATAGCTGAAACAAAACTTGTTGACACACATTTTTCTGTGTGTTGATATGTGTTTAGAAGGAGGTAGGCAAGGGTGGAGAGAGACAGCACTTCTGCCGGAGAATCAAATTCTTTTCAAATTTGTACACCCTGAGTATTCTTTATCGTAAAAAAATGCTCCTGGGCTGTGTCTGATGCCGATGTGTTTCTTCTGGTTATTATAACCCTTGTCTTCACCTATGATAAGTTAGATTATCTTGGAACGTTAATGCTTGCTGTAGCCCAGGAAAAATACTCAGAAAGTACTTATAAAGTAAATAAGCTTTAATTAAATATCATTGTCAAGCATTAATCATTATAGCTCTGTTCCCCGTGGAAATAAGGGTGGATATTCAATTTGTTTTGATTACGTGTGGATTTTAGTGGAAGTCTTGTTGTCTCTTATGATGCTCAGCCCAGCCCTCGCCCATAAGTCTCTTTCCTGGAGCTATTGAAGAACGAGCCTTCTGCTTGATGGGAATGAGATCCAGGAGTTTTTATTGCATACCATGCAGATATAAATACTTTGGAAAACAGAAAGAATACCTACGCAGGGCACCTTCATCAGAGCGTGAGGGGTCTGTCTCTGTATCCACTCTGCTTCCTGGGGGGTCAGCCCATTTTTATCCTAGCATCCTCAGGGCCAACAGGTAAGAACAGAGCCTGCATAAAAAACCTACATGTTACCCAGATAACCCAGAAAGTTTCCAGTGACCGTTTTGTCCCCGGCTCTAGTCCTCTTCCCCCCTGGAAAATGCATTCTTTCTTATAGGTTGTATCTGATTCCTCTATTACACACGTCTCCATTATTGTTTTTTTGTTTTTTGTTTTTTGGTTTTTGGTTTTTTTTTTTTTTTTGCTCTGGAACATAAGAACCAGGGAATCCCAGCGGGTGCTCCCAGACTTCCGCATTTACCTAAAACAAGGGGACTTGTTCAAGGTCCTGTGTCTGATAAGTGGGGCTCCCGGAGGACTGTTTCCACTTAGCAGTGTTTTCCTTTGCACAGACTCTCATTTTTAAAACAGTCACTGCTTGGGCTGGAGAGATGGCTCCGTGGTTAAGAGTACTGGTTGGTCTTGCAGATGACCTGGTTCAGTCCCCAGCACTCACATGGCAGCTAATAACCATCTGTAATGCCAGTTCCGGGGGATCCAGTGCCCTTTTCTGGCTCCTGTGGGCACTGCACACATATGGTGTGCTTGTAGGAATACAAATGCAAACTCATACACAGAAAAAATTTAAAACAATCACTGTTAATTCAGACTTTAGCTGAGGGAAGTGTATGACAGAAAACAATTTGAAATCAATACAATAGCCAAAGCCTCCCCAGCCAGCCTTGAGGATGATCCTGGCTTTCCTGCCTCAGCCTGGGACTGAACACCCCGTACACTGGCAGAATGACTCCTAGCAGTGAAGAGCTTTGCACTGCGTTCTGAGAAGGGGTGGAGGCAAGGGTGCGTCCTCCTGTGTTCTCAACTGTCAAAGAGCCACCAGGTGGTAGGACTGGTGACTGAATGTTGGTATATGTCTAAAGACGAGTGAAGAAACCAGGCAGGTCGGTGGTGTGTGACAGCATCTAGGTGTGACCTCGGCCTTGAGAGCAGGTGACAAGCCAGCCTGCCAGGAGCCAGGAGGCCACCTGGTCAGCCGGAGGGGTGTGGGGGTGTAAGGAAGATTTCTTAGGGGAGGTGCCTAGGAACTGGTCAGATAAGGGAAGAACATGGAGGCCTCCAGGAGCATATCATTCGGAGTGGGTTTAGGAAGCTGTACTTCTGAAGAGCTGAACATAGATATGTGTTTCCAGGCACATAACACAAGCAGCTAAGGTCCCCAGCAATCCCTCCTGGCTCTTGCTGGGGATTCTGATTTACTTTACAATCTCTGAGGTACTAATGAAGCAATTTGGTCTAGGGGTGGGGGTGGGGATGGGGGCTGTGTTCTAAGGGTCATCTTAGACCCTCATTCCACAGGAAGTTGGAATGGAATACATCAGAAGTGTTGCTGCAGAGTGAACTCTGTCCCTGTCTGTATTAGTTGCTTTTCTGGTGCTGTGATAAAAACGCCATGACCAAAGAAACTTACAGAAGGAGGAGTTTATTTGGGTTTGCAGTTCCTGGGTGACAAAAGTCCACCCTGGTGGGGAAAGCCTGGCAGGAGGCATTCAGAACAGAAAGCTGAGTACCCATGTCTTCAATGAGAGAGAGAAAGAGAGAGAGAGAGAGAAAGAGAGAGAGAGAGAGAGAAAGCTAGGGGTGGCCAGCTTTGAAAGCCCGCCTCCAGTGACCTGCTTTCTCCAGCTAAACCACACCTCTTAAATGTCCCATGACCTTCCCCAAAGGGCACTTCCAACTGGAGACCATATACTAAATGTTCAAATACTTGAGTCTATGGGGGACGTTTCTGATTCAAACCACCACACCTTTCAAATTCATGTGTTAAAGTCCAAGCCTGCAAAACTGCAGAATGCGGCTGTATTTGGAGATAGAATCTTGAAAGAAATATTTGAATTAAAATGAGGTTATTATGGCAGCTCTAATCCAATAGAACCAGAATAGAGGAGGTTGGGACACAGACCACCTACAGAATAAGGAGTCATCATGTGACAAGGTGGTGAAGACAGTCAGTGACCCAGAAGCCAACCAAAGACTTTGGAAGAAGTCAGCTTTCTGATACTTCGACCTTGAATTTACCTCTTGACTCACGAGACAATACATTCTGCTTTTTAATACAGGACTTCTTGCACTTTTCTTCTTGTGATGTCCTTTCATCTGAGACATTTTCATGTGACCCTGGGTATATATGCACATAAAGTAGGTCAAAAATTGAACAGTCACTGATGAGAAATTATAAAGAACTTTATTTTAAAACACTTCTTCGTGTACATAACATTTTATCATTTATTAAAGATGAGGGAAAATTTACATGCAATGAGATGGAAGTGCTTGCATATCTTAAGTCAAAATTCATTTAATTTTTAAAAAATAAAACTGAAACCTCTAATTCAAAAAGCAATTTAAAAATATTTTATTTATTGCTTTTATTTTATGGGTATAATTGCATTGCCTGCATGTGTGTAAGTGGACCTGTGTCACACAGTGTCCTCAGAAGTCAGAAGAGGGTGTCATGTCTGAGTCGTGGATGGTTGCTAGCTGCCATGTGGGTGCTAAGAACCGAACCCAGGTTCTCAGCAAGAGCTGCCAGTGTTCTTAACTGCCGAGCCATCTCTCTGGTCCCTCAAACAGCAATTTTCAAAATCAAACATTCCAACACAACACAATCCAAATAAGTACTAATTCGATGCTTACACTGAAGAAGGATTGTAGGAAGAGACTTAGAAGACTTTGTTTTCTGTAATTAACCATCATGTTTCTGCAAGGGAAGGAGACTTCATGTGTGGTCAAAAGTACTGTAGTTCAAACACACAACAGTCTGGAATCTGGACCAAGGTATTTCGTGTAGAGATCATTGTCCTTGCTGTTATGGGACATGCTCAGTGCAGAGTGTGTTCAGACCCAAGACTGCGGTGAAGTTTGAGTTTGAATTAACTTTTGGCTGTCACTGTTCAGAAACCTTTTCCAATTGCCAGAAGTTCCCCAGTCCTCATGTTCAGTTGCCACATGGAGTTGAGATCCCAGTTTAAGAAGCTCTGTGTTAAGCCACTCAGATATGGTACACTGTCATGGTAGTAGACAAACCACAGACATGAACCCAGGTGACTTAGGGACCAGTAGGCATCTATTGCAGAAGCTGAGGTAAAGAGGTGAAAGGAGACAGGAAGGAAGGGACAACTGGAAAGACAGACTCTAAGGGGTCTGGAGTTGTGTTCAAGTTCCTTGTTTCCAATTAACCTATTCTCTCATGGGACCTCGGGTGCTCATGGGCCCCTTTTGGTGTAGAGATTGGGTCCTCTGAGCATAGAAACAGCAGCTGCTTGGATGAGTCTGTCCCCAAGATAACCAAGAAAGAAGAAACTCAATGGGAAAGCTGAGGGAGGGAAGGGGAACTGGGGACCCACCCCCTCTCCCTCTTTCTATCCCCTACTGGAGGCCACAGCCTCAGGAATGGGCTCCCTAGCCTTGTCCTCAGTGATCTTAATGCAGGGCCCCAGAGCAGTCGGGAGCTGGATTTGGAACTGAGCTTGCAGTCTGACTGACACAGAGGCTCATAGTCATCTTTCTTCTTCCCCACTGAGTGCTTCAGGCATCTAAGTCAATGGTCCACATCCAAAAGTTTGCAACATCTCTTGTCTATTACTATGTATTTTGTTTAATCAAATGTAATGAGGTTTGTGGAAGCAGTAAACTGAAGTTATTTTCAAGTAGAAAGTGTATTTAGCACCGTTAATTGAATCAGTCTACTTAGTTAGAATGGAGCAGTGGCTGTTCGCCCTGTAATAAAGAAATTGAACTTCTCATCAAACAGCCAATTCCTGTCCTGATGCACTGTGGCACACACAGAGATGGAACAGCTGGAGTCCTCCCTCGGTGTCGGCTCTGCCTGATTGTAGTGTGGCCTAGGACATGTCGATCACACTATCCTCAGTGTGTTTGGGCCTGGCCATCAAGGGAACCCCAACTATGGAGTAGGCTGATCATACTGTATGATGGATGGCCATCTGAGTCTCCCCCACGCTGCGCTAGCTGTGGGCGGTTGTCCTCCTTGTACAGACGGGAATCCAGATCTCAGACAGGTTAAGGAATAAGGTGAGTGAGGCTATGGAAGGAGACTCAAATAACAGCTCCAAAGGTCCATAGCCAGTGATAGTGAATGGGGCTGCGAGGGTCAGCTGGCTACGAATATTGGTCTACTGCTTCCTTGGGACATGGTGTCAGACTCCCTTGACCTTGACTGTGGCTGTCCTCAACGACTTGGATAGTCATTATGATGATGTAGAGGCGGTGTTCTGTGACCAGAGAGACTGGGCTATTGGAAGTCTTGCCAGCCTCATGGAACCCAGATGCCTCACTGTAACCTCTGGAGGAGAGAGATGCTATGTCCTCATGTGCCAGGATGCAGATGGGCCAGAACCATCACGATTATAAACTTCCCTGCAAGTTAGGCTCTCACGTTGCTCTCAGAGGCCCCTTCTCTGTACAGCTGTTTTGGGAAGTGAGTCCCAGTGTAAACTGTGGAGGAGATGCTGCCATACAAATCACAGTGGTGTCCAAGCCTTAGATGCATTTCTGGAGCTTTGGATCCATCCAGGGCTCTGAGGCCACTCCTGGAAAGAAAGGCTTAAGAGTGAGACTTTTGGAGTGACTTCCTGGCTCAAAGCACAGATAGAGCTGTCTCTGCCTCTTCTCTTCAAGATGCTTCCCTGAAGGTTCTCTGCATGTCTGGAATGCCATAGGTGGCCTCTCTTGTTAGCAAATCAGTCTGCGGAGGGTTGGCACTGAGCCTCCTACTTCTTCAGTGTGTCCCCTACCCTTTCAAGCCGTTAGCCTTGCCCTGATTTCTACACTATTCCTGCATAGACAGAGGTGGTTAACACCATCTCCTCGGCTTTGAGGGCTTCCAGAAGATGTGTCCATCTCTCTGTTTACACAGCTAGATTCTGGGCCAGAACAGAAGTCCCCTGACTATGGTGCCTACCACCAAGCCCTGCATACAATAGGTATTCAATGAATGCAGGCTGACTGAGAGATTGATAGAGTGTCTGCAGGCTCCCTACCTCCTGTGTTGACTGTTGGGCCTAAAATTCTGCACTATACCTGCCTGGGCTTTGTCAACTTGCAGTACCTACAAAGGATGGCCTAATTTACTGACTGACAGAACTAACGCCGTGGAGTTGAAAGCCTGTGGTCAAATGCTGGCTTCTCTTTTTGAATGGGACTACTCTGGCTGAGTGTGTGACACAATCCAGGCCCCAGGATCCCCGCAGGGAAGAACAAGTGTTAACAGAGTCTACTTGGGGATTCCCCATGCTGGGCCAGGGCAGCTGTTTCTACAGGAATCTGTTGTGATACTCTCCTTGCTGGTTACAGAGGATACAGACTGTGGCTACAATCCAGTCTATTCCCAGAAAAAAAAAATTCTTTCTTTCTTATATTGGATACAGTTAAAGCTCCTTCTGTACAATTTTCTGGAGGTCTGGTCATACACGAAGTCACTTTCGAATGTCTTCTGAGGTCTCTCATTTCCTCTAGATTGAATTGTGGAGGCCAGCATAGAGGAGCTCAGGCCAGTTGGTATCCCAGAGAACCTACTCATCAGAGCACACAGCCTTCAGCACAGAACATGGCCTCCAACAGCCTGCTTCTCTCAGGACTCTGTGGGGAAGGACATCCCCCTGACCCTCACTGCCACTAGTGGAAGCCCGCATGTGTGAATCCCAAATGCTTGGCTGGGAACCGGAGGTAGAGACCAGACTTCTGGCAACCCAAGATGCCGGAATTCATTGGTATTTAAAAACACTTCCTGCCCTTTTCGTTATACAGTCTAACATTTAAAGACTCCAAAGTCACTACCTATTAGTACAGTGCAACTCAGAGAACTTGGAAGAGGTGGTGGAGAAAAAAAAAAAAGACTGCCTTCAAGAGTGATGGTCTGAGGAGAGGCTTTCTGGGAATAGGGACTTCTCCATGACCATGTGAGCCTCTTGGCCTGGCCTATCTGCAAAGGCATAAATGAGTAGCCAGTCAGAAGGGCTATCCCATGCTGCCTGAGCAGGGCTGTATGGCATACTTCCAGCTCAGGGGAACACTTGGTTCTGTAATATTCTGGATCTGTCTTTCATTAAATGAATTACTCAGCTGATGTACCTCAGCTCCATTGTTGGAGGATGGATCTGGCCTTACTCTGCTTCTCTCCCAAGGTCTGATCTTGGTCTAGCCACAGCAGGTACTTTGAATGTACTAAATGAACTGAGCTTGGAAAGATGGGAGACTTTAACTTCCATCTTTAGCTTCCATCTTTAAAGAGAAAAAAGATTTAATACACATAGAAATAAAAATAAATATAAACATATTTTAAATTATGTGTATGTGTGTGTGTCTGTGTGTAGGTATGTGTGTGTGTGTGTGTGTGTGTGTGCGTGTGTGTTTAGGTATATGTGTGTGTGTGCAGGTGCCCTGGAGGCCAGAGGCATCAAATCCCCCTGAAGCTGGAGTTACAGGCTATCCTCCAGATACAGATACTGGAGACAGAACTCAGGTTCTCTGAAAGAACAGTACTTGCTCTTAACCGCTGTACCAGGTCTCCAGCCTCTTTCTTTAACTCCTTACTTGCTTCCAAATAAAACTGGGTAACCCATGGAACAAGAGAGGGAATGAACTTAAAATAAATTACTTGGAAGCACAAACACGTTACTAGACATTTCATAGAGCAGAGAAGAGCAAGGTCACCCAGGGCAGCCTGCTGTCAGTGGCCTGGGCTGTGCTTCCCGGTTCTATGGCCTCGATGGCCTCTGTTACTTCTGCGTGTCTCGCGTCCCTTGTGTTCTCTTTGGCATGAAGTACTGGGATCTCACCTGTGAGTCCTGCCGTTCACCTAGGCTGGATGACCTGACAGAAGTGTGAGGGGCCGATTGCCCGCTCTGGGGTGGCACCAGTGGGCTCAGAGTGAATGTCTTCTCTCTGAGCTTCCGTGTGGGCAGCTGTAAAAGAAGAACAGTCACCTGCCACTGTTGCTCAGGTGCTGCTACGACACAGCCCACGAGCCACGCCCACGGACAAGTGGAGTCACCTCTAGGGAGTCCGCAGTGCTGCTGGTGAGAAGAGAAATGGGAGCCCCAGACAAGAGAGGATAATGGGGCATGTGTGACTAGGATCAAAGTATTTCATATACATAAGAAAATGTCTCAGTGAAACTGATTTTTGTTTGATATTTGTACAATTCATACATGTGAATAAAAGCCTCAAAGGAGCGATTTTTGTGTTTTTATTACTATTTTGAGAATTTCATACTTCGGAGTGCCTCACCCATCTCCACCCCCTTCCTGCTCCCTTCCAGCTTCATGTCCTCTGTTACTACCTTTTTTAAGGCCTAAGGAGTTTAATTTGTGTTCTTCAAATGCCCTTGGGTGTCCCCTGGAGTTTAATCAACCTGCTTGAGGTCACATCCTTAAAGGAAACTGATCTTCTCTCTCCCGGCACAATGGATTGTCCATAGCTGGGCCTTTCTGCTCACCTTCCTTAGCCGTGCAGGGATTTTGTCCGGCTTGAGCTGGAGAATGTCTATGCATGATGTCACAAGTGCTTTGGTTCCATGTATGCATCTACCCTGTGTCTCCAGAAAACATGGTGTCTTTGTGTCTCCAGAAAATATGGTGTCCTTGTAATCACCCATAGTCTTTGCCCCTCCAGTCTTCTGCAATGATCCCTGAACTTTGCAGGGAGAGGATGTGATACAGGTGTCCCATTTAGGGCTGCCACTTTCAGTCTCTTATTCTCTGCAGGTTGACTAGTTGTAGGACTGTGTAGTCATCATCTACTGAGAGATATTTAAGAAGAGTGAAGGAACCTCTGTGGTGGTGTCTGTCTACAATTCCAGATGTTGGGAGGTGGGGGCAGAAGAATCCGGAATTCAAGGTCATTTTCAGCTATATGTCCACAGTGAATTCAAGGGCCAACTTGGCCTGCATGAGACTCTGTTTGAATAGAAACAAAAAGCAAAGAAAAAAGCGAGATAAAACCCAAACTAAGCAAGAGCAAAAGCAACACATGCTTCAGGGAACAAAATTAAAACTGGTCCAAGAAAGGGGTGGCTGTGTCCTGAATAAGGGCCTCAGCCTGTGTTCCTCTCCCCTTGACATCTCTGCTTAAGACTATACGGGGGTTTTTTGTCCCACGTCTTTCCCCTTTAACATTTTAATTTGAGAGCAGCCAAAGCAGGAACCTGTCTGGCCAGAAGAAAGATGTGTGAAGCTTTTGTTTTCAAAGCTGTGTTCCATGGCTTTAGAAACTGTCTTTTATTCAGATCGCTAGCCCAGCTTTTAACTGGATGGCTTGTTTTGTTTTTTTGTTCATTTTTTTGAGTTCTTTGTGTATTCTGGATATTAGCCCTCTGTCAGATGAAGAGCTGGCTGACATCGTCCGCCACTCTGCAGGCCGCCTTTCCATTCTCTGATTGTTCCCTTTGCTGCGCAGCTTTTTTAGTTTGCCCTAATCCCATTGGTCTGTTTCTGCTTTTGTTCTTTGTGCTTTCGGGGTTATGGTCAAAGAGCTATTGCCTGTACCGACGTCTTGAAGTGTTTTCCCTATATTTTTCTCCTAATAGTTTCATAGATTTGTGTCTTACAATTAGGTCTTTGAGACTTGTTGAGTTGATTTTTATGCAGTGAGCTAGGGGTCAGGCTCTAACTTTCTGTCTGCAGATGCTGAGTGTGGGTGTGTTGTACTGTTCCTGAACTCCGTTAATATGCCCTGCTGTTAAATGCTATTAATAAAATTTAAAATAAAGGTGAAAGTGAAAGGAAAGCCCTTTCGTCCCTGAGTAATGGAAGGCCTTGTTGGTATCTACAGAAGGAAATTTAGAAAGGTATGGTCAGTAGAGATTTCCTGAGGAAAGGCATTTAATTGGTTCTAGCTGGACATCAATCAGTCTGTCAATCAATCAATCATCATTCAATCAGTCTACATGAGGCTACATAGTGGTGGACTGGTAAACTTTCTCTAAATTGGATTTCATAGGCAGTGGTCAATTCTGAGTCTTCATATATTTCTCATTGAGAAATTTTGTCATTTGTCATATACTTATTCTATCTGTCATCTATACATTTGCCTGTGTAGCCTCTTTTATCTATTGGTCTATCTATCATCTAATTATCATCTAGCTATATATCATCTCTCACTCATCAATTACCTGTCATCTCTCTAATCATCCATCTATATCTATTTATCTATCATCTATCTTCTATCATTCATCCGTCATCTATTTATCTACTATCAATCATCTACCATTTACCGTCTATCAATCATCTATCATGTATCTGCTTATCATCTATTTAGTCATCTATCTTCTATCATTTATCAATTTATCCTATATCTATTAATCAATTATCTATCATTTGTTATCTATCAATCATCTATCATCTATCCATCCATCATCTATCTTCTATCATCTATGTATCCAATATCTATTAATGAGTTATCTGTCATATATCATATATCAATAATCTATCATCTGTCCATTCATCATCTATCTATCAATTTATCTATTTATCTATCTACTACCAATCAATTATCTACCACTTACCATCTATCAATCATCTATCATGTATGTACTTATCATCTACCTTGTCATCTATCTTCTATCATTTATCGATCTATCCTATATCAATTAATCAATTATCTATCATTTATCATCTATCAATCATCTATCATCTCTCCATTCATCATCTATCTATCTTCCATTCACCCATTTTTTCTGCTTGTCAGCCTGTCAAAACCTCTGTTGACTGGAATCCTTGAAAAAGGTACCAATGTAACCAAAACTATGCTTCAAAGCAAAGTCACAGACTGTGAGCCAAGAGAGGCCCTTGGCTCAGACTTCCCACCTTGCCTTGAACTCTGCTCATTCTTTCCATCTGCACAGCAACTCCAGTCAGCTCACTACTGTGCAGAAAAGGAATCGGTGAGTTTAGGTGCTGTGCTAGGTGGTTTAGTGAACAGGTTGTGGAGCTGAGGTTGAACCCAGGCTGTCTCCTTTAGAGCCCACCATCATAGTGACTGGTGATCCAGAACTGCACAGGGCACCCAGCTTCTTAGTAAGTGCGATGCTCCCATTTTACACATGAAGAGACTGGTTCATCCATGTCAACGAGTTGTTCCCAAGATCAAATAGCTAGTGAGCCCCAGAGATAGGTCTCTGACTCCAGTCTGCTTCCTGCATTGCGTCAAGCGGAAGCCCCACTAATAATCCACCTCCTTCAGTGAGAATGCCTGTGGTGCTGCCAGCAATCTGATTCTGCAGTGTTCTGGTCAAAGTCTGCTCAGTGTTTAGGAGGTGAGTATGCTGGTGTTCATCCTTTGAACCATTTCTTCTCTCGAGAGCTGGTTTGCTAATGCTAGCCAGGCTTCCAGGTTAGCACATCGAACTCTGCCTGACCCTCAGGACTGACAAAGAACACAGCGACAGCAAAGGGTCCTGGCTGCACAGCGTCTCCAGGAAACTCATGGCAGATTCCAGATGTGACTGGGTCATTGTCCTCTGGTCTGGAGTGGGAGCTCAGTTCTGCTCTGCTCATCTGACTGTCCCAGCCCCACAGATTCCCTGGGCTTGTGCCCTAGACACCTCAGTCCACACGGCAGGCAGACACTGGCGTGGTCAAGGGCAGTAAGGAGGCTTTGGAAACTGATGGGTAATAGCTTCTGATTTGGACGTGACAGCTGCCCAGTAGTAGGCTGACCTTGAGAATGTACCCTGACCTCGCTATTAATCCTTCCAGAGCTGAAATAACAGGGTTCAAGTCTTTCTGATTTGAACCAGGAGTTGGAAACTGATGTATGTGGGGTACTCTGTCACACCGTAGGCATTGGGCCACAGCAGCCCAACCTGAATCTAAAAATGAGAACTTGAGGACTTTGATGTTTACACATATGGTCAGAAGTCCCTCCAAACAGCAGTAGTTTGGGCTAATTCTCCCACCGTAATGCAAAGCACGAGATTGGAATTCAGTCACCATTACATGCTGCTGTTACTGCCGTTGTTATTGTCGTCACGGTCTTAATTCAGAGCTCATCCAAAGTCTGCCATACAGCGAAGGAGCCAAACGGCAGTGCCAGAGGGAGCTGCAAGATCCTTTCTCTAGAAGAAGTGTCATTAAGAGATGCCATCAACAGTATTGGCAGCTTCATTAAGAAGTCTGTTGATGGTGGTAATAAGGCTGGCCCATTGGAGATTCAGAATGGTGCTTCTTAAGACAGAGGCAGAGCTCAGGCTGGCGTGGCAATGCCAGGATGTGGCTCGAGATCTGGGAAGGGTAAAATGCCTACCTTCCTAGGGCCTGCACAGCTAATCCTTCCCTGTGTGGCAACTTTATGCTCAGCATTCTGTTTCCCCCAGCCTGACTGAGAGACCCGTGCAGAGATGTGCCAGCCTTCACACACCTCAGGCCTGGAGGCTTGGTACCCTCGGACACGGAAGAAGCAAAAAACAGAGCTTGTTGTGGAAGAGGTCACATTTCTGCTCAGAGGTGACACTGGAGGTGGGTGTGAAGGACGGGCTAGGGAAAAGAGACACCGAGGAGGCTTATTTGAGGATCCTGGTAAAAGATGGTGGGGAGGAGGTGGGTGCTCTCTTCCCCCAAAGGCCTCGGAGCTCTCCTCCACTGGTCACGCTGAGCTGCGCACATCGACTCGCACATCGACTGGAAGAGAAAGGAGCTGGGCAAGAGCTATTGGAACCTCTGTGCTCGATGAGATTGATGTTTGATAATCCAGGCTCCTTGTCAGACCTTCTGGAATTAACACGTGCCCAGTGAACCTGTAGGCAGGAACCTGACTATCTTAGAGTTTGTCCTTCAGAATCCTAAATGCGTCTCTGGACTGTGTCTTCCTTCCTTTCTCCCTCTCTCCTTGCCTGCATGCCTCTTCGTCTTCCTGCCTCGTTATAATATTGATCACACATCTTTGTATTGGACACTAGCCTTTGGGTGGAATCGGCAGTAGGTATCAGTTAGTTTGGTGCTTGGCAGCTCTCTGGATGGGAGCCACTGGTGTGGGTCCATGTTACCACATGCATTCCAGAGCAAATGTAAAGTACACAAAAGTCTGACTGGCCAGCAAACCTGATTCAGTGATGACAACATTTGATTTTTAAATGGGGAACCAATTTCTAATAGTGATGTTTAGGGCTGATTCTTGTTCATCCCCCACCACCAAGATGCCTGTCAGTCAGCCTGCACTGGCTTCTGGGTCTTTTATCTGATTCGAGTGTGCCTGTGCTTAGGGAATAGGCTTGCACTCAAAATGTACATAGGTGGGTTACTCTGCCTCTTAAAGCTATTACCGTGTCGGTAGACGTCTGGTTATGGTTGAGGGTCTGTCAGCATTTACATTAGCAGCCTTATTTTCTAAGGCTGAAAATGCCATTAAAATCTGTTCGACTTGGTTGTTCAAATGGCCAAATTATCCAAATTTATTTTAGAAACCTATTTCGATCCTTACTCATTGGTGAACAGCACACACACACATGCATGGGCGCGCATGCACAAGCGCACAAAAACACACGTGTGCGCGCACACACACACACACACCACACGCCATTGCAGTTTCTTGAGTGTGGAAGCCTACACATGTTTCTGAGACTGCATCTGGCAGTTGACCCTGAACTCAGTGTCTCAGACCAACATGAGCATATATTGAAAAAGTGTCTTATCTTTGCAGGGAGGCTACTGTTGCATTAGTGATGAAGTGAGACTATATTAGACCATGTTTATTATATTTCACACTTTCAGCTTTTTGAAGAGAGACAAAGGGAAGGGGAAAGATGTTCAAGGAGGCTATATGGATCAGGATTTCTGTGTGCATTAAATACAATCTAACTAAACTGCAAAGAGTTTTCTAAGGTAGGCACTGTAATCCCTTTCTCACAATTGAGAACAACGATGTTCGGCAACTTAATAATATGTGGTGGACTTGTGTCCAAGACAAAGATTTCAGTCTCTGAGATATTTGTGGCCTGGGGATGTGACTCAGGTGGTAGAGTATCTACCTAACCCAGGAAGCTCTGGATCCGAGACCCAGTACTGCCTGAATGGGCTGTGATGGGACATGCCTATCACCCTAGCACTCATGAGGGGGAAGCAGAAGCTGAAGACTGTCTTAAGCTATATAATGAGTTTGGAGTAACAGGTTATCCCAGAATACATAAGAACCCTGTTTCAAAAATAAAAAAGAAAATCAGCAATGAACAAAAGACATAAAAGTTAAAATAATCTTTGAGATATTTACAATGGTTGTTGCTGATCAATCAAGCAAAAATTAAAAACAATGCTTAAATTTTTAATTATTTTTATTTTATGTGTATGAGTGTATTGCTTGCATTCATGTAAGCATATCCATGTCATGGAGGTCAGAAGAAGGCACTGGATTTCCCCAGAGCTGGAGTTATAGAAGGTTGTTAGCTGCCATGTGGGTTCTGGGAACTGAACGCAGGTCTTCTGCAAGAGCAACCAGTGCTCTTAACCACTGAGCCATCTCTCCAGCCCCAAGCCAAAGCATGTAAGACTTCATGAACTGCTTGTAGTTCCTGAGGGAAGCTGCAGCCTTGGGGCCCCTCCCACCTCTGAAATGGTGAGTTGATGGCCTATTTTGTGCATACTTTCCTCTTAATATCCTACAAGCTAAGGACGCTGCCACCACCCTGTCAGACTTGTAGAGTATACAACATTGCTAGGGGTGGGAAGGCATCTCCCGAGGAAACTCTTAGTCTGAGTAGAGTCAGCAACCAGTGCTGGGCAGCTCTCTGTCCCTCATGCCTTTCCTCCGAGGCTTGCAGCTGTGTTTTCAGATGGCTTCCTCATGGCATCCCCCAGTGTGTTGAGCTTTCCTTTTTTGGACCCCCTGGACCACTCTGTTTTCGAGGAAGTTCTGTCACTTAACATTGTCTTAGGTCAATCTTTCTCTGAGACTGAGGGTCTCTGAGGGTGAGACCTGCATCTCCGCCTTCTCAGTAACCTTGGGCCTCTGTCTAGATAGCTCCCTGCATCTCTGTGGACAGCCTCTTTGTGAGGAACGGCAAGAAATTAACACATCTTTCTTGAAGGAAAAGAAGAGCAGATTCTACCACCCCTTGCTAAAATCACATAGCAAATCATCAAACCTGCAGACATGCTACTTCCTTATCTATCTATCTTGTAACCTGATGGAGTACAGCCTGTCCTGGAGAAGGCATGGCGGCAGGGGTTCCAAGGCAGCAGGAGTATGTGGCTCCCTTCCTCACATCTTGGGGGAAACAGGAAGCGGGGTGCAGGTGGGAGGTAAGACTGGAGTGTGAATCTCAAGATGTGCCCCTGGTGACCCACTTCCTTCAGTGAGGCTCTCTCTCTTAAAGGCTCTACAACCTTCTAAAACAGCACTTTCAGCTGGTGACCAAGACTTCAAACCAATGAGCCGGCGAGGGCCATTCTACACTAAAAACGCAGAGAACCTCGTCTCAGTGACAATATTCTTTGGCTCCCAGTTTCCTAAGCAATAGGAAGTCTCATTTCCAAGACTCTGGTGAGAAAGGGGATCTAGAGGACTCCACCTGCCTGGAGGGTGAAAAGCGCTTGCTTAAAAGGCACAAGTCCTTCCTGGTATCTCTTCCTCCTGACTACCAGGCACTTTACCTTGCAGAGTAAGGATTGTCGTAGAAGCTTATACAAGGTAGAGCAACAGTGGCAAAGCCAAGGGGCACCTGACAGCTCCCTTGGGGAGCGGTAGGGTAGTGAAACCAGAGAGGCTGAGACTTTTAACCTCTGTTTCTCTGAAGGAGTAATGTTTTCCTGCCTTCTCATCATCTAGTGTCTCCCCATCTATTGGGAGCATTTGACCTGTCTCCATCAGGGATCCAAAAAACCGGAAGATATCTGATTCAAACTTATGCATGTCACTTCCTTACAAAGTCTAACATGCCTCCCCATTTGCATATAATTAGCTTGACTCATGTAAACTACATTAACAAAAAGAGGGGCAATGCGATAAATTACTAGTGACAGAGGCCAGGGTGGATCACAATTATTTTTATAAGCCCCTGCTAAGCCATGGTGTGCTGTTTTTACTGCATATAATGTCCCAGTGTTATTGAAATATTAGCCACATCCACAAAGCACATCTGTGCTAGCCGCTCACACAGGCAGTGACTCCCTGTTGCTCTGGAGTCATGAGGATAGAAAACCCTTGTCCGCCTCTAGTGAACAGTTGGAGTAGGAAATATGTAGTGCCGGGCATTGAGGCACCAACCTATAATCCTAACACTTGAGGGCCTAAGGCAGGATTACCATGTCTTCAAAGGCCAGCCTGGGCTCCAAAGGGAGTGTTGAACCTACCTGGAATTCAGAATGAAACTAGATCTCAAACCAAACTGAACCAAACCAAATGGAACTGAACCGAACCAAACCAAACCAAACCAACCTTAACCAAACCAAACCAAACCAAAGGAGAAAACAGCCAAGTGTTCCTGTGGAATATGCAGACAGGGGACTGGGGCAATGGCTCAGTTGGTAACATGTTTGCTTTGTGGGCCCAAGGACTTCCCAGCACCCACGAGAAAGAACAGAGCAAAGCAAAACAAAAGACACATGGTGTGTGTGTGTGTGTGTGTGTGTGTGTGTGTGTGTGTGTGTCTGTGTGTGGTGAGTTCCAGACAGGTGAGAGACCTTGTCTCAAAAAAGGTGGATGGTTACTGATGTATGACTCTTGAGGTTGTTCCCTGGTCTCCACGCACACACACACACACGCACACACACACATGTACCCCACAGACAGACAAAGTTGGTTCTTTTCTCAGTCACCTTCCCAGTTACAAAACTGAACAAGTTTATTCATTGCTCTTGACACCCCAATTTGTTGTCTATAAAATGGGACAAATAATAAGATCAGCTCCTCTGGGTAATGTAGGGGATGGAGACTCACAGAGCATCTATATTAGTAATGACACTGCCTATATTTATGAAGCTCTTACTGTGTGCTGCCCACAGTGTCTGCGCCTACTCTGTGCTATCATTTTAGCCCTGAAGACACCACAGAGATACGGGTGTTGTAATAAAGACTCCCGTTGCATAAGCAAGACCTCGACTTAGGAAACCTCAATGATGTGTCTTTCTGAGAGTCTACAGCTAAGGAAAGCCTTGTACCCATGTCTCTCTGAAGCTGGAGCTGACGCATTTGACCACTAAGTTGTCCTGTCTCTTCACAGGTGAACCATCTTCTGAGAACAGAGGTGGGAGGTGGGCATTGTGGATCAGTCTTGAGAAAGGCCTCCTGGGCCTGAAACATGGGACACTCCAACAGAGGTGACCTGTCACTGAGCACGCTGTCTTCCGGTTCCCTAAACAACTCAGGGTCTACCTCTGCATCTGCTATGCAGCTCTTCTGGCCCTACAATCAGTGTGGGGTGTGGTCCTGAGGTTTGTGGCTCTGTACAGTGTGGGTTCGAGGTTGTGATATGTTAATAGTCACAGTTTATAAGTAGATTTTGTGCTAAGGCAAACCCCACTTTATATTTCCTCCTCCCAAGAATTAATCTTGAATTGTGCTAGCTTTGAATTACTTAAGGCCTTCGGGAATAGGCCTATATCCCTTGCAAGAAAATTAATAACCCTTAAATGACTTAACCCGTGTCTCAGGGGTTCTCAGCAGAGATGGAGACGAATATAAACCATATATGCCGCGAGCCTCCCTTCTCGACCCTTAGATTCTCTTCCTTTCCTCTCTTGTCCCAAGCTTCCTGTTCCCCTCCGAAGCTCGCCCTCACCGCCAGCTCCTGGGCCTCTCTAAGACTGATCAGTGCTTCCGTACCCGGCAAAAAAGGACCAAAATTCCAAAGTCCAATTTCTACTCAATCTATCACTCTGACACCATCATTAAGCCAAAAAACCATGTCAAACTGTCCCTGCTTAAGAACCCTCTGTATTTCCTCATGGTGCTGAGGGTTGGGGGTCATGGGCCAGGGTGTGGGCAGGGTTGATGTCCCTGAGGCCTCTCTCCTTGGCTTAGAAGCATCCCCATCTGGTGTCTTCCTCTTGTCACCTCTTTGGTCTGTCTGTGTCTCAAACTCCTCAGACTAAGCCATGGCTCAGCACCCACCCCAGTGGCCATCTTAACTAAATCACCGAGCAAAAGATTATTTGGGCTCCAAACTGAGGAGCGTGGAGTTAGGACTTGAACACAGGGATACGGGGGTATCCCAGCCCATAGTAGTTTGCCCTCTGCCTCCCAAAGTCATGTCCTTTCTGCCTACAAAATGCACTCACCTGCTCCAGTCTCATTTAAAGTCCTATCCTAGTCCACTGACAACTCCAAGTCTGAAGTCGAATTCGAACATCAAATAACACTGATATCAGATGTGGAGGCAGAGATCAGAGTTGCGACCAATCCCAGCACGCAGTGCCTGTCCAGCTGTGGTGTGGGAAAATCCCACAAGTGATATGCTTGCCAAGCACAACACTGATGCAGGTCTAAGACAGCCTGTCCACGCTCCCCAGGGAGATTAGAAAGAAGAAGGGGATCAGAGACCATCCTCCCAAACAGTACAAAACCCAGCAGGGAAAGCCCTGCTGAACTCTTCTGGCAGACCTGCCGGGCCCTCCTGAGGCACTGGTACAATAGTATCCATCACTTCCCATCATCCTTCCTGCACATGGGGACCACTAGCTGAGAATACATGTCAGGAATGTTTCCCTTTCTCAGGATTCTTGTCATATTCCTAAGACAGCCAATTAACTCCCTTTCATAAAGGAAGACACAGGAGAAGTCAAGCTCCTTTGACTGGGACACCGGATTTGTTAAAGGCACATGCTGACCCAAGTCCTTGCACACTCAGCAACCTTAACATCCCAGGGGAATCTCCCGATTTCTACTTCTCAAGACTCTCTGACCTGCTGTGTCAGTCCCAGGTGCTTATTTATTTACAGATTTATTTTCCCTTAGAAGGAGTTAGATAACAGAGAACTTGTTTTCTCTCTATCCCTGAAGATGTCAAACACACAACACTCACAGTAAGTGTTTGCTGATGATGAGAGAATGGAGAAGGCTGTGATCCACCCTGAAGAGATGAACCAATTAAAACTCCCAGTCTCTCCAGAGAGCCCCACAGGACAGCATCCTCCAGCCCCTCTACAGAGCCTCCAGAAACTTCTGCCCATCCTGAGTAGACCTCCTTTTTTTTGAGTCATAGGAAGTGCCTATACAGAGCCTGGTAATTAAGACCCCTGAGTCAAATTTACTTAAGAAGGCACACAAAGCCTCAGAAAGTTGCAGTGTGCCATTTATTAAGTGTCCAGCGCTCACTGCCATGCTGATTCACAGAGCTGAAAGAAATGATTTGCCTTACAAAATTATTAATGTCCGTTCACTGGTAGCACCTCTTAATTCCCGTTACACATGTCAGCATATTATGACTGCAAGCTGTCAGGTTCTGAAGACTAAAATTTCAGTTTTCAGAGTTTCTGAGCTGGGTTTGAGAAGTAGAGGTTGGAAATCATTTCAAGTTATTTTTCCTCATTGGGTATGTTAGCTGATTCTTTCCCTGCCATATTTGGCTGTTTATGTGTGTGAGACAGAGAGAGGCCAAGTTTTTTATACATGCCTTGAATAGACTCATCTCGGGCTTTACCTAGTACCAAGGGCAAGAAAAAGCATCTCTGCCTTTTCTCTATGAGTCCCAGTCACTGTCCACTCTATAGGAATTCATGTGTCTCTGCAGTTGACAGCTTCAATGTGAAATTATTTTAACTCGGCACAGTGGATGAAAGCACAGATTATTTTAGATAAAGAATGTCAGGATGATTTTTTTTAAGTGAAATACGTTGAGTACCCTTCCGAGGGAAAAGCGACCCTGACATTGACTGTAACTTGTTTTATGATTCTCCAAATGGGAATCTGTTGACATAATATTCAATAAATGAAAATATAATGACCACTTTCACTTGCCTCAGGTCCTGTAGCCAACAGGAAGCACTGATCTCCTGTTACTGTGCTTGTTTCTGAAATGCTGTGTGGAAAACAGAGATGCCAACTTCCAGTTGGAGTTGTTAATAAATTGTGGCAAAATTTATGTTATCCCTGTCCAACAAATCACCCATAAAAGCTCATGAAAGGTGAGATCACCTCATCGAATTACTATGTTTTCCCTTTTAAAAACCCTTTTGCTAGCAATTGACCAGAGATTTGTAAATTGCTCATTATCCATAAGTCATCATTCAATGTCCCTAAATGGGATTAGGCCATCGTCACAGCCTGCCGACCATGATTACCCTTTCTCCACCCACCTGGATGTAAATTAAGGCTAATAATATTTCTACTGCAGTGGAGAAGGTGACTTTTCTTGAGTCACTTTCCCAGTTCTGGGTCTGATCTGTTAGGGAAAGCCTCCTTGTGTGGGGGGTTCTGACGTGGTCAGGGGTTTTGTCTGGGAACAAACAGGTCTGTGAGGCGGAAAACCATGGGCAGGAGGACACCAGACACAAAGCACTGGGTGATGTTGAAGTGTGACTTTCTAGCCTTGTCTTACTGCAAGAGCAAGGCTGTGAGGGCAGCACACAGCTTCAGAGCTTCAGACTGCAAGAGCAGGCTGGCTCCCTCTGCCCCTCCTCCTCACGTGCTCTTCGTGTTTCTCCCTTTTTCTTTCTCCACCCACAAGCATCTGAGGAGTATGTGTTATGCCAAGGTTAGAGCCAGGCTTGGGACACTCAGATGGACCAGGCTTCGAACTGCTCACGGTCTTGGTCTCTTGAAGTCCAGACTGCCCTCTGAGTAAAGGCGTCTGTGAGCAGGCCAGTGTGGCTAGTGGACATCGAGCTCAGAAGGAAGTGCCCCAGAGCAGGTGTAACCTCAGAGAGCTGGGCAAGGATCCTGTGGAGGGTGGCTGCCAAGAAGGCTGTCAGTAACACAAAATATGACTGCTAGGACGCGAGGCAGCTGGGAGGTGTCACAGGTGAGCAGAAAGGTCAGAAGTCAGAGGCTGGAGCAAGCAGAACCACAGGAGGCCCTGGGTAGTGTGTCACACAGTGAGAACAAACAGTAGCCTCTGTCCCCCCCATGAACCTCTTGCCATCATCCCTGAACAGGAAGTGGAGCAGAGCAATGGTGTCCACAGCGCTCCTGCTGACAGGTATTACTGGTGACCTAGAGAGGACTGCTAGCCTCTGGACATGCTCGCAAGCTGTCCGCAAACTCTGCATCGCTTCGTGCTTCAGACACCCAGAGCATATGCTGACCTGAGTGTCTGCAGGGCTCCTGGAAGCAAGCCCGAGGGTTAGGGAGAAGGACTCCACTTCTGTGACAGTTGGTACTTACTATGTGTCCAAGGTACACACATTCACGCACACACAGACACACATAGACACATATTCACACACGTAGAGACACAGACAGAGACACACACAGACATACACACACAGACACACATACACAGACACATTCATACACATAGAGACACACACACACACACATAGATACATTCACACACAGACACACAAACAGACACAGAGACACCCACGGACACACACAGACACACACAGACATACACACAGATACAGACACACACACAGACACACATAGACACATATTTATACACATAGAGACACACACAGAGACACATACACAGACACATTCACACACATAGAGACACACACACAGACACACACATAGATACATTCACACACAGACACAGAGACACCCACAGACACACACAGACACACACAGATATACACACAGATACAGAGACACACACAGACACACATAGACACATATTCATACACATAGAGACACACACAGAGACACACACAGACATATACATACAGACACATATAGATACATATTCACACACATAGAGACACACAGACACACACAGACATACACACAGATACACACAGACACATTCACACACAGAGTCACACATGCATAGACACACACAGACATGCGCACACAGACACACACACCCCACTGTTGTCACCCTTTTCTCAGTGTCTGGTACATTAATAACATTTTGCTTCTGCCATTAAGTATTCTGAGGACAAAATGATTTTTAAGAACCATCCATCTCATAATCATATGAACATAAATTTATCTTAATTATTAGACATTTTTATTGTTCCATTTTAATATATTTTATTTTTTTATGTGTGTGTGTGTGTGTGTGTGTGCATGTCTGTGCATGAAAGTGCTCGTGGAGGCCAGAAGAGGGCATCGGACACCCTGGAGCTGCAGGTGCGGGGGCTGTGAGCCACCCCACATGGGTGCTGGGATCCTAACTTGTCTTCTGCAAGAGCAGCAGTGTGCTTCACAGAGCCGTCTCTCCAGCCCTCACTTCCATTTCTTTAAACTGGATGTAATGCTATGGTAAGCATTCCTGTAAATATGTTTCTATCTGAATATTAGATTATAACTTGTTAATACCTCTGTAGTAGTGAAATTATCAATGCAGTGGATAAATATTTGAAGTTCGTAGGTTTTCTCACTTCTGGAAATCAGTTTTTTTTCTTTTTTTAATTAGTAAACATGTCTACTGACTGCTATGACTTATGAAGACTATGAGCCACTGGAGGG
The DNA here is from genome assembly GCA_035773235.1 of Eospalax fontanierii. Lineage (NCBI taxonomy): Eukaryota > Metazoa > Chordata > Mammalia > Rodentia > Spalacidae > Eospalax > Eospalax fontanierii. The sequence continues at coordinate 82,946,460 of CM069532.1, read as the reverse complement.
GGCCTTCCCTGGGGATCACAGGGCGTGTGGGCCTCCCAGTGCTGGGGATAAAAGGCTCCTGTCCTGCCTCCTCCTTCCAAAACAACCACCGAGAGAAAACCAACCCTTAACTCATTTTAATTTTAATTCCTAATTTAGTTTTAATTACTTGCTTAAAACTATTAATAAGGAATGGAAATTACTTATTTGGTCATTTATATATGCATTTTACTTCAAGGTATTTACTTATGAATGAACTTCATCTGTATTTTCTTGTGTGTGAATTAATGTGTATGGGAGAGAGAGAGAGAGAGAGAGAGAGGCTCATAGGTTTAAGTACTTAGCTGGCAGTGCTCTTTGGAGAGCTTGTGCAATCCTTAGGAGATGCAGCCTTGTTGGAGGAAGTGTGTCACTGCAGGTGGGATCTGTGAGTTCACAGCTTCCTCTCCCCTCAGCCATGATGGTCTCCTTCTTTGGAACTATTAGCCCAAATCAACGATTTCTTCCTGAAGAACACACTGATCCCAGTATTTCAGCACAGGAACAGCGTTAATGTCGTCCCTTGTACACCAACCACTCTTTCACATTGTATTAACTTTGCTTATTTAATAAAGCAGGTTTTAGTGCTTTATATGGCCAGATGTAGTGAGGATTTTGTTAGTTTTCTAGCCATCCTCGGTCTGAGCTGCCACGACAAAATTCAGGGGAAACCAGAGTTTCTTCTTCACAGTTCTGGAGACGGAAGGCCGGGGTCCAAGTGCCAGCTGTTGAACACCTGTTTCTTCTCCCTCAGCTTCTTGTCACCCTGGCTTCCCTTGCTACAGTGCTGGAGGGATTTCTCTGGACAGTGTTGCTGTAAGTGGTGAGAGGCTAGAAGCACAGCTCCATGCTGCCGGGGCTCCACAGCCTAGGGAAGTCCAACAGACTTTCAGGGGCCTTGACTCAGGCTAATGTGGGATTTGTGACTCCAATCCCCAAAACAACTTCGGGATTAGCCAGTGTGATGAAGCAGAGTTGGAGATTTTAATAAAGACATTAGGATAGAAAGGCACACAAGAGATTAGGCGCAAACTCCAGAACACGGATACTCTGAGTTGCATTTCGGGAGTCCTGCTGGTGGTGATTTGGGAAGCTTTTTGGAATTTCATCTCCTATGGGTTTCTGTGGACCCTTCTCCTCCTCCTCCTTTCATGACTGAGATTGTACGTTGGAGCTAGAGGTACCTTGGACGGGACTACAATCTGCTAAAATAAAGACCGGGAACCAGCAGGGTTGCAGAGTTTACACGGCTGTCACTGTCAATGGGGTTTTGATGAGATGACTAGAAAACCCGCAGGCTGAGGCTGGGAAGGGAAAGAGGCCTCAATCAGGGTGGAGCTGAGCCTCACTGCTGGTAGAGGCTTCAGCTAGCTCCTAGTTCAGGGCCCCTTTTTTCTTATCCCCGCAGATTTCCTGCCTTTCTGTCTTGCCTCAGTCCCATTCAGTAGGGCTCTACTCCCTTATCCCAACTCCCTCCAAAGCCCTTTCTCTCCTTGGGGTTAGCCACCTATGAATCTTGTCACCACACAATTCTTCAGACCATGTCAGTCCCACCATGGCTGATGTCCGTGCCATCGTTCTCCTCCCCGGAGCAGATGTATTTCAGAATCCATCCATGTCTCCCTAGCACCCTTCTCGTTCACTCTGTGCTTATCTTGTTTATTTAAATATTTTATTTATTATTTTTATTTTATGTGTATGAATGCATTGTCTGCATGTGTGTAAGTGCACCCGTGTTGTGCAGTGCCCACAGAGGTCAGAAGAGGGCATTGGAATCCCCTGGAACTGGAGTCATGGATGGTTGCTGAGAACTGAACCTGGGTCCTCTGTAAGAGCAGCAAGTGCTCTTAACCTCTGAGGTGTCTCTTTAGCTTCACAGAGGCAAGCCTGCTTTAGAATGCTGTATTCTGACTGCGAGGTGGAGGAGACAATGCAACACTTCTTCAGTTATTGTTAACACAGCGTGATGAGTCCACATCAAACAGAGCATCTTCAGCTCACCTTTGTTGCAAGAGATCTACTTTATTATTTATGTGCATCTACGTCAGTATGCATAAGTGTGTGTGCAGGTGAGTACAGAGGCCAAAAGGGCGTGTCAGATTCCCTGGAGCTGGAGATACAGGTAGTTGTAGGCTGCCCAACATGGATGTTGGGAACTGAACCTCGGTCCTCTGAAAGAACAGCAAGAGCTCTTAACTCCCATGCCACCTCTCTGTCTCCAGCTTCCTCCTCTTCACTTAACAAAAAAGCTTTTTCACCCAAACTTTCCCCAGAGAAATTTCAGACAATCTCTACTCACTCCAAATCATAAGGAAAAGACATTTTAGGGCTGGAGAGATGGCTCTTCTGGCCTCTGAAGGCATTGCATGACATGGGCATGCTTATATATGTGCAGGTAAACAGTCTTACACATAAAATAAAAATTATAACATTTAAAAAAGGCATTTTAACTGGACCTGTGTTCAACATCGATATCAATGAACCAGAAGGGACTGATTATCATCTTTTCCATGTAAAGAAAGTCTGATTTGGAGGATCAAGTAAACAGTAGATGGTATAGTCTGTGAAAATAGGAAGGAGGCCACCGCTCTGTAGGATAAATACTTGGGCTCTTAGAATGAGGCGTGCTGACAGAGAATATTAAAGAAGTTTAAATTTATGCAACACATTAATAACAGCATATTCGAGACATAATAGAGGAGATATCAATGCTTTTTGATTACTTTTACGTCCTGAATTTGCACATGTGTGTTCTGGCAAGGCTAACTTGACTCAGGGAACCCAGCTTCCTTTGGATCACTTATCTTGTACCTGGTTAGTTTACTGAATTGGCTTAAAGCTATGTGTATTTTTCCATCCGCTATGTAAGATATTCCAGGTCTGTTACCTAATGATTTATAAAATTACTGATTATAACTGACTAATGAGCACCTTTCTCTCCTTTATGATTTGTGTAACTGGTGTTTATTGTTCCAGCTTCCAACATCATCTGGAATGCACAAGACAAAGCCAAGGGGATGATGGGCCCTGGGGCCCACGCCCTTGTTCTGACTTGAGTGAGGATGTTTCTGGGATTCTAGCAGTACGGTATGCTGACTGTGCTAAAGAAGCCTTGTGCTTAGACTGTGGGGCTCTTGTGCTAATCTTCAAATGTACTGGAAAATGTGTTTTAAGGAATACGTGTTGAATTCATGCAGTTCATTTCAGCTGGGTAAATATGGTGTAATGCATGGACATTTTAAAAATTAACTTTGAGGAGGCTGGAGAGATGACTCGGAGATTATGAGGACCCAGTGCTCTGGCAGAGTACCTGGGTTCAGTTCCCAGCATCTATATAACAGGCCCCAAAACTGCCTGTAATTCTGGTTCTGTGGAATCTGAAGTTCTCTGACTTTCAGGATCACCTACACACATGTGGTGTACATAAACTCATTGAGGCACCCACACGTTAGAGGCTGGCACTTTGCTGACCTCATTCTGATGTCTGTTAATTCCTTATTTCTCTATTTCTCTGTAGCTTTGTTTTTTGTATAAGTTGAATCATTAGTCTTACTGTTCTTACTAAAGGTAAAGTTTTTTTCCTGACATCTGTGTTCTTCATGTTAAATTAACAAAGGATATTCAAATCAGCAGACCATGACTTATGAAATGGGCTTCCCGAAACTGATCGATCACCATGTCCTGGGGCTCTTTATAAGATTTTATAATAAGTTTGTACTAATGATTAATCACAAATTCTTGCTTTTAGACTCAGCTTTGCTTGCTTGCAGAAATTCATGAAAGACTTATAAAAAGACTCTGTTGCTTCAGTTCAGGGCCGCTTACCTCTTCTACTCCCATGGAGAGTGGGTGCCTGATTGCAATTGTAATAAATTTCTTGCCTTGCTTGCTACACGTTGGACACTGACTCTGAGACCGTAACACCACACATAATTAACAACTAACTATTTTAAAAATCAGCTTAATGAGGCTAGAGAGGAGACTCGGTGGTTAAGAATGCTTACTGTTCTTGCAGAGGACCCAGGTTCAGTTCCCAGCACCCACATGACAGCTCACAGAGACCTTTAACTCCAGTTCCAGGGGACCAACACACTCTTCTGGTTTTTGTGTGGTCTATGTGACAGATATAAACTTAGGCAGGCAAACACACATATTAAAAAAATCTTTAAAACAATTAACTTTATTATTTCAATGTTATGTGGTAGGTTAAATTAAATTAACAGGTTCTTAACATTAAGCTTTCTGAGATCCCTGGAAAATGACCTAGGATTCTTCTGCTGTGCGTTTTAATACATTTGGCATTTGATTTATGCTTCTGGCTATTTTCTTATGAGTAAGTTACACATTCACACATACTATTTGCCTTACATTTTATTGTGGATTTCAATATCAGCATAGGTACATGAATGGAGGACTTTTTCATTTATTTTGTATGCTCTGGATCAAATCATGTAAAATAATAACCTAACTCTTAAACCTATATAGAATTAGCATTGTTTGACCCAAGGTTCTTTTGGGAGATACATGTGTGGAGGATTCTTTTTCCACATTTCCCTGGGCTCTTGGCTTACTAAATCTCTCTAATCCTTCTTGGATTAATTTCTGTTATTTTTAATTTACCAGAAAATCATCATTACATTACATGAATGATTTTCTGTAAGGCCACACATCTATAATTTTCTAATTTTTAAGTCTCATCTGGTACTGCCTCTAATTTCTCATATTCAATTCTGCTTATTTGTTTGTTTGTTTCTTAATTTGGATTTAGTAATGCTTTATCTATTTTATTGTGTCTTCCTAAATACAAGTTCTCATTAATGCTATTATGTGTGCTTATAATTAATTAATAGGAAATTTTATTGCATTTCTTGCTTCGCCTCCTTTTGTCCTCAGTTTTGCTGTGCTCTTCTTGATATGGTTTGTTATTTTTAAATTACATACTTTGTTTCAGTGTGGTTTAATTTGTACATTTTAATTTTTCTTACCATCCTCACTAAACTGATTTGGACTTGACTAGATATTTGAGACAGGGTCTTACTAGGTGACTGTGGCTGGCCTGGAACTCACTGTGTAGGCCAGACCTAACCTCGAACTCACAGAGTTCCGCTTTCCTCTGCCTCCCCAGTGCTGGGATTAAAGGTGTGCACTACCACACCCCAACTTTAACATCTGGCATTTGTAATGCACTGGTATTTGTTCTGAACCATTGCTTCTTTGTCTTGAATAATTCATTTTGATAATAACTCAGCCACTGTTGAGTTCATCCACAGATCACATTTGCAAGGTGAGTATTATGGTAGATTAATGTTTGAATACCGGAGTACCTTTCTTTTTCTTTACCCATGTTCGCTTAGCTGGGTATAAAATTCTTGAGTCAATCCATTTTCTTCCTAAACATAGTTGACTCCTTTCCTTTTTTCTTAATCTGAAATTTGACAATAACTATTTTCGTCTCTTTTTGCCAGTAACTGCTATCTCCCCAGGTAACAGGAAAAAATTTCCTTGGAGATGAAAACTCATGTAGAACATGGATTTCTTTAGACAATAGGGTTTTTTTTGTTATTTGTTTGAGGAATATCTTGACTCGTTTTGAGGAACAAGTTCGAGCACCTCCAGCTCTGAATTTTCTCTGTGTGGATGTCTGGCTGTTCCATCCTGGCCCTGGTCATTCCAGCTCTTCACTCAGGACTTTGTGCTCCTTCACAGCTCATCATCCTCAAGCAGCCTCCATATCACATCGTTTTTCTCTAAACCAGGGATCAGTAAACTTTTTCTGTAAAGACTAAATAAATAGGTAAATTTAGTGAAGGTAGACAATCTCAGTCGTAACTTGTCAGCTCTGACTTTAGGAAGTATAGAAAATGGTCCTAGATGATACAGAAACAATTAAGTATGGTCATGTTCCAATAAAACTTAATTTTCACACCATCCTTGGTGGCATATGCCTTTAAATTCTAGCACTTGAGAGGCAGCCTGAGATGGTCTACATAGCCAGTTCCAGGCCAGTTTGGGGCTACATAGTTAGACTCTCTTTCTAACAACCAACCAACCAACCAACCAACTAACCAACCAACCAATTAGCCAATTAACTAAATGAACAATACCTTTATTTTCACAAACAAGCAGCGGGCAAAGTTAATCAGCTGACAATAATTTACTGCCTTCTGCTGTTGCTTACAAAGGTCTTCTTTAGGTTCCTATTTATGAATTTAATTTTCTGCCATTTAGATTCTGTTCTTTGGTCCTGCTAGAAAAGCATCATCTGCGGAGTGAGGGTGCACCCTGGGCTGCCCAAGTCTCAGTCTCTTGACATTCATTCACTGGTCTTTTGAGTTGGACAAGACATTTAACTTCTCAGCCCCCTTATCAAGCAGCATACTTGGGAGCTGTTACAGGAATTGACTGTGGTGATGAGCATAAGGCCTGGAGAAGACTGTCTGGTACACTGTGCATCTGTAGTAAGCATGAGCTGTAATTGACACTTTCATAATTTCTTTCAGGCCCTATTTGAGGTCTCAGGTTGAACCTGCTAGGTCAACCCTGCCCAGCCCCTCCATGCTACAAATCACCCATTTCCGAACACACATCTTGATATTGTATTGTAAAGAGTATATAGAACATGTTCATTGTAAAGTTTCTTCAGTTTCCTTGAATTAATCCTTTTGGGGGGAATGTTTCTCATTTGCACCTTTGCAATAGTATCTCTTTTATTTTTAATCTTAAAATGATGGCTTGCCATGTAGCCCAGACTGGCTTCATACTCATGACAATCCTGCTGCCTCAGCTTCTCAAGCGTTGGGATTCTAAGTATGGACTACCACTCCTGGCCTTTTTTTTTTTTTATTTCTTTCAATATTTTATTTTTATTTTATTTTGTGTGTATGAGTGTAGTGTCTGCATGTGTATAAGGGCATCCATGTCATGGAATGGTTGTGGAGGTCAGAAGGAGGCATTGGATCCCCCGGAACTGGAGTTATAGACAGTTGTTAGCTGCCGTGTGGGTGCTGGGAACTGAACCCGGGTCCTCTGCCAGAACAGTGCTCTTAACAGCTGAGCCATCTCTCCAGCCCGTTTTTCATTTCTTAAACTTTCTTCAGGAATGGCTTTTTTTAATGCTTAGTATAGTTTGGGTTTTGTTTCTGTTGCTGTGATTAATACCATGACCAAAAGCAACTGGGAGAGAAAAGAGAGTTTATTTCATCTTATTTATGTTATGGGACAAAAGTGGGCAGGAACTCCAGGCAGGAACCTGGAGGCAGGAACTGAAACAGAGACCACAGAACATGGCTTACTGGCCTCCTTGGACCTGCTTGACACCTGGTCAATAACTTCAAAAGGTGGAGCCTATTCTTGGACTGGACTTTTACTTTGCTAGTCTATGATGTTTAGTGGGGACGACATCCCCCTTTTTCAAGGCAACGCTTGTGAATCTGTTTTTATAATGTACGTGCAGGTACTTTGAGAGGCCTCCGTAGTGGTAAGCTTCCATATGGCTTTTCTGAAGGCCTTTAGTGTGAGTTATTGCTTCCCATACTTGCTCCTTCGCCCTGTCTTCCCGCCCCCGCTCCATTTAACACTTCCTCCTCTGTTAGTCCCCTTTCCTCCTTTATATCATTGCAGTCTGTTTCTTCTCTCAGAAGTCCCTGGCTGTGGCCGTTTATTAGTGTCATGCCCTCTCTGGATTTTTCAAATAGAAATGCACAATTTGATTCCAAAGCTAGCACTCTGCTATGAGAGAGAATGTAAGACATGGGATGCTTGTGTCTGGGTCTGGGTTTCCTCACTTAGGATGACTGCTTCCGCTCCCATTGTTTACCTGTGAATTCATAATTTTCTCTCTTTAAAGAGCTGAATAAGCTTCCATGGTGCATATGTACCACACCCTCATTATCTATCCATCAGTTGATGGACATCTAGGTTGTTTTCAATTCTTGGCTGTTACGAAAAGGACATCAATGAACGTGGATGATCAAGTATTTCTATCACAGGGCTAGAGTCTTTTGGGTATCTGCACAAGAGAGGTGTGTCTGGGTCATGTGGTAGATCACTTTCTAGCTTTGTGAGGAATCTCCACACTGATTTCCACAGTGCCTGCACCAGTCTGCATTCCCATCAGCAGTGGATAAGAGTTTCCCTTTCTCCGTGTTCTCCCCAGTGTTGACTGGTTTTTGGATCTTAGCCAATCTGACTGGGGTAAGGACAAAATCTCTAAGTGGTTTTAATTTGCATTTCTCTGATAACAAAGGGCATTGAACCTGTTTTTAAGTATTTTTCAGGCATTTGTGAGTTTCATCTTTAGAGAACTTCCTGTTCTGCTCCTTGCTCCAATTTGTATTGGATTGATTCTTTTGGATGTTTAGTTTTTTGAGTGCTTTGTATACTCTAGATACTAACTCTATGCTAGAAGAATAACTGGGAATTTTTTCTCCCATTTTGTAGGTTGTCTTTTCACTTGAATGATGGTGTCTTTTGCTGTATAGAAGTTTTTAGTTTCATGAGTCCCATCTGTCAGCTCTTAGACTTAATGCTTACACAAGTCTTGTTCAGAAAGTCCTTTCCTGTGCCCTTACTGTTCCCGTGTAGTCCTTACTTTTTCCTCTATGAGACTTGGGGCATTGGGTTTGATGTTGAGGCCCTTGATCCATCTGGACTTAAGGTCTGTGCACGGTGAGAGATGGAGATCTAGGGTCCTTCTACACGTAGCTGTCCAGTTTGACCAGCACCATTTGCTCAACACACTCTCTTTTCCCCAATGTGTATTTGTCACTCCTTTGCCAAAAATCAGGTGTCTGTAAGTGCATGGATTTAAATCTGGGTCCTCAATTCTATTCCACTGGTACATGTGTCTGTTTCTATGCCAGTGCCATGTCGTGTGTATGAGGCTAGCACTGTAGTATATTTGAGGTTATGGATGGTCACACCACAGCAGTTCTTCATTGTTCAGGACTATTTTGGCTTTACTGTTTTTTTTTTTTTAAGTTTCCATAGGAAATCTGAGATTGCTGCTTTCAATTTAGGTGAAGAATTGTATCTCATTTTAATGGGTATTGTGCTGAATATGTAGATTTCTTTTGGTAGGATGACTATTTTCACAATATTTATCCTACTGATCCATGACCAAGGTGGGGAGGGGGTCTTTTCATTTTCTGGTGTCTTCTTCAGTTTCTTTATTCACTGCCTTAAAGTTTTTATTATGCAAATTCTTCACTTTTTTGGCTGATTTGTTATAAGATATGTTATGTTTTTTTAGGCTATCATAAATGGGATTTTTGGTGGATTTCTTTCTTGTTATATTTGTTATTAGTATAGAAGAAGGCTACTAGGAGTGTCGATTTTATATCCTGCTACTTTGCTGAATGTTATTTGTCAGATCTAGGTGTTTTCTGGTGGAGTCTGGTATCATCTGCAAATAAGGATACTTTGATTCCTTCCTCTCCAATCTGCGTCTCTTTGTCTGTCTACTGCTCTAGCTAAGACTTCAGGTGCCGTATTGAACAGGAATGGAGAGTGTGGACATCATTGTCTTATTACTGATTTTAATGGGAATGCTTTTAGTCTTCCTCAAAAATAATTTTTAAAGAATCCAAAGTCTCTTAACCGTGGGCTCCCATAAAAGAAAAGAGAAGTCACTCACATGCTTTCTCATTTCGGGAGGGAAGAATGACACATTTACAATCAAATAAAATCAAATCAAAGCCCAAATCCCAGCAAGGCAAATCAAGACACATTCAGTGTCTAGCAAATGGTACTCACTCATGAACTCCTAGACTCGGATAGCTCTACTTCTCCAGCTCTGTCAATCGCAGCCCACACAGCTTGTCTTGTAGGCTCTGGCTGACTCTACTCCACCCACTGCTGCCCTTAGTAGACTGCACCATCCTGGCATCTCCAGCATCCCAGGGTTTCTGCTGCAGCTGAGGCTGTATCTTCACCAATGGCCTCTCTCAGCCTCTCTCACGTGCCGAGCCTGGGTCTCTTTCCTCTTGTGAACCCTGCAGTCCTGCACTTTCCTATCACCTGAACCAGTACCGCATGGGAGACTCCTACTCATTACCAAGTTCTTATTTCAGCTTGAGATGTAGCCTTGGCCCTTTCTGAATCCGAGCTTCTGAGTGCTGACCCTGAGGTCACACTTCCCAGAAGATTTCACCTCGACAGTGCTGGTCTCTTACTAATCACAGCTGATTTTTCAACCCAGCTCACCAGCATTCATTGTCCCAATAAAGCACAGAAGGTTTCACTTGTACAGTTTCTTAGTTCAAATACATCACACAAATGTCACCGGTAGAGTCTTTGCTTCCCTCTGAAACTCCGAAAGCCTGGCCTCCTTTGTCTTCGTTTCTCTTGACGTTCTTGTCTTCCGTGCTCACCCAGAACAGTCCATTTAACTATAAGCACTCAATGAGTTCTCCATTGCTAAACTCCAAACTCCCATAATCCTCCTCAAAACAACTTTGTCAGGTCTGTCATAGCATTTCCCCACTCTCTAGTACCAATTTCTGTCCTAGTTTGCCTTCTGTCACTATGTAAACACAATGACCAAAAGCTCCTTGGGGGAGAAAGTGTTTATATTACACTTTGCAATTCATCATCAAGGGAAACGGAGGCTGGAACTCAAGGCAGGAACCTGAAAGTAGTAACTGAAGCAGAGACCATGGAAAACACTGCCCTGCTCCTCCTGGCTTGCTCAACTACTTTCATCAAAGTTGACTGCTACATAGTGCCCTTGATCTTGTCGTTGGGATCTGGAGTGTCTTGTGCAGAAGCAGAGAGGATACAGAGTGGCTTCGAGATCTTCCTGTGGGCAAAGATGTTCTTAAAAACCACCGTGGGACTGGAGAGATGACTCAGTAGTTAAGAGCACTGAGTGCTCTTGCATAGGACATGGGGTTGGTTGCCAGCATCCAGATAGCAGTTAATAATCGTCCGTAATTCCAGCTCCAGGGGATCCGATGCCCTCTTCTGGCTGCTGTGGGTATTGCATGACACAGGTGCAGTGACATACACTCATATACATAAAATAAAAATGATAAATAAGATATTAATAAAAAAACACAACTGTAACAGAGAAAGGGGGTGGTTTCTGGATGGATATGCTTGACACCTGGACCTCAGGATCTGGCATGTGAATACATACCAGGAGAGTAATCCTGGCTGAGGTGGGGATTCCAGGGCTGTCTAACATTGTTTCCACTATGATGGTCACAAGACTTTTCCCCTATCAGGGAGAAAATTTTGTTGCAGGGAAATCACAGCTCAGGAGGAACTAAGAGGACAAGAGAGACTTTAAAAAAATTATGACTTGGAGATTGTATGTTACGTTTTCATTACTGTCAACAAGTATCTGACAACTTAAGGAAGAAGAGCTTATTCTGACTGACAGTTTGAGGACACAGTCCATCATGGCAGGGAAATCACCGTGCCAGGACAGCAGCATGAAGCTGCCTGTTCACCTCTGTAGAGATCAGGAGTAGAGAGCACTGAATGCTGATGCTTAGCTTCCACCTTTTCTTTGGTGCCCCACCCCAGAGCATGCATGGTACCGCCCACATTGAAGGTGGATCTTCCCTCCACAGATAGACCTGGAAACACCCTCACAGGCACACTCATGACCTCTGTCTTAGGTAATTCTACAGCCAGTCAAGTTGACCATGAACATTAACCATTACAGACAGAATCTTCTTTAGTCAGCAGACTTCCTGTTCTTTTCCAGAAAATTCTGGTTTGTTAGTTGTGTCTGTCCACTGCAAGATGGACAGCAGACACACCCTGTTGCCACATCTGTGGTCTGTGAGGCATCGCATGTTGTACTTGAGTCTTAATTGGAAGCCACCTCCCTGGGGGTGTGGTCCACGGGGTGCAGCAGTGGTTCAAGGTAAACCAGCTTTGCATCTAATCTTGGCTCTAGAGACCTTAGGTAGAAAAGGAGCTGGCAAAACACACTTTGCAGGGTGGTTCTCTAAATACACTAACGTGCTTGGGCAGAGCCTGCCATGTAGCCCTTTTTCAGTGGCCCAGAAGTATGCTTGCTACTAATGTTCTTAGTATTTTTATGACTGTCCCTAGGGTTCCAGGGACTCATGTCCTCTTCTGGCTGATAAGCCCTCTAGTTGTAGGGACCCCTCCCCCAGAGCTCTCCAGCCATGGGACAGATGACAGGCAGGAGGGTTTTACAGGGAGGTGATCCATCAGGAGGCCTCACCATGTGACAGAGCCAGAGGCGGTATCTAGATGGTGACACTGGAGCCTGGGGAAGTGACTACAGGAGAAACGTGGGCTGGGAGTCAGGTGGGGCAGGCTGTGATCCTTGGGGAGCTCTGGGCCTGCCCTGGGTGGCAGGCCTGCAGGGGAGGGACTGTCATACGCACCTACCTAGCTGAACACTGTGAGTAGCAGCCTCTGTGAATGCCTCAGAAGCCATATTACCTCTGAGAAGGGTTGGAAGGCTGAGAAGGCTAGAAAAACCTCCAACCCAAATAGAAAGGCAGAAGGGCTCATTGTGTTTCGAACCAGAAGCTATTTTTCTTGAGGACATGGATGACAGAGATGGATTCTTCTCTACTAAGCTGTGCTGGCCCCCGGCCTGTGAGGCGAGCAGGGAGAGAGCAGAGCTGCTGCAAGGAAACCTTGACTACATCTGAGCTCCACCCACCCCAAGGCAGAGCGACCCAGCCAAGGTGAGAAGGTCCCTAGGAACCTTGTAGTCTGGGGAGAAGCAACCAGGGCTCCTGGAATAGTCACAGACTGCACAGCAAGCATCCTGTCTGAAGTAGATGCTCTGAAAATCTACAACATGTGCATTGTGGTGCAAGAAGCAACCTCACCCACTAGCAGGGATTCCTTCAGCAGTGGACACCCGGGGAAGGGAAGTCAGACTCCAGCCCCGGAGAAGTCACAATCTCCTGTAGCATATTGTTATACTTGACCGGAATCCTAACTCGAAAGCTTTAGTTTTAGCATGAAATCCATAGTCCAGATAGACCTCTACGGAGCAGAGCTGTGAGCTCCAAAGGTGTCCTAGTGTGCATCACACAGCATTAGAATGCATTAAGGAGTTTAAGGCTTTCAGAGCTGCCAGGACTCTTCCCTAACTCCTCTGTTGTTTCCACTTATTTGTTTTAAAGCTGTGTGGGGCAAACTGCAAGAAGGTTGTGGCCCAAACTCAAGCCAATCGCCTTCACTAGGGAGTGCAGTTCTCCCTTGCGGCAAGTGTGGCTTTCAATGGGAGAGAGGTCCTTTCAAGATGCCTGTCCTGAGGGGAAGCACCCTCTCCCTCCTTGAGAGGTTTACACTGTATGATCCCTAACGTCATTGCCTAAACTGGAGCCATGTCTGCTGCTGATGGAGGGTAATTCCTGCTTTGGTCTGTGACAAAAATAAATAAATAAATAAATAGGAGAGAGAGAGAGAGAGAGAGAGAGAGAGAGAGAGAGAGAGAGAGAGAACACCCAATCCAAGGAGGTCATCAGATGCATGCATTCTGGTGTTTGGAATTTTAGTAAAATCTGTAATTTCTCCCTTGCATCTCCTCTGAGAAATTAGCTATTCTATTCACTGCATAAATTTTCAGGTTTTGCTAGCACGACACTCAGGGTGTTGAATTTTTTATGACAAAATTACAGTAAGAATTGTTGAATAGATGTACGTGTTGGAGACTGGGCTCTGGCAGACCTCACGAAACCTCGATTAGCGATTTAACCCTGTCATAGCTTCTGTCCACCTGAGAGGAGGAGGAGGAGGCTCAGTGTGAATTGTGTCAGTGGACGTGTACAAAAGCAAAGGCACTTTTCTGGGGAAGAGAGGAGCCTCTTTAATGAGCTCTTATGCCCAGCCAGGGAAGGGAGAACACAGTGCATTCCAGCCCTGAAATTACCACGTTACCAAGTGGGGTGGGTAATGAACTAATTGACACCCTTGCCATTGGCGAAGTGGCTTCTAAGCGGGAGGTAAGAACAACAAAACAGCAGCTCTTGGGAGCTGGGAAGTGACAGTCCATCCCTGCTGCTGATGCTACAGGACCAGGGCCGGCGGGGGGCCTATTTACATCTCAAAGCTAAGTCACATAGGCAACTACCTGTTTTCTTGCTGTCTACATGGGAGGCAGCCATGGGGGACTTGCCTGGGACTTTGTCCACCCAGTGATGAAAGCCTGAGAATGGTTCTGAATCAAAAGGTAATCAAAAAAATAAAATAAATAAAAAGGCAGTCCCCAAGATGGAGCGGCTGTGACAGCCCGTCAGGCGTGGAGCCACCCGACAGTCCTGGTGGCAGCATGGAGGCTGCCAGGAGAACCGCCTGAGGAGGCTGCCACCAAGACAGATGTCACTGCCAGGAGAGCAAGCTTCCGCCGCTTTCGGCGGGGCCTGATGGGGCAGGAATTGGCATTACAGGACCACTTAAGAGAATAATAATACCAATAAAACCAGGGCCGTGAGGCGGGCAGAGATGGAGAGAGGCTGGGAGGCAGGGAAGGATGGGAAGCCTCGTCACAGTGTTTGCTAAGGCAGGAAATGAATCAATGGACTTCCTGACATGAGTGAGCGGTATGTGTGCATACACGTGTGCAGACTTGCACATGCGTTCTCTGGTGCAGGTTCAGGTAGCTTTAGGTTCTTATAGCTTAGGACACACGGTGTTGCTGGAGTGGTATGACTGTGGTGTGGCTCTGGGAGATGGCACCGCCATTCCAGAAAGAGAAGGGAGCTGGAGACCAAGGGCGTCTTGTTCAGCATTTGCAGGAAACCCCTTTCTGCCTTTCTTAAAAACTGACTTTTGGTTTCCTTCCAAATTAGGGCTGCTAGCTTGGACCCTGAAGGTGAGAGGTGAGGGAGACAGAAACAGGAGAGGCCAGCTAGCCTGGGCATCTATTTCGCCCCTCTACCTCCAGGAGGTCAGTGAATAACTAGTGACCCTTAGCACATCATCTGATCATCCCCAGACCCCAAGTACTAAAACCAACCAGATCCTTCATATATCATTTTCTCACTAAAATAAATATGTAATCCTAAGACTAGAGTGTCCAGTATAAGAAGGTGATGTGTTTCTGGACTGTCAAATTCTTCGAAAAGTTCCTTTCTACCTTGAGGCGAGGTTTTTTACCTTTCCTTTCCTGTGCCCTAAGCAGGTGTTGAAGTGACTTGCTGCGAAACCACTTCTAAAGGGTGAATGGACAGTCTTTCAGTTCCTAAGAGGGTTAACCTTTGTCTAGGAGGTGATTACAGATAGGCTGCCAGTCATCACCCATGGCTGTACCACACAATATTTTGGGTTCACCAAGAGACACACAGATTTAAAAAACCTCAAGGAGACATTTGGAAGCAAGGCGGTTGATGAAGCAGGACGGAGACACAGGACCTTCTGGGACCTTGCACGTGAGAGAGCTCACGCTTATCTTCTCTAGTGCTCTCACTCTGAAAAGCATTCGCGGGCTGCGGATCCACTAGCTTTGTAGCTTACAAACCGTTTTGGCTGTTTGTGGTTAACTTATTTTTGCAAATATAGTAAGCTAACATAACCCGAGTAACTAACTCTCCATTTTTGGCTGCTGCAAACTCTCATGGATGTAATGATGTGCTGAGTTCCCAGGGCAGAGAAGACAGATGGGGCTGTGGAAGGGGTGTGGTCCGGCTGGTGGGGCAGCAGCACATATGGCAGGGATGGGAATCAGCTGTGGGTCCAAAAAGTCTTCCCTCTGAGCATCTTCAAGGCTCAATTTCACTGTCTATAAAACACCCTGAAAATCCTCTGTCCCAATCTGGCCAGGATTAACTGTATGAAAACCCATATTACAGTTGAGCATCAGGAAGTGCTTCACAAACATTGTTGTACTGAGGACCACAGAATAATCATGTGTATATGATTGAGCCCATAGGATAAGTTTTGCTAAGAAATTACTCGCTTTAAACATAATATCTTAAATTACAAATGATACACAGTGGGCCTCTGACATTAGTTTCTAATATTATCTTGCTAAGAGCTGTGTCCAATACAAATGTTCTAGGTATTGTTGCCTCAAATATACATAAAGGCGATTACGTTTTTACAATGTTCTCTATCTTAATTCATGGCCCTTACATGTAAGTTATTATTTTTCTCTTCAATGTATTCCTATAATAAACACTTCATGTGCTTGTAGACCAAGAGGTGGATCAATAAATCATCATCATTAATCATAACCATTATCGTCTCCATCACTAACATCACCACCATAATCATCACCATGACTACCACCACGTCCATCATCACCACCATGCCGTCCCCCACCATCATCTTCATTATCTCTGCACATTGTACCATTTCCACCCCACTCTCTCCCTCCAACTTCTCTCACATATTTCTTCCAACTTCATGTCTTTTTTATAATCACAGCATCCAGTTATCGCTGCCTAAATGTGTGACGTTTTGGGTCATCCACCTGACAACGAGCAACCTACCAGTAACCACTCTCTAAAGAAAGGGTGACTCTCCTCACCTCGACAGCCATCAACTGCCAATGGCTCCCAGCTGGGGGTGTGGGCCGGGGAGCCTTTCTGCACTTTATACTTCAAGTTAAACAGGCTTGTGCTCCAGTTCTTGCATTCTTTCAGGCCCCTCTTCCACAGTGTTCCCTAAGACTTGGGAGTGGGGTCGGTGTAGTTGTCAATACATTTTAAAAGATCTGCTAGACCAGGAGTTACAACAAGAAGGTTTGTCTTTACCTTGGCCCAGGAGTAGTGAAAATGGCTTGTGTGAGGAGTCAAAAGTAGAATTCAAGTTTATATTCTACTTGTGGTATAGAGAGTAAAACTTGACATGGGTCTTGGGTCCCGTGTGGTGCTTGAGAAACACTTTCTCAAACGTGGGCTACACGACACTCACAGATGGTAAATTAAAAGCCAAACTGGGGCCTGAAGAGAGGGCTCAGCAGTTAAGAGCACTGGCTGCTCTTGCAGAGGACCTGGGTTTGTTTCCCAGCACCCACATGGTGACCAACAACCATCAGTGACTCCAGCTCCAGGGGATCCTATGCCCTCTTCTGACCTCCATGGGCATAACATGGGTGCACTAACAAAGGTTTTATACTCACACACACAAGAAAGAAAGTATTTTAGAAAGCAAAACTAAACTAAACCAGTGTGGAAGAGAAATTTAATAAAAAATTACAAACTCAACCACTCAAGAAAGTGCTGGAAATATCAGTTAACAGAGGCGCCACGTCAGAGCGTGGGAGCCAGACGGAGTGGAAATAGCATTCGCAAGAGTGTCAGGACGCAGACAGTGGATCCCTGGGACTTGCTGGCCAGCTAATTTAGCAGAATTGAAATTCCAGGTGAAAGACTCTGTTTCAAAAACCAAGGAGGAGAGTTACTGAGGATGACACCTAAGGCAGTCCTCTAGCTTCAGATGCATGTGCACATACATGTACATGCACCACTCCCACATGAGCGTGTGCACACACAAACAAAACAGAGGCTCTATGGTAACAGATCTACTTCTCTATATAAATATCCATGAACTCTTGATGTTTATACGTACAGTTGTTTCAATCCTACTGGGATTGCTCTGGGATGGAATTCTTATTCTGTGGGGAAAAGGGGAAAGATACTCTGTTCTAAGAAGACAGCAGGCTCTGTATGACCCTAGACAGAGCACCAGTGTCCTCAATTCATGATCTAGGTCAACGAGAGCCTTCAGTTGGGATTCTAGCCCCTGGAGGAGCTGTGACACAAAAACTTGGTGCTACAGACTGGCTCTGCCTTTGGGGTTACGTGTGGTATTCTACCCTGGTTTTCCACTGTCCTCTAGGCTGAGACACAGGAAGGAAGACAGGGAGAGCTGACTGAGAGACTCAGGTTTCCAACTTGGTTCACTGACCCAAGTGCTCACCTGGCTTAAATGTCAGGAGAAAGAGGCGAAGCAAGGTTCAGGAGGCAGATCTGTCCCTGGTTATCTGGAGCCCTTCCCAAAGAGTCCTCGTTTCCTACCCAGGGACCATGTAACTCACATCAGACCACCTTTGGCATTCTTGACTTGGTGGTGGCAGGGTGTTATTGGTCTGTCCTGAGGACATCATGGCATTGTGTGACAGCTAAATAATAATAAATAGCAATAAAATAAAAATTAATGATAAAAAATAGAAGTAACCATGGCCTTCTTGTAATGGATTTCCCAACTGATGGCTCAAGTTCATCTGTTGCACCCTAGGAAGGTTGATTTTTCTCTAGAGCCAGCATCCAGATAAAAGGGTGGCTGGGCAAAGCCCTACAGAGGGAGGGGGCTGCTTCTCGGTCTCTGCTCAATCCCATTGTACCTCTCAGCCTCCCAGCATTGAGACCATTGTGTGGAGAAGGAAACAAGAGCCCTCCCAAACTGGGTCTGGGCCTGGGGTACTCCATAACAAATGTCTGCATTCGTACTTATCGTCAAAATGATCTGTGGGGCTGGCAAGAGTGTCCACGGGGAAAGGCACTTGCAACCAGCCTGATGACCTGAGTACAATCCCCGAGGCCCACATGGTGGAAAGGGAGAACTAATTCCTGAAAGTTGCCCTCTGATCTTCACACAGCTGCACGTGTGTGTCTGTGTGTGCACCCACACAGAATAAATAAACAAATGTAGCATCCATTTATTTATTGTTTCTAAGTATATAAGTGTTCTGCCTTTGTATAGGTAAGTGCGACCTGTGAGTGCAGTGCCTGTAGAGGCCAGAAGAGCATGCTGGATTCCCTGGAACTAATGTTAAAGACAGTTGTGAGCTCTATGTGGGTGCTGGGCACTGAACTCAGGTCCTGTGGAAGAGTAGCAACTACTCTTAATCACTGTGTCGTCATTATTTACTGTATCTGGTATTCACGGTTTTTGAGGTTCCCCCAGGGTTATGGGTGTTCAGCTAGAGATTTTCAAGCTTTAGTGTGTTTAAGACTCATTTGGGGGTCCTGGGTAACTAGCTCAGATTTAAAGCATGAGGACTTGAGTAAGATTCCCATCTCTTAGACGGAAGCCAGGTGCAGCTATAATCCCAACACTGAAGAGGCAGAGATAGGATGGTCCCTGGGGCTCACTGGCTGCCAGACCGGCATGAACCCCAGGTTTAGTGAGAAACCCTGCCTCAAAAAATAAGGTGGATGGTCCTAAGAACAGCACTACAAATGACATTTGGCCTCCACATGCACATATGTCCACATTCCAGAGCAGTCACACGTGTACCACTCACACGGACACATTCACACACACCTTTACAAGACCCAGGTTTCACAGAGCTGCATGTACAGTTTTTCACACAAAACTGTTTCTCCTCATAATGTTCTTGTTCGCTCCTCAAATCTCTTGCATTGAGACGCTGGTTCCCTGCATTTAACTGGCTAACCCATGATATAGTTCAACAGGAAGATAAAGTTCTAGAACCTCTTTCTCATGATCCATTGTGTTTAGGCTCCTTGGAATAAAGATCCTCCTTAGTGCTGCTGCTTCCCAGAGGAGCTAGGTAGGTGTTCCGGTGGCCAAGGGTATCGTCAGCTCCCTCCAAAACCACCAAATTGTCCAGTGTAAGAACATAGCCTGGTGAACCTCATCTTCCAATTTTCAGAGAGAAAATAATTTTTTGTGGCACCTTCCAGTTTTAACTGTGTGCAAGTAATTAAAACAATCTTTAATCTATGATGTCCACCAGAGCAAACAGACCTGCTAGCCAGCGTGGGTAGAAATTCTCCAGCTCATTCCTTCTGTTGTGAACTTGACCTTAGCAAAAGCCCCTTCTGCCTTCTGCTGTTTTCATTGCTGCACAATCTGCTGTGATATCTTCAAACATTGTCAGTGGACTGGCTAGCTTACAGTTCTGGCCAAGTCTACAGAGGGACAATGGCAGAATGAGGTCAGAAGATGTCTCAGGGTGTTTGTGGGGGCGTGGGGGCCGGGGCTCATCTCGAGCTTTCAGCAGCAGTTACCACGATCATCTTCCCACCTTCAAGCTAGAGCTTTGCTTTGTTGTGTTGTGTTTTGATGCAGGGTCTCCCTTAGCTCCAGCTGGCCAGGAATTGGCTATGTAGACCAGGCTGACCTCAATCTCACAGAGTTCTGCCTGCCTCTGCCTCTTGAATGCTCGGATTAAAGGTGTGTGGCCAGCGTTCATGGTTCAAACTATGACTGTTGGGATGAAGACTATGCTTTGTCTATCCCATCTGTTCTTGTTGGGCCAAAGCATGTCTGCTTAGCATCTGGACTCCCTTGCCTTGGGTCAGTGCCCACTCTGATCCAATCCATCTTCATCTCTTTCCCCTCAAATCTTTGAGATTTTGGCTTTTTAATCGTGTCTCTAGGCTCAGTCTAAATTGACAAAGGCAATATTTCCAAGTCTCTGGTATCTTATACTCTCCTATCTCTGTGTGGACAGTGTCAATCTTATTTTTGCTGGGGAAGAATCGAGGACCTTCTGAGTTTAGTATCATCTGGACCACTTTGCTGGTAAGTGGTAAAGTCAGAGCACTGGGGCTTTCCTGAGATTTTCCTAAACCTTTAATCTGTGCTCTTCTCCTCCACCACTTAGTCACACTGTCTTGGAAGAGTCTCTTAAGCTGACCTGACTGAACATGATGGAAGCAGCCATGCCTAGAGGACAGTTTGGGACCAGAACTGTGATGGTGTTCACTTGAGTCTATGACACCTATTAGGGGAGGAGGAGTCCAGAGCATTTCACCTCATTGGGCAGAGCTGAAGTAAGTACTCTGGGCCTGACTGACAGCAAGCTGTTCCTGTCAGAACCCCAAGGAGTGAGCTCTGTGGTTCCTTCCTGGACCCACACTCCACAGCATTGGCCATTTCACTACAGTAGAGCCAGGCAGGGAGAGGAAGAACAAGATTTCACAGGCTTGGTGGAGAAGCAGTTGTGCCCTCCATTGGTCACAGGTGACCCTGGGTCAGATCACTGAGCCCTTCTTCCCTAAAGCCCAGCACACTTTAAACCTGGTTTTCCACCCAGAGGAAACTGTTCACCAAAGACATGACTGTTCTCAAGCATCTGAGGCTTAGAAAAGAATTGCTGATGTAACAATTATTCGCAATGTTTATATTCAAATGTCCTCTAAAAAAAGCACAGCCTCCAAATTTACTGGTATTAACCGTGTGCAAATCCTGAAACTTATCTTCTTTTTATAGGTCCAAATCAAATTACACTTTACATTTTTCTTACTTGCAGATTGTGGTGTCTGAATGACTTGTGTTTATGAAAAAGGTGAATTTTAAGAACAAATTTTAGACCCGCATAAGCAGTTTAACGAGTGTTTTTAGAAACTGAAAATGATCCCCATTACATTTTTATACAAAGTGGAACTCTGATTGCGTGGGTTAGCTCTGAGTCCTGAATATCATCACGACCCATCTGTGTTCATCCTCTTGGACCATGGGATGGTTGAACAAAGTTTTCCATTTTTTTAAGGTGTTTGATGTTCTGTTTTTCTAACTTGTTTTCTGACCTGCAGTCTGAGATCTGATTGAGTTCTCAGTCCCCTGCAATTCACAGATTCTGTCCCTATTTAGGCACCCATTTGTAGTTGTCACTTGGTTTTCACTGTTCTTAATGAGCTGTTAACAAGCTGTCAATTATCTATGCAAATGAAGGAGGCCTCTGTGGAGGGATGGCTGGAGCTGGAGTTGGAGTGCACTACCTTGGAGAGTTGTGAAATCAATCACTCTTGCTTTAATAGCTGTCTTCACCCATGCGTCTCCTGTCATGTCGGGGTCTTTTTTCATTACATTATCTACCACATAAGAAAAGCCCTCTTGGGGTTTTGAAGGTGCTTAGAAATGAGCCTTCCTAATTCTTTCATACCTTCAACTTGGCTCACATGCTGCCTTAACTGTGGGTCTCCTTTCCCACCTCTGACTCCTAGGCCCAACCCTCCTCACAGAACAGGGAAACTCCTTGTGGTTCCTATGTTGCTGGGAAGGAACTTCTACCCATCCTTCACCCAAGGGTGTTTTGGGGGAAACTTCTGTTTGGTCTCTTCTGTAGGAAAGGTGTTAATCCTCGCCTTACCACAATCTGCACAACAGTCAAGTGGAGTTGGGTGCTAGGCAGGCCATGGGCAAGTTCACTCACTGAGCAAAACTCCCTGAGCTTGTGACAAGCAGGCTGTGTCTTGCTCTATCTAAGTGGTTCCATGCCTCTGGAAACAGTGGCTTTTGAGCTGTGCCTTGCTCTAGATCACTGTATTTTACAAAGCAGTGTTTGGGTCCATTTTGTGTGCAGTGCAGAGATAGGATGACTGACAACTAGCTTATAGCTGAAAGTCAAAAGCAGACATCTAGAAACTTATCAAAACATATGACAACAAACAGGCATGCTGGGCGTGAAGAAGACATGCTAGAACCAATGTGCCCAGTAACTCATCAAACACACCAGACAAAGGAAGGCTGAAGCACCCTCCTCCAGACACATAAAGAGAAGGACATCTAAGACAATGAGGGTGATCCCCAGACCCGTCATCTGACCATCCAGGGTATGCATCATCTAGGGACCGGTGCAGAGAGAACTGACTGTCCCCAGGGTCCAGCTCGGCATCTTCCCCACTGATAGAATGGACCACTCAGATTGCTGTCATCTCTCCATCCATCTGTCTTCTGTCTATTCATTCATCTGTCCATCTGCCCACCTGTCTATGGAGTCCTAACCTTGAGTTTCATCTCGGTGACTTTATACCTGTTCAGTTTGACTGGACCCTGCAGCCCAGCTGGACCTTGTGACACTGAGACCCAGCCCCACAGTGTCTAGGTGCTCGAAGCTCTGTGCTACCTCCAGCAGGGTTTGTTCATTTCTGTTTTAACTATCTGAGTGTCTGTGGAGAGCCGCTTTGCGTCTTTGTCAGCGCTCTGCCTCCAGTAAGACCTCTTTGAGCTCTGTGTCCTCCTTAACCTTTTGTAATCATTCTCTAACACCTGTGTTACTGTGTGCGGTATAGTATGTGTTTTGAGACTTAATATTAGTAACTGAGATGGAGACAAAAGACTCTGTTTGCCAATAGGCAGCTATTAAGGGAAATCAGGATTAGGTGATAAATCGAGGTCAACGGAACCTACATAGCTTATGAATTTACTGGCTGAATAACAATAAATTTGGACACTGTGGAAAGATGCAGACATGTCTGTTTTGTTTCTAGCATGTTATGTGGTATACTCATGATGCCGTGCCCAGCACCTTGGATAAAGAAGGGAACCACTCCAAGAACACACTCCCTAAACTGAACACGGGTAATTAACCAGATGCACTGCCAGTAAGGAGAATTAAGAAATTAAGAAATTAATTTTGGAAAAATTACATATAACTGACTAGGAGGATTGGCTGTGGTGAAGGATTGGACTCAGGTGAAGGTCCAGTGTTTTTCCCTTTTATATCTGGGACACAAGCCTGACTTCTTTTTAGGAGCATTGGCATTTTGTTTATTAGGACATTGCTTCACTTGATGTCCTGTTTGTCCACACCAAAAACAGTTTTTGGGAACATATTATCAAATTGAAGTTTACAATCTTTAGCATAATCACTAACTAAGAAGTTTTTAAGTAGAGGTTGCCATTTATCTTCTCCAAGAATTGTAAACTGAATTAGTGACTTTTTATTGGTGTGAGAAAATATAGAATTCCTTGAGCTAGTTTTGCTATAAACATGTTACACGATAAAATGAATAACCATCTCTGTTAAGATTAGTTTATTGCTCAGTTACTCTCAACAGCATGATGTCCTTACTCTGGGGTTGCTTTGCACAGGGTCAGGTGGCCAGCCTCATCCTGTGTAAACAGGATTGAATCTGAAGTGAGATGGCCAGTCACACTACAGAGTCAACCTTTCAGTGTTATCAATATGATTTACAAATAGGCACAAAAATGTCTGTATCCCTTTAACTCGGAGTTTGCATGGGACAGAAAAGCTGCTGAGTTCAGTAACTAGCAACTAAACAAATGAGAAGTGGGTGGGAATTGAGCTCACAGCCTTCTGTAAAGAAAAGCACCGTAGGGCAAGGTGTGGAGAAAATTAAGAAAACCTGCCATAATGGTCCTTTAATGTTCTAAGGCTCTAGCCTCCTTGACCATGAGCATTTTTAAAGATAGAGATTTAACTACGCCCTGTAAATGGCACATTTTTTGTAAATAATTTTCCTTCAGCTCAGCCTTAGGCTTTGTTTAGGCAAAAATGTCATCCCGGTGGTCTATTCTAATGGATCTTACTTTGATCCTCTTAAGGCCTGCTTTCTGATTGCTGAACTATGTAAAGAGCTAACCATGCTTCCACACCCAGAAGGGCACACCTACAATATAAGCCAAAAATACATCCTTCATCTGTTATCCTTTGAAGTTTCTTGTTAGGTGTTTGGTCACAGCAAGGAGAAAAATACCTGTGTCCTGGTGTTCTTCATACCTTTAATGGTGCGCTTTCTAACAAGTAATTGTTGTGTCTTCTTTGCTGTAGGTTTATCAGTTTTCCTAATATACATGCGCATACATATATGTATATATACGTAAATATATATTTACATACACATATGTGCATATATGTATGTGTTTACCACTCTGTCCTTGAGGTCACCGTGATGCTCCATCCTCCGTTTCTAGAGTGCTGAGATTATGAGTATGAGCCGCTGTGCCTGGGGTTTTTATTGACATTTTGCAGAATCAGTGTTGTGGTTGCTGGTGTTGTCTGTTGATTTCCTGTCTGTGATTTCATTTTCCAGTTGTCATTTTCCTGTGCTTTCTCCATTTTCTAATGCGGGAGGGCAAGTGACTGACATTTGTTCTCTTCATTTCTGCTAGTCCAATTCATGCTTGAATATTTTGTGAAAGCTGCTTAAGGTTAAGGCTGTCAGGGACTGAGCTGAGTGTGTCCGCGTTCTTGGCCTCTCATTCTAGAATGAAATAAATCCCACACAGATTACAAAGTAGGGAAGAAACTATTCAAAAGCAAAGGAATGGTATAGATGAGAGAAAAATTCACCACAAGAAAGCATTAGGCCTCATGAGTCAGAAAGAACTCAGGGCCATCTATGTACACACACGTAGAGAATATGTATAAATGTGTATTGCAATTTTGTGTATTGAGTCCAGAATTTCGTTTGTTTTGATCACATTCAAAGCCCCTCCCTTCCTCCGCCCTCCACACTACTCCCTTCCTGATTTCATGTCCTCCATTATTACCTGTCCTTTATTTATTCATTTAATTTTGGTTGTTTTTTTTTTTAAGGAAGTAAGTGATCTCCTTAACTTTGATTATACATCGTCAATAAGAGGTTTTTACAAATTAAATTTCTACACATTCTATACACTATATTTTCATCTTATACGGGTCCCTCCCCTACACACACCTTCTCCCTCCCCTCCTCGCCCCAGTCCATATATTCCATTATAGTTTTTCCGCATTATTTAAAGGCCTATGGAGTGAAACTTGTGTCCCCGTGTGTCCATCCACTGAAGGCTGGTTTATTTACCCAGAGTCACTACTATCAAAGACTGATTCTTCCCCTCCCAGCAGTTAATAGTTGCCAGTAGTTCTTCAGCTAGAGTTGGGGTTTCCTATCCACTTCCCATCTTCTTTGCTGGGAATTTGTCTGGCTTAAGCTCACTTGTGAACTTGTGCAGGCTGTCATCACTGCAGTGAGGTCATGTGAGTAGCTGTCTAACTGTCTGGAAAACTTTCCATGTGGTCACCTACCACTTCTGGCTCTTAGTATCTTTCAGGCTTGTCTTGTACAGTGATCCCTGAACCTTGGGAGTCCAAAGATTGATATAGGTATCAATCTTGTTCTCTGCACATTGACCAGTGTGGGTCTCCATTTTAGTCACTATCTGCAACATGAGGAAGCTTCACTGATGAGAACTGAGAACAATAAGTCATTAGGAATTAGTTTAATGCTATTTTTATTTAAGCAAATCATATTAGTAAGCTCACCTGAATGTCCCGTGACCTAGCTAGCCATAGACTGCCTCACCTTGTATCAGTTTCAGGTATGGGCTCCATCTTGTGAAGTGGACTTCAAATCAAACCCAAAAGTGGTTGTTTACTCACATAACACTGTGGCACTGTTCTACCACAGGGCATACCTGCCTAGGCCAGTTCCTGTACACACAGGATTCACAGCAAGTCAAGTTTATGGTCAGTCCTCTCTTTTAGTAGCATGCATTGCATCTTTCAGCACTCTTGAAGCTGGTCAGTAGAGATGAAGCTTTGAAGTGAGTGCCACTTTGATTTCTCTCTGTTCCACAGCATGTGTATGTAGTGTCCTCAGCAATAGGGTCTTACTGTGAAGTTCTGGTGGGAAACCAAGAGCAGAGGATATGTCAGTGTTGTTTGAGTGTCCATGGGAACCTGGTCAGCAGGTTCAAAACAGGGAGTCTCGTGTCCCTGGACAGGACTCCTATTTTAAAAGTCACTCATTGCTGGGGGAGGGAGGGAGATCATAAGAGCCACAGGTGGCGCATGACTGTACAGGAGCAGTGTCTCACAGGTTCCTGGGGACGTGTTCATATGAGCCTGCTGCAGTGGTGAGAGCATGCACAAGACCCAAGAAACTCAATCAGACAGAAAGCAGCATAGAAGCAGGAAGTGGGCAGGAGGCCACAACCTTAGCAAAGAGCTGTTGACAGATGATCACTGCTTGGTGAAGGAGAATAGATCTTTAGTGGAGTGACGCTAGATCGGATGACTAGGCTCCAGTGAATGCACTCAAATTGAAGGATATCTGGTTATAGAAACTTAACTTGATAGGCCTTAACATATACGACAGACTGCACAAAATCCTGAGGGCAAGCTATGGGGTGTTGCAGCTATGGTAGAGTGTCTAAATATTGTTAAACTTATAGTTAAACATATAGTATGAAATCTACAAGTATTCAATAAAAATATACATTTTAAAAAGGGGACTGGGGAGATGGCTCAGTGGTTAAGAGCATTGTCTGTTCTTTTACAGGATGCGACTTCACTTCCGAGCACATATATGGAAGCTATCAACAATTCCTAACTATAGTTTCAAGGGATCCAAGACCATGTTCCCCCGTCTGTGGGCACTGCCAGACACAGGTGCACCTGCATTCATGCACACAATACGCTCATGCACATAAAACAAAACAATAAATAAAATATTTAAAAAAAAAAAACAGGTCGTCCATTCCTGGCATTGGACTTTTTGTTTTTAGTCTATGTGGTCTAGTAGAGGTGATATCTCCCTGTTATTCAGTGGCTCCTTTATGTCTTTTATTATATATGGATATAGTTCAAGAATATTCTATAGTGCTAGATTTCCATGTGACATTTCTTTAAAATTGTGTTTTTGAAACGGGGTCTCCCTGGAGCCCCAGCTGGCCTGCAGTCATTATGTAGATGAGGCTTCCCACAGACTCACAGAGATCTCCCTGTCTTCCCCCCGTCCCTCAAGTGCTGTGATTAAAGGTCTGCACAACATGCCTGGCTCTGTGACTTCCTCTGAAGGACCCAGTGTTAGTTATCCCTCTCCTGCCTCCTCCTCTGTGCTGCCCTCCCATCTCATCCCTTTAACCCTCCTACTCCATGATTCTTCTTTCTCATGGCCATGTACTAGTTTCCTGGAATCCATGGATTCTCCAGTTGAAACGTGTATGTAATGATGTAAAGCTAGTGTCCATTTATGAAAGAGAACATGGGGTCTTTGTGTTTCTTGTTTTCAGTTTCCTCAGTCAGGATGATTGTTTCTCGGTTCATCCATTTAACTGTGAATTTCTTAATTTCTTTTTTCTTCAGAGCTAAATATTCCAGGTGTAAATATTCTATAAGTTCATTGTCTTTTCATCTGTTGATAGGAATCTAGATTAAGTTTTCTGGTTATTGTGAATAGAGAAGCAGTGAACATGTTTGAACAAGTATCTGCGTAGTAGGGTATGGAGTGCTTTGGGTGGAGTTCCAGTAGCGTATGACTGGATCATGTGGGAGATGTACTTCAGCTTTTTGAGTAATCTTCACAATGATTTCCATAGTGGGGACAACATTTTGCACTCACACCAACAGTGAGGAAGTGTTACGCCTTTCTCACCTCCCTGCCAGCATTTGTCCTCGTTTCTGTTTTGAATCTCAGTTTTTGTGACTTGAATAAGATGAAATGTCAGAGTTGTTTTAATTTGCATTTCCTTGATGGTCAAAAATGTTAAACAAATTCTAAATATTTCTCAGCCATTAGCATTTCATCTTTGGGAATTATCTGTTCGATTCTTTGCCCTGATTTTTAATCAAGTTGATAATTTTTTTTGGTTTATTTGTTTAATTTTTTAAGTTCATTAGATATCATAGATATGAACCCTGTGTCAGACATATACCTGAGAAATATTTTTCCCCATTTTGGAGGTTGCCTCTTCACTCAAAGGATGTTATCTTTTGCCATACAGAAGCCCTGCCCTTTTGTTTCTTGAGTTCCCATTTGTCAATTGTTGCCTTAATGCCTATGCTATATGCGTCTCTTTCAGAAAGTCCTTTCCTGTGCCTATTTGTTCTGGTGTATTCTCTACTTTCTCCTCTATAACACTCAGGATATCGGGTCTTTTGTTGAATTACTTGATAATTTGGAGTTAGGTTTGTGCATGGTGAGAGATAGGGCTCTAGTTTCATTCTTCTCTATGTAGCAATCCAGTTTGACTAGTATCATTTCTTGAACATGCTGCCTTTTCTCTAGTGTGTGCTTTGGGTCCCTGTGTCAAAAATGACTTTGGATACACCTTTTGGGACTCTGGATAGTAAACGGACTGATCTGGGGTCTGTGTTCACAAAGGCACTAGCTTTGTAGTGTTCTTTTGGAAAAGTCTTCTGGGGAAGTGAATGCCTGGTCAAGTGTTATTTTTCTCAGATCTGAGTTCATATCTGGCATAGTGCTGCAGTTCAGGTCATTTTGTTAAGACTGAAATGGAAGCTTTTAACTTATTTTAAGAGTGCTTGTCTTATAAGACATCATTGTTGTTCAGGAATTAGTTTGGAGATGCGTGTGCACTATGTCATGGCCACTAAGGGTCAGGGTGCAAATATTGATGGCCTGATTTTTGTTAAGTTGTAAAATATTATCTGTAGGGCCTGGCTTCCCGACATGCCTTTTTCCATGTTAGGTTCCTGGCCAGGAACTAGCTTCAGTTTGTCAGCTGCAGTTGCTCAGAGAAAGGATAACTTGACCTTTAGAGGTCAAGGACTCACTCAACATTACTCCCTCAAATTACTACTAAGAATACAGTAAAAAACCCTAAAAGAGGTGATGCAGGTTCGGATCCTCAGATGCTTATTGAATACAGGCCAAAAGACCTGAGTTAAACATTGTCTGTCAATGGAAAATACTGGAGCTGATGTTTCAGTGCTCACTGCTAACCAATGGCCCTCATCATTTTAGATTTAAAAGATTGTTTTTATACTATTCCTCTTGCGCCTCAAGATTGTAAAAGATTTGCATTTAGTGTCCCTTCAATAAATTTTAAGAAACCCATGAAAAGATTCCAATGAAAACTACTACCGCAGGGTATGGCGAACAGCCCCACCCTGTGTCAAAAATTTGTGGCTCAAACAGTTATAGAAACTAGACAAGCTTATTCTCAAGTGTATATGGCTTATTATATGGATGATATACTTTTGGCTCAGAAACAAGAGAAAATTTTACTTGCAGCCTATGCTCACATACAGCAGGCTCTGAAAGAACAAGGGCTAATTATAGCTCCTAAAAAATACAAACAAAATCTCCATATTCATATTTGGGTCATAAGTTATATCCTAAAACAATTTTACCTCAAAAAATTCAAATAAAAAAATGGGTTAAAAACTTTAAATTCCAAAAATTGTTTAAAAATATTAATTGGCTTAAATCTCACTTAAAAATTGCTACAGGAGAACCATTCCAGTCAGTGAACAGTTTGTGTTCTATGACTGACAGCTTTCCTTTTCTGTTTTTCCAGAGATTTATTTAACCATATTTGAGAGTAAAGTTAAAAAATTTTAAAAATTCTCTTAATCCTTGTGTTTAATCTGTGATTTGATGCTTTGTAAAAAAAAAGTATATCCCTTTGGTCATGGAGACATAAACAGGACTCTGCTCCCAAAATTTCTATCAGGTTATTTTAGTTGTGAACCTTTTTTAAGGATTAGGGTAGAAATTAACCTATGGTCTACATATGTAAAATTTTAATATTTTCAGTGTTTCAGTTTTATCTGTGTTTAAATAGGTTTTTAAGGTTACAGTTGGGCATGGCATATTTTTTCAAAATTAATACAATATCTGTACACATTGACAATTTGGTATTAGTACAATATGCAATTATCAATTTAAAATAATTAACTTATCTTCTTAAGCATTCATTATTTCTATGCTGTGAAAATTTATCTTGGTATTTTGTTACTCTAACAAAGTACCCGAGACTAACTAATTTATAAAAAAAAAAAAAAATCCAAGTAGCTCACTGTTTTGGAGGTTCAAAAATTACCTGTGGTAATGACTCCATTGGCTATATCTTAATGAATAAAATCATGACAAAAACACATGACAAAACTAAAAACCAGATAGAACGGGAATAGACCATCCTGTTCATTCATTGTAACAATATTTTACTTGAAAGCTAAATGAGGTGCTATGGGAACTGTATTAATCTCCTTAAGAGCAGTGCCTTGTGACTGAGTCATCTTGCTTTAAAATACAAAACACATACTAAAGATTTATAAAATATTAAAAAGTATGTTGTTCGATATTTTTTACAGTCATTGATTATATTATTTACAAAAATAATTTTATTGTTTACAATTTGGTATTAGTCTTGAGTACTTTCTCTTTAGTTTTTAAATTTTAGGTTTTTATTTTTATTTTATGTATATGAGCATTTTAACTGCATGTATGTAAGTGCACCATGTGTATACAATACCCACAGAGGCCCGAGGAGGGGGGTCTGACTCTCTGAGACTGGACTCGGAAGTGGCTAACTGCCAGGTGGGTACTGGGAACTGAGTCTGGGTGCCACTTAAGGCAGCCTGTACTCTTAACTGCTGACCTAGCTTTCCAGCCTGAGTACCTCCAGCTTTCCAGCCTGAGTACCTCCTTTTTAAGGTAAACCTCTGTAACTTACACATTCTTCAGGATTTTGTCTCTAATTAGAATTTGGCCTCAGTGTTTGGCTACTTATGTTGATGCACTGTCTATGGATGTATTTTCATTTATTTCTATTTAAATAATAAACTAAAAGATTTTTGTCTGATAACCAGACATGCCAAAAATACTAAAAATCATCTAAAACAAAACAATTCTTAGTTTTTATGCCTGGATTATAAAAGGTGATCCAGATCCTAAATTAACTAGAGACTTGATGGAGGAGGCCAAAAAGGCATTGTCTCAAATAAAACAACCTATTAAAAATCAACAAATACAATATATAGATTATAGCCAAAAATGGACAACATATATTTTGGCTACTATTCATACTTCAACTACAGTTTTATGGCAAAAAGGGCCTTTGTATTTACCAGTATTACCCACTAAAGTGTTGACTCCTTATTATGAGGCTGTGATATATTTAGTTTAAATGGCTCGTTTAATTTTTAAAATATTTTAAAATTTTTTTATTTTTATTTATATATTTATTTGTAAAATAGTAGTTAGATTGGTTATTTAAAAATATGGATTCATGGGCTATAGCTTTCACCCATTTTTCTGACATTATTAATAATAATTATCCAAAAGATGAGTTATTACAATTTGCAAATAGTTATGCTTTTATTTTTCTAATAATTATAAAACAAAAACCTATTAAGGATGCTTCAGTGATATTTATAGACGAGTCTTACTTATGTAATGCAGGGGCAATCTTACGTTTTTCAAACCTCTCCAGCTTCAGCTCAAGTAATAGAACTTCGAGCTGTAGCTGCTGTATTTCAGCTTATGGCCTCTGCTTCTTTTAATCTGTATACTGATAGTTATTATATTGCTAGAGCCTTACAGATGCTTAAAACTGTGCCTCATATTGACACAAATAATACCAAAATTCAAAAACTATTTGGTCAGATACAAAAGTGTTTACATGCTCATTCTCAGCCCTGCTTTATGGGGCATATTAGGGCCCATACTGGGCTTCCAGGTCCTTTGGCTTTATGAAATGACCTAGCAGATAAGGCCACATGTCTCATAGGTTTCTCTCAGTTGGAATTAGCACAAAAATCTCATACTCTTCATCACCAAAGCAGCCAAAGTTTACAGAAGCAATCTCACCTTACCAGGGAGGCTGCTAGGCAAATTGTTAAACAGTGTCGCTTCTGTCCTAATTTTCATTCTGTCCCTCAATGTGGAGTAAATTCACGTAAATTAATGCCCAATCAATTGTGACAAATGGAAGTAACTCACATCCCAAAGTTTGAAAAACTAAAATATGTTCATATGTCCATAGATACTTACTCAAAATTTCTTATGGCCACTACTCAAACTAAAAAAGCTACTAAACATGTAATAACACACTATGTTAAAGGTTTTGGTGTAACTGACTTGCCATCTATCATAAAAACAGACAATGACACAAGATATACTAGTTAAACTTTCCAACGTTTCTGTGCTCAGTTATCTATTGTACATAAAACAGACATACCATAAAGTCCCCAAGGGCAGGGAATTGTTAAATGTGCCCATAAAGTTTTAAAAAATCAATTACAAAAAATACAAAAGGGGGAGTTATATCCCAGATCCAGAATTCTTTAAGTTACATTCTTTTCATTTTAAATCTCCTAAATTTGGATAAGCAAGGCTATTCTGCAGCAAACAAAATGTGGCATTCCAAGACTTTGGATACCTATGTACAAGTGAAATGAAAGGATCCGATTGATGGGAAATGACATGGCCCAGACCCGGTATTAATATGGGGAAGAGGGCTTGTTTGTGTTTTTTCCACAGGACGCTGAGAATGCCAGGTGGCTGCCAGAAAGACTGGTCCGGTTCGCAGGGACTGAACGGAGGAAGAGTGACGCTGTTGTAGCTGTCTGAAATGGAGTCAGTTCCTGAAGACACACGGAGAGCTGTATTGGACTCATGTGATAAATTCAACTATGCTACATCTAGCCATATAAAAGAAAAGGAGATTGTGGTGATGGTGAATGATACTCAACCGATGGGACATCATTACATGGAAAAAATAACAGTAAATCAAGACTCTACTACAGGGAATACTGATAAATGAAAAAAAGGACTAAGTGCAGGACTTTGGTGATCAGATGACAGTTTCCTGCAAACTTATATAGGGAAACAGGCAGCAGCCATGGACAGAGTCAAGGACAAATGATAGTTTACATAAGTCAACCCTATGTACGTTTCATTGGACAGTTAAATATCGCTCATAATGGTACCAGGTTTGATGTTTTCCTGTGTTCAATGTATTTCTTGTGTTTTAATGTAACTTGATTAATTGCATTTCCATCATTCCCATGAGAATGAAAGTTATGGTATTTACAAACCCTTAGTATGTGAATTGAGGAAGCCTTTGCTACATTACTGGAGTAATTACCGTGATGCCTGATTCCCCTGGAATTGTCCCTGTACTCCTTCCCTTTATATGTTCAGAGTTTGTTCCCAGGGATGCTGGGTTGTGACTCACTAGCCTCTGGTTATTCTACATGGCCTTTAGGTCCCAAGTCTACCACCCTATAGTACAATTGCCTAAATTCGCTGACCTATGTGAAATGAGTGGCCAGAGACGGGTAAACCCAAGGGGATGTCAGCCGACCTAAGACAGGGAATCAGCCTCTATGGCCAGACGTTGTGGCTGGTTTTCCGATGACGGGTAAGACAGGCACTAACGTCCTTGGTCACCTAAGACAGGCGCTCATTTACTAAAGGAAAAAGGGGGACATGTAGGGCCTGGCTTCCCGACATGCCTTTTTCCCTGTTAGGTTCCCGGCCAAGAACTAGCTTCAGTTTGTCAGCTGCAGTTGCTCAGAGGAAGGATAACTTGACCTTTAGAGGCCTAACCACAACTGTTAGCCAGGTGTGGTCTAAACCAGGTGTGGTCACATACTCGGATGTTCCCTGGGGGCCTGAACCTTTGTCCCCTCCCAAACCCTCCATGGAGCTTCCTGCAGTACATCTCTGGCATCTACTGTCTGTATATATATTGAGCATCTTGCTGGAATAAACCAGAAGCTTCTCCACCATTTTTGGTGTCTGTGTTGTGTGTGTCTTATGTGTCTGTATGTCTTGTATGTCTTGTGTGTCTTTCATTCCTCAGCCCTCGCCGGATAGACTCGGGCACAGTTGTAGCGCCAGACCGCTACAATTATCTGTGTTTATTGTGTATGCGTATGAATATGTGCGTGTCACAATTGTCAGGGGAACTGCTGTTTATTTTCTGTTCTGTCTTTCGAAGTTTTTGTGGCTTCCAGGGAACAGATTCAGGTCACCAAGCTTGTGTACTAAGTCCTTTATCTACTGAGTCATGTCCCTGGACTCTTGACACCTGAATTTTAAAATTTGGCAATTAATTTTGTCCTTTGTCTTTACCTTATTTTTGGAAGTCCTTGCAACTGTTAGGAAAAACATTACTTTGTTGTTCTTTGACTTTGAAAGTTGCTAGACACTTGTTGATCCTGGCCAGTGTTTTGTTCACTACAAAATTGCGTGGTTTGGTGATTCATGAACTTTGCTCTAATAGTGTAAAAGAAATCCTGAAATTTGGTTGCTTTGCTCCCTGCCTTCCCCATTGAAATCCTTTTTCCTTCCCCTTTTCTTCCTAAGGTGGGTGTTTTACTGGGTTGAATAGCAGGACTTGAATCTCAGAACTCATGTGAACCTTCTCTGACACAGCTGTGTACCACACATGTCAAGGTGACTGACAGCACTGAATTCTTTTGGAAGCACATTGTCACCTTTATACTTACTATATTGGCATATGACATCACCTAAAAAATTTGAAAAGTATGGTTTTAGGATCTTTAAATATTGATTGTGTATCTTTTTTCTTATTTGATTAAAATTCTACATGAGCTTGAAAGATGACTCAGAGGTTAAGAACTCTGTCTACTCCTGCAGAGGACTTGGATTTGATTCCCAGCATGCACATGACTACTAACAATCATTGGTAACTCCAGATCTAGGGAATCCAATGCCATCTGCTGACCTCCGAGCGCACTGCACAACACGATACAGTTACCTTCAATTACATAAAAAAATTCATACTGGACAAAAACCAGATGAATGTAGACAATGTGATAAAGCCTTTAGATGTCAATGTTATCTTCAGTTACATGAAAAAATTCATACAGGAGAAAAACCTTATGAATGTAAAGAATGTGGTAAAGCCTTACATTTCCTAGTTCCTTCCTGTTACATAAACTTAGAAATCCTGGAGAAAAGCTGTATGAATGAAGCAATGTGGTAAAGCATGTAAATGTAATATTCATCTTCAGTTACATGAAAAAGTTCATACTGGGGATAAACCCTATGTATGTAAATAATGTGGGAAAACCTTTAGATGTCATAGTCTTCTTCAAAGACACAAAGAAACACATACATGTCAACCTTATCTTCAGTTACATGAAAATATTCATACTGGAGGAAAACCACATGAATGTAAACAATGTTGTAAAGCCTTTAGATGTCAACAGTACCTTCAAAGACATGAAAAAACACATGCTGGAGAGAAACCATATGAATGTAACAATGTGGTCAGGTCTTTACGTTTCCTATTCCTTACTGTTACATGAACAAATGCATACTGGAGTAAAATCGTAGAATGTAAAAAATGTGGCAAAGCCCTTAGATGCCAACTTTATCTTCAAAGACGTGAAAAAGTTCATATTGGAGAAAAATCATATGAATGTAAACTGTATGGTATACTGCATTGTGGGTCTTGGCCAGGCCGCCTGCCATGAGGCATGGGGAGGGGGCGCCTGTGGATGGAGCGCTCTGCACCAGGCCAGGTGTGGCAGTAGCTTCAGCCCTGAGACTGAATGACCTGCTTAAGAGACAGAACAGGAGTGGCTGCAATCCGGACCCCACCCCATAAGGCAATTGACTAACCAAACCTATAAGACCCCTTGCATTTCAATGAATAAAAGAGATTACAGCAGCTAGCTATCCACCGCTTCCACCCAGCTTCCAGAGTTTGTGCCTTAACTCCACGCCTCTCACCCCCGTGTCTCACCCCCATCATGGCAGAGATCCTGTGTCCCCCTCAGGTAGGCTCCGAGCAAAGGGACCCCAACATCTGGTGCCTGAAGAGGAACCCTTTGTGCCACAACCCCCATTGGTGAAATGCCCCCTCCCGGTTGTCAGTGAATAGGCCTTTCTGTGTTCTGTGTGCTGATGGTCGTCCAAGGGTGCAAAAGCGACCCCCCTCCTTCTCCCCTTTCATGTGTTTGTCTTCCCTACCTCCATAGGAAAGACACCTCCACACATGGTCCTGGAGCCCGTGCTGGCCTTCCCTTCTTGGTTCCACCTGGTGAAATTACATGAGGGCCTGACACTCCTCCCCCCCCCATTTTGGAGCCAAGGCAAGGCCATTGGCCAAGCCTTTCCGGAAACACCTTGTGGGCAATTGGCTGTGGGGAAGGCAGATTTTCCTATCTTTGATTTAAAACCTCCTTCTTGTGGCACCTGCCCAGGTGGCGCAAGCTGCCCTAGGCTGGCTCCTGCATCCAGGGCTGAATACAGCCTTCTTCCTCTGCATAGCAGCCAGTGGTTTTAAACATCTCTCCAGACCATAATTTTGGTTTTCTTAACGGCTGAATAATTATCCATTGTTTAAATGCTCTATATTTCACTGTTCGGCAGTTGATAGACATCTAGAGTTGTTTCCATTTTCTGGCTATTGTCAATAGAGCAACAATGAACATGGATGTGTAGGAATCTCTGTCGTAACATATAGTTATTTGAATGTGTGCCCAAGAGTGCTATGGCAGGGTCATGTGTAGACCTGTTTCTAGCTCACTGAGGAATGTCCACACTGATTTCTATAGTGGCTGCAGCAGGTATGACTCTCACCGGGAGTGAATAACTGTTTCCTTTCCCCATATCTTCATTAGCATTTGTCCCTGATTGTTTTCTGTGTCTTTGCCCCTGTGAATAGGTAAGATGAAATCTCAGAGTTGTTCTGATTTTCTAATATCTGATAATTAGGGATGATGAACATTAAAATTTTTCCATACATTTGCATTTCATATTTTGAGCACTCTTGGTTTAGATTCTTATCCCAAGTTTTAATTGGGTTGCTTGTGCATTGATATTTCATTTTTTTATTTGAATATTCTCGATACTAACACTCTATCAAATATACAGATGATGAAGATGTTTTCCATTCTATACGTTCCCTCTTCACTTGAAATGATGGTGTCCTTTGCTGTAAAGAAGTTTTCATATTTTCACAAAGTCCCATTTGTCCATTGTTGGTCTTAAGGCCTGTGCTATCAGAGTCCTCTTAGAAAATCTTCTCCTGGGCCTGTGTGCTCAGTGTGTTCCCTACTTTCTCCCCTATCAGGGTCAGGATATCAGGTCTCATACAGATAGAATAATAACTATTGATTGTTTCTTAGTGCCTTTTGCTTGGAATATTTTTTTTCCTTCCTTTCACATTAAGGTAGTGCATGTTCTTGAAGGTGAGATGGGTTTCTGTAGGATGCTTCTGACAAGGTCAGGCAGGCTCCTGGCCTGCTGGCCTAGAACAAGCTAGAGCTCATACTGAGTATGTGTGCACAGTGAACACTTCCCGGGATCGAACCTGGGCAGCTCCCAGGCTAGCAGCCATCCAGGACCAATAAGAGCAATGAACTTCGGATTGTCAGGTGTTCAGGACCTACCAGAATGAAGCACGTCAAATGACTAGATAAAGACCTCCCCTAAGCCTGACAAAAGTATAAATCCTGTTCCTTTCTAAAATTAAATGAGATTGTGTCTCCACTGTCACCCAGGGTCTGTGATGTTGACTCTGCCCCTCCTTACCCCCACCCCCGAGGGACCCGGCCATGCTAGCCAACACCTGGCACCCATGGTAGCCAACACCTGGCACCTATGGTAGACAACAGGTTTATTGCAGACAGCAGAGGACGAATTTTGTTTCTTCATTCATTTTGACTTGGAAGTTCAGTTCGGTGATATTTAAAGCTATTATTATAAGATGTGGATTGGTTCCCATCATTTTAAATTCATTTTGTATCTTTGGTCTAACATTGTTTCCTCAGTTACAGTTTCATTTACTTTATTTCTGTGTCCCCCTGGGTATAGTCATTCCTTTCTTCAGCTCTTTGTATTGCTTCAAGTATTCTATGAAGGGGTGATTTTGTGGACATTAATTCTTTCAGCAAATTCATGTCACAGAACATTTTTCTTTCTCCTTAAACTATAATAGACATTATTGTGGGGTAAAGTATTCTAGGTTGGCATCTATGGTCATTTACAACTGAGACTACTTTGGTCCAGGCTCTTCTGACTTTCTGAAAAGTCATCTGTAATTCTGGTGGTTTTCCATTTATATGTGGCTTTTTGTTTTTCTTTTAAAGCTTTCAGAATTCTTTCTCTGTTCAGTACACTTCAAGTTTTTACTATGATATGCTGTATGGAGTTTCTTTTCTGGTCATGTCTATTTGGTGTTTTGTGTGCCTTCTCTATTTGTAGGGGACTTTGCTTCCTTTATTTGGGGAAATTTTCTTTTACAATCTGGTTGAAGAGCTGGTCAATACTATTATCCTCAGATTATGCTTCCTCCTCTATGCCTATGATGTGTGGATTTCATTTTTTTCATGGTGTCCCTCATTTCCTATATATTCCATTCCTTTTTGGAGAAAAGTTTATACTCTTTGTGGAGTACTTCAATTCTTCACATATATCATACTGTCATGATACTCAGCTTCACATTTCATTCATATTATTGGTGAGGTTTTTTCCCCGTCATTTAAATTTGCTTACTGAGTAATTCACTTCTTTCTTTATTTCAGCCTGAGTTTTCTTTAATATTTCTTTCTCTTTTGTGATTTCAGTCAGAAATTTATCCCTGTCTTCTTTTAATTCTGTGATTTGCTCATTTCTGTGTTTTTTAAATTTATTGAATTCTTTGATTGTTTGATGTTT
Source organism: Eospalax fontanierii (assembly GCA_035773235.1). Classification (NCBI taxonomy): domain Eukaryota; kingdom Metazoa; phylum Chordata; class Mammalia; order Rodentia; family Spalacidae; genus Eospalax; species Eospalax fontanierii. The sequence goes on along the minus strand of CM069532.1, from coordinate 82,907,410 downwards.
ATAATTGTTCTTTTAAGCTCGGGTTCTGTGTTATCTCTATGGGGTTCTCATTCTAGAACTCTTTTGGAGGACTGGTGATGTTTGTTGAAGGCATATTATGTGAGTTTTCATGTTATTATTTTTTGTTGCTTCTTAGTTTGTGTATTTCTTTTCTTATTTGTGATTCTGATGTGAGACTCAATCCTTCTTTGTTGAGTTGAAGTCTAATTCTGCTTGTATACTTGATGTGACTTTGTTGTATTCTTATTGGGTATGTAAAGCTGGTTTGTCAATACTTCAGGTTCCCTCCTTTGATTTTATATCTGAGATGACAGATGGCTCTAGTTCAGCTACTCTAGAGTTCCCTCAGAGGCACAGGCCCTCCCTTATCATCTGGTTCCATCTAGCCAGCAGGCACAGCACAATTTGAGAAAATTGCTAGGCAGAGGCTGAATTCAGGCTTTCTCAGGCGGTTTTAAAAGGTCTGGGCCCCTACAAAAGGGCAGAGATGTCTAGCCTTGCAGCAGGGGGAGTGGTGGCAAATGGTACCAATGTAGAGGGAAGGACACGATGTGATGTGGAAAGTTCACAGCCCTACAGAGGTAAGAGGGTTGTCCAGAAATCTTAGGGGCTAAGATTAAGACTGTGTCTGTGCCCAGGCTAGATGGAGAATGGGATGTGGGGTGAGTGAGTTAGAGTTGTTGAGACAGTAGGGGAATGATTAGTCGTGGGCAGGATCAGATTTACCAGGGAAGAAAGTTGGTCTGAGAATCCAAGGCATGTTGAGGGAAGGACAGCCTTTGAAGATTCTCACAAACTAGACTGAAAAATTGAGCTGTTCTGAGTGTGGGATTCAGGTACAGTGGGTGGATCTGGACTAAGAGAGTAGTCTAGAGATCTCATGTACTAAGATCAAGAGCGGGCCTGTGCCCAAGGCTAGAAGAACTGAGTTCGTTCCTATACTTCATTGGTAGAATTGTTTAGAACATCTGCATGAATTACCACCACATATGTATACATTTGTGATGTCCAGTGAATGGAATAAAATTGAAGGGCATTTGGGGACATAAGTCAAGTTCCATAGGATGATATGTATGTACATTATATTGGACAGTGGGCACTGGTGATGTTGTGGATGGGGATCTAAATGTTATCAAACTACATTGTAAGAAAATGACAGAAATTAAGTGAAAAATACCTCTATAAATAGAAAAGAAGAGGAGGGATTTGGAAGAGAAATAAAACCTTACTCTTTTATTCCAAATCCTATAATGCTTGGTTTAATTAATTAACCTTAATTCCTCCATGCCCTGTAAGATCTTTGTTGATTCTAAGACCCTGTTGCTAAAACCTGATGGTCTGGGGCTAATATAGCTCCTACCCCTCCCTTTGCTCTGCTTCCTCTAAGTAGCCGTTGAGGAAAGACGCTGATACTGGATACTGGACCCCAGCCATTGTTGAAAGGATGCAGAACTTTGTGTTAGGAATAGAATTCTGTCAAGCTTCTGGTGCTGTGTATTTGCTGGATCCGATTGACCATGCAACACAGTCTTTTTGCAAAATAAAATCTGCTTTTTGAGATTAAAATGTTCTATGATTATAGAGGGTTGGCATGTTGTAGGTATAGAGTTAGTCTATCTTGGGCTACCTTTTCCCCACTAATAGTGATTCATTGCCCACTGCCGTGTCTGATCTGACCATCTCTTGAAAAGATAAATCATTTTAAAATGTTCTAATATACTGCTAACTTCCAACATACCAAAGGCTTAGAATGTCCTTATACAGCATTTGATTTCTCTAGCTGACATTTCTGCAGCTTGCTAAAACTTGCCTACCTCATATTCCCATCAAACTACGATTTTAAATGCCTTGATTTATGACATTCTTTTGTACAGTTATTATAAAAATTTCATTAAAATTTTCCCACATACAAAGTTGATATTGGATACCCTAAATCTGTGTTTCTAGCAATGGTCACTCATATTTGCCTCCAGGATAAAGTCTTATGGTCCTTAAGATGAGAGCTGGAATTTTCATCTTCAGGCATATCACAAGAAGAGAGGAAGCGGGAAACTAAAGGAAGCGCAGCGCTGGGCTGAGTTCATTCTTTCCCCCATGGCTTCCATCCCAACGCCGTCATGTCCTGCAGTGCACAATTGTCTTTTTTCCTCTTTGAAAAATTTCAATGATTTTTTGTGTATTTCATGGAACACATTTTGATTATATTTAGGCCCCTAACCCCATTTTCACCCTACCCAAGTCCATGTACTCTGATATATCTATTTATCATCTATCACCTATCTATCTATCTATCTATCTATCTATCTATCTATCTATCTATCTGACTATCTATGTATCTATTTATCTATCATCATCGTTTTTCTTTTTATGTCTCTTCAGTGAAATCGTTCCCCAGTTGCTCTTGCTCTATATGTGGTACAATCCACTGAAGCCTGCTCACCACACCCTTATAGAAAACTTTCTCCCTCACCCAGGGTCATCAGTTCCTCACCTATGGCTGTGACCTCCTTCCCACCTCTCCAGTTCCGTGCTGCAATTCTGTTTGGCTTGAGTTTACATGGGATTGATGCATGCTGACATGCTTGCAGGGGGTTCATATGATCAACTGCCCAGGTGTCTGGAATACTCTGGTCCTTGTAGTCATCTACAGCCTTTTGCTCTTACAGTCTTTCTTTTCCTTCTTCCCCAGTGATTCCTGAACCTTTTGAGTTACCCAGTCTCAGGAGACACCATTCCAACTGAACACCAAGAGTGGAAAATACTATAGCAAAGAAAAATCTTTATATCAAGATTAGATTCCCTTTTTCGATATTGTTAACTGTGGGTCCCAGTGCACCTCATACTATACTGGAAATTTCCCCTGCTCTTCATTACCCAATGGAAATCGACAGTAAGGCCTTCTTTCTGAAGACACTACATACATGAGTTGTAGAGCCAACAAGGAAAAATCAAGGTTGGAGTGATCTCAAGGTTTCATCTCTACTGGCTAGCTTTCAGAGTGCTGGAAGTTGTTATGCATGCTTCTCAAAGAGAAAAGCAATTATTGACCTTTCCCAGCTGTGACACTTGCAAGCTACAACATCTTGTCATGGCAGGAAATTCCTACTGGTGCGATAGTGGCACAAGTATTAGGGGAGTAACCATCCAAATTTCATTTGATTTTTGGTCTCCTCAAAATGGAGACCCATTCCTTACACTAATAGCAGGCAAGGAAACCTGTGGCTGGACAGGTCACAGGCCATAGGGGGTAAACTGTTGCTATTATTTTACTAAATACACAAATTATTGAACTGAATTGAAATGACTTATTGTTAGACCCATAAAATAATGCATCCCTCATCTCTCACCAGAGAAACTTCCTCATATAACAAGAGAGAAATTAACACAGGGACCCCCGAAATGACCAACATGCAGATAATTAGAGACTTGCAGAGGGCTTTTTACTGATTAGGACACAGGATCATGTAGTTCCACCTCTGCAACTCGGAAACTACATTAGGTCACCTTGAAGACATGATGCTTTGTACACTCATGCGTTCACTGTTATTTTATTGTTCTTGACACAAAGGAAATACTCTGAATGTTAAATTCAAAAAGAATGCATGGATTCAAAATAATTTATGGTTTACTAAAAGGCTTCAGAAAGGTAGATGCCCTGCTGTCCTAAAATTCATAGGTGGCCATGAGTGAGAACAAAGTAGGACATGAACTGAATTAGTGAAGTAGAGATGCAAATATATTGACCATAGGGACCTATGGGGTTACATAATGAGGAAATCTTCATTGTTGGGAAAACACTCATCTATGTTTGGGGGGAAAACATCATGAGATTCTGCACAATAGCCTTAATCTTGTTAAAGGGGGACTGTGCGTGCAATGAATCTTCATAAGGATGGTACATAAAGCAGTGCATTTATATGGTATCTAAAGAGCCAGAAATGGGGTTCAATTTGTCAAAATATGGAAAATAGGGGAGGAGGGACGGCTCAGGAGTGAAGAGCGCTGGCTGCTGTTGCAGGTGATTGAAGTTTGGTTCTCAGCACTGACACTGAGTGACTCACAATGGCCTCTAACTCATGTCCAAGGCATTAAATGCCTGCTTTTTGTCCTTGGGAGCAAGAGCAAACATGTGAACATATTCAGAAATACATATATTCATAAATAAAAATCTATATATTTCATGAAAAATAAAACAGAAAGTATATAATTGAGGATTAAAGCATGGTGCAAAAAACCACAGAGCACCAATATAAGCAATTTTTCATACCAATTCCCACATATTTATTGTCATGCACATCTCAACATAACATGGGCAAGGAAACAAAATTTATATCTGAAATATTTACCGTTTCAAAAATAATTTCTCTGACTACTGTTAATAGTATGTATGCATGTGATGTGCGTGGGGATGTGTTCATGAATGCAGGTGCTCAGAGGTCAGAGGCATTGGACTGCTGGAGCAGGAGGTGCGGGGGTAGTGAACACCTCACACGGACTCCTGGAACTGAAACCAGGTCCTCTGAAAGAGCAGCCAGTGCACTAAACCACTGAGCCATCTCTGCAGTCTCTCTACTCCAGAGATAACAGTTAAAACGACCTTTAGGAGCAAATACATCATATCTGTGAGCACACATATTTACTTATATATTATTTAAATGTATGATTTTGATGAAATTTGGTGCATCTCACACAATAGGCCTTAATCATATTTATGCTCTCTTCCCCTCTGCATCAGTTCACACCCCACCGCCAGATTTGCTGCATTCTCTCAGACAGATTAAGGCCTGCCTAGTCAATACTGTGTACACAGAGTGAGTTCATTATCTAGAATCACTCCGTTACAGAAGGTCAACTCTCCCTTACATTGCAGTTGCCATCCATCGATGGATTTTTGGCCGAGATTAAAGCCCCCTGACCATTTTCCCAGTTCTGTCCTGGGTTTTTGTCTAACTTTGTGTGGGTCTTGTATAGGCTGTCACCATTGCTGCAAGTTCATATGATCAAGTTCCCTGAATCCTGGAACGTTCTGCTCCTTATGGTTGTGCATGAATCCTGGCTCTTTACAATCTTTCCATTCCCTCTTTTGCAGTGGTCTGTGTCCTAGGTCGGTGAGGTTTAGAATCGTTCTGTCCAGGGAATTTCACTCTGCAGTACCTTATTCTCTACATTTTGGCCAGTTGTGGCCTTTTGTGTTCATCACCCTCTATTGCATGAGGAAGCTTTCCTGATCAGAGTTCAGAGATGCATTCATATTCTCTTCACCCCAAGTTTCACTAGGTTCTGTGAGCCTTAGATATATAAGTTTAAGGATTTTGCTAGAAAAGGAAAACTCTTAAATGTATCAGATAACAAAAGAGAGAAAACACTAGTCTTGTGCTCTAAAGACTAACAATGTATAGGAACGAATTATTTTCTACATGACATTCTTTTACTCGGTGTCAAGAATAAAGGGAATAATTTTGCTTGATGACTCCATCAGGGAACACTGTGTGGCATCTGTTAATAAAGGAGAAAACTGCAGCTGGACTTGTGACAGTTTCCATTTCTCCGTAGATATGGAGAATGTGTGAAGTGTCCAGATCATCAGTATGCCAACACTCAGCAAAACCACTACCTCCAAAGTCTGTGAAGTTGCATGTATGTTTTAACACTCTGTCTTACTTTTGAGGTGATACACTAAAGTGTACATTTTGTGGTAACATATTTTGTTTGAAACACTTCTCCCTGATATTAAGTGCTCTAGACTTAGTGAAATGGTACAGAAACTTCCTAGATTGCTGCTTATATGAAAATTTTCTGAGTTGCTTTATAAGGCAGTGAGGTCCCTGTGAATCTACATTATTGCTATTATAAGCTTTCAGACATTTGAAAGGATTTAAGAACTCCCTGTTCTTTAAATGGTTGTACTGTTACACAAGGCCTGGTAACATGACTTAGAGGGGAACATTCTTGCCACGAAGCCCAATGTCCTGAGTTCAATCCCGGGAATTGACATGGAGAAAGGAGAGCATCAACCCCGGCAAGTAAGTTGTCCTCTAACTCCCGCATGCTCGCTGTGACACAGGCTCACATGTACATGTACACACACACACACACAATTGATATATGTAGTTATTAAAGAGCCATCCTTTTAGTACGCTGATTACAGGTTTTATTTGTCCCAATATTGGCTTTTGCAGTATTCTCGAAGATATTCTGCAGGACACTTCTCTGATCCAGCCCTTAGAGTTTCCAATTATAAGTTCCTATGCTAAAAAAATACACTTTGCTTTAGCAAATGCCAAAGTTTTTAATTTATGGATTAATTTGGAGGGGACCCAACTGTTATAAAACAGTGAGACTTCCACCTATGGTGTCATATTTTCTAAGCATTCTAGCTTGATCACCCATTATTAATGTGGTAGATCATATTAGTATATAAACATGTAATAGTTATGTAATATATTTTCTTATATTTATTGTTACAAATTTTGTATGACTTAATGATATCACAAAAAAGAACTTTTATCTGTCATGTTTTCAAGCACTTTGTTTATATGGAATATGAGACTTCTGTTAGCATATAATTGGAAAGACAGATTACAGTATGACTTTTTATGAGTATGTGCATTTGTCTGTGTAGGTATGTGTATAGAAGTGTACATCAGAATTGGAAGCTCCTAGATCTGGACAAACAAGTGACTGAGAGGTGCTCAATGTGGTTGTTTGAAAGTGAACTTGAGTCTTCTGCAAAAGTATTACGTGGTATGACCTGCTCAAACATCTCTGCAACTCCACCTCATGACATTCCCATGTATTCATAAAATGTGCTATCAGCATTATTGCCTCTCTATACTCCTTGACCAATTAATAGACAGTTTTTACTCACCACAGTGTCATATCTAATCATCTCATAATGGTTAGGTAAATTCTTTTGGAATGTGATAAAAGAATGATTGCTTCCACCAATTCAAAGGCTAAGAATGTCACCCTGAAGCATCTCAGTTCCATAGGAGAGATTCCTCGACTCTGCTCTAACCTGGCTAGCTGATGTTTTCACCATTATTTAAAAAATACTTTTAATGTATTTTATTTTTATGCTTTTGCATGTTTACCTGAATGAATGTAGGTTCCCCCAGGTGCCTGCAATGACCATGGAGGGCAGCAGAGGGCATAACTTCCAAGAGAACTAGGTTTAAGGACAGTTCTTAGCTGTCATTTGGATGTTGGGTTCCTCTGTAAGAATGGCCAGTGCTCTCAACTGCTGAGCCATCTCTTCAGCCCTCCATCAAAGTATTTTTAAAATGACTTGATTTATGACTTTCCTTTGCTCTGTTACTATACAAAGTTCATCAAAGTGTTACTACATCATGCCTTAATTTTTGTGGGAATATGAATCTGTTACTGCCTATGGTCACTCATGTTTGACTCTTGAATAAACTATCTCCTTTACATATTAAAGTGAGACCTGGATTTTTGCATCAGCAGGTGTATTTCCAGAGGAGAGGAGGGCTGGGGCTGAGAGAGGTGCAGCACTGGGCTGTCTATGTTCCTCCAGCTATTCAGGAATGCTTGGGAATAGGTCATGAGAAGACCTTGCCTTGGATCAATATTTTTGTGCAATATTTCCGGTGGGTAATATTTGGTGAATATCCAAAAAGTGATAGAAAAATAATAGTAAATCAGAATGAAAATCAGGATGTCATTTTAAGTCATCTGAGGAAGATATATGAGTATGGAATGATTAAGAGGATTGAATTGCATTGCTGAGTTCATGTTGATTTCATCAGTTCAACTTCATGTCTCATGACCTGGTGGAGAGAGCTAATGCTGGTGGAGATGTAAAAGTAGTAAAGAGATAAGGCCTGGAGAGATGGCTCAGTGACTACGAGCAGTGCCTGCTCTTGCAGAGGATCCGGGTTCAATTCCAAGCACCCAAATTGGGGCTAACAACTGTCTGTAAGTCCAGTTCCAGGCTTATCTGATACCTTCTTCTCACCTCTGTGAGCATTGCACAACATGGGTACACCTACATGCATGCAGCCAATACACTAACACACAAAATTAAATAGTAAATAGAATGTTTTTAAAAAGATAAGAAAGGGAGCATCTCAGTGACCAGGAATCAGGGACTTGGAGAAATTTTATGCTATTGCAATTTTAATATAAATGTGAAATTATTTCAAATAAGGTTTCATTTAAAGAGGAACATATTGGAGTTCTGAAAATGGTTCCAGAGTGGACTTATTCTAATGCAAGGAAAGACGTGAAGTGGAATAATGCTCTAAACTACATGAAAGGTACTGTGGGTCAGCTTCTGAACGTGAAGACCCACTAGAAATACCTTGACAACTTGTAGTTATATAATAATATAGCTATGTAATAATTTAAGTTATATAATAACTGGAGTGGGACCATTAGAAATTCAGATGTGTTAGATTTCCCAACAGAGAGATGAAAAAGTGAGAGCCAACTGTTAATGCATGGAAGAGAATTCCTTCTGGAATTCCGTATGATACAAGTATAGGGATTTCAAGAATTTCAGTAAAATATTCAGAATAGAAGAACTCAAGAGTCAGAGTGGTTTGTTGATTTCAATTTTCAACCTGAGGGATTAAGGATCAACCTACGTAAACGGACTGTGAATGGGTCTGTGAATGCCTCTGAAGAGATCAGATAAAGAGTGGGAATGGGGGACATGCCCTCACATTGAGGTGCATATTCCAATGGATGCTGAAGGAAAAAGCAGTGTTGTCTGCTTGCTCTTTCTTCCTGAAAGCCTGCATCTATAGACACTACAACTTCATCCTCCAAAGCAGACTGAAGTTTAGTGGCTCTCCAGAGACCCCCAGTTTTCCAGTCCCTACTATGTAAAGCAGTCTAATGCATAACCCTCTTTAGTGTATACAGATTGTATTGGCTCTATTAGTACACCACCCTGTTTAATATATACACATTGTATTGGCTCTATTAATACACCACCCTGTTTAATATATACAGATTATGTGGGATTTATTAACACATCACACTGTTTAAGATATATTGATTGTGTTGGCTCTACTCCTTTAGACAACCTCACCTACTACAGTAGTACAGGGAAAAATGCTCCAGAAATGAATAACCTTAAGAATTAAATAAATAAATAAAGAAGCTCACAGTAAATATCATCGGAACCGAGTGGAGGAATTCATTTCCCTTTTGTTTCGCTTCCTCTCGTTGTTTTGGCTTGTTCATCTGGTATTTGTATCAATGACCAAATGAAGGGAGGAAAATTTCATCTTTGCCCACAGTTTAAGGGTGCAGCCCAACATGGTGATGGAGACTGGTGGGGAGAAACTGTGTCTTCACGAATGGCTGAGTGAGCACTGCACTGCACACATTCGCCACAGGTTCAGTATCCATTCATTTGATGAAAGTCTAAGCTGTCTTAACTATTGTGAACAGCGCCACAACACACGAATGACAGCCAAGTTCACTTAGATATCTTTAGGTCTATACCTAGAAACCATGTAGCTGGATCATAAACCTGAAGTATTTGAGACACATCTCCCCCTCCACCCCCAGGAACCAGTAAGTGGTTTCACTCTCTTACATCTCCACAAGTACTGTGTAAAGTTCCATTTGTTTCTTCAGCATTGGTTGTAATTATTCTCTTGATGATGCTTTTCTCAAGGGAATAACATGGAATCTGAAGAATTTCCATTTCTTTGATGAATTAAGATATTGCACATTTTTCATACATTTATTGGACACTGTATTAACTGTTCAATTCAACTGAACAAATACTCAATGACTTACTTAGTCATTTAACATTTTGAGTTCCTTAAAGATTCCAGATATTAACTTTCTGTCAGATGCATAGTGGGTTAAAGATTTTCTCACATTCTCTATCCTGTTTCTTCACTCAGTCATTGATCATTTTTTCCTTCAGAAGCGTTCTTAATTGATGCAATCCAATTGGTCAGTTCTGGGAACTAGTGGCTGTAGTACCACAGCTCTTCACAGAAACTCTTCACATATGCATACAGATACATATATCTGATTTTACTGCTAAGAAGTTCAATATGTCAGGTCTTATACTCAGATTTATTTTTAATGTTGCACTAACTCATTTTAGCAGGTGAGAGATAGTGTACCCAATTTCATTCTTGTAGGTGTGGAAATTTATCTTTTCTATCACCATTTACTAAAGAGGTGGTTTTTCCTCCAACATTTGTTTCCTTTTTAGACTTTTCAAGGAATCACGGGGTTTCAGACATGTGGATTTATTTCTGGGTTCTCTATTCTATCCCATTTATATAGTGTCCATTTATATAACAGTACAATGATTTTCTTGTCTCTGTGATTCAGTGATTTGAAATGAGGAACTTAGTTGAGAACACAGCAAAATGACTCTGCTTAAGATTTCTACAGCTTCATGGAGTCTTCTCTGCTTTCAAATGAGTACTAGAAGTATTTTCTGTATTTCTGAGGTAATTATCATTGGAAATTTGCTAGGGAGTGCACTGAATCTGTAGATTATCTTCAGAATATACGCAGTATCACAGTGTTCATTCTGCCGGTTCATGAGCATGGGCTTTTCCACTGTCTAGTGTCCTCTTTCATTTCTTTTTTCCCTCTTCATAGTTTTAATTCTGGAGTTCATTCACTTCCAGGGTTAGGTTTACTCCTGGGCTTTTCTGGTCTTCATTTTGGTTTGGCTGTTGAGACTTCTGTGAATAGGATATCTTCCTGACTTCTTTCCCAGCGTGCTATTTGGCTGAAAGTGACAATCAGATCAAAGATTAGGAGAACTGAGATTTATAGTCTTCTAAATATATGAGCTTGCAGTCTGTAAATAGGAATAACTTCGTGTCTTCCTTTCCTGTGCTTATTTTTCCAATTTCTTCTCTTCCTGCTTTGCTGAAGAACTGCTTTGAGAAGACAGTAGACCTGTGACTCACTGCTGCTTTTAGAGGAAGTGCTTTAAGTTTTCTTCACTATCTTTTGGCCTTAGCGATATCACATAGACTTCATCTTAAATATGCTCCTCCTATTCCCAGCATTTCAGAGCTTTCATCATGAAAGAAAAGTCAACTCTGTCACGGTTCATTCTGCGTTGCTTTAGATGCTCTGGTGGTTTCTGTCTTTTAGAGTTTATCTCCTATATTGCATCGACTGCTGGAATTTGGTGAACCATCCCCACATCCCTGCAATGAAACAAGTTTTTGAATATGTTGCTAGGTTCCATTTGTGAGGGCTGTGTTGGACATGTTAAATTTGTATTCAGGAAATCCTCTGGTCTATAATGTGTTTGTGTGTATAGATGGTTATTCATGTCTGTATGTTTTTCTCTTATTTGTATTTCTTGATAAAATTAGCTTCCGAGATCTGGTTAATATTGCTATTTCCTTTCAGTTTTTTGGAAATCCTTGAGAACCATTAGTGTTATCTGTTTTTTACAGAACGTGGAGAAATCAACAGTGAGGATGTTCCAGAATTCCATTTTTTTTTCCATTAATGTTACTTCAAGCTCTGTCCTCATAGCAGATTTACGTAAGCTGTGCATAATCTTTTAATTAATTTTGTTTTCTATACAGGCCTTGAAACTTGTAAATATCTGCATATACCATGTGTTCTTAGCATGTTTTCAGTATAGTCTTGATGATGGTGTGTAATTTTTTTTCTGTTGTAATATCTTCTTTTCTTCTCTCATGTTATTAAGTTGGATGTTTCCTTTCAGTTATTTTGAAAGATTCCCAATATTGCTTATATTACTTTTGTTTTTAAAAGGCAACCCGATGGCCTGCATAGATGGCTCAGCATTTTAAAACACTGACTTCTCTGTCAGAGGACCAAGGTTTTGTTCTCAGTACCCCATGGAACCTAACAGCCATGTGTCATTCCAGTTCCAATGAATCTGATGCCTCTTGGGACCTCTTTGAGCAGTACTCTTTGGCCTGGTGTACTTTCTTATGTGCAGGCAAACACTGATACAAATAATGGAAAAGAAATAAATGTAATAGGGACCTGATGTTTCATTAACACTTTGTACATTTATGAGTTTCCATTGTATTCATTTCTACCATCATATTTAAAATTTCACCTGTTCTTTTATTTTTTTGTCTAAGTGTCTTCCGTCTTGAAGGACATCATGAGATTATTTATTTTACTTCTTTTTATTACCAATAATCATCAAATAATTGATGAAATGCGAATGAAAGACTTCCAAATGCTCTTCAGATAGCCAGTGCTACCCTGACACTGAAACCCAAAATTCATGAGGATAAAAATTATAGACCAAACTCTCTGATGAGCATGGACACAAAAATTGTCAATGATATACTTGGAGACATAATGCAAGAGCACATCAAAAAGAACATCCACCATGACCAAACTGACTCCATCTCTGAGAGTCAAGTATGGATTAGCTTACATAAATCAATAAATAACATCTGCCACATAACCAAAGTCAAGTACAGAAAGCATATGATCATTTCCTTAGCTGCATGAAAGGTCTCCTACAAAATCAAATTTCCCTTCATGGTAACAGTAATGGAGAATCTAGGACACAGGGGCTGTTTATATGTCGACTTAATAACTCCAATGTCCAACAATCCCAGAGTGACATTCATAGTAATTGGAGAAACTCAAAGCATTTCCATGAAAATCAGGAATAAGAAAAGGTTTTCCACTCTTTCCATTTCTGTTCAATATGAAGTTTCAGCTAGTACAGTTCAACAAGTGAAGAACATAGAGATGATGGAAATTGGAAAGAAAGAAGTGAAAGTGTTCTTATGTGCACATGGCATGATTCTTAACAATAAAGACCATAAAGACTGCAAAAGCAATCTACTAAAGCAGAAAACCACATTGATCAAATAAGCAGGATACACAAAAATAAAATCAATATCCTTCTTAGATAATAAGAACAGATACACTGAGAAGGAACCAGGAGAATGATTCCATCTATGAAAAGCTCAAAAAATCCTTGAAGCATATCTAATCAAAGAAGTGACAGTCTTGGATAATGAGATATTAAAGAATGAAATGCAAGAAAATACAAGAAGTTGGAAAGATCCACCATGCTCACGATTTGTAGGACCAACAATGTGAAAATGGCTATCCTAAATGCAATCTACAGAGTCAACAGATCCTTAGTAAAATCTAAAGAAATTCCTAAAAAATGGAAAAAATGCATTTTTATCAACGTGTAAAAAACTACAGAATAGTCAAAATAATACTGAGCCATAAAAGAAGTGCTGAAAGCATCACAATTCCTAATTTCACATTACACTACAGAGTTATAGTACTAATAGTAGCATGGCACTGCATAAAAAGAGACACCAGATCAGGTCAGTGACAACTGGAATATAATTGTGGACACAGATTTAAGGCCATGCATTTCCAGCCAGCAGTTCATTGACTAACAGGTCAAATATGCACATGGGGGAAAGACTGCACGTTCAAGAACAGTTCTGGGAGAGTGTACACCTACATGAGAAGAATGAGAGAAAATTCCTCTCCCTTGACCCACACAAACTTCTGCCCTGACTGGATCAAGGACCCCAGGATAAGACCTGATATCCTGAACTTGCTAGAGGAGAAAGTAGAGAACACACTAGAGTGCACTGCACAGGAAAGGACTTTCTGAAAAGGATGATGATAGCACAGCATTAAGATCAACATTGACAAATGGGACCTTGTGAATCTATAAAAACTGCTTTATAGTAAAGAACACCATGCTTGAATGAAGAGGAAATCTACAGAAGGGAAATTTTCTTTTTTACCAGCTATGGATCTGACAGAGGAATAGTGTCTAGAATATACATGTGACTCAAAGAACGAAACATCATAGAACTAAACAATGCAATGAAAAATTGTGATAATGATGTAAAGCATGAGTTCTTTAAAGAGAAAATGCAAAAGCCTGAAATTACTTTTAATGTTCATCATCTGTAACCATCACAGAAAGGCAAACTAAAATGACTGACCTTTCATCTTACCACTGCCATATCGAATGGATAAGATAAAAAATAAAAACAAACAAACAAAGAAAAAGAAAAAAAAGCAGGGACAGACGAGGAGAACACTTATTAAATGCTGGTGAGAGTGATATCGCATGCATCCGCTATGGGAATCCGTGTGGGGATTGGTCAATAAGGTAGAAATGGACCTACCACATAATCCAGCCATACCAGGCTGGGTCACATGCCCAAAGGACTCTATAATTTACTACAGAGTTCCCTGGAAGTGCATGTTCATTTTTGCTCTATGGACCATAACCAGAAAATGGAATCAACTTACAGTTGTATCAGTTGATTACTGGATAATAAAAATAGTGTGTATTTATAACATGTAATATTATTCTGCTATTAAGAAAAACAAAACTATGAAATTCAAAGGTAAATGCATGAAACTGGAAATAACCAACCTGAGTGAGTTATCCCAGAGCAGAAAGACAAATAGCCCATTTTCAGTCTCATAAATGGATGCTGATTTTGAATCTTCAGATATGTATGCTTCAACTGAAGAATTTTCAGTTGAAGAGTCGGAGGTCAGGAAACTAGCGAAGGGCCATGATGGGGAGTGTACTTCATGGGAGGGGAGACAGAATCCAGATTTATAAACGGGGAAAGAGGAATAAAGGAACAGGAAGAGTTAAATGGGAGGGAAATGGGAGGACAAGAGAGAGGAGGAACTATGCAGAAGGATAATGAACACCGTTTGATTAAAAGTCCTATAAAAATCAGTACTGCAGACTCTACTTAAAATATATACAAATACAATGTAAAAAGGGTTTAAATATAATTACCATATAATGGGGCGGGGAAATGCCAGATACTACAGAATCACTGGGTAAGCGTGATGATCACATTTCTCTTCCAATAGCATGCATAGCACTTTCCAGGAAGCTGAGAGCTAGCCTAGAGATGAAGTTGTGAGACTATTACTAGCTTTATTTCTCCTTGCTTGTTCTATGACTTCTGTGTGTAGTACCTTAGTCATAGGGAATTATGAGCAAGTTCTGGTAGGTAACAAGCAGAAATTGTAATTGGCAGTAATATTTGAATGTATATGAGTCTCTCCTGGTCAATAGCTACAAAAGAGGAAGTCCATTCCTGGCATTGGGCTTTTAATTACTTGTCTATGGTATCTGGTAAGGGTATTGACCCCTCCTCATTATAGAGTAACTCCATTTAAACTCTTTTTATCATATATATATGATTATATATATATATATATATATATATAGTTTCTATAGGATTAGCTTTCCATATGACCTTTTCTTTTTTTTTTTAATCTTTTTGAAACAGACTGTCATGTAGTCCCAGTAGGCATGGCACTCACTAAGTAGATCAGACTTGCCTCTGTGTCACAGAGATTCACCTGCCTTCTCCCTCCAGTGCTGGTATTAAAGACATGTGTCACCATGCCTAGCCTGTTCCGTGTGACTTTTTCAAAGCCATTATTGTTACTTTCCTCTCGGTGCAGTTCCTCCTCCACTTTGCCCTCCCATTTCCCCATCCCATTAACCCTTTCTCTTCTTCCATATCTCTTTCATCCTTCTGTATCACTGCATTCTATCTCTCCTTCCATGGGACTTTACTAGTTTCCTGATCTCTGGACTGTGCAGTTGTTCCAACTGAAACACACATATCTACATATTCAAAGCTAGCATCCACTGATGAGAGGGGATATGGGGCATTTGTCTTTCTAGGTCTGGGTGTACTTATTCAGGATTATTGTTTCCAGTTTCATTGATTTACTTTTGACCCGTATAACGTTGTTTGTCTTATTAAAATTTTTTTAAGTTTATTATTTTCATTTTATATATGTGACTGTATTGCCTTATGTAGACACATTCGTGTACTGCAATGACCACAAAAGTCAAAAGATAGTATCAGATTCCCCTGATAATAAAATTATAGATGGTTGTTAGCTGCCATGTGGGTCCTGGGAATACAACCCAGGTCCTCTCATAACAGACACTGATCTTAAACATCTCTCCAGCCCCTCATTTTGGTTTTCTTAACAGCTGAATAATAATCTACTGTGTAAATGCTCTATATTTTCACTAATTCAGTTGATAGACATCTAGATTGTTTCCATTTTCTGGCTATTGTCAATAGAGCAACAATGAACATGGATGTGTAGGAATCTCTGTCGTAACATATAGTTATTTGAATGTGTGGCCAAGAGTGCTATGGCAGGGTCATGTGTAGACCTGTTTCTCGCTCACTGAGGAATCTCCACACTGATTTCTATAGTGGCTGCAGCAGGTGTGACTCTCACCGGGAGTGAATAACTGTTTTCCTTTCCCCGTATCTTCAATAGCTTTTGTCCTGTTTTCTGTGTCTTCGCCCCTCTGACTGGGTAAGATGAAATCTCAGAGTCATTCTGACTTACTTTTCTCTGATAGTTAGGGATGATGAACATTAAAATTTTTTCCGTATATTTGCATTTCATGTTTTGAGCACTCTTGGTTTTGATTCTTGTTCCAAGTTTTAATTGTGTTACTTGTGCTTTAATATTTAGCTTTTTTATTTGAATAGTCTAGATACTAACACTCTTTCAAATATATAGATGGTAAAGATGTTTTCCGTTCTATAGGTTCCCTCTTCACTTAAAGTAATGGTGTCCTTTCCTGTAAAGAAGTTTTTATATTTTCATGAGGTCCCACTTGTCCATTGTTTGTATTAAGGCTGTGCTATCAGAGTCCCGTCCTGGGCCTGTGTGCTCAGTGTGTTCCTACTTTCTCCTCTGTCAGGTTCAGGACATCAGGTCTCATACTGAGGTCCTTGATCCATTTGGAGTTCAGGTTTGTGACAGGAGGGATATAGGGATCTCGTTTCCTTTTCCTCATGTAGCAGTCCAGTTTCCAGAACCACCTGTTGAACATGTTGCCTTTTCTCAGGCATATATATTTGGCCTCTTTGTCAAAAGACTGATGCCTTGAAAGACAGGAACTTAATTGTGGGTCCTCAATTATATCTCATTTTACTGTGCTTTTTTATTATTATAGCTCTGCAGCATAATTTAAAAACAAGGATGGTGATGCTACTAGCTCTTTTATTTTTCAGGATTCTGTTTGCTATTTTCAGTGTGTGTGTGTTTGTGTGTGTGTGTGTGCCTATGTCTGTATCTGTGTGTATACACGCACATGTGAACCTCTCACATCAAGCATGTGGAACTTAGAGGACAACTCCCATGATTTGATTTCATTCTCCATGTGGGTTCCAGGGACTGAACCCATGTCATCAGACTTCATGGGAAGACTTTTATCCACTAAACTTTTTTGGCAGCCCTTATGTAGTATTTCAACCAGTTAACAAAGAACAGTGAGATCATTAATTCTGTCAGAGTTCTATAAGTTTGTAACACCAATAACATGTTTGCACAGAGATTCCACTACTTTGAGATTTTCCCATTATACTAAGTCAGAAAATCTCCAAGAACAGCAGTGTAGATAGGTGCTCTACCATTGCACTACATCTCCAGCCCTTACCAGAGTCAGTCTAAACAGTTTAGAGCTACATGTGTTATTCCACTTCAGTGTATCACCCAAAAGACATACATAATACAAAAACACATATGTAACTAAATGTAAAATGGCTATATTCTTAATTTACGCAAACAAACTTTATGGATAAACATCAAGAAACCATGATTGTAAGGCATCTATTGTGTGAATATTTTAATTTCAAAAAGAAATGATTACATTATGTGTATAAAACCTGATGTTGTAAGGGATTCAAATTATAAGCAATACTGAAAATATTTGGTGCTCCTCAAATAATCCAGGATTTTTACCCAGTTAACTAAAAACAGGAAAAAGAAATAGTTGTTCTGGGTGTTTGAACTCAGAATATCAGGCTTGTTGGTAATTATCTTCACTCATTGACTCATTTGGCTTGCCTCATGGTCCCTTTTCAAGAGGAAAACATTAAAGGAAATAATTAGAAATTTTAAAACACATGGTTATAGAGAAGGAAGTAAGTAGAATATGAATGACTGTGCAATGAATTACTTCGCAAAGCAGGAAGGATGCTTTTCTCATGGTGTTAAATCACAGCCTTCTCAGACTTCTGGTCTTCTGAATAAAGCACAAAGTGAAGATCCAGTTCCTTTCTTCATCACTCATCTTTGGGATGATTGGGAGCACAGACTGTAGTATTCTGGTGATGTATTCCAAAGTCCATTGAAGTATAGTTAATGTCTGGAATATCCAACTGTGTTTAAAAGTATTTCCAAAAGGGACAAGAACAGGATTCTCTGTGGTTTCTTATCTTGCTATCTCCCTCCCTTTGGTCAAATGATTTCATGAGGGGACGTCTCCTTCCCATTCCTTTGCACTCCCCATCACTTTTACTTAATAACTTGCACTGCTGCAGTTTATGTTGTGTTTCTGCATTATGACTTGTTTGACCTCTGGCAAGAAGTGCTTTCTGTTCTGTCTCCCTTGATTTCCTTCCTTCTGTGGTCTGTGTTTGCAGGGTAGCTTCTATTTTGTTCAGTTTGGTTTATTTCAGAACTATTAGAAAAGATGACTCAGAATTTCTTGGTGCCAGAGAAGCCATTATAATAATATTGTAAAAACTGCTGTATGTAAAAGTATGATAGCAACAGCATGTGAAAATTTTATTAAAATTATTGTCTTTTTCTGTGTGTATGTCTCTGTATGGGTTCCTGCATATGAATGTGTGCGCTCACAAAGAACAAGGATGTCACATCGCTCTGGAGCTGGAGGTCCAGGTCGTTGTGAGCTTCCTGATGTTGCTGATTGAAAGCAAATTCTGGTTCTCTGCAAGTGCAGTGTGGGCTCTTAACTGCTAAGCCATCTTTCCAGCAGCAGAATCTTAAAAACAAATTTTGAGATATTTTCAAATGGATGTGCAAATGCTTGATGTGAACTTGCCATTCCTGTTCCAGTTGTGAATTTTGGCTCCAGCTTTCACAACTGGACCTCGTCACTGTTGTACTCCTTCCACTTGACACGTCCACAAATTTAGCTCTTTGACTGGAAGCATAATAAGGAAATACTGGGACAAAGCTAGATCTCAACCTGAATAACACATTAAGCTACATTTCTGATATGTGAGGCTTCTATGGCAGTCTTCTACCCCAACAGCATGTGGAAGCTGTCAACTACAGCACACATGGCCTTTCTCTTCATCCAGCTGCAGTCATTGACAACAGCTTTCATCTATGGACACTCACAAATCCTGATATATAGAAGTTCTTGCCATTAATCTGCTGCAATTCATGCTTCTCTTATACAGCCACAGCCAATGTCCTTTTCTGATCTCTGTCCCAGTAGCTGAACTTGTTGTGCACTGCCAGCATGTAACACTTTTTTTATCTTTGTTGCAAGAGATCATGACTTCTTCATTTCTGCATCCGCCATTCCCAGTGTTGCCATTGGCCCATCCTCTCTCTAGGGGTTACAGTTGGATGTGTTTTCTCAGTCAGTTAAAGATTTAAAAAGCAAAAAACCTCAAACCAGCAGAGAGTGGATAATCAAACAGAGTTTAATTGAAAGACATTCGTATGCACACACATAAAGAATCACACAGACAAACATGTAGGAATCACTTTTATTAATGAATATAATCTGTACTAATGACCATTAATTAACACCAGCAAAACCATGTACATGGGTCTCATGATGGAGTGACTTCTTGGCAACCTCATTTTTTATGCCACCCAAGAGTTAATGGATGAATGTGGAAAACCTTCAGAAACATTATATGACTGTGCAGAACCCAACACACCCACCAATCTAACCAGCACAGGTTGGAAAGAATTCCTGATCTTGTAGGAATAATTGCTAGGGATGAAAAGACCTGATGTTAAGAGAGAGCTGAATTTCATTTGTGGGACTGAAGAAACATTTGGGACAAGACATGTGAATGTAGCCTGGGCTATTAGCATACTTCTGAGAGACATCTGAGAATGGGTGTCCTCCGGGTTAATATCCCCTCTTAGACACTTTTTAAGAATTATGAAAGAAAAGTTTCATGGAAAAATCATGCATCTGGAAATGAACTTCCTGCAAGGCTCATCAACTGATTAGCACTTCAATGACTGTGGAGAGTTTGGAATGTATCAGATTCAGACACTATTTACAAGGTATCTTGAGTCATGTTTAGGCCCATAAATAGCCACTTATTACCTACCTGTATTCCCTATTTAACATTCTTTGACTAAAAAAAATGTGTTAACTTAAAGAGTTCCCACAAATCAAAAGGCTAAGAATGTCCTCAGATTGCATCAGAGACCTATAGTAGAATTCCCCTCATTTTCGTATGACCTGCCTAGTAAATGGACCCCATGTATATGACAGGTCTTGAGTTAAGAATTTTCTTAGTTCTGTTGATACAAAAACTTCCTAAAATTGTAACCACATTGGAATATAGCATTTACGAAACCTAAATTCATATTCCTGGGCCGTGGCCACTCATATTTGGCACCAGAATAAAGAATCGCGTTGCTTCCTTTGAGTTATGACTGTTTCTTTCATCATCACTTCTTGATGCCCAACATGGAGCCCAAAGAGAACAATCTACTTTTCATTTAAGGAAACTGGATTGGTGCCAGGTACCAGTCAGTGCTCCCTTGCAGCCCACCATCTGGTATTGTCTCCTGGAGTGGTAATTGCTGATTTCTTTCTGGGGTCCAGACCTCTCTGGATTCCTCACTGGTCCATTTGGTTTATTCTGAGCTGGTTTTCAGGATCTTATTTGTTTTGTGCTGGAGTGACAACCTCTTCTTCTTCTGCCAACTAGCCTCAGGCAAGTTTGACCTAAGGCAGTCCTAAATTCCAAGAACCCCTCTCCCTGTCCCTCAGGAGTTTGTCCTACAGATACTTGTTTGGGCATAGGGCATTGTAACTACCTATTGCAACTGCTTGTCATGTGCACTTAAGAATTACTGAGGTAATGTCCTGTGTTTATCTTTTATGAGAAGGTAACGAAATCCGGAACACTGAAGCCTGGGTTCCCCTTGCCCTCTGATCATCAGCTGTCATTGGATGATTCAGTATAGCTTGTTCTGCTTCTGTGACCTGCTTATCCCTAGAATGACAGGGAAGTGAAGCCCCTAACTCCTTACATCTGGAAACTCCATAGGAAGGAAGCGATTATGGCGTTTGCCCTTAAAAACCCAAACCTCCTTCATCTTGGGACTACAGCTCTCAAACCTGATGGAGACTCTGTAGCCAGCTGCAACTTAATATTTTTGACTGACTTGACTTGGTTTCAGTCTGGTGGTCTTCCTCCTTGTGCTCTTGAACTCTGTAATGGTTTAGATACTTATTTGTTTGCTTGTTGATTACTTGAAAGTGTTTTCTGTAAAGAGTCCATTTTGTCTGCTTAAAAATATTTTCCTTCTTTCTTCTTTTTTTTAATTGTTCTTTTTGAAGACAGGTTTTCCCTGTAGCCCCTGCTGCCTGAACTCTCTATATAGACCAGGCTGATCTCGAACTCACAGAGATCTGCCTCCCAAGTACCAGGATTAAAGGCATTTGCCACTACACCCAGGTTTTTTTTTATTATTTTATTATTTTTCATTTTTTTGCATGAGTGTATTGCCTGCATGGATGTGACTGTACTCACATCATGCAGAGTCTGCAGAGGTCTGGCCATGCTGTTAGAAGGCAATTGAACCTAGGTCCTCTGCAAGAGCAACCAGTGTTCCTACCTTTGAACCGTCTTCCAACAGTAAGATGGATTTTATTATTAATTGGTTTGTTTTCAGTATTGCAGGCTCCTAAACCTTTTGAAGCCATTTTGCGTTTTGTTTGGTCTGTCCTGGTTTAGCTGTATTTGATGTTTGGAATTACTTAGCTATTGTTTCCAGACACTCCAATATCCTTATCTGCACTGTTCTGTGCCTTCTTCTGTTTCTTTCATCCTTGCTCCCTTTTACTTTAGGAGTTTTGTGAGCATCTTTCCATAAGTATCCTAATGATGAGTGGCACTTGCTCCTTGCAGTGTAACTGTGTTAAGGTATCAGGGGAAACTACACATGACTTCTAACAACTTCTCAAGGAAACCAGCAAACATTCCCCATTCCTGTGTCAGAAGAAACTTTATTAGCTCAGTCAGGAAGACGCGTAAGGGCTTCATGTCCCAGTGTCTTGAGCCCCCTCATTTCTGTAAATGTGTGGACAACCAGGAGAGCCAGTGGGAGAAGATGGTCTGTGGGTCCAAGCTAAGCAAATCCATCACAAAAGCAGCACAGAAACTGATCCAAAATACACATCCCGCATTCAGCATGAAGATACGTGTAATTTTTCAAGGGGAAGAAAAATATGGGAAACAATTTTCCGAGTTGAGGAAGTATTTAAAGATAAAGCAGGTTCAGTACTCCAGTTAGATTTGTACATGGTTATGACAGAATTTCAATTTAAAATATTTCCTTTCTTTCTTTCTTTCTTTCTTCTTTCTTTCTTCTTTTTTCTTTTGCTCTTTTTGAGAGACAGGGTTACCCTGTAGCCCCACCTGCCTTTAACTGTCTGTGTAGAACAGGCTGACCTCGAACTCACATAGATCTGTGACCCAAGTACTGGGATTAAAGGCACTGGCCTCCACACCCAGCTTTACTTAGTTTTAATAGATAACCAAAGATAACTTGCAAGTATGATTCTCTGAATAGGGAAATTTTGAGGTTCCAAAGTGGTATTTTTTTTTTTCATGCAAAACTGAAGTCCTAGAAATAGAACAAAAGTTAATGAATGTGCAGGCTATTTTTAACAGTAATTTAGAAGCATCTAAAAAAAAAAAAGAAATCATAAAAGTACTGACAGGAAATGAGTAAGAGACTTTTAGCAACAGTTCCAGAATTAAAGAGAGATGTTGAAAGACCAGGGACTAATAAGAAAAACTAAGAGATTGTGTCCAAACTAGGCATTAATGTGGAAGAACCTTTCTCCACCCTCTGCTCCCAACTATCCTTTCCAGCTTTGCCTCCTCTGTCAGAAGACCTTCAGCTTCCTCCGTGTTCATCCCCCTCCCCTCCTACTTTCTCCCTGGAGGTGGAGAAATATTACTGATCATTTCTTGAAGGAACGGTAACAATTCCTAAAGAAAATCTCAAGGGGAAAATAATTCTGAATTAAAATCCAAAAATATATATTTCCTGTTAAGATAAAACCCCGAGGGAGATGGGATCCAGACACTGTTTCAACTGCACGGAAAGTCAGTTGAAATCTTTAATTATGGGTTCCCTGACCCATATCAAGGAATTCTAGGATTTGCTAAAGAATTTCAGAACACCCTATTGACACATGAACCAGGGATTTTTGATTTATAGCAATTAATTCAATTACTGGCTTCAGAAGGAAAAACAGAGGAATGGTCTCCGTGGCACATGGAGAACATCCCCGCCCACCGGACTTTAATCAAATACATTCATGCTGTGAGTTAGGAAAGCCCCGCTATATTGTGATGGCAAAATTATTTCCACTTTATTGACTGGGCCAAAATAGAGCAATCAAAAGTAAGGCCACAGACACCTGCACGTGACTTCTATGTCAGAATGCCAAAACATTAAATAGCACTCAGGTATTCCTCCTGAGAACTTTGAGCATCATAATAGTCATCTCATATTTAATTCTGAATCTATGAAAGAGCTGGAAGAATAACTGGCCACAGAATAATAGAACATGGGCCTGGCTTCCCACAGATGCTCTTTTTACCTTAGTAAACCAACTTTCCAGAACCATCATAAGATATGAAAGGAAATCCCTACCAAAATTATGAGCTTACAAGAAAAACTTGTCAGCTCCCTTGTTGAGAAACCTACAAATTCCTTCATCCTTCGAATGTCATTTTGAACTATTACAAAAGTCCTGGCCATTTGAAAAGGTATTGTAAGAGCCTGAAATGGGTGCTCTTTCAAAAAGAGCAGCAGGTTTTCCAAGCAGACCTTGAAAGAAACATCAGGCGAGAATAGGACTGTCCAGAGAGAATCCAGATAGTTTTCTTTTCCTTCTTGCTGACTCCTCAGGAGAAATGGAAAGAAGGCCAGCTGGTTAAACTGCATGCCTAGGTTCTAACAAAATCCTGAATGTGCCTGAGAGGAAAATCCAGATCCCTGGAGGGCAGCAGACACTACACTCAACACTAATGTCACCTCTGTTGAGCTACATGACATTCTATATCTGCGGTTAGGAGGACAATGACATCTGCCACTGAATGTGTGATTGACTGAGCGATGCTATGCCTGGGAGGATGAACAGAAAGTGTCTAGTGAATTGTGCAAGACTGCAGTTCCTGTTGTGCCAGGCCAGGAACAGAGCATGGAAGCCAGTCTCCCAGCAGTTGGACTTGGTCTGTGCCTGGAGAGGAAGGCAGGGCTTCCTCTTTGTGTCTTTAGTCCCACCTACTACTTAAGCATCAAGGGTGGTCCTAACCAATCAGGGCTCCTGGACATGTGTCCAATCAGGAGGCCCAAGTACAGGTGAAAGGCGGGCTCTATCCCACCTCCATATTGAGGGTTCTCCTCCCCAGCTTTGTCTCCACACCTGAAGGACGATGCGCCACGTGTGCTGCTCTGAAAGTGGCACTGTGAGAGTTGTGCGGAGATCCCGGGTGAACCGCGAAGCCGGGCCATGGTGAGTGTGTTCCCCTTTGACCCCAGACAGGAAGATCGACTGTGGAGTCCCGGACGGGGATTGTGCTGGATCCTCCCGGGCTGGGCCTGCAGGCAGCTGGACCGGCATCCTGTGCAGTCCCGGTGCCCAGGTCCCCAGCGCGGCCGCCTGTGGCATTTCCTCCTGCAGCAGCTTCAGTGTCTGTCACTGTGCAGAGCTTTGGTTCTGGGTGAACAAGTGTTAGGGGTAAGCGAACATTAGCATCTAAAAGTTGTTAGATTATGAGATGCAGAGAAGGGGGAAAAAATAGATAAATACTAAAGCCAGATCTTACAGCAGACTGAACGGCATTTATTCAGCGAGGTGACACAATCCTCCCACAAGAACGTAAGTTGTTCAAGAGATGAAAAATTCTTGTAAATTTTATATCGGTGGAGGTAAAGAGAGCATACAGAGCTCTGGAGTTTGACTTATGGTGTCCTTGCGATCTTTTCTGGAGCTGCTTGAACTGAATAAAGAAGCTGTTTTAGCTTTTAACTGCTAAGAAGGTATAACAGAGAAACATCTTGGCAGGAAGCACGAGTCGTCTGGCTTTTGGGCACTCCATTAAAGGTCGGAACACTGGGCAAGGAAAGCAAGAGGCCTTGCGGCTGGGAAGGAGATAGACTAGGTGTCTAGGGAAGAGGAAGGACAGGGTCGGGGGAATGTGGACGTTGACTGCTCTCTTCATATTCTTGCATCTAATTAAACACTGATTTTTGGGTTAAATGTTTCGAAATTAGCTTCCAGTTTGTCCTGGAACGGGACGGCTCTTGTCCCAGGTGGGGATAATGGGGAGAGAAATGTAGAGCAGAACCGATTAGTCTCCATAGCAGAGGAAGATCTTTGCAGCTGCCCCTCGGCTCTGTTCGCCTCCACTCTGACAGCTTCCCAGCTGTCGGGAAAGCTGTTTTCGTGTGGTCATCTACCACCTGTGGCCCTCAGACCCTGCCAGGCCTGTCTTACATAATGATCCCTGAGCCGAGGCATGGAATGCTGACTTGTCTTCTTCTGGGATTAACAGTCTCTAGCTTCCTATGCTCTGTACATTGGCCAGTTGTGGGTGTCTGTTTAATCACCATCTATTACATTAGGAAGTTTCACTGATGAGAAATGAGACATGCATTAATCTATGAGTATGACATTAAGTCGTTAGGAGTTGGTTTAATACTATGTTCACTGACAACAATAATATTAGTATGCTCTCCCCAGTGCCTTGTGACCTTATTATCCCCACTTTCCTACACCAGATATCAATGTCAGATATGGGCTCCATTTTGTGAAGTGGACCTCAAACCCAGTTAGAAGATGGTTGGATATGCCAGTAGCAGTTGTGTCATGATTGTACCACAGTGCATATGTTGCTAGTTCTTATAGCACACAAGATTCACAGCCTGTAATGTTGATGATCAGTCCTGTCTTCTGGAAACATGTGCAGCACCTTTCAGCACTATTAAAGGGAGTGAGTAGAGATGAAGCTTTGAAGTTTATAGTGACTTCATTTCTCCTGGGTTGTTCCATGGGAACTTGTGTATGTAGTGTCTTCAGCAATAGGGTCTTACTCCTATGTTCTGGTAGGGAACCAGGAGCAGGGACAATTGTCAGTGTTGTTTGTGGATTCATGGAACCAAAGAGAACAGTTTCAAAAGAGGGAGTCCATGTCCTTGGATCGAACTTCTATAGGAAACCTAATCCATTGCAGAAGAGAAAGCAGAAAGATTGAAAGAGGATATTTGGTGTGTGACTATCAGGAATGAGAGTCTTGCAGTCTGCTGGAAACTATTCATATGAACTTACAGCGATGTGACAGAATTCACAAGACCACAAGACTCAAACCAGACAAAAACCAGCAAAGAACTGGAGAAATGGGCAGGAGGCTTGAACCTCAGCTGAGGCACTATTCGCACCTGTTCACTGCTTGTTGAGGAAGGAGAATTGGTTTTCTTTAAGTGAGTGATGCTAGACACTCCTATTTGGCTCCAGTGGATGCAGTCTCGGCGAGCGACATCTGGATGTATAAATTTGAATTGATATCTCTTAACATAATTGACTGACTGCATACAATCTTGTGGGAGGCTATTGGGTGTGCAGATATGGGAGTGGGTCTAAGGATGATTAAAACATATGAAATATGCAAAACCTCAATAAAAATATGCATTTGAAAAGGGGGATTGGAGAGATTGTGCAGTGGTTAAGAGCTCCGTCTGCACTTGTCGAGTACCCGGGTTCTGTTCCCAGTACATGCATGTAGACTAAGAGCAATTCATAACTCTACTTTCAAGGGATTAAGTTCCCTCTTCTGACCTCTGTGTGTGATGCAAGTCACAGGTGCACTTACATACATGGACACAATACGCTCATAGACCTAAAATATAATGAAAATAATCAAATTTTACAAGCCAAACAGGGAGTCCATTTCTGGCATTAGACTTTTCTATTCCATGGAACCCAGTGAACAGTTTCAAAAGAGGGAGTCCATGTCAGTGTATAGAACTTCTATAGGAAACCTCATCCAATGCAGAAGAGGAAGCAGTTGGTAGATATCTAGATTGTATCTGTTTCCTGGCTATTGTAAATAGAGCAGCAGTGAACTATCTTGGGAACTATCTGTTCAGTTATGCTAGTGCCATCTGTTTTTGGTACAGTTGTTCTGTGGTATTGTTTGAATTCAAGAATGGTAATGTCTCAGAACTGTCAGCAGTTCTTTTATTGTTGTGCGAGATTTAGGCGCTTCTGCATAGTTTTGAGGGGGGGCTTCTTAATAACATGAGATTATTTCTCAATTTCTCTGATGAATTTCTTGGAATTTAATCAGGATTGCATTGAATCAATTGATTGCTTTTAGGATGGACTGAACTTTGTGTTAGATTTCACCAGAGCAGAGAGGATACAGATAGGGCCTCAGAGGACATGTAGCAAAAAAGACCAGAAAAAAAATCTGCAGTAGGGATTGAGTGTTTCATAGATATTTCTTCTAAATTAATATTTCCTCATGAAAGAAACAGAGAAGTGTATAAAACTTAAAAAGTAAACTTAAGAGGCTGGAGAGACAGCTCAGATCACCTGCTGCTCATCTAGGGACCAGAGTTCAGTTTCCAGCAGCCAAGTCTGGGACTCACAACTGCTTGTAACTCCAGTTCAGAGACTCTCATGTCCTCTTCTGGCCTCTGAGGAAACTAAATACACAAGGCATTCACTCAGAGCCATGCACAGACACATAAAGAAAAATAGTGTGCTTTTTAATGTAAAGTTAGGAGACTCAGTAATCTCCTGAAACAAGGTTCACAGTGCCATTATATTTGCACATGACAATTAACATATCAACACTAACAAATACTGAATGTGTGGAGTCGCTGCCCTTGAATTAACACAGCAGTTGTTCAGGAAGCTTTCTAGGAGGAGCTTCTGTGAGTCGCTGCACATGGTAAGGGGGTTTTCAATGTTCTAAGTGTCTTTCTGTCAGCCATGGTCCTGTGAGTAACCCCTCACCCATTCTTCTGTAAGTAACTGCAGTCAACTCAATAAACTAGACTTCGGTAGAATCATATCTTTTGAGTGTCATACTCTCTGATTGATTGACAGGGCACCATCTGCCCATGAAAAGGTCTGAGGTTCAATTTACAGAGGTTTTGCGTCCTTCCCCCGGTCAGAGTATGGAGGGTGCCAGACCCATCATAGGTCCCAGTTGTGTGTAGTATCAATAAAAAGGCAGGTGTACATGTGACATAACTGCTAGTTATGTAAAAGGAACTTTTTTCAACACTGTAAGCATGTTGACCACTGGAATTCTGCCTCTTGAGCGTGAAATCCAATTTTATTTTGGAGTCACCTACTGGGTCTCTGGAAGGCAAGCTGTACTGATCTGTAGGTGATGTTCACAAATCCACTAGCTTTTTATTGGTTTTGTGGAAAAGTTTTCTGGGGAAGTGAAGGTTTGGCCATCTGTGGTTTCACTCAGATCATTTCTGTGATCCTGCTGTAGTTCATATCATTTTGTTAAGACTGAAATAGTAGATTCTAGCATGTTTTGAGAGTGCTTATCCTATAGGACACCATTGGTCACTAGGAATTAGTTCGTAGATGTGTATGCACTATGTCACGGTTCACTAAGGGTCAGGCTTCAAATGTTGATTATTTTTTCTAAGTTTTAAAATATTACTGTGTGCTTGTGGATTTATATGGGTGTGTTCATGCCTCAATTGTCAATGGAGCATGTGTGTCTTTTCTCTCTTTTGACTTGTTTCTTTGTTCAAGGGATCAACTTGAGGTGATCAAGGTTATGGGGCAAACCTTTGACCTACCAAGCTATGTCCTAGGAACCTGTGACCTGACTTTTAAAGTGTAGCAATCAATTTTGTCCCTTTTTCTTTAATTTTTGGAAATCCTCAAAATGTGTTAGAAAATACATCACTCCGTTGTTTTTTGTCGTGTGCAGCTTTTAGACACTTGCTGATCCTTATCAGTGTTTTATTCAGTACAAATTGGCTGCTGTGTTGATTCGTGAATTTTTCTCTTAATACTACATAATGAAATCCTGAATTCTGGTGACCTTGCTTCCTGTCCTTCCCCATTCCAGTCTTTTTCCTGCCTCTTTTCTTTCTGGGTTGATATTCTGCTTCACAGCATAGGCTGACTTGGACTCCTGTGCTCATGTGATCTTCTGTCTCTTTCTCCGATGCAGCCGTGACATGCCATTGTGACTATGTTGAATTCT
Organism: Eospalax fontanierii; assembly: GCA_035773235.1. Classification (NCBI taxonomy): domain Eukaryota; kingdom Metazoa; phylum Chordata; class Mammalia; order Rodentia; family Spalacidae; genus Eospalax; species Eospalax fontanierii. The sequence goes on along the minus strand of CM069532.1, from coordinate 82,878,101 downwards.
TTCTGAAGCACATGCCACCTCTCTCATTTGACAGTACCTAAAAAATTTTAAAGTATTGTTATAGAATCTTTAAATATTAACTGTGGATCATATTTGTTATTTAATTAAAATTGTGCTTGAGTGACTAGAGAGTTGGCCCAATGGTAAGAACAATGTCTACTCTTGCAGGGACCCAGGTTCTATTCCCAGCACACACATGGTGGCTAACATTATCACTACCTCCATTTCCAGGAAATCTAACGCCCTCTTGTGACCACAATGTCATTGCACAACACAGGTGTACTTACATACATGCGGGTAGTATAAGAAGAAATTTTAAATTGGGCTTGAGTAAAGTACTTCTAGCAGTGTATACATGATTTCTTCTGTAACCAAATAGAATGAGTTCATTTCACCACTTAACAAATTGTGACCTCATATGTGAATTTATGCTGAGCAGGAAAATTTATTACTCTCAATGCCTCTTATTAGTTAGGTTCACAGGGGTGATCATCTGGTTACCTGTGTGAGTTTTGAGAGGATTGATAGACTTTCAAAATGAGAAAGGTTGATAAAATCCCATAGAGTTTGTACGCTATTTACACTAGGTGATGTGTCATTTTTGCTCATGCAGTTGTAGCAAATGTTAAAATTACTCCTGTGGTCAACACTTAAACATTGTGAGCAGAAAATTTCTAAGAACAGGCAGACTCTTGCATGCTAATTGCTTTCTGTTCTGTATATCAGGTGGTCAGACTTTCTTAAGACAGAAAGTAGACCTGCACTATAGAAAGAGAATGGGGCAGAGAAGCAGCACATCCTGAGAACTGTCCCAGCAGTGAGAGGAGTGTCCCTCCAGTGCTCCTTCCTTTCAGAACCACTCAAGCTTGCATTAGAATTTCTATATATGGAGCTAAATGTGTGAGTAGCAGAGGATTGTATGATCATGTTATCATCTGTGTCTGTGGAATATTTAGGATTCTTGGACATTTGAAGATGTTGCTGTGAACTTCACCCAAGAAGAGTGGGCTTTGCTGGATCCTTCTCAGAAGGATCTCTACAGAGATGTGATGCTGGAAACCTGCAGGAACATCACTGCTATAGGTAAGAATATCATCTTACTTTCCCTTAGTATTTTGAAAAGCAAATATTTCTTGGTATTGATGCGCTTCTGGGATTTAAATACTGAAAGGGAAGAATGTGGTCTATGAATCAGCAAAAAGCTACAGACTAAGTTTTCAGTTATTTCCAAGTCATCAAATTTTTCTTCTACTAAATTGTAGGAAACAGTTTTGAAGATGAGAGTGTAAAAGACCATAATAAACATTCTGGAAAAATTCCAAGGTAATTTGAAAACAGTAGAAATTTTGTTTGAAGAATTCCTAAAAGATTAATATTTTTTATTTATGTGCATGTGTTGGGGTGTGTTTGTGTGTACATATGTCTTTCTGTCTGTCTGCCTGTCTTTCCACCTTTATAAACCTCTGTGAATGTGCACAAGGAAGTCAGATGCTGGACTCATGGAGCTGGAATTACAAGATTTTGGGAGCTACCTCTCATGGGCGATGTCAAACAAACACTGATTGTCTCTAACAGCAGCAAATGTGCTTAAAAGCTGAGCCAGCTCTCCAGCCTCCCATTGATTGTATTTTTAAGTGAGCATTTATGATAAGCACCACGTGGTTTTATTTAATCACTATGCAATGTAACATATACATCAATTTAAGTATCCTATTCAATGTTTGCAGGGCATTTCACATGTAAACACTGCAAGGAACTCACATTAACATACATCACTGTTTTTACCATAACCGTGTGAGAACCATAAAGTAGAATTATCCATGTATTTAGTTTCCAACAATACAGATTTGACAGAATACATATAGTTTTACCTAATTTGGGAAGCAGTATGTGACATATACTTTGTAATAGTAGTAAATTGACTTTTATGAATATCCTTGTCATTTTTCCAGAAGTTCCATATTCGAGACATTCTGTGTGCAAAAAAGGAGATCATCAGGATGGAGAAACTTGCAATAGCATAGCAAATGCCAATACAATCATGAAAATTTCTAGTGACCTAACCCCATGTGAAAACAAAGTATGTGGAAAGGTTTCCAAGTGTCATTCAACCTTTAACAACCATCCTACCTCTCCCTGTCAGTACAAATCAAATGAGCATGAAGACTTATGGAAACAAGCCAGAGTACTCTGACACTCTCACAAACTGTCAAAGATATATGAAAACTTCCAGTGTGAATGGACCTTCTGAAAATAAGACATTTTTAAATTCTTTTGATTTCCAACATTTGTTTGTAATACACCAAGAACCACATAGCAGAAAAAGCATCCATCCATACAAAAGCTCTATAAAGTCTTCTGACTTTGGTGGCTCATTTCACACATCTGGAAGAACTGAAAGTGTAAGAAAGCATTATCAATGTAATATATGTGGGAAACATCTGAGCTCTTCTACTTCTCTCTGACGTCATGAAAGAATTCATGGTGACAAAAAACCCAATGAAGGTAAACAGTGTAGTAAAGTTTGTAGATTTTTTACATCCTTTCAGTTACATAAAAAATGTCATACTGCAGAAAAACCATATGGATGTAAACAATGTGGTAAAACCTTTAGATACGATACTCATCTTCAATGTCATGAAAAAACACAGACTGGAGAGAAACTTTATGCATGTAAAGAATGTGGTAAAGCCTTTACACAGAGGAGTAAGCTTCAAGTACATGAAAGAATTCATACTGGAGAAAAACCATATGAATGTAAGCAGTGTGCTAAGGCCTTTAGATATCATACTCATCTTCAAAGACATAAAAAAACACACACTGGGGAGAAACCCTATGCATGTAAAGAATGTGGTAAAGCCTTTACACGGAGGAGTCACCTACAAGTACATGAATACATTCATGCTGGAGAAAACCCATATGAATGTAAACATTGTGGTAAAGCCTTTAGATGTCACAGTTATCTTCAATTACATGAAAGAATTCATACTGGAGAGAAACCCTATGCATGTAAAGACTGCGGTAAAGCCTTTACATGGAGAAGTCACCTTCAAGTACATGAAAGCATTCATACTGGAGAAAAGCCATATGAATGTAAGCAATGTGGTAAGGCCTTTATATATTCTAGCTCCTTAAGGTTACATGAAAGCATTCATACTGGAGAAAAGCCATATGAATGTAAACAATGTGGTAAAGCCTTTACACGGAAGTGTAACCTTCAAGAACATGAAAGCATTCATACTGGAGAGAAACCCTATGCATGTAAAGAATGTGGCAAAGCCTTTACACAGAGGAGTCACCTACAAGTACATGAATACATTCATGCTGGAGAAAACCCATATGAATATAAACACTGTGGTAAAGCTTTTCAACGTTACAATTATCTTCAATTACATGAAAGAATTCATACTGGAGAGAGACCCTATGCATGTAAAGAATGTGGTAAAGCCTTTACATGGATGGGTAACCTTCAATCACATGAAAGAAGACATTGGAGAAAAACAATATGAATGTACAATGAAATAAAGCCTTTTCATGCAAAGTCGTCATTTACATGGAAAATTTCATGCTGGAGGAAAATCATATGAAGCTAAAACTGTAGTAAGGCCCTTACATTTTCTAGTTCCTCTCACTGCATGAAAGGACTCATGCTGGAGAAAAGCCATTTGAATGTAAAAATGTGGTTAAGCCTTATGATATAAATGCTTAGTGAAAAGAAACCCTGTGCATGTAAAGAATATGGTAAAGCCTTTCTGTGATCCAGTCACCTTCAAGTACATGAAAAATTTCCTGATGGAGAAAAGGACATATGAATATAAGTAGTGTGGTCAAACCTTCAGACGTAATTGTTACCTTCATAGACGAAGAAACAAACACAGAAGAGAAACCCTATGCATGTAAACTGTGGAAAAAGCCTTTAGATAGTCCAGTCACCTTCATTTATACGAAAAAGTTCATACTTGGGAAGAACTATATGAAATAATGTGATAAAGCCTCTAGATGCCACAGATCTCTTCAGTTACATGGAAAAGAACCCTGTAAATGTATGCAATGTGCTCAAGACAGCAGAAGTCAGTGATATTCACACATGACAAGTTCATACGAGACAAAACCTGTGAATAGGAACAGTGTAGAAAAGCATTTGGACATCACAGTCATCTTTGTTTGTATGAAAATTCACATTAGACCAAAACCCAGTGAAAGAAAGCAATGTAAATCCTCCATACGGTACACTTAAATTACATGAAAAGATTCATACACGAGGAGAACCCCGTGAAGGCAAAGAATGTGGAAACCTTTACGTTTCAGAGTATCATAAAGTTAGAAGAGGAATCGAATTCTGGCAAAGAACCCTATGTGTATGTACAAGGCCTCTAGTTGTTAAAACTCCCTAAATACATGGTAGAGCAGTTGCAAAGCACAGTGCTCTTTTCAAAATAAAATAACTCATGGTAGAAAATTCTGAGAAATGTAAAATCCAAATGTTGTTAATATTTCATATGAATTCACTTCAAATGTAGACAAGATTGCACTCTCCAACCTCTAGGAATCTAAAAAAACAGAGGGGTAACGCCTGAGTTGTCACAGTTCCCAACTATAATAGTGCTGTGTGAGCCTTTTCTTTGGGATACCTGAACAAATGTCTACTCAGCATAAGAAATCACAAAAAAGTGATTCTACTAAAGTCCGAGTAAGTGAAGTGACTGTTTTATTGGGGTTTCTTACGGAAATATGAACAATCACAGATCCATCAGTGAATAAAACCCTTCCAGCCTAAGTGCCAACTCATGGATGCTACAATCTTGCTAATTTCTACACAAATAGCATGCAGCTTGTTTAGTTGGTGACTTTCTTTTTTCACAGGTGTTTAGAGCTTCTACAGCCATATGATTTGTACTTGGTAATTGTGTACTGAACTTGTCCTCCAGCAGCCAAAGGCGGCCAAAATGGACTGGGCATTCAGCTTCACCTGCTTGATGGACTGCTGGGGCTTTGTCAAAAGGGAGGGATGCAGAGAGTTAGGTAGCCCTCCCAACCAGCCAGTCACCTGAGTCGTACTTTGGGAGGGAATAAAGTGTGAGTGGAAGAACCTGGGAGGAGACTGGCCCCGTTGTACAATTTGGTGACTGGCAGCAGCTCACGGGGTCCCCACAGAAATGTAGAATTTACAGTATGGCCTCAGTAGGGCCTTCCCCATCTACTAATTGCTCTGTAAGTAACTCAAATAAAGTGGTTTCTCAAACTGTAGTTTGTTGAAATCATACTTCACTTTGTTGTCAGGGATCTAGAGAAAGTGCTTGTTTTTGTGTTTGTGTTATGAGGGTGTATGTCAACGGAATCTCTTTTGAACTCTAGGTAGTAAGTTTCAGGTTAATGTGTTCTAAGGAATGATTTATGCACTCAGAAAAAAATTCTCCTTCCTGTTTTATGCCAGAAGAATGATGAGAACAGATTTTTATCAGGGATCAGTTTTCCTCTCATTGCTGTTAATAATTTGGCAATGACTTGAGTAGTTCTTCATTCTTTATCTTCTGCTGGGGGGTGCAGAATAGAAAACTTTCAAACAAAATTCCTTCTTTACACATATCAAAATCTGTCAATCTGTCATTCATTAGAAACCTGTGTTTGCCTGAGAGTGTAGCTTACTTGAAAATGATCTGGGTATTTCTCTGAGCTAGTCAGGGCCTCTCCAGCAGTCTGAACAGGATGGGGTCAAGACCCAAGGAGACCAGATTGGAACCAGACCTAAATCTGTCTTTAGATTTTTATTTTATGTCTTTAAGTGTTTAGTCTACATGTATCCAGGTGCCTGTCTCATGCAATATAGAGTAGAGTGAATTGGATCTTCTGGAACTTAAGTTAACTTAACAATTTGTTACCAGGAAAGAATCCTGGGACCTCTGCAAGAGCAGTCAAAATTCTTAACTGCTGACTTAGCTCTCAAGCCCCAACAGAAACAAATTTTAATTCGAGAATAAAAGGAAGTTCTCTTTACAGAATCCTAAACCCAGCACCACTGTTTGTGGTGCAGTGTTAAAAAATTGGAATGAGTCAAGAGCATTCACGTGATGACTTCCACCAGACCTGTGCTGGAGGTGCTGACCGTGCTCAATTACCAGCTAAGTAATTAAAAGCAAGATTTTATCTGAAGGCCAGATATATATAGTGGAATTATTTTTCTATTGATATTACATAAATGTGAAAATTCAGGTGAATTAATGGAATAACAATCTTATATAATTGTACCAGTATTCAAGGCAAAATCCCCACCAAACTATACTGAAATCTCATTCATGAGCAAGTCATCAGTGAAATTTAAAATTTTGAGATTTACTGCATCACAAATGATTAAATACTCTCATGATGTGTAGATGCTCTGAAATGTTCTGACAATAAAATATAGAAAAGCATTCATAAAATTATAATTTTAATAAGTGGTTGGCTAGAATACATACATGGAGAGAAACACTAATGGAAGGATGTTGGGTATTTCTAATTTGATCCACTACATTGATCTTGATGCGACCAAGATTCCAATGTTTCTTGTGGAAATTATAACTTGCTATAGTACAGGAGAAGTTCTTCAACTCACCCATAATATGCATTTACCTGAACTAAACAAATGAAGGAATCACTGCTCTTATCTCAGTAAGTACTTCCTCTTTGAAAGAATACCCAGGTAATTCCTTCCAGAAGCACAACTTGGAAATAAAGGAAGTCAGGTGCTTTTTCTAGGAGATAAATATATACTCTCAGAAATGTATCACATAAGAAAGAAAAGAATGCATTCGTGGTTCATACAGAAGACCAAAAGTATTCATTGAGATTTCCACCCTGTAGCATTCTTGTACTTGGTGTGCAGTATAAGGGAGAGATTTGGCTCAATGAGCCCATTGAGACACATGCGGAATCTGCAACGAAGAGAAGCCCTGAAGCTGGATTGTGACACTTGGCATTTCTCTCTAAACATGGAGAGATCTGTGAATTATGCCAGAAGTCAGTAAAGGTACAATCCCCCACCCCCAATGTGGGACCAGCTCTGGCAGGCAGAGTCCTGAGTTTCACTGTACTCAGAGCTGGGATTCTTGTTCTCTTTGTGAAGCAGAGACATCCCCATAGTTAAGGTCCATAACCATGTCCTCAGCACATTCTGCTCATCTCCTCACCAGTTGTCTCTGCTGGCATTCGCCTTCGAAACTCAGCCACCTGCATCTACTGTCATAAGTTTGGAGATCTGTTTAGTCTGGCTATTTCCCTTTCTTACCTAAACTGTGACTGTGATCTGGCATTTAATGACACGTGTCAGAGAAGAATAAGATAGGTGCTGTTCTGAGGGCTTCCTAAGTTCACCATCCATTACTGCAAACTTGTCCAACTTTTTTTGGTATGTGGTTGAGGAACTTTCCAGAATGCACACTCAGAATGTGGTTACATCATCACCATATACATATAGGGCTCACTAATTGCCCTTTACTTGGTCCTGGGATGCCTGAGCACCCTGGCCAAGATGAACTTCAGTGTGGTTTTCCTGACCAGGAATCTACAAGACAAATTCAATGAAGCCTTCTGCATGCTGTAGCATCTGGGTCACATTACTCTCTATGTACTGCAGAGGATGGACAGGGAACACGGATTTAGCTTGCCTCAAACCACATATGCCCAAGTCATGACAGTGGCAAGACTTCTCATTCTTTCTGTGGTGAAAGAATAATTTAATGTCAAAGCATTATTTAATACATTGGTGGTAACATCATGTAAACATATGCTCAGTGTGGGGAGATCTCTGTAACAGGTTTCAGATGCTATTTGGATGGCATTATTGGTCTTTTCATGGCTGAACAAAGGGGAGGAACATTGGCCATGAACTCCCAGAGAACCACATAGACGCCAGTAACATATTATTTAGTGTGAGAGATCAAGGTGGGGTTTCCTTCTTTTTTCGGTTTCCCTCAACATTTGTTAGTAGGAGAGAAGCCCTGCATAAATGGTATCTCCAACTGCTTTTCTTGTGTTTTAGAAAATAAATATTAATTGAAATATGTTGTTTTAATTAGGGTGTCATTAGGTGTCCATCACTCTCCCACTCAAATGCTATTGTGACTAGAAGGGATTGTAGAATAGGACAAGGCACTACCCTTTAAGTTGCCATGGGAAACTCATCAAGGTTTCATCCCTCATTCTCAATGGTTATGGATATAGAAAGGAGAAATTTGAACAAGAGTAAGATGTTCCTTGCCCTGGAATTCTAAAAGAAGGCCAAAAATGTTTCGGTAAAGTGGTGCAAGTTCTTAAGTGAGACTGGAGCTCCCAGGCGTCTTTAGCACTTGGTTCGGAACTGATGTCACTTGATTTGGAGTGACTTCTACAGGAGAAGCTCTGCAGTGAAACTTTCAGTGTCTGACCTCGGGATTGTATGATTTCCCAGACTTTAGCCTCCTACCAATTCCAATATATCATCTCTGCCTAGAATTTATAGAGATGAGATCTTAGTGATGTGCTGAGAGGCAGTCAATATAAGGGACAGTTCTACATTCACAGTCAATTTAGGTGAGATTAATAATATACCTGTTCATTACACATGGAGTGAGCTTACACACATTTTGAACAGCATTGCTTAGGGTAACGATAACTTCTATGAGTTTCACTGTGAAAAGGAAACCCAAAATGAATATCTCTCACATCAGAAACTTAACACACAGCCTTAGCAAAGATCTCACACCCACTGTATGCACAGAAAGAACCTGGAAAATAATACATGGCAATGAATCCAATATAAGAAATTTTAGCATGCACTATTAAATAACATTTGACTCATAAACCATTTGTAATTGAATATCAACGGAAGGAACCATACATTGTTGTGTGCATGCACTCACTCATGTTTAGAAGTGTGGTATGCATGTATCAACATGCTCGTTGGTCATAGCACAGACAAGCTCAGGTGTCATTCTTCACCTACCTTCTTTAAACCGGGATCTTTCTATTTCTCGAGTGTGAGTGTTGTGTGCTATAGGTGCCAGGTTTTGGATACCATCGGTGCCAGGTGTTGGCTACCATGGGTGCCAGGTGTTGGCTAGCACAACCGGGTCCCTCGGGGGCGGGAGTGAGGATGCCCAGAGTCAACGTCACAGACCCTGGGAGAAAGTGGAGCCACGATCTCATTGAATTTTAGAAAGAAACAGGATTCATACTTTTGTCAGGCTTAGGGGAGGTCTTTATCTAGTCATTTGACGTGGTTCATTCTGGTAGGTCCTGAACACCTGACGACCTGAAGTTCATTGCTCTCATTGGTCCTGAATGGCTGCTAGCCTGGGAGCTGCCCAGATTCGATCCCAGGAAGTGTTCACTGGGCACGTATGCTCAGTATCGGTTCTGGCTTGTTCTAGGCCAGCAGGCCGGGAACCTGCCTGACCTTGCCAGAATCATCCCACATGTGTGCACCAGGTTATATGGACCAGGGCATCCAGGTATTCTTCTGCTCTTCCATCCTACACCATCCTAGGCATGTTGGAGTTGGCTCTGTGCACCGCTGTGTCTGAGTTTATCTAGACCCAAGTCTCAAGTTTTCAAACATGTCTTGAACTATTAAATACTGACCCATCTCTACAACAAATGTTTTAAAGATGTTCTCGACAGTGTAATGGCCTAGAAAGTGCAGAATTTACTGTAGTGAATAACATTGAGTAATTTTAGACACTGATAAGTGCTTTTTTGACCCAAAAGAAACACAAGTCAATGTCAGAAAATAATTATATCCTTTATACGAAAGAATTTTGGTAAAATTTTTACTTTTACTGCAATATTTTCTTCATACAGAAGATAGTTTGTAATAGCGGTCAAGGACTTATATTTACAGTCCACATATTCAAAGACTAATAACACGTAGACTTTTCCCCTTTTCTTTCAAGGAAACAATGATTGGAGTATTCAATAGAATTATATTCAACGTCTTAGTTTTATTTTCTTCGTGTGGCTCATTTCTTCTCTGATTTTTTGAAAGATGGACTTACACTTGATCTTCAGAAACAGTTTCAATGTGAAGACTGTAATATCAGTGAACAACTGTAAGGTACTGAACCTAGGACACATTCTGTCTATTTAGTTTAAAAGTGTAGCTGGAACTTTGAGGAGACACCTCTCAGGCCAAATCTTACCTTTTTATTACATATAAGGGAAATGGTTGTACTAACCCTGCACTAAGGCTGAGAACATCAGCTCTTAAGCTTCAGGTTTCCCAAAAATGTGTGCTACACAAATTTGTTTAGAAAAGAAACTGCATAATTATTTAGACAGAGAACAAAGCCTGAATACACAGAGAAAATCAAATGGTACCTGTGATATCAAAAGGTACCTGAGATGCATTGGTGGCCATCTGTAACAGTTTGTGTGGAGATCCCATTACCAAATCTTGGGAAACAGTGTATCCTCATGCTCAGTCATCACTGGAGATGAACGCACATCCTCAAATTAAAGAAAGTCACAGTGTCCCTGCACAGTGAGGGATGGGGACAGCCTGTTTCTCTTTTAGAACTCCAGCACAGCAGTGCTTCTCCACTGCTGTGTTACACCTATGCTCTCCACTACTCCTCTTGAACCTTCTCTTCATGTGTGGGATTCTATGACCTAGCAGACACGGATCAGTCAAGGAAAATAATTTTGAAAGTTTGAATTTTCATCTGGGTTTGTTGTTGTACATGTATTTTCTGGCTTTCTAGATGGTCTCAGTTTGCCAAACTTTTCAAAACCCAAAATTATAAGTGATGCTTAGAGTAGACTGATTAGTGAAATAAGTACCTAGGAATAATCTATTTTTCCTAGGATGAATTCTATGAATGATCCTTACATTTTTCTCCTCTAAACCTCTCTTTAACTTCTGGAGAAATGCACTTAGAGCCAGAAGTTTTATGATTTTGTTTTCACTATTTTGTTTCCATTTTGGAATAATGTGCATTCTAGGAAAATATTCAATTTGGTCTAAGAATCAGTAGTGTTTTCTCCTTAATAATCCAGTTCCAAGGGATCTAACACCCTCTACTGACCTCTGCAGGCACTGCAGAACATGGGTGCACTTACATACATAGAGGCAAAATACCACCCAATGCAAAATAAAAGTACATTTAATAACTTTCTATGTGAACACAAGCAAAACATGTTACGCATTCTGGAGACCTTTCTATTTTCTCAATGAAATGAAGCTGAGCCAGAAGGATGGCTCAGCATTTACGAGCATTGGCTGTTCTTACAGAAGTCCCAGGTTCCTTTCACAGGATCCACATCATTGCTAATAACCATTCATACCCCCAACAGCAGGGGAACTGATGCCTTCTTTGGTCCTCTATGGGCATTGCAGAACACAGGTGCATGTACATACATGCAGGCAATATACTCATACACACAAGTAAGACCAAAATTATTAATGAAAAAGAATTTAGCTAACAAGTTTGCTAGAAATTTACGCTCCTTAATAATACAAGTTGGAAACTGTTTTTGTTAAAAGAAATTTGTTTCTCTGGTGCAGTGTATGTAGTTCACCAGATCAAATGCACAGTCCTGTGCTTCTTACAGAACAACCCAGCCAATGGAAGATCACCATCTGTCAGTTACACTTCCCTACAACCAGTCTCCTTACTGGAAACTATGCTTCATAGAATCCTAGAGAGAAGAGAAGCACCAGAATGTGTGTGCACCATGAGAGCGGATGCAGTAATTAGTTCCCAGTGGGAATCCTAGTCCATCGTGTCTATGAGCAGGACAGAGAGGACACCCCAGAAGCTGCTCAGTCCACACAGCAGAATGCCTCTGCAAGTGCATTCTGACAGAGAAAATCTGGGAAGTGCCAACGCTGTTGCTATTTAGTCCATGTTGGAAAGTGAAGGAAGCTGCAGACTATCACTGGACGATTGCAAGAGCAACAGCCGTAAGACTTGGCACACGGGGCAAGAAAAAGAACACATGAAGACATTAAACAACATTTTCTCTTTGTTTAGGAGCCAGTCACGTGGGTTTCCTATTCACAATCAAAGCCTGTCTCTAGATGTTTTGACAGGACACATATGTAAGCCAATTATCTCTTAAGTGCTTGCAAACAAAACACACATTACAACGATCAGTGACAGATGCGAATATACTCTCATAAGTGTGGACACTGTCTCTCACAAGCATTTGAGGCAAGTGAGGAACAGGTGAAAATGCACACAAAGACGTCACCCAACTCTGTGTTATGTAACTGACTGTGACAAGCTGCTCATTTCACACACAGATGAGCAGACCGCAAGTAACAGAAATCAGGCACAAAAGCACTTCCTGCCACCTCACAAATGGATGGGGCTAGGTTCATTGCTTTAATGGGTTATTAGTAGCCAGGTGTGTTGGTACAAACTTTATAACCAGCACTGGGAAACACAAACAGGCGAATGGTCCCACAATTATGAAGAATACTGCTACTACTGCTGGGTACGTGCTGAAACTACATAGAAAGCCACTGCTGAAGACTTCACATGCTGCAGTAGCAAGACACGGAGAAATGATGCTGGAACCGGTTGCAAGCTTCCTCCTTATGGCTGGCTTGCAATTTGCCAGGTGCCCTGTAGATTACGGGGGAAGAATTATCACCAGCTAGAAATCCTGTGGGCTCCAGTACCAACAAGACAGGTAGACCATGCTTCCTCATGAAACACTGGCACAACTACTGTCCAAGTATAACACACAGCTTTCAGATTGGGATGACAGCCCACTCCACAGGAGACAATATGTGTCTGACATTATAAGTAAAGAAGAGCACTTAGTTGAGAAGCAGATGGGATGTGCCTCACAGATTCCTTTCTGAACATTTCAGTTCAGGCCTGCAGGTCACTGCTACTGTCAGCTACAGTCTGTCCTGGATAGTTTTACTCCAGTATGTCTTCTTTCATGTAAATAAAAATGACTCTTACATCTAAAGACATTACCACATTCTTCACATCCATACGGTTTCTCTCCAGTATGAATGCTTTCATGTAATTGAACCTGACTGTATTGTGTAAAGGCTTTACCACATTCTTTACACACATAGGGTTTCTCTCCAGTATGAATTCTTTTTTGCACTTGAAGGTTATGTGTATCATGTAAAAGCTTTTCCACATTGTTCACATTCATGTGGTTTTTCCCTAGCATGAATTTTTCATGTACATGAAGTTAACTGTACCGTGTAAAAGCTTTACGACATTCTTTACATGCATAGAATTTTTCAACACTGTGTATTCTTTCATGTCCTTGGAGAGAAGTGGAAGAACTCAGATATTTCACACATATATTACACTAATAATGCTTTCTTAAGTTTGAGTTCCTCCTGATGTGTGAAGTGATTTGCCGTAAGCAGAGGCCTTTCTGATGATTCTTTGTATTGTTGGAGGGTTTTGCACTGTCTGTTTCTTGATGTATTACCACCAGACGTTGGAAATCAAAATAAATTAAAAATGCCTTATTTTCAAAAGGTCCATTCGCAGTGTGAGGTCTCAAATATCCTTGACAGCTTGTGAGGGAGTTCGAGTTCTCGGGGCTGTTTCCATATTCCTCACACTCCTATGGCTCGTACTGAGTGTGCCTGGCAAGATGGTTACTGAAGGGCGAATGACACAGGGAAACCTTTCCTCACACATTGATTTCACATGCTGTTAGGTCACTAGAAATTTTCAGGATCATATTGGCATTTGCTATCCAAGTGAAGTTGCTCCATCCTGATGATGTTTATTCTCACAGTATGACTCAAACATGGAACTTCTATGAAAATGACAAGTACATTAGTAAGAGTCAATTTGCAAATATTACAAAGTGTGGGAATTGAACGCAGGTCCTCTACAGGAATAATCAGTGCTCTTAACCACTAAGCCATCTCTCCATGTCCCACAAGCACAATTTTAATTAAATAATAAATATGACACACAAACAACATTTAAAGATCCTACCTCAGTACTTTCTGAAATATTTTACGTAATGTCATATCCGAAGAAAGTAAGTATAAAGGAACTGAATGCAGTCAGTCATGGTGACATGTTGGTAGAGTCACAGCTGCATTACAGAATGAGGCAGAAGTACACATGACTCAGGATTCCAGGTCAGCCTGTGCAACACAGCTAACACCTATCTGAGAAAGAAAAGAGGGAGGACAAAGGGATGGGCGTGGGGAAGGGTTAACAAAATTCATGATTTCATTTTATACTAGTAAGAGAAACATCCATGAATCACCACAACAGACAATTTTGTACTGAAGAAAAAACTGACTAGGCTCCACAAGAGTCTAACAATTATCAAAATGAAAGTACATAGTGATTTTAGGCTAACTGACTTCAAAGACTTCCAAAACCAAAGTAAATACAAAGAGTCAAAATTAATGGCCACATATTGAAAATCAGGTCACAGAATTGTCCTGAGAATTTTCCAGCATGAGACATGGGGTTTGGCCCCGCCCCTGTAATTCTGATTCCATGGAAGGAAACTGGGAACTGCTGTCCAATTACAAGAATTAGTGCTTTACTTACAAAGGATTGGTCACCAGGGAGAGGGATCCCATATAGGGAAGAGTCCAGCATATTAAGCAAAAGAATTACACCCCGACCTCCAAGCTACAGCATGGCTCCTCAGCATTTCCTGTTTCCTCTTTTTCCACTGCCCACCTACTCATGTTCCTGATTGATTGGAGAATGGTCAAATCCATTGGTTTCCTTCCTGTCAATATACTCCTGCAGGCTGGTCTTCCGCTGAGGGGAAGAATAGCTATATTTCGATCTAGACATGTCCAGCCAGTGTTCAGCCATCGAAACAGAGAGAAATTCCAGCTACATTCATCTACAAGAGTCCAGGGAGCTGCCTCAGGAAGTAAAGGACTTGTCACACAAACGTGATGATCTGAATTTGTTCCCAGAACCCGGAAAAAGCAGAAAACAGAGTATAAGAAACAAAAAATTGTTCCCCAGACAATTGTGACATGCACAAGGTCATGTACATACAAATTATAGACACGATTATATTTTAGAACTCAGATCATCATCATTTGTAACCTGATCCTTAGTGACCCATTACATAATTCAAAGGTACCCCCAAATATATCCTTACAACCAATGGTGACCTATAAGATAAATGCTACTAAAATAAATTCCCACCTACAATATCAGTCTTAATAAAATATCATGTGTTGCAGCAGCAGTATGTCAGATATGGACATTGATCAGAAAGAAATCACAGACGACCAGGTCTTCGCTACCCCCAAAGGCTTTTCCACAAAATCGCTACAAACCTATTGCCTTTGTGAACTTCACCTCCAGATCAGCCCACCTTACCCTGTAGGTGAATCCAAAGTGAAACTGGGTTTCACGTTCAGGAGGCAGAAATCCATTGTGCTCAATGGGATGCCATGGCTTGGAGTGTTGAGAAAAGTTCTTTTCACAGAACTGGCAGTTATATCACACATACACATGCCTTTTTCATTAGCTCTATACACAATTGGGACCTATGTTGAGCCTACATCCTCCATACCCTGATCTAGGGGAAGGATTTAAAATCTGTATAAATTTGAACCTCAGACCTTTTCATACTCGGGTGGTACCAGGTCTGTTCATACCAGAGAAAGACCCTCAGAAGAAACGAATCTACTACAGTCTAGTTTAATGGGTTTAATGCAGAAGAATGGATGAGCCCTTACCAGACCATGGCTGACAGAAAAAAAAGCTGTATCATTGAAAACCCTCCACAGAAGGAGTAATGGCTCACAAAATCACTCCATCTAAAAAGGTTCCTGAAGAAATACTGTGAAATTTCACTGTCAGAGAGTCAGCATCTTAAGCATTCATTAGTGTTTATATGTTAATCTTTACATGTATATATAATGTTGGTGAGGGCACTGTGAACGTTGCTTCAGAAGATTACTGAGCATCTAATGTTACATTAAAAAGTGCATAATTTTTCTTTATGAGTGTGGCCATGACTCTGAGTGAATGCCTTTTGTATTTAGTTCCCTCAGAGACCAGAAGACCGTGTGAGATTCTTTGGAATGGAAGTTACAAGGAGCTGTGAGACCTAGACATGGTTCCTGGAACCTGAACTCCAGTTTTCTAGATGAGCAGCAAGTGTTCTCAACTGCAGAACCATCTCTCCAGCCTCCTAAGTATACTTTTTCAGTTTTTTAAACCTCTCTGTTCCCTTCATGAGAAAATACTAATACAGAAGAAATACCTACGGAACACTCCAATCCTACCTCAGGCCTTGAAGCTCTTTGTTGTTGTTGTTCACTTTTCTGACAGAGCCTCTGAGCCCCTATGTGTATCCATCTATGTTCTGTGACTTCTAACACAAAGAAAAAAGGGGTAACAGGGGAGACACTTGTTCAGCCTGGCCTACAAACAATCTACAAATTCGGTCTTATCTCCATTAAAATTCCAAATCAATCAATGTCCCAATACCCAAAATCTTATAAAGGCAAAAGTAGGGAATTCACTGCAATTACCAGGCACAGGAAAGGACTTTCTGAACAAGACTCCTATGGCACAGGCATTAAGTCCACAGTGGAAAAGCTGTACCTCATGAAACAAAAAATTCCTGCATAGCAAAAGACTCTATCATTCAAGTGAACAGGCAATGTCCAGAATGGTCAAGACTCTTTACCGCCTATATATCTGACTCAAAGATCATATGTAGACTATTGAAAGAACCACAAAATCTAAAAAATCAAAAAATACAAATAAGCAGATCAAAACTCGAAGCAAAGAATTAAACCAGTAGTTCCCAAAGATGAAACACCTCTGACTGAGAAATACTGAGACATTGTTCAACATCTTGAACCCTCAGGGAAATGCAAATTAAAAGACCTACATGATTCATCTCACCCAGTCATAATGGCTAAGATCCAAAACAAATGAGGACAGATACTGGCACAGAGGTGAGGAAAGGTCACACTTATTCACGGCTGCTGGGAGTCAAAATGGTGCAGCCAACTAGAGAAATCATTGTGAAGATTCCTCAGAAAGGGAAAAATACAACTCCCATGGGATCCAATCATATCACAGTTGAGACTATACCCTGCAACTCTATATCCCAGTACAGAGATCCCTGTTCAACCATGTTCACTGCTGCACCATTCATACAAGCCAGGAAATGGAAACAATCTTGATATGTATACACTGATGAGAAGACAGGGAAAATATGGAACATTTGTATCCGATGTTGACTAAAAGAGAGACCCACAACTGACCAATGTGCAGTGAGTAAGAGACTACAGACTGCTTATCCCAGAATAGTCCACCTGTATTAAAGTTTGGCCTCCCAAGGCTCAGGGATCATTATGCAAGACAGACCTGGATGGTTCTCAGAGTCAGAGGTGGTAGAGGACCACACCGAAGGTTTTCCAGACAGCTGGGCAATCACAAATCTGATCTCACAGTAGTGGGGACGCATGCACAAGTCCCCACCTTAGCATAATTGAGTCAAAATCCCAGCATAGAAGATGGGAAGTGTATAGGAAACCCCAAATCTAGCTGAGGAAGCATTGGAAAGCATTAGCTGCTGAAAGGGGAAGATTCAGTCTTCTTCAAGTAGTGACTATGGGTATCTAAACCAGTCTTCAGAGGACGGACACATGTGGACAGAAGTTTGACTGTGTAGGCCTTTAAACTATGGAAAAAATTATATACTGGCCTGTGTGAAGTAATGGGGAGGTGCTCAGAGGGGAAAAGGCCTAAATATGAACAAAATATACTGTAAGAATTTGAGCAATTCAGTTATGAAAACCTTTTAATGATGATTTATAATTAATCACTTTTTCCTTTATAAAAAATAAAAATTAAATGAATATGCAAAGGAAAGGTAACAATGGAAGACATGATGTTGGGAAGGGATCAGCATGGAAGGCCTGGAGGACTGTGGGATAATGAATGTGATCAAAAAGATGTTTGATCAAAGAAGCATGAACTTCTGGAATCAATAAACATTATACATGTTCATTCTGACACATATGGCCTGCTGCTTTCTTACACTGAACTTCTTTCTCATCTGTTCTTTAATGACTGAATAGTTTCCTCCCTACTTTGTGGTCTGTTTGGGATTTATTTTATTCTGGACTAAGAGGCCAAGAACTCAGACATATTCAGCTTAGGCCCTGACAGCCCTAACATAAGCAGTGCTTGAAAGAATATTGAAGGATGAATAGGAATGGCAGAAACGAAGAAACAAATGTCAGTCACTTGACCTACGACATTAGAAAATGGAGAAAAGTACAGGAAATGAGATCTGGAAAATAAAATTATAGACAGGAAGTCAGTAGACAACACCAGTCGTTATAATAGTGGGTCTTTGCAAAACATCAACAAGAACCCCCGGGGACAGTGGCTCCTACTTGTAATCTCATCACTCTGTAAATGGAGGAAGGAGAATCATCAAGACCTCAAGGACAAAATCGTAATACATACCCAGGGGGTCATTTTCTGCCTAGATGTGGACACATGGCAGCCCTTCCCAGGTCTGCATTTGCCATGGGGAAGTCACTACTCTACCATCTAACTGGACTAACAATTGCACCATGGCCTTCATCACACCCAATTCCACCTTTCCCGTAGTAATCAGTATGCCCTTTCTAAGAACTGATCTACGAGCTCTGCTCACCTGACGGCATTCTTAAGGCACAGTGGGCATCATGTAATGTGGGCACAGGAGTGGGTGGACATTTGTGTTTATCCTTTACTGTCAGCCGAGTTAGTCATTGGAGAATAGCCTATCTCAGGGACCCACACATTCCTTAATGACCAAGTTCATCCTATTCCTGTAGGACTCAAAAAACCACTGGGCCTCTGTTACATGTAACAATAAAAGGAAGATATTGCAATGGTGTTCAGGAGGTAAGAGCAAAGCTAACACAATTCCCTTCAGGAATGAGGTTTATGAAGAGAAAGGGCTTTTCAAACATGATCAGATGGTGTGAGAATGTACATTGGATAGAAAATATACAATATATGCGACAGGCCGGACATGATGGTTACCATAGGGAGAAGATAGGCCCTGCCATTAAAACCTGGAGAGGGGACTGGACAGATGGCTCAGTGGTTACCACAGGACATGAGTTTGATTCCTACCAGTCAAAGAAACCACTCACAGCAATATGTAACTCCAGCTCCAAGGGAATCCCTTGTCCTCTGACCAAGTGAACACCTACACTCATGAGTGCACACATTCAGACACAGGTATGTATCAAAAAGAAACCTTCAAAAAACTCCATAGCCTCGAGAGAACCTTCACTTAGAATAAGTCATATAAGAGATAGAGAGAAAAAGAGAGAAAGAGCCAATGAAGTGGATGGTGGTGGGTGACCAGAGGAGCCTCTTCAACGGAAGACTACACACCAATCCTCAGAGGACATTCACCTAAAAATTCCAGCAATCTCAACAACAAAAGAAATACCAGACACTTAGTTTCACAACACTGGACTTAGTACATCACAGCTTACCGGACGAAGACCATGCAGCAGCCAAAAATCATAATTTAAGTACTATGAAGTCACAGCACAGACTGCTTCTTAACTCTATCCAGAGAGAGGAGCAGGGAGGTGTAGCACTCAAGGTTTATTTTAGCAGGAGAGACAGCAAACGTGGAGTAAGGACACACTGCAGAGTGGAGGCGCACAGAGCCTAGGGGCAGCTGCAAGGGGCTTCCTCTACTGTGCAGATTAGTCAGTCTTGAGCCACATTTCTCCTCCCCTTGCCCCGCTCTGAAGCCAGAGTGGTCCCTTTCCTGGAATGGTCGGAGGCTTAGTTTGAAGAACATTTTGTCCAAAATACTGTTAAATTGGATGTAAGAACATTGAGGGCGGGAAGCTGGTACCCGGAAGCGCGCAGGATACAGGTCCAAAGCCAACACAGACCGGCAGGAATCAGCCCAGCCCGCTCCACGGCCGATCTTCCCTTCTGGGGTAAGCAGACTCCACACTCACCATGGCCTGACTTCCCACTTCACCTTCAAAGAGCTCCCTGCAGCATTGTGAGCAGAACGGTGCGTCTGTTCATCCTGGAGCCAAGCCAGCAGAGTAGAACCCGCAACATGGCGCGTGATGGAGCCCGCCCCTTGTTCCACCTCCAGTCCCTGCTCCTTATTGAGCAGGATAGCCGGGATCCCTGAATGGTTAGCGTCACCCATGATGTCTGAGTAGCAGGAGGGGCTAAAATGATGGAGAAGCATATGTCTTCCTAGCCCTGGCATCCGCACCAGGCACAGACCCTGTCCAACTGTAGACTGGCTTCCAAACTCTGCTCATAGCCTAGCACAGCAGCTACTGGTGTATTCAGTAACTCAATAGGCACTTCCTCTTCATCCTCCATGGCATAGGGTCGCTCAATCAATTACATGTTAAGTGTCCGATGTCATTATCATCTTACCTCCAATGTAGAAATTCATCCAGCTCTCCATAGGTGACATCAGTGTTAAGCCTAGTGTCTGCTGCCCTTCGGATCTGCATTTTCCACTCGGGCTCTTTTGGGATTGTATTAGAACCCAGGCCTGCTCCTTAACAAGCTAGACTTTCTCTGATGCCACATCTCAGAGCCTGAAGAAACCAGGCCTTTCTGTCCCCACAATACCACAACTTTTGCTCCTTTCCTGAGAGACAGTTAAGAAGCTGACAGTGCTGTGTATTCAGAACTTCTAATTTACAGGTGAAATGGCAAATCTGACTTCAGTTTGCCCCGCCCCCATCTGCTCTGCCTTGCAGGTCTCAAGCAGGTCCCATGCAGGTTGATTCTGCTGGGGTTTCAGGAAGTACATTATTTTCCAAGACAACACATTCAGCCAGGCAAAGCATCCACTACAGCTCCAGGGAGTCAATGCCCCTGCAGTCCTCAAAAACTGGTTTTTCTTAAGTAAAAGTTCTAATCCTTTTATTAGCTAAAAATATTAGCTAAAACAGCTGACCTTCCACTGTTGTTGTGTGACTATTGGACCCTTATAGTGCCGGGACTACTGGGAAAAGACCACCCAGTCAAATTTCAAATTGGTAAAATATATTAGTTGTAGTGACTACATCCCAAGTTTGAGAATTTTGAATGCAGTAACTGATGAGGACCGAGGTGAGAGGTGGGGGTGGGGATTCTGTTTCTAAAATCAAAAACCTTCAGTCATCACAAGGTATTTGCAGTCAGGCAACTTTATGCGACCTGGTTAAACTGTACAGGTAACACTTTCAGGTATCTTAGATAAACAGGGTGTTGCTCTAACAGGCATGCTACTTCCTGTTGAGCAGAGCAAGATTTGTAGTTACAGCATCTGGGTGGCGCCAATGTGGGTAGCTCTTTCTCAGAATAGAGCCCTTAGGGTAGAGAGAGGAGGGATTTGCTAGATCCAGCCAGCCTAGGTTAAGAATGCAAAATCAAGGAGGGAAGAAGTTGGAGTCACTCATACCCACAGGCCCTGCCTCTGTGACAGTGCAGCTATGCTTACTGACTTCGCCCTGGTGTAATATAATTGTGGATTTAAGCTTTATAAGGCCTGCTCTGTCTCTCCTCAGGATCAGCAGTTGTGCTGGGATTGAACCTGCTTCTCCCCAAAGTCAATTACTGACTAAAGGATTCTTAATGTGAGCATCACCTTGAGGCTATCGTCCATGCTTCCCAGAGGATAAAAAGCTGGTCATACTCAGTACCTGGCTCCTCCATCTCATAGGCAACACTGGAATGAAACACATGCTGTGGAACACCTGCTACCCCCTGAAGTCAGACTTCTTTCTTTTATCCTGGAAATTTCTCTGAGAACTTCTCTTGTCCTTCCCTGAGCAGACCTCTTTTCTGTTGGAAACTTCCCTTAGATTACATTATCCCTCTTAAATAAGTACCTTTCTATGCAATTTATTACCAAAATATATTATAATATTGTGTTGCATAATGATAAACTGTCAGGTTACAAATGACACATTCAGTAGAGGAAAATGCCCTGTGTCCTTTGAACTGATTTACTTGTGTTGTATTTGGAGCAAAGAGGATATCTTGAATAGACCATGTGCACATGTGTAAGTGCACCTGTGTCATACAGTTCTCAGAGTGGTGAGAAGAGGGCATCAGCTCCATTGAAGCTCAAGTTAGGATGGTTGTCTCCTTCCACGTAGCTGTTGGGAACTGAACCTGGGACCTGGGAAAGTGTGTCTTTTCTTTATCAGCTGAGCTAACTCACCAGCCCAGCTTCTTAACTCTTAAAGTTTTGGGGAGTGGGCCTCAACCAAGTGACCATTCATTCCCTCAGCTGTCTCTCAGAACTCTGATGATGGGTCAGGCTACACTCACGTGTTTATTCCTAAAGGTTTCTGCAGCTTCAATGTGGAAGTTTAAAATCCCCTCCATCCTCCTCTCAGTAAACAATCAGGCCTTTTTATCCCTAGCATTTTATTCATGCAAGATCAGCAGGTTTTTCAAACTCCCCTCTTTGCTATTGAATGTGTGCATTGTTCAAGCATTTTGGTATGTTAATTGAAGTGATACCTGGTTATTATCTCTTTGGGTGGCTTATCAAACTGTAGTTACCAAGGATTCACCCTGTCATCAGAGCAAAGTACCTGGCTTTGTTGATATTAGTTAAAGGTCATTAGTCCAGATTATGTGCATTAAAATGTGGTGGTACATACCTTTAATCCCAGCACTCTGGAAGCAGACGCAGATGGGTGTCTGTGAGTTCAAGACAAGTCTGGCCTACATAGAGAGTTCCAGGCTAACTGGGACTGCAGCGCAAACCTGACTCAAAAACACGAAAAAAAAAAAAAAAAGAAACAAACAGTACCAAAAAACATCATTCCTACATGTTATATGTTTGATTTTTATGTATATGAATGTATATGAATGTGACTCTGTATTTCTCAATAAATCTGTGTTCAAAACACTCTGCTGTTTTAGATTTCTCTTATCTTTCAGGTCTTTAATTGAAAAACCAAACCTGACTATAACCCTGGATAGACAACGTGCCAACGGAACACTGGAATGAAGGCTGAAGCAGTGAGGAGGTCATGGTCTCTTGTAACAAAGTTCCAAAGTTCCAAAAGCATGTCATATCCTGGGAATGAAGGACAGCCACTACTGCTGGCAATGAGATCTGGGAAGGACAGTGCTTGTAGCTGTGTAGGTGAAGCATTCACTGCAGTGGATACCGCAGGGAGATCGAGATCCAGAATTTGGGAGTGTCTCTGCTGAAAGCTGTTTTCAGTGACTGGAGCTGGATGAGGAGAAAGGCCATGTGTGCTGGAGTGGACTGAGCTGCTACATGCTGTTGGGGTCAGAAGATGCCGATAGAAGCCTGAAATGGCAGAAATATAGCTGAAAGATGGGGTGTTATTCAGGCAGCTGAGGTTTAACTTTGTCCAAGCATTTCCTTGTTATGCCTCCAGTCAAAGAGCTAAGTATCAAGTGGAAGAAAGACGAGAGTGAGGATGTCCAATCGTACAGAGTGGACACAAGATTCCCTACTGGGTATAGTACTAGCAGGTTAGACCCAAGCTTTGACATATTACTTCGAAAATATCTCAAAATCACATTTTGTTTTTAAAATTAAGGTGCTAGAAAAATTTCTTAGCAGTTAAGAGCCAGCTCTACACTTGCAGAAAACCAAATTTCCTTTAATATCAGCGACATCAGGGAGCTCACAACCACTTGGACCTCCAGTTCCAGGAGATCTGACATCTTTGTTCTACGTGGGTGCACACATTCATATTCATGTACACTTGCACAGGCATGCACACGCAGATAAAGAAAATCTTTTTAGTCTAATAAATTTTAACATTCTGTAGATATGACGTTTAGATACAACTTTGTGTTACAGATATTACAAGAATATCTTCCCTAGCAAAAGCAAATGCTGAGCCACATATTCTAATAGTTCTGAAATAAACCATACAGA
Organism: Eospalax fontanierii; assembly: GCA_035773235.1. Lineage (NCBI taxonomy): Eukaryota > Metazoa > Chordata > Mammalia > Rodentia > Spalacidae > Eospalax > Eospalax fontanierii. Next base: position 82,854,218 of record CM069532.1, on the reverse strand, counting down.
ACAAAAAGAAGTTACCTTGCAAACAAAGGCCGCAGAAGGAAGTAAACAAAGAGACAAAACAGAAAGCACTGTTTACCCAGAGGTCAAACAAGCCATAACCTGGAAACAACACAAACTGCAGCAGTACGAGTTCTTAAGGAACGTGATGGGAGTGCTGAGGATGGGAAGGAAAAGCCCCCACATGAAATCCTTTGACCAAAGGCAGGGAGTTACCGAGGTAAGGAACCACAGAGAAACCCTGTTCTTCTGCCTCCTGGAACAACTTAGATCTCAATAAATTGCTTGAGATTGCAGAAGCTAGATGTATCTTGATGGTCTTCAGAATAATACATAATGAGAATACTGCAGACTGTGCTGCCCATCATCACAAAGACGAGTGAGCAGGGATGGAACTGGGTGATAAAATGTTTACCTTGATTATTGGAAGATTTTCAAACATGATTGAAGAGCTGGTGATGTCCTGTTTGCTTGTCTGTTGCTGTGAATACTGCTGCTAATGCTGCTCTTGCTACTAAAAACCCTATGAAAACAAACTTGTGGAAGTAAAGGGCTTATTTAGTTGACAGGGTATAGGATATTATTAGCTATATGATGCCAGTTAGGACTAAAGTTAGGAACACAGTGATAACAGCTGAAATACAGAACATTGGAGGATCGCTGCTGGCTGCATTGCTTCCCATCGCTTGCTCGGCTGTCTTTATACATAGCCCAGGCCACTAGGTCTAAAGATGGTACAGTCCACAGTGGACTGGACTCTTCCATATGAATTAGCAATTAATAGCATGCCTGATCTGGAGAATTCGTCCCTTGAGGGTCCCTCTTCCCGGGTAACTCTAGCTTTGTGTCCATAGACTGGAAACAAAAGATAATGGGTGAGAAGATGTGTGAAGATTTATATTTCCAAATTCGCAAAGTTACATTTCTCACTGCTGTGATCAAATTCTGACCAGACAAAATGCAGTGGAGGAAGGGTTTACTGCAGTACAGTTAGAGGGATGTAGCTGTTATCGTGTGGAAGTCCAGTGTGAGGAATACAAAGCACTTGCTATCATGTTCTGTGCATGATCGGGAGCAGAGAGAGGATGGGAATTGTGATCCTGCAGAAGCACCTCAAGGCTTACTTTCTCAGTAGAACGAATCCTCAAGATCATTTTCATTTAAGGTTTGCTTCACTTCAAGGTCTGCTATCTTCCAAGTACCTAGTTGTCAAACACATGAGCTTAAGGAAACATTTTTTATTCAGGCCACAACCTTCCAAATGTGGCCTGCATAGGTTCATGCCTGTCCCATAATGTAAAATGAGTGTGTGACTCCTTCAAAGGGTTTCAATAATTCAAACACTGTTCAGAAGTCTCAAGTCTCTTCTGAGATTCAAAATAACCTCTTCAAAACAAGTTACATGCTTCATGACAAACTAAACCTTTCCATTCCAAAGTAAAGAACAAGGTCACGGGAAAGAATTATATGGTCAATGCTACAATGAAACCTAGCAGGAAAAATCCTGAAATCAAGTCCTTTTCCCCATTATCTGAGGCTTATGATGGAATCTGCATTCCACTGCTCTCAGGCAATCCTACCCACCCCAAGTCTGCTGCATGCAGTACACATAGCCTCTCAATTGGGTGAGAGTCACCTCATGCCTGTGACTCACCTTGGCATATGTTCCACAGTCATGGCATCTGCAAACACTGAAATCAGTAACACAGGCTCCCACTCAGCAAGGCTAATAGGGATCCAGCAACTATGGAGGATGTAGTCTGCCAACAGCAGAGAAGAACACTCCGCCCCAGATACAGCACCACGTCCCGTTATTACACACCAAGTAGCTGATGGCATCTTCATTACACATAGCACGAGTCTCACTAAGGAAAGGGCAGCATGTGGGCATTGTTGGAATGGAAGTTCCTGTTGGGAATGTGTATGTATTTCACACTCCTATTGTTCAGTGTTCTAGATGAGAGTTTACTGGGACATCGCATGTACCCCATTACATTTTCTGGTAATCTTCCACGCTACAGTGTATGCTTCTTGCTGCTATTCATGGGACATAGTGCAGCACTAACACTATGACCAGGTTACACACATAACATTTTTTGGTGTGTATTCTTAGACCAAGTCTCAAGTTCTGAGAAATTCTTCACCTTCTAAAATATTCTGCTGAAATTGGCCAAGGCCCAGTACACAACTTAATCCTAGTACTCAGGAGGCAGAGGCAGGCAATTCTCTGTGAGACTGGTCAGCTTGTTTTACATAGTGAGTTCCAGCCCTAATAGGTGGCAGGTACCCCTTATCTCAAAAAGCGAAAAATAAATAAATGTTCCACTTAATTGATTCCTAGAGTGCAGGGGGACACTCACTTCTGGGCAGACTAGACAAGAACTTAGTGTTCAGGAATTAGGAGACGAAAGTGGCTGAACCTAGGTCTTTGAATGTATAGAGTGTGTGAACTCAGCTGTACTGAGGGTCAGGAAGTAGTGTCATATGGGAGTGTTACTCTATAAACTTCGGGTTGATTACGGAGAAAACAGACTTCAGCACTAAACCATGAGCAAGTATATCTGAAATAAAGCTCAGAAAGACTTCCTGGATTTGGAATCAAGTGTGTATGCTTCACTTGTGTCAAGTTATCCTCAATGAAAATCTTAAATAACTGTGGCGGTCTGAGTATTGAGCAAGGTAAGCAACCCCGGCTACCCTGCAGGGACAGTAGGACTCTGGCCTACTCTGCCTGATGTGAAAACCTGGCACCAGGAAACACTGTAGATATGAATCTTCTTTTCTCCTACCCCAGACCAGAACCAGGTTTTTGGTTTCATTCCCTCATTCCTGAACTGCCACGTCATCCCTACAACCTTTGTGCTTTTACCCCCAAACCCCCACCATTAACTTTCCAGCCTTCTGTAATGGTCAGGAAGGCCTCCCTATATAAACCCCTGCCTTTCTTTTGATAACCAAACTAACCACAGACATAGTATCCCGGAAGTCATTCCCATCGCACTTTGAGCCACCTCAGGACCCCTGTTCCACTGTGATCCATTCTCTGGCATGGCTGGTCCACAAGAGCCATGGTGGAGATGGAGACCCACTCACAAACATCATTTGACAATAAGAATCATTTCCTTTAAAAAGCAAGGTAGTGACTCATATTTTTAATGCCAGCATTTGAGATGCAGAAGCAGCCTGATCTCTATGACCCTGAAAGCAGCCTCTTCTACGAAGTGAGTTCTAAGCCAGCTAGCCTAAAAAGGGAGACTTTATCTCGACTCTTCAGAAGACCAAAAAATGTATCAGGAACATAAGAAACAGTTTGAATTTTCTATATGTTAATCGTATCTGGAATGCTTTCTGGATAAGCAGCAATATCCACAGCCTTCATTTGGCCCTTGGTAGTGATGCTCCTCATGGGCACACCCTGAATTTAATGTAGTTTTGATTTTAGAAGTATAAAACAAATAAAGATTTGGGAATCTCTGAGGGATGTGTGTGGAAATTATGGCAATGACTGGAAATCAAAGCATCTTCTCTTTGCTGACTGCTGAATGCACAGGATATCTGTAGTGTGAATGCAGAGGAACGTGGGTTTTAAATGTTTTGACAGTCATGCCCAGATTAGAAAGGAGCTATTCTTTCTCCTACTGTAGCACCTAAGCCAGCAGATGGACAGTGTTCTATGCTTTGAGTTCTCTAGTGCAATCAAGAGCTGTTCAAGAATCTGAGTTCCTGGTATGTTCCCATAGCATACACTAATGATTAGTGTGTCACAAAGTGATGTGGAAATTTTCCAACATTGAGCCTACTCATGCTCAGCACCGGTAAAGACAAGCTCATTCCTTTTCCTCTAGTGCACAACATTTGGGGCAGGATTTTACTAAATAGCCAATTTAGTGACTGAGTGGGATTGCAAGCACGAAGAGCAGAGTAAATAGAGAGGAAGAAGAGAGGACGCACAGGTCTGGTGAGGAAGCATTCATTCAGCAGATGAGCCACTGAATCCTAGTGCGGAATGAGGGCTCTGAAGGACAGCAAGTCAGTTTCTCCTGGGTTGGGCAGAGAGGAAGAGAGAATGTACTTTTTCCCCAATTTTCAATCTGTCAAGCAGGAGAATGAACACAAACACTGGAGGGGAAGCAACAGAATGAGTCCTCCCTCGCACTGTACTTTTCCCTCATCTCTCTGCTTTCTCAGCCTCCATCAGAGTCCTCATAGTCATGTCCATGTTTCATTCCATTAACGTTCTCTCTGCTCCACACCCATACTTCCTTCTTTCCATTCCTTTCTCTTCACTGTTCCATTTAAGAAAAATTCAGTACAATTAAACCCCAATAATTTGAAGGTAGTGAAATGGCTCACTGAGTAAGAGCACTGGCAGCTCTTACAGAGGACACGGGTTTGATTCCCAGCACCCACATGGTGCCAACCAACCATCGAAAACTCCAGTTCCTGGGGAATCCAGAGCACTCTTCTGACTCCAAGAACATTGCACGACACTGTTGCAGGCAAAAAACTCATAAATATAAACAAGAATAAACAAAAGATAATTTCTTAAAGGGGAAAACATCAAATAATTTCATGCACATATTATAGCTGCTTTATTAGTATGTGTGACCCTGGGTGGGATTTGAGAGTCCATAGCTTTGCACGCTTCCAGCTTACTGTGCTTACTGTGAGCCCTTGAACATGTGAACTCTCAACTTGTGACTTCTGTCAACATGCTTCCTGCTGGCTGGCATGCCTTCCTGCTGTGATGGATTAGAATCCCCCTGTAATGGAGGCCAAAATGAACTCTGTCTTCTCTATGTTTCATGAGGTCATGATGCTTTATCACCGCAATGCAGAGGAAATACTGCACCACTTCTAGAGACTAAGATAGAAATTAATCAATAGTAATATTTTTATGAATCAATTTTTTTCATTTATTTATTACTGAAAAAAGTTTACATCCTATGTAAGTCAAATGCTTTTTTTTACATATTGAACTATGAAGAATATCTGTTTCTTTAGAAACATAACATGACATGTTATTTTAAATTTTCATATGTTAAAATTCTGTGCCAATCTAAAAAAACAAGCAAAACACCAAAATTAAGAAGAATGACACTAAACATCAGACTTCTATCCAGTGGCTTTATAATGCATGCTAAAATGTAGAATTCCTAAAGTTCTGAACACTTCCGTAAGAACACTACAAACCATGATCAGTCTGTAATTTTCTTAGCAAATAAGAACTGGGCAATATCAATGAAATTCCTAAAACTAGAAGGAATTTATAGAAATGAATAGTTTGAGGCTATGTTGTAACAAACTAAAGTTACTCGTGTCAGAAGCTGTACTCATTTGCCAGCGATTGTGGTCTTCGTAATTAACAGCATATCTGACATTGAAAGCATGATCACTTGCTACAGTTTGAATGTGAAATTTCCTGCATATGCTCATGTGACTAAACACTTGGTTCCAAGCTGGAGAGTTTGTGAAACCTTTAAGGGCTGAGCCTTGACTTGTGGAAGCGGGTGGGAATCTACTCTCTGCTTCTTCTCTACAGCAGTCATGTGTTGAGGAGTATGTCCTCATACCAGGAGAGACATGAAGCTCCGAGCATCCCTTTATCTTCTGCCATGAAATCATGAGCTAATATAAACTATCTTTCTCTGTGTTGTTCTTTTCTATGGACTTGACAGTAAAGATGAAGAAAACAGCTATTTCAATGTCTTTCCCACTGCAAAGAAAACAGCATGGTTAAGAATGATATTTACAGAATAAATACACAAATAAATAACAGCAATAAAAATTGGAGAAAGTAAGTTTTCCCATGTGAAATTATATGCATTGTAAGTTCAAGAGATTTTGCTAAACCCAGTACAGGGCTCACGAAATGTAGTCATAAGAGACACCTGTGTGCTCATATTCACTGAGTTACATTTCACAGTATCCAAATTATAGGTGCTCATCAACATATTGGTGGATTAAAAATGTGGGATAGGGGCATGCCATAGCAGTCCTTTAGTCCCAGCATTCAGAAGTCAGAGGCAAGGGGATCTCTCTGAGTTCAAGGCTAGCCTCTTCTACATGGTGAGTTCCAGGCCAGTCAGAACAACATCTCAAAAAAAAGAGATGATAAAAAAAGAAAAAAAAAAAAACAAGATGAAAAGAAGGAAATAAAGAAAAGAAAATTCAAGGGCCAGAGAGATGTCTCAGTGGTGAAAAATGCTTGCTGTGCCTCCAGAGGTCCCAGATTTGAGTCCCAGTGTCGCGTCTGTCTCTCGTCCAGCAAGGAAAACACGACCCCGGACTCTTCCAAATGCAGTTTATTCAGGAACCTTGAACAACCTTTTTGCTTCTTAACTTTCTAACTTCTTCTTCCCTTCTTACTTTTCCTGACTTACTTCTCCTGCCTTACTTCTCCTGCCTTACTTCTCCTCCCGGGGAAAGCCCGCCACAGAGTTAAATCCCCTCCTGTCAGCCAACCCCAAACTACCACGTGGTGAAAGCAGATAGGCGCACACATGCGGAAGCAGGGCCAGACCTCAGCCACAGCCAATTATGGAGCTGTTTGCTCCAGAGAGCACCCACCCTCGGGATGGTGGAAGGCGGGAGCAGGCGCCATCTTTAAGACGCGGCAATCCGCGGCTCTCTACATCCCAGCACCCACATTGCCCTTCAAAACTGAAGTTACAGGGGATTCAGCACCCTCTTTTGGCTTCTGTGGCTATTGCATGTACATGGTGCACTGAAACTGCATGTGTAGGCAAAACACTCATAGACATAAAATAAAAATAATGAGTATATTTTTTAAATATTGTAGACAAATACTCAGCAGGTTCCCTCCATGGTCCTATCAATCTTGCACGTTGATCTTCAAAACCAGTACTATGTGACCAACACTTAGAACATTGTCACGTTCTCCTACATCACAAGATTTAGCCTGGCCCCCTGGCCTCACTGCTCTACCATACACCGTGTGTCAACCCTCGGGAAACACATTCTCAGGCAGCTCTTTTCAGTTAGAGTATCTTTAAACCTTAAGAATTTTTACCCTTTAAACTAACTAGTATTTAAGGAAATGGAAACATTGATGGATAGATTCTTGACCTCAGTACATTTTCCCATTGTCCTAGGATATTGCAGGAAGATTTCCGTTAGTTCTTGTGCTCTCTAGAATTCACAGGTGCTTTCTGGTCCCAAAGATCATCATCTTTTAAGCCAAGTTCATGCAGATTCTTAGGATCCAGGCAGAATAAGGCCACTTACATGGACAAAATACCAAAGAATCTGTGCTTCTCTGAGTTCCCGATAGTGTCTTCCTTCCTCTCTGTAATCTCATGATCTGTGCTCCTAGTCCATGTTGTCTCATCAGTATCTTCATCTAAGTTTCCAGTAAACACACTTTAAGCCCTGCTCCAGCATTCAATGACTTTTCTAACCCAGTGCATCAAATGTCCCACATTTTACTCACAAAGCAATTCAGGTAATATGAGAACATATAGTCAGGATTATTTTCAGAAATGGCCCCACTTCTGAGTACTAATACAAGTTTATTTTCCTCTGATAAAAATACCGTGATAGAGAAACACAGTTTCTTTTAGCTTACAAGTCCACAAAGATGATAGTCCATCACTGTGTGAAAGTCAAGACGTGAAGAGCTTGAAACAAATTACATCTACAGTCAACAAGAGAAGGAGAGTAAAGGGAGGGAGAGATGACTCAGTGGTTAAGAGAACTGGATGCTCTTGCAGAATACTTGGTTTCAATTCTCAGCACCCACATGAAGGCTAACAACCACCTGTAACTCCAGGTCCAGGGGATCTGATGTCCTCTTCTGAACTCTGTGGACACTGCACAACCCGAGTGCACCTACCTACATGAGGCAGTAGATTCATACACTTAAAATATAAAATCATAATGATAATACAAAATAAAATATTTTTTTAAAAAAGAAAGAGAATAAATGCATGGATGCTTACCCGTGGTTCACTTGCTTTCTTTCCTCTTAGTCTAGGAACCCAAGCCCAGGGAATGTTCCCATCCTCAATAGGCTCAATAGGATAAGTGTTCCCACATCGGTTCATATAATCAATACGATCTGCCACAGATATAAGCACAGGAGAATTTGATCTCATCAGTCCCTCTTCTCACGTGATTCCACATTGTGTCAAGTTGAGAATTAATACTATTCATCACAGCTCTCAAAGACAAACATACCACTTAAATAAAAATATGCTTTTGAGCACCTGCTCTGTGTCAAAAACAGGGCAAGCACACAGAGAACAAAGGTGTCCAAATTTGTGCCTTCATGGTGCCTTGGATGTAGTTGAGAAGATGTAGACTTGGAAAGAGAAAATACTGCATGCTAAATACATGATGGAGACAGAACGTGGGAACTATGCGGTGGAGGAAAGAGGTTTATTGCAAAAGTCATAATCCTAATCACTCTCTAAAATGACTAGTGTGTAATTAAAAGAACAAAGTGTATTTCTCAAGAGACATACTTTGAGTACAGTAACTCTTTCTAAAATTCAACTAGTTTTTCTTGCCTGTCCTCCTTTAGATTGTTGCCAGTTCTTTGACAGATGGGGAATCGAAAAAGGAGGTGGCGAGATTTCCTGTATGCCTCGTACTCAGCTGTCTGGTGGGAAATCTGGTCCTATGGGCAAGGAGTCCCAGCAAAACAGCCTTTATTCTGAATGTCTTTTTCTGAGTCTAGAATTGCAACTCTTAGTGCACATTGAGTGCAGAATCTGGGAAAATCAGAGAAAGTTCAGTGACTTCTGGGACTTTAAGATTATATTTGCATCTGGAGTGATGAAGTTCATTTGAATAAAGACAGGAAGATAATTGATTGGAAGCTGTGTTTATTGAATGACATGAAATACATGGATATTTACAAAAAATATGGTTGAACAGGTGCATTCATATCCAATTATCAAAAATGTGTTAAGATCATACCTGAACATGGAAGGGGAGATGTTACATTTCCTTATGTGCTTATTTCCTGTGCAAAAGCAGAAACAAGAAGCTTAAGCAAGGTTTTGCTTATTCATCTGTTGCCAAGTCAATCATGCTTAGGTCCTGCTTATTGCTGTAATTCCTATGGTTCGATGTATCATATCCTCAGTTAGAGACTATTATTGACCATGTTGTAGATGTGGGCAAAACTGTCCTACTGATCTCATGTTTAAGACCCACAGGGAAATTTAAATGTTTAGAATGTCATACTTGATATCCTTTTTTTTTTCTAATCTAGACTAAGTTCGTGTCCATACGGTCGTTAAATTCGTTGTTTTCAGAAAAGGTGCAGCTAAAGGAGACACATCAATGGGTTGTGAAGCATTGCTCAGGGTATAACAGAAGCTTTCAATCAAGAAAAGCTCCTGATTTTCTTTCATCTCTTCTTCATCATGCATCTTTTATACTAGTGTCTGAAGCAGTGGACTAAAGGAAAAATTTTGAACTAAAATATCATGCCTCTACTCTGTCAGCTCTGTGACAACTTGGCTTAAGTCCCTCACAATAAATAGTGCAACTTGGCATGAAATTAGTCTTCAGAGCATTCTCATGACTCTATGCCTGTATCTTCTCTGTTCCCTAAGTATCTGCTTGCAAACTCTGGAAATCAATGCAAAGTGTGACTGCAGATCAGTCCCATGCCGAGTGTTCACTACAGTACTTGCCTCTATTTATGTACATAAAGAGCCACGGCATTTCATGGTGTCCTTCAGAAACTTCTTTTGAAGTTGTTTAATAATTTTCTACAGGTACTACAGGGGCAGGATGTTGACACTCTGAATATAAAGCATGAATCTTGAACCTCCTTGCTAAGAGCCCCTTATTCTTGGTGACCATGTAAATACATATTGGAGATTTGCCTCCTCAACTATGGAACTACACATAACCTCTAGTATTTTTGGAGACAGTTACTACTTAGCTTAGAACCTGTAGAACACCTTAAGAGGGGTAGCTTCATGACGGTACATATCATTCAAAGGAAGAGATATTATCTGCCAAGGGGAAAACCCCAATGCTTCTCTAGTTCTCAATTCTGGCTTTTGAATGTGTTGAAGAACAATCTTCTGGACACTATGGAAGACAGGACACACAGCATTGTATGTGTTGTATGTGCCCGCAGTCATGGCTAGCTCAAAATGATTCAAAGGAAGCCATGCCAGAGAAGCACTGGGTGGACAATTCTTCACTGATAGAAAGATGAGCCATCAAGATCATCACATCAAACTGACTGGAGGTAAGTGCCTTCTGAATACTTGGAAGGGTTCATTGTTTGAATAAAATGTTTGAAACCAGAAATCTCATCAATTTGATTAAAATAGTAATTATAAAAAAGACCAGGTATGGTTGTGCACACCTTTAATCCCAGCACTCAGGAGGCAGAGCAGGAGGATTTCTCTGTGTTCAAGGTCAGCATGGTAGAAGTCGGTGGTTTGAGGCTACCTGGAGCTACATTAAGGAGAACCTGACTCAAAAAGGCCCCCAAAACCCAGAAACTCAAAAAAAGCCCCCCCAAAAAACCAATAGTCCCATGATATGTGCATGAAATTTGTTTCATGATTGACACATTTCTATTTTGAGTTTGTAACCCACAGTGACCTTGTCACAAAATAGTTCCATATATGAAACTATACATTTCTCAGCCATTCAGAATGAAAGTAAATACCAGGTCCATAAACGATATTCTGAATGTTGTTGTGTTGCAAGAACAATTGTGAATATTTTCACAAGTGTAGTGCACACGCTGTTCCTCTCAGGTCTGAGAGAAATTGAGTTCCTTTTGGACGTTCTGCAATGATCTGTCCTACCCTGGTGAGATGAAGTGAAACATTAAAGAGTTCATGCCAAGGGTCAGAGACGTGTGCTTGGAGGAAATCTGATAGAGAGAGGGAATATGGCCACTGTCATTCAGGACAGGATCAGAAGTGTCAAAGGAAAGGTCAAAGGTTGAAGAATTCCAGAGCGACTGCTAGGAAGAGACTTGGCATAACTGATATTTTCAGACTGGAAGAGTCTTAAGCAACAGTTGAAATGTAGGAGAGATTTTCATCCCATCATTAGAATATTTCACATCTTATGAGCATTTAAGGTCATAATCAATAAGACTCTGAGACACAGGGCACTTTTCTGTCTTCTCCCTACTTGCCTCTGTCTATCACAGACAAAGGAAATGTGAGTGTCCCCTCCCAATGCTGTGCACTTACCCCGAGTAGATCCATCTAGAGATTCATAAGCAAGTCTCCTTCTCTCAGGATCTTTGGGCCCCTAGTTCACCACATAGACATGGATTCATCTCTTCTCTTTCCACCCTTCTTCATCTATGGAAACTTAAAAGAGTCCCTGAGGACTTCCACACTAGACCTCAGCTGCCCACAGTGTCCCTGTGAGCGTTGTGACTGAGCTGCTTTCTGTCCTACATGTGTAATTAAGGACCTTGTCCTTTGGTTAGTTTTCTAAACAAGGTCCAACACAAGAACAGCTGGATGGCACATCATGTAGGATGACATTCTTTGGGGTTTCATTATAGTTTTGGCTGTATATTTCATTCCCATGAACTTGTTCCTTCATACTGCAATGGACATGTTTAGTCTGCATCATTGAAACATATAAATTGTTTTGAAGAGATTATACTGAATCTCAAAACAGACCAGAATTTTGAACTCTATTTGAATCATTAAAGATTCTGGAGACAACAGAAGTTGTAATGCATGAATTTTATGTTATGGGATGGACAGGAACCTATGGAGGACACATTTAAATTGTTGTGGGTTTGAATGAAAATGTTTCCTTAAGCTCATATGTTTGAAAACATGGTTCTCAGATGAGAGCAGACAAGCCAACCAACTTTGAGGTGAAGACTACCTTGAAGATAAGTGTTAACTGAGAGCAACTCTTCCACTGTCTATGCAGGTTACAATTCCTGTCCTCTCTCTGCACCTCACCATGGCCAGAATGTGACCAGGGACCGCTTCACATTCCTTACACTTGGACTTTCACAGGATAGAAGCTATATCCCTCAAACTGTAAGTTGTAAACCCTTCTTCCCCTGCCTTCCTTCTGGTTAGGTGTTTGGTCACAGCAATGAGAAATGAAACTAACCTAAATCCTTTGCAAATTTGGGACATCCATCAACAAACCTCTTCCTACCTGTCCTATTTTGTTTCTGCTCTCCCTTGACACAGACCTAGAGTTACCTGGGAAGAGGCAACCTCAACTGAAGATTTTCCCAGATCAGATTTTCCTGCGGCCATTCTGGGAGGTGTGTTCTTTATTGTTAATTCGTGTGGAAGCTTCCAGCCCGTTGTGGGCAGTGCCATCTTTACACATAGGAGCCTGGGCTATGTATAAAGAATGCTGAGCAAGGGATGGGAAGCAGTCCAGCAAGCAGCGATCCTTCATTGTATTCTGTTTCAGTTTATGTTTCTAGGTTCCTATCATTAGTTGTGGATTGGCTTCATTTGACGGATAGTGGCCCGTAGCCTGTCAACTGAGTAAAGACTTACTCCCCCATGAAGGATTTCATCAATTTTCAATTTTTAAAATCACAACAGAAAAGCAAATTAGGAAATCACCTATTCTTCATTCGTGTTCTTCTCCATCTCTCAACAATCTAGTCAAACCATTTAGCATTTTCAACTACATGTGTACAGGTCAGCCTTGGTGAATGGATGTCCATTTTACTGAACCTGTGTCTAGGATCAATTCTTGCCACCGTGGGCTTTTTGTTCCTGGGCCATTTAGGCAATGAGGTACATCAGTACACAACAGTACATGATGATACAGTGGACATTGGACCTGCCAAGGAAAATATATGACCATGAGCATTTCCCAAATTTCTTCCCACTGTGAAATTTTCCCTTCAGGGTCTTGCCAAAAAACAGGTGGAAAGCTGCAGTTGTGCAGTTCCAGGTCGTTCTTGAGTAGAAAACAGAATTATCACCTGGCAACAAATTCAAGCCTTCTCTTCCTCACTCAAACTGCTGATATTGAGTCCACATGGGATGGTCAATGAATCTAGAGTATGAATGACTGCACAATTCAATTACTTCACAAAGCAGGAAGGATGCTTTTCTCATGGTGTTAAATCACGGCCTTCTCAGACTACTGCTCTTCTGAATAAAGCACAGAGTGAAGATCCAGTTCCTTCCTTGATCACTCATCTGTGGGATGATGGGGAGCACAATCTGTAGTATTCTGTTGATGTATTCCAAAATCCACCACGGTACAGTTAGCTTCTGGAATCTCCAGCTGTGTTTAGAAGTATTTCCACAAGGGACTTGAGCAGGGTTTCTCTGTGATTTCCTGGTTTGATAACTCCCTGCCTTTGGTCAAGTGATTTCATCTGGGGACATCTCCTTCCCATCCCTCAGCACACCCCATCACTTTCTCTTCAAAACTTTCACTGCTGCAGGTTGTTTGTGTTCCCAGGTTATGGCTTGTTTGACCTCTGGCAAAAGTGTTTTCTGTTCAGTCTCCCTTATTTTCCTTTCTTCTGAGGTCTTTGTTTGCAGGGTAACTTCCATCTTGTTCTGTATGGCTTATTTCAGAACTATTAGAATAGTAGATTCAGAATTTCTTAATATCAGAGAAGCTATTCTAGGAATATTGTAAAAATTGCTGTATGGAAAAGTATGATAAAAACAGCGTGCGAGCATTTTATTAAAACGATTGTCTTTTTTGTGTGTGCACGTCTGTGTATGTGTTCCTGCATATGAATGTGTGCGATCACAGAAAACAAAGATTTCAGGTCTCTCTAGAGCTGGAGATCCAGGTGGTTGAGAGCTCCCTGATGTTGTTGATAGTAGCCAAAGTCTGGATCTCTGCAAATGCAGTGCGGGCTCTTAACTGCTAAGCCAGCACCTGAATTTTAGAAACAAATTATAGTTCTAAGATATATTCAAATTAATATGAAAACGGTTGAGGCCATCCTGCCAATACTGTTCTAAGTAGTGAATCGTGGCTCCAGCATGCAGGACTGGACATCATCATTCTTGTCCTTCTTTCACTTGATACTTCTGTAGATTTAGCTCTTTGACTGAAGGCATAACAAAGACATACTGGGACAAAGCTAGACCCCAACAGCCTGAATAGCACCTCATCTTTCAGGTACATTTCTGTTATGTGAGGCTTGTATTGCAATCTTTTAACGCAACAGCATGTGGCAGCTCTGTCAAGCACAGCACACATGGCCTTTTCTTCATCCAGCTGCAGACACTAACAACAGCTTTCATCAGTGGACACTCACAAATTCTAGTGAGTATCCAAGTATCTAAGTTCTTGCTGCTATTCCATTGCAATTGATGCTTCCTGTGAGGCTGACCAAGTGATTAGCACTTCAATGATTGTGGAGAGTTTGGAATGTTTCAGATTCAGAGACTTAAGTCATGTTTAGTCCTATAAATAGCCACTCCTTACCTACCTGTGTTCCAGACTTAACATTCTTTGACTAACAGAATTTATTACTTTATAGAAACAGTTCCCCACCAATTAAAAGGCTAAGAATGTCACCAGATTGCATCGGTGCTCTATAGTAGAATTACCTCACTTTTCTATGACTTGCCTACTGAATGGACCCTCATGTATGTGATATGTTCTTGGTTCTGTTGCTACAAAAAATTCCTAAAACTGTTACCAGATTGGATTATGGCATTTGTGAAAACTGAAATTCATATTCCTGGGCCATGGCCACTCATATTTTCCCAGAATAAACCATCTATTTAATTCCTTTGAGTTATGAGTGTTCATTTCATCATTTCTTTCTGCCTAACATGAAGCACAAACAGAACAATCCAGGAAACTGGACTGGTGCCATGTACTGTAAGGTCTGGTTTTGAGAGACACAGCAGACAAATGAACCAGAGTCAACAGGGGTGGTTTATTAAGGCATAGGACTGACTTCCCAGTTGTGAAGGAGGAAAGGCCAGTGAGGACTAGCTTTCTCCCAATAGTGGAGAAAATACTAGGCCTCTTGGGGCTAGCCTCCCCATAGAGATGGGAGAAAGTAGCCCCTTCATCTTGGGGGGCTCGAGCTGTGGGGACTGAGCTTGTGTGCCTGGCTTAACTTCTCCAGATGAGGGTGGAGAAGCTCTCTCAGGGAGAGAGTGGGAGAGCCTAATTCCCCATGAGAGAGATATCAGCCCAGCTGAGCAGCAGGCCATTTCATGGGGAACTGAGGGGGTCCCCATTACATCCGATTGACGCCTAAAGGGATACCCCAAACCCTTTACCAGCAAGCAACTCCGTTTCCAGAATCTTATCTGACCAAGCTGTAAAATTCATTCCCTTTTGCAGGAATTTTGCAGACCCCAGATTTAGAGGCCTTATGTGCAGGAATCTGCAGATCCTGCCCTGGAGAAGTTGTAAAAGTCACCCTCCTCTCAAGAAGGCTTGGAAGTTCTGGACCCAAGTTTCTGTCAGTCTTCCTGAGTCCTGAACTGCTGGGGGGTTCCTCCTCCAGTCACATCTTACAGAAACCAGTCAGGGCTCCCTTGTAGGTCATCATTGGGATTGTCTCCTGGAGTGGCAATTGGTGACTTCTTTCTTGGGGTTCAGACCTCATGGATTAGTCAATGGTCCACTTCCTTTATTCTGAGCTGGTTTTCAGGATCTTATTTGTTTTGTGGTGGAGTGTCTCTATTGTTCCCTCTTCAGCCAACTAGCCTCAGGCAAGTTTCACCTAAGGCTGTCCTAAATACAGGAAATCCCTCTCCCTGTCCCCCGGGAGTTTGTTCCATAGATAACTGTTTGAGCATATGGTCATTGTAACTGCCTATTTTAACTTCTTGTCATGTGCACTTAAGACTGAGTAAGGTAATATATTGTTTTATTCTTTTGTGACAAGGAAATGAAACCCTGAACATTTAAGCCCCTTTTGACACTTGCCCTCTGAATGAGTAATTCATTATAGCCTGTTCCACTTCTGTCACCTGCTTATGCCTAGAAAGACAGGCAAGAGAAGCCTCTAACTTTTAATCTGGAAATTACACAGTAAGGAAGCTATTATGTTGTTTGCCCTTAAAAGCCCAAACCTCCTTCATCTTGGCACTACAGCTCTCTAAGCTGACAGAGAGACTGTAGCCAGCTGCAACTTAATAAATTTGGCTGACTGGAACTTGGATTGAGTCTGGTGGTCTTCTTCCCTGTGGTCTTGAACTCCATAATGGTTTAGGATCTTTGTTGTCTGTTTCAAAGTGTTTGCTGCAAAGAGTCCATTTTGTTAGCTTAAAAACGTTTCCTTTCTTCTTCTTCTTCCTTTTTTTTTTTTTTTCTCTTTTTTCTTTTTCAGAGACAGTGTTTCCCTGTAGCCACAGCTGGCCTGGAACTCTCTATGTAGAACAGGCTATCCTCAAACACCCAGAGATTCGCCTCCCAAGTACCAGTTTTAAATGTGTTGGCCACCTCACCCAGTCTTATTTTTTAAAAATGAGTTCTTTATTTAATTTGTATGAGTTTATTGCCTGCATGCATGTGCATGTACTCATGTCATGCAGGGTCTATGGAGGTCTGATGATGGTGTCAGATGACATTTGAACCTGGGGCCTCTGCAAGAGCAACCAATGTCCTTACCTTTGAGCCATCTCCTAATGCCAAGAGGTATTTTATTTCTATCTGATTTGTTTTTAGTATTGCTGTCTCCAAGACCTTTTGAAGACATTTTGGGTTTTGTTTGGTCTGTCCTGGTTGTGTTTATTTTTCATATTTTGAATTACTTAGGATTTGTTTCCAGACACTACAGTATCCTTATCTGCATTTTTCTGTGCCTTCTTCTGTTTCTTTCATCCTTGCTCCCTTGTAGTTTATGAATTTTATGTGCATTGGATCATAGAGATGCTGAAGATAGAGGCACTTTCTCCTGCAGTGTAACATGTGGAGGTATCAGGGGAAACTCCCTATGACTTGTAACAGCTTCTCAAGGAAACCAGCAAACATCCCCATTCCTGGCTCAGAAGCTCAGTCAGGAAGGCACACGTAAGGGCTTCATGTCACAGTGTCTTGAGCCTCCTCATTTCTGTGAATGTGCAGGACAACCCCAAGAGCCAGAGGGAGGTGGTTTCAGGGTGACAGTTCAGCAACTGCATCCGCAAAGCAGCACAAAAACGGATCCAAAATACACATGACCCATCTAATAGAGAAAACTTGAAACTTTTCAGTGGAATGAAAAATAAGGAATGAAAAATAAAAATAAAAAATACATTTTCCCAAAATTGTACCATTTAAAGATAAAGCGCCATTCGGTCCTCCAGCTGGCTTTATGCACAGTAATTATGGACTTTCAACTTGCAAGTATTTTGAAAATTGTGGATTTAAACAAAGATAACTTCCAAGTATAATTCATTGAAGCAAAGCTTTGATGCACCTAAGTGGGTATTTTTACACACAAAACTTGATGTGTTAGAAATAGAACAAAAAATGATATGTGAGCATCCCGTTTATACTGGAATCTACAAATATTTACAAAAGAAATCATGAAATTACTGAGAATTTTTAGGGACATAAGAATCATCTTTTACTGAATTCTGAATCTATGAAAGAGCTGGAAGAGGAACTGGTCGTGGAATAATGGAACATGGGCCTTGTTTACCACAGATGCTCTTGTTATCCTATCAAACCAAATTTCCAGAAATATCATAAGAAATTTAAAGGAAATCATCACCGAAACAATGAGCTTACATGAAAAACATTTAAGCTCCCTAACTAAAAACCTGTTATTGGTCAAAATTAGGTTCTGAGCACCCCTTGGATGAAGTTAGCAAGGTACTTTATTCAGCTTAAGGGGTTCCTGGCACAGAGAAGGCACCTGATTCATGCTTGGAAAGAAGCTTGTATAGGGTTTCTAAAGCCGTGACTGGTTACAATTTGAAGCATCCACTGAGAAACACACATTTCACAAATTTAAAATTTCCCACATGTGCTCATTGCTAACAGCAACAGACCAGGAGGTTAGTCATTTGCACATGTTCCTCCCAGATTAGAACACCTGGGGAGGTTGTGATTGGGTCAGTTGGGGAGGTGACTCCATTCTGGGTGTGATGCTAGAAGGGGTTGGGTAAAGGTAAAGCACAAATGGACTTAAAGTCTGGGCAAATAGCAAAATGAAAGTCTTTATCCTATTTCCCTAGGCCATTACAAAAAATACAAATTCATTCTGCCTTGGAAAGACAAGGTCATTTTCAACTATTACAAAAGTCATGGCAATTTGAAAAGGTATTGTAAGAATCTGAAATGGGTGTTGTCCCAAAAAAAGCAGCAGGCCACTGAGAGAGACATTGAAACAAAATCCAGAAGCCAGAGAGTTTTCCATTTTCTCCTTACTGACACCTGAAGAGCAATGGAGGAAATTATTAATACTGACGAAGCAAAGGTCCTGGTAGATCAGGGCTACTTTACCTCTAGAAATCCCATCGTGTTTATAGCTCTCTTGCTCAGAGTGAAAATGAAAGTCAAATGCTAGAATTTTCGCACCTGCCCATAACTGCCTTTTAGGAAAGTTGTTATGTAGGTTGGGACCAGCAGGGAAGGACCACCAGACTTAATCTGTTTCAACCTGCTGAATTTATTAATCTGCACCTGACTATAGTCTCTCTGTTGGGTCTGAGGGCTGCAGCAGCGGGGAAGGGAGACGTTGGATATACAAAGAAAAAATATAGCTGCTTCACTTCTGTGGAATTTCTAGGTGTTCAGAATTAAGGGCTTTGCTCCCTCCCTTGGCCCTTGAGATTAAGCAGGTCCTACAGAAGCAGGACTAGTTTATGGGTAACCATTACACAACCATTACATACTTAGGCGACAAAGGGCGAGGGGTCTTCAGTGATTGAAATTTCCTTACACTGTTCCTAAGAGGGAAAACAGGATATTACCTAATTTAGCCTAAGGGCTGAGTCGATGGTAAGCAGTTACAATAGATGGTTGAATGTCTTCCAGGTCCACAGAAAACTGAGGACCAGCTAGATCCAGGAGACAAACCCCTGAGGTGGAGGGAGAGGAATGTAGCAGAAAAGAAAACAGCTAACATCTATACAGACAGTCTCTATGCATTTGGAGTGGTGCACGACTACGTCATGCTGTAGAGACAGAGGGTTTCTCACTTTCTCCGATCAATCTATTTGAAGTAGTCAATCTCAGAATTGCTGGATGCTCAGCATTTGACTAAACAATTAATCATCATTAAAATCCCAGGAGATTCTAAAACACGTGTCCTGAGAGAAACTGCCCTGTTCATTATTTCAGCTTTATCTCTGACCTCCGGGTTCGAGATAAACAGATGGGGGACAGCAAGAAAAGGACAATAAGCAACAGAAGGTTGTAATTTAAGCTTCTAGAGTAATCTTTGGTTGTGTCCAAATTAGAATCCTACTTTAGGCCCAAGTGCACAATTGTCTCTTCTGGAATACCTACGTTATTTAATTCATTGGGTTACTGAAAAAAATTATCTGTCTGTGTAGTCAATAATTTCGAAAACCATCCCCAACAATAGCTCACAAGTTATATTCCAGAAGACCTACCTTGCCCCAAACACAAACCTTGTAAGGCACTTCATGGAATGCAAGGACATTTCTCTCCACCACATGGGCCATTTAAAGCTGGCCTGTTTACCCATATGTCTGCAATGCAAGGATATAAATATATTGGGTACTATTTTGCATGGAAAGGGGCTTCATTAAGAGGATAACTGAATCTAAGGGGGCTTTCCTACAGAAAAGAGGACTGTGGGGAGGAGGCCCAGAGGAGACATCAGAGAAATTTCCCAAACAAAAGAAGCATGTCTGCCTTTTTTCTTATCCTTTGAGGCAGTACTAGGAAGTTCCATACCATGTGGTTCAGTGTGGTGTAGCCCATGTGATGAGGAAATGGAGAAGTCATGTACTGAGTAGGACCACTGCTGTACCCAGTGTGATGCAAGCAGGAAACCACATAGTAAAGGTGGCAATATGAGTCTGTTAATCAGAAATAAGATTTCGGGGGTGAGTGGGCTTAAGTCCCAAAGAATTGTTGATCCTGAGGAGGAGGAGAACAGGGTGTATAAATTGAAAAGCACAATTACATCATGCCAGGGTCAAAGACTCCAAACATAGCTGCACCATAACAAAGGCAGGTCCCATAATTAATGTAAGGTTTTGGGTTCCAGAGACGCAGCAGACAGAAGGGACCAGACTCCACTGGCAGCTAGCAGGACCCGACTTTATTGAGAGAAGACCAGATGGGACTAGCTCCTCCGCATCCACGAGTGGAGAAATGCTAGCCTCCCTTGGGGGCTAGCCTCCCCGAACAGATGGGGGAGGCTAGCCCCCTCACCCCCATCTTGGGGCTGCGGCTCCGGGGAACCGGGCTGGCATGCTCAGCCCAAGTCTGAGTCTCAAAGCCCAGTGCAGCGCCAGCAGCCAGCCCCATTGTTCAAGTCCTCAAAACCTTAAAAAATCTTCAGCCCCCTCCTGGCTTTTAGGGGAGGGGGGTTGCCATAACATCTGATTGATGTTTAAGGCAAGCTTCTGGCCAGGAAGCAGTCCTTTTTCAGAGCTGTTCGTGAATTCCTTGAGTCCCGAATCTTATCTGCCAAGGAAGCCCAGTGTCCTTTGGAATTTGGGGTCTGGAGTTTTTATCTGAGGTATTTGTAAGGTTTAGATCTCTGAGCGGTTGTAAAAGGTCTGTCTTTCTTCATTCCTCTTTTGTAAACTCTGGCTCCAGATTTCTTCCTGAGTCTGAAACTGTTGGGGGTTTCATTCAAGCCTTACAATTAAACCATAACAGTGGCAGATAATTAACAACGAAGTTTTCAGCTAAGGAAAGTTTCTAAGTTTTAGGTAAGAAAAACACGTTTCTCAGAATTGCAGATACATGGTTCCCTGGAGATGCAGATGATGCTTATCCCGGCTGAATGCCTTCTATTGTAAAACAATGTAGTCCCAGAAAGCCCAGCAGGTTCAACCTGCATGAGACCTGCATGGTTATTCTTAGCAGAGTAGGGGGCAAAATGGAGTCGGTTTGTAAATTTGTAAATTACAAGTTCTGAATTCACAGCACAAGGTGTTTTTTTCCTGTGCCTCAGGAAAAGAGCTGGAGTGGCGTTATGGGGACAGAGATACCTGGTTTCTTTAGGCTGTGAGATGTGGCGTCTTAGAAATACCAGCTTTTTAAAGAGCAGGTCTGGGTTCCAACAGAATTCTGAATGTGCCTAAGTGAAAAATCCAGATCCCTGATGGGGAGCAGATACTAGACTCAACACTAATGTCACCTAGGGTGAGCTGGATGACTTTCAGCACGTGAGGCAAGAGGACAAAGATAACTAATCCTGAATATATGATTGACTGAGCGACTCTTTACCTAGGAGGACGAACAGGAAGTGTCCAGTGAATTTTTCAAGATTGCAGTAGCTGCTGTGCCAGGCCAGGAGCAGAGCTTGGAAATGAGTCTCCCTGCGATCGGACAGGGTCTGTGCCTGAAGAGAAAGCCAGGGCTGGGAAGAGATATGCACTTCTCCATCATTTTAGCCCCCGAGGCAACTTATGCCTCATTGGAGACCCTAACCAATCAGGGCTCCTGGTCTTGCTGCCCAATCAGGAGCACCGAATGGAGGCAGAAGGCGGGCTCTATCCTATGCCTTGTTGAGTCTACTGTGTGCGTTTGGCTCCGTGCCTGAAGGACATTCCACGTGCTTTGCTCCTTGAGCAGCACTGCGGGGAGCTGTGCGGAGAGCGCGGGTGAACTCGGAACCGGGACATGGTGAGTGTGTTCCCAGCTGTCCCCAGACAGGAGGAGCAGCCGTGGAGCCCCGGTCGGGGGCTGTGCTGGGTCCTTCCCGGTCTGGACTGGCAGTAGAACCTGGCATCCAGGTTCCGGGTGCTGCCGCCTGTGGCATTTCCTGCTGCAGCTGCTTCTGTGCTAGGCACGGAGCAGGAGGCTCCGCCTGAGCGGCAGCTTCAGTATTGCTGACTGTCCACAGCGCCTCCTTGTGCTTTTGCTGTTGGTGGACAAGAGTTTGCGGTAGTGAACATTAGCGTCAAAAAGTTGTTAGATTTTGAGGTGCAGAGAAAGAAAAAAAAGTTTAGATAAAGGACTAAAGCCAGATCTTACAGCAGACTGAATGGCGTTTATTCAGTGAGATGACACAATCCTCCCACAAGAACGAAGGTTGTGCAAAAGATGAAAGATTGTTGTAGATTGTATATGGTTGAAAATAAGACAGCATACACAGCTCTAGAGTCTGAGTTAAGGTGTCCTCGCTTTCTTTTTCTTGAAGATGCTTCAGCAGAATAAAGGTGTGGCTAGTTGATATCCGCAAAGCAGGGACCACAGAGAAAAATCATGGCTGGAGGCTTGGGTTGTTTGGCTTTGCCGTGGGTGCGACTCTCCTTCAAGTCAAGTTGGTCCAGGTCGTAAGGAAATGGAGAGAGCTTGTAGCAGGGTAGGAGACAGGCTAGCTGTCTAGGGAAGAGGACATACAGGGTGGTAGGAAAACAAGAGCCATTCTGGGCAGATTCCCTGGGAAACTCCTCCCTGAGGAACGCGTGCAGACTCCTTTTCTGTTTTTCCTAGTAAGTTTGCTTGTCTGTGGAACTGACAGCTCTCCATATTCTTGCAACTAATTAACACTGACTTTTGGGTAAAATTTTGATTGTTCCAAGAAATGGGGGCAAGGCAAGGAAAAATGTGGACCTGAAGTAAGTCTGCATGGTACAGGAAGCCACGTGGCGCTCTCCTAGGCTCTGTGCGTCTCCACTCTGCAGTGTGACCTTACTTTTCCACGTTTGCTTTCTCTCCTGAAATGAGCCTTGAGTGCCACAGCTCCCTGCTTCTCTCTCTGGACAGAGTTAAGAAGCAGTCTGTGCTGTGACTTGACAACCCTTAAATTATGAACTGGACTCCTGCATGCTGCTTGTCCTGAAAGCTATGATGTAATAAGTTACGTGATGAGAAAGTTAACTCTCTGGTAGCCTTTGTTCTTGAAATTACTTGGGATTGTTTTGTAAATGTCCTGTGAGGATTGTTAGATTGCGGTGTGGTCTTTCCTTGTAGAGACTCCTCTGGCCTCTCACCACCATCTCTTTCCTTGGACTGTGACTCTCTCTCTCCCACTCTCCTCCTATCTCACTTATTCTTACTGTAAATGAAGCTCCTTTCCAGGTTGTGTGTTTTTAAATACGATTTGTTGTATTTTTATTTACCGGTGTTTGTGCCTGTGTATGTATTTGTCTGAATGCAGGTGTGTGTGAATGTGTCCACATTTTTTTTGAAGGACAGAGGTCGATTTTAATTGATTCCATTTTCCATTTCTCATTATCTTTTACTTTAGAATTTTATTTTTTTACTATTACATATGTGTGTATGTGATGTATCCGGAGGGGCTCACATTTGCCATGATGCTTGTGTGGGGGCCTGATGACACCTTTGTCTGGTCAGTTCTCCTTTTCCATTTTCTGTGGGTTTCATGATTTAAACTACTTTTCAGGGCTTGCCAGGAAAGTGCTTTTGCCCACTGAACAACTCGATGCCCTCCACCTTCTTTATCAAGATAGGCTGTCTCACCGAACAAGAGTTCTCCAATTCCTTTAGAGCAGATGTCCAGTTGCCTTAGCATCCTATATCTCTACTTCCTTTCCAAGGGGTGAGAGTCATGTGCACTGTGACCACCTTTTGACTTAGTCCTGGGGATTCAGTTTCTTTTTCTTACGCTTATGTGACAAGTACTTTACAGACAAACCGTTTCCTCAGACCTCAAATTGAAAGTAAACCACCTGTGAGCTTTGTATTTTGTCTTGAAATAGATTTCATTAGAGGAAAAGATGTTCTTTATTGTTCTCCTAACAGAAAAGTGAAGGTGCCTGATTGAAGGGTCTCCATGGAAACAGTCTGCTTCTTATGTCCTGTGGCTTTATGTAAATAGATGCCTGGCTTATGTGACTGACATATGATCCAACTGCTGTCATCTGAAGAGTGAGTGTGTCACAGAAGCTGAATTCGTGGTTATGTTTGTCCGTGTGTGTTTTGAAGTGTGATAAGTGCAGCAAGATAAGGTTCGTTGTAATGGTTCCTGGAGCGCGAATGTTAATTGAGTCTATTAAGAACATTATTTTTAATTTATCTGTGAATGTTTTCTCTGCATGTATGTAAGTGTACCATGTGTGTGTAATGCCCATGGAAAACAGAAGAGGACATAGGATTCCCTGGAACTGGAGGTGTAGGTTGGTGTTAAGCCCAATGTCTACATTGGAACTGAAACTTTGTCTTCTGAAAGAGGACGATGTGTTCTTAACTGTGGACCCATCTCTCCAGCTCTAGAGTCCATTTCATGGAATGGCTGGTAGACATCACCAGTCCTGTTTGGATGTAAGAGCAGTCAACTCTGCAGTCCTCTTTGATGACAGTTCAGTTGTGGTGTTGGATGAGATCACAGTCTCTTGGACAGGGTGGTAAGAGTCTGTTTCAGGCAGGATTAGGAGTAACAGGATATTGAATGGTTAAAAATGACACAACAATGGCATTTTATCATGGCAAGCAAGGGGTGTGACAATAGGACTGAGAAAGAAAAGGAACCCAGACCCTGGATAGAGTCCAGAGATTTGTCAGGAGGTAGGCAGTCTTTGCAACTGGAGTAAGGATGTGTGTTGTAACTTTTAGGAAACTTTAACCTTGGTTCAGGAAGAGTTTCAGAGGTCTCTATGGAGTAACAGGGTCAGGATGAATCTCCTAAGTCGGTTGTGTTCTGTTGGGCATGGAGTCGATAAAAGAAACACCATGTGAAATTTGAATTTATGTGCTAGATCCCGGAAAGGTGAGAAGTTCTTGAATATTCATTAGGGTCTGCATATTTGTGAGGATGAATTTCACCTCCTTTTCAGTGAGTAAAAGGAGATTTCCAAGAGGTTTATAGGATTAGTGCTCATGAAGTTCTTGCAGAGGCCAGCTGAAGCCCTGTTAGCATGTTGGGGTGGTTGTCAAAGGGAAGAACAGGTTCATTCATCAGTCAAACACTGACTCATTAGTCAAAGGATTGACTTGTCAGGCAAAGACTGATAGGGAGAGTCAGAACACGAGAACATGAAAAAAGCTGAAGAAACAGCTTTATTGAAGGAACGAAACAGCTCCCTTTGGAAAGGGAGGGCTGCTGGAACAGGGAGTCCAGTGATCACAGTCCGTGCATCTTCCTGTCCTTTTCTCAGCGTTGGTCTGCTTGGATGTCCACCGCCAGTGCACTCTTCTTTCCTGCCACTCTCTTCCACAGTGTCTCCTGGGAACAAGCGATTGCCATTTTAAGGAACCTGCTCTGACTTGCTCTATCTGCCTGTGTCTCTTCTTTTCCTTAATGGAAATGGGCCTTGCAGCTTCACTGCAATCAGAGATGTGAACTTAACAATGTGAGATCCAAACAGCTTCAAGTGGTCTTTTTTCCTGTAGGAGGCTTTTAAGATTAATCTGATTCCTTGGGTTAATGTGAAGGAATGATCCCCAAAAAGCTGATGTTAGACTTGGACCTGTGCTTATCCTGGTAGTCATGATGGGCTAGAATGTCTGTCCCAGTGACTGCCTTGATGATGAACCTGTAAGGACAGGGTTTCTTTATGGTCAGAGAGAGCTAAAACTGCAGGAGAGGTGAGTGCCTGCTTTAGGAGGCCTGGAGACTGTGTCATCCCTGTGGTCTAATCTAATGGATATTCCTCTGCTCCTCTTGAGGCCTGCTTTCTGATTGCTGAGTGATGTAAACAGCTAACCATGCTTTAACAATGGACTGTATTGATTCTTGAAATATGAATTTTTTCATCCGTTATCCTTTCAAGTCTCTTGTCAGGTGTTTGGTCACTGCATGGGGAAAAATACTTCCTGGTACATTCAATATCCATCTTAATGCTGGGCCCTCTAATAAGAGGTCTTTGGTTCTTTTGTATAGATGCCTCAGTTTTACTAATGTACATACATGCTTGTATGCATGTGCATACACTTATATGTGCATATATGTGTGTGCTTGTTTACCAGTGTGTCTTTGAGGTCATGGTGATGCACCTGTCTCTGTTTCCAGAGTGTTGAGATTACAAGTATGAGCTACTGTACCTGGGGTTTTTATTGACGTTTTGCAGAATCCGTGTTGTGATAGTTGGTATTGCCAATTGATTTCATTTTCCAGTTGTCATTTTCTGTGCTTTTCTCCATTTTCTAATGTGGGAGCATTTGCTCTCTTCATTTCTGCCATTCCCATTCATGCTTGAATTTTCTTCCCAGCACTGCTTATGTGAGGACCGTCAGAGCCTGAGCTGAGTATGTCTGAGTTCTTGGACTCTTATTCCAGAATGAAACAAATCTCACACAGACTTTAAGTAGGGAGGAAACTATTCAAAAGAAAATGAACAAATTAGAAGAGAAAGCACCAAGGCCATATGAGTCAGAAAGAACTCAAGGACCATGTATTTATGTATGTATCTATGTGACAGATAGATGTACACAAATATATGGATTTGTTTGTGTACATATATGCATATAGTGAGTTTGTTATAATTATTATAATTTTATTTATTCCAGAATTTCACGAGTTTGCTCAGATATTTTTTTATCACATTTAGGAACCCTCCTGCCTGCAGCTCCTCCACATGTCTCCCCAATTTCATGTCCTCTATGTTACCTATCCTTCTTCTATTCATTTGCTTTGTGGGGATTTTTTTTTTACAGAAGTAAGTGATCTCCTTAACTTTGATGACACATCAATAAGAAGCTTTTCCATTTGAGATTTCACAGATTCCGTACAATATATTTCATGTTGTGCGGGTCCCTCTGTGCGCACCTTCCCTTCCCCCTCCTTGCCTCATTTCACAGAGTCCACATTATTTTACACAGGCTCCACATTACTTAAAGGCTTATGGAGTCAAACGTGTGTTTCTATGTGTCCATCCATTGAAGGCTGGTTTATCTATCCAGAGTCACTACTTTCCAGAGGCTGATTCTTCCCCTCCCAGCAGTTAATGGTTGCAGCTATGGAAGTGTCTAAATATGGTTAAACTGTATTGTGTGACATCCGCAACTATTCAGTAAAAATATACATTTAAAAAAAGGGGACTTGAAAGCTAGCTCAGTGGTTAAGAGCACTGCCTTTCCTTTCCGAGGACCCGGCTGGTTACATGGAAGTTAGCAACAATGCCGAACTCCACTTTCAGGGGATCCAGCACCCTCTTCTCTCCTCTGTGGGCACTGCGAGACACAGTGAACTTGCATACATGCCCGAGGAATGCTAATACACATAAAACAATAAATAAAATATTAAGGAACAAACAAGGAGTTCATTGCTGGCATTGGACTTTTTCTTTCTAGCCTATGGTGTCTAGTAGAGGTGATATCTACCTGTTATTTAGTAATTTATTTAATCTCTATTTTATATATATGTAAATATACGTACATATATATATGTATATATCTTAAGAATATTCTATAGTGGTAGGTTTCCATGTGACATTTAAAAAATTTGTTTTGAAACAAGGTCTACCTGGAGCCGCAGCTGGCCTGCAGTCTTTATGTAGACTAGGCTTGCCACAGTCTCACAGAGATCCACCTGTCCCTGCCCCTCCCCCACATTCCCAGTACTGTGATTAAAGACCTGCACCAACATGCCTGGCTCTATGACTCTCTGAAGGACTCAGTATTAGTTATCCCTCTCCTGCCTCCTCCTTTGTGCTGCCCTCCCATCCCATCAATTTTAAGCCTTCCTACTCCATGATTCTTCTTCATGGCCAAGTACTCGTTTCCTGGAATCCATGGATTCTCCACTTGAAAATGTGTATCTAATGATGCAAAACTAGTGTCCACTTATGAGAGAGAACATGGGGACTTTTTCTTGTTTTCAGTTAACACACTAAGGATGATTGTTTCCATGTTAATTCATTTAACTGTGAATTTCTTAATTTCTTTTTTTAAAGAACTAAAAAGTGTAAATGTTCCATACTTTCATTGTCTTCTCATCACTTGATAGGAATCTGCATTGTTTCAGTTTTTGGTTATTGTGACTACAGCAGCAGTGAACATGTTTGAATGAGTATCTATGTAACAGGATCTGCGGTGTTTTGGGTTGAGTTCCAAGAATGGTGTGCCTGGATCATGTGGGAGATGTATCTGGAGCTTTTTGAGGATTCTTCACACTGATTTCATAGTGGGGACAGCAGTCTGTCCCCAACAGTGAGTGCCCTTTCCCCACATCCTTGCCAGCTATTGCCATCGATAATGTTTTGAATCTTAGCCATTCTAACTGGACTAAGATGCAATGTCAAGGTTCTTTCAATGTGGATTTCCCTGATGGTAAAAGATGTTGAACAGATTCTCAGTATCTCTCAGCCATTTGTGTTTCATCTTTGGGAATGATCTGTTTAATTATTTGTCCAAATTTTTAAACACTTTGCTGTTTTTTTGATGTTTAGTTTTTAAGTTCTTCACATGTTGTAGATATGAAGCCAGTGTCTGCTGTATGCCTGAGAAAGATTTTCTTCCCATTCTGGAGGTTGCCTCTTCACTTGAAAGATGGTGTCTTTTGCCGTACAGAAGCCTTTTTGTTTTATTAGTTCCTGTTTGTCAATTATGGACAAATGCCTGCGCTGTGGAGTCTCGTTGTGAAAGTCTTTTTCTGTGCCTGTTAGTTCTGGTATATTCTCTACTTTCTCCTCTAAAATATTCAGTGTATCAGATCTTAGGTTCAATATTTGATGATTTGGAGTTCGGTTTGTGAATGGTGAGAAATAGGAATCTAGTTTCATTCTCTCTATGTAGCAATCCAGGTTAACTAGACCCGTTTCTTGAATATATCTTTTATCCAGTGTGTGTGTTTTGTGTACCTTTGTTTGTCAGAAATCAAGTTGTTGTAGCTGCGTAGAATCAAACCTAGGTTCTCACTTCTATTTCATTGATCAATGTGTCTGTTTTTAAGATAGTTCCATTTGTTTTATTACTATAGCTGCGTAGTATTATTTGAGATCAGGGATGGTAATGTCAATAGCAGTTCTTTTATTCAGAATTGTATTTTCTATACTAGGGGTTTTTTTTGTGCATGCTTCCGAATAAATTTTGAGTTTATTTTGTCAAATTCTCTGTAGAATTGTGTTGGTATTTTAATCAGGATTTCATTGAAATAGTAGATTGATGTGTGACAGGCTGGAGAAGTGTCTGCCCTGTTACATCTTTATCCCTTTGTGTTAGAAGTCAGCTGTCATAAAAATTTCTTGCTGTGAGGTGCCAGTCACATCCAGCCCCGCCCTCCACTGAGGAAGATTGCCACATCCAGCCGCCTGTTCTCCAGTTCCAGAGTGACCAAGCGAAGTATGATTTTGCCAACTTACAGTTTGGGAAAACAGAGTTTATTTGGGCTTATTTACAGAGCAAATAGCAGGAGAGGGAGGTTCCTCTACTGAGGCCATACAGCAAATTCTCCATTTCCAGCACCTGGTGAGCTGCTGCCAGCCATCCAACATGGCAAAGGGGCCAGTCTTCTCCCGGCTTCCTGCACGCACACCTTAGTCCCTCCCACGTGTGAAACTCAGGTCACTGGTTAGTTGGGAGTGGTCGCTTGTGCTCCCAGCTTCTCCCTTTGTACAAAGCACCAGCAGTGACATTTGCTTGTGCTGTGGTTGAATGTATGGTCTGTCTTGCCATTCTGAGGAGAAATTTCATACAGCATCTAAAGAGCACAGAAGGATGCAAACAGGAGCTTAAAGGACATTTTAGAAAAATGACCAGAAACAAGAAAAAAAGAACAACAAAAACCAAGAGCCTGAGGTAGGGATTAAGTGTTTCCTTGATATTTCTAATAAATTACGATTTTCTTATGAATGGAATAGAGAGGGTTATGAAACTGTAAGTAAACTTAGGAGGCTGGAGAGATGGCTCAGCAATTGAGAGCACTTGTTGCTCACGTAGAGAACCAGAATTCAGTTTCTAGGAACCATGTCTGGAGCTTACAATTGCTTGTAACTCCAGTTGCAGAGAATCTGACTTTATCTTCTGGAATCTGAGAGAACTAAATACACAAGGCATTCTCCCAGAGCCATATATGTACCGGTAAAGAAAAATAATGTTGTTTGTAAAAGTAGACTTAGGAAGGTCAGGAATCTCCTTAACAAGGTTCACAGTGCTCCTCACCAACATTATATATGCATATAAAGATTAACATAGTAAGGCTATCAAATACAGAAGATGTAGCCTTGAAGTTCCCCAGTAGCTGTTCAGGAACCGTTTTAGATGGAGCACTTACTCATTCTGTGGAGGGTTTTCAATGATACAGCTGTCTTTCTGGCAGACGTGGTCCTGTCTCCCTTCACCCATTCTTGTGCAGTTAATTCACAAAATTAGATTTTGGTAGAATCATTTCCTTTGAGTGACATACTCTCTTGTATGAA
Organism: Eospalax fontanierii; assembly: GCA_035773235.1. Taxonomy (NCBI): domain Eukaryota; kingdom Metazoa; phylum Chordata; class Mammalia; order Rodentia; family Spalacidae; genus Eospalax; species Eospalax fontanierii. Next base: position 82,823,868 of record CM069532.1, on the reverse strand, counting down.
TACACATGGAACCACCTGCCCATGAGAAAGTTGTAATTTGGAGAAATGTTGAATCCTTCCCAAAGGTCCTGGTATGGAGGGTGCGAGACCCATCGTAGGTTCCGTTTACACGTAGTGTCGGTGAAATGGCAGGTGCAGGTGTGGCAGATCTCCAGTTATGTGGAAGGAAATTTTGTCAACACTCTTACCCTTGGCATTCCATTCAGATAAATGCATTTCTCCTGACAAAAGTGAAACTCAGTTTCATTTTGGAGGCACCTATGGGGTCTCTGGATACTAACCTGAACTGGTGTGGGGGTGATGTTCACAAATGCACTAGCTTTCTATTGGCCTTCTTGAAAAGTCTTCTGGGGAAGTGAAGGCCGAGCCAATAGTGACTTTGCTCAGATAAGTGTCCATATCCAGTTTAATGCTGCAATTCATGTTATTTTAAGACTGAAGATGGAGATTCTAATTTGTTCTACAAATGCTTGTCTTATAGCTCACCATTGTTGGTTAGGAATTAGTTTGAAAATGTGTGTGTAGTTTATCATGGTCACTAATGGGGATGCTGCAAATATGATGGCCTGATTTTTGTTCAGTTGCAAATTGTTATTTTGTCTATAATGTCTGTACATGAGATTGTATGTCACAATTGTCAAGGGAACAGCCTTTTGTTTTCTGTTCTGTCTTTTGAATTTTTTGTGGGTTCCAGGGATCAGAGTCAGATAATCAAACTTGTGTGTCAAGGCCTTGATCTACCGAGCAATATCTGTGGAATATGACCACTGAATTTTAATGGTTGGCAATTAATTTTTCCCCTTTGTCTTCAATTTTTGGAAGTCCTTGAAAGTGTTAGGCAAAACATGACTTTGTTGTTTTTTGAATTTGACAGCTGGTAGATACTTGCTGATTCTAATCTGTGTTTTGTTGAGTACAAGACTGCATGGTGTCCTGATTCATGAATGTTTCTCTACAAGTATAAAAAGAAAGCACAAACTTTTCTGCCCTCTTGCAGAGGGCCTGGATTTGATTCCTAGCACTCTCATGGCTACTAACATTCATTGGTAACTACAGTCCAGGGAATCTAATGCCATCTGCTAAACTCCAAGGACATTGTACAATACAGCTGCATATCCATAAAATAAGAAAAAAATATAAGCATAATGTGTTTCTTATTTTGGCTTGTGTCAATTAGTCATACGGTATGTTATTTCTTCTGAGAGCGCATTAAATAGGCTCATTTCTGCATTTAAGAAGGTGTGACAGCATGTGTGAATATTTCCCACCACAGTCAGTCAGTACATAGAGTGTCTGTTATTATTTTTGGTCACTGGAGCTGATCCTCTAGTTATCTCTGTGAATCCTGACTAAATCAATAGATCCTTCAAAGAGAATGTTTCCCATACACTAGAGTTTGTATAGGACATGTAGGCTAAGTGATTTGTCATTTATTTTCATGCTGTCTGTACCAAATGTTAAATTTCCTCATGCCATTGTGAGCAGGAATTTCCAAGGTCAAGCAGATTCTTGGGTGCTGATTGCCCTATGTTCTCCCAGGATTTCTTAAGACAGGAAGTAGACATGTGTTATAGAATGACAATTGGAGTGGAGCAGCAGCACATCCTGTGCCCTGTGCACAGTAGTGAGAGGAATGTCCCTCCAGTGCTCCTTCCTTTCAGAACAGCTCAAAGGTTGCTTTAGAATTTCTCTGTCATGGAACAGAAACGTGTGGATAGTGCATGATTTTATGTATGTTATCAATGGAGTCCTGGTATGTTTAGGATTCAGTGACATTTGAGGATGTCGTGGTGAACTTCACCCAGGAAGAGTGGACTTTGCTGGATCCTTCTCAGAAGAATCTATACAGAGATGTGATGCTGGAAACCTGCAGGAACCTCACTTTTATAGGTAAAAATATTTTCTTACCTTCCCTACTGTATTGTGGAACAAGAATTTACATAAATTGATGCTCTTTTATGATTTGGAGTTTGGAAAGGGAAAAGTGTGGTATATATGTCAGGCATGAATCATATACACTAAAGCTACAATCTAAGTTTTCAGTAATTTCTAATTCATTAAACTTTACTTTGACCACATTTTAGGAAAGAGATATGAAGATGAGAATATTAAAGACTATTGTCAAAATTCTGGAAAACATCTAAGGTAATTGACAACAATACAAGAAACATTCTCTGAAGGCATTTGTAAAAGATTTTAATTTATTCTAGTGTGTCTATGTGTTTGTCTGTGTTTTCAAATCTGTGTGCTTGTGTAGGATATTTAATGTGAAAGCAGTACTAGGAACACACATTAAAAATGGCACTATTTTATTTTAGCTTTGTGAGAACTATATTATGGAGCTAATTATCAATGTATTGAGTTTCTAGCCCAGAGATGTGGCAGAAAACAGAGTTACCTAAATTGGGGAATAGTATGGGATCTACACTTTGTAATAAATGCTAATAAGTTGACTTTTTCTGAATGTTTGTCATTTTAACAGAAGTTCAATGTTTGAGACATTCTCTGAGCATGAAGAAGATCATCAGGATAGAGAAACTTTCCCTTGGATAACAAATGACAATATGATCATGAACATTTCTGGTGACCTAATACCATACGAAAGTAATGTGTGTGGAAAGGTTTCCATGCGTCATTCCCCCTTTAATAACCGTGCTACCTCTCACTCTCAGTACAAATCATGTGAACATGAGGAATATGGAAATAAGCCAGCAAACTCTAACTCCCTCACAGGGTGTCAAAGATGTATGAGAACTCAAACTGTGGATGGACCTTTTGAATATAAGACATGTTTAAGTTCTTTTGATCTCCAACATTTGTTGGTAAAAGATCAAGAAACTCACAATGCAGGAAACCTCCACCAATACAAAGATCCTAGAAAGGCCTCTGCTTATGGCAGTTCACTTCACACATCTGGAGGAACTCAAACTGGAGGAAAGTATTTGGGTTCTTCCACTTGTCTTCATGTAAATGAAAGAATGCATTGTGTTGAAAAACTCGATGCATGTAAACAGTGTGGAAAAGCCTTTAAACGATATAGTCGCCTTCAAGAACATGAAAGAATTCATACTGAAGAAAGACCATATGCTTGTAAACAGTGTGGGAAATTCTTTGCATATCAATATTATCTTCAGTTACATGAAAAGATTCATACTGGAGAAAAACCATACGAATGTAAAGAATGTGGTAAAGCCTTTACATTTCCTAGTTCCTTAATATTACATAAACTAAGACATAATGGAGAAAAACCACATGAATGTAAACAATGTGGTAAAGCCTTCGTATATTACAGTCATCTTCAAAAACATGAAAAAAGGCATACTGGAAAAAAAGCCTATGCGTGTAACCAATATGGTAAATTGTTTGTACGTCAACATTATCTTTGGTTACATGAAAGAAGATATACTAAAGCAAAACCATATGAATGTAAAGAGTGTGGTAAAGCCTTTGTACATCAGTCTACTCTTCAAAGCCATGAAACCAATTACACTGGACAAAAACCATATATATGCAACCAATGTGGTAAATCCTTTAGATTGAAGTATGATCTTCAAAAACATGAAACAATTCATACTGGAGAAAAACCATATGGATGCAAACAATGTGGTAAATGCTTTAGATTGAAGTATAATCTTCAAAAACATGAAACAATTCATACTGGAGAAAAACCATATGAATGCAACCAGTGTAGTAAATCATTTAGACTGAAGTGTTATCTTCAAAGCCATGAAAAAATTCACACTGGAGAAAATTTGTATGAATGTAGACAGTGTGGTAAAGCCTATAGACTTAACAGGGATCTTAAAAGACATGAAAAAACCCATATGGGATAGAAACTGTATGATTGTAGAGAATGTTGAAAAGCCTTTACACTCTACAGATACCTTCAAGAACATGAAAAATTTCATACTGCAAAGAAACCCTAGGCCGGGCCACAGTGTGGTAAAGCCATGAGACGTAATAATTGTCTTCAAGTACATGTAATAGCACATAGTGGAGAAAATCCCTAAGCCTGGAAACATTGTGGGAAAGCCTTTAGATGTCACAGGTTTCTTCAGTTACATGAAAAATTCATGGTGGAGAGAAACCATATGAATGGAAACACTGGTAAAGATGTCTCAGTGATGGCCACAGACATGACAAGTTGATAGTAGACAAAACTGTGAATAGGAGCAGTGTGGAAAATCATCTTTACCTGAAAGAATTCATATTTTCATAAACCTATGAAGGGAAACAGTGTGGTAAACCGTTCTGGGGTAATTCACATTAGACCAAAGCCCAATGCACGAAAGCAATGTAAATCTTACATATGGTACATTTATCTTAAATTACATGAGAAGATTCAATCCGGAGGTAAACACTGACAGTGCAAAGAATGTAGGGAGTATTACATTTCACAGCACAGTACACTTACAAGGGGAATTGAATTGTGGCAAAGAACCTTGTTTGAGTGAACCAGGCCTCTAGTTGTTAAAATCCCTCAATTAAAGGACAGAGCAGGCTCACAGCACAGTGCTTTGTCAAAGCCAAATAACTCATGGGAGAAAATTCCTAGACATGTAAAAATCCATATGTGTTAATGTTTTCTTTCAGTTCATTCTAGTTATGGATAAGAACTCGCAAACCTCTAAGAATATAAACAACAGGGGAAAGGATCAAACTGTCACAGTTCCCAGCAGCAACAGTGTTGCAGGACGTTGTTCCTGGGGACACCTGAACAAATATCCACTCACCTGAGATAAGAAACTAATGACATGAAAAAGTAATTCTATCAAAGTCCAAATAAGTGAACCAGCAATGACTTCCAGGAGGATGGACAGTCACAGACAGCTGCATCAGGAAAAAGCCCATTCAGCCCAAGTGATGACTCATGAACATTTCAACCATGAGATCGTGTCACAATTGTCATACAGCTTGCTTAGTTGGGGAATTACTTCTTTACAAAATTGTTTACTGCTTCTGTAATCTTTTGGGCAGACTTGAGAATCTTGTAGATTTGTACTTTCCTGAACCTGTTTACTTCTCGATTCTCATGCCTCTCTTTCAGGGGGACTGTGAATTCAGAGGAAATTTCTCCACAACAGATCATCCCTTCCACTGCCTCTTAAATTTTTAAAAAAACTTTTTGATCCTTCAGGGGAGGGGTGTGTGGATATAAATGTCTATCCATGGCCTACATGGGGCCTCTGTGCGAGAGCCCCATGATTCTGCTTTCCTGTTGGTTCTGGACACACAGGGTTTATAGCTTAGCAGGACTGTCAGTACCAAATCTCCCCAGTAATCTGCTTTACACCTGGCACCATGTGAGCCAGCCTGTATGGAGGAAGCTTCCATCTTATTAAACCGTCTTCTCTCCATGTCCTGCAGCCTGAACATGTGATGAATTCAGTAACAGTGGCTTATCATGTACTTTAACATGTAACCAGTGGTAGTGGCAATAGCCTTCACGGTTTTTGGAACAGACATTCACCAGCCTCTGCCTCACAGGTGCTGGTGTTAAAGACCTGTGCCAGCACACCTGGCTCCTAATATATTAGAACAACCTAGACCCAATAGGGTTGTGAGTTAGGGGATGTACTTTTGAACCTGATTTCCTTTAGTAGATGTGTGTGCATCACTGTGAAGTGACTAGCCTTGTCATGGTCAGTTCGTACAAGGGAGCTGGATGAAAGCCTTGTTTGCAGCTTCACCTGTTTCTCACTTGCCTAGTAATGGTATGAGAGGCAGTGCCCACACCTAGAGGGCATAGGTAGTATATTGTGTGTTTGCCAGTACGTAAGGGGCTAATGTGCTTACATATGTGCCCTGTCAAAATATGTAGAGCCAGGTTTTGATTGTGGGTAGGAAAAACATGTGACTGGCATCTAAGTAAAGCTGTCTGCGGAAACAGCTGTGTTTCCTGCCCGCGTGTGCTGTCTTCTTTGTGCTGAGTGTGGTGTCTCCTGTGGCTGCTGCTGTTGCTACTACACTCCTCTGCTGACAGACTGCAGGTCCATTGGTCTTCCAACACGGACCAAATAGCAGCAACTCCAGGAAATTTCCAGTCGTGTCTGCCAGAATGAAAGTGCTGAGGAATCTATCTGTGGACTGAGCAGCTTCTCGGGTGTGCTCTCGGTCCTGCACATAGACATGCTGGACTAGCAGTCCCACTGCGAGCTAGTCTACTTTGTCCGCTGTGATGGCGCACACACATTCTGTTGTTTCTGTTCCTCCACAGCATTCTTTGTTCCATAGATTCTGGCAATGGTGGAATTTGGCGCAAGAGACTTGATGAATGGTGATCTTCCATTGTCCAGGTTTTTCTGTAAGATACACATTTCTCTGCATTTGATCTGGTACACCAGATATACTGCACCAGAGAGATAAATTTCTGTTAACAGATACAATTTCAAGGTGAATGTTATAAAGGAGCTTGAATTTGAAACAAACTGATTCGTTCAATTTCATTGTGAGAATAAAAATATCTTCTGGACAGTTATGTTTTGCTTGTGTTCACAAAGAATTTTTTAAAAATTCATTTTTATTGTATGTGTATTGGTGTTTTATCTGTATGGATGCAAGTGCACCCATGTTGTGCAGGGCCTGCACAGGTCAGAGGCAGGTATTGGATCCCCTGGAGCTGGATGATTAAGGGTAAAAGACTATTACATTTTAGATACAAATGAATTTTCTATGGTGGTTTTGTGCTAATATATGGATTGTTCCAAAATGGAAACAGAAAATAACGGAAACAGATCCAGAAAGCTTCTGGTTGATACTACATGTGTGTGGAAGTCAGAAACTGGTTTGCAGGAGAGAAAAAAATGTGAAATTTAAGGTATGTAAATCATCATACTCATCGTAGGTAACATAGATTGCCAGAATTTTTTTTTCTTTTTTCTTTCTTTTTTTTTTTTTTTAACTAATCAGACTACTCTAGGCATCACTTTTCTATTTTACAACTTGGAATAGCAAAATAAGACCATCCAAAACAGCCTGGAAATATAAGTTGAAAAAAAAGCCCAGTTGATAACTTTAGTCTGCCAAATTACTTTCCTTGACTGATCAATTTCTGGTAGGTCACAGTAACCCAAATATGCAGAGAAGGTTCAAGACGGGCAGTGCTTACCATAGATGCGGTGTATGGACAAGCTCTGTTGATGGAGTTCTAAAAGGAATGCAGTCTTCATGCCTTGAAAATAGTGGTACTGAAAAAGGATAGAGTCAGATTATTTAATGTGAGGATGTTCCTTCAACTGCAGTGAAGCCTGAGGATAGAACATAATGGTGCCCAAGATCTGGCAATGGGAACTCCTTAGGTGACACATACACATTCTGTTGTTTTCATGTTCAAATGACAGGTTCTATTAAGAGAATAATAAAATTTTACTAAAATTTTTCTTCTTCTAAAGGATATAAGTATTTTCTGACATTTGCATGCATATCTTTTCAGTCAGCAAAGCCCTGAAAATTGTCTAAAATTACTCAGTGTTAGTCAGTAGAGTGAAATCTGCCCCTTTCTCAGTCTTTAAAATGTGAGTGAGAAGCATCCTAAAAGTATTCGGGGTTAAGAGACAGGCTTAAGAGCTCATGTTATGTGTTTAAAATCCTGAGAGTGAATCTACATAAACTCAGTCACAGCAATGCACACACCCATCAAACATACCTGTGTTCCTGTAGGAGGCACAAGCAGAACACCTGGAGTCCATAGGCTGGAGAGCCTCCTGTACTCAGTGGTAAATAGAGAGAGCCTGGTTTAAAGAAGGTCGGAGGTGAGGAATGACCCTTGAGGTTGTCCCTGACCTCCAACTAGCACCTTTGCACATGCATCCCAGACTGGTAGACATCAATGTGTGCATGCACACAAAAATATTATGTTACTTACACTGAAAATTACAAATACATTACTGGACAAATGTTACTAAATACTGCATGCTAAAATTTCTATTTGATTGATTGCTATGGATCTGTTTTCTAGGAGTGTTCTTACTATGTGTGTAGTGGGTGTGAGATCTAGGCTAAAGGTGTGAGTCAGGTAAGTGTGTAATGTTAGAGATTATCATTTTCGGTTTACTTTCCCCCATGAAACTTCAAGAAGATGTATTTGTCATAAGCAGTGACCTTCAAAGTGTGTGTAGGTTTACTCTGTAATAAATGGGTGTGGTATTATTATTCTGATTGAAACAAAATCTGAATAAAAAACCCTCTTTTATTGGCTGTAACTCGACAAATCACTAACACCTTATCACCTTAGATATTCTGAACAGAGATGATATATTGCAACTGGTAGGATTCTGAAGCCTGCTAGGTCATGCAGTTCTGAGGTTAGACATTCAAACTTTAATTGCAGAGCTTCAGGCATTCCACATTAACTGATAACAGTTCCCAATCAAGTGCTAGAGGCATCTGGCTACCCATAAAGGTCTTGTAGTTGGGCATGCTCTCAGAGACACATGGTAGGATTCAGAGCGATGTCACTAGGGGATCTCTTATATCTCCTGGAACCTGTATTTTTGTTGACACAGTTCCTGGTTTCTTTGGAATTCCACTTTAATCCTGTGTAGTTGAAACTCCTTCTGGGGATGTAAACAACGTTACTCCGCCTCCCTAGATTCCCTAGGACAAACAGGTTTAATTTTGCTAAACAGTCTGGGATACCAGTGAGCTTATTGGGTTTACATACAGAGCTGTGGGTGAGGGTTGACTTAGAGGAATGGGGGTGCTCCTCTCCTAAGGCCACACTGGAAATCCTAACTGTGTGTGGATGGTGACTTTCCCCCAGACACGCAAAATGCCAGGAGACACTGCCCCATGGCTTCCTCACTACACATATCCTTACTTGGTCCGTTGGTGGAACCACGTGGCCCTAGTTGCACATGGTGAGGAACTAAGTATATAAGCAGAGGAAGCCGTAAGGAGGCTCTCTTGCCCCCGCTCTGGGGAAGTCATGATCCGTGCCTGGATAGAGAATTTCTAGCAAGTCTTAGTGAGGGCGCTCTCACACTCATGTAGGTAAACGCCCACCCACTGCTCTTTAGGCCCAGTAAAATCACTATCTTCACAGACTACAGTTTTGCAAAATTGTATCTCACGTTGGCATTGGGACCAAGGAGGAGGAGGCTGCAGGTTGTTTGTGCTTCCCAGAAGGAATTTTAAGTACAGTTGCGATAGTCGGCCGGTTAGGACGAAACAGAATCACTTTCAGAAGAACAGTGATGTTTTCTGCGATGTGGGGAAAGAAACCAACAACTGATGGGAAGCTTGGTAAGGGAAGCACGTTTAGAGAAGAAATTTTGACGTGGTGGGCTGTCCCCATAGGGCTGGTGGGACAGTGGCAGTGGCATGGTAGCACAGTGCGTAGTGAGCTGTGGAACTAAGTAAATCACCTAAAACAATGATGTGCAGGAAATCCCAAGATGGAGTGCAGTTTTTGTTGGTACAGAGTGGCTCGGCGCTGCTTCATCAGTAGATTCCACCGTGGGTGTATGGAGATGCTGTGAGAACAGACGAAGGTCTAGAGCCAGCTTTATAGGCGATGGGAGTGGAGCACTGCGGGTGAAAGCAAGCAGCTGTGGAGGCAGCCTGGCCACTCCTACGGGTAATAACTGATCTGTTCCAGATTGAGTCAGAACCCAGATGGGGACAGAGGTTGTAAGGTAGCAGCGTGAAAGGGACATGAGGCTGTCCTGTTCAGTACTGGCCTCAGATCTGGCCAGGAAATTGTATAAAAGGGAAAAAGAGATAGAGGTGTTAGCTGCCACTTCTTACAGCTAGGGGCCCCGAAGGGCAAGAGAGCTCAGATTACATTGATAGTGCATGGCTCATCCTCAGACGCCATAATTGAAAGTCACAGGAGAAGTCAGGTAGTGATGAGGAAGGGAGCAACCTAGAAATAGCCTGAGATACCCCTCAGGTTCAACCTTTAAAACAGAGAAGGGGAAAATCTATGATTCAGCATAGTAATGGAGGTCTAAACAGTGTTCTGGTGTGAGAGACTACGCAATCAGAGAATGCTTATCACTGGGAATGTTTAAACTAGGGGAGACATTCAGACAAGCACTGAAGGAGCCTCTCGTCTCCTGGCTTGTAAGGCTGTGGGGCATGAAGCAGATGGAATTACTTTGAGTGCTGTAGAAGCAGAAAAGCTGAGCAATACAACCTCTCAACCCTCCTTGAGACCCAGGCTGTGTGTATAACCTGAGCCAGTAAAGTGGGAATCAGTCCCTGATGGGCTGCCTTGTACAAGCCATTAGAGACACTTGGTTATCACTAGTTGAGGTTCCCATGGATATCAGGGGCTGGAGGACAGTAGTTGAGGGACAGGCACTACACAGAGAACTAGAGATGAGGAAAGCTATGTATGATGCTCAGTTACCTGGGCCAGATTGGACTGCATTCACCAGGGATTTAAAGAAGCACTTCGTTCAACAGGTACCCTGAGTTAGGTATGAACCTCTCGTGCCTTTGCTGAGTCCCTTGATGGGGCAGGATCTTTATGAAGTTGGAGAGGGCTTTGAAGATCTAAGTGACTTAGACCAGCATGTGAAGAATGTCTGTAAAATAGTAAGCAATTTTGAGGAGACCTGAGAAAGACAGAGCAGAGAAAGAGGTCAGTTTGGTTAATCAAAAGCAGATATGACGCCTAACTCCTGAAGAAAACATTGATCAAAAGCCACATTCTGTTCTAAGGAGCTTCTGGAAGGCTTTGACACCTGAGAATTAGTTCACAAAAGGCACACAGGTATCAAAGACAAAAATTGTCTCAGGGCTGGATAATGATACCCCTCCACATCCTGTCAAATTAAAAAGGGTGCATTTCTCTCCTGCAAGAGGTTATGCTAAGGATGGAGACAGTTTTTCCATCCAGGGCCTCCCCCAGCATACAGATGTAGTAGATTCACTGGCAACAGGTCCTAGAGCCAGGAGTCAGGCTTAAGGCCTACCTGATCCACACAGACAACAGGTGCAGCAGGGGCTAAAGCTGCTCCATTTCTTCTTGGCCGTGTGTGGGGCCAGGCATCTTGAGCCAGCCCCAGTGGGCTAATGAAGGATAAAACAAAACATGTTCCATGTAAGAGCTGTAGGGCAGCAAATGGCTCAAAAAGGAAAAAAAAGAACAAATATAGTACAGTGCTGACTAAATCGATGGCTCTTATGCATGCTACTGTACTCAACATGGATCTGTTGAGAAAACAATTGATACAAAGGGATAAAATCTTTCCATGCTGTGTTAGACCTTGTTTATGTTTGATTTATCATTGTTTTTTGCTCTGCGTGTTTTGCCTGTGTAAAACTCATTTGGGAGAATCAGGTACAACTTAAGAAACAAGGACGGAAAAAAAATTTCACAAAGGGTGCATCAGTTTGTCATAGGAACCAAGGGAGGAGGGGACCTGATGTCATTTGCACCTCCCAGAAGGCATTTCAGCTACTCAGGGGCAAGCCAAGTTGAGAAAAAGAATCTGTCCATGATATGTTGGAGGCCAGTTCTATGTAACAATGTGAAACATCACCCATATTTTCATGTGTGTAAACACTTGGTCTGAGACTCATGGCCTTGTTTTTAATGCTGTTGAATCTTAGAAAATGGAATGTTGAAAGAGAAGGGTCACTGGGGACTGGCATTCAGTTTCCATAGAGTTCACATTCCTTTTTGCTTTCTGATCCCGGCTGACAGAAGCAGTGTGCACAGCTGGACTCCACTACTCTCACCATGACCTCTCCACCACGGTGGAATGCATCCCTGAAAATGTACACCAGACAAACCCCTCTTTTCTCACAACATTTCTTCCCAGGCATTTTGGTGCACCAGTGAGATTTAAGCATTTCATATTGCTTTGAGATTATACCAATTTTTGTTGCTGATGGTGGTAGTGGGATTTTTGTTTATTTCAATATTTGTGAATGTTGCACCTTCAGGAAAATAAGTACATCCTCGCGTGCAGCACCTTTGGAGGCCAGAAGAGTGTGTCAGATCCCCTGAAACTGGCCTTATGGACAGTTGGGTGCTAGGAACCAAATCTAGGTCCTCTGCAAAAGCAGCATGTTCTCTGTACCACTGAGGTAGCTCTCTTGCCCTGAAGTAAAGTTGTTGTCAATAGATAGTCTGGGCCTGTGAGTTGATAGTGTGTGAAGCCACTGTCCTCCAGCCCTGGTGACCTTAAATCAGTCTCTGGGATCCCCATGATGGAAGGAGAGAAGCAGCTTCCCATTGCTCCCCTGACCTCTCATTGTGTGGTCCTAGGTATGTATACACACACACACACACACACACACACACACACACACACACACACACACACAAGTGGAGAGAGAGAAAGAGAATCAATCAAATGTATTAAAATCTGTTTGGAAGATTTGTTTTTCTTTTTCACTCCCTTTCTAATAAAATTCTGTGATTATTCAGTACAGTTCGGAAGGAAAATTCAAGTTCTTTAATCTATAATAACATATTCTAATTCTTCCCAAAGGGCCTCCACATTACGGATATCTCTTCTAAATTCACAGTGGAGATCCAAAACCAAATAAGCTCAGTCCTTCAAAAATTTTAAAGAGAGCAAACTATTGTATTGCTATGATTGTATTGCCATTAAACATGATAAAATTAAAAAACACTCTAAAAGTTAGGTTAACTTCATTTCTCCTTGTTACCAATATCAAAGACTTGATTTGATTTGTTACAAAATTACACAAAAAATTCCAACTAAACGTGTAGTAACACTGCGAAAGATTTATCAAATCATTCAGGTGCAAAATAAAGAGACCTTATTAAGAACAGGAACAGACTTGGACTTTGAGAACAAACTGATTTCAGTACAAGTAAAGAGATAATTATGAGAAGAGCATGCCTGCAAAGACTACAGAGTCTTAGTGTCTGGCAAGTCGACCTTCTTTCTACCAGCATTACAGGTACTGTTTGATATATTGGAAAGTGGTGGTTCTGTTAGAAAGGAGCTCAAAATGATAGCTCATTGTTACGTGATTTCCTTTGTAATGTGACTCTTCATTTAATTCTGTAATGTAAAATCTGAGAAAGTATCAAGTTTATAACAGACATCAAATTATTATCCATTGTTCAAACTTTAAGAACTCATATTAAATACCAATCTTTCCCAGAATTCAAGCTGATTTCTCCTAAGACTGCAGCTATAAACATCAAATTGGAAAAAATACTTTCGGAATAAAATATTGTTTGAAGAACTCCAAACATCAAGCGATATGTTCTGTGAAGTATAAATAATGATAGGTCTGGAGTAACATTTCGGCAATATAGATAAAGAATGTGACACTTCAGAGGTTCAAATGTCAGATGTAGTCCAATACGATGGCTCACCTGATGAAAGCCCTTCTAACCAATCTAGACAACTTGAACTGTATCTCTAGAACGCATATGGTAGAAGGAAAGCATCAACTTCTGTTAGTCATTCTTGGGCATCCACAAGTGCAGACTTTCATGTACACAAAACACAAACCACTAAATGTAAATAAATGTAAAATTACAAATGTCTGCATTTATATGCAGGCAAAACTCTTATACACACTAAATAAAGAAAATAAAAATTTAAATTATCTAAGACCAGGTGTGGTGACATATACCTTTAATCCTAGCACTTGGGAGGCAGGGACAGGAGGTACTCTGTGAAACTGAGTCCATCCTGATCTACATAGTGAGTTCCAAGCCAGCTGGAACAACAGGAAGACATTGTCTCAAGACATTTTTAAAACAACGCATATAAGAGATTTTTCTGTGTATAAAAGTATCTATGTGTGCATTGCTGAGGGACCCCAAGAGAGGGCAATAGAACCTCTGGATCTGCAGACACAGATGACTGAGTAACCATATGGGTGCTGGGAAATTAACTTGCTTCCTCTGTAAGAACAGCCCATGCTCTTGATTGCTGAGCTATCTCTCCAGCCTCCTAGACCCAGATTTGATGGCCAGTGGAGTTCATGAAACCCAGAACTTCCTTAATTTCTTTGCCAACTCCTTTTCTCTCATGAAGACTCTTCCTGAATACATAATCTGATGTCTTTCACATTGAAGCAATGAGCTTCTCTCCTACTACATAAAATAAAATAAAAAATATTGACCCTTGTAACTTTGAGAAATTATGAGGTCTACAGTCACCACTAACAGGAATTTCACAGAACATGGGCTTTGAAAAAGTCTGTAGCTCAAACTCCTCTTGGAAGGGGCTATGTTAGGTCCCTACCTCCCCAGGTCAAAGCAACTCAAAATTCCCAATTCACAGTTGGGCAAGTTTTCACTAATAAAAAGGGGCTTACTAACAGATCATTGGGTCGGGGGTTCCTTACAGAAGATGGGTGCCCTCCCACCCCTCCATAAGTTACATTAATAAATCCACAATGAGGCTTGGATTTCCCAGCTTCCCAGTGGTCTTGTGGTCTGATCCAGATCTGGAGCAAGATATGAGTGATCATGGGCAGGAACAGTCTCAGATTATCCCAGTTATCAAGTTCTGATCATGATAAAAGTTTAATGAACTTTGTATGGTAACAAAGTGCAAGAGTGTCATAAATCAAGGCACCTTAAAAATTCTTGGATGGCAAAAGCTCTGTGTCAGATCTCTGGAGTAGCTTCCTAACCCAGACTAGCTAAAACTCTGCATAGATTAAGTCCCTCCTCAAGTGGTCCCCAGCCCCATCTTCTCTGGCTTCTGGTCTGCAGGACAGATCTGTCCACCTAGGTGTCTGGTATGTCACAGTCTACCCACCTAGCCTCTATTCCATGCCTGTCACCCATCCCCACCCTGTTCCCTGCTAGCCTTGGACACAGTCCAATTCCAATTCCTCTGCCTCAGATCTCTGGAGTATCTTCCTAACCCAGACTAGCTAAACACCCCTGCATAGATGCTAAGTCCCCCCTCACGTGGACTTACCCCCATTTCTCCTGGCTCTTGATCTGCCAGACTTTCCCAACTAGGACTCTGCAACCAGGCTGCATAAACAGTATAGACAGAACCGATATTCAATTAAACAGAAGCAGAATAGAAGTTCCTATTACACACATAACAACAGAGAACATTCATAGGCACAAATGGCAGTGCAAAAACAGAAATAATATAAAACCCAACAGAATATGTCCCCAAAACAAGTTCTCCAGACTGCACTACAATAAAAACAACCCTAAGGAAATCAAGGACACACAATTTAAAAGAACAATAATAAAGACAATCAAAGAATTTAAAATAAACAGAAATAAACATAAAGAGCTCCAAAGAGGATAGGCATAAACTTGTGATGGAAGCTCAAGAATATATGAGTCTGCGGCTTAATGAAATATCAAAGACAATGATGATTTCAAACACGAATTCAGCAAAAGAGAAATACTGAAGGAAACCTGTGTGGACAGGAAGATTGAACTGACAAACTCAATAAGCCAATTGGAAGCAACAGGAGAGAAAGCATCACAAACAAGATGGATGAGAAAGAAAAACACAATTTTATGTCTGGATGACAAAGCTGAAGATTTGGACTCTTTCCTTAAGCAAAGACTATATAAAATAAAAAACACAGTAGGAATGGAATACACAGGAAATGTGGGACAACACGAAGAGACCAGGTCTAGGAATTATAGGTATAGAGGAAGGAGAAGAGCATTGAGCAGGTTGTCAAGAGAATTATAGAAGAATATGTCCCTAAATTAAGGAAAAATTAATCTACACAGGTTCAAGAAGCAGATAGAACAGTAATTAGACATGACCAAGGCAGATAGTCCTCACAGAATATCATAGTAACATCCTTAAATGTACAGAACAAAGACAGAGTACTGAGAGCAGCTAGAGAAAACCCACAAGTAATATACAAAAGAACGTTCATAGAACATGAAAAAGAAGTTCATAGAACATGAATTAGACATGATCAGAAGAGAAGCCCCGGCAAAATGTCATAGTAAGAACATGAAATGTATAAAACAAAGAGAGGGTACTGAAAGCTGTTAGAAAATATCAACAAATTACATATAAAGCAAAACTCATTATAATGACATCTGACTTTTCCATGTAAACTATGAAACCAGAAGAGCCTGGACCAAAGTATTCCCAGGTGTAAACGACCATGGATACCAACCCTGAATACTTTGTCCAGCAAAACTATTTATCATGGTTCAAAAGAACTAGGAAAGATTTCAAGACATGAATAGACTGATGGAATTCAATATCTACCAAGCAAGCCCGATCCTAGAGACAATAGTTGAAGACATACAAAGGGTCTGAAGATAAGAATGAGTATACTTAAGAGGCTACAGAAAGAAAATAATGTAAGATAGAGTAACAGAAACACAAAATAGGATCACAAAGAAATTAAAATGACAGTGTATCATACACACCTTCAGTAATAACACATTTTCAGTGGCTTCACTCCTCTGTCATAAATCAAAGACTACTGAAATGGATCAAGAAAAAAAAATCCACTTTTTTTTTCTTCAAGAAAGTCTCACACTCAAGGATAGACACTACCTTATGGTAAAAGGATGGAAAAATATATTCCAAGCAAATGACTCTAAGAAGAAAGCAAGGGTTGCAATTCTAACATCTGACAAAATAGATTTCATATTACCATTAGTCAGAAGAGATAAAGAGTGTCTCTTCATTCTAATCAAAGGAAAAATCAATCAATAAGACAGTACAATAATGAATATGCATGCACTAAACTCTAGTACATTCAATTTTTTAAAAAGTACTCCAGAATTATTAATATACAGTTTAAACTTGACTCAGTAATAGTAAGTGATTTCAATAACCAATTATCTCCAATAGATGGATCAACTGGACAAATACTAAAAGAGACATCTAGATTAAAGGGCAACTTAAATCATGACTAACAAACAACTATTAACAAACAAATATTCCACCCAAGTACCAAGAATACACTTTCTATTTAGCAGTTCAGGCAAGCTTTTCTAAAATTGACCAAATTCTGGCATATAAAACAAATCTGAACAAATGAAAAATTGTAATTTTCCATGCATTCAATTAGAAAATAGTGCAGTGAAGATTACAGACAATAGAAAAGAAGCTCTTGTACCTACACAAACTCAAGGAGATTAAAGAACACATTCTTGAATCATGATAGGTCAAAGAAAATTCAGAAAGAAATGAAAGTATACCTGGAACTAAATGAAAATGAGAATAC
Source organism: Eospalax fontanierii (assembly GCA_035773235.1). NCBI lineage: Eukaryota > Metazoa > Chordata > Mammalia > Rodentia > Spalacidae > Eospalax > Eospalax fontanierii. The sequence goes on along the minus strand of CM069532.1, from coordinate 82,806,735 downwards.
AAACACACACACACACACACACACACACAAAACCCTCTGGGACACCTTAAAAGCTATTCTAAGAGGTTTATAGCTTTAGTGCCAACATTAAAATATCAGAGCATGAAATGGAGAAATAGTTCCATGGATAAGATCCCTTGTTGCTCTTGCAGAGGACCTGGGTTTGATTCCCAGTATCTACTCGGTGGCTAACAACTATCCATACCTTCAGACACACCGGATTTGACTCCTTCATCTGACCTCTTCGGGTATTGCATGATACGGGTGTTCTTATATACAGGCAAGCAATGCATTCATACACAGTAAAAGAAATCAGAAAGCACATATAAATGACTTAATACTACAACTCAAGACTTCGAAAGGCAAGAACAAGCCAAAAACAAACACAGTAGAAAACAAGAAATAACAAAAATCAGAGCACAAAACAATGAACTAGAAAGAAAATGGCAAAAAAACAGTGAATTTAGGACCTGGTTCTTTGAAACATTAAAGAACTTACCCAGAACATTAACCCATTTAACTAAAAGAAAGAAAGAGGAAATCCAAATTAACACAACCAGAGATGAAATGGAAAACCTCACAGGAGGCACCAAAAAAGTCCAGAACATTGTAAGGGAATACTTTCAAATTTTATACACCATTAAACTTCAAAAATCCCAAAGAAATGGATGAATTTCTAAAGTTATGGATACCACCAAATTAAACCAAGAAGAGATCAAAACATAGACCCATACTAAATAAGGAAATTAAAACAGCAATACCAAACCTCCCAAATAAAAAGAGCCCAGGCCCAGATGGATTCACAGCAGAATATTATGAGAACTTCCCAAAGGATCTACACCCAATCCTGCTTAAATTACTCAAAAGGAAGAAACAGAGGGAAAACTCCAAAACTACTATGAAGGCTGTAACACTCTAATACCAAAATCAAGTAAAGATACAATAAAAAAGAGACCTGTAGGTCCATGTACTTAATAAACATAGATGAAAAGATACTCAGCAACATACAAACTGCATATAGACACACATCTAAAAGTTCATCCACAGTGGACAAGTAGGTTTTATTCCAGAGATGCAGAGATGGTTCAATATATACAAGTCAATAAGTATAATAAAACATATAAGTAAACTTAAGGACAAAAATCACATGGTCATTTCAATAGATGTAAATAGTTCCTTGACAAAATCCAACAGACATTCAGGTTAAAATTTCTAGAAAGAATTGGTCTGCAGGAAACAGATATTAACATGATTAAAGCTACATATGACAACCCCATAGCCGACATCTTCCTAAATAGAGAAAAACTGAAAGCATTCCTATTCAAACCAAGAACCAGACAGAGTAACCACAAGCTCCATTTCCTTTATTATAGGGCTGGATACTCTTGCAAAAGCAACAAGACGAGAAATTTCAAGAGTAATCACTGGAAAAGAGAATGTCCAATTATTACTATTTTCAAAGGATATGATATTATACGGAAGAGTTCCAAAAATTCCACAAGAAAAATGTTAGAAATGATTAATACTTTCAGTAACGTAGCACATTACAACACTGACTTTAAGAAATCAATACCCACTCCCCCCAAAATTCAGAAAAGGCATACATGGAAACATCCCATTCACATTAACCTCAAAAATATTTTTAGGACTAAATCTAACCAAAGACATCAAAGATCTCTACAGTGGATATTTCAAATTTTTAAAGAAAGAGAGGAAGACACTAGGAGATGGAAAAACTTACTTTGTTCATCGATTGGTAAAATCAATATTGTGAAAATAACTATCTTACCAAAAATAATCTATAGATTCAATGCAATACTAATGGAAATATCCACAGCATTCCTCAGAGTCTGACAAAAACAAGCATCATATGGAATCACAAAACACCACGGATGTACATCGCATTGTTAGAGAAAAATGATAATGCTGTGGGCATCACTATTCCAGATCTCAGGCTGTATTACAGAGCTGTTCTGGCACAAAAAGAGACACGCAGGTCAATGGAACCAAATAGATCCAAATATGAGTAATGCCATTTCAGCCATCTGATGTTTGACAAAAGTGCCGAGAACACACAAATTGAGGAAAGACAGCATCTTCAACAAAAGGTGCTGACAAAACTGAACTTCTACCAGTAAAAGAATGAAATTGAACCCTGCACAAAAGTCAAAAACAAATGTATCAAAGACTTCAATTTAAAACCTGAAACTCTGTAATTGCTAGAAGAAAACACAGGCAGTATGCTCCAAGATATAGACATAGGAATGGGCTTTGTAAATCGGACTTCAGTTGCTCAGGCATTAAAGTCAACAATGAATAAATGGGACCTCATTAAGCCACAAAGCTTCTGGACCACAAAACAATCAACCAAGGATGGACTGAGGAAACTCACTGAGAGGGAGAAAATCTCTACCAGCTACACATCCAACAGAGAATTAATATCCAGTATATAAAAAGAACTAAAAAAAAAATAAAGAAACAATAAAAGATAAAACTGAATAAAAAATGGATGGACAGAGATTTCTGAAGTGAAGAAATAAAAATGACTAAGAAATACCTTCAAAAATGCTGAGTATACTTAGTAATTAGAGAAATGTAGATACAAACCACATCAGATTGACTAAGAACAAGAGAATGAAAGGCACCAAATGCTTGGGAGGCTCTGGAGGAAGAGGAACGCTCATTCACCACTGGTGGGAATGCAAAGTCATGTAACCACTATGGAGAGCAGTGTGGTGAATTCTCAAGAAACTAATGAGTCTGCTATACCATCCGGTTATACCACTTCTTGGCATATACCCTCAGGACTCATCCAACTGTGGAGATACCTGTACATCTAAGACTTTTCTGCTCTCTTCACAAAAGTAAGAAATGAAAACAACCTAAATGTCCCTCAAGCCCAGAGGGAATAATGAAAATGTGGTATAGTTTCACCATGGGGTTCTACTCAGCAGTAAGGAAAATAAAATTATTATATTTACAGGTAAAAGGAAGGAATATGGGTATTATACTAAGTGAAGTAACAAAAATGCTGAAAAGCAAACAAGGTATGTTCCCCATCATTTGCAGATTGAAACGGCAATCCTTATATGTGATGTATATCCCGATGTAGCACCAGGAAATGGAAAATGGAAAGAACACAGAGAGATGAAGGAAAGAAACAATCCGAAGGAGGGGAATAACGGATGTAATGGACGGTGGTGGGGAAATTGGAAGTGTTTGGCTGGGAGGGGAGGAGTGAAGGACATGAGGGGGCCACGGATGGAGGGGGAGGGAACTCAGGACAGGGGAAATGAAGGGAGGAACGTGTTATTGGGGTGATGGTGGGGATAATGGGGGATCTGAGACTGGGGAGGTCCATGAGGTCAGGTGGAAGGAACAGAGAGTACAGATGAAAGGTCTTGGGTGTCTGGGGAAGACAGTGGGAAATGTGTTGCCCCAGAACCTCCTGAGAAACGCATGTAGAGTGTCTGACCATTAGTACATATATATGCCTGGGGCTGTAGAGCAAGCAACACAGTGTCAGACAGAAGAGACCTCACTTTGAATGGTTGTTGACAGTGGTCCAAGAGACAACCAAAATGACACAGGCTATTACCAGAGCTCTTGGTTATCTCTAAGAAATAGAAGATAAGACTCTACTGCTGAAGACAGGACATGCTTCAGACACAGGACTTGGAGCAATGGAGCGGAAACTCACCCAGAAGCTTTTCACCTGCAGGTTAGGTCTAAGACTGTTAGATGATAACATGAAAGCAGATAAGGGAGAAAATCACACAATTGCCTGAATTGGTCCTAAAGACTAATAACCATCATGCCTGGCACAGCAAAGTACTTCTATTTAGTGCAGTAGTGGCACTGCTATGTGGGGTGATCAACACCTATCTAACAGGACTAAAGCCCTCTCAGTGGGAGTGAACTCATGGATGGGCAGCCAGCACATCAACATTTGGAGAGGTCAGAGATCCTAGAGAAGACCCCATGTCTGCCGTATATCCAAAGAAATGTGATTTCTTACCATATGCTAAATATAGATCCTCATATATACAGACAAGTATACCAAACACCACTCATTAATGAACCTTCTTTTCTGAGACAGATGAACTCTACTGCAGAACCCCACACCTGGTCAGACACAGACAATACAGGTCTGAGAGATACCCAGTCCTAGGTGACACATCTACAGTTGAACCTCTTTACCTAAGATTCGTGGAACATAGCAGAATGAGGGCTCGAGAGAAAATGGATGCATCACTCCACTGTCACCAGTGAAGCTTTCTCATATGAAAGACCTTTCCTGGGCCTGTCTGCTCTAGTGTGTCCCCTGCTTTCTCCTCTATCAGGTTCAGGATATCAGGTCTCATCTTGAGGTACTTGATCCATTTGGAGGTGCAGTTTGTGCCAGGTGAAATACAGGGTTCTAGTTTCATTTTTCTCATGTTGGGGTCCAGTTTACCAGAACCACTTGTTGAACATGTTGTCTTTTCTCGAACATATATATTGGGACTCTTTATCAAGACTGATCTCTAGAAAGGCATCGACTTTATTCGGGGTCCTCAGATACATCCCATTTATTACTGCTCATGGAGTTTATTTTTGTGTCAGTACTGTGCTCTTTTCATTATTACAGCTCTGCAATATAATTTAAAAACAGGGATGGTGATGCTTCCAATTCTTTTAATTTTCAAGATTCTTTTGGCTATTTTCAATGTGTGCATGTGTGTGATTATTATTTTTTGCATTTATATGAAATGTGAGATTATTGGTCCCTTTCTGTGAAGAATTTAGTCTAACATTAATGGGGATTTTGTAGAATCTGTACATTGCTTTTACTTGGATTGTCATTTTCACATTATTAATATTATTTTATTGTTTTCAGAAACTGACCCATAATTCCTTTCAGTCACATTCAGACCAATATCCCAGTCAATTTCTTTCATTCAGTCAGAATAAGGCAGCCCAGGAGCCATTTTAGAAAACACTGTTTTCAAAATAATTTTAACGTTTTATTAAACTGGAATAGCAGTACGAACCCTCTGGCTCCCTGTGTGAATCGCAGTCACGTAGAGCTCTTATCCTTTCACCACTTTTACATCTCCACCAGGCTGCCTCCAAGTCAACCTGTGACCTGAACACACCGACCTCTGCGAAGTCAGAGTATTTTTGAAGCATGTGGCCTTAGTGCTGAGAATTCTAAGGGTCACGTCAAAGAGATGTCCTGAAAAAATATCTTCAAAAACACTGCAAGACCCGATATTTGAACAAAATAAAACAAAGCCAAGAAAAAACTGTAATCAGCATATTAAAAGCATGGTTATTTTAAGACTACATTTATTTATTAAGCGTGTGTGTGTTTGTGTGTGTCTGTGTGTGTGCACGTGCGTGTACATGCACACTTAATCATGTATCAAAGCAAGCATGTGAAACTTAGTGGAAAACTCATAGGACTTGATTACATTCTTCATGTGAGTTCCAGGGATTGAACTCAGGTCATCCGACTTGGTGAGAAGACTTTTGTCCATTAACTGATCTTGGCAGCCCTTGTGTGATATTTCCATCAGCTAAAGAAAGAACAGTGAGATCTTTAGCTCTGTAAAGGTCTATAAGTTTGTAACACCGATAACATGTTAGCACTGAGATCCTACTGCTTTGAGAGTTCCCCATTATTCCGAGTCAGACCTTTTCCAGCAAGAACAGCAGTCCAGATGCTCCACCAGTGCACGGTGTCTCCAGCCTTACCAGTGCCGATCTATACAGTTTTAAGCTACATGTGTTATTCCAGACTGTCCACTTCAATGTGCCACCCAAAAGACAGACATAATATGAAAACATATATGTAACTGAATGCGTATTGGATATATTCATAATTAAAGCACACAAGCATTGTGGATAAATATGATAGGGGATCATTATAAGGGATCTACTGTGTGAATATTTTAATTTCAAAGAAAAATGATCACAATATATGCATAATGCCTGATGTCCTAAGGGATTCAGCTTATAAACAGTATTGAAAACATTAGGGGTTCCTAGAATAATCCAGGATTTTCACACAATTAACTATAAACAGGAAAAAGGAATTGTTGTTTGAACTCAGAAAGTCATGCTTATTGACAAAAATCTCCACTGAGTCATCTGGCCTGCCTCATGGTCCCTTTTCTAGGGTTAACAGAACATTCAAAATCACAGGCTGTAGAGGAGTAAGCAAGTGTATTTAAGAATTTATTCAGTTAATTCAGTTAATTCAGAAAGCCAGGGTGAAGATAGGAGAAGAGGGGATAATTTAACCATACCTAGAATCTATATGCTCATGAACGGGTGGAAGAAGGTCATATCCAGAATATTGTTCACTAAAAGGGGATAGGTGGAATTTAAAGTGGCTTCTAGTCTTAGTAGTAAAAAGCAAGACTCTGTTGATCTATGACGTAAGTCTCATCTGGTTCATAAACAGTCCACTCTTGTTTGAGGCCTCTGTACATTTTAGGAAATGTGCATTCAAACTAAGAAGGTGTAGTGCTGCTGGAGTGCATTTTATACCAGAACATAAGCAGGGAATTCCTTCCTGGCATTAACTAGGTAACGTAGGACTTAGTGGGAAAGATGCGGCCTAGCAGCCCAATGATGCAAGCCAAGATGGAGAAGAGCTCCGCCACCATCGCTGAATCCCTGGTGCTGCAGTAGAGAAGGAGGAGGGGGACTCAGCCACTGCAGAAAATCACCAGGGTCAGGAACTTGACGTCATTGAATGTATCAGTTCAGGAAAGCCACAGTAATGCTCTCCAGGGTGAAAAGGACCAGGTATTACAGGACACAGAGGAAGGGAATGCGTGAGTCCTGGTTTTGCCCAATGATGTTGTCGCCATGTTGTGAGTGAGCATCTATGTCAGCAAATGGAGAGAAATTCTCATCTAAATGCCACAGAGAGTGAGTTGGATGAGGGTGCAGGTGGGGATGATGAAGTTAGGTGCCCCTGATACCAGCACCTACCTCATCCTTTTTCCTGATCACTGAACTTAACGCCTTTGGATTCAGGTATCATGACAGTTAATTATTAATTCAGTAATTTATCAAGATTTTACGTTTATACAGATTATTCACTGGAAATCAGTCACTTTTCTTTCCAATAAAATTGTACTCTTTACTGTGCAGGGGTGCACTGGTCAGCACCTCTAGCACAGTGTCTGCAGACATAGTAACATGGAGTGCTCTCGTCTCATTCTTGTTTTCTACAGTGAACTAAAACATTTATGGTTTACATTAGCATTTGGCATATACATGGTTCTTTAACTGTGGGCTTAGTAATATTTGTTTATGTCATTGGTTGCTTATAATTTATGGAGAGTTTGCTTTCATTATATATTTCTTTATGCATTGAGATGCCTTCCTTATTCCAGAAAACAATTTCCCAAATTATGCTGCATAAGACCAAATGGAAGATACGCCTGAATTATGTGATAACTTGGAATAGAATCTGTGAATTCAGCTCAGATAAGTTGTGTCTGTAAAATTCATAAAATTGCCTGTTATGGATGCCAATATTTGCTTCATTCCCTAAATTTCCTTTTTTTTTTTTTTTTTTAACCTGAAAATGGTCTGGACTACACTAGATAATCACAGTCATTTCAAATTCCTGAGTGCCATTTGCTTGTTATTATTCAATTAATTATGTTTACAAACCCACTTTATGCAGGTTCAAAATTAATATTAAAAACCTTTGTCATAATTTTTATCTTCCGTTTTGTGTTGAATCTACTCTTCTTAGTTTCTGAAGAATTATTCAATGTAGAGCCATAATTTTTATTCATATGTATACAAATATGAATGCATATATATGTACATATATATATATACAAATATACTTGTCTCAGAAGGTAATTTTTAAAAACATTTCATTTACTCGGCTGGGTGCCGCCATAACTAACCACTGCGTCTCACAAGGCGCCTCACCGCATTAATCTCTCGGAACCACACAGAATTTGATTAAGATGGAGAGGAGAGAAACGGAGAAAACCCGTCGAGAGGATGTAACAACGTACCCGATAAATGCCCCTCAGCAATGAGCACTGCAGCCTCAGCACCCACCATGGCCAACGGTCTTGTGACTCCAGCACAGAGCCCGCCAGACTTCCGGCCACTCTAGTCCCAGCCTTGGGTGGTTTGGAGTCTGTCTTTATCTCCTTGGCGGATTTCATCCTGTCCTGCCTTTCCTCCAGCAGGAAGAATGGTGTTCAGTCTTCAGAACCTGGAACTCATCTGGAGAAAATAACTCATTGGTTTCAAAGGAACCCATTAAAGACTACGGCTCCTGTGTCCATCGAAGCTTGAAAATTGCAGCTGAGATTTTTAAACATTAAAGGACAATCATATTAACAAACTTCTTAGACCTGTAGAAAAGGAAGGGATCTCGGGGCTCTGCTTATGGGTGTGTATACCATCGAGTGCCAGGCTGAGGCCCAAGAAGTGACACTTGTCTGAGATACTTCACTGAAACATGCGCCTGGACTGATTGCTGCATTGGCTCATGAAATAGCCAATTTCTATCAAAAAGCAGATCATACTTTACCCAGTTTGGAGCCTGAATGCTCTGCTAAGTGGAGAAAACAGCTTCACTTGAAAACAGGCTTCTACACAGACACCATGTCTGGCTTTGTTGGCTTGGGATAAATGTGGAGAAGCAAACAGGTCTCTTCAAGAAGCAGAAAAGTTATATGCCAAACTTTTGGACACTTGATCTTTAGGAAACTGGGAATCCTTGTGAAAAACACCCCAGACAAATGTGGATAGAAAATGGCTTCATTTATTTTCAAAAAATTCCAAGAAAATCCCCACTTTTGGTACCCAAAGCCAGTTATGGGCTGGTAGAGCCTGTGCCTTTTGAATTTTCTCCCTTGAGTGCCCTCTGGACACTAGAAACGTTGGCTGCATTTGATCTCAGCAGGAGACACAGGATGACAGTAATAAACCTAAGCCAGAAGATGTGAAACCCCTGAGAGAACCAAACATCAGGCCTCAGAAGGACCATACGTGTGCCCTCTGCTGAACTGCAACACACGTAGAATTCCTCTGCTACTTGATACGATAACGTGCAGGACTTCAGCTCGGAGTTCAGAGGGCCCTGGCTTTTAGTTTATTTATTCTTGATTTTTAACACAGAGATGGCTCATGCTTAGTTTCCAGGCTCTCTTTTTTGAAATCAGGACATTTGGAAGGTTTTGGGGTGTGCCTCCAATGAATGTATGTGAGGATTGAATCTCTTTTGAACTCTACCTAGTAAGTGTCATGTTAATGTGTTTTCAGAGATATTTTGTGCATTCACAAAATATGTTTATTTTCCTTCCCTTTTCTAATTTTTTTACTATTAGAGCTTTGAACTAACACTTGGAGTTTCCATGTAAAGGAAGATTAAAAGAATGGAAAATGCTTTCTTGAACCAAGTAGTCAAATACTATATACTTATAAACACTTATAAACTTGCAACAGGAAAGGGCATCCAGCATGCTGCTTCTGCTACATGTTGTTGGTATATGATTGGTCCTTTTATTTATAAAATAAAACAATTTTACTCAAACAGTTTTTAATTCTTATTTTCATTTTATATGTAAATATTTATTGATGCAGTCATGTTGACCGTAGAGACTGATGGGATTACATATTGATGGAATCTACATTTGGGGGAAAATTCTTTTCTGTGTTTGGGGTACTTCACAGATGTAATAACCTTGTTTAAACGTGGAAAACGAGTGGAAGGAATTCTTGCTAAGATTGGCATAAATGAAAACCACACACATACGATATTTAAAGAACAAGAGTGGGGTTTACTTTACCAAACCTAAAAACAGGGGCTTGAAAGATGACTCAGCAGTTGAGAGTGCTTGCTGCTCTTGCAGAGGACTGGAGTTTTGTTCTCAAGTGAACATCATGTGCCTGACAACCTCCTGTAACTCATTGGGGATCCAGCACCCTCTTCTGGCTTCTGGGAGCAACTGCATGCATATGTACTTACACTAATAAATAAAAGTTGTAAATCTTAAAAAATAAACCTTAGAAGATAAGAACATGGGGTTTGGGGCATGATACATCAAAAGTACAGAATACAAATATAAGAAAATTTTCATACCATAACTACCACCTGGGAAATAATTCAATGTGGTAGTGAATTATGACCTATTGGAATCACTCTCCATTAACCCTTTTCTGATTTAATATACTGCGGCTAATTCTTGGCTCATATTCATAACATATCTATCATGACTTCAAATTTGTTATGGCGTATGTTCACACTTACCATGTAAATACAGCAGAGTTAATTTGCATATGCATTCCTTATACAGGTTGAACATTTGGTACCTTCCTATGTATGTTCCCTATGCATGAAGAAAAATGCACTAATCAACATCAATTCCCAAAGGTTATATTTTAGGAAATGTCCTTCTCAACACAACATGGGCATGGAAAAGAAACAAAGTCTACCATTGAAAATATTTACTTACTCTTTTCTGATCTATTTTTCTATTATCATTTTTAATAGTGTGTATGTGTGTGTGTGTGTCTGCGTGGGGATATTTGAACGTGAGTCAGGTGCCCTCAGGTTCCAGAGGCACCAGATCCCTTGGAGTTGGAATTATAGGTGATTGTGATTCAGCTGACATGGCAGTTGGAACGGAAATCATATGCTCTACGAGAGCAGCAAATGCTCTTAACCACTGAGCAAGCTCTCCACTCTTTTATTTACCCCAGAGAGCTAAAATAAAGCCACTGGAGATGGAGACATGGCTCAGTGCTTAAAAGCACTGGCTATTCTTGCAGAAGTCATGGGTTCAAATCCCAGTAACCACATGGCGGCTACCGACTGTTTGCAAGTTCAGTTCCAGGTGATCTGGCTCCCTCTTCTGTTCTCTGTGGACATTGCACACCAAAAGTGCATTTATATACACATGCAGGCAATATATGCTTACACATAAAAGAAAAATAATCAATAAAAATTTTAAGTAAAATTGTTTTTATTTTACAAATAAAAATACAAATGATTATATCAACAACAAGTAGCAAAAGCAGCATGCCGGCTGCCCTTTTCGGTTGCCCTTGCCCGATGGGAAATATCCCCAACAGCAAACACAGAGTTGCGTCTCTCCACAGCCTTCATGCAAGGTCTTTACAGTCGATGATTTCTCTAAATTTCCAGACTACTTCAAAAACTTACACAGTGGAGTATGCTAGTTATACAGTGTTACCTTGGCAGAGTCAGCAGAAGACTTATTATCTGATTATGGGTATGTTGCAACATTATGGATTTAAATACCTGTATGTACTACATATTACAGAAGCCATGAGTGTATCATGTGTTTTCATTCCCTCTGTGGCACGTTAGTCCTCAAGACCCTCATGTAAAAATTATTTAGATTAATGAGAACTGGTACCTAAGATAAAGAGGTCTTGTGGGCAAAGCAAAGAACCGGGTAGGGAGGACTGCCAAAATATGGTGGGATTTAATAAAGTACCTTTTCTACAGATGCAAAATAATACCCAGGCCCATTCAATAGTTACTCCAAATACTCTGAAGTCTGCAGTTTCAAGTACTAAGTAGTGTAGTAAAAGAAGTCATTAGCATTTTTGCACATAAAAAACCTCACTAATTCTACGTAGTTTTTTAAAGGAGTGTTACCTCTATGATTTATTGAACACAGTCTTGATTGAGAGATATAATCTATTCAGGTTTTCATACTGAAATGTATATTATTACTTCAATACTTTATGCAGATTTTATATATTTCACATGCGGTTGTTATGCAAATTCCTGCAAATTAACCAATCTGTCACTTATAAAAGGAAATGAACACTCCAGGAGACTAATCAACTAGGAGAAACCCACAGATTTGTGATTTTCTTAAAGTGTTACACACTCTTTCCCAAGTTTGTGTATCTGTTTCCTAACTTTTGGCTGCTATGACCTTTGCCCTAAAGCAACACAATTTTAATAGAATATATAACAGAAAATCATATTAAAAATGTAGATGGAAACAGGTAACAAAAAGCATTTTCCTAAATATACTTTAAGAAAGACATTGCCGGTGTATTCAGGACAACCCACCTCATCTGAATTTATAAAGGCTCTCATCACATCATACAATATTTTACTTCTGAATTCAAAAAGAGCATTTTTCATTCATTTCATCTCTCTTTACATAGAAACCCTAAGTACTAGTACGAAGCTCTATTAGTAAAAAAAAATTATTAGACAATGGTATTTGTAAGAAAACCACAGTCTGGCTAAATAGGTTGACCCGCCCACAGTGGATGGACTCACACCGGAGATAGTTGGGGAGACAAACTTGATAGTCCTTAACGTATATGACAGAGTAACTGAAATACAGGTGTGGCTCTGGGGTGGGGGGGCTGGACAGGGGAGGGGTCTAAATATGATCAAGAAGTATTATACGATATTCACAAAAACTTTTTTTTAAACCACTGTCCGCTCAACGAAGGTGACTGATGAAGCCTGGGACCACCAGGGTAAGGGCAAGGTCACAACAGTCTGAACGGAGCAATCATTGTTCATTTTCACGTAAGCAACACTCTCCGGTGAACATGGGTTTTCAAGTAAATGATAGAATTTGATACGTGTAAGGAAGGAATTTAGTTTGAAAGTTTTCTGGTCTTTAATTTTTTTTTCCACCAGAAGACAAAGGATTCAGAACATTTCAAGTCAGTACTACATTAAAAACAACAGTGAGAGGAAAAACCTATCGCTGCTCAAAACCCGTTCTCATCATTCTTCTGCCATCAAACAGGAAGGAAAATAAACATATTTTTGTGAAGGCTGAAAACACATTAACCTGAAACACTACCTAGAGTTCAAAATAGATCCAATCCACACATTAGAGGCACACACGAAAACCTTCCAAATGCCCTCATTTAGTAAAGGAGAGTCTGCAAACTCAGCATAAACCATCTCTATGTTAAAAATCAAGAATTCATAAATCAAAAGGCATGACCTTCTGAATTCAATTACTATTCTAGGGGCTTCAGAGGTATCGAGACCTACGAGCTGAAGACCTGCAAGTTATGTCATCAACCAGGGCAGAGAAGAGGACGTCAGATTCCCTGGAACTGGAGTGACAGACAGGGGTTAGCCACCATGTTGGTGCTGGGATTCGAACACGTGTCTTCTGCAAGAACAACCAGTGAGCACTCTTAATCGCAGAGCAATCTCTCCAGCTGTAGTAGTTTTATTTTAGCTCTCTTGAGTAAATAAGAGAGGTTGGAGCGATGGCTCAGTGGTTAAGGGCACTTACTCCTCTTGCAGGGGATATGATTTCAGTTCCAGACATCCATGTTAGATGGATCACAACCAATTGTAACAGCAACTCAAGGGGATCGGGTGTCTCTGGCATCTGGGGGCACCTGCACTCATGTGTACATTCCCCGCACAGGTATAGAAACATACACACTATTAAAAATGTTAAAAGGAATTTTGAGAAAACAGTAAATAGACTTTGCTCTTGACTTTCCATGACCATGGTGTATTGAGAAGGGCATTTCCTACACCATAACCTTGTGGGAATTAATGTTTCTTGGTGCATTATTCTTAATACATATGAAACTTACATAGGAAAGTGCCGAATGTTCAACCTGTATAAGGAATGCATATGCAGATTAACTCTGTGGTATTTACATTTTGTTTCAAAATGCTTTATAACAAATTTGAAGTCATGGTAAATATGCTGCGAAAATGAGTCAAGTATTAGCCGCAGTAGAGTAGCTCAGAAAAGGGCTTAAGGAAAGGAAGCCAGCAGGGCATAATTCACTGTGACATTGGTTATGGCTTGAAAATTTTATTTCTTACATCGATTCTCTGTATTTTTGATATACCGTGCTCCAAGGCTCATGTACATATTTTCTAAGATTTATTTTTTAAGATTTACATAGGTTTTACTTATTAATGTCTGTATATCTATGAATGCATATACATGCAATTACACACAAAAGCCAGAAGAGGGTGCTGGATCCTCTAGAGATGATTTACAGAGTGTGGTGGGCCACACAATGTCAGGGTGAACGCCAAACTCCAGTCCTCTGCTTGAGCAGCAAGCACTCTTAACTGCTCAGCCATCTTTCCAGCCCCTATTTTTTTAGGTTTGGACAAACTAAACCCCACTTTTGTTCTTTAAATATCATATAAATGCATTGTTTTCAATTATACTAGTCTTAACATGTATGCCTTCCACCGACCATTCACTTTTAAGAACACTAAGTCTATTGCATCTGTACAGAAACTCATAACATCTTTCCCAATACACAGGCTGGAATTATCCCATAAAAGGGGATTACATTATTACATAATCCCATCGGTCTCTATGCTTAATATTATTGGAGCTCTCTATATTACCCTAATTTAGTTCATGTTCTAGTATAATGCCATTCATGCTCATGTATGAATTTCATCACAGCAGGCCATCTAACTTTTCAAGTCCTGTTGCTAAAATACAACCATATGACACCCTTGAAGTCATGCATGCTTCTCAGAGCCAGCAAAGTTTCACAGCATTTGCACTGTATCAAAAACAGTCCCAAAAAGATGAAAGCAAGGATGTAAAAATGCGTGTCTGCATGGTGACTTAACGCAGTTTCAGAGTTGCAGAGGTGACTCTAAAGTATCCTATGTGTCCTAATCAGAGATAAGCACTCTTCAGTCTCTTGTTCTCTGCATGTTGGTGAGTTCATTACCCTGTCCCTATCTCTGGTGAGAGATGAAAGATGCATTAATCTACCGGTTTCACAGTAAGTCTTTAGGACTCAGGCATAACCTTATCTATTTAGTAAAATAATCGCAGTAGGCTAAACACTATGGCCTGTGACCTGTCTACCCACAGGTTCCTAAACCTGATACTGATGTCAAGTCTGAGCCCCACCATGAGATGCTGACCTTAAATCCAATCAGAAAGCAGTTGTTTAATCCATAACATTTATGCCACTCTAGCACCAGTGGGCATACCTGGCCAGGCCAACTTGTTTCAGCTATAGGTTTCACAGCTGGCCAAGGTTGTAATTTTGTCTTTGAGTAGCATTCATAGCCTCTTCCAACTATGAAAACTCTCCAGTAGAGACAACGCTTGAGGTCACTACTAGCTTGATTCCTCCTTCTTTGCTCTCCAACTCATATATGTAGTGTCTGCGGAAATAAGGGCTCAGTATCTGGTTCTGCTGGGTAACTATGAATGGAGGCAATGACAGGAAAGTTATGAGGGTCTATGGGACACATTATCAACAGCATCAAAAAAGGAAATCTGGTCTTGGCATTGGGAATTTTCATTGCTATGCACTTATCTAGCCCGTGGTTTAAAATCAAGGCGATGTCTCCTGAAGTCTCAGGGATCGTTGTGGATGAGGGCAAAGAAAGATTGTAAGAGGCAGAATGGTGGGTGATCACAATGAAACAGTTCTCCAGGCAGCTGTGCAGTTGATCATATGAGGCTAATGCAATGGTGAGAGCATGCAGCACTCCCACATGAGCTCAAGTCAGACAGAATCCCAGCACTGAGGTGGAGAAGAGGTCAAACATCTAGATGAGGAACTATAGACAACCAGTGACCCCTGGATGAGGGAGAACCAGATTTCTTTAAGGGGTGATGACATTGTTCAGTGGATGGTCCCAGGCAGAAGGGCAGTGAGGTGCACAAGTCTGACTCACTATGGATTAAATATAAGCACATATTTACATAGAACTGTCAGTTCCTAAAGTGAATTTAACAGGTGATCTCATGAACTTTAATAAAAATCACTCCTGGAAGTGGTTAGAAATACCTGATAACCGCCCTTTCATTGACTGCAAAGAGGTGTGAAACTTCCACAAATCTTACTCAAAGTATATCAGTGGTTTAGAAATCCTTATTTGTGCAGAAAAAAATCTGCAGACACGAGTTCTACCTCAGGACATAGAATTTTGACCCTAAGAATTTTCTCAAAATGTAGACTTGTGCTTCCCCCAGGTCTGGTGTAATGCACTCTTAATTAGTTTTTATTTTATTTCATGTATATGAGTGTTTGGCCTGCATGTATGTAACTGCACCATGTGCATTCAATGCCTGCACAGGCCAAGAGAGGGCATCAGATCCCCTGTAACTGGATTTAAGCACATTTGTAAAATGCCAGTGGGATTTGGAAATCAACTGTCCTCTATAGGCCAGCCAGTACTCTTAACGTGTGAGCCATTTCTCCAGTCCCTGCACTCTTACTCCAAATTTACTTAGATTTTCTGGGTCTGAGTGTCTGTCTGCATGGGTGTATGTGTACCATGTGAGTGCCTGGTGCCAGCAAGCCTGAAGAGAACATTGGATCCCCTGGGAATGGAGTCAGGGTTGTGGGGAACTGAAATTGGGTTCTCTGGAAGAGCACTAATGCTCTTACCTGCTGAGCCATCTCTCTCATGCCCTTGTGGGATCTGCATCACATAGGAAAGCATACTGTACTATCTGAGCTGAATGGCTTTCTTTGGAAGTGGGATACTCTCCATTCTCCATCATTTCAAACCCAAGCAAGTTAGTAAAAAAATCCCCTCTAACGTCCATTGTTTGAGGATGCCCAACCCCCAAGTATGTGACAGAAAGGGAGAAGAGCAAAACAGCCCAAGACTAAAATCATCGTGTCCTGAAGGTAGCAAGAACGTGAACCACTTCCAGCAGTGGTTACTATGGTGTATCTCATGCTATAAAAGTGCACCAAGTGGGAAAGAGAAGCTGGATGCTTAGACACCAGAAGCTCAACCACAGAGAGAAAACTCAACTAGAAACTCCTGTCAGTGCCTCAGCCTCCACAGTCACCTAATGCTGGGTGTTCTGAGCACCTGACTTGCTTCTCTCTCTGTCTCTGTCTCTGTCTCTCTTTCGGTTGCTACTGGTTCTTTTAATTCAGAGCCTCACTGCAAGTGATGCATCCTTTAACCACTGTGAACTCTGCTGGCTGCTCTAACGGGACTTTCCCAATCAGTTTTCAGGTAGATGTCTGTAAGCCTCTGACTTGATGACATCCCGTTCTTCTGTTCTTTGTTCTTTTACTTGGTAGCCTCACACAAGGGCACTTGCTGTTCTGACCAGTACTCTTCATCAGAAACATCAGCTGTCATGCTTCAATGAGGATTCCCCAGCAGATTTCGGATGAATTTTGCTCATGCATTTTGATAGCAGATTTGGATAATCTGCTATCCATCCATGCATTCATCTATCTACTTACCTACTATGTGCATGCCTATCTACCAAGTTCTGACATCTAGTCTGTTACTTTGGTTTGCTATATAGTTAGCAAACTCACTCATTCAGAAGTAAAATACAGGTGTCATAGATAATTTTTTGCGCTACACAGAACACTTCATCAAGGTAAGAAACTCAAACAAACCTTCTATCCAACATCAATAGCAGTTACATTTCACACTAAAACTTTAATACTCCCCCCCCCACACTTCTAAAAATACACATACAGTGACTGAGGCATGCCAAAAATACTAATCTTGGCGGGGCGGTGGCACAAGCATTCAATCCCAGAACTTGGGAAGCAGACCCTGGACGATCTATGAGTTGCATTCAAAGTTTTCTACATAATAACTTCAAGGCAGCCTGAGTCACAGAGTGAGGACCTCTCTCAAACAACAATAAAAAAGGAAAAGGAAAATGAGAATCTGTTAGTACTTGATTGGTGGGTGAATATAATCATTAACCCTGAGACCAGAGAGCAATTTTTCTTTTTAATCATTTTCATTCACTTTCCTTGGATTAGATATTGGAGTTGAGGTAGAGAGCAATTGATTAAAAAATGAACACAGAGGGAAAAACAATGAACTGAAACCAAAAATGATACTCAAAACTAGGATTTGTGCTGAAAGTTTCCGTAGTCCGCGTGGCACACCCTGGTAGAGGAAATCTTGATGGAGAGATTCCTCCATTGGATTGACCTGTGGCCATGTCTGTGGCAATATTTTTATTGTGGAGAGATGAGGGAGGGCTAGTCCATGCTGGGCTGTGCCGCTCCTGGGCAGTTGGTCCTGTGATGGGTAAGAAAGCAGGCTGAGCTTGGGTCAGAGGAGCAAGCCAGTAAGCATTGTTCCTCCATGGACTGGACTCCAGCTCTTGCCTCCAGAATTCTGCCCTGAGTTCCTAACATGTCTTCCTTTGATGACCAAATGTGCTGCAAGCCAAAGAAACCCTTTCCTCTCCAAGTTGGTTTTGGTCAGTGTTTTTACCACAGCAATAGATAGTTACGAGGACAGGATTCCAACAACCAGCTGCGTCTAAACCAATGTTAATCAACCATATCAAGGGAGGTCCTAGTTCCACAATGAACTAACCCACTTCCACCTGAGGAGACAACTCAGAAGACCTGCGTGCACAAGTGGAAGAGGAATGTCATTACAGTTTATTCTAGTGCACATTCTCAGGGGATACATTCCATCATGGTAGGGAAGGCCTGAAGAGACTAGTGGAGTCCAGCTGTTCACGCTGCATCTGTCAGGGGGAATGAAAGAGCAAAAGTGAATTCATGCTCTCTATGAAAACTGAAGAGCAGTCCAAAGTGACCCACCTCCTCTATCCCGGCTGCATACCTGGAAGATTCAACAATACTATGAAACGAGGTCACAAGCCTGGGACCATGTGTGCACACACATGTACATACTGTGATGTTCCATATTGTTGCATAGGATTGTGCTCTCACAGACCATGGACAGATAGATGCCTTCTTCCCAAGGTGGGTTGCACCTCCTTGCCTAGGATCATCACAACTAAACTTGTTGACTGTTACACTCTGCGAGAAAGTATGGGCTGGGAGAGTCAATCACAGCTCCCAATTACCAGTCAGCCATAGTTTCATCAAGGGGAGGAGCTAAGGCTATAAAAACTGAGGAAGCCGTGGAGAGTCTTGGGTTTTTGTGCAGCTCTGGGAAAGTCACCATCCATGGAGGCCTTCTGTAACAGTTTGTGTAGCACTCAAGGTTTATTTCAGCAGGAGAGAAAGCAAACGTGGAGTAAGGACACACTGCAGAGTGGAGGCGCACAGAGCCCTGGGGCAGCGGCAAGGGGCTTCCTCTACTATGCAGACCTGTCAGTCCTGAGCCACATTTCTTCTCCCCTTGCCCGGCCCTCGGTCCAGAGTGGTCCCTTTCTTGGGATAGCCGGAGGCTTAGTCTGAAGAACGTTTTATCCAAAATACTGAGTTAAAATGGATGCAAGAACATGGAGGGAGGTGTCAACTTCTACAGACAGATAAACTTACTAGGGGACACCGGAAAGCTGTCTGCACTGAATGATGTTTCCTTCCACACCGTCCTCCTCTTCCCTAGACAGCTTGCTTATTTGCTCCCCAGCCCCAAGCCCTCTTAGTTTCCTTTCCCCAGAAGCAGCTGCAGCAGGAAACACCACAGCCTGCACGGGAGGGAACCTGGTACTGGAAGCGCACAGGATGCAAGGCCAAAGCCTGCGCAGACCGGCAGGAACCAGCACAGCCCGCTCCATGGCCGCTCATCCCGTCTGGGAACAGTGGACTCCACACTCACCATGGCCCAGCTTCCCCGTTCACCCTAGGTCTCCAAACAGCTCCCTGCATCATCGCTCACCACGGAGGACTAGCTGTGTATCATTCATCCTGGAGCCAAACACGGAGAGTAGAACCCGCAACATGGCCCCGGATGAAGCCCGCCCGGCTCCACATCTAGTCCCTGCTCCTGATTGAGCAGGTTGGCCATGAGCCTGGATTCTTTAGCGTCACCCATGATGTCTCAGTAGCCGGCAGGGCTAAAATGATGGAAAAGCACATCTCTTCCTAGTCCTGACTTCCTCTCCAGGCACAGACTCTGTCCAGCTGCAGACTGGGTTCCAAGCTGTGCTAATGGCCTTGCACAGCAGCTACTGCCCTATTGAACAACTCAATAGGCACTTCTTCTTCGTCCTCCCTGGCATAGGGTCGCTCGGTCAATTACACGTTAAGTGTCCGATGGCACTGTCCTCCTACCTCAGATGCAGAATGTCATCCAGCTCACTACAGGTGACTTTAGTGTTGACCTTAGTGTCTGTGGCCCTCCAGGGTTCTGCATTTTCCACTGAGGCTCAATTAGGATTGTGTCAGAACCCAGGCCTGCTCCTTAACAAGTTGGTCTTTCCAAGGTGCCACATCTCACAGTAGGAAGAAACCAGGCCCTTCTGTCTTCACAACTCCACAACTTCGTCTCTTTCCTAAGACACAATTAAGAAGCTAACTGTGCTGTGCATTCAGAACTTCTAATTTACAGGTGAAACAGCCCATCTGACTGCATGTTGCCCCCTCCCCTCCGCCCTGCCATGCAGATCCCAGGCAGGATGAACCTGCTGTGGTTTCAGGAAGTACATTGATTTATTAGACAACACATTCAGCCAGGCAGAGCATCAACTAGAGCTCCAGAGAGTCAATATTCCTACAATCCTCAGAAACTGGTTTTTCTTAAGTAAAAGTTGGAATATTTTGTTAGCTAAAAACATTCTTGTTAGCTGACCATCCACTGTTATTGTGTGACTATGGGACTGTTATGGTGCATGGACCACTGGGAAAAGACCACCCAGTCAAATTTCAAATTTGTAAAATATATTAGCTGTAGTGAGTATATTACAAGTTTGGGAATTGAGAACAGAGTAACTGGCGGGGACAGGGTTGGGGCAAGGGGTTGGGATCCTGTTTTTAAAATCAAAAACCCTCAGTCATCACAAGGGATTTGCAGTCAGGAAACTTTATGCGACCTCGTTAAACTGTAGAGGTAACATTTGCAGGTATCTTAGATAAACAGGGTGTTTCTCTAACAGCCATGCTAGTTCCTGTTGAGCAGAGCAAGATTTGTAGTTACAGCATCTGGGTGGTGCCATTGTACGTAGCTATTTCTCAGAATAGAGCCCTTAAGGGAAAGAGAGGAGAGATTTACTAGATCAAGCCAGCCTAGTTCAAATACAAAATTAGGGAGGGAAGAAGTTGGAGTCATTCACACCCACAGGCCCTGCCTCTGTGACAGTGCAGCTATGCTTTCTGACTTCGCCCTGGCATAATATAATTGTGGATTCTGCTCTGCCTCTCCTCAGGATCAGCAATTCTTTTCGGATTGAGCCTGCTCTCCCCCAAAGTCAGTTACTGTTTAAAGGATTATTAATGTGACCATCACCATGTGTCTATCCGCCATGCTTCTCAAAGGATCCAACAGTGATCCTACTCAGTACCTGGCTCCTCCATTCTCCTTTTCTCATAGGTGATACTAGATTGAAACACATGGTGTGGAACTCCTGCTACCCCTGAAGTCAGACTTATTTCTTTTCTACTGTAGTTTCTCTGAGGACTTCTCTGGGCCTTCCCTGCCCAGACTTCTCTTCTCTTGGAAACTTCCCTTAGATTACATTATCCCTCTTAGTTAAGTACATTTCAATGAAATTTTGTTCCAAAATATATTTACAATGTTGTGCTGCAAAATGATAAACTGCCAGGTGGCAAATGAACAGTTCAGGGGAGAAAAATGTCCTTGTGTCCTCTGAACTGGTTTACCTGAGTTGTATTTGGAACACAGAGGATGCCTTAAATAGACCATGTGAGCTATTGTTTGGGAGGGCTTCCAATAGTATTGTCTCCTACAAGAAATCATTTATTCTGGTGCCCAATGAATTAAATTGTGGTTGTATTCTAGAAAAGGCAGTTGTGCAAATGTGGTTATTCTGGGCTTCTGATAGAAGAGTCAAATGTACAAAAAGTTGAAGGAAAATCTGCTTTGAAATGAGTAATGAACTGACCATCCTCCTCCCATCCTGTCTGTCCATGCCAGGAGGGAGACACATCTGTCTCAGGAAACAAGGTCTCCAGCCTGGACACCTGCTACTTTATCAGCTTCCTTGAGGATCTGGTTCACTACCTTGTGTAAGATACCTGGTTCTGCTATCAGAACTCCCATCGCTCTATCGCAAAACCCATGAGAGGCATAAGACTCATTTTCTCAGCTTCTGGGAAAGCAGGATTCCCTTTCTGGGGATTTCTGGATTCACATACAATTCCCAGATCTCTCCGAACCCCTACACACAGCCTCCATTCCCTCGGGAAGGTTGTGTCCTTCATACCTGCTCAACCATCTGCATCTGGTGACGTCTGTTTCTACTTCTTTATCACATCGACTTTTCATCCTGAGTTCTAACGGGTGGAGCAAAGGGTTAGAGAAATAGTGTTTTTCAGCATTGATCTTTAGTTTGAAACAATCTTTAATATCATCTATGAATCTCCTGTCCATAGAGAATCATTTAAATTCTTCTCTAATTCTGAAAATGTTTCTAAAAGTGTCTTAATTTCCTGTATGTTAGCAATTATATCATTACTTTCTTAGATGCTTCTAAGTTCCAACTAAAATGGACAGCCCATTCATGATTCTCTGTCCTATTGCTTAGGACTTCTACTTTTTCACATAAAAATACTAATTTTGGAGCATTAAACTTTCCCAATGAGGGAATCCTAAAGGCAAGCTACCTATGGTTAGATTTCCCCATTTTTTTCAAATATATGCAAGTTGAAAGCTCACACTTTTCTTACGTAAAGTCAGCTGCAGTGCCAGATGGTGGTTTGTCTTTAAACTCTTCCTCCTTTATAGGAAATTATCCCCCGTGTCTTTTTCTTTCTTCCTACTGAAAATCGAAAAACTTCCTAGGATAGCTGCGGAATATATATAATGTGGATTGATTTTTGCGAAACTTTTTTTTTCTCATCTTTCACCCGTAGACTGTCTTCTCTCACCGAGTCTCAGGGTTATCCTGCACAATTACATAAACGGGAGAGGAATTAAGACACTGAAATATTAACTGCTTATGTGTATCTTCATGACTGAGCCAATAAAATTCTTTGTGACCCAGCAACGGTGTGTTTGATGGGTTTCTCTATGAAGTTGTTGCATGTTAAGGGGAGTTCTCCTTGACTCGTCAACCATATTATGAGGAAGGGAACAAGAGTCTCTTTTCTTCGGCATCGGTATGGTCAGGTGCTCATAAAATTCCTGAACTCAAAGACAGCAAGGTTGAAATAGACAGAGGAAGGCACAGAAAATACAGAGTTGGGGATTGGAGGACTGTCTGGAGACAAAGGCCAATTCAATTAAAAAACAACAACAAAACCACTACAGACCAAAAACCACAAAATGCCTACAAAACCCTAGAAAGGAGCAACAGTGAAAAAAATCCAATTAGAAATAAAATGATTCTGAAACAAGCAGTAATGTGAACCTGAAGGCAAACATTTTGAAAGGAAGTGAGCCAGCATCTAAACACATAGGACCTGGACACCAGCTCAGAAACAAAGCAATGGACTGTCAAATAATCCAGGGAGGTCTGAACTGGGAGAAGAAATCATCAAACTCTACTCTGGGAGACAATACTGAACAGTGGAATACAAGGGAGCCCTGGCACCTATCAAGCAGATTCCCCCACATTATTTGGGGGACGCCCTATGTTGGTCACTAGAAATTATGGATGAAGTAAGCAGCTATCTCCTCAAGAGTATCAGAGATATGGCTTATTCTGTAACCAAATATGACTGACATAGCCTGTGAACACAGATTTAGGTTTCCCCAAATACCATGTGCTAACATGATGACAGTTTTCGGAAGTATTTATAGTAACAGGAAAAGAAAATGACAAATTAAGGTACTTGTCACATACATGGGATGGTGCATTCAGTAGGCTGGTGATGGCAAAGGGCAGGAATTCTACAAACATCTCCAGTGCTAAATGACAGCATTCTTAGCCTTTTCGTTGAAGGAACTTCTTAGTTAAGTTAATGTATTCTGTTACTCAAGGAATATTACTCAGAAAGAGAGTTGGGAAAAAGTAGCTATTTATGGGGCTATGAATGGCTTAATGAGTTGTAAATACACTCTAGACCTGCAACATTCCAAACTCCCCATAGTCATTGAAGTCATAATCAGCTCAAGAAGCAGAATTCTTCTGGGATCTTTGCCTTCACAACTCTTTAAAAATATTCTATTTATTATTTTTAGTTTAGTTTATGTTTTTGTCTGCATATGTGTAAGTGCACCTAGGTCATACAGTTCTCAGGTGGTCAGAAGAGGGCATCAGTTCCATTGGAACTGGATTTAGGATTGTTGTCTGCTGCAATGGGACTTTAGGAACTGAACCTGTGACCTCAGCAAGCCTGTCATCTCTTTATTATCTGAGCTAACTCATTAGCCGAGCTTCATAACTCTTAAATGTTTGAGAGTGGGCCTCAACCCAGTGTCCATTCATTCCCTCAGCTGTCTCTCAGAACTCTGATGATGGGTCAAACTACACTCATGTGTTTATTCCCAAAGGTTTCTGCAGCTTCATTGTGAAAGTTTAAATTCCCCTCCATCCTTATCTCAATAAACCATCAGGCCTTTTCATCCCTAGTATTTTGTTCATGCAAGATCACTACTTTTAACAAACTCTCTTCTTTATAATTGAATGTGTGCATTCGTCCAGAAATTTGATATCTTAATCCAAATGATATTTGATCATTATCTTTTTGGGTGGCCTACAAAACTGAAGTTGCCAAGAATTCACCGCCTCATCAGACGAAATTGCCTGGTTTTGTCAGGATCAACTAAAGGTCTTTAGTACGGATTATGTCCATTAAAATGTCATTCCTTGAATCCCAGTACTTTTGAAAAATGGGAGGTGGGTGTCTGTGAGTTCAAGGCCAGCATGGTCTACATAAAGAATTCCAGGCCAACTGGGACTGCAGCACAAACCTGACTCAAAAAGAAAGAAAAAAAAAAAAACAACACACCAAAAAACAAATAATAACAAAAAGTCATTCCTACGTGTTATATATTTCATTTTTTAATATATATGAATGTGACTATCTCTCAATAAATCTGTTTGCACACTCTCTGCTGTTTTAGATTTTTCTCATCTTTCAGTTTAAATTGACTGAGAAAACAAACCTGACTATAACCCTAGACAGACAAGGTGCCAATGGAACACTGGA
The DNA here is from genome assembly GCA_035773235.1 of Eospalax fontanierii. Lineage (NCBI taxonomy): Eukaryota > Metazoa > Chordata > Mammalia > Rodentia > Spalacidae > Eospalax > Eospalax fontanierii. Next base: position 82,781,745 of record CM069532.1, on the reverse strand, counting down.
ATGAAGTTTGCAGCAGAGAGGAGGTCATGGTCTCTTGTAGCAAAGCTCCAAACTTCCAAAAATGTGTCCTTTCCTGGCCGTGCAGGACAGGCACTACTGCTGGCAGTGAGATCCGGAAAGGACCGTGCTTGTAGGCGTGTAGGTGAAGCATTCACTCAGTGGATACCACAGGGAGATCAAGATCCAGGATTTGGGAGTGTCTCCGCTGAAAGCTGTTGTCAGTGACTGGAGCTGGATGAAGAGAAAGGCCATGTGTGCTGGAGGGGAGAGAGCTGCCACATGCTGTTGGGGTCAGAAGATGCCAATACAAGCTGAAATGGCAGAAATGTAGCTGAAAGATGGGGTGTTATTCAGGTAGTTGAGGTCTAACCTTGTCTCAATATTTCCTTATTATGCCTCCAGTCCCTTACTGTCTCTGGCTTACCTTGCCATATATTCCACCATCATGGCATCTCCAAACACTGAAGTCAGTAACACAGGCTCCCACTCAGCAAGGTTAAAAGGATGCAGCAGCTATGGAGGATGTAGTCTGCCATCAGCAGAGAAGAAAATTCAACCTCAGATACGGTGCCACTCCCCATGACAAAGAATACACATTGTGCCACTCTCACAGAGAAAAAGACAGCACGTGGTCCTTACTGGAATGGAAATTCCTGTTGGATGTGCTTCTGCATTTCACACTCACGTTATTCAGTGCTGTAGGTATTAGTTTACTGGGTAATTAGGCAGATCCCATTCCATTTTCTGAGAATGTTTCATCCTACAGTGTGTGATCCTTGCTGCTATTCATGGGTCACAGGTTCATCACTAATTCTATGACCACGTCACACCTGTATCATTTCTGTATGTGTATTCTACACCAAGTCTCAAGTTCTGAGAAATTCTTTACCCTCTTCAATATTCTGGTGAAACTGGACACGACGATGCACACCTTTCATCCCAGTACTCAGGAGGCAGAGGCAGCCACATCTCCGTGAGACTGTGGCCAATTGTTTTACATAGTGAGTTATAGCACAGGTGGGTTGCAGGTACCCCCTATCTCAAAAACCCAAAAACAAATAAATAAATATTCCATTTAATTTATTCCTAAAGTCCAGGGGGACAGTCACTTCTGGGCAGACAAGAGAAGAGGGTAGTGTTCAGGAATTAGGAGACAAGAGTGTATGAACATAGATCCTTGAGGATAGAGAGTGTCTAAACTCAGCTGTACTGAGGGTCAGGAAGCAGTTCTATATGGGAGTGTTACTCTATAAACTTCAGGTTGATTAGGGAGAAAAAAGGATTCAGCACTAAACCACGAACAAATATATCTGAAAGAAAGTTCAGAAGACTTCCTGGATTTGGACACAAGTGGGTATGTTTGACCTGTGTCAAGTTATCCTCAAAGAAAATATTAAATAACTTTTGACATTAATAGTCATTTTCTTAAAAAGTCAAGTTGGTGACTCATACTTCTAATCCCAGCATTTGGGATGCAGAAGCAGGCTGATCCTTGTGAGACTGAAAGCAGCCTCATCTACAAAGTGAGTTCTAGGGCACCTGGGGCTAAACAGGGAGACCCTCTCCCGACTCTTCAGAAAACCAAGAATGTATAAGGGACTTAAAAATAGTTTGAATTTTCTCATATGCAAATCGTATCTGGAATGCATATCCAGAGCCTTCATTTGGTCCTTGCTAGAGATGCTCCTCATAGGCATACCCTGATTTCAATGTAGATTCGATTTTAGATTTTAGAGGTTTAAAACAACGAAGATTTGGGAATTCCTGAGGAACGTGTGGGAATCACAGTAATGACTGGAAGTCAAAGCGTCTTCTCTTTGCTGTCTGGTGAATGCTCAGGCTGTCTGTAGTGTGAACACAGAGGAACATGGGTTGTAGATGTTTTGACAGTCATGCCCACATCAGAAAGGACTTATTCTTTCTACTACCATAGCACCTAAGGCCAGCAGATGGACAGTGTTCTATGCTTTAAGTTTTCTAGTGCAACCAAGAATTGTTCAAGAATCTAAGTTCCTGGTAAGTTCCCATACATACACTAGTGATTAGTGTGTCACAAAGTGATCTGGAAATTTTCCAACATTCTGCCTACTAGTGCTCAGCCCTGTTAGAGACAAGTTCATTCCATTTCCTCTTGGGCACAATATTTGAGGCAGGATTTTACTAAATAGTAACTTAGTGACTGAGTGGGATTGCAGGCATGAAGAACAGAGTAAATAGAGAGAAAGAAGAGTGGACGCACATGTCTGGTGAGGAAGCATTCATTCAGCAGATGAGCCACTGAATCCCAGTGCGGAATGAGGGCTCTGAAGGACAGTAAATCAGTTTCTCCTGGGTTGGCAGAGAGGAAGAGAGAATGTACTGTTTTCCCAATTTTCAATCTGTTAAGCAGGAGAATGAACACAAACACTGGAGGGGAAGCAACAGAATGAGTCCTCCCTCACACTGTACATTTTGCCTCATCTCTCTGCTCTCTCAGCCTCCACCAGCGTCCTCATAGTCATGTCCATGCTTCATTCCATTAACGTTCTCTCTGCTCCACACCCATCCTTCCTTCTTTCCATCACTTTCTCTTCACTGTTCCATTTAAGAAAAATTCAGTACCATTAAACCCCAAGACTTTGAATCTCGCGATGGCTCAGTGGGTAAGAGCACTGGCAGCCCGTGCAGAGGACCTGGGTTTGAGTCCTAGCGTTCTCATGGTGGCTCACAACCATCCACAACTCCAGATCCAGCGGAATCCAACACCTGCTTCTCACTCCAAGGACATTGCATGATACAGGTACTGGCAAAAAAAACCTCATATACATAAAAGAATAATAAAATAAAAATAGTTTTTTAAAAAGTAAGACATGCAATAATTTCATGCTCATATTATAGTTACTATATTAGTATGTGTGAATCTAGGTGGGATTTGAGAGTTCATAGCTTTGGACACTTCCAGCTTACTATGCTTAATGCAAGCACTTGAACATGTAAGCTCTCAACTTGTGACTTCTGTCACTGTGCCTATGCTTGCTGCCATGCCTTCCTGCTGTGATGGAATAGATTCCCTCTGTAACGGAGGCAAAAATGACCTCTGTCTTCTGTATCTTTCGTCTGATCCTGACGCTTTATCACAGCAACATAGAGGAAATACTGTACCACTTCTAGAAATGAATAATATAAAATATCAATATTAATATTTTATGCATCAATTTTTTCCAGTTACTCTTTGCTGAAAAAAAAGTTAAATCCTAATATGTCAAATGCTTTTTTTTCCACATACTGAACTGTTAAGGATATTTTCTTCTCTAGAAACATGATGTGACATGTTATTTTGAATTTTCATATGTTAAAACTCTGTGCAATTCTAAAAAAAAAAAGAAGAAAAACACCAAATTCAAGACTGATGAGACTAAAGATAAGACATCTAGCCAGTGGCTTTATAACGCATGCTAAAATGCTGAATTCCTAAATTTCTGAATAGTTTTACAAAAACACTACACAACATGATCAGTCAGTAATTTCCTAGTAAGTAAGAACTGGGCATTATCAATGGAATTTCTAAAACTAGAAGGACCTGGTAGAAACAGTTTGAGCCTATCTTGGAAGACAGTATAAGTTACTGGTGTCAGAACTTGTACTCATTTGCCAACGATTGTGGTCGTCATAATTAACTGCATATTTGATGGTAAAAGCATGACCATTTGCTATGGCTTGAATGGGAAATTTCCTCCTCATGCTCATGTGATTGGACACTTGGTTCCCAGCTGGAAAGCTTTTGAAACCTTTAAGAGCTGAGGCCTGACTTGTGGATGTGGGTAGAATCTTCTCTCTACTTCCTCTTTACCAAAGCCAGGAGATTCGGTGTAAGGTCTCATACTGAGGAGACACATGAAGCTCTGTGCATCTTCTATCTTCTGCCAGGAAATCATGAGCTAATAGAAACTAATCTTTAGTTGCTCCTTTCTATGGACTTGATGGTAAAGATGAAGAAAACAGCTATTTCAATGTCTTTCCCATTACAAAGAAAACAAATGCCAAAGGTCCCAGCATATTTAAGAATCATATTTCCAGTATAAATACATAAAGAAATAACAGCAATAACAGTTCGGGAAAGTAAATTTTCCCCTGTAGGATTACATGCATTATAAGTTCAAGAGATTTTGATAAACCCAGTAAAGGACTCAAGAAATGTAATCATGAGAGACACCTGCATGCTCATATTCACTGAGTTACATTTCACAATAGCAAAATTATAGGTTCTCATCGACATATTTGTGGATTAAAACCGTGGTATAGCGGCATGGTGCTGCAGGCCTTCAGTCCAAGCATTCGGGAGTCAGAGGAAAGGGGATCTCTGTTATGTAGCCTTGTCAACATGGTGAGTTCCAGGCCAGACAGAGCAACATCGCAAAAAAAAAGAGAGAGATGAAAAAAAAAAGAAAAGAAGGAAATAAAGAAAAGAAAACTCAGGGGCCAGAGAGATGGCTCAGTGGTGAAGAACACTTGTTCTTCCTCCAGAGTTCCCAGATATGAGTCCCAGCACCCACATTGCCCTTGAGAACTGAAGTTGCAGGGGATCCAGCACCCTCTTCAGGCTTCTATGGGCATTGCATGCACATGGTGCACTTAAACTCCATGTGTAGGCAAAACACTCATACACATAAAATAAATATTTTTAAAATATTGTAGATACATACTGACCAGCTTCTCTCCATGGTCCTCTCACTCTTGCTGTTGGTCTTCAAAACCAGTACCATGTGGCCAACTCTTAGACCATTGTGAAGTTCTGCTACGTCACAGGCGTTAGCCTGGCCCCTTGCAGCACTGCACTCACATGCACTGTGTGCACACCCTGGGGAAACATTCTCAGGCCGCTATTGTGAGTAGCAGACTATCTTTAAAGCTTAAGCATTTTTCCCCTTTAAACTAACTCGTACTGAAGTAAATGGAAGCACCAATGGATACATTCTTGACCTCAGTACTTTTTCCCATTGTCCCAGGACACTGCAGGAAGATTCCCGTTAGTGCTTCTGGTCTCTTTTGGATTCGCAGGTGCTTTCTAAGTTCCAAAGGTCATCATCTGTTAAGCCAAGTTCATGCAGGCTCTTAGGACACGGGAAGAATAAGACCACTCACTTGGCCAAAATTCCACAGAATCTGTGCTTTTATGAGTTCCCAATAGTGTCGTCATTCCCTTCTGTAACCTCATGATCTCTGCCTCCTAGTCCACGTTCTCTCATTATAACCTTCTTCTAAGTTCCCACTAAAAAGCACGTTCAGCTCTGCTCCAGCATTCAATGTGTAGCCCATTGAATCAAGTGTCCCATATTATACTCACAAAACAATTCAAGTACTATGAGAACCATATAGTTAGGTTTATTCAAGAAATGGCCCTACTTCTGAGTCCAAATACATCATATTTTCCTCTGAAAAAAATACCATGGGAGGGAAAATTATGGAAATTGTATGGTTACAATTCCATGAAGATTATAGTCCATCACTTTGGGAAAGTCAAGATGTGAAGTGCTTGAAACAACTAATTGCATCTACAGTTAACAGGAGAAAGAGAATCAAGGCAGAGAGAGATGGCTCAGTGGTTAAGAGCACTGGATGTTTTTGCAGAGGACCTGGTTTCAATTCTCAGCATCCACATGGTGGGTAACAACCACCTGTAACTCCAGTTCCAGGGGATCTGATGCCCTCTCTGAGCTCTGTGTACACTTCATGACCCAAGTGCACCTACCCACATGAGACAATACACTCATACACTTAAAATATAAAATCATAATGATAACACAAAATAAAATATTTTTTAAAAAGTGAAGTAGAATAAATGCATGGGTGCTTATCTGTGATTCATCTGCTTTCTTTCCTCTTAGGCTAGTAACCCAACCCAGGGAGTGTTCCCATCCTCAATGGGATAGGTGTTCCTTCATCAGTTCATGTCGTCAATACCAGTCCCTCTTCTCACGTGATTCACATAGTGTCAAGCTGAGAGTTAATAAAACTATTCATTACAGTTCTCAAAGACCAACAGACCAATTAAACAAAAATACACTTGTGAGCACCTGCTCTGTGTCAAAAACAGTGCAAGCACACAGAGAACAAGGGTGTACAAATTTGTGTCTTCATGGTGACTTGAATGTAGTTGAGAAGATAATTGTTAGGGCATATGAACAATGGAATACTGCATATTGGAACTGCTTGTCTTGTGCTCTTAAGACTGACTAAGGTAATGTCCTGTTTTATTCTTTTGTGACAAGGTAATGAAACCCTGAACACTGAAGCCCTTTTTACACTGGACCTCTGAGTGTCAGGTGTCATTGAACGATTCATTATAGCTTTTTCCGCTTCTGTGACCTGCTTATGCCTAAAAAGACAGTCAAGTGAAGCCCCTAACTCTTTCCATCTGCAAATTGCACAGGAATGAAGCAATTGTGGTGTTTGACCTTAAAAGCCCAAAACTCCTTTAGCTTGGGACTACAGCTCCCAAACCTGATGGACAGACTCTAGACAGCTGTAACTTAATAAATTTGGCTGACTGGAACTTGGATTGAGTCTGGTGGTCTTCTTCCCTGTGATCTTGAACTCCATAAGGGTTTAGAAACTTATTTGTTTATTGCCTTTTTCAAAATGTTTGCTGTAAAGAGTCCATTTTGTTGGCTTAAGAACATTTTCTTTCTTCCATTTTTTTCTTTTGTTCTTTTTTTCTTTTTGAGTGACATGGTTTCCCTGTAGCCCAAGCTGGCCTGGAACTCTCTATGTAGACCAGGCTGTCCTCAAACTCACAGAGATTTGTCTCCCAATTACCAGGATTAAAGGGGTTGGCCACCTCACCCAGCTTTATTTTTAAAAAATAATTTTATTACTTTATGTGTATGAGTGTATTGCCTCATGCATGTGGATGTACTCGTGTTATGCTGGGTCTATGGAGGTCTGACGATGGTGTCAGATGACATTTGAACACAGGTACTCTTCAAGAGGAACCAGTGTTCTTACCTTTGAGTCATCTCCCAAATCTAAGATGAATTATATTTCTAATTGATTTGTTTTCTGTATTGCTGTCTCCTAGACCTTTTCAAGGCATTTTGGGTTTTGTTTTGTCTGACCTGGTTTTGTTTGTTTTTGATGTTGTAAATTACTTAGCCTTTGATTCCAGACACTACAATACCCATTTCTGCATTTTTCTGTGCCTTCTCCTGTTTCTTTCTTCCTTGCTCCCTAGTGGTTTAGGAATTTTATGTGCATTGGATAATAGAGGTGCTGAAGAGAAGAGGCACTTGCTCCCTGCAGTGTAACATGTGGAGTTATCATGGGAAACACCCTATGACTTGAAACAGCTTCAGAAGGAAATCAGCAAACATCCCCATTCCTGGCTCAGAAGCTCAGTCAGAAATGCTCACGTAAGGGATTTTGTCCCCCTGCTGTGCTGTGAAACCAAAATTATTTCTACTTTATTGACTGGAGTAAAATAGAGCAGTGGAAGGTAAGGCCATGGGCACCTGCACCTGAATTCTATGTCAGATTTTCTGAAGCATTTAAACAGCACTCAGGTATTTTTCCTGGAAAATTTGAGGACCTTAAGAATCATCCCTTATTGAATCCTGAATCTATGAACGAGCTGGAAGACAAACTGGTCACCGAATGATGGAACCTGGACCTTGTTAACCACAAATGCTCTCTTTACCTTCCACACCAGCTTTCCAGAACTATCATAAGAAATGAAAATGAAATCACTATCAAAACTATGAGCTTACCGGAAACACACTTAAGCTCCCTCGCTGAGAAACCTGTTATGGGTCAAAATAAGGTTCCCAGCACCACTCGGGTGAGGTAGCCAGGAATTTTATTCGGCTTACCATTCTGCCTGACTCCAGAGAATGAAGACTGTCATGTTTGGAAAGAAGCTTTTATAGGGATTCTAAAGCACTGACTGGCTACAATTTAAAACATCCACTAAGGATCAAGAATTTCACAAGTTTAAAATTTCCCACAGGTGCACTTGCCTAACAAAAACAGACCAGGAGGTTAGCCATTTGCCCATCTCCCTCCCTGATTAGAACATGATTGTGGGGGGGTCAGTTCTATGAACTGGGGAGGTGACTCCTTTCTGGCTGCTAGGACGGGGTGGGCAAAGGTTAAGCATAAGTGGACTAAAGGTCTGCACAGACAGCAAAATGAAAATCTTTATCCTATTTTCCTAGGCCATTAAAACGCCTACAAATTCATTCTGCCTTGGAAAAGACAAGAACATTTTCAACTATTGCAAAACTCCTGGCCATTTGAAAAGATATTGTAGGAATGTGAAACGGGTGCTCTCCCCAAAAGAGCAGAAGGCCACCAGGGAGACATTGAAACAAAATTCAGGCCGGAATGTCTGTTCAGAGAGAATCAGAGAGTTTTCAATTTTCTCCTTCCTGACACCTTAAAAAAAAGAGAAAATTACTAACACTGAGGAAGTAAAGGCCCTGGTAGATCAGGGCTACGTCATCTCTAGAAATCCCACCGTGTTTATAACTCTCTTGCTCTGAGTGAAAATGAAAATCAAATGCTAGAATTTTCTCACCTGCCCATAACTGCCATTTAGACAAATTGCTATGGATTTCAGGCACTAGAGAAGGACCACCAGACTTATTCTGCTTCAATCAGCTGAATTTATTAGTCTGCAGCTGGCTACAGTCTCTGTGTCGAGACTGAAAGCTGCAGCAGCTGGGGAAGGAGAGGTTGGATATACAAAGGCAAAAAACATAACTGCTTCACGTCTATGGAATTTCGAATTGTTCAGAGTTAAGCGCTTGGCTCCCTCCCTTGGCCCTTGGGATTAAGCAGGTCCTACAGAAGCAGAACAAGTTTATGGTTAACCATTACAAGATTGTTACATATTTAGGGGACAAAGGGTGAGGGGTCTTCAGTGATTAAAATTTCCTTGCACTGTTACTAAGAGGAAAAACAGAATATTACTTAATTTAGCCTAAGGGCTGGGGTCTATGGCAAGTAGATACAATAGATGTTTTAATGTCTCAGTGGTCCACAGAAAACTGAGGACCAGCTAGTTCTGGAGACAAAGCCCTGAGGTGGAGGGAGAGGAATTTAGCAGAAATGAAAACAGCAAACATCTATACAGACAGTCTTTATGGAGTTTTAGTGGGGCACGACTACGTCATGCTGTAGAGACAGAGGGTTTCTTACTTTCTCTGATCAACCTATTTGAAATAGTCAATCTCAGAATTGCTGGGTACTCAGCATTTGACTAAACAATTAGTCATCATTAAAACACCAGGAGATTCTAAAACATGTGTCCTCAGAGAAACCCCCCTATTCATTTTTCAAATTCTATCTCTGACCTCCTGGTTCAGGCTCAACAGATGGGGGGACAGCAAGAAAAGGACAACAGACAACGAAAGGGTTGTAATTTCAGCTCCCAGAGTCATCTTTGATTGTTTAAAAATGAGAAGCCCATTATAGGCCCAAGTGCACAATTGTCTCTTTTGGAATCATGTAATTTAATTCATTGGGTGCCTGAAAAAAGTCGTCTGTCTGTGTAGACATTATTTTTGAAAATCGTCCCCAACAATAGCTCACAAGGTATATTCCAGAGGACCTACCTTGCCCCAAACAAAACCCTTGTAAGGCACTTCATGGGATGCAAGGACATTTCCCTCTACCGCATGGGCCATTTAAAGCTGGCAGTTAGACTTTATCCATATGTCTGCAACAAAAGAATGTAAATATATTGGGGTACTATTTTGCATGGAAAGGGGCTTCATTAAGAGGATAACTGAACTTAAGGAGAGTATCCTACATTAAAGAGGACTGTGGGGAGGAGGCACAAAGGAGACATCAGAGAAATTTCCCAAACAAAAAAAGCATGTCTGATGTTTTATTTTTTATCTTTTGAGGCAGTACTAGGAAGTTTCACACCGTGTCGTTCAGTGTGGTGTATCCTATGAGATGAGGAAATGGAGCCGTCATGTACTTAGTAGAACCACTGCTGTACCCAGTGTGAGGCACACAGGAAAGCCACATAGCAAAGGTGGCAATTAGAGTCAGTTAATTAGTAATAAGCTTTCCGGGGAGAGTGGGCTTAAGCCCCAAAGAACTGTTGATCCTGAGGAGGAGGAGAACAGGGTTTATAAACCAAAAACCACAGGGACATATTGCTAGGGACAAAGCCTGCAATCATAGTTGCACCATAACAAAGGCGGGTCCCATAATTAAACCATAACAGTGACAGATCAATTAACAACGAGGTTTTCAGCTAACAAAAGGTTCTAAGTTTTAGATAAGAAAAACACGTTTCTCAGAATTGCAGAAACATGATTCAGATGTTGCTCAGTCTTGATGAATGCTTTCTATTGTAAAACAATTTTGTCCCAGAAAGCCCAGCAGGTTCAACCTGCATGGGACCTGCATGGCTAGTCTTAGCTGGGCCTAGGGGAGTGGGCAAAATCGAGTCAGTTTGTACATTTGTAAATTAGAAATCCTAAATGCACAGCACAGGACGTTTTGTAACTGTGTCTCAGGAAAAGAGCTCGAGTGGAGTTGTGGGGACGAAGCTGCCTGGTTTCTTTAGGCTGTGAGATGTGGCATCTTAGAAAGACCAGCTTGTTAAAGAGCAGTTCTGGGTTCTAACAAATCCTGAATGTGCCTGAGTGAAAGATTCAGATCCCTGATGTACAGCAGACACTAGACTCAACACAAATGTCACCTAGGGTGAGCTGGGTGACTTTCAGCACGTGAGGCAAGAGAACAAAGACATCTGACACTGAATATGTGATTGAGCGACTCTTTACCCAGGAGGAGGAACAGGAAGTGTCTAGTGAATTTATCAAGAACTGCAGCAGCTGCTGTGCCAGGCCAGGAGCAGAGCTTGGAAGTCAGTCTCCCTGCAGTTGGACAGGGTCTGTGCCTGAAGAGGAAGCCAGGGCTGGGAAGAGATAAGTGCTTCTCCATCAGTTTAGCCCTTCGCTACTTGGGCCTCATTGGAGACGGTAACCAATCAGGGCTCCTGGTCGTGCTGCCCAATCAGGAGCACCGACAGGAGGCTGAAGGCGGGCTCTATCCTACGCCATGTTGCGAGTTCTACCGCATGTGTTTGGCTCCATACCTGAAGGATTTTCCACATAGGTTGCTCCTTGATCAGCACTGCGAGGAGCCGTGTGGAGAGCGTGGGGGAACCCGGAACCAAGGACATGGTAAGCGTGCTCCCAACTTTCCTCACACGGGAGGAGCGGCCGTGGAGCTCCAGGCGGGGACTGTCCTGGGTCTTCCCCTGGCTGTGCCTGCAGCAGAACCGGCATCCTGTACTGTCCCAGCACCCAGGTTCCAGGCGCGGCCGCCTGTGGAATTTCCTGCTGCAGCTGCTTCTGCGCCGGGTACTGAGCGGGAGGCTCCGCCTGCGCGGGAAGCTTCAGTGTTGGTGACTGAGCACAGAGCCTGATCGTACCTTTGGTTTTGTGTGGACAAGGGTTTGGGGGAGTGAACATTATCGTCTAAAAGTCGTTAGATTTTGAGGGACAGAGAAAGAAAAGAAGTTTAAGTGAAACTTCCAAATCCAGATGTTACAACAGACTGATTGGTGTTTATTCAGCAGGTGACACAATCCTTCCACAAGAATGAAAGTTGTGGAAAATATGAAAGATTGTCCTGGATTTTATATGGTTGGAAATATGGAGAGCAAACATAGCTCTGGAGTCTGAGTTAAGGTGTCCTTGGTTTCTTTTTCATGGAGATGCTTGAGCAGAACAAAAGTGTGGCTGGTGATAACCGCAAAGCAGAGACCACAGAGAAACATCACGGCAAAAGGCATGGGTTGTTTGGCTTTCCTGCTGGTGTGGCTCTCCTTCAACTCAATTTGGACCATTGGGAAAGGAATGGAGAGCGTTTGCAGCTGACAAGGAAGCAGGCTAGCTGTCTAGGGAAGAGGAAATACAGGGTAGTGGGAAACAACAGCCATTCCGGGCAGGTTCCCTGGGAAGCTCCTCCCTGAGGAACCCGTGCAGACACATTTTCTATTTCCCCTATTAAGTTTTCTTGTCTGTGGTACTGGAAAGTCTCCATATTCTTGCGCCTAATTTAACACTGAATTTTGGGTAAAATTTTGGTTGTTTCAAGAAAGGGGGGCAAGGGGAGGAGAATGTGGACCAGAACTAAGTCTGCATGGTACAAGAAGCCAGTTGGCACTGTCCTCGGCTCTGCTGTGCACCGTCCACTCTGTAGTGTGACGTTACTTACCACGTTTGCTTTCTCCCCTGAAATAAACCTTGAGTGCTACAGCTCTGTATTTCTCTCTTATGAACTAGACTCCTGCATGCTCCTTGTTTTGTAAGCTATGATGCACTAAATCGGGTGTTATGAAAGTTAAATGTCTGGTAGCCTCTGTTCGTGGGATTACCTGGGAGTTTTCTGTGAATGTCCTGTGAGGATGGCTGGGTGATCTTTCCTTGTAGAGCCTCCTCTGGCCTCTCACCACCATCCCTCTCATTGGACTGTGACTCTTTAGAGTTCTAGTTTGGTGTTTACACCCGAGTCTATGTTGGAACTGAACATGATAGAGCACCCTGTGTTCTTAACTGTGGACCCATCTCTCCAGCTCTAGAGTCCATTTTCATGGAATGGCTGGTAGACATCACCAGTCCTGTTTGGATGTAAGAGCAGTCAAGTCTGCAGTCCTCTATGAGGGTTCAGTTGTGGTGTGTGAAGAGATCATAGACTCTTGGACACGGTGGTAAGATTCTATTTCAGGCAGGATTAGGAGTAACAGGTTATTGATTGGTTAAAAATGACACAATAATGGCATTTTATCATGGCAAGCAAGGGGTGTGACCATGGGAATGAGAAAGAAAAGGAACCCAGACCAAGGATAGAGTCCAGAGATATGTCAGGAGGTAGGCAGCCTTTGCAACTGGAGTAAGAATGTGGGTTGTAACTTTTAGGAAACTTTAACCTTGGTCCAGGAAGAGTTTCAGAGGTCTCTATGGAGTAACAGGGTCAGGATGCATCTCCTAAGTCGCTTGTATTCTGTCGGGCATGGAGTCGATAAAAGAAACACCATGTGAAATTTGAATTTATGTGATAGATCCCGGAAAGATGAGAAGTTCTTGAATATTCATTAGGGTCTGAAGATTTATGAGAATGAATTTCACCTCCTTTTCCTCAGTGAGCAAAAGGAGATTTCCAAGAGGTTCACAGGATTACTGTTCATGAACTTCTTGCAGAGGCCAGCTGAAGCCGTGTTAGCATGTTGGGATGGTGGGCAAAGGGAAGAGCAGGTTCAATCATCAGTCAAAGGATTTACTCATCAATCAAAGACTGACTGATAGGGAGCGTCAGAACACCAGAACATGAAAAAACCTGAAGAAACAGCTTTATTGAAGGAATGAAACAGCTCTCTTTTGGAAAGGGATGGCTGCTGGAACAGGGAGTCCAGTAATCACAGTCAGTGCATCTTCCTGTCGTTTTCTCAGCGTTGGTCTGCTTGGATGTCCACCCCCAGTAGGCTTTTCTTTCCTGTCACTCTCCCCCAGTTTCTCCTGGGAATAAGTTGTTGCCATCTTAAGGAACCTGCTCTGACTTGCTCTCTCTGCCTGTGTCCCTTCTTTCCTTAATTGAAATGGGCCTTGCAGCTTGACTGCAATTAGAGATGTGAACTTAACAACCTGAGATCCAAGGAGCTTCAAGTGGTCTTTTGTCCTGTAGGAGGCTTTTAAGGTTGATCTGATTCCTTGGGTTAATGTGAAGGAATGATCCCCCAAAAGCTGATGTTAGACTTGGACCTGTGATTATCCTGATAGACATGATGGTCTTGACAGTCTGTCCCAGTGACTGCCTTGATGATCAACGTGTAAGGACAGGGGTTTCTTTATGGTCAGAGAGAGCTAAAACAGCATGACAGGTGAGTGCCTTCTTTAAGGAGGCCCAGAAACTGTGTCATCCCAATGGTCTAATCTAATGGATATTCCTCTGCTCCTCTTGAGGCCTGCTTTCTGAATGCTGAGCTGTGGAAACAGCTAATCATGCTTTAAGAATGGACTTTAAGAGTGTCCATTCTTAAAATATAAATCAAAATGCATCTTTCATCTCTTATCCTTTTAAGTTTCTTGTCAGGTGTTTGGTCACAGCAAGGAGAAAGACACTTCCTGGAACTTTCAATGTCTGTTTTAATGGTGCGTCCTCTAATAAGTCTTTGAGTCCTGTCTATAGATGCCTCAGTTTTACTAATGTAGATACATACTTGTATGCATATGCATACATGTATATGTGCATATATGTGTGTGTGTTTGTTTACCAGTCTAACCTTGAGGTCATGGTGATACTCCTTACTCTATTTTCAGACTGCTGAGATTACAGTTATGAGCAGTTGTGCCAAGGGTTTCTATTGATGTTTTGTAGAACCAGTGTTGAGATGGTTGCTGTTGTCTGTTGAATTCCTGTCTGTAATTCCTTTTTCCAGTTTTCATTTCCTGTGCTTTTCTCCATTTTCTAATGTGGGAGGTCAAGTGTCTGACATTTGCTCTCTTCGTTTCTGCCATACCCCATCATGCTTGAATTTTATTCCCAGCATTTCTTATGTGAGGCCGGTCAGAACCTGGGCTGAGTGCCTTCAAGTTCTTGGCCTCTTATTCCAGAATGAAATAAATTCCACAGGGACTGCAAAGTAGAGAACAAACTATTCAAAAGAAAAGGAACAGAATAGAAGAGAGAGCTATTCACCATAAGAAAGCAGCAGGCTACATGAGTCAGAAAGAAGTCAAGGACCATGTATATACGTACATATCTATGTGATAGATACATATACACAAATATGCATATTTATGTATATAATGTTTTTTATAATTATTATAATATTATTTATTCCAGAATTTCACGATTTTGCTCAGGTATTTTTTGATCACATTTAGGACCCTTCCTGCCTGCAGCTCCTTCACACCTATCCCGATTTCACGTCCTCCATTGTTACCTGTCCTTTATTCATTGACTTGGTGGGGATTTTTGTGAACTCCTTAACTTTGATGACACAGCATCAATAAGAAGCTTTTTCAGGTTGAGATATCACAGATTCTGTACAATATATTTCATCATATGTGGGTCCCTCCCCTGTGTGCACCTTCCCTTCCCTGTCCTTGCCACATTTCACAGAGTCCGCATTATTTAAAGGCCTCTGGAGTCAAACTTGTGTTTCCATTTGTGTTTCCATGTGTCCATCCATTGAAGGCTGATTTGATTACCCACAGTCACTACTTTCCAGAGGCTGATTCTTCCCCTCCCAGTACTTAATGATTGCACCTATGGAAGTCTCTAAATATGCTTAAATTGTATTGTATGACATCCGCAACTGTTCAGTAAAAACATACATTTTAATAAAGGGGGCTGGAAAGATAGTTCAGTGCTTAAGAGCGTTGCCTTTCCTTTCAGAGGACCTGGCTTCTTCCCCAGCACATACATGGAAGTTAACAACAATGCCAAACTACACTTTCAAGGGATCCAACACACTCTTCTCACCTCTCTGGGCACTTCAAGACACAGTGAACTTGCGTACATATACGAGGAATGATCACACACATAAAATAATAAATAAAATATTAAAAAACAAACAAGGAGTTCATTCCTGGCACTGGACTTTTTCTTTCTAGCCTTTGGTGTCTAGTAGAGGTGATATCTACCTTTAGTCCTTTAGTTGGATAGTTCCCTTAATCTCTTTATATATATTAGAAAGAAAGTGAGAGAGAGCTTAAAAATAATCTATAATGGTAGTCTTCAATATGATATCTACTTGCTGTTGGATAATTCCTTTAATCTCATATATATATATATATATATATATATATATATATATTTAGAGAGAAAAAGAGAGAGAGTTTAAAAATAATCTATAATGGTAGGCTTCAATATGACATTTTTTTAAATTGGTTTTTTGAGACAGGGTCTCCCTGTAGCCCCAGCTGGCCTGCAGTCATTATGTAGACTAGGCTTTTAACAGTCTCACAGAGATCCACCTGTCCCTGCCCTCCCGCACATTCCAAGTGCTGTGATTAAAGGTCTGCACCAACATGCCTGTCTCTGACTTTCTCTGAAGGACTCAGTGTTAGTTATCCCTCTCCTGCCTCCTCCTCTGTGCTGCCCTCCCATCCCATCCCTTTAACCCTCCTACTCCATGATTCTTCCTTCCCATGGCCACTTACTACTTTCCCCACATTTAAATGTGTATCTCATGATGCAAAGCTAGTGTCCACATACAAGAGAGAACATGGGACCTTTGTCTTTCTTGTTTTCAGTAACCTCACTCAGGATGATTGTTTCCAGGTTCGTGAATTTCAAAATTTATTTGTTCTTAAGAACAAAAGAAGTGTAAATATTCCATACTTTCAATGCTTTTCATCAGTTGTAAGGAATCTGGATTGGTTCACTTTTCTGGTTATTGTGACTAGAGCAGCAGTGACCATGTTTGAGCAAGTATCTGTGTAGTGGGATGTAGAGTGCTTTGGGTTGATTTTCAAGAGTGGTGTGCCTGGATCATGTGTGAGATGTATTCTGAGCTTTTTGGGGATTCTCCACAGCAGTCTGCAGTCACCCCAACAGTGAGTAAGTATTGTCCCTTCCCCACATTCTTGCCAGCGATTGTCATCATTAGTGTTTTGGATCTTAGCCATTCTAACTGGAATAAGATGCAACGTCAAGGTTGTTTCAATGAGAATTTCTCTGATGGTCAAAGATGTTGAAGAAGTTCTCAGTATTTCCCATCCATTTTTGTTTCATCCTTGGGAACTATCTGTTCAATTCTTTGAACCAATTTTTAATTACTTTGTTGTTTTTTTCTAGATGTTTAATTTTATGTTTTTCACATATTGTAGATATGAACCCTGAGTTTGCCATATGCCTGAGAAAGATTTTCTTCCTATTCTTGAGGTGGACTCTTCATTCAAATGATGGTGTCTTTTGCCATACAGAAATCTTTTTGTTTTATGGCTTACTGTTTGTCAGTTGTGGACTTGATGCCTGTGCAGTAGGAGCCTCCTCTGTACAGGAGTCTCCTTCTGAAAGTCTATTCCTATACCTATTACCTCTGGTGTATTTCCTACATTCTCCTCTATAATATTCAGTGTATCAGGTCTTATGGTGAATTATTTCATATTCTGGGGTGAGGTTTGTGCATGGTGAGAGATAGGAATCTAGTTTCTTTCTTCTCTAGATAGCAATCCAGGTTGACTAGCTCCGTTTCTGGACCATATTGTCTGTTCTCCAGTGTGTGTGTAGAGAAGGTAATAGAGTTATAAAACTTTAGTAAAACTTAGAGGTTGGACAGATGGCTCAGCAGTTGAGAGCACTTGCTGCTCATCTATTGTAGATTCCAGGAATCACGTCTGGAGCTTACAACTGCTTCTAACTCCACTTGCAGAGATTCTGACTTTCTCTTCTAGCCTCTGAGAGAAGAAAATACACAAGGTATTCTACCAGAGCCATATACATAAAAGTAAAGAAAAATAATGTTCTTTGTAAAATTATACTTAGGAGGCTCAGGAATCTCCTTAACAAGGTTCACAGTGCTCCTCACCAACATTATATATGCATATTAAGATTAGCATATCAACGCTATGAAATACAGAACATGTTGACTCTGTAGCCTTGAAATTCCCCAGTAGTTGTTCAGGAACCTTTCTAGATGGAGTTTCTATGAGCCATTACTCTGTGAAGGGTTTTCAGAGACCCAGCTGTCTTTCTGACAAACATTATCCTCTCAGCCTTCACCCAATCTTTTGCAGTCTATTTACAAAATTAGACCTTGGTAGAAATATTTCCTTCGAGTGTCATACTCTCTGGTATATATACACATGGAACCACCTGCCAAAGAGAAAGTTCTAATTTGGAGAAATTTGAATCCTTCTCCAAGGTCAGGGCATTGAGGGTGCGAGACCCATTGTAGGTTCCATTTATATGTAGTGCCAATGAAATGGCAGGTGTAGGTGTGACAGATCTCCAGTTATGTGGAATGAAATGTTGTCAAAACTCTTACCCATGGCATCTCATTTAGATTAATGCAGTTCTGCCAAATGAAAGTGAAACCAAGTTTCATTTTGAAGGCACCAATGGGAACCTTGGATAGTAAACTGGATGAATGTGGGGTGATGTTCACAAAGGCACTAGCTTTCTATTGTTCTTGTTGAAAAGTCTTCTGGGGAAGTGAAGGCCTGGCCAACAGTGATTTTGCTCAGATAAATGTCCATATCCGGCTTATGGCTGCACTTCATGTTATTTTGTTAATACTGAAGATGGAGATTCTAACTTGTTCTAAAAGTGCTTGTATTATAACTCACCATTGTTGGTTAGGAATAGTTTGAAGATGTTTGTGTAGTTTATCATGGTCACTAAGGGACATGCTGAAAATGTTTTGGCCTGATTTTTATTCAGTTGTAATTTGTTACTTTGTGTATAATGTCTGTACATGAGATTGTATGTCACACTTGTCAAGGGAACAGCCTTTTGTTTTCTGTTCTGTCCTTTGAATTTTTTGAAAGTTTCAGGGATCAGATTCAGGTCATCAAGCTTGTGTGCCAAGGCCTTTACCTGCTGAGCTACATTTGTGGAAAATGACTCCGGAATTTTGATGGTTGGCAATTAATTTTGTCCATTTGTCTTTAATTTTTGGAAGTCCTTGAAAATGTTAGGCAAAACGTAACTTTGTTGTTCTTTGAGTTTCACAGCTGGTAGACACTTGCTGATCTTAATCACTATTTACTTGAGTACAAAGTTGTATGGTGTTCTGATTCATGAAGTTTTCTCCAGGACTATAAAGAGAAAGCACGAACTTTCGTGCTTTTGCCTCCTGCCTTTCATCATTCCAATCCTTTTTCCTTCCTTCTTCCTAGGATGGGCGTTTTGCTAGGTTTCATAGCATGACTTGAATTCTGGAAATCATGTGAACCCACTGTCTCATTCACTGTCACAGCTGTGTACACATGTCAACATGACTGCCTACACTGAGTTCTTTCTGAAGTACATTCTCACCTTTCTCTATTTAAAATATTCATATATAACATTTCTAAAAAATTTTAACACTATTGTTATAGAGTCTTTAAATATTGAATATATATCATATTTGTTATTTGATTACAGCTTTACAAGGGCTGGAAACATGACTCAGAAGTTAAGAGCACTGTCTGCTGTTAAGAAAGTGTGACAGTATGTGTGGATTGTGCCCACCAGGATAAGCCATTACACACAATGTTTGTTATTACTTGGGGTCACAACATGTGATCAAGTAGTTATCTCTGTGAATTTTGACTAAATCAGAAGACCTTTGGAAGAAAACGTTTCATAATATGCCGTAGAGTGTGTATAGGTCAGGTTTATTATTTATTTTCATGCTGTCTGTTCCAAATAAAAAATTTCCTCATGCCATAAAAAGTTAAAAATTGTGAGCAGGAATTTCTAAGGACAAGCAGGCCTTTGGATGCTAATTGCTCTCACTTCTGCCAGACTTTCTTAAGACAGGAAGCAGATATGTGCTGTAGAATGACAATTGTGATGGAGCAGCAGCACATCCTGTGTCCTGTGCCCAATAGTGAGAGGAGCGACCCTCCAGTGCTCTTTCCTTTCAGAACAACTCAAAGCTTGCATTAGAATTTCTCTGTCATGGATCAGAAATGTGTGGCTAGAACATGAATGTACGAACATGTTATCAATGGAGTCTATGGAATGTTTAGGATTCTGTGATATTTGAGGACGTTGTGGTGAACTTCACCCAGGAAGAGTGGACTTTGCTGGATCCTTCTTAGAAGAATCTGTACAGAGATGTGATGCTGGAAACCTGCAGGAACCTCACTTTTATAGGTAAAAATATTTTCTTACCTTCCCTTAGTGTATTGAGGAACAAGCATTTACATAAATTGATGTTCTTTTGTGATTTTGATATGGAAAGGGAAGAGTTAAATACACAAATCAGGCATGGGTCATATACAGTAAAGCTAGAAACTAAGTTTTCAGTAATTTCTAATTCATTAAACTTTTCTTTGACCACATTTTAGGAAAGAGATGTGAAGCTGAGAATACTAGAGATGATTGTCAAAATGTTGGAAAACATATGAGGTAATTCAAAAAAATAGAAGGGAACATTTTCTGAGGTCATTTTTAAAAGAGCTTAATTTATTCTAATGTGTCTGTGTGTGTCTCTCTCTGTTTTCAAATCTGTGTGCTTGTGCAGGATATTTAATGAGAAAGCAGTACTAGGAACATACATTTAAAATGTCACTATTTTATTATAATAGCTCTGTGGGAACTATATAATGGAACTAAATATCAATGTATTGAGTTTCTACCCACAGAGATGTGGCAGAAGGCGTAGAATTACCTAATTTTGGGAAGAGTATGGGACCTACACATTGTAATAAATGCTAGTAAATTTACTTTTGCTAATATGTTTGTCATTTTAACAGAAGTTCAATGTTTGAGACATTCTCTGAGCATGAAGAAGATCATCAGGATAGAGAAACTTTCACTTGGATAACAAATGCCAATATGATCATGAACATTTCTGGTGACCTAACACCATGCGAAAGTAATGTGTGTGGAAAGGTTTCCATGCGTCATTCCCCCTTTAATAACCGTGCTACCTCTCACTCTCAGTACAAATCATGTGAACATGAGGAATATGGAAATAAGCCAGCAAACTCTAACTCCCTCACAAGCTGTCAAAGATGTATGAGAACTCAAACTGGGGATGGAACTTTTGAATATAAGACATGTTTAAATTCTTTTGATCTCCAACATTTGTTGGTAAAAGATCAATAAATTCACAATGCAAGAAACCTCCTCCAATACAAAGAACCTAGAAAGGCCTCTGCTTATGGCAGTTCACTTGACACATCTGGAGGAACTCAAACTGTAGGAAAGCATTTGGCTCCTTCCACTTCTTCTGGAGGACATGAAAGAATCCATACTGTTGAAAAACTCTATGCATGTAAACAGTGTGGAAAAAACTTTAAGCGATACAGTCACCTTCAAGAACATGGAAGAATTCATACTGGAGAAAAACCATATAATTGTAAACAATGTGGAAAAGCCTTTAGATGCCAGAGTTATCTTCAGTTACATGAAAAAATTCATACTGGAGAAAATCCTTATAAATGTAAACAGTGTGGTAAAGCCTTTGTATGTCCATCTAAGCTGCAACGCCATGAAAAAATACATACTGGAGAAAAACCATATAATTGTAAACAATGTGGAAAAGCCTTTAAATGTCAGAGTTATCTTCAGTTACATGAAAGAATTCATACTGGAGAAAAACCATATGAATGTAAAGAATGTGGTAAAGCCTTTACGTATCCTAGTTCCTTCATGTTACATAAATGAAGACATACTGGAGAAAATGCATATGAATGTAAACAATGTGGTAAAACTTTTGTAAATCACAGTTATTTTCAGGTACATGAAAGAATTCATACTGGGGAAAAACCATATGAATGCAAACAATGTAATAAATCCTTTATATTGAAGAGTCATCTTCAAAGACATGAAACAATTCATACTGGAGAAAAGCCATATGTATGTAGACAATGTGGTAAAGCCTTTAGATTGAAGTATTATCTTCAAAAGCATGAAAAATTGTATGAATGTAGACAGTGTGGTAAAATGTATAGATTTAACAGGAATCTTCAAAGACATGAAAAAACCCATATGGGATAGAAACTATGATTGTACAGAATGTGGTAAAGCCATTACACTCTACAGATACCTTCAAGAACATGAAACAAGTCATACTGCAAGGAAACCCTGTGCCAGGAAACAGTGTGATAAAGGCATTAGATGTAATAATTGTCTTTAAAGACACATAACAACACATATTGGAGAGAAACCCTGTGGATGAAAACCATGTGGGAAAGCCTTTAGATGTCACAGGTATCATACTGGAGACAAACCACATGAATGCAAACAATGGTAAAGATGTCACAGTGATGGCCACAGACTTGACAATTGATACTAGACAAAACCCTTGAATAAGAGCAGTGTGGAGAAGCCTTTAGACATCCCAGCCATGTTTACTTGAGAAAATTCATATTTTCATAAAGCTATGAAGGGAAACAATGTGGTAAAGCCTTTAAATCTTATAGTTATCTGCCTTTCAGGGAAAATTTACATTAGAACAAAACCCAATGAACAAAAGCAATGTAAATTCTACATATGCTACATTTATCTTAAGTTACATGAGAAGATTCAATCTGGAGGTAAACATTGTCAGTGGAGAGTATTACATTTCACAGTACAGTACAGTTACAAGGGGAATTGAATCATGGCAAAGAACCTACAAGAATAGAGAGCTTCACAGCACAGTGCTCTGTCAAGGTCAAATAACTCATGGGAGAAAATTCCTAGAAATGTGAAAATCCAAGTGTTGACAATGTTTTATTTGATTTCACTTCAGTTATGGATAAAAACTCACTCTCAAACTTTTAGGAATACAAACAACAGGGGAAAAAATCAAACTGTCACAGTTCCCAGCAGCAACAGTGTTGCAGGACATTGTTCCCGGGGACACCCGAACAAATGTCCACTCACCTGAGATAGGAAACTAATGACATGGAAAAGAAAATCTATCAAAGTCCAGATTAAATGAGCCAGCAAATACTTCCAGGAGCATGGACCATCACAGACAGCTGCATCTGCAAAAAGCCTATTCAGCCCAAGCAATGACTCATGGACACTTCAACCCAGACATGTTACACCCAATTAGGTTAAGTTGGTGTGAGTGCATCACAGAAAATGAGTACCCTTGTCATGGTCAATTACGTATATACTGGAGTTGGATGAAATCCTTGTTTGCAGCTTCAACTACCCCTCACTTGCCTGGTAATGCTTGTGAGAGGCCGTGTCCACACCTAGAGGCCATATTTGCCTCTGTCACTGATTGGTAGACGTAGTATATTATGTGTTTGCAAGTACTTAAGGGACCAATGTGCTTACATATGTGCCGTGTCAAAATACCTGGAGCCAGGCTTTGATTGTGGGTAGGAAAAACATGTGACTGGCACCTAAGTAAAGCTGTCTTCGGAAACAGCTGTTTCCTGCCTGAGTGTGTTGTCTTCTTTATGCTCAGAGTGGTGTCTCCTGTGCTTGCTGCTGTTGCTACTACACTCCTCCACTGATGAACTAGATCTGTTGGTCTTCCAGCATGGACTAAATAGCAGCAAAGCCGGGAAATTTCCAGTCATGTCTGCCAGAATGGAAGTGCTGCGGCATCTATCTGTGTGGACTGAGCAGCTTCTGGGGTGTCCCCTGGGTCCTACACATAGACATGCTGGACTAGCAGTCTCACCGTGCGCTAATCTACTGGACCCGCTGTCATGGCACATTCTATTTTTTCTGTTCCTCCACAGCATTCTATGTTGCATAGATTCTGGTAACGGTGGCTTGTGATGAAAGAGAATTGATGGATGGTGATCTTCCATTGTCTGGGTTTTTCTGTAAAATACACAAGTCTCTGAGTCATTCTGGTACACCAGGTAAACTGGACCAGAGAGATAAATTTTTTTAATAACTATAACTTCTGTTTGTTACAAAGGAACTTAAAGCTCAAGCTGATAATATCAGTTTCATTTTGAAAATTAAAATATCTCCAGGACTGTTGTTTTGCTTGTGTTCACTCAGAAATTTTTTAAAATTCATTTTAATTGTATGTGTATTGGTGTTTTATCTGTAACATGGATGCAAGTGCAGCCATGTTGTGTAGGGCCTGCACAGGTCAAAAGCATGTATTGGATCCCCTGAAGCTCAATGATTAAGGATAAAAGACGATTACGTTTAGATACAAATGAATTTTCTATGTTGGTTTTGTGCTGATATATGGATTGTTCCAAACTAGAAATAGGAAATAATGAAGCAATCCAGAAAGCTTCCAATTGACACTGCATGTGTGTGGAAGGCACAAAGTGCTTTACAAGAGAGAAAAGTGAAGGACTGTATGTAGGATCATACTCATCATAGGTAATAGAGATTATTACTAGGCACTTTTTTTTTTAACTAATCAGATTACTCTAGGCATCACTTTTCTATTTTGCCTCTTGGAATATTTATAGAAATAAGACAATCCAAAACAGTCTGGCAAATATAAGTTGAAAAATGAGCCCAGTTGATAACTTGAGACTGCAAGCTTATGTTCCTTGACTGATCCGGCTCTGCCAGGTCACAGTATCTCAAATATGAAGAGAAGTTTCAAGAGGAGGAGTGATTACCATAGATGCAGTGAACGGAAAAGAACTGTTAATGGAATTCTTAAAGAAATACAGGCTTCACCCACTTGAAAATAAGTGGTCACTACTGAAGGACATTGTCAAATTACTTAATGTGACACTCTCAGTGAAAGCTGAGCATAAAAAATAATGGTGCCCAAAATATGGCAGTGGGAATCCGTTAGATGGCACATACACATTCTATGGTTTCATGTACAAAGGTCAGGTTCCACTAAAAGAATAATAAAATTTTACTAAATTTTTGTTAGTATTCAATTATTAGGATAATAATATTTTCTGGCATTTACTCGCATATCTTTTCAGTCAGCAAAGCACTGAAGATTGTCTAAATTTACTCTGTGTTATTCAGTAGCATGAAATCTGCCCCTTTCTCGGTCTTTAAAATGTCAGAAGCATCCTGAAAGTATGTGGGCTTACTTTCAGAGAGATGGGCTTAACACCTGATGACATATGTTTAAAATCCTGATAGTGGAGCTACATGAACTCAGACACAGCAGTGCACATACCCATCAAACATACCTGTGTTCCTGTAGGAGGCAGAAGCAGAAAACCTGGAGTCCATATGCTGTAGAGCTTGCTGTACTCAGTGGGAAATACAGAGAGCCTGGTCTAAACAAGGTCTGCGGTGGGGAATGACACTTGAGGCTAAGAAACACCTTCAAAAGCGCTGAACATTCTTAGTAATTAAAGAAATGCAGATACAGATCTCTTAAGATTCTAATTTACCCAAGTCAGATTGATTAAGACCAAGAGAATGAAAGGCACCAAATGCTGGTGAGGTTGTGGAGACGAATGCTCATTGACCACTTGTGGGAATGCAAAGTTGTGTAACCATTATGGAGAACGGTGTGGTGAATTCTCAAAAAATAAAGGAATCTACTATACAATCCAGTTATACCACTTCTTGGCATATACCCTCAGGAATCATCCAACTGTAGAGATAGCTGTAAATCTAAGATTTTTCTGCTCTCTTTACAAAAGCTGAGAAACGGAAACAACCTAAATGTCCCTCAATCCCCGAGTGAATAATGAAAATGTGGTACAGTTACACAATGGGGTTCTACTCAGCAGTAAGGAAAATAAAATTATTATATTTACAGGTAAAAGGAAGGAATGAGAGAATTATAGTAAGTGAGGTAACAAAAATGTTGAAAAGCAAGCAACGTATGTTCCCCATCATTTGCAGGTTGAAATGGCAATCCTTATATGTGGTGTATATCCCGATGTAGCACCAAGAATCAGGAAAATGGAAAGCAAACATAGAGATAAAGGAAAGAAAGAATCCGAAGGAGGGGAATAACAGATGTTATGGGGGGGGTGAAATTGGAAGTGTTTGGCTGGGAGGGGAGGAAGGAAGGACATGAGGGGGCCATGGATGGAGGGGGAGGGAACTCAGGACAGGGGAAATGAAGGGACGAACGTGTTATTGGGGTGACGGTGGGGATAATGGGGGATCTCAGACTGGGGAGGTCCATGAGGTCAGGTGGAAGGAAGAGAGAGTACAGATGAATAGGTCTTGGGTGTCTGGGGAAGACAGAGGGAAATGTGTTGCCCCAGAACCCCCTGAGAAAGGCATGTAGAGTGTCTGACCATCAGTACATATGTATGCCTGGGGCTGTAGAGCAAGCAACACAGTGCCAGACAGAAGAGACCTCCCTTTGAATGGTTGTTGAGAGTGGTCCAAGAGACAACCAAAATGACACAGGCTATTACCAGAGCTCTTGGTTATCTCCAAGAAATAGAAGATAAGATCCTACTGCTGAAGACAGGACATGCTTCAGACACAGGACTTGGAGCAATGGAGCAGAAACTCACCCGGAAGCCTTTTATCTGCAGTTTAGCTCTAAGACTGTTAGATGATAAAATGGAAGCAGCTAAGGGAGAAAGTCACACAATGGTCCAACCCAGTCCTAAAGACTAATAACCATCATGCCTGGCACAGCAAAGTACTTCTATTTAGTGCAGTAGTGGCACTGCTATGTGGGGTGATCAACACCTGTCTTACAGGACTAAAGCCCGCTCAGTGGGAGTGAACTCATGGATGGGCAGCCAGCACATCAACATTTGGAGAGGTCAGAGATCCTAGAGAATACCCTATGTCTGCCATATCTCCAAAGAAATGTGATTTCATACCATATACTAAATACCATATACTAAATATAGACCTTATATTTACAGACAAGTATACCAAACACCACTCATTGCTAAAGCTTCTTTTTGAGAGAGATGAACACTACTGCAGAATCCCACAACTGGTCAGACACAGAGAATATATGTCTGAGAGATACCCAGTCCTAGGTGACACATCTACAGTTGAACCTCTATACCTAAGACTTGTGGAACACAGCAGAATGAGGGCTCGAGAGAAGATGAACGCATCCCTCCACTGTCTCCAGTGAAGCATTCTCATACGAAAGACCTTTCCAGCGCCTGTGTGCTCAGTGTGTTCCCTGCTTTCTCCTCTGTCAGGTTCAGGGTATCAGGTCTCATCTTGAGGTCCTTGACCCATTTGAGGTGCAGTTTGTGCCAGGTGAGATATAGGGTTCTAGTTTCATTTCTCTCATGTTGGGGTCCAATTTACCAGAACCACATGTTGAACATGTTGTCTTTTCTCAAACATATATATTGCGCCTCTTTATCAAGACTGATCTCTAGAAAGGCACGGACTTCTTTCGGGGTCCTCAGATACATCCCATTTATTACTGTTCACTGAGTTTATTTTTGTTTCAGTACTGTGCTGTTTTCATTATTACAGCTCTGCAATATAATTTAAAAAGAGAGATGGTGGTGCTTCCAATTCTTCTTTTAATTTTCAAGATTCTTTTGGCTATTTTCAATGTGTGCATGTGTGTGTGATTTTTTTTTTTGCATTTTTTGTGAAATGTGAGATTATTGTTCCCTTTCTGTGAAGAATTTAGTCGAAAATTAATGGGGATTTTGTAGAACATGTCGATTGCTTTTACTAGGACTGTCATTTTCACATTATTAATATTATTATTTTATTATTTTCAGAAACTAACACATAATTCCTTTCATTTACATTTAGGCCAATATGCCAGTCAATTTCTTTCATTCAGTCAGAATAAGGCAATCAAGGAGCCATTTTAGAATACTTTTTTTTCGAAATAACTTTAAAATTTCATTAAAATTGGAATACGAGGACAAATTCTCTGGCTCCAAGTGTGAATCCCAGTCACTTAGAACCTTTCTGTTATCTTTTTACCACTTTTATATCTCCAACAGTTTGCCTCCAAGTTAACCTATGCACTGAACCCACTGACCTTTTCGAGGTCAGAGTATTTTTGAAGCATGCGGCCTTAGCGCTGAGCATTCTAAGGGTCACGTCAAAGAGATGTCCTGCAAAAAATAGCCTCAAAAACACTGCAAGACCTGATATTGGAACAGAATAAAACAAAGCCAAGAAACAACTATTATCAGCGTATTAAAAGCATGGTTATTTTAAGATTACATTTATTTATTAAGCGTGTGTGTGTTTGTGTGTGTGTGTGGACGTGTGTGTACATGCACACTTGATCCTGAACCAAAGCAAGCATGTGGAACTTAGTGGAAAACTCACAGGAATTGATTACATTCTTCATGTGAGTTCCAGGGATTGAACTCAGGTCATCTGACTTGGTGAGAAGACTTTTGTCCATTAACTGATCTTGGCAGCCCTTGTGTGATATTTCCATCAGCTAAAGAAAGAACAGTGAGATAGACCTGTAAAGGTCTATAAGTTTGTAACACTGATAACATGTTAGCACTGAGATCCTACTGCTTTGAGATTTCCCCGTTATTCCGAGTCAGAACTTTCCCAGCAAGAACAGCAGTCCAGATGCTCCACCAGTGCACGGTATCTCCAGCCTTACCAATGCCAATCTATACAGTTTTAAGCTACATGTGTATTCCAGACTGTCCACTTCAGTGTGCCACCCAAAAGACAGACATAATCTGAAAACATATATGTAACTGAATGCATATTGGATATATTCATAATTAAAGCACAGAAACATTTTGGATAAATATCATGAAAGGATATCAGTATAAGGGATCTACCATGTGAATACTTTAATTTCAAAGAAAAATAATCGCAGTATATGCATAATACCTGATGTCCTAAGGCATTCAATTTATAAACAATATTGAAAATATTAGGGGTTCCTAAAATAATCAAGATTTTCACAGACTTAACTCTAAACAGGAAAAAGGAATTGTTTGAACTCAGAAAGTCAGGCTTATTGACAAGAATCTCCACTCAGTCATCTGGCCTGCCTCATGGTCCCTTTTTTAGGGGAAACAGAAAATTCAAAAACACAGGCTATAGAGGAGTAAGCAAGTGTATTTAAGAATTTAGAAAGTTAATTCAGAAAGCCAGGGTGAAGATAGGAGAAGAGGGGATAATGTAACCATAACTGGAATCTATATGATCATGAACGGGTGGAAGAAGGTCAGATCCAGAATATTGTTCACTAAAAGGGGATAGGTGGAATGAAAAGTGGCTTCTAGTCAGTAGTAAAGAGCAAGAGTCTGCTGTTCTATGACGTAAGTCTCATCTGGTTCATAAACTGTCCACACTTGTTTGAGGCCTCTGTACATTTTAGGAAATGTGCATTTAAACTAAGAAGGTGTACTGCTACTCGAGTGCATTTTATACCAGAATATAAGCAGAGAATTCCTTCCTGGCCTTAGGTAGATAATGTAGGACTTAAGGGGAAACATGCAGCCTAGCAGCCCAATGATGCAAGCCGAGATGGAGAAGAGCTCCGCCACCATCGCTGTATCCCTGGTGATGTGGTAGAGAGGGAGGAAGGGAGGTAGATGCTTCAGAAAATCAGCAGGGTGATGGTCAGGAACTTGACGTCATTGAATGTATCAGTTCAGGAAAGCCACAGTAATGCTCTCCAGGGTGAAAAGGCCCAGGTATTGCAGGACACAGAGAAAGGGAATGAGTGAGCCCTGGTTTTGCCCAATGATGTTGTGGCCATGTTGTGAGTGAGCATCTGTGTCAACAAATGGAGAGAAATTCTCATCTAAATGCCACAGAGAGTGAGTTGGATGAGGGTGCAGGTGGGGATGATGAAGTTAGATGCCCCTGATACCAGCACCTATCTCATCCTTTTTCCTGATCACTGAACTTAACGCCTTTGGATTCAGGTAACATGACAGTTAATTATTAATTCAGTAATTTATCAAGATTTAATGTTTATA
This sequence comes from Eospalax fontanierii, assembly GCA_035773235.1. NCBI lineage: Eukaryota > Metazoa > Chordata > Mammalia > Rodentia > Spalacidae > Eospalax > Eospalax fontanierii. The sequence goes on along the minus strand of CM069532.1, from coordinate 82,752,313 downwards.
CAGATTATTCACTGGAAAATAATATCAGTCACTTTTCTTTCCAATAAAATTGTACTCTTTACTGTGCAGTGGTGCACTGGTCAGCACCTCTAGCACAGTGTCTGCAGACGTAGTGACATGGAGTGCTCTCGTCTCATTCTTGTTTTCTACAGTGAACTGAAACATTTATGGCTTACATTAGCATTTGGCATATACATGGTTCTTTAACTGTGGGCTTAGTAATATTTGTTTATATCATTGGTTGCTTATAATTTATGGAGAGTTTGCTTTCATTATATATTTCTTTATACACTGAGACACCTTCCTTATTCCAGAAAATAATTTTCCAAATTATGTTGCATAAGACAAAATGGAAGGTACGGCTGAATTATGTGATAACTTGGAATTGTATCTCTGAATTCAGCTCAGATAAGTTGTATCTTGTAAAATTTGTTTGTAACAATAGTACTGTCTTCTATGGTGTCAATATTTCCTTCATTCCCTAGATTTCATTTCTTTTGTTTACCTAAAAATGATCTGGACTACACTAGATAATCACAGTCACTTCAAATTCCTGCATATGGTTTGCCTGTTATTATTCAATGAATTATGTTTACAAACCCACTTTATGCACGTTCAAAATTAATATTAAAATCTTTTGTCATACTTTTTATCTTCCGTTTTTTGTTTAATCTGCTCTTCTGAGTTTCTGAAGAATTATTCAAATGCAGAGTTAGTTTTTATTCATATATATACATATATGACTGCATATATATACACACAAATATATTTGTCCCAGAAGGTAATTTTTTAAAATATTTGATTTACTCGTCTGGGGGCCGCCATAGCTAACCGCACCGTCTCCCAAGGCGCCACACCACATTAATCTCTTGGAACCACACAGAATCTGGTAGGGATGTATCAGAGAGAAACTTAGAACTCCCGCTGAGGGGATGTAACAGCGCACCCGATAAATGCCCCTCAGCAATGAGCTCTGCAGCCTCAGCAACCACCATGGCCAATGGTCGTGCGACTCCGGCCCAGAGCCCGCCAGACTTCTGACCATTCTAGCCCAGCCTTGAATGGTTCAGAGTCTGTCCTTACCTCCTTGGCAGATTTCATCCTGTCCTGCCTTTCCTCCAGCAGGAAGAATGCCGCTCAGACTCTTCAGAACCCGGAACTCATCTGGAGAAAATAATCCATTGGTGTTAAAGGAACCCATCAGAGTCTACAGATCCTATGTCCATCTAAGCGTGAAAATTGCAGCTGAGATTTTTAAAGATTAAAGAGCAGTCATATCAACAAACTTCTTAGACCTGTAGAAAAGTAAGGGATGTTGGGGCGCTGCTTATGGATGTGTATGCCATCGAGTGCCAGGCTGAGGCCCAAGAAGTGACACTTGTCCGAGCAACTTCACTAAAACATGCGCCCGGACTGATTGCTTCATTGGCCCATGAAACAGCCAATTTCTATCAAAAAGCAGATCATACTTCACCCAGTTTGGAGCCTGCATGCTCTGCTAAGTAGAGAAAACACCTTCACTTGAAAACGGGCTTCTACACAGCTTATACTTACAGTCACCATGTCTGGCTTTGTTGGCTTGGGATAAATATGGAGAAACAATCAGGTCTCTTCAAGAAGCAGAAAAGTTATATGCCAAACTATCGGACAGTTGTTCTTTAGGAAACTGGGAAGCCTTGAGAAAAACACCCCAGACAAATATGGAAAGAAAATGGTTTCATTTACTTAAAAAAAATTCCAACAGAAGCCCCACTACTGGCACCCAAAGCCAGTTATGGGCTGATAGAGCCTGTGCCTTTTGAATTTTCCCCCTTGAGTGCCCTCTGGACACTAAAAAAGTTGGCTGCATTTGATCTCAGCAGGAGAACCGAAGATGACAGTACCAAACCTAAGCCAGAAGAAAGAACCCTGAAAGAACCAAATATCACAGGACTCTGGATACGCCATCTGCTGCCATTCCTCTGCTACTTGATACAATAACCTGCAGGACTTGAGCTCGGAGTTCTCAATACCTTTGAAGCCTACAGAATAAAAATGAAAATCAGAGGGCCTTGGCTTTTAGTTTATTTATTCTTGATTTTTAACACAGAGATGGCTCATGCTTAGCTTCCAGGCTCTCTTTTTTGAAATCAGGACATTTGGAAGGTTTTTGATTGCGCCTTCAATGAGTGCATGTGAGGATTGAATCTCTTTTGAACTCTACCTAGTAAGTATCACGTTAATTTGTTTTCAGGGATGTTTGTGCATTCACAAATATATGTTTATTTTCCTTCCCTTTTCTAATTTTTTTTAATATTAGAGCTTTGAACTAGCACTTGGAGTTTCTATGTAAAGTGAGATGAAAAGAATGGGAAATGCTTTTATGAACCAAATAGTCAAATAGTGTATACTTATAAATACTTATAAACTTGCAACAGGCAAGGGCATCCAGCATGCTGCTTCTGCTACATGTTGTTGGTATATGATTTATCCCTTTATTTATAAAATAAAACAATTTTACCCAAACATTTTTAAATTATTATTTTCATTTTATATGTAAGTATTTATTGATGCAGTCATGTTGACTATAGAGACTGATGGGATTACATATTTATGGAATCTACATTTGGGGGAAAATTCCTATCTCATAGGGTATTTTGGGGTAAGATGTCACGAGATACTTCACAGATGTAATAACCTTGTTTAAAAGTGGAAAACGAGTGGAAGGAATTCTTGCTAAGATTGGCATAAATGAAAACCACACACATATGATATTTAAAGAACCAAAGTGGGGTTTATATTTTCAAACCTAAAAATAGGGGCTGGAAAGATGACTCAGCAGTTGAGAGTGCTTGCTCCTCTTGCAGAGGACTGGAGTTTTGTTCTCAAGTGAACATCATGTGCCTGACAACCTCTGTAACTCATCTGGGGATCCAGCACCCTCTTCTGGCTTCTGGGAGCAACTGCATGCATACGCACATACTAATAAATAAAAGTTATAAATCTTAAAAAATAAACCTTAGAAGATAAGAACATGGGGTTTGGGGCATGATATATCAAAAGTACAGAATACAAAGATAAGAAAATTTTCATACCATAACTACCATCTGGGAAATAATTCAATGTGGTAGTGAATTATAACCTATTGGAATCACTCTCCATTAGCCCTTTTCTGATTTAATATACTGGGGCTAATTCTTGGCTCATTTTCATAACATCTATCATGACTTCAAATTTGTTATGGCGTATGTTCACACTTACCATGTAAATACAGCAGTTAATTTGCATATGCATTCCTTATACAGGCTAAACATTTGTACCTTCCTATGTATGTTCTCTACACATGAAGAAAAATGCACTAATCAACATCAATTCCCAAAGGTTATATTTTAGGAAATGTCCTTCTCAACACAACATGGGCATGGAAAAGAAACAACTAAGTCTACCATTGAAAATATTTACTTACTCTTTTCTGACATATTCTTCTATTACCATTTTTAATAGTGTGTATATGTGTGTGTATCTGTGTGGGGATATTTGAACGTGAGTCAGGTGCCCTCAGGTGCCAGAGGCACCAGATCCCTTAGAGTTGGAATTGCAGGTGATTGTGATTCACCTGACATGGCAGCTGGAACTGAAATCATACGCTCTACAAGAACAGCAAATGCTCTTAACCACTGAGCAATCTCTCCACTCTTTTATTTACCTGACAGATAAAATAAAGCTACTGAAGATGGCTCAATGCTTAAGAGCACTGACTATTCTTGCAGAATGCTTGAGTTCAAATCCCAGCACCCACATGGCAGCTACCAACTGTATGCAAGTTCAGATCCAGTTGATCTGGCTCCCTCTTCTGTTCTCTGTGGACATTGCACAATAAAAGTGCACTTATATATGCATGCAGGCAATATATGCTTACACATAAAATAAAAATAATCAATGAAAATTTTAAGTAAGATTGTTTTTATTTTACAAATAAAAAGACAAATAATTATATAAACAACAAGTAGCAAAAGCAGCATGCCGGCTGCCCTTTTTGGTTGCCCTTGCCTGATGTGAAATATACCCAACAGCAAACATAGAGTTGCATCTCTCCACAGCCTTCATGCAAGGTCTTTACAGTCGATGATTTCTCTAAATTTCCAGACTACTACAAAAACCTACACAGTGGGGTATGCTGGTTATACAGTGTTAATTTGGCAGAGTCAGCAGAGGACCTATTATCTGATTATGGGTATGTTGCCACATTATGAATTTAAATACCTGTATGTACTACATATTACAGAAGCCATGAGTGTATTATGTGTTTTCATTCCCTCTCTGGCACGTTAGTCCTCAAGACCCTCATTTGAAAATTATTTGGATTAATGAGCACTGGTACCTAAGACAAAGAGGTCTTGTGGGCAAAGCAAAGAACCGGGTAGGGAGGACTGCCAAAATATGGTGGGATTTAATAAAGTACCTTTTCTATATATGCAAAATAATACCCAGGCCCACTCGTTAGTTGCTACAAATACTCTGAAAACTGCAGCTTCAAATACTAAGTACTGTAGTATAAGCAGTAAGTAGTATTTCCGCACACAAAAAAACTCACTGATTCTATGTAGTTTTTTAGAGTGTTACCTCTATGATTTATTGAACACAGTCTCTATTGAGAGATATAATCTGTTCGGTTTTCATACTGAAATATATATTATTACTTCAATACTTTATGCAGATTTTATATATTTCACATGGGGTTGCCATGCAAATTCCTGCAAATAAACCAATGTGCCACTTATAAAAGGAAATGAACACTCCAGGAGACTAATCAACTAGGAGAAACCCACATATTTGTGACTTTTCTTAAAGTGTTACACACTATTTCCCAAGTTTGTGTATCTATTTCCTAACATTTGCCTGCTATGACCTTTGACCTAAAGCAACAAAATTTTGGTAGAATATATAACAGAAAATCATATTGAAAATATAGATGGAAATCAGGTAACAAAACGCATTTTCCTAAATCTTCTTTAAGAAAGACATTGCCGGTGTATTCAGGACAACCCACATCATTTGAATTTATAAAGGTTTTCATCACATCATACAATATTTTACTTTTTGATTCAAAAAGACCATTTTCCATTCTTTTCATCTCTCATTACATAGAAACCACAAGTACTAGTATGAAGCTCTATTAGCAAAAAAAAATTTATTAGACAATGGTACTTGTAAGAAAACCACAGTCTGGCTAAATAGGTTGACCCGCCCACAGTGGATGGACTCACCCCGGAGATAGTTGGGGAGACAAACTTGATAGTCCTTAACGTATATGACAGAGGAACTGAAATACAGGTGGGGCTCCGGGGTGGGGGGGCTGGATAGGGGAGGGGTCTAAATATGATCAAGAAGTATTATACGATATTCACAAAAACTTTTTTTTAAACCACTGTCCGCTCAACGAAGGTGACTGATGAAGCCTGGGACCACCAGGGTAACGGCAAGGTCACAACAGTCTGAATGGACCAATCATTGTTCATTTTCACGTAAGCAACACTCTCCGGTGAACATGGGTTTTCAAGTAAATGATAGAATTTGATATGTGTAAGGAAGGAATTTAGTTTGAAAGTTTTCTGGTCTTTAATTTTTTTTTCCACCAGAAGACAAAGGATTCAGAACATTTCAAGTCAGTACTGCATTAAAAACAACAGTGAGAGGAAAAACCTTTCTCTGCTCAAAACCCATTCTCATCATTCTTCTGCCATCAAACAGGAAGGAAAATAAACATATTTTTGTGAAGGATGGAAACACGTTAACCCGAAACACTATCTAGAGTTCAAACTAGATCGAATCCACACATACTCATTAGGGGCACACACGAAAATCTTCCAAATGCCCTCATTTAGTAAAGGTGAGTCTAGAAACTAAGCATAAGCCACCTCTATGTTAAAAATCAAGAATTCATAAATTAAAAGCCAAGTCCTTCTGAATTCAATTACTATTCTAGGGGCTTCAGAGGTATTGAGAACTACGAGCTGAACACCTGCAGGTTATGTGTTCAACCAGACGGGAGAAGAGGACGTCAGATTCCCTGGAACTGGAGTGACAGACAGGGGTTAGCCACCATGTTGGTGCTGGGATTCGAACACTTGTTTTCTGCAAGAGCAACCAGTGAGCGCTCAATCGCAGAGCAATCTCTCCAGCTCTAGTAGTTTTATTTTAGCTCTCTTGAGTAAATAAGAGAGGTTGGAGCGATGGCTCAGTGGTTAAGTGTACTTATTCCTCTTGCAGAGGATATGATTTCAGTTCCAGACATCCATGTTTATTGGATCACAATAAACTGTAACAGCAACTCAAGGGGATCGGGTGTCTTTGGCATCTGGGGCACCTGCACTCATTTGTACATTCCCCGCACAGGTATATAAACATACACACTATTAAAAATGGTAAAAGGAATTTTGAGAAAAGAGTAAATAAATATTTCCAGTGATATACTTTGCTCTTTCCTTTCCATGACCATGTTTTATTGAGAAGGGTATTTCCTAAACCATAACCTTGTGGGAGTTAATGTTTCTTGGTGCATTATTCTTAATACATATGAAAATTATATATGAAAGCGCCAAATGTTCAACCTGTATAAGGAATGCATATGCAAATTAACATTCTCAGTTTCAAAATGCTTCATAACAAATTTGTAGTCATGGTAAATATGCTGCGAAAATGAGTCAAGTATTAGCCGCAGTAGAGTAACTCAGAAAAGGATGCCAGCAGGGCATAATTCACTGTGACATTAAAATACTTCCCAGGTAGTAGTTATGGCATGGAAAATTTATTTCTTACATCAGTTCTCTGTATTTTTGATATACCATGCCCCAAAACCCATCTACATATTTTCTAAGATTTATTTTTTGAAATTCAAAATATGTAGCTTTTATTTATTAGTGTCTGCATATCTATGAATGCATATACATGCAATTATACCCAAAAGCCAGAAGATTGTTCTGGACCCTCTAGAGATGATTTACAGGGTGTTGTGGGCCACACAATGGCAGGGTGAATGCCAAACTCCAGTCCTCTGCTTGAGTAGCAAGCACTCTTAACTTCTGAGCCAACTTTCCAGCCCCTATTTTTTTAAGTTTGGACAAACTAAACCCCAGTTTGGCTCTTTAAATATCATATAAATGCATTATTGTCATTTATACTAGTCTTAACATGTATGCCTTCCACCGACCATTCACTTTTAAGAACACTAAGTCTATTACATCTGTGCAGACACTCATAACATCTTTCCCAATACACAGGCTGGAATGATCCCCTAAAAGGGATTCCATTATTAGGTAATCCCATCGGTCTATATGCTCAATATTATTGGAGCTCTCTCTATTGCGTAATTTAGTTCATGTTTTAGTATAATGTCATTCATGCTCATGTATGAATTTCATCACAGCAGGCCATCTAACTTTTCTAGTCCTGTTACTAAACTACAACAGTATGACACCCTTGAAGTCATGCATACTTCTCAGAGCCAGCAAAGTTTCACAGCATTTGCACTGTATCAAGAGCAGTGCCAAAAAAGTGAAAGCAAGGATGTAAAATGCCTGTCTGCACGGTGACCTAATGCAGTTTCAGAGTTGCAGAGGTGACTCTAAAGTGTCCTATGTGTCCTAATCAGAGATAAGCAATCTACAGTCTCTTGTTCTCTGCATGTTGGTGAGTTAATTGCCCTGTCCCTATCTCTGGTGAGAGAAGAAAGATGCATTAATCTACCGGTTTCACAGTAAGTCCTTAGGACTCAGGCTAATACCTTATCTATTTAGTAGAATAATAGCAGCAGGCTTAACCCTATGGCCTGTGACCTGTCTACCCACAGTTTCCTAGGCCTGATTTTGATGTCAAGTATCATCTCCACCATGAGATGCTGACCTTAAATCTAATCAGAAAGCAGTTGTTTAATCCATAACATTTATGCCGCTCTAGCACCAGTGGGCATACCTGACCAGGGCAATTTCTTTCAGCTATAGGTTTCACAGCTGGCCAAGGTTGTAATTTTGTCTTTGGGTAGCATGCATATCCCCTTCCAACTATGAAAGCTCTCGAGTAGAGACAACACTTGGGGTCACTACTAGCTTGATTCCTCCTTGTTTGCTCTCCAACTCATATATGTAGTGTCTGCAGCAATAAGGTCTCAGTATCTGGCTCTGCTGGGTAAGGCAGAATGGATAGGTAATTGATGGGGGTCTATGGGACACATTATCAACAGCATCAAAAAAGGAAATCTGTTCTTGGCATTGGGAATTTTCATTGCTATGCACTTATCTAGCCCGTGGTTTAAAATCAAGGCGATGTCTCCTGAAGTCTCAGGGATCGTTGTGGATGAGGGCAAAGAAAGATTGTAAGAGGCACAATGGTGGGTGATCACAATGAAACAGTTCTCCAGGCAGCTGTGCAGTTGATCACATGAGGCTAATGCAGTGGTGAGAGCATGCAGCACTCCCTCATGAGCTCAAGTCAGACAGAATCCCAGCACTGAGGTGGAGAAGAGGTCAAACATCTAGTTGAGGAACTATAGGCAACCAGTGACCCCTTGATGAGGGAGAACCAGATTTCTTTAAGGGGTGATGACATTGTTCAGTGGATGGTCCCAGGCAGAAGGGCAGTGAGGTGCACAAGTCTGACTCACTATGGATTAAATATAAGCACATATTTACATAGAACTGTCAGTTCCTAAAGTGAATTTAACAGGTGATCTCATGAACTTTAATAAAAATCACTCCTGGAAGTGGTTAGAAATACCTGGTAACCGCCCTTTCATTGACTGCAAAGAGGTGTGAAACTTCCACAAATCTTACTCAAAGTATATCAGTGGTTTAGAAATCCTTATTTGTGCAGAAAAAAATCTGCAGACACGAGTTCTACCTCAGGACATAGAATTTTGACCCTAAGAATTTTCTCAAAATGTAGACTTGTGCTTCCCCCAGGTCTGGTGTAATGCACTCTTAATTAGTTTTTATTTTATTTCATGTATATGAGTGTTTGGCCTGCATGTATGTAACTGCACCATGTGCATTCAATGCCTGCACAGGCCAAGAGAGGGCATCAGATCCCCTGTAACTGGATTTAAGCACATTTGTAAAATGCCAGTGGGATTTGGAAATCAACTGTCCTCTATAGGCCAGCCAGTACTCTTAACGTGTGAGCCATTTCTCCAGTCCCTGCACTCTTACTCCAAATTTACTTAGATTTTCTGGGTCTGAGTGTCTGTCTGCATGGGTGTATGTGTACCATGTGAGTGCCTGGTGCCAGCAAGCCTGAAGAGAACATTGGATCCCCTGGGAATGGAGTCAGGGTTGTGGGGAACTGAAATTGGGTTCTCTGGAAGAGCACTAATGCTCTTACCTGCTGAGCCATCTCTCTCATGCCCTTGTGGGATCTGCATCACATAGGAAAGCATGCTGTACTATCTGAGCTGAATGGCTTTCTTTGGAAGTGGGATACTCTCCACTCTCCATCATTTCTAACCTAAGCAAGTTAGTAAAAAAATCCCCTCTAACGTCCATTGTTTGAGGATGCCCAACCCCCAAGTATGTGACAGAAAGGGAGGAGAAGAGCAAAACAGGCCGAGACTAAAATCATCATGTCCTGAAGGTAGCAAGAACGTGAACCGATTCCAGCAGTGGTTACTATGGTGTATCTCATGCTATAAAAGTGCACCAAGTGGGAAAGAGAAGCTGGATGTTAAAACACCGGAAGCTCATCCACAGAGAGAAAGCTCAGCTAGAAACTCGTGCCAGTGCCTCAGCCTCCCCAGTCACCTAATGCTGGGTGTTCTCAGCGCCTGACTTGCTTCTCTCTGTCTCTGTCTCTGTCTCTTTTTTGGTTGCTACTGGTTCTTTTAATTCGGAGCTTCACCCCAAGCGATGCATCCCCTTAACCACTGTGAATTCTGCTGGCTGCTCTAATGGGACTTTCCCAATCAGTTTCAGGTAGATGTCTGCAAGCCTCTGACTTGATGACGTCCCGTTCTGCTGTTACTTGTTCTTTTGCTTGGAAGCCTCACATGAGGGCACTTGCTGTTCTGACCAGTATTCTTCATCAGATACGTCTGCTGACATGCTTCAGTGAAGATTCCCAAGCAGAGTTCTGATGAATTTTGCTCCTGCATTTTGATAATCTGCTATCCATTCATGCATTCATCTATCTAACTACCTACTATGTGCATGCCTACCTACCAAGTTCTGACTCTAGTCTGTTACTTTGTTTTGCTATATAGTTAGTAAACTCACTCATTTAGAACTAAAATATAGGTGTCATAAATAATTTTGGGGGCTACACAGAACACTTGATCAAGTTAAGAAACTCAAACATTCTATCTAACATCAATAGCAGTTACATATCACACTAAAACTTTAATACTTCCCCCACACACTTCTTAAAATACACATATGGTGACTGAGGCATGCCAAAAATACTAATCTTGGCTGGGTGGTGGCAAAGCATTCAATCCCAGAACTTGGGAAGCAGACCCTGGCCGATCTATGAGTTGCATTCAAAGTTTCCTACATAACAACTTCCAAGCCACCCTGAGTCACAGTGTGAGGCCCTCTCTCAAACAACAACAAAAAACTAGAATGAAAAAGAGAACCTGTTACTACTTGATTGGTGGGTTAATATAATCATTAACCCTGAGACCAGGGAGCAGTTTTTCTTTTTAATCATTTTCTTTCACATTCCTTGGATTAGATACTGGAGTTGAGGTAGAGAGCAAGTGATTAAAAAAATGCATACAGAGGAAAAAAAAAAGCAATGATCTGGAATCAAAAATGATACTTAAAGCTAGGATTTGTGCTGGAAGCTTCCGTCATCCACGTGGCATACCCTGGTAGGGGAAACCTTGATGGAGAGTTTCCTCTGTTGGATTGGCCTGTGGCCATGTCTGTGGCAATATTTTTACTGTGGAGTGATGAGGGAGGGCTAGCCCATGCTGGTCTGTGCCACTCCTGGGCAGTTGGTCCTTTGATGTGTAAGAAAACAGGCTGAGCTGGGCAGGGGAGCAAGCCAGTAAGCATTGTTCCTCCATGGACTGGACTCCAGCTCTTGACCCCAGGATTCTGCCCTGAGTTCCTGACTTGTCTTTCTTTGATGACCAAACATGCTGCAAGCAAGAGAAACCGTTTCCTCTCCAAGTGGTTTTTGGTCAGTGTTTTTACCACAGCAATAGATAGTTACGAGGACAGTATTCCAACAACCAGCTGCGTCTAAACCAATGGCAATCAACCATATCAAGGGAGGTCCTAGTTCCACAATGAACTAACCCACTTCCACCTGAGGGGACAACGCAGAAGACCTGGGTGCACAAGTGGAAGAGGAATGCCATTAGAGTTTATTCTAGCACACATTCTCAGGGGATACATTCCATCATGGTAGGGAAGGCCTGAAGAGACTAGTGGAGTCAAGCTGTTCACGCTGCATCTGTCAGGAGGAATGAGAGAGCAAAAATGAATTTATGCTTTCTATAAAACCTGAAGAACAATCCACAGTTACGCACTTTTCTATACCGACTGCATTTCCAGCAAGATTCAACAATCCTATGAAACAAGGTCACAAGCCTGGGACCATGTGTGCACACACATGAAAATATGGGTGATGTTCCATATTGTTGCATAGGACTGTCCTCTCACAGACGGTGGACAGATGCCTTCTTCCCAAGGTGGGTTGCACCTCCTTGCCTAGGATCATCACAGCTAAACGTGTTGACTGTTACACTCTGCAAGAATGTATGGGCAGGGAGAGTCAATCACAGCTCCCAATTGAAAAGTCAGCCACAGTTTCATCAAGGGGAGGAGCTCAGGCTATGAAAACTGAGGAAGCCATGGAAAGTCTCTTGGGTTTTTGTGCAGCTCTGGGAAAGTCACCATCCATGGAGGCCTTCTGTAACAGTTTGTCTAGCACTCAAGGTTTATTTCAGCAGGAGAGAAAGCAAACGTGGAGTAAGGACACACTGCAGAGTGGAGGCGCACAGAGCCATGGGGCAGCTGCAAGGGGCTTCCTCTACTGTGCAGACCTGTGAGTCCTGAGCCACATTTCTTCTCCCTTTGCCCAGCCCTGGGTCCGGAGTTGTCCCTTTCCTGGGATAGTCGGAGGCTTAGTTTGAAGAACATTTTATCCAAAATACTGTGTTAAATTAGATCCGAGAACATGGAGGGAGGTGTCAACTTCCACAGACAGATAAACTTATTAGGGGACACCGAAAAGGTGTCTGCACTGGCTGCTGTTTCCCTCCGCACCGTCCTCCTCTGCCTTTGACAGCTTACGTATCTCCTCCCCAGCCCCAAGCCCTCTTAGTTTCCCTCCACCAGAAGCAGCTGCAGCAGAAAACACTACAGGCAGCCTGAGCAGGAATCTGGTACACGGAGGTGCACAGAATGCAGGGCCAAAGCCAGCACAGACCAGCAGGAACCAGCTCAGCCCACTCCATGGCCGCTGCTTCTGTCTGGGGTCAGCGGACTCCACAGTCATCATTGCCGGACTTCCCGGTTCACCCGTGTTCTCCAAACAGCTCCCTGCAGCATCGCTCACCACGAAGGACTAGCGGTGCATCGGTTCATCCTGGAGCCAAACCCTCAGAGTAGAATCCGCAACGTGGGGCTGGATGGAGCCCGCTCCTGCTCCACATCCAGTTCCTGCTCCTGATTGAGTAGGATGGCCGCGAGCCCTGACTGTGAGCATCACCCATGATATCTCAGTAGTCAGAGGGGCTAAAATCACGGAGAGGCACATCTCTTCCTAGTCCTGAATTCCTCTCCAGACAAAGACCCTGTCCACCTGCAGACTGGCTTCCAAGCTCTGCTCCTGACCTGCCACAGCAGCTACTGCGGTATTGAGCAACTCAGTAGACACTTCCTCTTCGCCCTCCCTGGCATAAGGTCACTCCATCAATTACACGTTAAGTGTCTGATGTCATTTTCCTCCTACGTCAGATATAGAAAGTCATCCAGCTCACTATAGGTGACTTAAGTGTTGACCTTAGTGTCTGCTGCCCTCCAGGGATCTGCATTTTCCACTCAGGCTCAATTAGGATTGTGTCAGAACCCAGGCCTGCTCTTTAACAAGCTGCTCTTTCGAAGATGCCTCATCTCACAGCCGGAAGAAACCAGTCTCTCCTGTCTTCACAATGCCACAACTTCTGCTCTTTCCTAAGACACAGTTAAGAAGCTGACAATGCTGTGCATTCAGAACTTCTAATTTAGGGGTGAAACAGCCCATCTGACTCCAAGTTACCCCCTCCACTCCGCCCTGCCGTGCAGGTCTCATGCAGGTCCCAGGCAGGTTGAACCTGCTGGGGTTTCAAGAAGAACGTTGTTTTATAAGACAACATATTCAGCAAGGCATAGAATCAACTACAGCTCCAGAGAGTCAATGTTCCTACATTCCTCAGAAACTGGATTTTCTTAACTAAAAGTTGGAATATTTTGTTAGCTAAAATCATCCTTGTTAGCTGACCATCCACTGTTATTGTGTGACTATGTGACTGTTATGGTGCACAGACCACTGGAAAAAGACCACTGGTTAAATTTCAAATTGGTAAAATATATTAGCTGCAGTGGCTACATCCCAAGTTTGAGAATTGAGAATACAGTAACTGACAGGGATGGGAGTGGGGCGCGGAGGTTGGGATCCGGTTTTTAAAATCAAAAACCTTCAGTCTTCACAAGGGATTTGAAGTCAGGCAACTTTATGCGACCTGGTTAAACTGTACCGGTAACATTTTCAGGTATCTTAGATAAAAAGGTTGTTGCTTAATAGCCATGCTAGCTCCTGTTGAGCAGAGCAAGATTTGGAGTTACAGCATCTGGGCGGCGCTATTGTGCATAGCTGTTTCTCAGAATAGAGCGCATAAGGGAGAGAGAGGAGAGATTTACTAGATCAAGCCAGCCTAGTTCAAGAATACAAAATTAGGGAGGGAATAAGTTGGAATCACTCACACCCACAGGCCCTGCCTCTGTTACAGTGCAGCTATGCTTATTGACTTTGCCCTGGCATAATATAATTGTGGATTTAAGCTTTATAAGCCCTGCTCAGCCTCTCCTCAGGATCAGGAGTTCTGTTCGGATTGAACCTGCTCTCCCCCAAAGTCAATTACTGACTAAAGGACTCAATGTGACCATCGCTATGTGGTTATCCCAAATGATGCAACAGTGATCCTACTCAGTACCTGGCTCCTCCACTCTCCTTTTCTCATACGTGATAGTAGACTAAAACACATGGTGTGGAACTCCTGCTACCCCCTGAAGTCAGACTTATTTCTTTTCTACTGTAGTTTCTCTGAGGACTTCTCTGGGCTTTCCCTGCCCAGACTTCTCTTCTCTTGGAAACTTCCTTAGGTTACATTATTCCTCTTAATTAATTACCTTTCAATGCAATTTAGTTCCAAAATATATTTACAATGTTGTGTTGCATAATGATGAACTGCCAGGTATGAAATAACCAATTCAGGAGAGAAAAATATTCTTGTGTCCTCTGAACTGATTTACATGGGTTTTATTTGGAGCAGAGAGGATATCTTGAATAGACCATGTGAGCTATTTCTGGGGCTTCTGGTTGTCTCTTGCAAGAGATCATTTTTTCTCATGCCAAATGAATTAAATTATGGTTGTATTCCAGAAGACGCAGTTGTGCCAATGTGGTTACTTTGGGCTTCTGAGACAGGAGGCAAATGTAGAAAAAGGTGAAGGAATATCAACTTTTTAAATGAGTAATGAACTGACCATCCTCCTCCCATCCTGTCTGTCCATGCCAGGAGGGAGACACATCTGTCTCATGAAACACGGTATCCAGCCTGGACACCAGCTGCTTTATCAGCTTCCTTGAGGATCTGATTCACTACCTTCTGTAAGATACCGGGTTCTGCTATCAGAACTCCCATCTCTCCATCCCAAAACCCATGAAAGAATTAGACTCATTTTCTCAGCTTCTGGGAAAGCAGGATCCCCTTTCTGGGGATTTCTGGATTCACATATAATTCCCAGATCTCTCCCGACCCCTACACACAGCCTCCATTCCCTCGGGAAGGTTGTGTCCTTCATACCTGCTCAACCATCTGCATCTGGTGAGGTCTGTTTCTACTTCTTTATCACATCGACTTTTCTCCCAAGTTCTAACAGGTGGGAGCAAAGGGTTAGAGAAATAGTGTTTTTCAGCATTGATCTTTAGTTTTGAAATAATCTTTAATATTTTCTATAAATCTCCTGTCCGTAGAGAATCATTTAAATTCTTCACTAATTCTGAAACTGTTTCTAAAAGTGTCTTATTAATTTCCTGTATGTTAGCAATTATGTCATTACTTTCTTAGATGCTTCTAAATTCCAACTGAAATGGACAGCCCATTCATGATTTTCTGTCCTATTGCCTAGGACTTCTACTTGTTCACCTAAAAATACTAATTTTGGAGCATCAAACTTTTCCAATGAGGGAATCCTAAAGGCCAGTTATCTATGGTTAGATTTCCCCATGTTTTTCAAATATGTGGAAGTTGAAAGCTCACACTTATCTTACGTGAAGTCAGCTGCAGTGCCAGAAGGTAGTTTGTTTTTAAACTCTTCCCCCTTTATAGGAAATTATCCCCCCTGTCTTTTTCATTCTTCCTCCTGAGATATCACAAGCCTTCCTATGCTCGCTGCGGAATGTATGTAATTTGGATTAATTTTTGTGCCACATTTTTTTCTCAGCTTTCACCTATAGACTGTCTTCTCCCACTGAGTCTCAGGGTTATCCTGCACAATTACAGAAATGGGAGCAGAATCAAGTCACTGAAATATTAACTGCTTATGTGTGTCTTTGTGACCGAGCCAATAAAGTTCATTCTGACCCAGCAACAGGCTGTATTTGATGGGTTTCTCTATGAAGTTGTTGTATGATAAGCAGAGTTCCCTTTGACACCTCAACCATATTATGAAGAAGGGAACAAGAGTCTCTTATCTTCGGCATCGTTATGGTCAGGTGCTCATAAAATTCCTAAACTAAAAGGTAGCAAGGTTGAAATAGACAGAGGAAGGCACCGAAAATACAGATTTGGAGACTGGAGGACTGTCTGGAGACAAAGGCCAATTAAATTTAAAAAGAACAACAAAACCACTACAGACCAAAAACCCCAAAATGCCTACAAAAATTTAGAAAGCAGCAACAGTGAAAAAAATCCAATTATAAATAAAATGATTCTGAAACAAACAATAATGGGAACCTGAAAGCAAACACTTTGAAAGGAAGCGAGCAAGCATCTAAACACATAGGACCTGGACACCAGCTCAGAAAAAAAGCAATGAACTGTCGAATAATCCAGGGAGGTCTGGACTGGAAGAAGAAATCAGCAAACACTACTCAGGGAGACAATACTGAGCAGTGGAATACAAGGGAGCCCTGGCACCTATCAAGAAGATTCCCCCCACATTATTTGGGGGGAAGCCCTATGTTGGTCACCAGGAACTATGGATGAAGTAAACAGCTATCACCTCAAGAGTGTCAGAGATATGGCTTATTCTGTAGCAAAATATAACTGACATAGCCTGGGAACACAGATTTAGGTTTCCCCAAACACCGTGTGCTAACATTGTAACAGTTTTCAGAAATTTTTATAGTAACAGAGGAAAGAAAAATGACAAACTAAGGTACTTGTCGCATACATAGGTGGGTGCATTCAGTAGGCTGGTGATGGCAAAGGGCAGGAGTTCTACAATAGGTTTCCAGTTCTAAATGACAGCATTCCTAGCCTTTTGGTTGAAGGAACACTTTTTATAAGTTAACATATTCTGTTACTCAAGGAATGTTACTCAGAAAGAGAGTTGGGAAAAAGTAGCTATTTATGGGGCTATCCATGGCTTAGGATGTGGTGTAAATACACCCTAGAGCTGCAGCATTCCGAACTCCCCACAGTCATTGATGTGCTAATCAGCTTAAGGTGCAGAATTTTTCTGGGAACTTTGCCTTCACAACTCTTTAAAAATATTCTATTTATTATTTTTTGTTTAGTTTATGTTTTTGTCTGCATATATGTAAGTGCACCTGTGTCATACAGTTCTCAGGTTGGTCAGAACAAGGCACAGTTCCATTGGAACTGGATTTAGGATGGTTGTGAGTTGACACCTGGCTGTAGGGAACTGAATCTGGGACCTCGGAAGTGAGTCATTTTTTATCAGCTGAGCTAACTCACCAGCTTCTTAACTCTTAAAGTTTTGGAGAGCGGGCCCCACTCAAGTGGCCATTCATTCCCTCAGTTGTCTCTCAGAACTCATGTGTTTATTTCCAAGGCTTCTGCAGCTTCAATATGGAACTTTAAATTCCCCTGCATTCTTATCTCAGTAAACCATAAGGACTTTCCATCTCTAGTATTTTAATCATGGAAGATCACCAGATTAAACAAACTCCATTCTTTATAATTGAATGTGTGCATTCTTCCAGGACTTTGATATCTTAATCCAAGTGATATTCACTCATTATCTTCTTGGGTGGCTTACCCAAAAATTTGCCAAGGATTCACCCTGTCATCAGATGAAAGTAGCTGGTTTTGTCAGTATTAATTAGAGGTCTTTAGTCCAGATTATGTCCATTAAAATGTCGTGCTTTTAATACCTGGAAGCAAGGGAGGTGGGTGTCTGTGAGTTCAAGGCCAGACTGGTCTACATAGAGAGTTCCAGGTCAACTGGAACTGCAGTGCAGTGCAAATCTGACTAAAAAAGATGAAAAAAAAAAAAAAAGAAAGAAACAAATAATAAAAAGAGTCATTCCTACATGTTATATGTTTGATTTTTTTATGTATATGAATGCAACTATCTGTCAATCAATCTGTTTGCACACTCTCTGCAGTTTTGAATTTTTTCTTATCTTTCAGTTCTTTAATTGACTAAGAAAACAAATCTGACTAGACAGATAACATGCCAATGCAACACTGGAATGAAGTTTGCAGCAGAGAGGAGGTCATGGTCTCTTGTAGCAAAGCTCCAAACTTCCAAAAATGTGTCCTTTCCTGGCCGTGCAGGACAGGCACTACTGCTGGCAGTGAGATCCGGAAAGGACTGTGCTTGTAGGCGTGTAGGTGAAGCATTCACTCAGTGGATACCACAGGGAGATCAAGATCCAGGATTTGGGAGTGTCTCCGCTGAAAGCTGTTGTCAGTGACTGGAGCTGGATGAAGAGATGTGTGCTGGAGGGGACGGAGCTGCCACATGCTGTTGCAGTCAGAATATACCAATATAAGCCACAAATGGCAGAAATGTAGCTCAAAGATGGGGTGTTATTCAAGTAGTTGAGGTCTAACCTTGTCCCAATATTTCCTTGTTATGCCTCCAGTCAATCCTTGTCTCTGGTTCACCTTGGCATGTATTCCATATTCATGGCATCTCTAAACACTGAAGTCAGTAACACAGGCTCCCATTCAGGAAGGTTAATAAGGATGCAGCAGCTGTGGAGGATGTAGTCTGCAATCAGCAGAGAAGAAAACTCAGCCGCAGATATGGTGCCACTCCTCATGGCAAGTTGAATACACACTGTGCCACTCTCACAGGAAAAAGACAGCACGTGGTCGTTACTGAAATGGAAATTCCTGTTGGGTGTGCTTCTGCATTTCACACTCACGTTGTTCAGTGTTCTAGGTATTAGTTTACTGGGTAATCAGGCAGATCCCATTCCAGTTTCCCAGAATCTTTCATTCTACAGTGTGTGATCCTTGCTGCTATTCGTGGGACACAGGTACAGCACTAATTCTATGACCACGTCACACCTGTATCATTTCTGTATGTGTATTCTAGACCAAGTCTCAAGTTCTGAGAAATTCTTTACCCTCTTCAATATTCTGGAAAACTGGACACGACGATGCACACCTTTCATCCTAGTACTCAGGAGGCAGAGGCAGCCACATCTCTGTGAGACTGTGGCCAATTGTTTTACATAGTGAGTTATAGCACAGGTGGGTTGCAGGTACCCACTATCTCAAAAACCCAAAAACAAATAAATAAATATTCCATTTAATTTATTCCTAAAGTCCAGGGGGACAGTCACTTCTGGGCAGACAAGAGAAGAGGGTAGTGTTCAGGAATTAGGAGACAAGAGTGTCTGAACACAGATCCCTGAGGACAGAGAATGTCTGAACTCAGCTGTACTGAGGGTCAGGAAGCAGTATAATATGGGAGTGTTACTCTATAAACTTCAGGTTGATTAGGGAGAAAAAAGGCTTCAGCACTAAACCATGAACATGTATATCTGAAAGAAAGTTCAGAAAGACTTCTTGGATTTAGAAACAAGTGAGTATCTTTGACATGTGACAAGTTAATCTCAAAGTAAATATTAAATAACGTTTGACATTAAAAGTTATTTCCTTAAAAAGTCAAATTGGTGACTCATACTTCTAATCTCAGCGTCTGTGATGCAGAATCAGGCTGTTCCTTGTGAGAGTGAAAGCAGCCTCATCTACAAAGTGAGTTCTAGACCAGCTGGGGCTAAAAAGGGAGACCCTCTCCCCACTCTTCAGAAAACCAAAAAGGTATAAGGGACTTAAATATAGTTTGAATTTTATCATATGTAAATCGTCTCTGGAATGCATTCTGCATAAGCAGGAATATCCACAGCCTTCATTCGGCCCTTGGTAGAGATGCTCCTCATAGGCACACCCTGAATTCAATGTAGTTTTCATTTTAGTTTTTGAGGTTTTAAACAAAGAAGATTTGGGAATTACTGAGGGACGTGTGTGGGAATCTTAGTAATGACGAAGTCAAAGCTTCTACTTTTTGCTGTCTGCTGAATGCTCAAGCTATCTGTAGTATGAACACTGAGGAACTTGGGTTATAGATGTGTTGGCAGTCATGACCAGATTAGAAAGGACTTATTCTTTCTCCTAGCATAGCACCTAAGGCCAGCAGATGGACTATATTCTATGCTTTGAGTTTTCTAGTGCAACCAAGATTTGTTCAAGAATCTGAGCTCCTGGTACATTCAGATAGAATACACTAGTGATTAGAGTGTCACAAAGTGATCAGGAAATTTTACAACATTATGCCTACTAGTCCTGTTAAAGACACGTTCATGCCTTTTCCTTTTGTGCCAAACATTTGGGGCACGATTTTACTAAATAGAAATTTAGTGACTGAAGTGGGATTTCAGGCTTGAAGAGCAAAGTAAATACATAGGAAGAAGAGAGGAAGCACAGGTCTGGTGTGGAAGCATTCATTCAGCAGATGAGCCACTGAATCCTCGTGTGGAATGAGGGCTCTGAAGGACAGAAGGTCAGTTTCTCCTGGGTTGGGCAGACAGGAAAAGAGAAAGCATTGTTTTCCCAATTTTCAATCTGTTAAGCAGGAGAATGAGCACAGACACTGGAGTGGAAGGAACAGAGTAAGTCCTACCTCACACTGTACTTTTTGCCTCATCTCTTTACTCTCTCAGCCTCCATTAGCGTCCTCATAGTCATGTCCATGTTTCATTCCATTAACGTTCTCTCTGCTCCACACCCATCCTTCCTTCTTTCCATTCCTTTCTCTTCACTGCTCCATTTAAGAAAAATTCAGTACAATTAATCCCAAATAATTTGAAGGTAGTGAGGTGGCTCTTTGGGTAAGAGCATCAGCAACTCTTACAGAGTACGTGGGTTTGATTCCCAGCACACACATGTTGGCTACCAAACATCGAAATCTCCTGTTCCAGGAGAATACAGAGCCCTCTTCCGACTCCAAGAACATAATACAGAGCCCTCTTCTGACTCCAAGAACGTTGCATGACACTGGGGCAGGCCAAAAACTCAAAACATAAACATGACTAAATAAAAAATAATGTCTTAAAAAAGAAAACATCCAATAATTTCATGCACATATTATACCTACTTTGTTAGTATGTGTGACTCTGGGTGAGATTTGAGAGTTCATAGCTTTGCATGCTTCCAGCTTGCTGTGCTTTCTGTGAGCCCTTGAACATGTGAACTCTCAACTTATGACTTCTGTCAACATGTCTCCTGCTGGCTGGCATGCCTTCCTGCTGTGAATGATTAGAATCCCTCTGTAACGGAGGCCAAAATGAACTCTGTCTTCTATATGTTTCATGTGGTCATGATGCTTTATCAGAGTAATGTAGAGGAAATACTGCACCACTTCTAGAAACTATGATACAAATTAGTCAATAATAAGATTTTTAGGAATCAAATTTTTCCATGTAGTTATTAGTGAAAAAAAGTCCAAATCCTATGTATGTCAAATGCTTTTTTCACATATTGAAATATTAAGAATATCTGTTTCTTTAGAAATATAATGTGACATATTTCAAATTCTCATATGTTAAAACTCTGTGCTAATCTAAAAAAATAAGCAAAACACCAAAATCAAGAAGAATGGCACTAAACTTAAGACTTCTGTCCAGTGGCTTTATAATGCATGCTAAAATGCAGAATTCCTAAAGTTCTGAATACTTCTGTGAGAACACACCATGAGCAGTCCGTAATTTTCTTAGCAAATAAGAACTGGGCATTATCAATGAAATTTCTAAAACTAGAAGGAGCTTATAGAAATAAATAGTTTAAGCCTATCTTGTAACAAACTGTAAGTTACTCATGTCAGAAGTTGTACTCATTTGTCAACGATTGTGGTCTTCATAATTAACAGCATATTTGATAGTGAAAGCGTGACCATTTGCTTATAGTTTGAATGTGAAATTAACTGCATATGCTCATGTGATTGAACACTTGGTTCCAAGCTGGAGAATTTGTGAAGCCTTTAAGGGCTGAGGCTTGACTTGTGTGAGCAGATGGAATCTTCTTTCTTCTTCTTTACAGCAGCCATGTGTGGAGGTGTTAAGTCCTCATACCATGAAAGACATGAACCTCCGTGCATCCTCTTATCTTCTGCCATGAAAACATGAGATAATATAAACTATCTTTCTCTGTGTTTCTCCTTTCTATGGATTTGACAGTAAAGATGAATAAAACAGCTATTTCAATGTCTTTCCCACTGCAAAGGAAACAGCATGGTTAAGAATCATATTTCCAGTATAAATACACAAAGAAATAATAGCAATAAAAATTGGAGAAAGTAAGTTTTCCCCTGTGAGATTATATGCATTGCAAGTTCAAGAGATTTTGCTAAACCCAGTACAGGACTCAAGAAATGTAGTCATCAAAAATACCTGCATGATCATATTCACCAAGTTACATTTCAAAATAGCCAAATTATAGGTGCTAATCAACATATTGGTGGATTAAAAGTGTGGTACAGGGGCATGCTGTTGCAGTCCTTTAGACCCAGCATTCAGGAGTCAGAAGCAAGGGGACCTCTGTGACTTCAAGTCTAGCCTGTCCTACATGGTGAGTTCCAGATCAGTCAGAGCAACATCTCAAAGAAAAAAAAAAAAAGATGAAAAAAAAAGAGAAAAAACAAGATGAAAAGAAGGAAAGAAAGAAAAGGAAACTCAGGGGCCAGACAGATGGCTCAGTGGTGAGGAATGCTTGCTGTCCCTCCAGAGGTCCCAGATTTGAGTCCCAGCACCCATATTCCCTTTGACAACTAAAGTTGCAGGAAACCCAGCACCCTCTTCTGGCTTCTGTGGGTATTACATGCACATGGTACACTTAAACTGCATGTGTAGGCAAAACAATCATGCACATAAAATAAAAACAATGAATATATTTTTAAAATATTGTAGATAAATACAAGAGACTCTCTGTGGTCCTCTCAGTCTTGCGCATTGGTCTTCACAACCAGCACCATGTGACCAACACTTAAGAACACTGTGGAGTTGGACTACATCACAACACTTAGCCTGGCCCCTTGCAGCACTGCTCTACCCTACACTGCGTGCCGACCCTGGGAAACACATCCTCAGGCAGCCATTTTCAGTAACAGAGTGTCTTTAAAGCTTAAGAATGTTTTCCCTTTAAACTATCAAGTATTTAAGGAAACAGAAACACTGATGGATACATTCTTGACCTCAGTACTTTTTCCCATTGTCCCAGAACAGTGCAGGAAGATTCCTGGTAGTTCTTCTGGTCTCTTTAGGATTCACAAGTACTTTCTTACTACCAAAGGTCATCATCTCTTAAGCCAAGTTCATGCAGATTCTTAGGATACAGACAGAATAAGGCCACTTACTTGGCCAAAATACCACAGAATCTGTGCTTTTCTGACCTCCCGATAGTGTCTTCCTTATCCTCTGTATCTTCATGGTCTGTGCCTCGTAGTCCATGTTCTCTCATCATAACCTTCTTCTAAGTTCCCACTAAATAGCACATTAAACCGTGCTCCAGCATTCAATGACATTTATCCCCCAGTGAATCAAATGTCCCATATTATACTCACAAAACACTTCAAATAGTATGAGAAGCATATAGGCAGGTTTATTTCCAGAAACGGCCCCACTTCTGAGTACTAATACATGTTTATTTTCCTCTGATAAAAAGACCATCATAGGGAAACACAGTTTCTTTTAGCTCACAATTCCACAGAGATTACAGTCCATCACTGTGGGAAAGTCAAGACGTGAAGTGCTTGAAACAAATTACATCTACAGTCAAGAAGAGAGAGAGAGTAAAGGGAGGGAGATGCGCCTCAGTGGTTAAGAGAACTGGATGCTCTTGCAGAGTACTTGGTTTCATTCTCACCACCCACGTGAAGGCTAACAACCACCTGTAACTCCAGATCCAGGGGATCTGATGCCCTCTTCTGAACTCTGTGGACACTGCATGACTCAAGTGTACCTACCTACATGAGACAATACACTTATATACTTAAAATATAAAATCATAATGATAATACAAAATAAAATATTTTTTTAAAAAAGAAAGAGAATAAACGCATGGGTGCTTACCTGTGATTCACTTGCTTTCTTTCTTCTTAGTCTAGGAACCCAAGCCCAGCGAATGTTCCCATTCTCAGTAGGCTAAATAGAATAGGTGTTCCACATCAGTTCATATAATCAATACCATCTGCCACACACATGAACAGAGGAGAATTTGATCTAGACAGTCCCTCGTCTCACATGATTCCACATTGTGTCAAGTTGAGAGTTAATTCTATTCATCACAGTTATCAAAGTCAAACATACCACTTAATCAAAAATATGTTTGTGAGCACCTGCTCTATGTCAAAAAACAGGGCAAGCACACAGAGAACAAAGGTGTCCAAATTTGTGTCTTCATGGTGACTTGAATGTAGTTGAGAAGATGTAGAATTGAAAAGAGAAAATACTGCCTGCTAAATATATGATGGAGTCAGAACATGGGAACTATGCGGTGGAGGAAAGAGGTTTCTTGCAAAAGTCGTACTCCTAATGAGTCCCTCAACTGAATACAGTGTGAAATATAAAGGACAAAGTTTGCTTCTCAAGAGACATACTATTAAATACAGTAAATATTCTTTCAAAAATTCAAATAGTTTTTCTTGCTTGTCCTCCTCTAGATTGTGGCCAGTTCTTTGATGGATGGGGAATCGTAAAAGGAGGTGGCGAGTTTCCTTAATGCCATGCACTCAGCTATCTGGTGGGCAATTGGTTCAATGGACAGGTTTAGTTTGCATCACTGAAAAATGTAAATTGTTTTGAAGACATTATCTTGAATCTCAAAACAGACTTCAGAATTTTGAACTGTATCTGAATCATTAAAGATTCTGGAGACAACGGAAGTTGTAATGCATGAATTTTATGTTATAGGATGGACAGGAACTTATGGAGGACACATTTAAATTGTTGTGGGTTTGAATCAAAATATTTCCTTAAGCTCATATGTTTGAAAACATGGTCCTCAGATGAGAGCAGACCATCAAGCCAAGCCAAACATCTTTGAGGTGAAGACTACCTTGAAGATAAGTGTTAACTGAGAGCAACTCTTCAGCTGTCTATGCAGGTTACCATTCCTGTCCTCTCTCTGCATCCCACCATGACCAGAATGTGACCAGGGACTGCTTCACATTCCTTACACTTGGACTTTCACAGGATATTAGGTACATCCCTCAAACTGTAAGTTGTAAACCCTTCTTCCCCTGCCTTCCTTCTGGTTAAGTGTTTGGTCACAGCAATGAGAAATGGAACTAACCTAAATCCTTTGCAAATTTGGAACATCCATCCACAAACTTCTTCCTACCTGTCCTATTTTGCTTCCACTCTCCCTTGACACAGACCTAGAGTTGTCTGGGAAGAGGCAACCTCAACTGAAGATTTTTCCCAGATCGTATTTTACTGCCGCCATTCTGTGAGGTGTGTTCTTTATTATTAATTTGTGTGGAAGTTTCCAGCCCACTGTGGGCAGTGCCATCTTTACACATAGGAGCCTGGGTTATGTATAAAGAATGCAGAGTAAGCGATGGAAAGCAGTCCACCAAGCAGCGTTCCTTCATTGTATTCTGTTTCAGTTTATGCTTCTAGGTTCCTATCTTAGTTGTGTATTGTCCTCATTTGAAAGATGGTGGCCTGTAGCCTGTCAACTGATTAAACACTTATTCCCCCATGTAGGATTTCATCAGTTTTCAATTTTTTTAATCACAACAGAAAAGCAAATCAGGACATCACCTATTCTTCAATCGTGTTCTTCTCCATCTCCCAACAATCTACTCAAAACTTTTGGCATTCATGTATATGTTTACAGGTCAGCCTTGGTGAATGGATGTCCATTTTACTGAACCTGTGTCTAGGATCAATTCCTGTCACCATGGTCTTTTTGTTCATGGGCCGTTTAGACAATGAGGTACAGCACTACACAATAGTACATGACGATCCAGTGGCCATCGGATTTGCCAAGGAAAATATATGACCACGAGCACTTCCCAAATTTCTGCCCACTGTGAAATATTCCTTTCAGGGTCTTTCCAGAAAACAGGTGGAAAGCTGCTATTGTTCAGTTCCAGGTTCTTTCTTGAGTAGAAAACAGAATTATCATCTGGCAACAAATTCAAGACTTATCTTCCTCATTCAAACCGCTGATATTGAGTCCACATGGCATGGTCAATGAATCTAGAGTATGAATAACTGCACAATTCAATTACTTCACAAAACAGGAAAGATATTTTTCTCATGGTGTTAAATCACAGCCTTCTCAGACTTCTGCTCTTCTTAATAAAGCACAGAGGGAAGATCCAGTTCCTTCCTTGATCACTCATCTGTGGGATGATGGGGAGCACAATCTGTAGTATTCTGGTATTGTATTCCAAAGTCCACCACGGTACAGTTAGCTTCCACAATCTTCAGCTGTGTTTAGAAGCATATCCGAAAGGGATGAGAACAGGGTTTCTCTGTGTTTTCTTACTTTGGTAACTGCATGGTTTTGTTCAAGTGCTTTCATGTGGGGCTTCTCCTTCCCATCCCTCAGCACTCCCTGTCACTTTCTCTTCAGAACTTGCTCTGCTGGAGTTTGTTTGTGTTCCCAGGTTATGGCTTGTTTGACCTCTGGCAAAAAGTGCTTTCTGTTCAGTCTCCCTTATTTTCCTTCTTTCTGAGTCTTTGTTTGCAGGGTAACTTCCATCTTGTACTGTATGGCTTATTTCAGAACTATTAGAGTAGTAGACTCAGAATTTCTTAATATCAGAGAAGCTATTCTAGGAATACTGTAAAAATTGCTGTATGGAAAAGTATGATAACAACAGCATGTGAGCATTTTATTAAAATGATTGTCTTTTTTGTGTGTGCATATCTGTGTATGGGTTGTTGTATATGAATGTGTTCACTCATAGAGAAGAAAGATGTCAGGTCTCCCAGGGGCCGGAGATCCAAGTGGTTGTAGCTCCCTGATGTTGCTGATAGTAGCCAAAGTCTGGATCTCTACATATGCAACCTATGAGCTTACATGAAAAACATTTAAGCTCCCCCGCTAAAAAACCTGCTATGGGTCAAAATTAGATTCCCAGCACTGCTTGGGATGAACTTAGTGAGGTACTTTATTCAGCTTACCGGGGAGCCTGACTCAGAGAAGGTGCCCAATTCATGCCTGGAAAGAAGCTTTTAGAGGGTTTCTAAAGCAGTGACTGGTTACAATTTGAAACATGCACTAAGAATCAAGCATTTCACAATTTTAAAATTTCCCCTCACTTGCACATTCCTAACAGCAACAGACCAGGACATTAGCCATTTGCACATGTCCCTCCCAGATTAGAATATCCAGGGATATTGTGGTTGGGCCATTCTTGGAACTAGGGAGGTGACTCCTTTCTGGTGTGCTGCTAGGAGGGGGTGGGCAAAGGTCAAGCACAAATGGACTTAAAGTCTGGACAGCAGCAAAATGAAAGTCTTTATACAATTTTCCTAGGCCATTACAAAACCTACAACTCATTCAGCCTTGGAAAGACAAGGACATTTTCAACTATTGCAAAAGTCCTGGCAATTTGAAAAGGTATTGTAAGAATCTGAAATGGGTGCTCTCCCCAACACAGCAGCAGGCCACCCAGGGAGACATTGAAACAAAATCCAGAATCCAGAGAGTTTTCCATTTTCTCCTTCTGACACCTGAAGAGCAATGGAGGAAATTATTAACACTGAGGAAGCAAGGGCCCTGGTAGATCAGGGCTACTTTACCTCTAGAAATCCCACCGTGTTTATAGCTCTCTTGCTCAGAGTGAAAATGAAAGTCAAATGCTATTATTTTCTCCACTGCCCATAACTGCCTTTTAGGCAAATTGTTATGGAGGTTGGGACCACCAGGGAAGGATCACCAGACTTTTCTGTTTCAATCAGCTGAATTTATTAATTTGCAGCTGACTATAGTCTCTCTGTTGGGTCTGAAGGCTGCAGCAGCTGCGGAAGGGAGACGTTGAATACACAAAGACAAAAAATAGAGTTGCTTCACTTCTGTGGAATTTCCAGGTGTTCAGAGTTAAGGGCATTGCTCCCTCCCTTGGCCCTTGAGATTAATCAGGTCCTACAGAAGCAGGACAAGTTTATGGTTAAATATTATAAGACCATTACATATTTATGGGACAAAAGGTGAGGGTCTTCAATCATTAAAATTTCCTAACACTGTTCCTAAGAGGAAAAACAGGATATTACCTAATTTACCCAAGGGCTGGGGTCTATGGTAAGCAGTTACAATAGCTGGTTTAATGTCTTCCTGGTCCACAGAAAACTAAGGACCAGCTAGATCCAGGAGACAAACCCCTGAGGTGGAGGAAGAGGAATGTAGCAGAAAAGAAAACAGCTAACATCTATACAGACAGTCTCTATGCATTTGGAGTCTCTATGGCATGCTGTGGAGACAGAGGGTTTCTCACTTTCTCAGATCAACCTATTTGAAATAGTCTCAGAATTGCTGGATGCTCAGCATTTGACTAAACAATTAGCCATCATTAAAATCCCAGGAGATTCCAAAACACGTGTCCTGAGAGAAACTGCCCTGTTCATTATTCGAGTTCTATCGCTGACCTCCTGGTTCAGGCTGAACAGATGGGGGGACAGCAAGAAAAGGACAAGAGGCAACAAAAAGGTTGTAATCTCAGCTCCCAGAGTCATCTTTGTTTGTGTCCAAATGAGAATTCAATTATAGTTCCAAATGCACAATTGTCTATCCTGGAACACATACATAATTTAATTACTAGGGCAACTGAAAAAAATTATGTTTAGGTAGACAATATTTTTGAAAATCCTCCCCAACAATAGCTCACAAGATATATTCAAGAAGACCTACCTTGCCCCAAACACAACCGTTCTAAGCTACTACATGGATGCAAGGATATTTCCCTCTACCGCATGGGCCATTTAAAGCTGGCAGTTAGACTTTATCCATATGCCTGCAACACAAGGATATAAATATATTGGGTGCTATTTTGCATGGAAAGGGGCTTCATTAAGAGATTAACTGAATCTAAGGGAAGTTTCCTGCAGAAAAGAGGACTGTGGGGAGGAGGCCCAGAGGAGACATCAGAGAAATTTCCCAAACAAAAGAAGAATGTCTGACTTTGTTTTTTATCCTTTGAGGGAGTACTAGGAAGTTCCACACCATGTGGTTCAGTGTGGTGTAGCCCATGTGATGGGGAAATGGAGCATCATGTACTGAGCAGGACCACTGCTGTACGCAGTGTGAGGCACACAGGAAACCACATAGTAACCCTGCTAATAAGAGTCCTTTACTTAGTAATAAGCTTTTGGTGGAGAGTACGCTCAAGCTCCAAAGAATTGTTGTTCTTGAGGAGTTGGAAAAGAGGGTTTATAAACCGAAAACCACAATGACATCATGCCAGGGTCAAAGCTTGTAATCATAGTTGCACCACAACAAATCAGGTCCCGTAATTCAACTAGAACAGTGGCAGATCAATTAACATCGAAGTTCTCAGCTAAGGAAGGTTCGAAGTTTTAGGTAAGAAAAACACGTTTCTCAGAAATGCAGAAACATGACTCCCTGGAGAGGCAGATATCGTTCAGTCTGGCACAATGCCTTCTATTGTAAACCAATGTAGTCCCAGGAAGCCCAGCTGGTTCAACCTCCATAGGACCTGCATGGCTCTTCATAGCCGGGCTGAGGGCAGCAGTGACAAAGTTAAGTCAGTCTGGAAATTTGTAAGGGAGAAGTTCTGAATGCACAGCATAGGACTTCTTTTTACTGTGTTTCAGGAAAAGAGCTGGAGTGGAGTTGTGGGGACAGAGCTGCCTGGTTTCTTTAGGCTGTGAGATGTGTCATCTTAGAAAGACCAGCTTGTTAAAGAGCAGTTCCGGGTTCTAACGGAATCCTGAACGTGCCAGAGTGAAAAATCCAGATCCTTGATGTGGAGCAGTCACTAGACTCAACACAACTAAGGTGGGCTGGATGACTTTCAGGTGAGCATGTGAGGGAAGAGGACAAAGACATCTGACACTGAATGTGTTATTGACTCAGCAATCCTTTACCCAGGAGGAGGAACATTAATTTTCTAGTGAATTTATCAAGACTGCAGCAGCTGTTGTGCCAGGCCAGGAGCAGAGCTTGGAAGTCAGTCTCACTGCAGTTGGACAGGGTCTGTGCCTGAAGAGGAAGCCAGGGCTGGGAAGAGATAAGTGCTTCTCCATCGTTTTAGCTCACAGCCACTTTAGCCTCATTGGAGACCCTAAACAATCAGGGCTCCTGATCCTGCTGCCCAATCAGGAGCACCGACTGGAGGCTGAAGGCGGGCTCTATCGTAGGCAATGTTGCGAGTTTTACTGTGCATTGTTTGGCTCCATACCTGAAGGATATTTTAGGTAGGTTGCTCCTTGATCAGCACTGAGAGGAGCTGTTTGGAGAGTGGGGAAACCCAGGACATGGTAAGCGTGTTCCCAGCTTTCACCAGACGGGAGGAATTCCGTGGAGCTCCGGGCGGGGGCTGGCTGGGTCTTCCCCGGGGTTGCGGGTAGCAGGACCGGTACCCAGGTTCCAGGCGCGGCCGCCTGTGGCATTTCCTGTTGCAGGTGCTTTTGCGCCGGGTACTGAGCTGGAGGCTCCTCTTGCGCAGGCAGCTTCAGTTTCGGTGACTGACCAGAGCGCCTGATCGTGCTTTTGTGTTATGTGGACAAGGTTTTGGGTGAGTGAACATTAGCGTCTAAAAGTTGTTAGATTTGGAGGTGCACAGAAAGAAAACAACTTTAAATAACACTACTAAATCCAGATCTTACAGCTGACTGAATGGTGTTTATTCAGCGGGGTGACACAATCCTTCCACAAGAATGAAAGTTGTTGAAAATGTGAAAGATTGTCCTAGATTTTATATGGTTGGAAATAAGAGAGCATACATAGATCTGGAGTCTGAGTTAAGGTGTCCTTGGATTCTTTTTCTTGGAGATGCTTGAGCAAAACAAATGTGTGGCTGGTTGATAACCTTAAAGCAGGGACCACAAAGAAACATCATGGCAGGAGGTTTAGGTTGAGTTTCCTGTGGGTGTGGCTGTCCTTCAGGTGAAGTTGGACCATTGGGAAGGAAATGGAGAGCGTTTGCAGGTGGGTAGGATACAGGCTAGCTGTCTAGGGAAGAGGACATACAGGGTGGTGGGAAACAACAGCCATTCTGGGCAGGTTCCCTGGGAAGCTCCTCCCTGAGGAACCCGTGCAGACACCTTTTCTATTTCCCCTAGTGAGTTTGCTTCTGTGTACCTGACAACTGTTCATGTTCTTGCACCTAATTTAACACTGAATTTTGGATAAAATTTTGATTGTTTCAAGAAAGGGGGGCAGGAGGAGGAGAATGTGGACCAGAGCTGAGTCCACATTATTTTACACATGTTCCACATTATTTAAAGGCCTTTGGAGTCAAACTTGTGTTTCCATGTGTCCATTCATTGAAGGTGATTTGCCTAGCACAATCACTACTTTCCAGAGGCTAATTCTTTACCTCCCAGCAGTTAATTGTTGCAACTATGGAGAGTGTCCAAATATGCTTAAACTGTATTGTATGACATCCACAAATATTCCATAAAAATATACATTTCAAAAAAGGACACTGGAAAGATAGCTCAGTGGTTAAGAGCACTGCCTTTCCTTTCAGAGGATCCACTGTCACTTCCCAGCACATACATGGAAGTTAGCAACAATGCCTAACTACACTTTCAGGGGATCCTACACCCTCTTCTCACCTCTGTGGGCACTGCGAGACACAGTGAACTTGCATGCATGCACGAGGAATGCTCATAGACATAAAATAGTAAATATTAAACAAACAAGGAGTTCATTCCTGGCACTGGACTTTTCCTTTCTAGCCTATGGTGTCTAGTAGGGGTGATATCTACCTGTGGTTGGATAAATCCTTTAATGTCTTGTAAATATATACATATATAAATATATATATATTGAGAGAGAAAGAGAAAGAGCTTAAAAATAATCTATATTGGTAGGCTTCAATATGACATTTTTTAAAATTGTTTTTTTTGAGACAGGTCTACTTGTAGCCCCAGCTGGCCTGCAGTCATTATGTAGACTAGGCTTGCCACAGTCTCACAGAGATCCACCTGTCGCTGCCCCTCCCCCACATTCCAAGTGCTGTGATTAAATGTCTGCAAAACATGCCTGGCTCTGTGACTTTCTCTGAAGGACTCAGTGTTAGTCATCCCTCTCCTGCCTCCTCCTCTGTGCTGCCCTCTCATCCCATCCCCTTAACCCTCCTACTCCATGATTCTTCTTTCCCATGGCCACTTACTACTTTCCTGGGATCCATGGATTCTCCACTTGAAACATGTGTATCTAATGAGGGAAAGCTGGTGTCCACTTATGAGAGCGAACATGGGGCCTTTGTCTTTCTTGTTTTCAGTAACCTCACTCAGGATGATTGTTTCCAGGTTCATCCATTCACTATGAATTTCAAAATTTCTTTTTTCTTAAGAACTAAGTAGGTATCAATGTTCCATACTTTCAATGTCTTTTCATCAGTTTATAGGAATCTGGATTGTTTCTGTTTTCTGGTTACTGTGACTAGAGCAGCAGTGAACATGTTTGAACAAGTATCTATGTAGTGGGATCTGGAGTGCTTTGGGTCGAGTTCCAAGCGTGGTGTCCCTGGATCATGTGGAAGATGTATTCTGAGGTTTTGAGGATTCTCCAAATCACTCCAAGGTGATTTCATAGTGGGGACAGCAGTCTGCAGTCACCCAACAGTGAGTAAGTGCTGCCCTTTCCCCACATCCTTGCCAGCGATTGTCATCTTTAGTTAATGGATCTTAGCCATTCTAACTGGAATAAGATGCAACGTCAAGGTTGTTTCAGTGAGAATTTCCCTGATGGTCAAAGATGTTAAACAACTTTTCAGTATTTTGCAGCCATTTGTGTTTCATCTTTGGGAACTATCTGTTCAATTCTTTGTACCAATTTTTAATTACTTTGATGTTTTTTTCTAGATGTTTAGTTTTTAAGTTTTTCACATATTGTAGATATGAACCCTGTATTCGCCATAAGCCTGAGAAAGATTTTCTTCCTATTCTTGAGGTGCACTCTTCACTCAAATGATGGTGTCTTTTGCTATACAGAAGCATCTTTGTTTTATGAGTTCCTGTTTGGCAGTTGTGGACTCCATGCCTGTGAAGTAGGAGTCTCCTTCTGAAAGTCTTTTCCTGTGCCTGTTACTTCTGGTATATTGCCTGCTTTCTCCTCCATAATATTCAGTGTATCAAGTCTTATGTTGAATTATTTCATGATCTGGAGTTAGGTTTGTGCATGGTGAGAGATAGGTATCTAGTTTCTTT
Source organism: Eospalax fontanierii (assembly GCA_035773235.1). Taxonomy (NCBI): domain Eukaryota; kingdom Metazoa; phylum Chordata; class Mammalia; order Rodentia; family Spalacidae; genus Eospalax; species Eospalax fontanierii. The sequence goes on along the minus strand of CM069532.1, from coordinate 82,719,241 downwards.
CTTCTCTATGTAGCAATCCACGTTGACTAGCTCCATTTCTTCAGTATATTGTCTGTTCTCCAGTGCGTGTGTGGAGAAAGAAGGGTATAGAGAGAAAATTATAAAACTTTAGTAAACTTAGGAGGCTGGACAGATGGCTCAGCAGTTGAGAGCTACTCATCAATTTCAGATGTAAGCCAGGAATCATGTCTCTGGCTTACAACTGCTTGTAACTCTACTTGCAGAGAATGTGACTTTCTCTTCTAGCCTCTGAGAGAAGTAAATACACAGGGTATTCGACCGAAGCCATATAAATACAAGTAAAGAAAAATAATGTTCTTTGTGAAAGTACACTTAGGAGGCTCAGGAATCTCCTTAACAAGGTTCACAGTGCTCCTCATCGACATTATATATGCATATTAAGATTAGCATATCAATGCTATCAAATACAGAACATGTTGACTCTGTAGCCTTGACGTTCCCCAGTAGTTGTTCAGGAACCTTTAAAGATGAAACTTCTGTGAGCCATTACTCTGTGGAGAGTTTTCAGAAATACAGCTGTGTTCCTGGCAAACATTATCTTGTCAGCCTTCACCGGATCTTCTGCAGTGTATTCACAAAATTAGACCTTGATAGAATTATTTCCTTTGAGTGTCGTACTCTCTGGTACGTATACACATGGAACAACCTGCCATTGAGAAAGTTCTAATTTGGAGAAATTTTGACTCCATCCCCAGGTTCAGTGTATGGAGGGTGTGAGACCCCTCGTAGGTTCCATTTACATGTAGTGCCGGGAAATGGCAGATGGAGGTGTGGCAGAGCTCCAGTTATGTGGAAGGAAATTTTGTCAACAACCTTATCCATGACATCTCATTTAGATTAATGCATTTCTGCCAAATGAAAGTGAAACCCAGTTTCATTCTGGAGGCACCAATGGGGACTCTGTATAGTAAACTGGATGAATGTGGGATGATGTTCACAAAGGCACTAGATTTCTATTGGCATTGTTGAGAGGTCTTCTGGGGAAAGAAGGCAAGGCCTGGCCAACAGTGATTTTGCTCCGATAAATGTCCATATGCAGCTTAAGGCTGCACTTCATGTTACTTTGTTAAAACTGAAGATGGAGATTCTAACTTGTACTGAAAGTGTTTGTCTTATAGTTCACCATTGTTGGTCACCAAGGGACATGCTGTAAATGTTTTGGCCTGATTTTTGTTCAGGTGTAATTTGTTATTTTTTGTATAATGTCTGAACATGAGATTGTATATCACAAAAGTCAAGGGAACAACCTTTTGTTTTCTGTTTTATCTTTCGAATTTTTTCAGAGTTTCAGAGATCAGATTCAGGTCATCAAGCTTGTGTGCCAAGGCCTTTACCTGCTGAGCCATATCTATGGAATGTGACCCCACAATTTTAATGGTTGGCAATAAATTTTGTCCCTTTCTCTTTAATTTTTGGAAGTCCTTGAAAATGTTAGGCAAAAAGTAACCTTGTTTTTCTTTGAGTTTCACAGCTGGTGGACACTCGCTGATTTTAATCACTGTTTCCTTGAGTACAAAATTGTATGGTGTCCTGATTCATGAATTTTTCTACATGAGTATAAAGAGAAAGCAGGAAATTTGTGCTCTTGCCTCCTGCCTTCCCTCATTCCAATCCTTTTTCCTTTCTTTTTCTTAGGATGGGTGTTTTGCTAGGTTTCATAGCATGATTTGACGTCTGGAAATCATGTGAACCTTCTGTCTCATTCACAGTCAGAGCTGTGTACACATGTCAACATGACTGCCTACACTGAGTTCTTTCTGAAGTACATTCTCACCTTTCTCTATTTAAAATATTCATATATTATATTTCCTTGAAATTTTAAACAATATTGTTATAGAGTCTTTAAATATTGAATATGTATCATATTTGTTATTTGCTTACGACTTTACAGTGGCTAGAATCATGACTCAGAGGTTAAGAGCACTGTCTCCTATTAAGAAACTGTGACAGTATGTGTGGATTGTGCCCACCAGGATAAGTCATTACACACAATATGTTATTACATGGGGTCACAGGATATGATCAAGTAGTTATCTCTGTGGGTCTTGACTATATCAATAGACCTTTGGAAGAGAACGTTTCATAACATACCATACAGGTTTGTACAGGTCATGTTTATTACTTATTTTCATGCTGTGTGTTCCAAATGAAAAATTTCCTCATACCGTAAAAAGTTAAAAATTGTGAGCAGAAATTTCCAAGGACAAGCAGTCCCTTGGATGCTAATTGCCCTCTCTTCTGACAGACTTTCTTAAGATAGGAAAGGGATATGTGCTGTAGAATGACAATTGTGATGGAGCAGCAGCACATCCTGTGTGCTATGCCCAGTAGTGAGAGGAGTGTCCCTCCAGTCCTCTTTCCTTTCAGAACAACTCAAAGCTTGCATTAGAATTTCTCTGTCGTGGATCAGAAATGTGTGGCTAGAACATGAATGTACAAACATGTTATCAGTGGAGTCTATGGAATGTTTAAGATTCTGTGACATTTGAGGATGTGGTAGTGAACTTGACCCAGGAAGAGTGGACTTTGCTGGAACCTTCTCGGAAGAATCTGTACAGAGATGTGATCCTGGAAACCTGCAGGAACCTCAGTTTTATAGGTAAAAATATTTTCTTGCCTTCCCTTACTGTATTAAGGAACAGGCATTTACATAAATTGATGTTCTTTTGTGATTTTGAATATGGAAAGGGAAGAGCTAAATACACAAATCAGGCATGAGTCATATACACTAAAGCTACAAACTAAGTTTTCAGTAATTTCTAATTCATTAAACTTTTCTTTGACCACATTTTAAGAAAGAGATGTGAAGCTGAGAATATTAGAGATATTTGTCAAAATGTTGGAAAACATATAAAGTAATTCAAAAAAGTAGAAGGAAACGTTCTCTGAGGTCATTTTTAAAAGATTTTAATTTATTCTAGTGTGTCTTTGTGTGTGTCTGTCTGTCTGTATTTTCAAATCTGTGTGCTTGTGCAAGATATTAAATGTGAAAGCAGTACTAGGAACATACATTAAAAATGTCACTATTTTATTATAGTTCTGTGAGATCTATATTATGGAACTAATTATCAATGTATTGAGTTTCTACCCACAGAGATGTGGCAGAAGAGGTAGAATTAGCTAATTTTGGAAACAGTATGGGACTTACACATTGTAATAAATGCTAGTAAATTTATGTTTGCTAATATGTTTGTCATTTTAACAGAAGTTCAATGATTGAGACATTCTCTGAGCATGAAGAAGATCATCACGATACAGAAACTGTCCCTTGGATAACAAATGCCAATATGATCATGAAAATTTCTGGTGACCTAACACCATACGAAAGTAATGTGTGTGGAAATGTTTCCATGCGTCATTCCCCCTTTAATAACCATCCTACCTCTCTCTCAGTATAAATCATATGAACATGAAGAATATGGAAATAAACCAGCAAACTCTAACTCCCTCACAAAGTGTCAAAGATATATGAGATCTCAAACTGTGGATGGACCTTTTGAATATAAGACATGTTTAAGTTCTTTTGATCTCCAACATTTGTTGGTAAAAGATCAAGAAACTCACAATGCAAGAAACCTCCACCAATGCAAAGAACCTAGAAAGGCCTCTGCTTGTGGCAGTTCACTTGACATATCTGGAGGAACTCAAACTGTAGGAAAGCATTGGGCTCCTTCCACTCTATGCATGTAAACAGTGTGGAAAAAACTTTAAATGATACACTCGCCTTCAAGAACATGAAAGAATTCATACTGGAGAAAAAACATATGCTTGTAAACAACGTGGAAAAGCCTTTAGTTGCCAGAGTTATCTTCAGTTACATGAAAGAATTCATACTGGAGGAAAACCATATGAATGTGAACAATGTGGTGAAGCCCTTACATTTCCTAGTTCCTTCATGTTACATAAATGAAGACATACTGGAAAAAATTCATATGAATGTAAACAATGTGGTAAAACCTTTGTAAGTCACACTTATTTTCAGTGACATGAAAGAATATATACTGGAGAAAAAACATATAATTTTAAACAATGTGGAAAAGCCTTTAGATGTCAGAGTTATCTTCAGTTACATGAAAGAATTCATACTGAATTTCTTATAAAACCTTATAAATGTAAACAGTGTGAGAAAGCCTGTGTATGTCCTTCTAATCTGCAGCGCCATGAAAAAATTCATACTGGAGATAACCTACATGAATGTAAACAATGTGGAAAAGCCTTTAGACATCGATAATATCTTCAGTTACAGGAAAGAATTCATACTGGCGAAAAACCATATGAATGTAAACAATGTGATAAAGACTTTACATTTCCTGGTTCCTTCATGTTACATAAATGAAGACTTCTGGAGAAAATACATATGAATGTAAGCAGTGTGGTAAAGCCTTTTTATGTCCGTCTCATCTGCAACACCATGAAAAAATACATACTGGAGGAAAACCATATAATTGTACAGAATGTGGAAAAGTCTTTAGATGTCAGAGCTATCTTTGGTTACATGAAAGAATTCATACTGGAGAAAATCCTTATAAATGTAAACAGTGTGGTAAAGCCTTTGTATGTTCATCTTTTCTACAATGCCATGAAAAAATTCAGACTGGAGATAACCCACATGAATGTAAACAGTGAGGAAAAGCCTTTAGACTTCTGTATTATCTTTACTTACAGGAAAGAATTCATACTGGTGAAAAACCATATGAATGTAAACAATATGGAAAAGACTTTAGATGTCACAGTTATCTTCAGTTACATGAAAGAATTCATACTGGTGAAAAACCAAATGAATGTAAACAATTTGGTAAAGCCTTTATATATCCTACTTCCCTCATGTTGTGTAAAAGAAATCATACTGGAGAAAAACCATATGAATGCAAACAATGTGGTAAATCCTTTAGATTGAAGCATCATCTTCAAAGGCATGAAACAATTCATACTGGAGAAAAGCCCTATATATGTGACCAAAGCGGTAAAGTCTTTAGATTGTAGTATTATATTCAAAACCGTGAAAAAATTCATACTGGAGAAAAATTGTGTGAATATAGAGAGTGTCGTAAAACGTATAGATTTAACAGGGATCTTCAAAGACATGAAAAATCCCATATGGGATAGAAACCGTATGATTGTACAGAATGTGTTAAAGCCATTACACTCTACAGATACCTTCAAGAACATGAAAGAAGTCATACTGCAAAGAAACCCAGTGCGAGGAAACAGTGTAATAAAGGCATTAGATGTAATAATTGTCTTTAAAGACATGTAACAACACATATCGGAGAGAAACCCTGTGGATGAAAACAATGTGGGAAAGCCTTTAGCTGTCACAGGTGTCATACTGGAGAAAAACCACATGAATGGAAACAATGGTAACGATGTCACAGTGATGGCCACAGAGTGGACAAGTGGATGTTAGACAAAACCTTGTGAACAGGAGCAGTGTGGAGAAGCCTTTAGACATCCCAGCCATCTTTTCTTGAGAAAAATTCATATTTTCAAAAACCTATTAAGGGAAACAGTGTGGTAAAGCCTTTAAATCTAACAGATATCTACCATTCTGGGAAAATTTACATTAGATCAAAACCCAATGAATGAAAGCAACGTAAATTCTACTTAAGTTACATGAGAAGATTCAGTCTGGAGGTAAACTGTCAGTGCAATGAATGTGGAGAATATTACATTTCACAGTAGAGTACAGTAACAAGGGGAACTGAATCATGGCAAAGAACCTACAAGGATAGAGCAGCTTCACAGCACAGTGCTCTGTCAAGTCAAATAACTTATGGGAGAAAATTCCTAGAAATTTAAAATCCAAGTGTTGTTAATGTTTTGTTTAAGTTCACTTCAGTTATGGATAAAAACTCACTCTCAAACTTCTAGGAATATAAACAACAGGGGAAAAGATCAAACTTTCACAGTTCCAAGCAGCAACAGTGTTGTAGGAAATTGTTCCTGGGGACACCCGAACAAATGTCCCCTCACGTGAGATAGGAAACTAATGACATGGAAAAGAAATTGTGTCAAAGTCCAGATTAAGTGAGCCAGCAAATACTTCCTAGAGCATGGACCATCACAGACAGCTGCATCCCCAAAAAGCTTATTCAGCCCAAGTGATGACTCATGGACACTGCAACCCTGACATGTTACACCCAATTACGTTTAGTTGGTGTGTGTGCATCACAGAAATGAGTACCCCTGTCATGGTCAATTATGTATATACTGGAGTTGGATGAAATCCTTGTTTGCAGCTTCACCTGTCCCTCAATTGCCTGGTAATGCTTGTGAGAGGCTGTGTGCACACCTAGAGGGTATATTTGCCTCTGTCACTAATTGGCATAGGTAGTATATTGTGTGTTTGCCAGTATTTAAGAGACTAATGTGTTTACATATGTGCCCTGTCAAAATACCTAGAGCCAGGCTTTGATTGTGGGTAGGAAAAACATGTGACTGGCACCTAGGTAAAGCTGTCTTCGGAAACAGCTGTGTTTCCTGCCTGCTTGTGTTGTCTTCTTAGTGCTGAGTGTGGAGTCTCCCGTGGCTGCCTCTGTTGCTATTACACTCCTCTGCTGATGGACTAGATGCACTGGTCTTCCAGTATGGACTAAATGGAAGCAAAGTCAGGAAATTTCCAGTCGTGTCTGCCAGAATGGAAGTGCTGAGGCATCTACCTGTGTGGACTGAGCAGCTTCTGGGGTGTCCCCTCGGTCTTGCACATAGACATGCTGGACAAGTAGTCCCACTGTGAGCTAATCTACTGGACCTGCTGTCATGGCACAATCCATTATTTCTGTTCCTCCACAGCATTGTTTGTTGCATAGATTCTGGTAATGGTGGCTTGTGGTGAAAAGAAAATTGATGGATGGTGATCTTCCACTGTCCGGGTTTTTCTGTTAGATACACAATTCTCTGCATTATTCTGGTATACCAGATAAACTGAACCAGAGAAATAACTTTTTTTAACAAATATAAGTTCTGTTTGTTACACAGGAATGTAAAGCTCAAAGAAGCTGGTATGTCCATTTCATTGTGAAAATTAAAATATCTCCAGGACAGTCATATTTTGCTTGTGTTTACATAGAAATTTTTAAAAATTCATTTTTATCATATGTGTATTGGTGTTTTATCTCTATGGATGCAAGTGCACCCATGTTGTGCAGGGCCTCCACAGGTCAGAAGCAGGTTTTGGGTCCCCTAGAGCTGGATGATTAAGGATAAAAGACTATCATGTTTAGATACAAATGAATTTTCTATGTTGGTTTTGTGCTAATATAGGGATAGTTCCAAACTGGAAATAGGTAATAATGTAGCAAATCCAGAAAGTTTTCAATTGACACTGCATGTGTTTGGAAGTCACAAAGTGCTTTACAAGAGAGAAAAGTGAAGGATGGTATGTAAGGATCATACTCATTATAGGTAACAGAGATTATTACTAGAATTTTTTTTTTTTCTAATCAGAGTACTCTAGGCATCACTTTTCTATTTTGCCTCTTGGAACATTTGTGAAAATAAAACAATCCAAAATAGCCTGGCAAATATAAATTGAAAAATGAGCCCAGTTGATAACTTGAGACTGCAAGATTATACTCCTTGACTGATCAGTCTCTGCCATGTCACTGTAATCCAAATATGAAGAGAAGTTTCTAGAGGAGGTGTGATTACCATAGATGCATTGTATGAAAAAGAACTGTTAATGGAATTCTTAAAGAAATAAAGGCTATACCCCCACCTCTTGAAAATAAGTGGTCACTACAGAGGGGTATTGTTAAATTACTTAATTTGAGGATGGTCCTTCAACTCCAGTGAAGGCTGAGCATAAAAAATAATGGTGCCCAAGATATGGCAGTGTGAACCCCTTAGATGGCACATACACATTCTATTGTTTCGTTTACAAAGGTCAGGTTCCATTTAAAAGTGCCCCAGCCAGCAGGGCAGCAACATGAGCACGAGTCTTCAGAAACCTGGAATGAAAAGGACAAGAGGCACACAGAGGGCTGGCAAGATGGTGTTTTCTGATCAAGACAACAAATCTTTATTTTTTACAAAGCTTTTATATACTACTGCTGCAAGGGGATAGGCGGGGCGTAGTGGGCTAGGGTTGCTAAGAGACAAATAGCCAGATGTTCCAGGAGCCAAGGGCATGTGTAGGGCGGATACAGGTGGGGGAACTTGTTTGTCTAGACAGTAAGAAAGTCTAAAAGGCAGTTAAGAAACTCTAAGTTAAAGCAATTGGTGTCAACATGTCTCAGGATGTTACATTTGCAGGAAGGCAAGGCATCCTCAGGATGTTTAGTACATTTGCAGGAAGGTAAGACAGAGGTCACTTGAATCCTGGCATCTACTCCCTTTTACTAGAAAATTAAAAAGATCAATGCTTGGTCCCTAAGCGGTGGTAATGCCTGCAAATGGAGAGAAAGATAGAGACCTAATCCCCATAACCTGTTGAAGGCAATCATGTCTTTTGCTGGGGAGAGGTTTTAAGTTATTTTTTGACATGAATCTCTGTGCAGTTAGGCATGCCTTTAACAGACCCCGACATACCCAGTTTTGGGTATTCTCTTTGCAGTACTTTGTCTGACACTCAAGTAATGGCAGCCTTTAAGCTCATGAGTTATGGGGCAGCTCATGTGCTAGTCTGTCTTAGGGCTCCCCAAGACCCCAATCCTCTAAATCCAATCTATGATAATGTACCTGAATGGGTTTCAATGCCATGGAGTCAAGCTGCTCTTGTACAAAGGTCATGACTCTGTTAAGTACCCAAGGTCCAGAGCTGACAAGCAATAAGAATCCAATAAAAGGGTCTGGATAAACCCCATAAATTTGTTAAACATAACTGATTGTCATTTCCTGTTCTGACTAACACACAGGAATCATTTACTCCCTGATAAATATTTGCATTAATATATGGTGTTAGGCCTGTTTTTACATTGTTTTTAGTCTCCCGGGGGTTTAGGCATTTTGGCCTCCCCCCACATCTGTCCCAGTCACCAATGTCCCAGTTCCCTCCGGCCAAGTAGTTCAGGCCACCAAGTGTCGGTGTTGTGAAGGTGGCCGTCTGGTTGGCCATCTGTGAGGTGGTGCTGGACTTGATTCTCCATTGGACTGTAGCCTGTTGTTGGGTGTTGGAGGTCTGTCCTGTCCAATGCCAAGTTGAACTCCATCATTATCCATAGTAGGTCTTTGGTAGTCATGGCAACCTGTGAAAGAAGACATGGGCCTCAGAGGGTTTTGCCTCCTGGACTAAGGGGTTAAATTTTTCTCTTTCCTTTTCTTAGTCCTTTTTGGTCTTTGGTTTTGCAATATTTTAAATTTTTTGGCCAGGATCAAAAAAGGCTGTGGCTCATCCATAGGGAACATAGAGCTATGTACCTTTGGTAGCTGTTCTTGTTTACTCCAATGTCTGACAAATTTAAGTTCGATTTTGGATTTTTGAAAAATTAAACAATACTAGTTGGAGCTGAACTTGGGGTCACAGGCTCTCTTTCCCCCTTTTTGTTTTTATAATTGTGCTCCATGATAGCTTGTCCCTGTGGGTTGAGAGGTTTTTATTTTTTGGAGCAAGCCTGATGTGGCAAAGCATTGGAGAAAGTGGGATTCCCACCAATCAATATTTTTAATATAAAAACGAAACATATATTTGTTATTTAGACCATTTAAACCATTACCTTAGAAATTTTAAGATTTACATACATAAGTTTTTCTCATCTTTTTATATAACAACACATTGACTTAAACCTTTAATCACTTGCATAGACTTTTTTATTTGTTATATTAAACTTTACAGGTATATAGGTGACCTATAGTTATTTTTTTCCCTAAATACAGGAGGAGATCATTTACGATTAGGGCAAAATTATATATAGCTGATGAACTTTCGTAAATAGACACAACTGAAGTCATGAGGGTGGCAGTTATTTGACTCAGAAATGCTGTGTAACATTATCTTAATAACACTTTATAAAATCTTTTTTACTTTATCTATTTTAGTAGAATGGTTTTACTCTGAGGCTGTTTTGTTCTTTTTGTTGTTGTTGTTAAACAGCACATGATGATCTATTAATATTATTTAAACAAAGAGGCATTTGTTTCTTTTTAGGAATTAACTCAGTGATTTTTGCATTGTACAGGAGAGTTGTTAAAATAAAAACATCTGTTCTTCTTATAATTTGTATACATTTATCAAGACAGGCATGTCTTTTTTTCTGTTGGGTCACTTAATCCAGAACAGAAGTTGATTAATTAAAACAGAATATTTAATATTAAGATATTGGTTTACTTAGTATTTTTGATCTTGTGAGCCCATGGATGCTCGGTGAGCACCCAAGATCAAGCATGACTAGGCTGATAGGAGTTTTTGTCCTTACCACTGTCAGACCTGAGTTCCTCTCTGGCTATTTGATGTATCCCCAAGGCATGAAAACTTATACTCATAATTAATTAGTTTGTTTATTTATGTTAATCATAACCTGAGAGATTTAATAAGTTACAAACCTTTTTTTTTAAACTAAACAGGAGGCAAGACTACTAGCTCACAGGGTACTTTCTTTGTCTGGATTAGAAAAAACATATTATAATTTACCATGTAAAATTTGCACTAGACACCCATAATAAGGAACATAGAAAACAATCGTGCCTAAAGGAACCTGCAAAGAGTTAATTTAAAAAAATGTTTTTCTCTTTTAGTTTGTTTAGGACATTGTTAGAAACTGAAAATCAGTGATGTTCAAGGACATGGAAGTTTCCTTTAGAAACTGACAAATATAAAACAATGTAAAATTTTAAACAATTACTTTTTTTTGAAATTAGTAAATATATTATAAAGATGTCAAAATCCAAAATAATTTCCTTTAAAAACAGATAAAGATGTTATATAAATGAATATCAGCATTTAAAAGTTTCTTGTGAAAACCAGTAAATATATACAAAGTCTGTGTGAGAAGCTCTTGCCTTTCTATGATCCCATCAAGAATTTAAAATGAAAACCAGGACAAAAACATAGATTGCAATAGGATTAGAACATGTGATTAAATGTCTGTGGTCCAGGAGATCCCCAGATTATTATGATTTAGAACCAGTAAATTCCAGAGTTTGGCCATTTTGAATTATGCCATGTGGCTGGATTAAGATGGTGGCAAGGTAGAGCAGGTTAATGCCATTTTGAAAATTTTTGTTTAAGGTGATTGTCACCATATTGATGAAATTACACACTTAAGATATGGAGACCAGACCACATAGAAACCTCTTTTTTACTTTTAGAAGGCACCCAGTTAAATCTTCTATACTGCATGGTATATGACATTTTTGTTTACAAAAGCTTAAAATGCTTAGCTCTAGTTAGAAGAGCGGCTGTCTTGGGACCATGAGATGTAATAACATTTAAAGCAGCAACCAGCGCTACACCTTGAGTATACAAGGAAGATGAATAATAACCTGTTGAAATTAGTTTATCCCTTAGTTATCCTCAACAGCACAATGTCCTTACACTGAGGCTGTATTGTTCTTCTTATTACTTGCTGCAGGGTCAGGTGGCCAGCCTCAGCCTGTAAAATTCTTGAAGAACATCCTGAAACAGGGTTGACTCTGAACCAAGATGGCCAATTCAGCTCTAGAGTCAATCTCTCAGTGTTATCAAAGATTTACACACAAAGATTTATTTCTTTTAAACTCAGTGGTTTACATGGGACAAAAGAGCTATTGAATTCCCTCTTCCCTTGGTTCCTATGACAAACTGTTGTACCCTTTTTGAAACTATTTTTTTGTCTTTGTTTCTTAAGTTGTACCTAATATCTCCCAAATGAGTTTTACATAGGCAAAACATATGTAACAGAGCATAACACCATGCTAAATCAAACACAAACAAGGTCTAACACAGCATGGAAAGATTTTATCCCTTTGTACCAATTTTCACAACTGATCCGTGTTGGGTACAGTAGCATGGATAAGAGCCATCGAGTTAGTCAGCATTTTACTATATTGCTCTTTATTTTTTCCTTTTTTGAGCCATTCACTGTCCTAGAGCACTTAGATGGAGCATTTTTTTATCCTTTACTAGTCCACTGAGGCTGGCTCAAGCTGCCTGGCCCTGCACACAGCCAAGGAGAAATTTGATACCTGTGTGCCTTTTGTGAACTGACTCTCTGTCAAAATCTTCCAGAAGCCCCTTAGCACAGAAATTGGGTTTTGGCCAAAGTTTTCTTAGGATCTGGGGCTCACCACTAATCCTGCCACATTTGTCTTTGAGTAACCCAAGTTGACTGTTTCTCTGCTCTATCTTTCTTAGGTCTCCTCTAGATTGCTTAGCATTTTACAGACATTCTTCACATGCTGGTCTAAGTCATTTAGATCTTCCAAAACTTCTCCAGCTTCATAAAGATCCTGTAACATCAACAGACTGAGCAAAGGCACCAATCTCTAGGTACCTGTTGAATCAAGTTCTTCTTTAAATCCATGATGAATGCAGTCCTATCTGGCTCAGTGAACTGGACTCCATACATAGCTTTCCTCATATCTAGTTCTCTGTGTAGTGCCTGTCCCTCCACTACTGTCCTCCAGCTCCTCATATCCATGGGAACCTCTACTAGTGATAACCAAGTGTCTCTAATGGCTTGTACAAGACAGCCCATCAGGGACTGATTCCCCCTTTACTGGCTCAGGTTATACATACAGCCTGTGTCTCAAGGAGTAATGAGAGGTTATATTGCTCAGCTTTTCTGCTTCTGCAGCACTCTAAGTAATTCCATCTGCTTCATGCCCCACAGCCTTACAAGCCAGGAGGTGAGAGGCTCCTTCATTACTTGTCTGAATGTCTTCCCTAGTTTCAACAGTCCCAGTGATAAGCATTCTAGGATTGCATAGTCTCTCACATCAGAACACTGTTCAGACTCCCATTAGTATGCTGAATCATGGATTTTCCCTTTCTCTGTATTAAAGGTTGAACCTGATGGGTATCTCAGGATATTTCTAGGTTGCTCCCTTCCTCATCAGTACCTGACTTCTCCCATGAGTTTCAATTATGGTGTCTGAGGATGAGCTATGTACTATCGATCTAATCTGTCCTCATCTGGGCTGTGACTCAACCTGGAACAGGAGAGTCAAGGTTGCCTCTGCAGCTGCCACACTCCCATGCCATATAAAGTTGGCTATAGACTTTCGGCTGTTCTCACAGCATCTCCATACACCCATGGTGGAACCTATTGATGAAGCAGGCGAGCAAGTCCATACTTCCTAAAACAGGACTGCCATCTTGGAATTTCCTGCACATCATTCTCTTAGGTGATTTACTTAGTTCCACACATCACTATGCACTGCTCTACCCACGCCACTGCCACTATCCCACCAGCCCTATGGGGATAGCCCACCACACCAAAATTTCTTCTCTAAACATTCTGCCCTTACCAAGCTGCCCATCAATTTTTGGTTTCTTTCCCCACATCACAGAAAACATCACTGCTATTCTGAAAATGATCCTCTGTTTTGTCCTATTCTGCAAACTATTGCAATTATACTTAAAATTCCTTTTGGGAAGCTCAAACCACGTTTAGCCTCCTCCTCCCTTGGTTCCAATGTCAACGTGAGATACAATTTTCCCAAACTTCAGTCTGGGAAGCTAGTGAGTTTATTAGGCTTAAAGAACAGTGGCTGGGGGTTTACTTACAGGAATGTGAGTGCTCCCCCACTAAGGCTTGCTAGAAATTCTCCATCCAGGCTGGATCATGACTTCCCCAGTGCTGGGGTAAGAGAGCCTCCTTACGGCTTCCCCTGCTTATATACTTAGTCCCTCCCCATGTGCAACTAGGGCCAAGTGGTTACACCAAGGGAGGCCCTAAAGATATGTATATCAAGGAAGCCATGGGTCAGTGTCTCCTGCCATTTTGTGTCTCAGGAAAGTCACCATCCACACATGGGAGTTTCCAGTGTGGCCTTAGGAGAGGAGCATCCCCATTCCTGTATGTCAACCCTCAGTACAGCTCTGTAAGCCCAATAAGCTCACTGGTACCCAGACTGTACTTAGCAGAATCAAGCCTGTTTGTCCCAGGGACCTAGGGAAGGAGGAATAAGGTTGTTTATACCTCCCAGAAGGAATTTCAACCACACATATCCAAACCACAATGTAACCTTAATTCTGGAACCAAATGTGAGTGAGCATGCTCAAGGAACACAGATTTAGCTTACCTCAAATCGCATATGCCCAACTCATTACAGTAGCATGAATTTTCCTCCCTTTCTGTACTAATAGAATAAAGTTATATTCCAAGGACTATGAAATATATTTGTGGTAACATCACAGAAACATACTACATATCGATGTGGGGAGAAGTCTGTAACAGAATACAAGTGCTATTTGATGGTATATTAGTCTTTTGGTATGTGAAAAGTATGAGGAACCATTGCTGTGAAGCCCAGGTAGCAATCTGGATCTCACAAACAGATCATTAGTGTCAAGAGTCTAAATGTAGTTTCCTTCCTCTGGGGTTTTCCTGGATCATTTGGAAAGGAAAGGGTCATGTTAAGTAGGACAAGAAGCCATGTATAAATGGTACTTTCAACTGCTTGTCTCGTCATTTAAAAACAAATCTTTACTGAAATACACTGTTGCAATAAGTGTGTCAATAACTGACTATCACTCTTCCTCTTCAAATAATATTTTGTTTACAAGGAATAGAAGAAAGAACACAAGGCACTACCTCTTTACATTGCCATGCTCAAATCCTCAAGATTTCATTCCTCATTCTCAGTGGTTACAGATACAGTCAAGTGGTGCTTTGAAGGATTAAGATGGAATTCCAAAGAAAGCAGGAGCTGAACTGACAAAGATACAGGTTCCTAGAGATATAAGAGATCCCCTAGAAACATCAGTCTGAGACCTCTGGGTCCTACCATGTGTCTCTGAGAGCACCATCAACCACAAGATGGGTATGAGTAGCCAGGTGTTTCTAGTACTAGACTGGGGGCTGATGTCACTTAATTTGCAATGACTTCTACAGGGGAATCTCTGCAATTAAATTTTGAATGTCTGACCTCAGAACTGCATGAACTAGCAGGCTTCAGAATCCTACCAGTTGCAATATAATCATCTCTGTTCAGAATATCTAAAAAGATAAGCTGTTAGTGATTTCTCGAGTTACAGCCAATATAAGGGGGTTTTCTATTCAGATTTAGTTTGGGTCAGAATAATAATAATACCACACCCATTTATTACACAGAGTAAGCTTACACACATTTTGAAGGTCACTGCTTATGGCAAATACATCCTGAAGTTTCCCAGGGAAAAGTAAACCGAAAATGATCATCTCTGACATTACACACTTACTTGACTCACAACTTTAGCCAAGATCTCACACCCACTATATATATATACAAAGAACACTCCTGGAAAATAGATCCATACCCATCAGTTAAACAGGAGAAATATTAGCATACACTATTTAGTATTTAGAAACATTTGTCCAGTAAGGTATTTGTTATTGTCAACTGAAGTAACCTTATTTTTTGTGCGCATGCACACATTCATGTCTCCATGCATGTGCAGAGGTACTTGTTGGAGGTCAGGGACAACCTCGAGGTAATTCCCCACCTCAGACCTTGTTTAGACTAGGCTCTCTGTATTTCCCACTGAGTACAGCAGGCTCTACAGCATATGGACTCCAGGTGTTCTGCTTCTGCCTCCTACAGGAACACAGGTATGTTTGATGGGAATGTGCACTGCTGTGACTGAGTTCATGAAGATAAACTCTCAGGATTTTAAACACATGTCATCAGCTCTTAAGCCCATCTCTCTAGCCCACATACTTTCAGGATACTTCTGATATTTTAAAGACTGAGAAAGGGAGCAAATTTCCCTCTAGTGAATAGCACTGAGTAATTTTAGACAACCTTCAGTGTTTTGCTGACTGAAAAGATATGCAAGTAAATGCCAGAAAATATTTATATCCTTTAGAAGAAAAAAATTTAGTAAAATCTTATTATCCTTTTAATGGAACCTGACCTTTGTACATGAAACAACCGAATGTGAATGTTCCAGATCTCGGGCTCCATTACTTTTTACGCTCAGCCTTCACTGCAGTTGAAGGACCATCCTCACGTTAAGTAATTTGACAATATCCCTCAGTAGTGACCACTTATTTTCAAGGGGCTGGTGGTGAAACCTGTATTTCTTTTAGCATTCCATTAACAGTTCTTTTGCAAACACTGCATCTGTAGTAATCACTCCTTCTCTTGAACCTTCTCTTCGTATTTGGATTACTGTGACGTGGCAGAGACTGATCAGTCAAGGAGTATAATATTGCAGTCTCAAGTTATCAACCGGGATCGTTTTTCAACTTATATTTGCCAAGCTGTTTTGGACTGCCTTATTTTTGCAAATGTTCCAAGAGGTAAAATAGAAAAGTGATGTCTAGAGTAGTCTGATTAGTAAAAAACAACCAAAACAAAACAGAAAAAACAAAGAACCTAGTAATAATCTCTTACCTATGATGAGTGTGATTCTTATCGTCCTTCAATTTTCTCTCTTGTAAAGCACTTTGTGACTTCCATACACATGCAGTGTCAGTGAGAAGCTTGCTGGATTTGCTTCCTTATTTCCTATTTCCAATTTGGAACAATCCATATATTAGCACTAAACCACAATAGAAAATTCATTTATATCTAAATGTAACAGTATTTTATCCTTAATCAACCAGCACCAGGGGATCCAATACCTGCTTCTGACCTGTGCAGGCCCTGCACCACATGGGTGCACTTGCATCCATAGAGATAAAACACCAATACACATACAATAAAAATGAATTTTAAAAAATTTCTATGTGAACACAAGCAAAACATAACTGTGTGGAGATATTTTAATTTTCACAATGAAATTGAACATATCAGTTTGTTTGAACTTTAAGTCCCTTTGAAATAGACAGAAATTATATTTGCTAAAAAAAAATTATCTCTCTGGTCCAGTTTATCTGGTGTACCAGAATAATGCAGAGAACTGTGTATCTTACATAAAAACCCTGACAATGGAAAATCACCATCCATCAATTCTCTCTTACCACAACCCCCCATTACCAGAATCTATGCAACAAAAAATGCTGTGGAGGAACAGAAACAACAGAATGTGTATACGCCATGACAGTGGGTCCAGTAGATTAGCTCACAGTGGGACTACTAGTCCAGCATGTCTATGTGCAGGACCCAGAAGACACCCCAGAAGCTGCTCAGTCCACAGATAGATGCCTCAGCACTTCCATTCTGGCAGACACGACTGGAAATTTCCTGGCTTTGCTGCTATTTAGTCCATGTTGGAAGACCAACGGACCTGCAGACTATCAGCGGAAGAGTGTAGTAGCAACAGCAGCAGCCACAGGAGACGCCACACTCAGCACAGAGAAGACAGCACACGTGGGCAGGAAACACAGCTGTTTCTGCAGACAGTTTTATATAGGTGCCAGTCACATGTTTTTTTTACCCACAACCAAAGCCTGGCATGGTGTATTGACAGGACACATATGTAAGCACATTAGTCCCTTAAGTGCTGGCAAACACACAGTATACTACCTATGCCAATCAGTGACAGAGGCAAATATGCACTCTACGTGTGGACACCGCCTCTCATAAGCATTACCAGGCAAGTAAGGGACAGATGAAGCTGCAGACAAGGCTTTCATCCAACTCCAGTATATATGTAATTGACCATGACAAGGTACTCATTTCTCAGTGATGCATATACACCATTGGGTGTAACATGTCAGGGTTGCAGTGTCCATGAGTTATCGCTTGGGCTGAATAGGCTTTTTGCAGATGTAGCTGTCTGTAATGGTCCATGCTTCTGACTGAAAATATTTGCTGGCTCACTTAATCTGGACTTTGATACAATTTCTTTTCAATGTCATTAGTGTCCTATCTCAGGTGAGTGGACATTTGTTTGGGTGTCCCCAGGAACAATCTCCTGCAACACTGTTGCTGCTGGGAATTGTGACAGTTTGATCTTCTCCCCTGTTGTTTATATTCCTAGAAGTTTGAGAATGAGTTTTTATCCATAACTGAAGTGAACTCAAATAAAACATTAACAACACTTGGATTTTTGCAATTCTAGGAATTTTCTCCCATGAGTTATTTGACCTTGACAGAGCACTGTGCTGTGAAATTGATCTATCCTTGTCTTGAGGAATTTTAACAACTAGAGGCCATGTTCACTCACACAAGGTTCTTTGCCATGATTCAATTCCCCTTATTACTGTACTGTACTGTGAAATGTAATACTCTCCACACTCGCACTAACAGTTTATCTGCAGATTGAATCTTCTCATGCAACTCAAGATAAAAGTAGCATATGTAGGGTTTACATTGCTTTCGTTCATTGCGTTTTGATCTAATGTAAATTTTCCCAGAAAGGTAGATAATTGTGAGATATATGTTAGATTTAAAGGCTGTTTCCCTTCATAGGTTACGAACACATGAATTTTCTCAAGTAAAGATGGCTGGGATGTCTAAAGGCTTCTCCACACTGCTCCTATTCACAGGGTTTTCTCTAATATCAACTTGTCAACTCTGTGGTCATCACTGTGACTTCTTTACCATTGTTTCCATTCATGTCGTTTGTCTCCAGTATGATACCTGTGACAGCTAAAGTTTTTCCCACATTGTTTTCACCCACAGGGTTTCTCTCCAATATGTGTTGTTACATATCTTTAAAGACAATTATTATATCTAATGCCTTTATTACACTGTTTCCTGGCACAGGGTTTCTTTCCAGTATGACTTGTTTCATATTATTGAATGTATCTGTACAGTGTAACGGCTTTAATACATTCTGTACAATCATACAGTTTCTGTCCCATATGGGTTTTTTTCATGTCTTTGAGGATCCCTGTTAAATCTATACGTTTTACCACACTCTCTATATTCACACAATTTTTCTCCAGTATGAATTTTTTCATGGTTTTGAATATAATCCTACAATCTAAAGGCTTTACCACATTGTTTATATACATAGGGCTTTTCTCCAGTATGAATTCTTTCATGTAACTGAAGATAACTCTGACATTTAAAGGCTTTTCCACATTGTTTACAATTATATGGTTTTTCTCCAGTATGTATTTTTTCATGGCGTTGCAGCTTAGATGGACATACAAAGGCTTTACCACACTGTTTACATTTATAAGGATTTTCTCCAATATGAATTCTTTCATGTAACTGAAGATAACTCTGGCATCTAAAGGCTTTTCCACATTGTTTACACTTATATGGTTTTTCTCCAGTATGAATTCTTTCATATTCTTGAAGGTGACTGTATCGTTTAAAGGTTTTTCCACACTGTTTACATGCATAGAGTTTCTCAACACTCTGGATTCTTTCATGTCCTCGAGGAGAAATAGAAGGAGCCAAATGCTTTCCTACAGTTTGAGTTCCTCCAGATGTGTCAAGTGAACTGCCATAAGCAGAGGCCTTTCTAGGATCTTTGTATTGGTGGAGGTTTCTTGCATTGTGAGTTTCTTGATCTTTTACCAACAAATGTTGGAGATCAAAAGAATTTAAACATGTCTTATATTCAAAAGGTCCATCCCCAGTTTGAGTTCTCATACATCTTTGACAGCTTGTGAGGGAGTTAGAGTTTGCTGGCTTATTTCCATATTGCTCATGTTCATATGATTTGTACTGAGAGTGAGAGGTAGCATGGTTATTAAAGGGGGAATGACTCACGGAAACCTTTCCACACACATTACTTTCACATGGTGTTAGGTCACCAGAAATGTTCATGATCATATTGGCATTTGTTATCCAAGTGAAAGTTTCTCTATCCTAATGATCTTCTTCATGCTCAGAGAATGTCTCAAACATTGAATTTCTGTTAAAATGACAAACATATGAGGAAAGTAAATTTACTAGCATTTATTACAATGTGTAGGTCCCATACTCTTCCCAAAATTAGGTAATTTTACGCCTTCTGCCACATCTTTGTGGGTAGAAACTCAATACATTGATAATTAGTTCCATAATATACTTCCCACAGAGCTATAATAAAATAGTCACATTTTTAATATATGTTCCTAGTACTGCTGTCACATTCAATTTCCTGCACAAGCACACAGATTTGAAAACACAGAGAGACACACACACAGACACATTAGAATAAATTAAAATCTTTTAAAAATGACCTCAGAGAATGTTTCCTTCTACTTTTTTGAATTACCTTATATGTTTTCCAACATTTTGACAATCATCTCTAATATTCTCATCTTCACATCTCTTTCCTAAAATGTGGTCAAAGAAAAGTTTAATGAATTAGAAATTACTGAAAACTTAGTTTGTAGCTTTAGTGTATATGACCCATGCCTGATTTATGTATTTAACTCTTCCCTTTCCATATCAAAATCACAAAAGAACATCAATTTATGTAAGTGTTTGTTCCTCAATACACTAAGAGAAGGTAAGAAAATATTTTTACCTATAAAAGTGAGATTCCTGCAGATTTCCAGCATCACAACTCTGTACAGATTCTTCTGAGAAGGATTCAGCAAAGTCCATGCTTCCTGGGTGAAGTTCACCACGACATCTTCAAATGTCACAGAATCCTAAACATTCCATAGACTCCAGTGATAACATGTTCATACTTTCATGTTCTAGCCACACATTTCTGATCCATGACAGAGAAATTCTAATGCAAAGTTTGGGCTGTTCTGAAAGGAAAGAGCACTGGAGGGATGCTCCTCTCACTACTGGGCACAGGACACAGGATGTGCTGCTGCTCCATCACAATTGTCATTCTACAGCACATATCCCTTTCCTGTCTTAAGAAAGTCTGTCAGAAGAGAGGGAAATTAGCATCCAAGTGCCTGCTTTTCCTTAGAAATTCCCGCTCACAATTTTTAACTTTTTGTGGCATGAGGGAATTTTTCATTTGGAACAGACAGCATGAAAGAAAATAATAAACATGACCTATACACACTCTACTGTATATTATTAAACGTTCTCATCCAAAGATCTATTGATATAGACAAGATTCACAAAGATAGCTACTTGATCATATCGTCAGACCCCAAATAATAACAGACATTATGTGTAATGACTTATCTGATGGGCAGAATCCACATACTGTTACACTTTCTTAACAGCAGACATTGCTCTTAACCACTGAGTCATGTTTCCAGCCCTTGTAAAGTTGTAATCAAATAACAAACATGATACATATTCAATATTTAAAGACTCTATAATGATAGTGTTTAACATTTCTAAGAAAGTCATATATGAATATTTTAAATAGAGAAAGGTGAGAATGTACTTCAGAAAGAACTCAGTATCAGCAGTCATGTTGACATGTGTACACAGCTGTGACAGTGGATGAAACAGAGGGTTCAGATGATTTCCAGACTTCAAGTCAGACTATGAAACCTAGCAAAACACCCATCCTAGGAAGAAGAAAGGAAAAGGATTGGAATGAGGACAGGCAGGAGGCAAGAGCACGAAAGTTCCTGCTTTCTCTTTATACTCCTGGAGAAAAATTCATGAATCAGGAAACCATACAAATTTGTACTCAAGAAAACAGTGACTAAGATCAGCAAGTGTCCACCAGCTGTGAAACTCAAAAAACGACAAAGTTATGTTTTGCTTAACACTTTCAAGGACTTCCAAAAATTAAAGACAAAGGGACAAAATTTATTGACAACCATAAAAATTGTGGGGTCACATTGCACAGATATAGCTCAGCAGTAAATTCCTTGGCACATAAGCTTGATAACCTGAATCTGTTCCCTGAAACTCTGAAAAACTTCAAAAGACAGAACAGAAAAAAAAGGCTGTTCCCTTGACAATTTAACATACAATTTCATATACAGATATTATACACAAAATAAGAAATTACAACTGAAAAAAAATCAGGCCAAAACATTTACAGCATGTCCCTTGGTGACCATGATAATCTACACACACATCTTCAAACAAATTCCTAAGCGACAATGGTGAGCTATAAGACAAGCATTTTTAGAACGAGTTAGAATCTCCATCTTCAGTCTAAACAAAATAATATGAAGTGCAGCGTTAAGCTGGATATGGACATTTATCTGAGCAAAATCACTGTTGGCCAGGCCTTTCCTTCCCCAGAAGACTTTTCAACAATGTCAATAGAAATCTAGTGCCTTTGTGAACCTCACCCCACATTCATCCAGTTTACTATACAAAGTTCCCATTGGTGCCTCCAGAAATAATCTGGGTTTCACTTTCATTTGGCAGAACTGCATTAATCTAAATGAGATGTCATGGGTAAGAATTTGACAAAATTTCCTTCCACATAACTGGAGATCTGTCACACCTACACCTGCCATTTCACCCACACTACATGTACATGGGTCTCACACCCTCAATGCCCTGATCTTGGAGAAGGAATGAAAATTTCTCCAAATTAGAACTTTTTCATGGGCAGGTGGTTCCATGTGTATTCATAACAGAGTATGTCACTCAAAAGTAATAATTCAACCAAGGTCTAATTTTGTGAATAGACTGCAGAAGATCGGTTGAAGGCTGACAGGAGAATGTTTGCCAGAAACACAGCTGTGTCTCTGAAAACCCTCCACAGAGTAATGGCTCACAGAAGCTCCATCTTGAAAGGTTCCTGAACAACTACTGGGGCACTTCAAGGCTACAGAGTTAACATGTTCTGTATTTCATAGCATTGATATGCTAATCTTAATATGTATGTATAATGTTGATGAGGAGCACTGTGAACCTTGTTAAGATTCCTGAGTCTCCTAAGTGTATTTTTACAAAGAACATTATTTTTCTTTACTTGTATGTGTATGGCTCTGATAGAATATCTTCTGTATTTACTTCTCTCAGAGGCCAGAAGAGAAAGTCACATTCTCTACAAGTGGAGTTACAAGCAGTTGTAAGCCCCAGACATGGTTCCTGGAATCTGAAATTGATGAGCAGCAAGTGCTCTCATCTCCTGAGCCAACCTTCCAGCCTCCCAGGTTTACTAAAGTTTTATAACTCTCTCTCTATTCCCTTCTCCACACACACACTGGAGAACAGACAATATGCTGAAGAAATGGAGCTAGTCAACCTCGATTTCAACAAAGAGAAGAAAGAAACTAGATTCTTATCTCTCACCATGCACAAACCTAAATCCAGATCATGAAATAATTCAACATAAGACCTGATACACTATTATAGAGCAGAAAGTAGGAAATATACCAGAAGTAACAGGCACAGGAAAAGACTTTCAGAAGGAGACTCCTACTGCACAGAGGAGACTTCTACTGCATAGGCATTAAATCCACAACTTACAAACAGGAACTCATAAAACAAAAAGGCTTCTGTATGGCAAAAGACACCATAATTTGAGTGAGGAGTCCACCTCAAGAATAGGAAGAAAATCTTCGGCTTATGATAGACACAGAGTTCATATCTACAATATGTGAAGAACTTAAAAACTAAACATATAGAGAAAAATAACAAAGTAATTAAAAATTGGTACAAAGAATTGAACAGATAGTTCCCAAAGATGAAACACAAATGGCTGCAAAATACTGAAAAGTTGTTCAACATCTTTACCATCAGGGAAATTGTCATTGAAACAACCTTGACGTTGCATCTTATTCCAGTTAGAATGGCTAAGATCCATTAACTAAAGATGATAATCTCTGGCAAGGATGTGGGGAAAGGGCAGCACTTACTCACTGTTGGGTGACTGCAGACTGCTGTCCCCACTGTGACATCACCTTGGAGAATCCTAAAAACCTCAGAATACATCTCCCACATGATCCAGGCACACCACGCTTGGAACTCAACCCAAAGCACTCCAGATCCCACTACACAGATACTTACTTGTTCAAACATGTTCACTGCTGGTCTAGAAACAGTAACCAGAAAACTGAAACAATCCAGATTCCTATAAACTGATGAAAAGACCTTGAAAGTATGGAACATTGACACCTATTTAGTTTTTAAGAAAAAAAGAAATTTTGAAATTCACAGTGAAATGGATGAACCTGGAAACAATCATCCTGAGTGAGGGTACTGAAAACAAGAAAGACAAAGACCCCATGTTCTCTCTTGTAAGTGGGCACCAGCTTTGCATCATTAGATACACATGTTTCAAGTGGAGAATCCATGGATCCCAGGAAAGTAGTAAGTGGCCATGGGAAGGAAGAATCATGGAGTAGGAGGGTTAAAGGGGATGGGATGGGAGGACAGCACAGAGGAGGAGGCAGGAGAGGGATAACTAACATTGAGTACTTCAGGGGAAGTCACAGAGCCATGCATGTTGGAATCACAGCACTTGGAATGTTGGGGAGGGGCAGGGACAGGTGGATCTCTGTGAGACTGTGGGAAGCCTAGTCTCAAAAAAAACAATTTTAAAAAATATCATATTGAAGCCTATAGATTATTTTTTAGCTCTCTCTCTAAATATATATATTAAAGAGATGAAAGGAATTATCCAACAATAGGTAGATATCATCTCTCCTAGACACAATAGGCTAAAAAGAAAAAGTCCAGAGGCAGGAATGAAGTCCTTGTTTGTTTTTTAATATTTTATTTATTATTTCATGTGTATGAGCATTCCTCGTGCATGTATGCAAGTTCACTGTGTCTGGCAGTGCCCACAGAGGTGAGAAGAGGGTATAGGATCCCCTGAAAGTGTAGTTAGGCATTGTTGCTAACTTCCATGTATGGCTGGGAAGTGACAGTAGATCCTCTGAAAGGAAAGGCACTGCTCTTAACCACTGAGCTATCTTTCCAGTGTCCTTTTGTAAAATGTATATCTTTATGGAATATTTGTGGATGTCATACAATACAGTTTAACCATATTTGGACACTCTCCATAGTTGCAACAATTAACTGCTGGGAGAGGAAGATTCATCCTCTGGAAAGTAGTGACTGTGCTAGACAAATCAGCCTTCAATGAATGAAAACATGGAAACACAAGTTTGACTCCAAAGGCCTTTAAATAATGTGGAGCCTGTGTAAAATAATGTGGACTCTGTGAAATGTGGCAAGGAGGTGGGAGGGAAGGTGCACACAGAGGAGGGACCCGCACATGATGAAATATATTGTACGGAATCTGTGAAATCTCAATCGGACAAAGCTTCTTCTTGATGATGTGTCATCAACGTTAAGGAGATCACTTACTTCCGTAAAAAAAAATCCCCACAAAGTAAATGAATAAATGAAGGACAGGTAACAATGGAGGATGTGAAATCGGGAGAGGTGTGGAGGAGCTGCAGGCAGGAGGGGTTCTAAATGTGATCAAAAAATAAGCAAACTTGTGAAATTCTGGAATAAACAAAATTATAATAATTATAACAAACTCAGTATATACACAAATACACATATTGTGTATATCTATCTATTACATAGATACGTACTTATATACATGGTCCTTGAGTTCTTTCTGACTCATGTAGCCTGCTGCTTTTTTATGGTGAATTGCTCTCTCTTCTCTTCTGTTCCTTTTTTTTTTTTTTTTTTTGAACAGTTTCTTCTCTACTTTGCAGTCCCTGTGGGATTTATTTCATTCTGGAATAAGAGGCCAAGAACATGAAGGCACTGAGCCCATTCTTAAAGCATGGTTAGCTGTTTACACAGCTCATCAATTAGAAAGCAGGCCTCAAGAGGAGCAGAGGAATATCCATTAGATTAGACCATTGGGATGACAGTTTCTGGGCCTCCTAAAGCAGGCACTCACCTATTCTGCAGTTTTAGCTCTCTCTGACCATAAAAAACTCTGTGTTCACAGGTTCATCATCAAGGCAGTTATTGGGACAGACTGTAAAGCCCATCGTGACTACGAGGATAAGCACAGGTCCAAGTCTATCATCAGGTTTTTGGGGATTATTCCTTCACATTAACCCAAGGAATCAGATCAATCTTAAAGGCCTCCTACAGGAAAAAAGACCACTTGGAGTTGTTTGGATTTCACATTGGTAAGTTCACATCTCTAACTGCAGTCAAGCTGCAAGGCCAATTTACATTAAGGTAAGAAGGGACACAGGCAGATAGAGTAAGTCAGAGCAGGTTCCTTAAGATGGCAACAACTTATTCCCAGGAGAATCTGTGGGGGAGAGTGACAGGAAAGAACTCACTTGGGGTGGACATCCAAACAGGACCAACACTGAGAAAAGGACAGGAAGATGCACTGACTGTGATCACTGGACTCCTTGTCCCAGCAGTCCTCCCTTTCCAAAAGGGAGCTGTTTCATTCCTTCAATAAAGCTGTTTCTTCAGCTTTTTTCATGTTCTGGTGTTCTGACTCTCCCTATCTGTCAGTCTTTGACTGATGAGTAAATCCTTTGACTAATGAGTCAAGTGTTTGATGAATGAACCTGCTCTTCCCTTTGACAACTGTTAGACCAGGGCTTCAGCTGGCCTCTGCAAGAAGTTCATGAGCACTACTCCTGTGAACCTCTTAGAGATCTCCTTTTAAAGACTGAGGAGAAGCAGTAGAAATTCTGCAGACCTTAATGAATATTCAAGAACTTCTCACCTCCCGGGATCTATCACATAAATTCAAATTTCACACGGTGTTTCTTTATCCACTCCATGCCCGACAGAACACAACGACTTAGGAGATTCATCCTGACCCTGTTACTCCATAGAGACCTCTGAAACTCTTCCTGGACCAAGGTTAAAGTTTCCTAAAAGTTACAACGCACATTCTTATTCCAGTTGCAAAGACTGCCTACTCGCTGACATATCTCTGGACTGTATCCTGGGTCTGGGTTTCTTTTCTTTCTCATTCCTATGGTCACACCCCTTGCTTGCCATGGTAAAATGCCATTATTGTGTCATTTATAACCATTCAATATCCTGTTACTCCTAATCCTGCCTCAAACAGAATCTTACCACCCTATCCAAGAGTCTATGATCTCTTCAGACACCACAACTGAACCCTCATAGAGGACTGCAGGGTTGATTGCTCTTACATCCAAACAGGACTGGTGATGTCTACCAGCCATTCCATGAAAATGGACTCTAGAGCTGGAGAGATGGGTCCACAGTTAAGAACACAGGGTGCTCTTTCATGTTCAGTTCCAACATAGACTTGAGGGTTAACATTAATCTAGAACTCTAGTTCCAGGAAATCCTATGTCTTTTTCTGATTTCCAGTGGCATTACACACACATGGTACACTTACATATGCGCAGAGAAAACATTCACACACATAAATTAAAAATATTTAATGTTCTTAATGGTCACAATATTCACACTTCCAGAATAATTACAATGAACTCCTATCTTGCTGCACATTTACCACCCTTCAAAACACACACTGACAAACATAACAGAAAACAGCTCGCTCAGATGCTGGACACATAAGCTATGCATCCATTTATACTAAAGCCACAAGACATAAGGAAAAGGCTGTTTCCATGGAGACTCTTCAGCCAGGTACATTCACTTTTTTGTTAGGAGGAAAATAAAGAACATCTCTTCCTCTAATGAAAGCAATTTCAAGACAAATTACAAAGTTTACAGGTGGTTTACTTTCAGTTTGAGGTCTGAGGACATGGCTGGCTTGTAAAGTGCTTGTCACATAAGCATAAGCATAACAAACGGGATCCCCAGGACTAAGTCAAAAGCTCATCATAGTGCACAAAACTCTTTTCCCTTGCAGAGGATGTGTAGATATAGGACGCCTTAGGCAGGCCCACATCTGGTCTAAAGGAATTGGAGAACTCTTGTTCATTGAAACAGCCTGTCTTTATAAAGAAGGTGAAGGGGACATTGAGTTGCCCACTGGGCAAAAGCCCTTTCCTGGAAAGCCTGAAAAGTAGTTTAAATCACGAGAAACCCACAGAAAATGAAAAAGGGAAATTGACTTGACAAAGTTGTCTGTAGGGCCTGGCTTCCCGACATGCCTTTTTCCCTGTTAGGTTCCTGGCCAGGAACTAGCTTCAGTTTATCAGCTGCAGTTGCTCAGAGGACAACTTGACCTTTAGAGGCCTAACCGCAAGTGTTAACCAGGTGTGGTCTGAACCAGGTGTGGTCACATACTCGGATGCTCCCTGGGGGCCTGAACCTTGGTCCCCTCTCAAACCCTCCATGGAGTTTCCTGCAGTACATCACTGGCATCTACTGGGTGTATATATATTGAGCATCTTGCTGGAATAAAACGGAAGCTTCCCCACCATTTTTGGTGTCTGTGTTGTGTGTGTCTTGTTTGTTTGTATGTCTTGTATGTCTTGTGTGTCTTTCATTCCTCAGCCCTCTCCGGATAGACTCGGGCACAGTTGTAGTGCCAGACTGCTACAGTTGTCGTCCGGCCTCCACACAAGAATCCTGGCAAATGTGAGCCCCTCCATACACATCATATACACACATATATAATAGTAAAAAAATAAAATTCTAAAGTAAAAATAAGGAAGAATGGAAAATGGAATCAATTAAAACCGACCTCTGTCCTCCAAAAAAATGTGGACACATTCACCCATACCTGCCTTCAGACAAATACATGCACAGGCACAAACAGCTGTAATGAAAAATACAATAAATCGTATTTTAAAAACACACAACCTGAGGAGGAGCTTCATTTACAGTAAGAATAAGTGAGATGGGGGCGAGGGGGAGAAAGAGAGAGAGAGAGAGAGAGAGAGAGAGAGAGAGAGAGAGACTGAGTCACAGAGAGAGAAAGGGATGGTGGTGAGAGGCCAGAGGACTCTCCACAAGGAAAGATCACCCAGCAATACTCACAGGACATTCACAGAAAAATCCTGATCAATCCCAAGGACAGAGGCTACCAGACACTTAACTTTCATAACACGCAATTTAGTGCATCAGAGCTTACAGTACAAGGAGCATGAAGGAGTCAACTTCATAACACAGAGAAATACGGAGCTGTAGCACTCAAGGTTTATTTCAGGGGAGAAAGAAACGTGCAAAGTAAGGACCCACTACAGAGTGGACGGTGCACAGCAGAGC
The DNA here is from genome assembly GCA_035773235.1 of Eospalax fontanierii. NCBI lineage: Eukaryota > Metazoa > Chordata > Mammalia > Rodentia > Spalacidae > Eospalax > Eospalax fontanierii. The sequence continues at coordinate 82,690,333 of CM069532.1, read as the reverse complement.
CGAGGACAGTGCCGACTGGCTTCCTGTACCATGCAGACTTAGTTCTGGTCCACACTCTCCTCCTCTTGCCCCCCTTTCTTGAAACAATCAAAATTTTATCCAAAATTCAGTGTTAAATTAGGTGCAAGAATATGGAGAGTTGTCAGTTCCACAGACAAGCAAACTTACTAGGGGAAATAGAAAAGGTGTCTGCACGGGTTCCTCATGGAGGAGTTTCCCAGGGAACCTGACCACAATGGCTGTTCATTCCCACCACCCTATGTGTCCTCTTCCCTAGACAGCTAGCCTGTCTCCCAGACAGCTGCAAACGCTCTCCATTTCCATGCCAATGGACAATCTTTCATATCTTTCACAACTTTCATTCTTGTGGGAGGATTGTGTCGCCCCGCTGCATAAACACCATTCAGTCTGCTGTACGATCTGGATTTAGAAGTTTTATTTAGACATGTTTTCTTTCTCTGCACCTCCAAATCTAACAACTTTTAGACGCTAATGTTCACTCCCCCAAACCCTTTTCTACACAACACCAAAAGCACGGTCAGACGCAATGATCAGTCACCAACACTGAAGCTGCCCGCGCAGGCGGAGCCTCCTGCTCAGTACCCGGAGCAAAATCAGCTGCAGCAGGAAATGCCACGGGCGGCCGCGCCCCCGCCGCCGGGACAGCACAGGACGCCAGTCGTGCTACCCCCAAGCCCGGGAAGACCCAGCACACTCCCCGCCCAGAGCTCCATGGCCGCTCCTCCTGTCTGGGGACAGCCGGGAACATCCTTACCATGTACCGGGTTTCGGGTTCCCCGCGCTTTCCACACAGCTCCACGAAGTGCTGATCAAGGAGCAACCTACGTGGAATATCCTTCAGGTATGGAGCCAAACACGCACAGTAAAACTCGCAACATGGCGTTGGATAGAGCCCGCCTTCAGCCTCCAGTCTGTGCTCCTGATTGGGCAGCACGACAGGAGCCCTGATTGGTCAGGGTCTTCAATGAGGCCAAAATGGCTGTGGGATAAAATGATGGAGAAGTACTTATCTCTTCCTCTTCAAGCACAGACCCTGTCCAACTGCAGGGAGACTGACTTCCAAGCTCTGCTCCTGGCCTGGCACAGCAGCTGCTGCAGTATTGATAAATTCACTAGACACTTCCTGTTCATCCTCCTGGGTAAAGGATCGCTGAGTAAATCACACATTCAGTGTCAGATGTCTTTGTCATCTCCCTCACTTTCTGAAAGTCATCCAGCTTACCCTAGGTGACATTATTGTTGAGTCTAGTGTCTGTTCCACATCAAGGATCTGGATTTTTCACTTTGGCACGTTCAGGATTCCTTTAGAACCCAGAACTGCTCTTTAACAAGCTGGTCTTTCTAAGATGACACATCTCACAGCCTAAAGAAACCAGGCAGCTCTGTCCCTACAATTCCACTCCATCTCTTTTCCTGAAACACAGTAAAAAGAAGTCCTGTGCTGTGCATTCAGAACTTCTCCCTTACAAATTTCCAGACTGACTCCACGTTGTTACCCCTCCCCTCATCCCTGCTATGAGGAGCCATGCAGGTCCCATGCAGGTTGAACCTGCTGGTCTTTCTGGAACTACATTGTTTTACAATAGAAGGCATTCGGCCAGACTGAGCTACGTCAGCCTCTCCAGGGAGTCATATTTCTGCATTTCTGAGAAACGTGTTTTTCTTACCTAAAACTTGGAACCTTTGTTAGCTGAAAACTTCGTTGTTAATTGATCTGCAACTGTTCTAGTTTAATTAAGGGACCTGCCTTTGTTATGGTGCTACTATGATTATAAGGTTTGACCCTGGCATGATGCCATTGTGGTTTTCGGTTTATAAACCCTCTTTTCCTCCTCCTCAGGATCAACGATTCTTTGGGGCTTAAGCCCACTCTCCACCAAAAGCTTATTAGTAATTAAGGACTCTTATTGGCACGGTTACTATGTGGCTTTCCTGTGTGCCACACACTGGGTACAGCAGTGGTCCTACTCAGTACATGATGCTCCATTTCCTCATCACATAGGCAACACCACACTGAACCACATGGTGTGGAACTTCCTAGTACTCCCTCAAATGATTAAAAAAAAAAAAAGTCAGACATGCTTCTTTTGTTTGGGAAATTTCTCTGATATCTCCTCTGGGCCTCCTCCCCACAGTCCTCTTTTCTGTAGGATCCTCTTAATGAAGCCCCTTTCCATGCAAAATTGTTCCCAAATATATTTATATCCTTCTGTTGCAGGCATATGGATAAAGTCTAACTGCCAGCTATAAAAGCTATAAAAGCTTCTTTCCAAGCATGAAAGACTTCCTTCTCTGGACTCAAGCAGAATGGTAAGCCAAATAAACTTCCTTGCTACCTCACCCAAGTGTTGCTGGGAACCTTATTTTGACCCATAACAGGTTTCTCAGCGAGAGAGCTTAAGTGTGTTTCATGTAAGCTCACAGTTTTGGTAGTGATTTCCTTTTCATTTCTTTTGATAGTTCTGGAAAGCTGGTGTGGAAGGGAAGGAGAGCATCTGTGGTTAACAAGGTCCAGGTTCCATTCTTCCGTGACCAGTTCCTCTTCCAGCTGGTTCATAGATTCATGATTCATTAAGGGATGAATCTTATGGTCCTCAAATTTCCCAGGAAGAATGCCTGAGTGCTGTTGAAATGTTTCAGAAAATCTGACATAGAAGTCAGGTGCAGATCCCCATGGCCTTACCTTCCATTGCTCTATTTTACTCCAGTAAATAAAGTAGAAATAGTTTTGGTTTCACAGCACAGCAGGGGTTTCCTAACTCACAGCAGGCATTTTTAGCCTTAGTATGTATTTGATTAAAGTCTTCAGGGGGTTCCTCCATCTCCCAAGTAAAACCATTCTTCTGCTTTTCTTCCTGAAGCCAGTAACTGAATTAATAGCTTTAAATCAGAAAACCCTGGTTCATGTGTCAATGGGGTGATCAAATCATAGAATTCCCTGATATGAGTCAGGAAACCCATAATTAAAGATTTCAACTGACTTTCTGTGCTGGGAGTGGAAACAGCATCTGGATCCCTTCTCTGTCTGGGTTTTATTTCAAAAGGAACTATATATTTTTGGTTTTAATATAGAATTTTTTCCCCTTGAAATTTGCTAAATTTCTTTGGGAATTGTTACTGTCCCCTCAAGCAATGCTCAGTAACATTTCTCCATCTCCAGGGAGAAAGCAGGAGGGGAGGGGGATGAACATGGAGGAAGCTGAAGGTCTTCTGACAGAGGAAGCAAAGCTGGAGAGGACAGTTAGGAGCAGAGGGTGGAGAGAGGTTCTTCAGCATTCATCTCTAGTTTGGACACAGTCTCTGAGATTTTCTTCTTAATCTCCTGCCCTTCAATGTCTTTAATCCTGATACTGTTTCTCAAAGTCTCTTATTAATTTCCTCTCAGTAATTTCATGGTTTCTTTTTTAGATGCTTGTAGATTCCAGTTAAAACAGGCTGCCCCACACATTATTTTTTGTTCCATTTCTAGCACTTCAAGTATTGTGTGTAAAAATACCCATTTTGGAGCATCAAATCTTTGCTTCACTGAATCATACTTGCAGGTTATTTTTGGTTAGATCTCCCCAATTTTGCAAATACTTGCAAATTGAAAGTCCATAATTACCATGTATAAATTCAGCTGGAGGACCAAATGATGCTTTATCTTTAAACACTTTAATTTCAGAAAATTGCTTCCCTTATTTCTCATTCCTCAGAAAAATTTCAAGTTTTCTATGCCAGAAGGGCCACGTGAATTTTGGATCCATTTTTCTGCTGCTTTTGGGATGGAATTGCTGAGTTTTCACCCTGAAACCACCTCCCTCTGGCTCTCGGGGTTGTCCTGCACATTCACGGAAATGAGGAGGCTCAAGACACTGGGACATGAAGCCGTTACATGTGCCTTTCTGACAGCTTCTGAGTCAGGAATGGGGATGTTTGCTGGTTTCCTTGTGAAGATGTTACAAGTCATAGGGAGTTTCCCCTGACACCTCCACATGTTACAATGCAGGGAGCAAGTGCCTCTTCTCTTCAGCATCCTTATGATCCAGTGCACATAAAATTCCTGAACCACAAGGGAGCAAGGATGAAAGAAACAGAAGAAGAAAAATGTAGAAAAGGATATAGGAGAGTCTGGAAACAAAGGCCAAGTAATTCAAAACATCAAAAACAAACACAACCAGGTCAGACCAAACAAAACCCAAAATGCCTTGAAAAGGTCTAGGAGACAGCAATACAGAAAACAAATTAATTAGAAATCAAATTCATCTTGGATTTGGGAAATGACTCAAAGATAAAAACACTGGTTGCTCTTGCAAAGGACCTGGGTTCAAATGTCATCTGATACCATTGACAGACCTCCACAGACTTTGCAAAACAAGAGTACACCCACATGCATGCAGGAAATACAGTCACACATGTAAAATAGTAAAATTATTTTTTAAAGATAAATACCAGTGAGGTGGCCAATGCCTTTAATCCTGGTGCTTGGGTGGCAAATCTCTGGAAGTTTGAGGACAACCAGGTCTATATAGAGAGTTCCAGGCCAGCTGGGGCTACAGGGAAATCATGTCTCTCAAAAAGAACAAAGAGAAAAAAAAAGAAAGAAAGAATGTTTTTAAACCAACGAAATGGACTCTTTACAGCAAACACTTTGAAACAGGCAATAAACAAATAAGTTTCTAAACTGTTATGGAGTTCAAGACCACAGGGAAGACCACCAGACTCAATCCAAGTTCCAGTCAGCCAAATTTATTAAGTTACAGCTGTCTAGAGTCTGTCCATCAGGTTTGGGTGCCATAGTCCCAAAAGAGGTTTTGGCTTTTAAGGGAAAACAGCACAATTGCTTCATTCCTGTGCAATTTCCAGATCTCAAGAGTTAGGGGTTTCACTTCCCTGTCTTTCTGCGCATCAGCAGGTCACAGAAGCTGAAAAAGCTGTAATGAATCATTCAGTGACAGCTGACATTCAGAGGGCCAGTGTTAAAAAGCACTTCAGTGTTCATGGTTTCATTACCTTGTCACAAAAGAATAAAACAGGACATTACCCTAGTCAGCCTTAAGAGCACAAGACAAGCCCTTCCAATAGCAGTTACAATGCCCATATGCCCGAACAATTATCATAACAAGTCCATTCAAGTCACCATGAAGACACAAATTTGTACACCCTTTTTCTCTGTGTGCTTGCACTATTTTGACACAGAGCAGGTGCTCACAAGTGTATTTTTGTTTAATTGGCCTGTTTGTCTTTGAGAACTGTGATGAATAGTATTAACTCTCAGCTTGACACTATGTGGAATCAAGTGAGAAAAGGGACTGTTATTGACTACATGGACTGATGAGGGAACACCTATCGCATTGAGGATGGGAACACTCCCTGGGTTGGGTTACTAACCTAAGAGGAAAGAAAGAAAGTGAATTACGGGTAAGCACCCATGCATTTATTCTCCTTCTCTTTTTAAAAAATATTTTATTTTGTGTAATCATTATGATTTTATATTTTAAATGCATGAGTATTGTCTCATGTAGGTAGGTGCACTTGGGTCATGCAGTGTCGACAGAGCTCAGAAGAGGGAATCAGATTCCCTGGAACTGGAGTTACAGGTGGTTGTTACCCGCCATGTGGGTGCTGAGAATTGAAACTAGGTCCTCTGCAAGAGCATCCAGTGCTCTTAACCACTGAGCCATCTCTCCCTCCCTTGATTCTCTTTCTCCTGTTGACTGTAGATGCAATTAGTTGTTTCAAGCACTTCACGTCTTCACTTTCCCACAGTAATAGACTGCAATCTTCATGTAATTGTAACCTGAAAGAAACTGTTTTTCCCTAATTTTCCCTCTCATAGTATTTTTATCAAGGAAAATATCATGTATTCAGACTCAGAAGTAGGGCCATTTCCGGAATAAACCTAACTATATGGTTCTCATACTACTTGAATTGTTTTGTGAGTATAATATGGGACATTTGATTCAATGGGCTACAGAACACATTGAATGCTGGAGCAGAGCTTAATGTGTTGTTTAGTGGGAACTTAGAAGAAGGTTATAATGAGAGAACATGGACTAGGAGGCAGAGATCATGAGGTTACAGAGGGGAAGGAAGACACTATTGGGAAGTCAGAGAAGCACAGATTCTGTGGAATTTTGGCCAAGTAAGTGGCCTTATTTTTCCTGTATCCAAAAACCTGCATGAACTTGTCTTAAGAGATGATGACCTTTGAAACTAAGAAAGCACCTGCGAATCCAAAAGAGACCAGAAACAATTAACAGGAATCTTCCTGCAGTGTCCTGGGATAATGGGAAAAACTACTGAAGTCAAGAATGTATCCATCAGTGTTTCCATTTCCTTCAGTACGAGTTAGTTTAAAGGGGGAAAAATGCTTAAGCTTTAAAGATACTCTGCTACTCAAAATAGCTGCCTGAGAATGTTTCCCCAGGGTCCACACACAGTATATGTGAGTGCATTGATGCAAGGGGACCAGGCTAAATCTTGTGATGTAGCAGAACTTCACAATGTCCTAAGAGTTGGCCACATGGTACTGTTTTGAAGACCAACAGCAAGAGTGAGAAGACTATGGAGAGAAGCTGGTGAGTATGTATCTACAATTTTTAAAAATATATTCATTATTTTTATTTTATGTGTATGAGTATTTTGCCTACACATCCAGTTTCAGTGCACCATGTGCATGCAATGCCCATAGAGGCCGGAAGAGGGTGCTGGATCCCCTGCAACTTCAGTTCTCAAGGGCAATGTGGGTGCTGGGACTCATATCTGGGAACTCTGGAGGAAGAACAAGTGTTCTTCACCACTGAGCCCTCTCTCTGGCCCCTGGGTTTTCTTTTCTTTATTTCCTTCTTTTATCTTTTTTTTTTCATCTCTCTTTTTTTTTTTTTTTTTGAGATGTTGCTCTGACTGGCCTGGAACTCACCATGTTGACTAGACTACATCACAGGAGTCCCCTTTCCTCTGACTCCCTAATGCTGGGACTAAAGGCCTGCAGCACCATGCCCCTATAACACATTTTTAATCCACTACTGTTGATGAGCACCTATAATTTGGCTATTGTGAGATGTAACTCAGTGAATATGAGCATGCAGGTGTCTCTCATGACTCATTTCCTGAATCCTTTACTGGATTTATCAAAATCTCTTGAACTTACAATGCATATAATCCTACAGGGGAAAATTTACTTTCCCCAATTGTTATTGCTGTTATTTCTTTGTGTATTTATAATGGAAATATGATTCTTAAATATGCTGGGACATTTGGCATTTTGTTTTCTTTGCAGTGGGAAAGACATTGAAATAGCTGTTTTCTTCATCTTTACCATCAAGTCCATAGAAAAGAGCAACAGAGGAAGATGAGTTTCTATTAGCTCATGATTTCCTGGCAGAAGATAGAAGATGCACAGAGCTTCATGTGTCTCCTCAGTATGAGACCTTACACCGAATCTCCTGGCTTCTGTAAAGAGAAAGCAGAGAGAAGATTCCACCACTTTCCAAAGTCAGGCCTCAGCTCTTAAAGGTTCCAAAAGCTTTCCAGCTGGGAACCAAGTGTCCAATCACATGAGCATGAGGAGGAAATTTCCCATTCAAGCCATAGCAATGGTCATGCTTTTACCATCAAATATGCAGTTAATTATGACGACCACAATCGTTGGCAAATGAGTACAAGTTCTGACATGAGTAACTTATACTGTCTTCCAGTATAAGTTACTGGAACAGACTCAAACTGTTTCTATCAGGTCCTTCTAGTTTTAGAAATTCCATTGATAATGCCCAGTTCTTACTAACCAGGAAATTACTGACTGATCAGGTTGTGTAGTGTTTTATGGAACTATTCAGAAATTTAGGAATTCAGCATTTGAGCATGCATTATAAAGCCACTGGCTAGAAGTCTTATCTTTAGTCTCATCAGTCTTGAATTTGATGATTTGCTTCTTTTTTTTAGAATTGCACAGAGATTTAACATATGAAAATTCAAAATAACATGTCACATTATGTTTCTAAAGAAGCAAATATCCTTAACAGTTCAGTATGTGCAAAAAAAAGCATTTGACATACTTAGAATTTAAACTTTTTTTCAGCAAAGACTAACTGGAAAAATTTGATGCATAAAAAATTAATATTGATATTTTATATTATCCATTTCTAGAAGTGGTGCAGTATTTCCTCTACATTGCTGTGATAAAGTGTCAGGATCAGATGAAACATATAGAAGACAGAGGTAATTTTTGCCTCCGTTACAGAGGGATTCTATTCCATCACAGCAGGAAGACATGGCAGCAAGCATAGGCACAGTGACAGAAGTCACAAGTTGAGAGCTTACATGTTCAAGTGCTTGCATTAAGCATAGTAAGCTGGAAGTGTCCAAAGCTATGAACTCTCAAATCCCACCCAGATTCACACATACTAACATAGTAACTATAATATGAGCATGAAATTATTGCATTTCTTACTATTTTAAAAACTTTTTATTTTATTATTGTTTTATTTATGAGGGGATTTTTTGTTTGTTTTTTGTTTTTTGCCATTACCTGTAACAGCAATGTCCTTGGAGTGAGAAGTGGGTGTTGGATTCCCTGGATCTGGAGTTGTGGATGGGTGGTAGCCACCATGTGGGTGTTGGGAATCAAACCCAGGTCCTCTGAAAGAGCTGCCAGTACTCTTACCCACTGAGCCATCGTGAGATTCAAATCATTGGGGTTTAATGGTGCAGAATTTTTCTTAAATGGAACAATGAAGAGAAAGAGATGGAAAGAAGGAAGGATGGGTGTGGAGCAGAGAGAACGTTAATGGAATGAAGGATGAGATAAGACTATGAGGACGCTGATGGAGGCTGAGAGAGCAGAGAGATGAGGTAAAAACTACAGTGCGAGGGAGGACTTATTCTATTGCTTCCAGTCCACTATGTGATCATTCTCCTGCTTAACAGATTGAAAATTGGGAAAACAATACTTTCTCTTTTCCTGTCTGCCCAACCCAGGAGAAACTGACTTGCTGTCCTTTAGAGCCCTCATTCCGCACTAGGATTCAGTGGTTCATCTGCTGAATGAATGCTTCCTCGCCAGACCTGTGTGTCCTCTCTTCTTCCTCTCTATTTACTCTGATCTTCATGTCTGTAATCCCACTTCAGTCACTAAATTACTATTTAGTAAAATTGTGCCTTAAATATTTGGCACAAAAGGAAAAGGAATGAACTTGTCTTTAACAGCACTGAGGACTATTAGGTATAATGTTGAAAATTTCCAGATCATTTTGTGACACACTAATCACTAGTATATCTTATCTAAACGTAGCAGGAGCTCAGATTCTTGAACAACTCTTGGTTGCACTAGAAAATTCAAAGTATAGAACATTGTCCATCTGCTGGCTAAGGTGCTATGGTTAGAAAAAGAATAGGCCCTTTCTAATCTGGGCATGACTGTCAATACATCTACAACCCATGTTCCTCTGCGTTCACACTACAGATAGCCTGAGCATTCAGCAGACAGCAAAGAGAAGACGCTTTGACTTCCAGTCATTTCCATGATTCCCACACGTGTCAATCAGGAATTCCCAAACTTTTATTTGTTTTATACCTCTAAAATCTAAAATCAAAACTACATTGAACTCAGGGTGTGCCTATGAGGAGCATCTCTAAGAAGGGCCAAATGAAGGCTGTGGATGTTGCTGCTTAAGCAGAATGCATTCCAGATACGATTTACATATAATAAAATTCAAACTATTTTTAAGTCCCTTATACCTTTTTGGTTTTCTGAAGAGTGGGGACAGGGTCTCCCTTTTTAACACGAGTTGGCCTAGAACTCACTTTGTAGATGAGGCTGCTTTCAGTGTCACAAGGATCAGCCTGCTTCTGCATCCCAAATGCTGGGATTAGAAGTACGAGTCAACAACTTGACATTTTAAGGAAATAACTCTTAATGTCAAAAGTTATTTAATATTTACTTTGAAATTAACTTGGCACAGGTCAAACATACCCACTTGTTTCCAAATCAAGAAGTCTTTCTGAACTTTCTTTCAGATATACTTGTTCATGGTTTAGTGCTGAAATCTTTTTTCTCCCTAATCAACCTGAAGTTTACAGAGTAACACTCCCATATGGTACTGCTTCCTGACCCTCAGGACAGCTGAGTTCAGACACTTTCTGTCCTCAAGGATCTATGTTCAGACACTCTTGTCTCCTAATTCCTGAACACTACCCTCTTCTCTTGTCTGCCCAGAAGTGACTGTCCCCCTGGACTTTAGGAATAAATTAAATCAACATTTATTTATTTGTTTTGGGGTTTTTGAGATAGGGGGTACCTGCAACCCACCTGGGCTCGAACTCACTATGGAAAACAATGGGTCACAGTCGCATGGAGATGTGGCTGCTTCTGCCTCCTGAGTTCTAGGATGAAAGGTGTGCACTGTCCTGTCCAGTTTCACCAGAATATTGAAGAGGGTAAAGAATTTCTCAGAACTTGAGAGTTGGTGTAGAATACACATACAGAAATGATACAGGTGTGACGTGGTCATAGAATTAGTGATGAACCTGTGACCCATGAATAACAGCAAGGATCACACACTGTAGAATGAAAGATTCTCAGAAACTGGAATGGCATCTTCCTGATTACCCAGTAAACTAATACCTAGAACACTGAACAACGTGATTGTGAAATGCAGACACACACCCAACAGGAATTTCCATTCCAGTAACCACGACGTGCTGTCTTTTTCTCTGAGAGTGGCACAGTGTGTATTCAACTTGCCATGAGGAGTGGCACCATATCTGGAGCTGTTTTCGTCTCTGCTGATGGCAGACTGCATCCTCCATAGCTTATTGACCCTTATTGACCTTGCTGAGTGGGAGCCTGTGTTACTGACTTCAGTGTTTGGAGATGCCATGATGGTGGAATATATGGCAAGGTAAGCCAGAGACAGTAAGGGACTGGAGGCATAACAAGGAAATATTGAGACAAGGTTAGACCTCAACTACCTGAATAACACCCCATCTTTCAGCTACATTTCTGCCATTTCAGCTTGTATTGGCATCTTCTGACCCCAACAGCATGTGGCAGCTCTCTCCCCTCCAGCACACATGGCCTTTCTCTTCATCCAGCTCCAGTCACTGACAACAGCTTTCAGCGGAGACACTCCCAAATCCTGGATCTTGATCTCCCTGTGGTATCCACTGAGTGAATGCTTCACCTACACGCCTACAAGCACAGTCCTTTCCGGATCTCACTGCCAGCAGTAGTGCCTGTCCTGCACGGCCAGGAAAGGACACATTTTTGGAAGTTTGGAGCTTTGCTACAAGAGACCATGACCTCCTCTCTGCTGCAAACTTCATTCCAGTGTTCCATTGGCATGTTATCTGTCTAGGGTTATAGTCAGGTTTAAGTTCTCAGTCAATTAAAGAACTGAAAGATGAGAAAAATCTCAAAACAGTAGAGAGTGTGCAAACAGATTTATTAAGAGATAGACACATTCATATACATAAAAAATCAAACATATAACCTGTAGGAATGACTGTTATCATTTGTTTCTGGGTTTTTTTTTCTTCTTCTTCTTCTTCTTTTTGAGTCAGGTTTGCACTGCAATCCCAATTGGCCTGGAACTCTCTATGTAAACCGGCCTGGCCTTCAACTCATAGACATGCACCTGCCTTGCATGGGAATCCCTTACTGGGATTCAAGGAATGACATTTTAATGGACATAATCTGAACTAAAGACTTTTAATTGATCCTGACAAAACCACGTACTTTTGTCTGATGAAGGGGTGAATCCTTGGCAACTTCAGTTTCGTAGGCCACGCAAAAAGATAATGAGTTAAAATCACTTGGATTAAGATATCAAAGTTTTGGAAGAATACACACATTCAATTATAAAGAAGGGAGTTTGTTAAAACTAGTTATCTTGCATGAACAAAAGACTAGGGATGAACAGGCCTGATGGTTTATTGAGATAAGGATGGAGGGGAAATGTGAAACTTCCACATTGAAGCTGCAGAAACCTTTGGGAATAAACACATGAGTGTAGCCTGACCCATCACCAGAGTTCTGAGAGACAGCTGAGGAAATGAATGGACACTGGGTTGAAGCCCACTCTCAAAGAATTTAAGAATTAGGAAGCTCAGCTGGTGAGTTAGCTCAGCTGATAAACAGATGACAGACTTACTGAGTTCACAGGTTCAGTTGCTGAAGTCCCATTGCAGCGGACAACAATCCTAACTCCAGTTTCCATGGAACTGATGCCTTCTTCTGATCACCCTGAGAACTGTATGACATAGGTGCACTTACACATATGTAGACAAAAACATAAATAAACTAAAAATAATAAATAGAATAATTTTAAAGAGTTGTGAAGGCAAAGTTCCCAGAAGAATTCTACATCTTGAGCTGATTAGCACTTCAATGATTGTGGGGAGTTTGGAATGCTGCAGGTCTAGAGTGTATTTACAACTCATCCTAAGCCATGGATAGCCCCATAAGTAGCTAGATTTTCCCAACTCTCTTTCTGAGTAACATTCCTTGAGTAACAGAATATAACTTATCAAAGAAAGTTCCTTCAACCAAAAGGCTAGGAATGCTGTCATTTAGAACTGGAGACGTATTGTAGAACTCCTGCCCTTTGCCATCAGCAGCCTACTGAATGCACCCACCCATGTATGCAACAAGTACCTTAATTTGTCATTTTTCTTTCCTCTGTTACTATAAAAACTTCCAAAAACTGTTATCATGTCGGCACATGGTATTTGGGGAAACCTAAATCTGTGTTCCCAGGCTATGTCAGTCATATTTAACTACAGAATAAGCCATATCTTTGATACTCTTAAGGTGATACCTGTTTACTTCATCCATAGTTCCTGGTGACCAACATAGGGCTCCCCCCGAATAATGTTTGGGGAAACTACTCGATAGGTGCCAGGGCTCCCTTGTATTCCACTGTTCAGTATATTCTCCGTGATTAGCATTGGTGATGTCTTCTCCCAGTCCAGACCTCCCTGGATTATTTGACAGGCCATTGATTTTTTTGTGAGCTGGTGTTGAAAGACCCCGAAATGGGGAGACCCTCCTACAAGTCTCGGGATACGGCTACACCCAAAAAATCAACCAGAGACCGTTCTTGCTGCAAACACATGAGGCATTTATTCAGGAGACCAGTGCTCTGGGGTCGTCTCGTAACCACGCAGGGTCAGGGGAGATCGACCTCCAGTGTTCAGAGTAAGGGGTTTTTAAAGCCAAAATCCGCAAAAGGGGAAGGGTTTGGGGGGAGTTAGATAGGGAAGTTGCACTTAGGTTATGGGGCAATGCATTCCTGAGAACCGGAAGTAGCTGCATTCCATAAGATAGGATCAGCTATTTGCAGCAGGTAGCTAGTTCCTGGAATAGTAGGGGGGGGGAGTCGGGGAGGAGGTATAGGCTATAGGGTAGGTGATCTAGGGGTGTTTAAGATGGTGGCACTCAGGCCCTACAAAGCAGGATCTTCTAGGGGTGAATAAACAAAATTTTAAGGCAGGACCTGGAAGGACCTTTCAGTGTCCGGGTCCTATGTGTTTACATGCTTGCTTGCTTCCTTTCAAAGTGTTTGCTTTCAGGTTCCTGTTGTTGTTTGTTTCGGAATCATTTTATTTCTAATTGGATTTTTTTCACTGTTGCTGCTTTCTAGACTTTTGTAGGCATTTTGGTTTTTTTTTGGTCTGTAGTGGTTTTGTTGTTGTTTTTTAGTTTAATTGGCCTTTGTCTCCAGACAGTCCTCCGATCCCCAACTCTATATTTTCTCTGCCTTCCTCTGTCTATTTCAACCTTACTGTCTTTTAGTTTAAAATTTTTATGAGCACCTGACCATAATGATGCCGAAGATAGGAGACTCTTGTTCCCTTCCTCATAATATGGTTGAGGTGTCAAGGGGAACTCCCTTTAACATACAACAACTTCGTAGAGAAACCCATCAAACACACCCTGTTGCTGGGTCAGAATGAACTTTATTGGTTCAGTCAGTAAGACACACATAAGTAGTTCATATTTCAGTGTCTTGATTCCTCTCCCATTTCTGTAATTGTGCAAGATAACCCTGAGACTCAGTGGGCGAAAGCTGAGAAAAAAAAAAGCGGGAAAAAGATCAATCCAAATTACTTATATTCCCCAGCAAGCATAAGAAGGCTTGCATTTTCTCAGGAGGAAGAATGAAAAAAAAAGGGGGCGGTATTTTCTCAAAAGGAGGAAGAGTTTTAAGATAAACTACCATCTGGCACCAGAGCAGACTTTACGTAAGGTAACTGTAAGCTTTCAACTTCCACATAGTTGGAAAAATGGGGAGATCTAACCATAGATAACTTGCTTTTAGGATTCCCTCATTAGGAAAGTATGAGGCTCCAAAATTAGTATTTTTATGTGAAAAAGTAGAAGTCCTAGGCAATAGGACAGAAAATCCTGAATTGGCTGTCCATTTTAGTTGGAATTTAGAAGCATCTAAGAAAGTACATGATATAATTGCTAACTTACAGAAAATCAGTAAGAGACTTTTGGAAACAGTTTCAGAATTAGAGGAGGATTTAAATGATTCTCTATGGACAGAAGATTCATAGAAGATATTAAAGATTGTTTCAAAACTATAGATCAATGCTGAAAAACACTATTTCTCTAACCCTTTGCTCCCACCTGTTAGAACTCGTGATGAAAAGTCGATGTGATAAAGAAGTCGAAAAAGACCTCACCAGATGCAGCTGGTTGAGCAGGTATGAAGGACACAACTTTCCCGAGGGAATGGAGGCTGTGTGTAGGGGTCGGGGGACATCTGGGCATTATAGGTGAATTCAGAAAACCCCAGAAAAAGGATCATGCTTTTCCCAGAAGCTGAGAAAATGAATCTTATGTCTTTCATGGTTTTGGGGATTGAGAGATGGGTCTTCTGATAGCAGAACCAGGTATCTTCCACAGGTATGGACCCAGATCCTCAAGGAAGCTGATAAGGTAGCAGGTGTCTAGGTTGGAGACCCTGTTTCCTGAGACAGTTGTGTCTCCTTCCTGACATGTACAGGCAGGATGGCAGGGGGATGGTCAGTTCATTACTCATTTCAAAGCTGATTTTCCTTCACCTTTTTGTACATTTGCCTTCTCTATCAGAAGCCCATAATAACCACATTTGCACAACTGCCTCTTCTAGAATACAACCATAATTTAATTAATTTGGTTCCAGAAAATACGATCTCTTGCAGGAGACAACACTATTGGAAGCCCTCTGCAACAATAGCTCACATGATCTATTCAACACATCCTCTCTGCTTCAAATACAACCCAGGTAAATTAGCTCAGAGGACACAAGGACATTTTTCTCTCCTGAACTGGTCATTTGCAACACGGGAGTTTATCATTATGCAACGCAACATTATAAATATATTTTCAAACTAAATTGCATTGAAAGGTACTTAGTTAAGAGGAATAATGTAACCTAAGGGAAGTTTCCAAGAGAAGAGAAGTCTGGGCTGGGAAAGCCCAGAGAAGTCTCAGAGAAACTACAATACAAAAGAAATAAGTCTGACTTCAGGGGGTTGCAGGAGTTCCTCACAATGTGTTTTAGTCTAGTATCACCTATGAGAAAAGGAGAATGAAGCCAGGTACTGAGTAGGATCACTATTGGATCCTTTGAGAATCATAGAGGATAGCCACATAGCGATTGTCACATTAAGCGTCCTTTAATCAGTAATTGACATTGGGGGAGACCATGTTCAATCCCAACAGAACTGCTGATCCTGAGGAGAGGCAGAGCAGGGCTTATAAAGCTTAAAACCACAATTATATCATGCCCGGGCAAAGTCAGTAATCATAGCTGCACTGTAACAGAGGCAGGACCTGTGGGTGTGAGTGACTCCAACTTATTCCGTCCTCGATTTTGCATTCTTAACCTAGCCTGGCTTGACCTAGTAAATCTCTCCTCTCTCTCCCTTAAGGACACTATTCTGAGAAATAGCTACTAACAATGGAGCCACCTAGATGCTGTATCTACAAATCTTGCTCTGGTCAACAAGAAGTAGGATGGCTCTTAGAGCAAGACCCTGTTTATCTAAGATACCTGAAAATGTTATGTGTAGAGTTTAACCAGGTCACATAAAGTTACCTGACTGCAAATAATTGTGATGACTGATGGTTTTTGATTTTAGAGACAGGATCCCCACCCCCACCCCTCACCCCCGTCCCCATCAGTTACTGCATTCAAAATTCTCAAACTTGGGATGTAGTCACTACAGCTAATACATTTTACCAACTTGAAATTTGACTGAGTGGTCTTTTCCACTGCTCCCTGCACCACAACAGTCCCATAGACACACAATAACAGTGGAAGGTCAGCTAACAAGGACATATTTAGTTAATACAAGAATTCGAACTTTTACTTGAGAAAAACCAGTTTTTGAGGACTGCAGGAACATTGACTCCCTGGAGCTGTAGTTGATGCTCTGCCTGGCTGAATGTGTTGTCTTGTAAAACAATGTACTTCCTGAAACCCCAGCAGGTTCAGCCTGCATGGAACCTGCTTGAGACCTGCATGGCAGGGCAGATGGGAGGGGGCAAATTGGAGTCAAATTGGCAATTTCACCTGTAAATTAGAAGTTCTGAATACACAGCACACTCAGCTTCTTAAATGTGTCTCAGGAAAGGAGCAGAAGTTGTGGGGACAGAAGGGCCTGGTTTCTTCAGGTTCTGACATGTGGCATCATAGAAAGTCCAGCTTGTTGAGGAGCAGGCCTGGGTTCTGACACAATCCTAAAAGAGCCCGAGTGGAAAATTCAGGTCCCTGGAAGGCAGCAGACACTAGGCTTAACACTAATGTCACCTATGGAGAGCTGGATGACTTTCTACATCTGAGGTAAGAGGACAATGACATCAGACACTTAACTGAGCGATATGCTAGGGAGGATGACGAGGAAGTGTTTATTGAGTTGCTCAATACCTCAGTAGCTCCTGTGGCAGGCCAGGAGCAGAGCTTGGAAGCCAGTCTGCAGTTGGACAGGGTCTGTGCCTGGAGCGGAAGCCAGGGCTAGGAAGAGATCTTCTTCTCCATCATTTTAGCCCCTCCTGCTACTCAGACATCATGGGTTACGCTAACCATTCAGGGCTACTGGCCATCCTGCTAAATCAGGAGCAGGGACTGGAGGTGGAGCCCAGTTGGACTCCACCACGCGCCACGTTGCGGGTTCTACTCTGCGGGTTTGGCTCCAGGATGAACAGATGCACCATCAGTCCTCCGCTGTGAACGACGCTGCAAGGAGCTGTTTGGGGATGAAATGGGAAGTCAGGCCATGGTGAGTGTAGAGTCCGCTGACCCCAGAAGTGAAGAACGGCCATGGAGCGGACTGTGCTGGTTCCGGCCGTCTGTTCGCCTTTGGCCCTGCATTCTGTGCGCTTCAGGGTACCAGGTTCCGGCCCGGGGCCGCCTGTGGCGTTTCTGGCAGAAGAAAACTAAGAGGGCTTGGGGCTGGAGAGAAGATAGGCAAGCTGTCTAGGGAAGAGGAAGGAAGGTGCGGAGGGAAACAGCAGCCAGTGCAGACACCTTTCCGGTTTCCCCTACTAACTTATCTGTCTTTGGAAGTTGACACCTCCCTCCATGTTCTTACATCCAATTTAACTCAGTATATTGGATAAAATGTTCTTCAAACTAAGCCTCCGACCATTCCAGGAAAGGGACCACTCTGGCTCCAGAGCCGGGCAAGGGGAGGAGAAATGGGGCTCAGGACTGAGTAGTCTGCACAGTAGAAGAGTTCCCTTGCAGCTGCCCCTCGGCTCTGTGCGCCTCCACTCTGCAGTGTGTCCTTACTTTCCACGTTTGCTTTCTCTCCTGCTGAAATAAACCTTGAGTGCTGCAGCTCCCTGCTGCTCTCACTGGACAGTTAAGAAGCAGTCTGTGCTGTGACTTGGTAGCTCTTAAACTATGATATTTGGCTGCTGCATGCTCTTCGTCCTGTAAGCTGTGATGTACTAAGTCCAGTGTTGTGAAATTAAGTGTCTGGTATTTCTTTTGTTGTTGGGATTGCTGGAATTTTTCTGTGAATGTCCTCTGAGGATTGATATGTAGTCTTTCCTTGAAGAGGCTCCTCTGGTCACCCACCACCTTCCAGTTCATTGGCTCTTTCTCTCTCTCTCTATTTCTTATACGACTTATTCTAAGTGAAGATTGTCTCGAGGTTATGGATTTTTTTGAAGGATATATATATATATATATATATATATATATATATATATATATATACCTGTGTGTCTCTCTGTGTGCACTCATGAGTGTAGGTGTTCACTTGGTCAGATGATAAGAGATTCCCTTGGAGCTGGAGTTACATATTGCTGTGAGTGGTTTCATTTGACTGGTAGGAGTCAAACTCATGTCCTGTGGTAACCACTGAGCCATCTGTCCAGTCCCCTCTTCAGGTTTTAATGGGAGGGCGTATCTTCTCCTTATGGTAACCATCATGTTCAGCCTCTCTCATATATTGCATATTTTCTATCTAATGTACATTCTCACACCATCTGATCATGTTTGAAAAGCCCTTTCTCCTCATAAACCTCATTCCTGAAGGGAATTGTGTCAGCTTTACTCTTACCTCCTGAACACTGTTGCAATATCTTCCTTTTATTGTTACATGTAATAGAGACACAGTGGTGTTTTGAGTCCTACAGGAATAGGATGAACTTGGTCATTAAGGAACGTGTGGGTCCCTGAGAGGCTATTCTCCAATGACTAACTCGGCTGACAGTAAAGGATAAACACAAGTGTCCACCCACTCCTGTGCCTACATTACATGATGCCCACTGTACCATAAGAATGGTGTCGGGTGAGCAGAGCTCTTAGATCAGTTCTTACAAAGGGCATACTGATTACTAAGGGAAAGGTGGAATTGGGTGTGATGAAGGCCATGGTGCACTTGTCAGTCCAGTTAGATGGTAGAGTAGTGACTTCCCCATGGCAAATGCAGACCTGGGAAGGGCTGCCATGTGTCCACATCTAGGCAGAAAATGACCCCCTGGGTATGGATTTACAATTTTGTCCTTGAGGTCTTGATGATCCTCCCTCCCCATTTACAGAGTGCTGAGATTACAAGTAGCAGCCCCTGTGCCCGGGGGTTCTTACTGATGTTTTGCAAAGAATCAGTGTTCTGACAATTGGTGTTGTCTATTGACTTCCTGTCTGTAATTTTATTTTCCAGTTGTCATGTCCTGTGCTTTTCTCCATTTTCTAATGTGGGAGGTCAAGTGACTGACATTTGTTTTCTTGGTTTCTGCCATTCCTATTCATGCTTGAATTTTCTTTCAATCACTGCTTATGTTAGGGCTGTCAGGTACTAAGCTGAATGTCTCTGAGTTCTTGACCTTTTATTCCAGAATAAAATAAATCCCACAAAGACTGCAGAGTAGGGAGGAAACTATTCAGTCACAAAAGAACAGATGAGAAAGAAATTCAGTGTTAAGAAAGCAGCAGGTCATATGATTCACAATGGACATGTATAATGTTTATTGATTCCAGAAGTTCATGCTTTTTTGATCAAACGTCTTTTTGATCACATTCATTAGCCCACAGTCCTCCAGGCCTTCCGTGCTGATCCCTTCCCATTATCATGTCTTCTGTTGTTACCTTTCCTTTATATATTCATTAAATTTTTATTTTTTATAATGGAAAAAGTGATTATCAATGATCATTAAGAGATTTTCATAACTGAATTTCTCAAATTCTTACAGTATATTTGGTTCATATTTAGGCCCTTTCCCCTCTGTGTACTTGCCCATCATCTCACTCTGCTCGATTTCACACTCTCCAGTATATATTTTTTCCACAGTTTAAAGGTCTACACAGTCAAACTTGTGTCCCCATGTGTCCATCCTCTGAAGGTTTAGATACCCAGAGTCACTACTTGAAGAAGACTGAATCTTCCCTTCTCAGCAGCTAATGCTTTCCAATGCTTTCTCAGCTAGATTTGGAGTTTCCTATCCACTTCCCATCTTCTATGCTGGGATTTTGACTCAGTTAAGACTAGGTGGGGACTTGTGCATGTGTCCCCACTGCTGTGAGATAAGATGGGTGGTGGCCCAGCTGTCTGAAAAACCTTCCACGTAGTCCTCTACCTCCTCTGACTCTGAGAACCATCCAGGTCTGTCTTGCATAACGATCCCTGAGCTTTGGGAGGCCAAACTTTAGTACAGGTGGACTATTGTGGGATAAGCAGTCTGCAGTCTCTTACTCTCTGCACATTGGTCAGTTGTGGGTCTCTCTTTTAGTCAACATCTGATACAAATGTTCCATGTTTTCACTGTCTTCTCATCAGTGTATACATATCAAGATTCTTTCCATTTCCTGGCTTGTATGAATGCTGCAGCAGTGAACATGGTTGAACAGGGATCCCTGTACTGGGATATAGAGTTGCAGGGTATAGTTTCAAGCGTGATATGATTGGATCTCGTGAGAGTTGTATTTTTCCCTTTCTGAGGAATCTTCTCAATGATTTCTCTAGTTGGCTGCACCATTTTGAATCCCAGCAGCCGGGAGTAAGTGTGACCCTTTCCCCACCTCCGCGCCAGTATTTGTCCTTATTTGTTTGGATCTTAGCCATTATGACTGGGTGAGATGAATCATGTAGGTCTTTTAATTTGCATTTCCCTGAGGGTTCAAGATGTTGAACAATGTCTCAGTTAGTTGTGTTTCATCTTTGGGAACTATTGGATCAATTCTTTGCCTCGAGTTTTGATCTGCTTGTTTGTATTTTTTGATTTTTAGATTTTGTGGTTCTTTCAATAGTCTACATATGATCCCTGAGTCAGATATATAGGCGGTAAAGAGTCTTGACCATTCTGGACATTGCCTGTTCACTTGAATGATAGAGTCTTTTGCTATGCAGGAATTTTTTGTTTCATGAGGTACAGCTTTTCCACTGTGGACTTAATGCCTGTGCCATAGGAGTCTTGTTCAGAAAGTCCTTTCCTGTGCCTGGTAATTGCAGTGAATTCCCTACTTTTGCCTTTATAAGATTTTGGGTATTGGGACATTGATTGATTTGGAATTTTAATGGAGATAAGACCGAATTTGTAGATTGTTTGTAGGCCAGGCTGAACAAGTGTCTCCCCTGTTACCCCTTTTTTCTTTGTGTTAGAAGTCACAGAACATAGATGGATACACATAGGGGCTCAGAGGCTCTGTCAGAAAAGTGAACAACAACAACAAAGAGCTTCAAGGCCTGAGGTAGGATTGGAGTGTTCCGTAAGTATTTCTTCTGTATTAGTATTTTCTCATGAAGGGAACAGAGAGGTTTAAAAAACTGAAAAAGTATACTTAGGAGGCTGGAGAGATGGTTCTGCAGTTGAGAACACTTGCTGCTCATCTAGAAAACTGGAGTTCAGGTTCCAGGAACCATGTCTAGGTCTCACAGCTCCTTGTAACTTCCATTCCAAAGAATCTCACACGGTCTTCTGGTCTCTGAGGGAACTAAATACAAAAGGCATTCACTCAGAGTCATGGCCACACTCATAAAGAAAAATTATGCACTTTTTAATGTAACATTAGATGCTCAGTAATCTTCTGAAGCAACGTTCACAGTGCCCTCACCAACATTATATATACATGTAAAGATTAACATATAAACACTAATGAATGCTTAAGATGCTGACTCTCTGACAGTGAAATTTCACAGTATTTCTTCAGGAACCTTTTTAGATGGAGTGATTTTGTGAGCCATTACTCCTTCTGTGGAGGGTTTTCAATGATACAGCTTTTTTTTCTGTCAGCCATGGTCTGGTAAGGGCTCATCCATTCTTCTGCATTAAACCCATTAAACTAGACTGTAGTAGATTCGTTTCTTCTGAGGGTCTTTCTCTGGTATGAACAGACCTGGTACCACCCGAGTATGAAAAGGTCTGAGGTTCAAATTTATACAGATTTTAAATCCTTCCCCTAGATCAGGGTATGGAGGATGTAGGCTCAACATAGGTCCCAATTGTGTATAGAGCTAATGAAAAAGGCATGTGTATGTGTGATATAACTGCCAGTTCTGTGAAAAGAACTTTTCTCAACACTCCAAGCCATGGCATCCCATTGAGCACAATGGATTTCTGCCTCCTGAACGTGAAACCCAGTTTCACTTTGGATTCACCTACAGGGTAAGGTGGGCTGATCTGGAGGTGAAGTTCACAAAGGCAATAGGTTTGTAGCGATTTTGTGGAAAAGCCTTTGGGGGTAGCGAAGACCTGGTCGTCTGTGATTTCTTTCTGATCAATGTCCATATCTGACATACTGCTGCTGCAACACATGATATTTTATTAAGACTGATATTGTAGGTGGGAATTTATTTTAGTAGCATTTATCTTATAGGTCACCATTGGTTGTAAGGATATATTTGGGGGTACCTTTGAATTATGTAATGGGTCACTAAGGATCAGGTTACAAATGATGATGATCTGAGTTCTAAAATATAATCGTGTCTATAATTTGTATGTACATGACCTTGTTCATGTCACAATTGTCTGGGGAATAATTTTTTGTTTCTTATGCTCTGTGTTCTGCTTTTTCCGGGTTCTGGGAACAAATTCAGATCATCACGTTTGTGTGACAAGTCCTTTACTTCCTGAGGCAGCTCCCTGGACTCTTGTAGATGAATGTAGCTGGAATTTCTCTCTGTTTCGATGGCTGAACACTGGCTGGACATGTCTAGATCGAAATATAGCTATTCTTCCCCTCAGCGGAAGACCAGCCTGCAGGAGTATATTGACAGGAAGGAAACCAATGGATTTGACCACTCTCCAATTAATCAGGAACATGAGTAGGTGGGCAGTGGAAAAAGAGGAAACAGGAAATGCTGAGGAGCCATGCTGTAGCTTGGAGGTCGGGGTGTAATTCTTTTGCTTAATATGCTGGACT
The DNA here is from genome assembly GCA_035773235.1 of Eospalax fontanierii. Taxonomy (NCBI): domain Eukaryota; kingdom Metazoa; phylum Chordata; class Mammalia; order Rodentia; family Spalacidae; genus Eospalax; species Eospalax fontanierii. Next base: position 82,667,471 of record CM069532.1, on the reverse strand, counting down.
CTTTCCTAGATGGGATCCCTCTCCCTGGTGACCAATCCTTTGTAAGTAAAGCACTAATTCTTGTAATTGGACAGCAGTTCCCAGTTTCCTTCCATGGAATCAGAATTACAGGGGCGGGGCCAAACCCCATGTCTCATGCTGGAGAATTCTCAGGACAATTCTGTGACCTGATTTTCAATATGTGGCCATTAATTTTGACTCTTTGTATTTACTTTGGTTTTGGAAGTCTTTGAAGTCAGTTAGCCTAAAATCACTATGTACTTTCATTTTGACAGTTGTTAGACTCTTGTGGAGCCTAGTCAGTTTTTTCTTCAGTACAAAATTGTCTGTTGTGGTGATTCATGGATGTTTCTCTTACTAGTATAAAATGAAATCATGAATTTTGTTAACCCTTCCCCACGCCCATCCCTTTGTCCTCCCTCTTTTCTTTCTCAGATAGGTGTTAGCTGTGTTGCACAGGCTGACCTGGAATCCTGAGTCATGTGTACTTCTGCCTCATTCTGTGATGCAGCTGTGACTCTACCAACATGTCACCATGACTGACTGCATTCAGTTCCTTTATACTTACTTTCTTCGGATATGACATTACGTAAAATATTTCAGAAAGTACTGAGGTAGGATCTTTAAATATTGTTTGTGTGCTGTATTTATTATTTAATTAAAATTGTGCTTGGGGGACATGGAGAGATGGCTTAGTGGTTAAGAGCACTGATTATTCCTGTAGAGGACCTGTGTTCAATTCCCAGCACCCACATGGTGTCCAACAATCACAGGTAACTCCAGTTCCAGGAAATCCAACATTCTTTCTGACCTCTGAGGGCATTGCACAAGAGAACGACACTGGCACACATGCAGACAATACACTCACACATGAAATAAACATAATCAATAGTATTTTTACTTGTGCTTCAGTAAGGGAACTACTTACAGCATATAAATTATTTCTGCTGTAAACACAGAGAATGGGTCATTTGCCCATTTAACACACATAGTGACAGTATGTGTAAATTTATGCCCTCCAGGTAATCTCATTACACCCAACATCTGTTATCATTTGGGGGCACAGTGTCAATCTTCTAGTTATCTCCGTGATTTTGAGACTTTCAGAATGAGAACCATTCATAATGTACCATAGAGATTGTTCAAGTCCTGTATGGAAGGTCATTTATCATTTCTGTTCATGCACGCAGTGCCAAATGTTAAATATTCCCACACCATCAAAACTTAAACATCATGAGCAGGAATGTCTCAGGACAAGCAGGCTCTTGCATGCTAATTGTCCCCTGTTCTGTACCTCATGTTGTCAGACATTCGTCAGACATTAAGTAGACATGTGCTGTAGAAAGAGAATCGGGGCAGAGCCCAGGCACATCCTGTGTCCTGTGCCCAGTAGTGAAACGAGTGTCCCTCCAGCTCTATTTCCTTTCAGTCTATGAAAAGCTTGTATTAGAACTTCCGTGTATGGAACAAAATATGTCAATAGCACAGGATTGAATGAACATGATACCGATTGAATCTGTGGATTATTTAGGATTCTGTGACATTTGAGGATGTTGCTGTGAACTTGACCCAGGAAGAGTGGGTTTTGCTGGATCCTTCTCAGAAGAATCTCTATAGAGATGTGATGCTGGAAACCTGCAGGATCCTTACTGCTATAGGTAAGAATATCATCTTACTTCCCTTATTATAGTGGGCAAAAAATATTTCTTAGAATTGATGCTCTTCTGTGCATTGGAATATTGAAATGAAAAAATGTGCTGTATAAATCAGGCATGGTTTATATATACTAAAGCTATAAAATAGTTTTCAGTAATTTGTAATTGATCAAACTTTTATTCAGCTACATTTTAGGAAAAGTTTTAAAGATGCAAATATTAGACACCATTCTAAAAGTTCTGGACAAAATGTAAGGTAATTTTTGAACAGTAGACGGAATTTTCTTTGAAGGAATTTTTCAAGGATTTGTATTTATTTTATTATTTGTGTGTGTGTGTGTGTCTGTCTGTCTGTCTGTCTGTCTTTGACAACCTGTGTGCATTTGCATAAGAAAGTCAGAAGAAGGTGATGGATTCAGAGCTGGAACTACAGGTGGTTGTAAGCTATCTTTTTTTGGGTGCTGGTAACCAAATGCTGGTCCTCTGGAAGGGCAGCAGATGTGCTTAACAGCAGAGCCACCTTTCCAGCCTCCCATTAAAATTATTCTTCTGTGAGCATTTGTGAATTAGGAAGCAATAAGCACAAGTTTTTATCATTAGGAAATATCTCATGTATCTATGTTTAAGGATTCTATTCAGTGTTTGCAGGGTATTTAACATTCAGACAGTACTAGGAACTCAGGTTAACAAATGTCACTCTTCTTCTCATAGCCCTGTGGGAACTGTGGAGTAGAATATCAATCTATTTAGTTTTCAGTCATTCAGATTTTGTAGAAGACATATACATTATCTAATTTGGGGAGGAGTATGTGGCCTACACTTTGCAATACTAGCAAATTGACTCTTCCTAATGTACTTTTCGTTTTTACAGAAGTTCCATGTTTGAGTCATTCTGTGACAATAAACATCATCAGGATGGAGCAAATTTCACTAGCATAGCAAATGCCAAAATGATCCTGAAAATTTCTAGTGACCTAACACCATGATAAATCAATGTGTGAGGAAAGGTTTCCCTGTGTCATTTGCCCTTCAGTAACCATCTTGCCAGGCACACTCAGTACGAGCCATAGGAGTGTGAGGAATATGGAAACAGCCCGAGAGCTCTAACTCCCTCACAAGCTGTCAAGGGTATTTGAGACCTCACACTGCGAATGGACCTTTTGAAAAATAAGACATTTTTAAATTATTTTTATTTCCAACGTCAAGAAACAGACAGTGCAAAAACCTCCAACAATACAAAGACTCTAGAAAGGCCTCTGCTTATGGCAATTCACTTCACAGATCAGGAGGAACTCAAATTGTAAGAAAGCATTATCAGTGTAATACATGTGGGAAACATCTGAGTTTCTCCACTTCTCTCCAAGGCCATGAAAGAATCCACAGGGTTGAAAAATTCTATGCATGTAAAGAATGTGGTAAAGCTTTTACGTGATACAGTTACCTTCATGTACTCAAAAAATTCATGCTAGGGAAAAACCGTATGAATGTAAACAATGTGGAAACGCTTTTACATGATACACACACCCTCAAGTACATAGAAGAATTCATACTGGAGAGAAACCCTGTGTGTGTACAGAATGTGGTAAAGCCTTTACACAATACAGTCACATTCAAGAACATGGAAGAATTCATACTGGAGAGAAACCCTATGGATGTAAAGAATGTGGTAATGTCTTTAGATGTAAGAGCCATCTTTATTTACATGAAAGAAGACATACTGGAGTAAAACTATGCAGGACAGATTGTAGCTGACAGTAGCAGTGATCTTCAGGCATGAACTGAAATGTTGAGAAAGGAGTTTGTGAAACGCATCCCATCCGCTTCTCGACTAACTGCTGTTCTTTGCTTATAATGTCAGACACATATTTTCTCCTGTGGACTGGGCTGTCATCCCAATCTGAAAGCTGTTTGTTATACTTGGACAGTAGTTGTGCCACTGTTAACCAGGAGGCATATTCTGCCTGTCTTGTTGGGACTGGCACCCACAGGATTTCTAGCTGGTGATAATTCTTCCCCCATAATCTGCAGGGCACCTGGCAAATTACAAGCCAGCCAGTAAGGAGGCAGCTTCCAACCGATTCCAGCATCATTTCTCCATGTCCTGCTACCCAAGCATGTGATGTCTTCAGCAGTAGTGGCTTTCTATGTAGTTTCAGCATGTAACCAGTAGTAGTAGCAGTATTCTTCAGTTTGTGGGACAGACATTCACCTGCTTGTGTTTCCCAAGTGCTGGTTTTAAGAGATTGTACCAACACATCTGTCACTGATTGGCATAATGTGTGTTTTGTTTGCCAGCACTTAAGAGATAATTGGCTTACATATGTGTCCTGTTAAAATATGTAGAGCCAGGCTTTCATTGTGAATAGGAAACCCATGTTTCTGGCTCCTAAACAAAAAGAAAATGATGTTTCCTGTCTTCATGTGTTCTTTTTCCTGTCCCATGTTCCAGGTCTTATGGCTGTTGCTCCTGCAATCATCCAGTGATAGACTGAAGCTCCCGTCACTTTACAACATGGACTAAATAGCAACAGCGTTGGAACTTCCCAGATCTTCTCTGTCAGAATGCACCTGCAGAGGCATCCTGCTGTGTGGACTGAGCAGGTTCTGGGGTGTCCTCTCTGTCCTGCACATAGACACGATGGACTGGCATTCCCACTGGGAACTAATAACTGGATCCGCTCTCATGGCGCACACACATTCTGGTGCTTCTCTTCTCTTTAGGATTCTTTGAAGCATAGATTCCAGTAAGGACACTGGTTGTAGAGAACCGTAATTGACAGATGGTGATCTTCCATTAGCTGGGTTGTTCTGTAAGAAGCACAGGACTGTGCATTTGATCTGCTGCACCACATACACTGCACCAGAGAAATAAATATATTTTAACAAAAATAGTTTCCAAGTTGTATTATTAAGGAGCTTAAATTTCAAAGAAACTTGTTAGCTAAATTTTTTTCATTAATAATTTTGTTTTTATTTATGTGTATGAGTATATTGCCCGCATGTATGTACATGCACCTGTGTTGTGCAACGCCCACAGAGGACCAAAGAGGGCATCAGTTCCCCTACTGTTGGGGGTATGAATGGTTATTAGCAATGATGTGGATCCTGTGAAAGGAACCTGGGTCTTCTGCAAGAGCAGCCAGTGCTCTTAAATGCTGAGCCATCTTTCTGGCTCACCTTCATTTCATTGAGAAAATAAAAAGGTCTCCAGAATGGGTAACATGTTTTGCTTGTGCTCACATACAAATTTTTTAAATGTACTTGCTTTGGGTAGTATTTTGCTTCTATGTATGTAAGTGCACCCATGTTCTGCAGGGGCTGCAGAGGTCAGAGGCCAGTGTTAGATCCCCTGGAACTGGATAATTAAGGAGAAAACACTACTGATTCTTAGATCAAATTGAATATTTTCCTAGAATCCACATTATTCCAAAATGGAAACAAGGAAACGTGAAAACAAAATCATAAAACTTCTGGGTCTAACTGCATTTCTTTGGAAGTTAAAGAGAGGTTTAGAAGAGAAAAATGTAAGGATCATTCATAGAATTCATCCTAGGAAAAATAGATGATTACTAGGTACTTATTTCACTATTCAGTCTACTCCAGGCATCACTTATAATTTTGCATTTTGGAACATTTGGCAAACTGAGACCATCCAGAAATCCAGACAAATACATGTACAACAAAAAACGCAGGTGAAAAATCCCACCTCCAAATTTATTTTCCTTGACTGATCTGTATCTGCTAGGTCATAGAGTCTGCACATGAAGAGAAGGATCAAGCGGGTAGTGGAGACCATAGGTGTAATATAGCAGTGGAGAAGCACCGCTGTGATGGAATTCTAAAAGAGAAACAGTCCCTCACTGTGCAGGGACATTGTGAATTTCTTTAATGTGAGGCTGTTCCTTCATCTCCAGGGATGACTGAGTATAAAGGATACTGTTGCCCAAGATTTGGTAATGGGATCTCCACAAAAACTGTTACAGATGGCCACCAACGCATCTCAGGTACCTCTTGATATCACAGGTACTGTTTGATTTTCTCTATATATTGAGGCTTTGGTCTCTGTCTAAATAATTAAGCAGTTTATTTTCTAAAGAGATTTGTATACCATATGTTTTTGGAAAAACTGAAGCCTAAGAGCTGTTGTTCTCAGCCTTAGTCCAGAGTTAGTACAACCAGTTCCCTTATATGTAACAAAAAGATAAGATTTGGTCTGAGAGGTGTCCCATCAAAGTCCCAGCTAGACTTTATAACTGAATAGACAGAATGTGTCCTAGCTTCCATAGCTTACAGGAGTTCACTGAGGTTAGTCTTCACACTGAAACTTGTTTCTGAAGATCAAGTGTAAGTCCATCTTTCAGAAAATCAGAGAAGAAATGGTCCACACAAAGAAAATAAAACTAAGACATTGAATATAATTCCATTGAGTATTCCAATCATTGTATCCTTGGGAAAAAAAGGTAAAGCGTCTATGAGTTATTGGTCTTTGAAAATGTGGAGTGTAATCATAAGTCCTTGACTGCTATTTCTAAGAAAGGATTGCAGTAAAAGGATAAAGTTTTACCAGAAGTCTTTCTTATAAAGGATGTAATTATTTTCTGACATTGACTTGCATTTCGTTTGGGTCAATAAAGCACTTACGAATGTCTAAAATAACACAACGTTATTCACTAGAGTAAATTCTGCACTTTCTTGGCCTTTATAATGTCAAGAACATCCTCAAAACATTTGTTGCACAGATGGGTCAAGATTTAAGAGTTCTAGAAGTGTTTGAAAACTTGAGACTTGTATCTAGATAAACGCAGACACAGCAGTGCACACAGCCAACCCCAACATGCCAATGATGGTGTAGGATGGAGAAGCAGAAGAATACCTGGACGCCCTGGTCCATATAACCTGATGCACACATTGGAGAAATATAAAGAGCCTGGTTTAAAGAAGTAGAAGGTGAGGAATGACACCTGAGCTTGTCTGTGCTCTGATGAAGAAACACGTTGATACATGCATACCACAATCCCAAATATGAGTGAGCGCATACACACAAAAACGAATGGTTCTTTACATTGACATTCAATTACAAATGGTTTATTAGTCAAATGTTATTTAATAGTGTATGCTAAAATTTCTTGCATTTGATTCATTGCTATGTATTATTTTCCAGGAGTGTTCTTTATGTGCATACAGTGGGTGTGAGAACTTTGCTAAGACTGTGTGTTAAGTTTCTGATGTCAGAGATATTCATTTTGGGTTTCCTTTTCACAGTGAAACTCATAGAAGATATCCTTGCCCTAAGCAATGCTGTTCAAAATGTGTGTAATCTCACTCTGTATGGAATGAACAGGTAAGGTATTAATCTCATCTAAACTAACTGTAAATGTAAATCTGTCCCTTATATTGACTGCCTCTCAGCACATCACTTACATCTTATCTCTATAAATTCTAGGCAGAGATGATATATAGGAACTGGTAGGAGGCCAAAGTCTGCTAAATCATACAGTTCTGAGGTCACACGCTGAAAGATTCACTGCAGAGCTTCTCCTGTAGAAGTCACTCCAAATCAAGTGACATCAGTTCTGAACCAAGTGCTAAAGACGCCTGGGAGCTCTCGTTTCCCTTAAGAACCTGCATCAACTTTGCTGAAACATTTCTGGCCTTCTTTTAGAATTCCAGGGCAGGGAACATCTTACTCTTGATCAAATTTTTCCTTTCTATATCCATAATCATTGAGAATGAGGGATGAAACCTTGATGATTTTCCCATGGCAACTTAAAGGGTAGAGCCTTGTCCTTTTCTGCAATTCCTCTAGTCACAATAGCATTTGAGCAGGGAGAGTGATGGACACCTAATGACACCCTAATTAAAACAACATATTTCAATTAATTTTTAGTTTCTAAAACACAAGAAAAGCAGTTGGAGATACCATTTATGCAGGGCTTCTCTCCCACTAACAAATGCTGAGGGAAACCGAAAAAGGAAGGAAACCCCACCTTGATCTCTCACACTAAATAATGTATCACTGGTGTCTATGTGGCTCTGGGAGTTCATGGCCAATGTTCCTCCCCTTTGTTCATCCAAGAAAAGACTAATGCTGTCATCCAAATAGCATCTGAATCCTGTTACAGAGATCTCCCCACACTTAGACATATGTTTCCATGATGTTCCCACCAATGTATTAAATCGTGCTTTGATATAACATTACTCTGTTACCACAGAAAGTAGGAGACTCCATGCTTCTGTAATGACTTGGGCATATGTGGTTCCAGGCAAGGTGAATCTGTGTTCCCTGTTCATCCTCTGTGGTACACAGAGTAATGTGTCCCAGATGCTACAGCATGCAGAAGGCTTCACTGAATGTGTCCTGTAGATTCCTGGTCAGGAAAGCCACATGGACGGTAACCATGGCCAGTGTACTCAGGCATCCCAGGACCAAGTAAAATGCAATGAGTGACCCTATATATATGGTGACTATGTAACCACATTCTGAGTGTGCATCCTGGAAAGTTTCCCATCCACATACCAAAAAGTGTTGGAGAAGGGTGCAGATATGGATGGTGAACTTAGGAAGCCCTCAGAGCAGAAGCTATCTTATCCTTCTCTGACACATGACATTAAATGCCAGATCACACTAATAGTTTAGCTAAAAAAGTGAAACAGCCAGACTAAACAGAACTCCAAACTTGTATGACAGAGGATGCAGGTGGTTGCGATTGGAAGGCCAATGCAGAGTAAGGAGCAGAGACAAGAGGTGAGGAGATGAGAAGGATGAACTGAGACCATAGTCACTGGCCTTAACTATGGGAATGTCTCTGCTTCAGAAAGAGGACAAGAATCCCAGCTGTGAGTACAGTGAAACTCAGGACTCTGCTTGACAGAGCTGGTCCCAAGGGGTGTTCATAAGCTAGAAAGTTCACAGATTCGGGGTGGGGGTCTGTACCTATAATGACTTCTGGCATACTTTACAGACTTCTCCATGTTTAGAGAGAAATGCCAAGTGTCACAATCCAGCTTCAGTGCTTCTCTTTTATGCACAGATGCCGCACAGTGTGTGTCAATGGGCTCATTGAGCCAAATCGACCCTTATACTTCACACCACGTACAAGAATGTTACAGGGGGGAAATCTCAATTAATGTTTTTGGTCCACGACTGCTTTCTCTCCTTTCTTATGTGATACATTTCTGAGAGCATATTTTTATTTCCTAGACAAAGCACTTCAACACCTACTTTTCCAAGTTGAACTTCTGGAAGGAATTACCTGGGTACTCTTTCAATCAGCAAGTACTAATTGAGAAACAATCAGTGGTTCTTTCCTTTGCTTAGTTCCAGATAAATGCACACTTATGGCTGACTTGAAGAACTTCTCCTATAGTATAGGAAGTTATAATTTCCACAAGAAACATTGGAATCTTGGCCACATCAAAATCAATCTAGTGTATCAAATTAGAAGTACCCAATATCCTTCCATTTGTATTTCTCTCAAGGTGAGAAATAAGCCAACCACTTATTAAAATTATAATTTTATGAATGTTTTTCTGTATTTGATTATCAGAATATTTTAGAGAATCTACACACCATGAGAGTATTTAAAGATTTGTGATGCAGTAAATCTCAAAACTTAAGATTTCACTGATGAGTTGTTGATGAATGAGACTTAAGTATAGTTTGGGGGGGATTTTGCCTCGAATACTGGTACAATTATATATAATTGTTATTCCATTAATTCACCTGAATTTTCACATTTATATAATATCAATAAGAAAACAATTCCACTAATATTTCTGGCCTTCAAATAAAATCTTGCTTTTAATTACTTAGTCGGTAATTGAGCACTGGTCACCACCTCCAGCACAGGGTCTGGTGGAAGTGATCATGTGAATGCTCTTGTCTAATTCCCATTTTTAACACCGAAACACAAACTGTGGTCTTGTTTCAGGATTCTGTAAACAGAATGTCACTTTACTCTTGACTTAGAATTCATTTCTGTTGGGGCTGGAGAGGTAACTCAGCAGTTTCGAACACTGGCTGCTCTTGCAGAGGTGCCAGGTTTCATTTCTGGTAACAAATTATTGAGTTAACCTAAGTTCCAGAGGATCCAATTCACTCTACTCTGGATATTGCATGACACAAATACTTGGATACATGCAGACTAAACGCTTATAGACATAAAGTAAAAATCTAAAGAGAGATTTATTTCTGGTTCCCATCCAGTTTCTTTGGGTCTTGGCCCCATACTGTTCAGTCTGTTGAAGAGACCCTGACTAGTTCAGAGAGATACCCAGACCACTTTCTAATAAGGTACACTCTCAGGAAAACACAGGTTTTCTAATGAATGACAGATTTTGATATGTGTATGGAAGGAATATTGTTTGAAAGTTTTCTATTCTTTATTTTCTTTTTCCATCAGAAGATAAAGAATGAAGAACCACTCAAGTAATGGCCAAATTGTAACAATGAGAGGTAAACCGATCCCTGATAAAAATCTGTTTGTATCAATCTTCCGGCATAAGACAGGAAGGAGAATTTTTTTCTGAGTGCATAAAACATTACTTAGAACAAATTGGAGCACAACAGCCATGCTGGAGATGGAGACGCACCCACACAGGTTAATTTGTTCTAAGTAAATAATGTATACATAGTCTTATAGTTTCTAAAGTAATAGTTCAGTCAAATACTTTAAGGAATAAAATATATGTCTAGTCAAGACTTATTAAAGAATGTTTGACTTTTGTCCAAGCTTTAGCTACATAACATATAGTAATTAACAGTTCAGTATTGGTGGAACTAACCTTCTTGGGTGTCTAACCACCATATTTAATGGCCTCTAATCTGGTCAAAGGGACTTAAAGGGACAATTTTTTGTCTCTTGCCTTCCAAGGTCAACTAAGTTCCAGGGGACAATGGGGCATCTCTCGAAATGTCCTATAACTGTGATGTGTCACCTGTCTTCCTGTTCAGGGAGGTCATGGAGACCCCACTAGAAGGACTTGAACCAGTGTCCAGTCTACAAAGAAGAGGGTCAGCACAGGAAAACATTTCCTTCATTTGCTTCAAAGTGAAGCTAAGGTCTAGCAAGACTTTCTGACTTATCTTCACATAGATGGAACTGGTAAACAAAGGCCTATGGAGCCAGGGGCTCCTCAAGCCCATGTGATCCCCCTGAGGAACAGATACTCTACTGACCTTAAGAATCAAATTAAGTTGGTTTATTTGGGCCAAATTATATGATCTTAAACACCCAAAAGGAAAGTATAACCAAAAAATTAAAATGATTAGTATGCTTCTTTAAGACTATAAGGAATTACACTTCCCAGACATTAGGTTTAAGTTTATATAAAATGTTATTTACACAAATTCTCACTAATAATTTTGTTAATAAGAAAATGCCACTCAGATGTAAGACTTCAATTCTTGGCCTACCTTAACACTGCAGTGCATACCTGTGGCCAAGAAAGGCAAGCCCACCATTGTTCTAACCCCAAAATTAAATGATTTCTTTTCTCTCTTTATCTAGAAGCCATTTGGGAGGGAACTCACCCTGATTCTAGCCACTCCAGCTATCAAGGTGCCTGAAAACAAATCCTGACTTCAAGACTCTCAAGTTCAGCCTTGGCAGTCAAAAATAAAAACAAAGAGGAACCCAAAAGATGGAAGCCTTTGAAAGTCCTTAAGCAATAAATTCTAATGGACTTTGAATTGGACATTTGAACTCTTCCCTGTTGTGACTATTTTAATTTCATCTTCCAGGGACCAGTCAAGGACTTTCTTTTTCCCTACAGCTAACAGTTATGCAATTCAGGGGTCTTTTAGGTACTCACTGAAGGGGTACCCCTATTGCCACAATCTACGACCCTATTCAGCCTTGAAGAAGCCAGAGCGGTCTGCGCCCCAATTCCCTATTGGCAATTAGGGTGACCTCTTCAGAGGGTGGTGTGATGAGAATAGGAGGTAGAATTTGGCTAGGCAGTTTAGGGTAAAAAGACCCCAAAAGACCAAAAACTGTCCTTGTGCTTTCAGCAGCCTACTCTATAGCAAAGGCCAAATATGTCCAAGGTATTTGGGGGCTCTTATCTAATTCCTAAAAGATTTTAGGGTTACCTCTTCAAAAGGGGAATGTTAGAGAACAAATAGCTAACTGAGAGACTATAAATTCTCTCACTTATACCTTTCATAAGCTCAAATATGAACTTAAAACCCATTATCCCCCCTGGCTTTCCAATCCCCTCATGGCCTGGCTCCTCCCTTTACTGGGCCCTTATATACCTCCCCATTATATATATAAAAAAAGGGGGAGATGTGGGGATCTGGTTACTGAGCAAGGCAAGCAACTCCTGATACCCTAAAGGGATGGCAGGTGTCTGACCTGCTCTGCCTGATGTGATATGATCTTCCTTTCCCCCACCCCACCCCAGACCAGAACCAGGTTTTTGGGTTTCGTTTCCTCATTCCTGAACTTCCACAACCTTCCTGCCTTTACCCCAACACCCCACCTTTTCCCACCTTCTGTAACGGTCAGAGAGGCTTCCCTATATAAGCCCCTGCATTGGCTCTAATAACCGAACTACCCACCAACGTAGTCTCCTGGGAGGGAACTCCTCCCGCCGCACTCTGAGCCACCTGAGGTCCCGTTCCATTGTCCTCCATTCTCTGGCATGGCTGGAGCACAACAGCCATGCTGGAGATGGAGACGCACCCACAAACCTGAAACTAACTACCTAGAGTTCAAAAGATTTCTGTCAACCTATACCCTCATTACACAAACACCAGCCCTGTCTCTAGATCCTTGACAACAAACTGAAGTATGATTTCAAGAAACTACAGTTTGGGAAACCAGTTTATTTGGGTTACTTACAGAGCAATTAGTGGATGGTGGAGGCCCTACTGACGCCATACAACAAATTCTACATTTCTGTGGAGAACCATGAGATGCTGCCTGACTCAGAACAGTGCAACAGGGCCTGTCTCTCCCATCTTCTTCCACTCACACTTTATTCCCTCCCCAAGGTACATCTCAGGTCACTGGCTGGTTCGGAGGGCTAGCTAACTCTCTCCACCCCCTCCCTTTTGACAAAGCCCCAGCAGTCCATCAAGCAGGTGAAGCTGAATGACCAGTCCGTTTTCACAGGCTTTGGCTAGTGGAGGACCAGTTTAGTATGCGATTTCCAAGGCCAAACCATACGGCTGTAGAACCACTAAACGCCTGTGATGAAAGAAATTCACCAACTAAACAAGCTGCATGCCATTTGTGTAGAAATTAGCAAGAGCGTAGCTTCCATGAGTTAGCACTTAGCCTAGGTATGTTTTATTTACTGATGGATCTTTGATTGTCCATGCTCCTGTAAGTAACCCCAATAAAAGTCACTTCACTTACTTGGACTTTAGTAGAATCACTTTTTTGTGCTATTAGTTTCTTATCTCTGCTGAGTCGACATTTGCTCACGTATTCCAAAGGAAAGGCTCACACAACACTACTACTGTTAGGAACTGTGACAACTCAGGCCTTACCCTTGTTTTTTGATTCTCAGATGTTGGCGAGTGCAATCTTGTCCACATTTGAAGTGAGTTCATATAAAATATTAACAACATTTGTATTTTACATTTCTCAGAATTTTCTACCATGAGTTATTTCATTTTGAAAAGAGCACTGTGCTTTGAAACTGCTCTGCCACATATTTAGGGAGTTTTAACAACTAGAGGCCTTGTACATACATACAGCGTTCTTTGCCAGAATTTGATTCCTCTTCTAACTTTGCGATACTCTGAAACATAAAGGTTTTCACATTCTTTGCCTTCACGGGGTTCTCCTCTGGTATGAAGATTTTTATGTAATTTAAGGGTACTGTATGGAGGATTTACATTGCTTTCTTTCATTGGGTTTTGGTCTAATGTGAATTTTCATACAAACAAAGATGACTGTGAAGTCCAAATGCTTTTCCACACTGTTCCCATTCACAGGTTTTATCTACTATGAACTTGTCATGTGTGAGTATCACTGACTTCTGCTGTCTTGAGCACATTGCTTTCATTCACAGGATTCTTTTCCGTTTAACTGAAGAGATCTGTGACAACTAGAGGCTTTATCACATTACTTCTTTTATACTTTTTCCCAAGTATGAACATTTTCATGTACACGGAGGTGACTGGACTATCTAAAGGCTTTTTCCACATTTTACATGCATAGAGTTTCTCTTCTGTGTGTGTTTCTTCAGCTATGGAGGTAACAATTATGTCTGAAGGTTTGACCACCTGCTAACATTCATATGTCTTTTTCTCCATCAGGAATTTTTCATGTACTTGAAGGTGACTGGATAAAGGAAAGGCTTTACCACATTCTTTACATGCACAGGGTTTCTCTTCACTATGCGTTTACATCATAAAGCTTGACCACATTATTTACATTCAAATGGTTTTTCTCCAGTGTGAGTCCTTTCATGCAGTGTGAGGAACTAGAAAATGTAAAGCTCTTATTACATTTTTACATTCATATAGATTTCCTCCAGCATGAAATTTTTCATGTAAATGATGACTTTGCATGAAAAGGCTTTATCTCATTGTACATTCATATTGTTCTTCTCCAATATGTCTTCTTTCATGTAACAGTAAGGAATTAGGAAATGGAAAGGCCTTACCACATTGTTTACATTTATATGTTTTTTCTCCTGTATGAATTTTTTCAAGTAAGTGAAGATAATTATAACATCTAAAGGCTTTACCACATTGTAAAGATCTATATGGTCTTTCTTTAGTATGAACTTTTTCATGAACCTGAAGATAATGATGACATCTAAAGGCTCTACCACATTCTTTACATTCATAAGGCTTTTCACGAGTATGAATTGTTTCATGTATTTGAAGGTGACTCTATTGAGTAAAGATTTTAGCACATTCTTTACATGCATATCATTAGTCTCTTGTATGTGTTTTTTTTTTTTTTATGTCTTTGAAGATGACTAGTATATCTATAGGCTTTATCAGATTGCTTACATTCCCATGGTCTTTCTCCAGTATGATTTCCTTCATGTACTTGAATGTGAACTCTATCGTGTAAAGGCTTTACCACATTTACATACATATGGTTTTTCTACAGTATGATTTTTTTTCATGGAACTGTAAGGAATTAGACAATATAAAGGCCTTACCACATTGCTTACATTCATATGCTTTTTCTCCAGTATGAATGCTTTCATGTAACTTTAAGGACCTAGAATATATAAAGGCCTTACCACACTGCTTACATTCATATGGCTTTTCTCCAGTATGAATCCTTTCATGTCTTGGAAGGTGACACCTCTCTGGAAAGGCTTTACCACATTCTTTACATGCGCATGGTTTCTCTCCAGTGTGTACTTTTTTATGTCTTTGAAGATGAGTACGATCTTTAAAGGCTTTACTACATTCTTTACATGCGCATGGTTTCTCTCCAGCGTGTACTTTTTTATGTCTTTGAAGATGAGTACGCTTTCTAAAGGCTTTACCACATTGCTTACATTCATATGGCTTTTCTCCAGTATGAATGCTTTCATGTAACTTTAAGGATCTAGAATGTATAAAAGCCTTACCACATTGCCTACATTCATATGGCTTTTCTCCAGTATGAATTCTTTCATGTGATTGAAGATGACTGTGACATCTAAAGGATATCCCACATTGCTTACATTCATATGGTTTTTCTCTAGAATGAATTCTTTCATGTGATTGAAGATAATGGTGACATTTAAAGGATTTACCACATAGCTTACATTCATATGGCTTTTCTCCTGTATGACTACCACATACTTTGTTTGCACATGGGGTTAGATCACTAGAAATTTTCATAATCATACTGGCATTTGCTATGCAATTGAAAGTTTCTCCATCCTGATGATCTTCTTTTTGCACACAGAATGTCTCAAATATGGAACTTCTGGAAAAAAGACAAGGATATTCATGAAAATCAATTTAGTACTACTACAAATTATATGTCACATACTGCTTCCCAAATTAAGTAAAAGTATATGTCCTCTGTCAAATCTGTATTGTTGGAAACTAAATTCACTGATAATTCAACTTCATGGTTCTCACAGGGTTATGATAAAAACAGTGATGTTTGTTAATGTGAGTTCCTTGTAGTGTTTGCATGTGAAATGCCCTGCAAACATTGAATAGGATACTTAAATTAACATATATGTTACACTGCATAGTGATTAAATAAAACCAAGTGGTACTTATCCTTTATTCATAAATGCTCACATAAAAATACCCTCAATGGGAGGCTAGAGAGCCGTCTCTGCTGTTAACCACAGTTGCAGCTCTTAGAGACAATCAGTGTTTGTGTGAAACACCCATGAGAGGTAGCTCCCAAAATCCTGTAATTCCAGCTCCATGAGTCCAGCATCTGACTTCCTTGTGCACATGCACAGAGGTTAATAAAGGGGGAAAGACAAGCAGACAGACAGAAAGAAATATGTACACACAAACAGACCCCCACACATGCACATAAATAAAAAATATCAATCTTTTAGGAATTCTTCAAACAAAATTTCTACTTTTTCAAATTACCTTGGAATTTTTCCAGAACATTTATAATGGTTTTTTACACTCTCATCTTCACAACTCTTTCCTAAAATTTAGTAGAAGGAAATTTTGATGAATTGGAAATAACTGAAAACTTAGTTTGTAGTTTTAGTGTATATGAATCATGCCAGATTCATACACCACATTCTTCCCTTTCATTATTTAAATCCCAGAAGCGCACCAATACTAAGAAACACTTGCTCTTCAATATACTCAGGGAAGGTAAGATGATATTCTTACCTATAGCAGTGAGGTTCCTGCAGGTTTCCAGCATCACATCTCTGTAGAGATTCTTCTGAGAAGGATCCAGCAAAGCCCACTCTTCTTGGGTGAAGTTCACGGCAACGTCTTCAAATGTCAAAGAATCCTAAACATTCCACAGACTCACTTGATAACATGTTCATACAATCCTATGCTATTCACACATTTTGCTTCATACACAGAAGCTCTAATGCAAGCTTGAGTGGTTCTGAAAGGAAGGAGCACTGGAGGGACGCTCTTCTCACTACTGGGCACAGGACACAAGATGTGCTGCTTCTCTGCCCCCATTCCCTGTCTATAGCGCAGGTCTACTTTCTGTCTTAATAACGTCTGACTACCTGATGTTCAGAACAGAAAGCAATTAGCATGCAAGAGTCTGCCTGTCCTTAGAAATTTCTGCTAACGATGTTCAAGTGTTGACCACAGGAGTAAATTTAACATTTGCTACAACTGCATGAGCATAAATGATATATCACCTAGTGTAAATAACATACAAACTCTATGTTATTTTATGAACCTTTCTCATCTGAAAGTCTATTAATCCACTCAAAACTCACACAGGTAACCAGAGGATAATCCATGTTACCCTAACTAATAAGAGGCATTGAGAATAATAAATTTTCCTCCTGAGCATAAATTCACATATGCTGTCGCAATTTCTTAAGTGGAGAAATGAATCCATTCTATGTGCTTATGGAAGAAATAATGTATACACTGTTAGAGGTACTTTACTCAACACTAATTTAAAATTTCATCTTATACTACCCACATGTATGTAAGTACACCTGTGTTGTGCAATGACATAGATGTCACAAGAGGGCATTGGATTTAGAGGAAATGGAGTTACTCATAATGTTATGGTGATAGGTGTGCTGGGAATACAACCTGGGTCCCTGCAAGAGTAGACATTGTTCTTACCACTGGGCCAACTCTCTAGCCACTCAAACACAATTTTAATTAAATAACAAATATAACTCACAGTTAATATTTAAAGATCCTAAAACAATACTTTATAATTTTTTAGTTACTGTAAAATGAGAGGTGTGGCATGTGCTTCAGAAAAAAATTCAACACAGTCAGTCACAATGGCATGTCACAGCTGCATCAGAGAAAGAGACAGAAAGTCACATGAGCACAGGAGTCCAAGTCAGCCTATGCTATGAAGCAGAACACTGACCCAGGAAGAAAAGACCCAGGAAAAAGACTGGATTGGGGAAGCACAGGAAGCAGGGTCACCAGAATTCACCATTTCGTTTGGTAGTATTAAGAGAAAAATTCACGAATTACCACAGCAGACAATTTGCATTGAATAAAACACTGACAAGGATCAGCACGTGTCTAAAAGCTGCACACATCAAAGAACAATGGAGTGATGTATTGTCTAACATACTTTGAGGACTTCCAAAAATTAAAGACAGGGGGCCAAAATTGATTGCCACACTTTAAATGTCAGATCACAGGTTCCTGGGACATGGCTCCATAGGTCAAGGGTTTGCCCCATAAGCTTGATCACCTCAAGTTGATCCCATAAACAAATAAACAGGTCAAAAGAGAGAAAAGACGTACTTGTTCCGTTGAAAATTGAGGCATGCACACACACATATACATCCACATGCACACAGTAATATTTTAAAACTTAGAAAAAATCATCAACATTTGAAGCCTGACCCTTAGTGAACCATGACATAGTGCATATACATCTACAAATTAATTCCTAATGACCAATGGTGCTCTATAACATAAACACTCTCAAAACATGCTAGAATCTACTACTTCAGTCTTAACAAAATGACATGAACTGCAGCAGGATTCCAGAAATTATCTGAGCGTAATCACAGGTGGCCAGACCTTCAGTTCCACAGAAGACTTTTCCACAAAAACAATACAAAGCTAGAGGATTTGTGAACATCACCTCCAGATCAATTCAGCTTGCGATCCACAGACCCAGTAAGGGCTCCAAAATGAAACTGGATTTCACATTGATGAGGCAGAAATCCACTGCTCAACATGGTTAGTGTTGAAAAAATTTCCTTTTATATAACTGGCAGTTATGTCACGTGTACACCTGCCTTTTTTATTGATACTACACGTAATTGGGACCTATGACGGGTCTTCACCCTTCATACTCGGACGGGGGGAAGGACGCAAAACCTCTGTAAATTGAACCTCAGACCTTTTCATGGGCAGATGGTGCCCTGTCTATCAAAGCACAGAGTATGACATTCAAAAGATATGATTCTACCGAAGTCGAGTTTAGTGAGTTTACTGCAGTTACTTACAGAAGAAGGTGAGCCAAATAGGGCTGTCTAGCATCACTCCCTTCAAGAAAACCAATTCTCCTCCCTCACCAAGCAGTAATCAATTGGCAATACTTCCTCAGCTAAGGTTCAGGCCTCCTGCCCATTTCTCCAGTTCTTTGCTGGTTTTTACCTGATTTGAGTGTCTGGTCTTGTGAATTCTGTCACATCGCTGTAAGTTCATATGAACAGTTTCCAGCAGACTGCAAGACTCTCATTCCGGATAGTCACACACCAAATGTCTTCTTTCAATCTTCCTGCTTTCTCTTCTGCAATGGATTAGGTTTCCTATAGAAGCTCTATCCAGGGACATGGACTCCCTCTTTTGAAACTGTTCCCTGTGGTTCCATGAATCCACAAACAACACTGACAATTGTCCCTGCTTCTGGTTCCCTACCAGAACATAGGAGTAAGACCCTATTGCTCAAGACACTACATACACAAGTTCCCATGGAACAAACCAGGAGAAATAAAAGTCACTATAAACTTCAAAGCTTCATCTCTACTGACTCCCTTTAATAGAGCTGGAAGGTGCTGCACATGTTTCCAGAAGAGAGGACTGATCATCAACTTTAGGTGCTGTGAATCCTGTGTGCTATAAGAACTAGCAATATATGCACAGTGGTACAATGGTGCCACAAGTGCTACTGGAGTCACCAACCATCTTCTAACTGGGTTTGAGGTCCACTTCACAAAATGGAGCCCAAAACTGACATTGATATCTGGTGAAGAAACGTGGGGATAATCAAGTCACAGAACACTGGGGACAGCATAGTAATATTATTGTTAGAAATGGACATAGTATTAAACCAATTCTTAATGACTTATTGTTATACTCATAAATTAATGCATGTCTCAGTTCTCATCAATGAAGTGTCCTCATGTAACAGATGGTGATTGTACAGACACCCACACTTGGGCAATGTACAGAACATAGGAGGCTAGGACTGCTAATGCCAGAAGGGGACAAGTGTATCAAAGTTCAGCATTCCATGGCTCGGCTCAAGGATCATTATGTAAGACAGGCCTGCAAGGGTCTAAGGACCACTGGTGGTAGATGACCACACGGAAACAGCTTTTCCAACAGCTGGGCAGCTGTTCCTATGACCTCACAGTGGTGGTGACAGCATACACAAGTCCCATATAAGCGTAAGGCAGACAGAATCCAAAACTTCAAACGTAACTGAGGAAGTATTGGCAAACATTATGTGCTGGGAGGAGCAGACTCAGTCTTTTTAAAGTACTGAGTCTCCATAGGTAAAGGGGCTTCAGTAATGGACACATGGGCACACAACTTTGACTCAGTATGTCTTTAAACTGTGGAAAAATTGTGTACTAGAGTGTGTGCACTGAACAAAGGGGAGGTTGTCAACATATGATCATAGTTTATTGTATGTAGTTTGTTAAATTCAATTTTAAAAAGCTTTTTATTGATGATATATAACAAAAGTTAAGTACATCACTTACTTCCTTAAAAAAATTAAATGAATAAACAAAGGACAGAGAATAATAGAGGACATGAAACTGGGAAGGGACTAGTGGTGTGTGAATGACTGGAGGAAAGGAAGAGTTCTGAATGTGATCAAAACCACATTTGATCTAAAAAATCATGATTCTGGAATGAAAAATTATAATATTCATGTATTATAACAATTTATAATAAATATTTATGAAAAATTAAAATATTCATGTAACATATATATGTATATATAGACAAATCTGAGTCATGTGGCCTGCTACTTTCTAACACCGAATTTCTTTCTCACCAATGCTAGTTCTTTGCTTTTGAATAGTTTCTTCCCTACTTTGCAGTGTTTGTGGGATTTGTTTCATTCTGGAATAAGAGGCCAAGGACTGGGACACACTCAGCTCAGGCCCTGATGGCCCTAACATAAGCAGTGCTGGGAAGAAAATTCATGCATGAATGGGAATGGCAGAAACGAAGAGAGCAAATGTCAGTCAATCTTCACATTAGAAAATGGGAGAAATTCACAGGACATGACAACTAGAAAATGAAATCACACCATTGGATCCTGTGGCCTCCCCTAGAAGTTCCCGAGCACTACTGTGAACCTCTTGGAGATCTCCATCCACACTCTCCAAAACCTAATGAATAGCCAAGACCCTATCAACTTTCTGGGAACTATCATATGATAAATTTTATATGGTATTTTATCTGTCTACTTCATGTACCACAGAAAACCGCCACTCACTGCAAGGAATTCATCCTGACCCTGATACTCAGGGAGACCTCAAAATATTCATTGGCCAAGGTTACAGTTTTCTAAAAGTTATGACCCACATCTTTACTGCAGTGGCAAAGGCTGCCTTCCTGCTCTCCGGACAATGAGGACATTATCTCTGGAATCTGTACTGGGTCTGCGCATCTTAACTTCCTGACACCACTGTCACACTGCTTACCTGCCATGTTAAGTACCATTACTGTCACTTTTAACCACTCCACATTTTGTTACTGCTTCTACTGCCTGAGTCATAATCTCACCACCTTGTCCAAGAGTCTATGATCTCTTCAGACATCACAACTGAACCTTCATGGAGGATTGCAGAGTTGACACTTCATAATGAGACTGGCGGTGTCTCCCAACCATTCCTTGACAATGAACTCTAGGGCTGAAGAGATGGGTCAGTGGTTATGAGCACCTGGTGCTGTTTCAGAGGACCACAGTTCAGTTGTCAGCATACATATTGGTGGTGACTAACTCTCATCTGTATCTCCAGTTCCAGCGGTTTCAAAGTCGTCTTCTGCCTCCATGGTCACTGCATGCACATCCTGGGTGCACTTACATACATGCAGAGAGAACATTCATACACACAAATTAAAAATACGTAATTCTTAAAATGCTCTCAATTACTCTGTCAAAGAACTCCTAGCTTGTTACACTTATCAGTCTTCAGAGCACTCATGGACAAATGTAACACAAATTCAGCTTCCTTGCATGTCCTCACTGCTCAGTTCACAGTAGTTTCATGAGATGCTGGCCACATAAGTCAGATTTCCATTTATACTAAGGCCACAATCCATACGAAAATGGCTGCTCCCTTGGGGACCCTTCAGTCAGGCACCTTCACTCTTCTGTTAGTAAGACAGAAAAGAGCATCTCTTCCTGTGATGAACCGAATTCCAAGACAGAATACAAAGCTCACAGGTGGTTTCCTTTCACCACATCTGATAAAACATTAAATAAAACCTCAATTTAAAGTCAAGGAAATGGCTCCATTGTAAAGTACTCATTACAAGCAATAAAGACAAGAAACTGGATTCCCTAGAGTTGGTCACAGCACACGTGCCCCCCATCGAAATAGAGGAGATGGAGACTAAAGGATGCCTGGGGCCTGTTGTGATTAAAAAAAATTAAAAACTGATGAAAACCTATAAAGGGGAGTAAAGTGTTTATTTAGCTGACAGGCTACAGGCCAGTACCTATCAAATGAGGCCAATGCACAACTAATGATAGGAATGTACAAGCATAAACTGACGCAGAATACAGTGAAGGATTGCTGCCTCCTGGACTACTTCCCATCGCTTGCTCAGCATTCTTTATACATAGCCCAGGCCCCTGTGTGTAAAGATGGCACTGCCCACAGTGGGCTGGAACCTTCCACACAAATTAACAATAAAGAACACAACTTACAGAATGGTCACAGGAAAACCCGACCTGGTAAAAGCTTCAGTTAAGGTTGCATCTTCCCAGACAACTCTAGGTTTGTGATAACTGGAGAATGGAAGCAAAATAGGACAGATAAGAAGAGGTATGTGGATTGACATCGCAAATTTTCAAAGGATTTAGGTTAATTCCATTTCTCACTGCTGTGACCAAACACCTAACCAGAAGAAATACAGTGGAGGAAGGGTGTACTACCACTTACACTTTGAGGGATATACCTAATATCCTGTGAAAGTCCAAGTGTAAGGAATGTGAAGCGGGCCCTGGTGACATTGTGGCCATGGTGGGGTGCAGAGAGAGGACAGGAATTGTAACCTGCATAGACCGCTAAAGAGCTGCTCTCGGTAACACTTACTTTCAACGTCATCTTCACCTCAAGATTGGTTGGACGTGTCCTCCAGAGGTTCATGCCCATCCCACAATGTAAAATGCATGTATTACAACTTCAATTGGCTCCAGAATCATTAACAATTCCAATGCTGTGAAGAACTCTGGAAAGTCTGTTCTGAGATTCAGGATAATCTGTTCCAAACAATTTCCATGCTTCAATGATGCAGACTAAACATTTCCATTGCAATATGAAGGAACAAGTTTGTGGGAATGAAATACAGGGCCAAGCATACAATGAAACCCAGACTAGAATACCTTAAATCAATTACTTTCATCCCCAGTATCTGAGGCTTCTGATGGAATCATGGGAACTCCAATGTTCTCAAGCCATCCTATTCCTCCCGGTGTGCTGCATGCCAGACACACAGCCTCTCAGTAGTGTGAGATTCACCCCATGTCTGTAGCTCTCCTGGGCATATGGTCAACACTCCCAGTAATGGAATTTCCACGGAGACCTAGGTTTCACTTTCACAACCTCATACACTGGCCTCCTAGGGCTTTCCCGCAGGGCCTCCAACCATGATGCACATTGTTTGACCTCAGCACCTCTGAAGCCTTGGTGTAGGATTTCTTGTCTCTATAACTATTATGTACAGCATTCCAGGGTCATGGGAATCATTTTGCTTAGCGCAGCTTGAGATGAAACAGTCACCCTGCACCACACTTACATTGGCTTCTACCTGTTAAGACCATTGTTTTCTAGAAGAAAAACGCTTCAGTAGCATTCTCAGTTGAGCCTCCCTCCTCTCACGTGAAGGTGCATGTTCACAAGTTGGAGCCTGTGATGGCCGGGGTCTGGGGATTCAGGACTCCTTTCCCATTGTCCTAGTGCTCATCCCTCTAACACCTACAGCAGCTTTCTCAGCACATCCTTGCTTACAACTCAAAACTCATCCTGTTCCCTGCCAAACTGCACATTTTTCATATTTTTCTATCCCTTTGGTGCGCTCTCACACTATCAAAATGGAAGAGAACAGTGATAGTGACAATGGCACAGCCTGATGCCATCATGTCTGCACATTTCCTCCACTGCACAAACTAGTGTGACACATTTTACACAGTCACACTCACATCCCAAGGTCTCTGGCAGGATGTAGCAATATTATTTGCCAGTATGATATAGGCATGCAACCTATTCAAATTCCTTACAGTTTTCAGTTCTTCTCTGAAACCTTATCAATTGGTGCTCAGGGACCATATTCATCTGGCCATTTTCTCTTGGGCATTTGTCTGGGGTGTTTTTCACAAGGCTTCTCCCACCCCCAAACAAGTGTCAGATGGCTTCACTGTGGCACCTGGTCTTTTTGTTTCCCTGTACTCTGCAAAGAGCTTCTGCCTTTGCATATCACTTTTCTGCTTCTTGAAGAGACCTGATTGCTTCTCTACATTTATCACTAGCCAACAAAATCTGAATGGTGATTGTGAACACAAGCTGTGTAGAAGCCCATTTTCAAGTGAAGGCATTTTCTCCACTTAGCAGAGCCTGCAGGATGCAAACTGGGAAAAGTATCATCTGCTTTTTAATAGAATTTCCCCGTTTCGGCAATCAGTCCAGGAGCATGTTCAGTTGCTCTGCAAGTGTTGGTTCTTGGGCCTCACCCTGGAGGCCCAAGATGGATGGAGGTTTACGCATCCATGAGCCATGCCTCTGTATCCCTTCCTTTTTCTGCGGCATGAGAAGTTTAACGATATGACTTCACTTTAAAGTTTAGAAATCCCAGCTGCAAATTTTAGGCTTCCATGGACTTCTTGCTTCCTCAGTCATGTTTTCCTTGCAGCCGGTCTTGAAGCATACTTCGTATACCAGAACTACATTAAATCTCAAGGAAATTAATTCAAGAACAGCATCAAGCAGGGCACGAGGAACCCGCCATTGTAATGTACCAATCCACTTGCAATTTTGAAAGTATCATAATTTGCTTTCCTGGATAGATTCATCCAGTGAATTTAGGAAGCCTTGTAAAAGTGAGAAATAATAGTCTGTTGTCTTCTTCATTGTTTCCAGGTTACAGCACACACATTACACTAGAGGTGCTGACAAATGCACCAGTGGAAAGAAAATAAGAATACAATTTTATTGGAAAAAAATATGACTGTTATTCTTTTCCAGCAATAATACTGTATGAATATAAATTCCTGATAAAGTAATGATTTAACAAATAACTGTCATGATACCTGAATACAAAGGCTTTAAGGTCAGTCCTCCAGGAAGAAGGATGAGGCAGGTGCTGGTATCAGGGACACCTAACTTCATCATCCCCATCTGCACCCTCATCCAACTCACTCTCTGTGGCATTGACACCAATGCTCACTCAGAACACGGCCATGACATCATTGGGTGCAACAAGGGGCCACTCATTCCCTTCCTTTGTGACCCTCAATACATGGCCATTTTCAGGCTGGTGAGCATCACTGTGACTTTCCTGATCTGATACATTCAATGACGTCAAGTTCCTGACCATCACCCTGCTGATTTTCTGCAGCGTCTGAGTCCCCCTCCTCCCTCTCTAACACAGCACCAGGGATACAGTGATGGTGGCCATGGGGCTCTTCTCCATCATCGGGCTGCTAGGCTGCATCTTTCCCCCTAAGTGCTACATTACGTTGTTAATGCCAGGAATGAATTCTCTGCATATGTCCTGCATAAAGTACATTCTAGCAAAAGAGCACTCCACCTTCTTAGTTTAAATGGGCGTGTTTCCTAAAACGTACAGAGGGCTGAGACAAGTGTGGACTGTTTTATTTATCAGATAAGATTCATGTCACTGTACAATGGACTCTTACTCCTTTCTCCAAGAGACTAATAGTCATGTTAATTCTCCCTGTCGCCTTTTACTGAACAATATTCTGGAAATGACATTGTTCCACCTGTTGATGACCATGTAGTTTAGTTACAGTTATATTATCTCCTCTTCTGTCATCTTCCTCTTGACTATCTGAATTAAACATTCTAAATTCTTCAATCCATTTACTTCCTTCTCTATGACTCTGTGTTTTCAAGTTTTCTAATTATTTCCTTAAATGCTTTCCTCTTGAAAAGGGACCATGAGGCAAGCCAGATGAGCCAAAGAGTGGAGATACTTACCAACAAGCCTGACTTTCTGAGTTCAAACACCCAGACCAACTATTTCTTTTTCCCATTTTCAGTTAAGTGGGTGAAAATTCTGGATTATTTGAGGAGCACCAAATATTTTCAATATTGCATATAATTTGAATCCCTTACAATATGAGGTATTATGCACATAGTGTAATCATTTTTTAAAATTAAATTATACAATAGATACCTTACAATCATGGTTTCTTGATGTTTATCCACAAAGTTTGTTTGCCTAAATTATGAATATAGCCATTATACATATAGTTACATATATGTTTTTGTATGATGTTTGTCTTTTGGGTGATACACTGAAGTGGAAAAACACACGTAGCTCTAAACTGTTTAGACTGACTCTGGTAAGGGCTGGAGATGTAGTGCAATGGTAGAGCACCTATCTACACTGCTGTTCTTGGTGGAGATTTTCTGACTTAGTATAATGGGAAAATCTCAAAGTAGTGGGATCTCTGTGCAAACATGTTATTGGTGTTACAAACTTATAGAACTCTGACAGAATTAATGATCTCACTGTTCTTTGTTAACTGGTTGAAATACTACATAAGGGCTGCCAAAAAAGTTTAGTGGATAAAAGTCTTCCCATGAAGTCTGATGACATGGGTGCAGTCCCTGGAACGCACATGGAGAATGAAATCAAATCATGGGAGTTGTCCTCTAAGTTCCACATGCTTGATGTGACAGGCTCACATGTGTATGTATACACAAAGACACACAGACAGACACACACACACACAAACACACACACTGAAAATAGCCAACAGAATCCTGAAAAATAAAAGAGCTAGTAGCATCACCATCCCTGTTTTTAAATTATGCTGCAGAGCTATAATAATAAAAACAGCACAGTAATATAATAAAATGAGATACAATTGAGGACCCACAATAAGTCCATGTCTCTCAAGGCACCAGTCTTTTGATAAAAGAAGCCAAATATGTAGGCCTGAGAAAAGGCAACATGTTCAACAGGTGGTTCTGGAAACTGGACTGCTACATGAGGAAAAGGAAATGAGATCCCTATATCCCTCCTGTCACAAACCTGAACTCCAAATGAATCAAGGACCTCAGTATGAGACCTGATGTCCTGAACCTGACAGAGGAGAAAGTAGGAACACACTGAACACACAGGCCCAGGAGAGGATTTTCTAAGAGGACTTTGATAGCACAAGCCTTAACACAAACAATGGACAAATGGGACCTCGTGAAAATACAAAAACTTCTTTAGAGCAAAGGACACCATCATTTCAAGTGAAGAGGAACCTATAGAATGGAAAACATCTTTACCATCTATATATTTGACAGAGTGTAGTATCTAAAATATTCAAATAAAAAAACTATTAACGCACAAGCAACCCAATTAAAACGTGGGACAAGAATCTGAACCAAGAGTGCTCAAAATATGAAACGCAAATGTATGGAAAAATTTTAATGTTCATTATCCCTAACTATCAGAGATAAGCAAATCGGAATGACTCTGAGATTTCATCTTACCCAGTCAGAGGGGCGAAGACACAGAAAACAATCAGGACAAATGCTATTGAAGATATGGAGAAAGGAAACAGTTATTCACTCCCGCTGAGAGTCATACCTGCTGCAGCCACTATAGAAATCGGTGTGGAGATTCCTCAGTGAGCGAGAAACAGGTCTACACATGACCCTGCCATAGCACTCTTGGGCACACATTCAAATAACTATATGTTACGACAGAGATTCCATGAACATCCATGTTCATTGTTGCTCTATTAACAATAGCTAGAAAATGGAAACAACCCTAGATGTCTATCAACTGATGAATAGTGAAAATATAGAGCATTTACACAATGGATTATTATTCAGCTGTTAAGAAAACCAAAATTAGGGGCTGGAGAGATGTTTAAGACCACTGGCTGCCTTTCAGAGGACCCAGGCTGTATTCAGCCCCAGCTGCAGGAGCCAGCCTGGGGCAGCTTGTGCCACCTGGGCAAGTGCCACTCAAGAAGGAGGTTTAAAATCAAAGATGGGAAAATCTGCCTTTCCCACAGCCAACTGCCCACAAGGTGTCTCCAGAAAGGGTGGCCAATGGCCTTGCCTCGGCTCTGAAATGGGGGGGGTGGGTCAGGCCCTCATGTAATTTCACTGGGTGGAACCAAGAAGGGAGGGCCAGCACGGGCTTCAGGACCATGTGATGAGGTGTCTTTCCTATGGAGGTAGGGAAGACAAACGCAGGAACAGGGGAGAAGGAGGGGGTCCTTGTGCACCCTTGGACGACCATCAGCACACAGAACATACAGAGAGCCTACTCACTGACAACCAGGGAGGGGGCGTTTCACCAATAGGGGTTGTGGCACAGAGGGTTCCTCTTCAGGCACCAGATATTGGGGTTCCTCTGCTCGGAACCAGCCTGAGGGGGACACAGGGTCTCTGCCACAATGGGGGTGAGACACGGGGGTGAGAGGCATGGAGTTAAGACACAAACTTTGGAAACTGGGTGGAAGCGGTGGATAGCTAGCTGCTGTAATCTCGTTTATTCATGGAAATGCAAGGGGTCTTATAGGTTTGGTTAGTCAATTGCCTTATGGGGTGGGGTCCCGATTACGGCCACTCCTGTTCCTTCTCTTAGGCAGGTCATTCAGGCGCAGGGCAGAAGCTAGTGCCACACCTGACTTGGGGCAGAGTGCTCCATCCACAGGCGCCCCCTCCCCGTGCCTCATGTCAGGCGGCCTGACCAAGGCCCACGATGCAGTATACCATACAGTTTACATTATTACGGTTTTTCTCCAATATGAATTTTTATATGTCTTTGAAGACAACGTTGACATCTAAAGGCCTCACCACATTTTTTACATTCTACAGTTTTACTCGAGTATGCATTCGTACATGTAACAGTAAGGAATAGGAAACGTAAAGACCTGACCACATTGTTACATTCATATGGTTTCTCTCCAGCATGTGTTTTTTCATGTCTTTGAAGGTACGATTGTCATCTAAAGGCTTTACCACATTGTTTACATTCATATGATTTTTCTCCAGTATGAACTTTTGCATGTAACTGAAGATAAGTTTGACATGTCTTTGAAGAAGACTATGACATCTAAAGGCTTTACATTATTTACATACATAGGGTTTATCCCCAGTATGAACGTTTTCATGTAACTGAAGATGACTGTTACATATGAATGCTTTACCTCATTGCTTACATTCATACAACTTTTCTCCAGGATTTCTTCATTTATGTAACAGGAAGGAACTAGGAAATGTAAGGCTTTACCACATTCTTTACATTCATAAGGTTTTTCTCCTGTATGAATTTTTTCATGTAACTGAAGATAAGGCTGACATCTAAAGGCTTTACCACATTGTCTACATTAATCTGGTTTTTGGCCAGTATGAATTTTTTCACGTAATTCAAGGTAACTGTATTGTGTTGTGCAGTGCCCTCGGAGGTCAGCAGATGGCATTGGATTCCCTAGATCTGGAGTTACCAATGATTGTTAGTAGCCATGTGCAAGCTGGGAATCAAATCCAAGTACTCTGCAAGAGTACACATTACTCTTAACTTCTGAGTCATCTCTCAAGCTCATGTAGAATTTTAATCAAATAAAAAAAGATACACAATCAATATTTAAAGATCCTAAAACCATACTTTTTAAATTTTTTAGGTGATGTCATATGCCAATAAAATAAGTATAAAGGTGACAATGTGCTTCCAAAAGAATTCAGTGCAGTCAGTCACCTTGACATGTGTGGTACACAGCTATGTCAGAGAAGGTTCACATGAGTTCAGAGATCCAAGTCCTGCTATTCAACCCAGTAAAACACCCACCTTAGGAAGAAAAGGGGAAGGAAAGAGGATTGCAATGGGGAAGGCAGGGAGCAAGGCAACTAAATTTCAGAAATTCTTTTTATACGATTTGGGCAAAGTTCATGAATCACCAAACCACACAATTTTGTAGTGAACAAATCACTGGCCAGGATCAGCAAGTGTCTAGTAACTTTCAAAGTCAAAGAACAACAAAGTAATGTTTTTCCTAACACACTGCAAGGACTTCCAAAAATAAGGTAAAGACAAAGGGACAAAATTAATTGCCAAACGTTAAAATTCAGGTGTCAAGAGCCCAGGGACATGGCTCAGTAGATAAAGGACTTAGTAAACAAGCTTGGTGACCTGAATCTGTTCCCTGGAAACCACAAAAACTTCAAAAGACAGAACAGAAAATAAACAGCAGTTTCCCTGACAATTGTGACATGCACATATTCACACGCATACACAATAAACACAAATAATATTTTACAACTTAACAAAAATCAGGCCATCAATATTTGCACCCTGACCCTTAGTGACCATGACATAGCGCACATGCATCTCCAAACTATTTCCTGAACAACAATGGTGTCTTATAAGACAAGCACTCTTAAAATAATTTAAAAGCTTCCATTTCAGTCTTAACAAAATGACCTGAACTGCAGCACTATGCCAGATATGGACTCACATCTGAGAAAAATAACACTTGACCAGGCATTTACTTCCCCAGAAGACTTTTCCAAAAGAACACTACAAAGCTAGTGCCTTTGTGAACATAGACCCCAGATCAGTCCGTTTAATATCCAGAGTCGAAAAAGGTGTATCCAAAGTGATTTTTGACACAGGGACCCAAAATACACACTAGAGAAAAGGCAGCATGTTCAAGAAATCATACTAGTCAAACTGGATTGCTACATTGAGAAGAATGAAGCTAGAGCCCTTTCTTTCTTTCACCATACAAAACCTAACTCCAAATCTATCAAGTAATTCAACAAAAAAAACGATATCCTGAGTGTTACAGAGGAGAAAGTAGAGAATACACCAGAACTAATAGGCACAGGAAAGGACTTTCTGAAAGAGACTCATATAGCATAGGCATTAAGTCAATTGACAAATGGGAACTCATGAAACAAAAGGGCTTCTGTATGGCAAAAGATAACATCCTTTCAGTGAAAAGGCAACCTCCAGAATGGGAAAAAATATTTCTCAGGTATATGTCTGACACAGGGTTCATATCTATGATATCTAACGAACTTCAAAAATTAAACAAACAAACCAAAAAAAAAACACCATCAACTTAATTAAAAATCAGGGCACAGAATTGAACAGATAGTTCCCAAAGATGAAATACTAATGGCTGAGAAATATTTAGAATTTGTTCAACATTTTTGACCATCAAGGAAATGCAAATTAAAACAACTCTGACATTTCATCTTATTCAAGTCACAACAACTGAGATTCAAAACAGAAATGAGGACAAATGCTGGCAGGGAGGTGAGAAAGGAGTAACACTTCCTCACTGTTGGTGTGAGTGCAAACTGTTGTCCCCACTATGGAAATCATTGTGAAGATTACTCAAAAAGCTGGAGTACACCTCCCACATGATCCAGTCATATGCAGTTGGAACTCCTTCCAAAGTACTCCATACCCCACTACGCAGATACTTGTTCTGCTGCTCTATTCACAATAACCAGAAAACTTAATCTAGATTCCTATCAACAGATGAAAAGACAATGAAGTTATAGAATATTTACACCTGGAATATTTAGTTCTTAAGAAAAAAGAAATTAAGAAACTCACAGTTAAATAGAGAATCTATGGATTCCAGGAAACTAATACATGGCCAATGGGAAAGAAGAATCATGGAGTAGGAGGGTTAAAGGGATGAGATGGGAGGGCAGCACAGAGGAGGAGGCAGGGGAGGGATAACTAACACTGAGGCCTTCAGAGGAAGTCACAGAGCCAGGCATGTTGGTGCAGACCTTTAATCACAGCACTTGAGGGAGGAAGAGAGACAGGGAGATCTCTGTGAGTCTGTGGGAAGCCTCATCTACATAATGACTGCAGGCCAGCTGGGGCTCTAGGGAGACCCTGTTTCAAAAAAAATAATTTTAAAGAAATGTCACATGGAAATCTAGCACTATAGAATATTCTTGAACTATATCCATATATAATAAAAGACATTAAAGGAGCTACCGAATTAACAGGTAGATATCACCTCTACTAGACCACATAGGCTAGAAACAAAAAGTTCGATGCCAGGAAATGAACTACCTGTTTTTTTAAAAAAATATTTTATTTATTGTTTTGTTTTATGTGTATGAGCGTATTGTGTGCTAGTATGAAGATGCACCTGTGTCTGGCAGTGCCCACAGAGGGGGGAAGAGGGTCTTGGATCCCCTGAAACTATAGTTAGGAATTGTTGATAGCTTCCATGTATGTGCTTGGAAGTGAAGCCGCATCCTGTAAAAGGGTAGACAATGCTCTTAACCACTGAGCCACCTCCCCAGTCCCCTTTTTAAAATGTATGTTTTTATTGAATACTTGTACATTTCATACTATATGTTTAACTATAAGTTTAACCATATTTAGACACTCTACCATAGCTGCAACACCCCATAGCTTGCCCTCAGGATTCTGTGCAGTCTGTCATACATGTTAAGACCTATCAAGTTAAGTTTCTAGACCCAGATATCCTTCAATTTGAGTGCATTCACTGGAGCCTAGTCATCCGATCTAGCATCACTCCACTAAAGATCTATTCTCCATCACCAAGCAGTGATCATCTGTCAACAGCTCTTTGCTAAGGTTGTGGCCTCCTGCCCATTCCCGCTTCTATGCTGCTTTCTGTCTGATTGAGTTTCTTGGGTCTTGTGCCTGCTCTCACCACTGCAGCAGGCTCATATGAACAGGTCCCCAGGAACCTGTGAGACATTGATCCTTTACAGTCATGCACCACCTGTGGCTCTTATGATCTCCCTCCCTCCCCCAGCAATGAGTGACTTTTAAAATAGGAGTCCTGTCCAGGGACACAAGACTCCCTGTTTTGAACCTGCTGACCAGGTTCCCATGAACACTCAAATAACACTGACAAATCCTCTGTTCTTGGTTTCCCACCAGAACTTCACAGTAAGACCCTATTGCTGAGGACACTACATACACATGTTGTGGAACAGAGAGAAATCAAAGTGGCATTCACTTCAAAGCTTCATCTCTACTGACCAGCTTCAAGAGTGCTGAAAGATGCAATGCATGCTACTAAAAGAGAGGACTGACCATAAACTTGACTTGCTGTGAATCCTGTGTGTACAGGAATTGGCCTAGGCAGGTATGCCCTGTGGTAGAACAGTGCCACAGTGTTATGTGATTAAACAACCACTTTTGGGTTTGATTAGAAGTCCACTTCACAAGATGGAGCCCATACCTGATACTGATACCAGGTGAGGCAGTCTATGGCTAGCTAGGTCACGGGACATTCAGGTGAGCCTACTAACATGATTTGGCTAAATAAAAATAGTATTACACTAATTGCTAATGACTTATTGATCTCAGTTCTCATCAGCGAAGCTTTCTCATGTTGAGAATTGTGACTAAAATGGAGACCCACAACTGGTCAACGTGCAGAGAACAAGAGGTTTGTCCCAGAATAGGATACGTGTATCAATCTTTGGCCTCTCAAAGCTCAGGGCTCATTGTGCAAGACAGGCCTGAAAGGTACTAAGAGCCAGAAGTGGTAGGTGACCACATGGAAAGTTTTCCAGACAGTTAGACAGCTACTCACATGATCTCACTGCAGTGATGACAACCTGCACAAGTTCACAAGTGAGCTTAAGCCAGACAAATTCCCAGCATAGAAGACGGGAAGTGGATAGGAAACCCCAACTCTAGCTGAAGAACTACTGGCAATCATTAACTGCTGGGAGGGGAAGAATCAGTCTTTGATAGTAGTTACTCTGGGTAAATAAACCAGCCTTCAGTGGATGGACACACGGGGACACAAGTTTCACCCCACAGGCCTTTAAATAATGCGGAAAAACTATAATGGAATATATGGACTGGGGCGAGGAGGGGAGGGAGAAGGAGCACATAGGGGAGGGACCTATATAAGATGAAAAAATAGTGTATAGAATGTGTAGAAATTCAATTTGCAAAAACCTCTTATTGATGAAGTATATCAAAGTTAAGGAGATCACATACTTCCTTAAAAAAAACCTTAAACAAAATTAAATGAATAAAGGATAGGTAACAATGAAGGACATGACATCAGGAAGGGAGTAGTGTGGAGGGTTGGAGGACAGTACGGGCTTTGAATGTGATCAAAACAAATGAAATTCTGGACTCAATACACAAAATTACAATACGCATGTATACATATTCTCTATGTGTGTGTATATAGATGGCCCTTGAGTTCTTTCTGACTCATGTGGCCTAATGCTTTCTTGTGGTGAATTTCTCTTTCATCTATACCATTCCTTTGCTTTTGAGTAGTTTCTTCCCTACTTTGTAATCTGTGTGGGATTTATTTCATTCTGAAATAAGAGGCCAAGAACGCGGACACACTCAGCTCAGGCCCTGACAGCCTTAACATAAGCAGTGTTCGGAAAATATTCAAGCATGAATTGGACTAGCAGAAATGAAGAGAACAAATGTCAATTACTTGCCCTCCCACATTAAAAAATGGAGAAAGCACAGGAAAATGACAACTGGAAAATGAAATCACAGACAGGAAATCAATAGACAACACCAACAACCAAGACACTGATTTTGCAAAATGTCAATAAAAACCCGAGGCACAGCGGCTCACACTTATAATCTCAGCACTCTAGAATCAGAGGATGGAGCATCACGGTGACCTCAAGGACAGAGTGGTAAACACACACATATATGCACATATGTGTATGTAAGTATGTATTTATGTATATATACATGTATGTATGCACACGTATATTAGGAAAACTGATAAACCTACAGCAAAGAAGACACAACAATTACTTGTTAGAAAGCGCACCATTAAAGGTATGAAGAGCACCAGGACACAGGTATTTTTCTCCTTGCTGTGACCAAACACCTAACAAGACACTTCAAAGGATAACAGATGAAGGATGTATTTTTGGCTTATATTGTAGGTGTGCCCTTCTGGGTGTGGAAGCATGGTTAGCTCTTTACATAGTTCAGCAATCAGAAAGCAGGCCTTAAGAGGATCAGAGCAAGATCCATTAGACTAGACCACGGGATGACACAGCCTCGACCTCCTAAAGCAGACACTCACCTCTCCTGCAGTTTCAGCTTTCTCTGACTCCAAATAACCCTTTCCTTACAGGCTCACAGTCAATGCTGTCACTGGGACAGACTGTCAAGAACATAATGACTACCAGGATAAACACAGGCCCAAGACTAAGCTCAGCTTTTTGGGGTGACTGCTTTACATTAACCCAGGGGATCAGGTCAATCTTAAAAGCCTCCTACAGGAAAAGACCACTTGAAGCTGTTTGGACCTGACATTATCAGGTCAAGTTCAAATCCCTAATTGCAATCAGACTGCAGGGCTCATTTCCATTAAGGGGGAGCAAGAAGGGACACAGGCAGATAGAAAAAGTCAGAGCAGCTTCCTTAAGATGCAACAACTTGCTCCCAGGAGACACTGTGGGGGAGAATGACAGGAAAGAAGAGCCCACTCGGGGTGGACATCCAAGCAGGACCAATAAGGAGAAAGGATCCAGTGACTTATAAGACCCTCTTGAGTAGATTCCCAGCTTGAGGACCCCTCACATTCCAAAAGGGAGCTATTTGCTTACATCAGTAAAGCAGTTTCTGTTCCTTTTTCCGTGTTCTGGTTTTCTGTCTCTCCCAGTAAATCCTTTACCTGTCTCATGAATGAACTTGCCTAGTCCCTTGATGACCACCCAAAACTGATATACCATAGGTTCATCTGTCCTCCTCCAGAAGTTCATGAGCACGACTCCTGGGAGCCTCTGGGAGATCGCCATCTACTCTCTAATGAGAATCAAGTGAAATCCAACATCACAAACCTCCAGAATCTATTGATATTCAAGACCCTTTCTCCTTTCTGATATCTATTTCATAAATTTTAATTTTATATGGTGTTTACTTTTATCCTTTCCATGTCTTACAGTACACCACAACCCACTTCAGGGAATTCATCCTGACCCTGTTAATCCAGGGAGACCTCTGAAATTCTTCCTGGACTAAGGTTATAGTTTCCTAGACGTTACAAGCCACATCTTTACTCCAGTTGCAAACGCTGCCCACCTGCTCTCAGGACAATGCTGACTATCTCTGGACTCTGTCCTGGGTCTGGACTTCTTCAGTTTCTGATTACTACTCTCATACTCCTTCGCTGCTATGTTAAAATACCATTATTGTGTCATTTTTTAATCATTTGACATGCTGATCCTGCCTGAAACATCGTCTGACTACCTTGTCCAAGAGTCTATGATCTCTTCAGAAACCACAACTGAACACTCATGTAGGAATGCAGATCTGACTGCTAATCCTAATTGAACTGGCAGTATCTACCCAGCCATTCCATGAAGATGAACTCTAGGGCTGGAGAGATGGGTAAGCAGTTAAGAGCACGTGGTACTGTTTCAGAGGTCCAGGTTTGAGTTTCCAGCATGCACATGGTGGCTAACCCCACTTCCAGGGGATACAATGTCCTATTCTGTCATCCATGGGAACTTCACACGCTTAGTACACATACATAAGTGCAAAGAAAGCATTCATACACATAAATAAATGTTTTTAAATGGACTCATCTAACAGTCACCCCCAAGAACCATTCCCAATACACCCCTATCTTGCTTGACTTATCACCCTTCAAAATACTCCTGGACAAATGTAAGCACAGATTCAGCTTCCTTGCATCTCCTCTCTCTTCCCTTGATGGAAGTTTGATCAGATGCTGGCCACATAAGCCAGGCTTCCATTTGTATTAAAGACACAAGCCATAAGGAAAGGGCTGTTCCCACGGGGACCCTTTAATCATGCACCTTCACTCTTCTGCTGGTAAGATAAGAAAGAACATCTCTACCTCTAATGATCCAATTCCAAGACACAATACAAAGTTCACAGCTGGTCAGCGCATCTGTAAAATGCTAAATAAAACCTCAATCTACTGTTGAGGAAATGGCTCACCTGTAAAGTGCTCATCACATAAGCATAAGGACAAGTAACTGAATCCCCAGGAAAAAATAAAAAGCGGCTCACAGTGCACAGGCCTCCAACCCCAGTAGAGGAGGTGGAGACTACAGGATACCTGGGGCCTGCTAGGCTGACAATTTAAGAGAATTGGTAAACTACTTCTTCAGTGAGAAAGCCTGCTTTGATAAAGAAGGTTGCGGGGGCATTGAGATGGCTCAGTGGGTAAAAGCACTTCCTGGCAAATCTGAAAAATTCAGTAAAATCCACAAAACCCATATAAAGGTAGAAGGAGAGAACTAACTCTACATGCATCATGGCAAATGTGAGCCCCTACACACATGATATACCCACACATATGTAACAGCAATAAATAAAATTTCTAAATTCCAAACTGAGGAAACTGGAAAATGACATCATTCACTGTCGACCTCTGACCTCCAAGAACATGAGAACACCTTCACACATACCTGCATTCAGATGAACACAGGCACATGTACAAACACACAATCTCAATTTAATCAACTCAGAATCTGCCTGTGCTGAACTATCACCCTGGAAAGAACACACCGTTCTCAGAAAGCTCTTCAAATTCCCTCCCACTCCAACAGAGGACAGAGTCCTAGCAGACCACTGAGAGTTCAACTGGTAGCAAGAACCGAAACAGCCTGGGCTCCACATCAACACTGCCCAGAGTCTGATCCCTTCTTTGCAGAGATTTTGGTTCTCCATGTCTTTCCTATCTCAGCTCACTCCTTTTAGGTCCCCACTTCCCACTTCTCTGTCTATCAGCTAACCTGACCTACACAGGGACAATATACAGGAGAGGCCACACATGATGGGGATCTTACGGAAAAGAAAAGGCTTCTCTCTAAAATCTGGCGAGGGGCCTGGAGAGATGGCTCAGTGATTAAAGAGTGTGTACCAGTCTCACAGATGACCTGTGTTCAACTCCAAACAGCCACTTGAGTGCTTGTCACTAACAGCAGTTCTTAATTCCACCTTCAGGAGAATCATTTGTCCTCTGACCACTGCGGACACCTCCACTCATGTGTGCACACACACATATACATATGATGGAAAAGAAATCTTTACCAAAAAAATCCACATACTGAACGGGAGCTTAATTTAGAATAAGAAAAAGTGAAACAGGGAAGGTAGGGTGGGAGGCAGGGGGAGGGGCAGGGAGAAGAGGAAGGGAGAGTTCCAATGAGGGGGATGGAGGTGGGAGGCCAAAGAGCTTCTTCAAAGAAAGACCGCACAGCACCAAAAGCAAGATCAGCGCTCTGAACAGACACGGAAACTGAAGCTGCCCGCGCAGGCGGAGCCTCCTGCTCAGTGCCCGGCGCAGAAGCAGCTGCAGCAGGAAATGCCACAGACGGCGCCGGGAATCTGAGCGCCAGGACCGCACAGGACGCCGGTCCGGCTGCCTGCCCCTCCCGGCGGACCCAGGACAGCCCGCTCCCCGGGCTCCACGGCCGCTCCTCTAGTGTGAGGACAGCCGGGAACACGCTCACCATGGCCCGGCTTCCAGCTTCGCCCGCGCCGTCGCAGAGCTCTCCTCAGCGGCGCTCACCGCGCAGCCGTCAGCCACGTTTCCGAGCCGGCAACGCGGAACCCAAAACGTGGCGAGAGATAGAACCCGCCTCCCGTCTCCAGCCAGAGCTCCTGATTGGCCAGCACGCCCTGAAGCCCTGATTGGCTAGTGTAACCCGATGCCTGAGTGACAGGAGGAGTTAAAATGATGTGGGAGCACTTGCCTTTATTTTAGTGCACAGAACTTGCCCAACTCCCAGGAGCCTGGAATTCTCGCAGAATTTGCTTGATCTGTTAGAGCAGGAATTGCTGTCAGAGCAGGTATTGCTGCAAAGCAGGTATTGATGGGGACGCTCACATACACAGTCAATGTTCTAGGTCATTGTCCTCTTATCTGAGATGTAGAAAGGCACTCAGCCACCAAGGTGACATTAGTGTTGAGTCTAGAGTCGGATATCCTCCAAGGATCTGGAATTTCCACACAGGTGCATTAAGGTTTGTCTTAGAACCCAGGCCTGATCTTTGCCGATCTTTCTAAGAGGCCTGAAGAGTCCAAGCCACACTGTACCTACACTGCACTCCTGCCGCTCTTTTGCGGAGATATAGTCAAGAAGCTGTCCATGCTGTGTTTGCACAACTTCGAATTTATGGCAAAATTGCCAAACTGACTCCATTTTGTTCCCCCAGCTTTCTCCTCCTCTCCACCACCCCATGCATGTCTCCTGAAGGCTGCTCCTGCCACAGTTTCATTGAGTACATTGTTTCTACAATGCTGAGAAACTTATATTCAGCCATGCAGACTAACATGAGAAGTTCCTGGGAAATATTTTTTCTGCAATTCTGAGAAACAGGTATAGATGTTGGAGGGAGTTGTTATTGTTCTTTTGGTAAGGTGTGACTGAAACTCCCAACAGTTTCAGACTCAGGAAGAAATCTGGAGCCAGAGTTTGCAAAAGAGGAATGAAGAAAGATGGACCTTTTACAACCTCTCAGAGATCTAAACCTTGCAAATACCTCAGATAAAAACTCCAGACCCCAAATTCCAAAGGACACTGGGCTTCCTTAACAGATAAAATTCCGGACTCAAGGAATGCGAAAAAAAGGGAATTCCTTCCTGGTGTAACATCAAACGGATGACAAGGGGTACCTTTTCCCTATAAAAAGCCCACCTAACCAGCTAAGAATGGGCTAGTTCCTTCTCCACTCCCGGGAGAAAGCTAGTCCCAGCTGATTTCCCTTTCCCGACTGGGAGTCAGTTCAATGCCCAATAAAACCGGTTCAGTCAATTCCCGTCTCTGGTTGATTTCTGTTACGTCTTGCGAACCCAAACCTTACAATTTTCTGCTAAATGACATGCTGTAGTTAAGGCTCTGAGTTCAGTGTATGAGTGGATTTAATCCCAGGTAAATGAGCGCTCTCAAATATATCAAGAGTGGAGCAAACTGCATAGGCCATCTGAGAACGGCCAATTGTGCATTTTCCATAGGTGTTTCCAGTACATATCTTTAAGTTGTCTTGGGCCCTCCACATGTACACCTTGGCATGTGCGCACAAAACACTGACAGTAAATTCATGTAAAACTATAAACTTCTGCATCCCCCATTTCCTGCCTTCACTTATTTGAGCAGTACAGTGATCTTGATGACTTTTGGTGTGGTACCACTAGATATGTATCAAATGTAAATGATATATTAAAATATAGGGAGGAAAAAAATTAGATCCAGTTTTTCTTTTTCGTTTGAGATGGGGCTCCCTGTAGTCCCAGATGACTTGGAACTCCCTATGAAGATCAGGCTTCCCTCAGTCTCACAGAGGTCATCTTGCCTCTGCCTATGCCTCTCCCTACCAAGTGCTGGGATTAAACATATGTGACACCACACCAAGTCTCATATCTCTTAAAATGTATTTTAATTTAGTTTTCTTTTATGTGTATGTGATTTTTTCCTGTATACATACACCCATGTGTACATTGCCAGGGGTGCTCAAAAGAGTAACCGGAAGAATAGATGGCTGTGAGCCACCTGTGGGTGAATGAAACATAGGCAAGAACCTAAAGAACGCTAAAAGAAGCTCCTCATTTCTTATTATGGTTAAGACAAATTACAGAACAAATAATATTGAAAAGAGAGAGAAGCACGAACTGACTCCCATGGAAATCCATTGGAATAAGAGCAGATACCTCAGCAGACATTCTCAAGGCCAGGAGGGTAAGGAATAGTTTTCTTTCAAGCTCTGAAATCAGCTGCAGAACTCTATCCAATAATTCTGTACTTCATGACTAAAGGAGAAAGGTCAACCTTCCATGGCCACTAATCTAAGAGCACACAACATACTTGAGGAGCTCCACATACTCAAGAGAGATGATTAAATAGTTCCATAAGGACACAGGAAAGCTAAGGAAGCCACACTAGCCCAGCAAATAAGTGAATGTTAAGACATGACCAAGCATTAGAAAACAAATGTCAACAATTCCTGTATACTTCTGAATATTAACTCCTTCCAATCATGCTGTCAATTCTTCAGTCAGAATACACCAACTTTTTAAAAACTTAAAACAACAGATGCCTGGAAAAGAACCATATGCTTAAATTCAAAGAACTTTAAAAGGTGCACCTAGCACACAGTATTAAAAAGCAAGCAGGTGTGGATATATTGATATCCAATAAAATAGACTTCAAGCCTGAATTCATCGGAAGAAAAAAGGTTTTTCTAAAATGTATTTTTAATATATTGTTTTTATTTTATGTGTATGCATGTACTGCGTGCATGAAGATAGGTGCATCTGTATCACCCATGCCTGCAGAGGACAGAAGAGGGTGTGGGATCCACTGAAACTGGAGTTATAGTTAGCTGTCTTGTGTGAGTGCTGGAATTTGAATCTGGGTCTTCTACAAGAACAGTCAGTGTTCTTAACCGTTGAGCCATCTCTCTGGCCCCTAGAAATATAGATTTTTTTTTATGTTAAGGAAACAATGTATACAGAGGACAGTAGATTTTTACACATGTGCATCAGCCATCAGCACCCCAAATTTCATAGACGTTAAGAGATAAAGAAACACAGATTGACTGCAGTACAAAAATCACAGTTGACTTTAATACCACACTCTTGCTAATAGACAGGCAGTCAACACAAAACACCACCAAAGAATTATCAAATGTAAATGACATATATAAAGAGTTGAGAGATGAGATTTTATGAAATTGAAAGCTTTTGTACAGGAAAGAAAATAATTGATTAGAGGTTGACTGATAAATGAGGATGATTCACAGCAAGCTATGCATCTAAAGAGTATTCTTATCTACATTAGAGAACATAGAACACTCAATATCTGAGAAAATACACCCCAAATGAATAAGTAAATATTGAAATGAATTTCGAAGTAAATTACAGATGGCCAATAAACAACTGAAACAATGTCCAGCATTGTTAGTCATCAGGAAAATGCAAATTAAAGCTGCATTGAGATTTTATCTCACTCCAGAAATATTTGATGTCATTATGAAAGAAAACAGCAAATGCTGGCAAGTGCGTGTGAAGAAGGGAACTTTCACACTCTGCTGGTGGGAATGGAAATTGGTCCAGTCAGCAGGGAAGACATTGTGGAGGACGCTCAGAGAAAGTAAAGTAGTTCTCAGGAGATAACAGAAATGCTTCCTTGAAAGCTTGACAACTTGAGTTCATTCCCAGAAGACACTGCTAAGTGTGGATTCTGAGCTTCCTATTTCCATCCTTGTCATGGGAGTTCTAGACAGGGGAGCACGTTTGCTACTTCAGCGACACTGTCCGGGAATAAACTGCTTCCGGCAGTCGAACGCTTCCAGTGGGTGTAATCAGATGCGCTGGGCTCTGTCCTAAAATTTTTTTCTGGGAGGCAAGAGTCAACCACTGTCTTCTCTAGGTCCAGGACTACAATGCCATGCATACTTTCGCCAAATTATACTTTGTGAAACTATAATGGAAATGAGAAGGCAGCTCAGATAGTTGCTAAAAGACCTTGCAATGTTATGGTAATTAAGAACTTCTGAGCAAGAGAAGCTCTGAGACAGGAGACAGATATGGGGAGGGCACAGGAGTGTTTCCCTCTGCCCCCTCGGTTACTCTGATAGAAGTTTGGTTTCCCAAAGCTGCTACAGTCCTGCAATATGGTACCCTCAAATTACCATGTATGTGCTATTTACCATTTGCTTTCATTCCTCAGGTGAGTATATATGGCCCTCAAAACTGATGCAAGGGGCTGACTCTTTTATGAAAGGCTCTGTGTGTCAGTCCCGATAGCAGATTAAACTCCCCCACTCCTCACCTGACTTTGGCTACTGGCCTCTGATTTTTTGGTAACATTTCTGAAGACCCCCCAGAGAGATCAAGCCACGGTACCCGTCCTTGGTAATAGAGGTTCCCAGACCTGGTAGCCCCCACAGCCCCTGGAACACAGAAGTGTGCACCCCCGAAAAATTTCCTCTCTAGGTCTCCTTCCAGGAGGTCAGAGAGACCTGCATAGCCCTGGACTGGAAGCTGTCATCAGGTGGGGAAAGGCAGAGATCCAGAACGGATGTCCAGATCACATAAAAGAAGGGTCCTCCAGAGTAGACAGGTAGACACTACTGTGGGCTGATCCCGGTAGGAGGTTGCATACAAAGTCTTGATGTGATTCCAAGATGGCACTAGCCTCCAATCAGGAAGGAAAGGGGCTCAATTAAACCTCAAGGTGATTCTGAGGTGCTGGCCCCATTTAGGTTAAACAGGAATCAGGCAGGAAAGGGAACAATTAAACTTTGATGTGATTCCGTGGTGCTGGCTGCATCTGAGTAGAACAGGAATTTAATGTGAATAACTAGGCTATTATGACATTAAGATAAAACCTTCCAAATTAAAAACATTTTGTGAGTCGGGTGGTTTGAAATCTGGCCATGCTGAGGAAAAATCCCTGTATCCGGATGGAGGCAACTTAAATCCTAATACCCAGCCTCATACCTACCAGAACAGAAGAGAGAACTGCCCCATTGCTAGAAAGAGATTATAGAGGAAGTGTTCTCCTCTCATCCGGATTTAAATGATAAGTGCCTATTTAAATTAGGCCATCCTAATTAAAGTCCTTGATTACTGTGTTTCAGAATCACTTACTTTGTGTGTAATTATGTTATATGTGTCTATAATAATTGTTTTTATATATTGCTTGAGATTTCATGTAATTTCATGTGTCTGTAAGTTTTCTCATATTTGAGGTCTCACGTAATTCTGCCTTGTATGTCTATGACAATGTCTTCATATGCTGCTTCTATCAAAACTGGCCCTTTTAGTTTCTCTTTTTCATTTTTTTTATTGTGCACAAAATTACTAATTTTATTTTTGTTTTATTTTGGCATGCCCAGTTAAAATACACATGTGCAGATTTATAAATATGGATATTTTGATGATGCATTGAAAGGCCTTATAAACTTGGGTACTCTAAACAACTTAAAATTTATTGAACAATGTCTCTAAGTCTATTAAGTGCTTCACAAAACTTTAAAGTGCTATTTGTTTATGCAGCAATTTAAGATGTGACTGAAATCCCCAACAGTTTGAAACTCAGGAAGATGGGAAGAAACCTGGATCCGAAGTTTACAAAACATGCATGAGAAAAGTCCAACTTTTACAACTTCTCCTCAGAAATCCAGGCCCTGCAAATAGCTACAAATAGCTCAGATAAGACTTCAGACCCCAAATTCACAAAGGACACTGGGCTTCCTTAACAGATAAGGCTCTGGACGCTAAAATTCACAAACAGCTGTAAAAAAGGACTAGTTCCTGGTCAGAAGCTTGCCTTAAACATCAATCAGATATCATGGCAATCCTAAACCTCCTCCCCTAAAAGCCAGGAGGGGGCTGAGGGTTTTTAAAAGGCTTTGAGGCTTTGAGGACTAGGATTTAGACTGGGACTTGGACTGGAACTGGGACTTTGGCTTTTGGGTTGAGCTCACTCTCCCGGGGAGTTTGCCTCTCACAGTCTCCCTGAGGGACTCCCTGCGATCTGGAGCCTGGCACGGCAGCCTGCTTCCTGGAGCCCCGGCCCCAAGATGGGGGTGAGGGAGCTAGCCTCCACCATCTCTTCTAGGGGCTAGCATTTCTCCACTCATGGGTGCTGAGGAGCTGGTTTCATCTGGTCTTCTCTTAATAAAACCGGTTCCTGTTAGCTTCCAGCAGAGTCTCTGGTCCCTTCTTGTCTGCTGCATCTCTTGAGCCCTGAACCTTACAAACAGTATTTGAGCTCTTTGTTAGGTACCTTTCAGTCAGGGTTTGCTTTCATAGTTTTTGTTTTAAGATATCTCTTGTTTGCTTGCTTTGAATGTATTTTGGTTTCGATATTTGGTCTGGTTTGTGTTGCTTTTAGACCCCAGAAGGTAGAAAAATTGTCTGAGAAAACCGAACTCCAGATGGTTATAAGTTTGATTTAATATGCTAACTCATGTTCAGAGTCAGAGATGAATTCTGGGATTGGTCTCTCTCTCTCATCTTTCAGGCCTTGTTCTTCAGCCTCTGTCTCCTGCAACAGGAAGATGTGGCCTG
Organism: Eospalax fontanierii; assembly: GCA_035773235.1. NCBI lineage: Eukaryota > Metazoa > Chordata > Mammalia > Rodentia > Spalacidae > Eospalax > Eospalax fontanierii. The sequence goes on along the minus strand of CM069532.1, from coordinate 82,622,503 downwards.
TTTGGGGAGGGGGGCAAGTTTCTTCTGGGAAACTCTGCTGCTTTGGATGTGTCTTGGACTTTTTTCCCAGGGAGCAATTCTTTTCCCTTTAACTCTCATGCTTAAGTCTGCACTGAACTGCATTTACATTAGCTATTCCTAAAATTCCTGTCAGCATTTGAAACCAGGAAACTGGCCTGACTTGGATGGAGGTTTATGAAACTTGGGAGAGTGCCTCAGGTTCTGGAGATAGGCATGTGGCATCTTTGCTTCTGTTTCTCTGGTCAGAGACCCATTTGAAAACCTCCAGACTCATATTCTGGCATCTGGGTCAGACACAGAAACACATGGCTTCTCTTGGGGTGTATTTTAAAAGCTGATCCCCAAGATGGCCTAAGCCAGTTCAGTCTCTTTCCTCCAAGAGAACAGCCTGAAACAAAATGAAACAACTACAATGTGTTCATAATAACTACTTTTAACCTTTATTATGTTTGTTTTATAAAAATTACTATGTGCTTTTGTGTATACTAAGAACAACCTCTAGACATCTCTGAGAATTAACTCACAACTGTTCTCTGCAGTGTGTCTTTTGGGCACTGGACAGTGATATCACTTTATGCACGTTTCCTTTGCCATCTTTCCCCTTCTCTTCTTCCTCGTAGGAAGGCCATCTGGCTCCTCTGACCCTCTGTACTTCCTACTTGCGTGCTCATCTCATTCTTTCAAAGTTCCTGCATACTATTAAGGGAGAAAGTTAACTGTAAACATCTGTAATCAAATCATACTCATGAAAAGTACTTTCTTATACTCCACTTCATGCTTTTGGTATTGCCAATTTTTAAATGGTCTTTAATAATAGATTGATCTTGTATTGCTTTATAATGACTAAATACTTTTTGTCATCCCATTCTTTACTCTCTCTCCATTAATGGAATATCCTTTAATGAAAACATCTTAAACATTTGCTTGTCTTAGTCATACTGTAATTTTAGGTTATGGTTGGTTCTGAGTACAAATGAAATGTATAAGTCTGTTTTCTATCACCTGTTGAATTTGAAGCTCAGTTAGGAATATTTATTATATTAGAATGTAAATGACATTTCCAAAATGCTTTGTTCAAGTGAAAGCTCTTATGTCTAGCAACAGTGGATGTGATTCTGTTCAGGACAGGCACTTCTAAGATGAAATTCTCATATATATACATAAGTGTATGTGTATGTGTGCTGTGTGTGTGTGTGTGTGTGTATAAAGTACTCTTGGCTTTTAGGAATTTATATTTATATAAATTCTTTTATATACACTTATGAAATGTTAGAGACCAATCAGTTCATTAATGGACAAATTGGTGTCATCACTAAAATTAATTGATTTCAATATGTTCATATTTTAATTAACAATGGAAAATGTGCTCCACAACTAAAGAACCTCAGTACTGTATAAACTGTGCAGGACTTTATATGTTATTTTGATGGTTTTAAATTATAAAGTCACATTTGATTATGATTAGAATTTTCATCAAGGTGTCCAGGTTTGGGTTTTTATTTTGTGGGCCTGTTATGAGTATTTAGGCTTATAATTAATACTAAGGAAACAGTTATACTAGAAAATTAATAATTTATTTTATCAAATTGACTTATAAATAAGTTTTCATCTAAGCTAAAATTTTTAAATTACAGTATGATTCCTATTGCTTAAGAATATAAGTTAATTTTTAAAATTGATTGCTTCTGCTCCACAGTTACCTCTGGGCGTAGACATGTTTGATATAAAATAAACATTTCACTACTAGGGCCTCTTTAGAGTCACAAACAGGTTTATCAAGGCCCATATTCTTGCCAAGCCTATGTAAAACATCTAAACAATTAAAAGAGGATTGATCATTTAAAACCTAAATGGTTTTAATGGTTAAGGCTTCCAAAGCACCTCAAAATTTACACATTATAACGATATATTTAAGATAACTGTTCATCTCTATATTTCTGTATGTAAAAGAATAAATATTAATTGCTTAGTAGATCCTCATAGAAAATGGTAAATTTGTGAATGTTATTCTGCCTCATGGTATGAAGGAAAAGAAAAGTTCAAAGGTTGGTAAAAAGGTAAAAGTAAAACACATTTTAATAAAAGAATTTATACATAAGCTTAAGATGACTGGGTATTTCCAGAATAAAGCGGGTAATGAAAACATTTAAGCAAGTGCATTAAAGGTCTGAACAGGGTTATAGAAATATAGGGTTGTTGTTAGTTCTCAGTCCACTCCTCCAGCATGCACTGCACTCCTGGCTACATATTTGGATTAAACGGATGCAGACAATATTAGGTTGCCTATGGCTGCTGAAAGATGCCTTTTGATTCTCTGTTTTATACAAATATTACATTAGGTTACTTGGCTTATGAGAAACCAAGTTTTACCTCCTTGTCCAGAAGGAAATAATTTCATTCAATGAGCTTGGCCTGATCAGTCTATAGGTATGTGATATGACCCCTCCCTTCCTTCTGAAAACCTGTAAATCAGGGTATGGGGCGCTGGGAAAGAAAGGAGACTACTTCTGTTTTTATTAGGACAGCCTTCATTTGAGACAGATCTAAAAATTGTTTTAAATATTTTTCCTGTGTTAGGCCTTAAGAAATCCTAACTGACCGGCTGGCACCTTGTGGCCTGGGTAAGATGGTGCTGAGAGGAGCTAAACAAAGACTAGGCAGAAGGGATGGGCACATACCACACATACCATGATAATTAAGTGAACTAGGGACTTAAGTGCCATTGGAAGAAAAGTACCTCCTCCCTCCTGAACAGCACTTGGACAGTAGTAGCCTCTATGTAAAGTAAAAAGCATGATCAGAGTGACCAGTAAAGTGATTGGTAGAAAATTCCCACTGTATGCTAATACCTGTTACTCTAAACCTTTATAATGTGTCTGATAAGTTCAGTAAACGGCTCTCTGCGGTACCATTGAAGAAGTCACATCATTAAAGCTGTATCATCAAAAGAGCTGACTAGCTGCATGCTTCTTTGGTTGGACGGGCAGGCCCCGGTCGTGCTTGAGAGTCTTCTGGAGTGGGCCAGGAGGCTGAGAACAGGTAGGCCACAGCAACCGACGTCCCTTTGATCCCCTAAAAGGTCCTCTCCTACTGCAGGGAGGGGGCTGGGGCAATCCAAGGGAAGTAGGACACAAGATTTGTGCTGGATCCCCCTCGCCATTCTCTCCTGCTGGCCGGGAGACAGAGGACCTGGTGAAGGGGTGTGCCTGCTGGTGCCTGCTGCTCTGATGAAAGAGAGAGTGACATTCCTGGACTGTACCTACTTAACCGGTGATGATAAATCTCTTCCAGTCCATTATGTTTGGGTTTTATTCAAGCTTTACTTACATATTGCACTGTAATTACAGGTACCAGATTGGTGCAACTGACCTTGCATGGTTAATATCCGTACTTAAAAAGCCCATACTAATCTGGCCAAAAGGGACTTAAGGGACAGTTTTGTTCCTTACTCTCCAGGGTTGACTAAGTCCCAGGGGATCATGGCAGATGCCTCAAAATGTCCTGCAGCTATGAAGAGTCACCCATTCTCTCATTCAGGGAGATCATGGAGACCCCAGCAGAGGGACTCAAACTGGTGTGCAGTCTATAAAGGGGAAGGTTTGCACAAATGAGAAGTTGCTTGATGCTTTCAAGTGAAGCCAAATGTCAGCTGGACCACCTCATTTATCCCCACATAGATGGAACTGGTAAAGTGAAATCAAAGGATCCAAGGACTCCAAATCCTGAGTGACCACCCCTGAGGATCAGACCCTTAACTGACCTTAAACAAAAAAGAGAGAAAAAACTTGTTTAATTTGGGCCAATGTTATGGTCTTAAACACCCAAAAGGAAAATATAACCAAAGATTAAAGTGATCGGTATATTTCTTTAAAGCCTGAGAAATTGTGCCTCCCAGACACTAGGCTTGAAAGTTCACATGAGAAGTTATTTAGAAAACACCCACCAAGGTTTTCTCCATGATAAAACACTCAGGTGAAAAGCTTGGCCTAGTTCAGTGCTGGAGTGCCACCAGCAGCCAAAAAGCACAAATCCACTATGTTCTTTTCAAAATTAAATGATGACTAAATTTCCTCTCTCTTCCTGTCTAGAAGCCATTTAGGAGGGAACTCACACTGTGATTCTAGCCACTCCACGACTATGAACATGCCTGAAGGCACATCCTGAATCCAGCCATCATGGGCAAATGGAAGACGAGAAGAAACCCAGTCAATGGATGGTTTTCGAAGCCCTCATCATGAACTCTAATGCACTTTAAATTGGACATTTGAAATTCACTCTGTTCTGACTTCTCCTGGTTCTCTGCCTAAAACATGCTTCTAACCACTCTCACCTTTATTTCCCCTTCAGAGGCACCAGTCAAGGACTTTCTTTTTCTCTGTGGCTATACCTTTGGGGTCTTTTAGATAGACCCACTGAAGGGTAACCCAGTTGACACATCCAGCACTCCTGTACAACATGGAAGAGCAGAGAAGAGAGACTAGTGGCCCAGTTCCCCATTTGCAGTTAGGGTTACCTCACCACAAGGGGGAGTAATAAAAATAGGAAGTAAAAGTTAACTAGATAGTTTAGGGTCAAGACCCTGTCCTTTCCCTATGACTAGTTCCTTTCTCAGCTGAGAGCTGGAAATTTCTTTGTGTCTGCCAGTAAACTTTTCCCTAGCTGAGGCTGTCAAGAAAGGGACTTATCTGCTGTTTTTATGGAAAACAATGTGGCATAGTTAGGTAAAATATAAGGCAGCTATTAAAGAAAATAAAGGCAAAAAATGTGTCTTCCTGAAAAGTACCTACAATACTTGGGACCTGCCTAGCACCACTAACAGGACCAATAGCCACCGTTCTGTTAGCTCTCCAGTCAAAATCTTGGATAATAAACTTATTAAATTTATCAAAAATCAGGTAGAGGCAATCAGATTCACGAACATCACAGAGTTTCTCTTGAACAAACATAAGGAATTTTGTCAGTGAAAAGAAGGGAATATGATGGAAATAGGAAGGCACTTCAGATGGTTGCAGGAAAAGCTCTGAGACAGGAGATACACATGGGGAAAGCAGCCAGGAGTCTTCCTCTCTGAACACTACGGTTACCTGATAGAAGTCTTTCTTTCCCAAAGCTGCTACATTTCTGCCATACGTTCCTGCAAATTACCATGTCTTCACGTTTTGCTTGCATTCCTTACATTAGTATACAAGGCCCTCAAACCTGTTGCACGGGGCGGACTCCCGTATGGAAGGGTCTGTGTGTCAGTCCTGCTAGCGGATTAAACTCCCCTCTCCTCACCTGACTGTGGCTGCTGGTCTCTGATTTTTCTAAAGCGAAACCAGAGTTTATTTAGGTTTACTTAAAAGAGTAATTAGCCTGGAGTTGGGTTCCTCTACTGGGGCCATGCAGCCAATTCTTCATTTCTGTGAGAAACCCTTGAGCAGCAGGAGGGCAGAGAGGCTAGTCTCCTCCCAACTTCCTCCATCACACCTTAGTCCTTCCCCCACTTACAACTCAGGTCACTGGTTGGTTGGGAGGGGCGGCTGACAATCCCAGCTTCTCCTTCTTATGGCGCAGAGCAGTCAAGTTTGCGCTGAGGTTGAATGCATAGTCCATCTTGGAGGGCTTTGTTGGGCAGAGGACCAATTTATGAACCAGGCTCAATTTCCCATTTAAAAGGTGACAACCTTTGTGAAATCATATCTGCAGGGAAACTCACTGGACACAATGTTCACACTATTATGGATAGGCTTATCTTCTGTGTATTTCTGCAAATTTGGGGCAGATTTATAAATGTCCAGAATTATAACAAGAGTTCAAAATTTGTCATAATATTTGTAAAAATCAGTTAGGCTGACGGAACAACTCTTGTCAATTATATCTCTGAGCTCTTTCCCAGAATGTTAAATTCCCTCCAACTAGCAGCCAACTTTCTGAGAAAAAAAAAAAATCGAAGAACAATCAGTCTAATGAATGGTAAATTCAATTACCACAAGGGGAATGGTAAAATTTCCTTAAAAATTATTTACTTCTCTATCTGGTTCTGTATATGTGTGTGTGCATATGTTGGTAGATGTGTGAAGGTGTATGAGATTGTTGGAATCTGTAGAGATGGAATTACAAGCAATTTTGAGCCACCAGACCTGGGTTCTGGGAACCAAGCTCCAGTTCTCTGTAAGATCACAAAGCAATACTCAGTCGTCTCTCCAACCTGTTCTGTATTCTAAATATTGACATTCTTGAGGTTTATGTTTGAACGTTAGATAATTACAAGCTTCGCACACACTAATACTTGACTCTCAGTTTCTGATCCGTTTTTGGGGACAACTAAGATTTCTGGTTTTCTGATGATCCCTGTCAGTTTAGCACTCTGTAAGTAGTTAAGACATCTCTAATGACCCTCATTTTGAGATCCTGGTCTATCATAATTTTAATTGAGTTTGGAACCAGTATATGACTTCATGTCTTTCATTGATGGAAATGAGGCAAGCCAGCAGCAAATTTAAGAATTCCAATATTGTGCATTTCAAAAGAAAATTTGCTTGGAATCATTTTAAATTTATATTAAAATTGCAATAGCATTACAATCATTCTGGGTCACTGAATATGTCCTAGGCATGGAGATTCTCTACTTATCTTAAAATTTTTTTTTAATTTAATTGAATCATTGTGTGTTTCATACAGAACATCTCACTTTATCTTATTCATCTTTATATTCCTTTCCCACCAGAACTCCCGTAGCCCCTCAAGTGGAATCCATGCATTCTTTCATCTGTGTTAAGGTCCCCAGATGACCTCAGTGCAGGTTCATTCACTGAGGTCTAGTCAGCCTACAAAGTGTCTCTTGCTTTAGGAAGACTAGATCCTCCTCACCCAACAGTATCAGTTGCCAATATTTCTTAAGTAAAGTTTGGGGTCTACTACCCAGTTTCCCAGTGCCATGCTGGACTTTTGTCTGCCTGAGTTTGCATGGATCTTGAGCACACTGAAACTATTGCTGTAGGTTCACACAAGCAGGAGGATCCTAGGAGCTGGTAGGGTTCTCTTTCAATATGGCCATGCACCTCCTCACTGACTCTTACAATCTTTCTTCCCCCTCTTCTCCAATGGTTCTGAGTCCTGGTGAGTGAAACTCAATATGATTCCTGTCCAGGGATTCACTCTGGGGATTCCTAATCTGCATGATTTAGCCATTTGTGAGCTTTTGTGTTACTGGCCCTTGTTGACTGCGGGAGCTTCGTTAATGAGAACTGAAACATTCATTGGTGAACAACTCAAAGGAAGGTTTCTCCTGTCTCTCACTGTTTCTTGTTTTTGCCTTCAGCTACACACATGGACTCATGTAGATTGTATGTGGAATTTGTCATTAGGTTGTTAGATTAATATCATTCCTTCTGGTGTTTTACATTAATTAGATGTTATTCCTTCTCTCTGTCTCTCTATCTCTCATCCATCTCTGTCTCTCTGTCTCTGTCTCTCCCTGTCTAACTTTCCCTCCATGTCTTCCCCACTTACAGTGTCCCCATTTCCCCCATTTCTCCCTTGATAATCCGGGTCTCCTAAGGCCCCACCTCTCTCGAGCTCTTTCTTTCCTTTATCCCCATCGGTCCTTGTGTAGCCCTCCCTCCCCCTCACATTAAATCGCCCCATTTATCTATTTCTCCCTTGGTAAAACTGTCTCCTATTATTCTCCCTTAGGTTCCGTCTTTCTTTTTACCTCCCTGGTTCCTTTCCGTTTTCCGGGTTCCTGCAGATGCATCACGATACATACTCACATATAAGTTTTTGGTGCTAGGATCACAAATGAGAGAGAACATGTATCATTTGCTTTTCTGATTCTGTGTTACTTCACTTAGCGTAACAGTTTCTAGTTCCATTCATTTACATGCAGATGTCATGATTTCGTCTTTTTATACAGCTGAGTGGAACTCCATTGTGTAAATATACCACGTTTTCATTATCCACTGGTCAGATGAGGGATGCTTAGGTTGCTTCCATCCCTTAGCTATTGTGAACAAAGCAGCAACAAACATGGATGTATAAGTATCTCTGCAAAAGGATGGTACATGCCAAGGAGTGGTATAACCGGGTCAAATGGCAGATTCAGTTTTAGTTTTTAAGAGTTCTCCGTGATGCTTTCTGTAGTGCTTGCACGAGTCTCCAATCCCAGCAGCAGTGAATGAGTGTTCCTCCCTCCCCGCATCCCCCAGCATTTGATATTTTGTGTTCTCTGTATCTCAGCTAGTCTGACTGGGGCAAGATGAGGTCTTAATGTGGTTTTAATTTGCATTTCCCTAACTATTAAGGATGTTAAGCACGTTTAAGATGTTTCTCAGCCATCTTTTTTCTTAGTTTGAGAACTCTCTGCTCAGATCCTTAGTCCATCTTTTAATTGGGTAAGTTGTTTTCTTGTTTCTTTGTTTTTTGAATTGTTCGTATATTCTGGATATTAAAACTCTGTCCGATGTGTCATTGGTGAAGATTTTCTCACTCTGTAAGTTTTCACTTCCTTTGTTGTTTCTTTTACTGTACAGAAGCATTTTAGTTTAATGAGGTCCCACTTGTTGATTATTGACCTTAATTCCTCAGCAACTGCTATCTGATTTAGAAAGTCCTTTCCTACACCTATATTTTGTAGATTACTGCCAACATTACTTCTAACAGTTTCAGAGTTTCAGTTTTCACATTGAGGTCTTTGATCTATTTGGAGTTGACTTTTGTACAAGGCAAAAGATAAGGGTCCCGTTTCATTCTTCTACAGGCGGAGATCCAGTACTGCTAGCACGATTGGCTGTTCCTGGCCCCTTTCTCAAATATCAGGATGACTGAAATTGCATGTACTCATGTTTGAGTCTTCAATTTTATTCCATTGGGATATGGATCTATTTTTGCGCCAGTACCATGCTCAGGGTTGCTTTGGCTATCACACTATTTTGTGCTTCCATATGAATTTTAGGACTTTTTTTTTCTAATTCTGTAAAAAATGTCATGGGGATTTTGATTAGGATTGCATTTAATCTATATATTGCTTTTGGCAGGATGGACATTTTCACAATATTAATTCTTCCAATTCATGACCATGGGTGGTCCTTTAATCTTCTGGTGTCCTTATCAAGCTCTTTCCCTAAAATTTTCATTGCAAAGATCTTTTTGTTTTGGTCAGGTTTATTGAAAGATTTTTTTTTAGGTTCTTGTGAATGAGAGTGTTTCCTTGTAGTCTTTCTCCAATTGCTTGTTATTGGTCTATAGAAAAGCTACTGATTTTTGTAGATTAGTTCTGTAACCTATCACTTTACTTAAAGTGGAAATCATTTCTACGAGTTTTCTGGTGGAATTTTTGGCATGTCCATCTTTGTAATTGTCGGGAGCCATTTGCCTGCCTTGAACTTTGCCCTAGTTTAGGATCAAGCAGGGATCAGTCTTGCTGATCCCAGAAGTGCTGTGGGATTAGGGCGTTTTGCAATGCGAGTGATTTATTCACCTGAAGGAGAGATTATCTTAGGCCCAGGGCTGAAAATCCTGTAATCCCAAGGCTAAAAATCCTGTAATCCCAAGGCTGAAAATCCTGTAATCCCAAGGATGAAAATCCTGTAATCCCAAGGATGAAAATCTTGTAAATCCTTGTAGGAAGGTCTGATTTAATCACCCGGAGGAAAGCTTATCTTAAATCCTAGGCTTAGCACCTTTCGTTAAGTAGACATAGGTGTTTTGAATAATCCTGTATATGTAAATGATGGTTGTATTGTTCCTATAAATACACTGAGCAAAATAAAGTCGAGGCCTCAGTATTGACTGAGAGCCCTCCCGAATCTGTCCTCGTGTTCTCTCTCTCTCTCTCTCTCTCTCTCTCTCTCTCTCTCTCTCTCTCTCTCTCTCTATCTCTCTTTATTTCTCAATCCTAACTCCCCAATTCAGGTACAGTTTGATTTTCTGCCGGCGGGCTCAGGCAGTAATAAAGCCTACCTGATCATAGTGGATGATGTTGATCTGTGTCTGTATCCAGTTTGCAAGTATTTTGTTGAGAATTTTCCCATCTATAATCATTACGGATATGGGTCTATAGTTTTCTTTTTTGACAGTATCTTTACCTAGTTCTGATATTATAGTGATGCTGGCTTCACAGAAGGAATTTGGTAGCTACCTCTCTGTTTCTATCTTTTTGAATAATTTATGTAGTATTGTATATAGATCTTTGAATATCTGGTAAGAATTCTGCTGTGAATCCATCTGGGTCTGGGCTTTTCTGGTCAGGAGGTTTTGTATTACAGTTTCAATTTCCTTATGAGTCATGGGTCTGTTTAAGATATTGATCTCTTCTTGGTTTAGCTTGGTGAGTCCCATGATTTTAGATATTATCCATTTCTTTAAGGTTTTCAAATTAAATAGTATCTGGGTTTTCAAAGAATTGCCTATTAATGTTCTGAGTCTTTTCGTTGTCTGTTGGGATGTTTTCTCTTTCATGCCTATTTTGTTGATTTAGAGATGATGTTTCTTTCTTTTGGTTAACTGGGCCAGGCATGTGTCTATCGTATTTATCTTTTTCAAGGACCATTTCTTGGACCAATTGATTCTTTGTATTGTTTTCTTTGATTCTATTTCATTAATTTCTGCTGATTTTTGTTATTTATTCTTCTCTGCTGAATTTGGGTTTCATTTGTTGTTGGCTTTCAAATTTTTTGAGTTGCAATGTTAAATTATTTAATTGTGCTCTTTCTGATTTTTTAATGGAGGCACTTAGGGCTGAAAACTTCCCATCTAGGACTGTCACAGAGGTTTTGTTTGGCTGTATTTTCCTTTTCATTGAATTCCAGGAATACTTTTATTTCTTTCTTAATTTCTCCTTTGAATCATTCTTCATTCCTCAGTGGGTTGTTTAGTCTCTGTGACTTCGTGAAGTTACTAGGGCTTCTTCTGATGTTAATTTTAAGCTTTTTTGCATTGTGATTTGATGGAATGCATGGGATTATTTCAATTTTGGGTGTTTATTGACGTTCATGTTGTGCTCCATTGTGTGTGGTCGATTTTGGAGAAAGTTCCATGGGGTACTGAATAGAATGTGTATTCCTTGGTGCTTGGTTGCAAAGTTTGGTCAGTAGTCAGTAGATGTCTGTTAGGTACATTTGATGTATGGTATTGTTTAATTCAGATGTCTCTGTGTTTATTCTCTGTCCAATTGACCTGTCTAATGGAGACAGTGGGGTATTGAAGTCCCTGACTATTAGTGAGTTGGGATTAATCTGTGTCCTAAAGTCCTGCAGTACTGATTTTATGAGGTTGAGTCCACCAGTGTTTTGTGCATATATGTTCATGATTTTAATATCTTCTTGGTTAATTGTTCCTTTGATCACAATGAGGTGAACCTCTGTATCTCTCATGGTTTGTTATAGCTTGAAGTCTATGTTGTCAGATATTAGAATGTCAACTCCTGCTTCTTTCAAAGTGACATTTGCTTGGAGTATTTCTTTCCATCCTTTCACCTTAAGGTAGTGCCTGTTCTTGAGGGTCAGGTGGGTTTCCTGCAGACAACAAAAAATGGTAATGTTGCTTGATTTATTCATCTAGCCTGTGTCTTTTCACTGGGGAATTCAGTCCATTGATAATGGAAGTTATTTTTGAACGATGTGTATTGATTCCTGTTATTTAAAATTATGTTTGTAGCTTTGGTCTCACCTTTTGGTTCTCCAGTTATACCTTCATTTAGTTTCTTTCTGCTCCTCTTTGGGTATAGTTGTTCCTTTCTTCAGCTCTTTGTATCATTTCATAAATTCTCTGAAGGGCTGGGTTTCTAGGCATGAATTCCTTCAGTCTATCATGATGTGAAAATTTTTTCTTTCCCTTTCAACAATAATAGACTTTTTGCTTGGGAAAATATTCTAAGTTGCCATCTATGGTCACTTAGAACTGGGAACACTGGTCCAAGCTCTTGTGGCTTTCATAGTTTGCATTGAAACCTCAACTGTAATTTTGATGGGTTTTCCTTTATCTGTGACTTTTAGCTTTCCGAATTGTCTCTTTGTTCTGTATGCTCAGGGTTTTTACTGTGATATGCCATGGGGAATTTCTTTTCTGGTCCTATCTATTTACTGTTCTCTGTGATTCTTGTATTTGTATGGACGTATCCTTCCTTAATGTTGGGAAATTTTCTTCTACAGCGCTGTGACGATCTGGTCAATACCATTATCCCGAGATTCTCCTCCTTCCTCTATGCTTATGATGCATATATTTGTCCTTTTCATGGTGTCCCAGAATTCTTACATATTCCATTCCTGTGTTTTTTAAGTTTTTAATAATCGTTGCTTAAGTGCTCCAATTTCTCAGCTTAATCAGCCAGCCTCGGTATTCTGTTTCCATTTCATTCATTCTATTGGTGAGGCTTTCTCCCATCATTTCAAATTGGCTTACTGAGTTTTTTGCTTCCAGCTTCATTTCAGCCTGAGTTTTCTTTAATATTTTTGTGTTTTTGTTAATTCAGTCAGTTTAGCCCTGTCTTCTTTAGTTCTTTGAATTGTTTGTGTTCTTTAAATTCATTCAGTTCTTTTATGATGGTTATGACTGTTCTTTTATACTCTTTGTGCTGCATTATCTCTGTGGGGTTCTCACTGTACAACTCTTCTGTGGGACTGCTGATGTTTGGTGGGGACATATTATTTGGGTTTTTCTCTTTTTTTTTGTGATCTTGACAGGTGCACTTCTGTTGTTTGTGATTCTGGTGTGAGAATCAAGCCTTCCTTTATTGAATTGAAGTCTGATTCTCTTTATATACTTGATGTGACTTTGTGGATGTGGGTCTCCATCTCCAGCATGGCACTTGTGCTCCACCAAAGGTTGAGGGAAGTCCAGAAACTTGGGAGGCTAAGAGGAAGAGTGTGCCTGTGCCCAAGGCTAGATGGAGAACAGGATGTGGGTAGGAGAGTTAGAGTTGCTGTGGTGGTAGGGGAGTGGAGACGCAATGGACAGGATCAGATTTACCAGAGATGAAGGTTAGACTCTGGAATCCAAGGCAAGTTGGGAATGAGACTGCCACACCTAACTCTAATTTTGGCACTGTTTCTTCACAGTTCAACCTTCAGAATGTGTGGATTTTATCAGGTGATAACCTGAGCTAGTGACACTATTCTTCATAAGCCACTTTAACCTTGACTTTCTATTCATCGATGTTCTCAAAACTAAGAGTGAATGTGAAAAGATAGATCGGAAAGCAACTGAGAATTACTGTGACCATTACTTGTAAATAATAATGGCCAAGTCAGAAATATCAAAATATCCATTTGCCAAAAAGTATTCTCTCAATACAGAAAGTTTTATGTGAATCTGTTATGACTGGGATGTAATATTTCCAGCACGTAATCTTGTGTGTGAAGCCTGGGTCTCCTGCATTTGGCTCTGTTTTGGGAGGTTATGAATCCTACAAGTGAAGGCTGAGTGCTCTGTCAGGAAAGGACACACTCTTAACTGGAGAGCCAACTCTCTAGGCCCGTATCATGACATTTCCATGCCCACATCATAGAAGCTTGACTGGTAGAAGTGGGTTACTGGGTGTGGGCTTATGAGTTACAGCTTGGACTAATTTCCAGCACCGTTCTCTTCTCCTCATCTGCAGCATCATTTTAGTAACCTCAATGTCCCACCCAAAAGGCAGAGCTCCAATGCCATAACTCCTTTGTCAACCAACTGTGACTGATGTAAACTCTTCTATCCCTAAGCAAAAAAGAGTAAATAATGCAATACCTAGCCCAGAAAATCTTCATAGACGTCCATGGTCAGGATGTAGCCAAGAATCTTGTTAACAATTGTAGACAGAGAAGGAAATAACGGTCTTTAAAAACAGAAGAGAGAACATAAGGCTCCTGTTATGAGATCTTATGAATTAAAATTCAACAGCTTCTTTCAACACATCTATAAGATTCAAGAAACTGTGTCAAGTGAGATGGAAATCATATTGTGTGCATATACCCCAAATTCAAAAAGACAGACTTCTACAAGAATACCTACATTTACTAAGGTATAATTAACAACAGCCTAATTATGGAACTAAACCAAACTGCCTCTCAACAGATGAATGGATAAAGAGACTGGAGAATATATGCCCAATAGTGTTTCATAACAAAGAAGGAAATGGAGCTGAAGAGATGGCTCAGTGATTAAGGGCACTGGCTGCTCTTGCAGAGGACCCTGGTTCAATTCCTAGCACGTACAGGCAGCTAAGAACCATTCATAGCTCCTGTTCCAGGGGAATGTAACTCCTTCTGACCTTCATGGGCATTGCATGATCTAGGTGAACTTACATCATGTGGGCAATACACTCAGACAGATGAAATAAAATAATAAAAAAATAATAAAGAGACCATTTTTAAAATTAGAATATGTGACTTGCTGGAATGTTGATAATGGAGATAATCATGTTAGGAAAAGGACGACAGACTCAGAATGTCAAGTATCACGTGTATTCATCTATGTGGGAACTTTGAAAGAACCCATTAAACTACAAAGGATAATACTAGAGAGGCAGAAGGGGTATAGGAAACAGAGAGACCACGAGGAAGAGTAGAGAGGGACAGCTGCAATTGTAGAACATTCACTGCATACACGGAGTTCGATGAGGTGCTGAAGGGGTGGTTACACAGTTCAGAGCATATACTGCTCTTCAGAAGACACGTGATCAGCTCCCAGTGGCTCAGTCAAGGGGATCTGGCACCATCTTCTCATCCCTGCCAGCACTTCCATTCCTGTTCACACAGCCACACACAAACACATGAAAACTAATGTCATGATGAAACGTCTCCTCACACCTGTATGTTAATAGAAGAAATAACTTGTTCCTTATAAACAAACTTCTTGAAACCATGACAAATTAAGACTTTCCTTTCATGCTATCATCAAAGCCTACAAAATATCCAGCAATAAATACAAGAAGGTGTGTTTATGTAGTATGTATACTATTAATATGGGAGTAATTAAACTAGAACAGGTTGAAAATATAACACTATACGTGGAAAATGTGGTCACATCTCAGGTCTCTTCCAAATTCATCTATAAATTGGATACACAGTCATAGGCTCACTTGAATTAATTGGCAGATACTAAATCATGGAGCATTTTTGCAGCATATAAAATATCAGTTGATAAACCTTGGGCCATATTAGAAAGTGTTTGAATATAAACAGTAAGCAGTAGATATTATGATTTTAAAAAAAGCCTCAGGAACAGTGCATAAGGCCAATGATGGAATAGAATCAAACAACCAGTAAAAAATTGACTATAATCAGGATAGTAAAAGCAGAGCTCTTCAAAAGTTCCATGTATTTATTAACTTTGTATATATGTGTGTGCACCATATGCACACACGTGTCACAGCCAGCATGCAGAAGTCAGAAGATCACTGGTGGGAGTAATTTCTCTTTTCCTCCATGTGGTTCCTGGGGATCAAACACAGATCACCAGCTTTGGTGGCTCGCATCATGCAATCTTGCCAGCACATTGTAACATTTAAAATGGTTGGAGAAACACAGAATTCTTAAATATTTTCAAATATCCAAAAGGTTCTAGAAGAAATAAACAAGTTTTCACAGAGAGCTTAATTATTTGTTAGAATTTGATCTACAAATCTTTAAACATGCAAATTTTTACATATATAAGAATAGTAGGGGTTCTTAGAAAAAAAGACCTGAGAGTTTCAGGTCCTTAACTTTAAATAGTAAATACAAATTGCGGGACTGCAGGTGTGGAGGGATAGGGTGAACCTTGGTGGAAAGTACCTAACCCAGGGAGCCACCAAACCGCCCCACGGTCCCTTCTCAAGAGCAAAAGTGTTAGGGAAATAGGCATAAGATTGAGATGAACAGAGACAAAGGAAAAGTTCACTTTAGAAAGTGACAGTTACAATTTATAATGGCTGCTGCACACTTAGAGAAAGCAATAAGAATATCCTGTTCTTAGTCCCTCTTGGCTGAGAAAGTTGTACACGCTGGCTTCAGACCTGTGCGCATCTTAGGAAACGTGGATTTAACTAAGAAGACAGGCTCCTAGAATACTTTTACCTCTCAATCAATGCATAGAAATTCTTTCTTGCCTAAATAAGACAATGTATCTCTTAGAGGGAAAGATGCAGTCTAGCAGTCCAGCCACATGTTGAGGGCCAAAATGTAGACCTCTGTGACCGCCATGGACAGAGCACTGGTGCTGTGTAACAGGGAGTAAGATGACCCAGATGTTACAGAACACCAGCGTGCTGAAGGTCAGGAACTTGGCTTCACTGACTTTGTCAGGTCGGTTACCTTCCAGGAAAGGCACGCTGAAGCTCAGGCATTCAGGACATGGTAGAAAGTAGTGGATGAAACCTTCTTACACATGGTGGTGATGATGTGACCACATTCTTAGTGTTCATCTTTGTCAACAAAGGGTGGAAATGTTCCCATCCAGATGCCAAAGAGAGCAGGAAAAAGGTGTATATGGGGATGAGGAAGCTGGGTGCCCCTGACAACAGCAGTGACCTCATCCTTCTTCTTTGAAAAGTGGCATTAAAGGCCAGGACACAGTGATAGTTTTGCTTAAGAGAGTAGAAACAGCCAGACTAAACTGAACAACAAATGTGATCTGGCAGACAATGCAGGTGACTGTGTTTGCAAAATCAATGAAGAGTAAAGATTGGAGAAAACAGGTGAGGAACTGAGCAGGATGTAGCTAAGACCTTGGTCACTGGCCTTGACTGTGAGAGTGTCTGTGCTCCACAAAGAGAACAAGAATGCTTGCTGTGAGGACAGTGAGACTCAGGGCTCTTCCTACCAAAGAGTATTCATAAGGCAGGAAGGTCACAGATTTGGGGGGAAGTATCTTCATGGAGTCTTGGCATACAGATAATATGGACATTTCACACACCACACATCTAGAGAGAGAGGCAAGCTGTCACCCATACAGCTTCAGTGTTTCTCCTTTATTCATAGATGCCTTGCCGTGTACCTTAATGGGCTCAGTGAGCCAAATAACATCCTTTGATTTAGAAACCAAGTAAAAGAATGTTATATGGGGAATATTTCAATACTGCTGGTCTTGCTTATGGACTGTGACTGTTTTCTCTAATTCCTCCTGTGACACATTTAAGAGAGTCAGTTCTTCTTATGTAGTCAAAACACTTCAATTCCTACATTTATAAGTTGAATTTCTGTAAGTATTTACCTGAGTATTCTTTCAATGAGCAAGTACAGTATTGAGAAACCACCAGTGACTCCTTGATATGCTTTTTTTCCAGAAAAAATAGATATTTAATGGCTTAGTAGAAGTTCTCCTACACTAGAAAAAGTTATTGTTTCCACCAGTAACATTAGAATATAGATTAGATCCAGATCAGATTAGTGGACAACTTGGAAAGAACAAACATTTCCACTTTGTGTTTCTGTCAATGTACACGCTCTATCTAACCACTTAATTCAATGACATTGTTATGAGTGCAATCTTATCACTTATTGGTAGGTTCGTTTAAAAGTTCTACATGTGACTCACTCTGAGGACTGTCAGGGATTGCTAACTGGAAATGATGGGCCTTCACACAAGTGATAGAATGTATGACTTCCATTATGGGGGCAATGGGAGTGTCAGTGAGGAAGGGGCTATAAAGATGATGAAGACTGATGAAAATGTTCTCACGAAATACACAAAGAATAGATTCAATAATTTTTTTAAGTTCTACATGGATTACTGCCAGACATAATTTTGTGATGCTGTAATCTCAACATTTAAAATTTCATTCATGAATTCCTCATGAATGACATTTAATTATAGATTTGTGGAGGTTTTGCCTTGAATTCTAGTACAATTATATTCGATTATTAATCCATTAGATTTTATGTTTATACAACATTATCCTTGGGGAAATATAGCAGTAATATCAGTAATAATTTCTTGCTTTAAGAATATTTTCTTTTAATTATTTAGCTTACAATATAACATTATTGAGCGACTAGCGTAGGGTCTGAAAGAAGTGGTTGGTTAAGTTCTCTTGCCTCATTCTTGTTTTTAACACTGAAGCATAAAATGCGGTGTTTACTTTCACATCCTGTCAACACAGCTTCCTTCTGCTCTTGACTTAAGATTTCTTTCTGTTGGGGCTGGAGAGAGAGCACAGTCATAAGAGAACTGGATACTCTTACAGAGGACCCAGGTTTGGGTCCCAGCACCCACCTAGCACCTAACAACTGTACTTAACTCAAGTTGCAGTGGGATCTTAGGCCCTTTTCTATCCTTTGTGGATATTGCATGACACAGGTGCACCTGGATCCATTCAGAGAAAACACTAATACATGTAGCATAAACATTTTTTAAAAGATTTACTTCTGTTTCTCATTGGTTCTCCTTGGGCCTTGTCCCTTTCCTGCTGAGGCCTCTGGAGAGTGACTGACAAGCTTGGAGGGACAGCCAGTCTTGTCATGCAGGATTGCTATTACTCTGCTGTGACCAGCCCCAGCTGTTTGGCGCCAAGGCTCATTTCTTCTTTGCTTTGCTAGTTAGAACTTATCCCAGCTGATACACCCCACCTGGACTTGAGACTAGGCTCCTTCCTTCTGTAGAGCTCCTGTTTAGCCTCCGTGGAACCATCTGGTCCCTAAAATAAAAAAGTACATAGAGAAAATTTGAAGCTTAGACCAACTATTCATACTGGATCAGAAAGCAACCAAGGTTCATCAACATAAACAGAATAAAACTTCAACTCATCAAAGTCGGGCTTGAGTTTTATATCAGAAACACAAGCAGTGAAAAAATGCATATTCTACTCAGCAGCCATTGCAAGTTTCTCTAAAATGGACCACATACTGAGAAGCAAAAGGAACTTAAACAAATACAAAAAAAAGTGAAATAATTCTATCAGGCCAAAGCACAACGAAGATGCAGATCATCTGAAAAGAAGTGCCGGTAACTTCACAAATTCATGGACTTAAGCATCTCACTCCTAAATGATGAATCGTCCAAAGAAGAAATTACAAAACAAAGGTGACCCAGAAAATAAATGAAAATGATAATAACGCACAACAAATCCTCTAGGACACATCAAAAGCCTTCTTAAGAGGGAAGTTTATGGCTATGAGTGCCTACATTAAAAAAATCAGAAAGGGTGCAAATAAATGAGAGTATAACTCAAGGCTCTGAAAAGGCAAGAACATACAACATTCAAATTCATCATAGAAGAAATAACCAAAATTAGAGCAGAAATCAATGAAGCACAAAAGAAAACAGCACAAAGAATCAATGAATCTAACAGGTGGTTATTTGAAAAGATTAACTAGAAAGACAGACCCTTAGTTCAGTTTACCAAAAGAAAGAAAGCAAATTGAAATCAACAATATCAGAGGCAAAAAGGGAAACATCAAAACAGACACCAAAAAGATCCTGAACATAATAAGAGAATACCTTAAAACTTATGTTTTGTTAAATTTGAAAATCTAAGAAAATGAATGAATTCCTAAATTCATGGGAAAAAATAAAGGTAAATCAAGATCAACAGCTTAAACAGATCCATAACAAATAAGTACATTGAAACAGTAATATAAAACCTCCTGACTAAAACTAGCTTAGGCCTGGATGGATTCACAACAGAAATCTACAAAACATTTTAAAGAATATCTATAACCAAAACTACTTAAATTATCCAAAAAGATAGAAACAGGAGAACTCCCAAACTCCTTTTATGAAGGCAGTATTTCTCTAATATGAAAAACAAAAAGTCACAACAAATGAAAATATAGATACATATTCTTAATGAACAAAGATGCAAAGATTATCAACAAAATACTCACAAACTGCAGACAAATGTCAAAAAGATCATTCACCATGACCAAGTCAGCTTTATTCCAGAGGTGCGGGAATGGTTCGATATATGCAAATCAATAAATGTAATAGATCATATAAGTCCACCTAAAGACAAAAATTACATGGTCATCTCAATAGATGCAGAAGTGGCCTTTGATAAAATCCAACATGCATTCATGTTAACAATCCCAGAGGGCAAGGAACTGAAGATATGTTTCCTTGCCCTAAGAAAATAATGGAGTCACTGATAGTTTTTCAATAAGTACTTGCTCTTGAAAGAATACCCAGTTAATAACTTACAGAGATACAACATAGAAACAAACAAGTAGTGTTTTGACTAAAAGAGAAACACTCTCTTCAACGTACCACATAAAAAAGAAAAAAACATGCATGGTGGAACAAGCCCTTAATCCCAGCACTCAGGAAACAGAGGCCAGTGGAGCTCTGTGAGTTCAAGGCCAGCCTGGTCTACATAGAAAATTCCAGGTCAGCTGGGGCTACAGGAAGAGCCTGTCTCAAAAAAAGAAAGGAGAGAAAACAGCCATGGTACATAAACAGGAGCAGCAGTATTAATTGAGAATTACTCCCTGTGTAACAATCTTTTTATTGGTGTGTGGACTGAAGGGTGTGATCTGGGACAATGATTCCATGGAGGCACACTGTGTGGCATCTATGGTAAAGGAGAAACATTGAAGCTCGACTTGTGATAGTTTGCATCTAGACATGGAGAAGTGGGTCAGATGTCTCAATCAGCAGTATCCCAACAGTCCATGAAGGTACTGCCCCTGAAATCTGTGACCTTCCTGGCTTCCAGGCTTCCCTGAGGCTCCCTGTCCTCACAGCTGGGGTTCTTGTTCTCGTTGTGAAGCAGACGCACCCCCGTAGTCAGGTCAGTGACCACGGTCTCAGTATATCCTGCTCATCTCCTCATGTGCTGTCTCTGCTCCTTACTCATCATTGGTCTTCCAAACATGCCACCTGCATCCTCTGTCAGATCATGTTTGGAGTTTTATTTAGTCTGGTGGCTTCCAGTGTCTCAAGCAAAGCTATGACTATGTTCTGTCCTTTAATGTCACTGTTAAATGAAGAAGGATGAGGCAGCTGCTGCTTTCAGAACTGCCTAATCTCATCATCCCCATCTGCACCCTTGTCCAACTCTTGTTAGCATCAGGATGGGATCCTTTCTAAGATGCACACTCAGAATGTGATCACATCATCACCATGTGGAACAAGGGCTCAGCGCCTTCTACTTGGTCCTGGGATATCTGAGCACCCTGGCTATCATGAGCTTCACCCTGGCCAGGAATCTACCTGGCACATTCAATGAAGCCACGTTGCTAACGTTCAGCCACGCTGGTGTTCTGTAGCATCTGGGTCACCTTCCTCCCCGTCTATCACAGCACCAGTGCTATGTCCGTGTCCACGTCCTCTACATCTCAGCATCCAGCATGCAGCTGGACTGCTAGGCTGCATCTTTGCAGTCTTCATTACCTTGTTTAGGCAAGAAAAAAATCTTGAATTGGTTGAGGGATAAAAGCATTCTAGGAGTCTGTCTTCTTACTTAAATACATGTGTCCTAAGACATGCACACGTCTGAAGCCAGTGTGTACCACTTTTTTAGTCAGGAGAAACTGAGAACAAGAGACTCTTACTTCTTTCTCTAAGTGTGAGGCAGTCATTTTAATTGGAACCGTCACTTGCTAAAGTGAATTTCGTTCTCTATATTACCTTGTCCATCTGTTTTCAATTCTATCTTTTCCAGATATGATCATTAATCCCCTTTTCTTCTGTCTTCCCCTTGGATTTTGACATACTTTTTCTAAATTCTAAATATGCTGACTTCCTGTTTCTAGGTCTCTGTGTTTCTGAATCCTATTATTATTTCCCTAACATTTTTACTCTTGAAAAAAGACCATGGTGTGCTCCTGTTGGGGAAGTGGGTGACTTACTTACTGCCAAATTTTAATATACCTGTTTGCATCACCAGTCCCATATTTTCTATTTACTATTTATATTTAAGTAGAAGAAAATCTTGGGTATATCATTCAAAGAATGCCTAATATTTTCAACATGTCATAAATTGTAACCTTAAGGAAATCAGGTGATCCTTTTTTTCTTTGAAATTGAAGTATTCGCATCCTGGAACACGCATACTACTAACTCACTCCAAATGACAAAGTACATGAACTTGGAATGTGTTAACAGACTGTTTCCTTCCACCAACTGAACGGCTATGAATGTTGTCACACAACATGTGAATTCTACAGCAGAGATTTCCCCATTGCTGTAACCTGCCTGCCTGATGGTCCCACCAAACTGTTGTTGATGTACCTTCATTTATGACTTTCTTTCATTTTGTTACTGTCCAAACTTCATTAAACTTTTACCATAGTCAGAACTCTATATTTGGATAATCTGAATCTGCTCCTGCCCATGGTCACTCATACCTTGCTCAAAAATAAACTGTCTCTTATTTTCACTGAGGTGAGATCTGGCATTTTCAGGGAGAGAAGGAAAGGAATACTCATGATTCAAGGAAGTGACGCACCGTGCTGCCTTTGCTCTTTGAGAAAGCAGGGAGAGTGTGCTCCAGTTTAAGCCAGGAGCAGATGCTAACTAGGAGGAGGTCACCTGTTCTTCTGCAGTGTGTCAGAAGGTTAATGTTAACTGAATGCTCAGAGAGTGGCAACGAATAACACTGGCACATATTAATATATCAGACAGAGACTTGTAATTACACAGCAGTTCTATCGATTGGCTTATAGTGCTCAGTCCGTGTTGGTTTTTTCAATTCATGTAGATGTGCTCATGACTTTCCTGACTGCTCTCCAGGTAAATAGAAATAATTTTGATGGAGATAAATATCGTTTTTAAGAAGTAGAGATCTCAGGGTCCAGGATGCACTGCAGCAACCCATAATATTTGTCATGCTATTTCAATTTTAATATCAGTTTGAAATAATCTCAAGCAAATTTTCTTTTGAATCGGGAAACACTGGAATTCTTAAATTGGTTCCTGAGTTGCCACATTCTCAATCAAGATGGTGTGGGATACTCATCCCAAACATAATGAACATTATGATAGGCCAGAATCTGAAAATAAGGCCCCACTAGAGATATCTTGACAACTTAAAGAATGATAACATCTTTAATGTGCCAAAAAATGGACCAAAAATTGAGAACCAAGTTTTAGTGTATACAAAGAGTGCCTTCTGGAAAGTCCCCAAATACAAACATAAACCTCAGGAATTTCAATATAATATTCAGAATATAAAATGGCCGGGACAAGTGGCTCAGTTTCTAAGAGTGTTTGGTGCCCTTACAGAAGACTAGAGTTAGGTTCATTGAACCATGTCTCATGGTTCAAAACTGTGTGTAACTGCAGCTCTATGGTATCCATCACCCTCATACACCTGCACACATAGACCCACATGCATATACACAAAAGATAAGTAATGAAGTTAATATTTAAAAAAATTAACACCCATGAGGCAGCTTATCCTTAAAAATTCCTTGTCACAAAGTTTAGGTTTCCTGGTATGAGGAAATAAAACATTCTGAGGGTGATCCGACAAGCATAAATGCAAGAGCTTTTCACTGAGAAGAAATGATTTATACAAACATTATGGCTAACTCTTGTTTAATTTTCAACATTTATAAATCTGCTCCAAACTCACAGAAATACTTAGAGCATCGACCTTTCCAGAACACAGTGGACAATGAGTCCAGTGAGCTTCCTTGCAAACACTATGTCACACAGGTTGTCACTTATTGATTGGAGAACTGAGCTCATCACATCTGACTACACACACAAAGCATTGGATTCCCAGAAGTAGATTGTTCCAGGACAAAGGTGCTGAAGGCACAAATGTTCTAACTCCCATGCCCAGGAAGAGGAACATGAACCACTGTGCCCACTTTAGGCCGTGGATCCTGGAAATAAACTTAAGTCGTCATGCTTTCAAGCAAGCCCTTCAGTGAGTGCTCTCCTCAGGCCTATTTTACTGTCTTTGAGTGTCCTCCATAATGTCTTCCCTGCTGACTGGACCCATTCACAGTCACACCAGCAGAGTGTGAAAGTTCCCTTCTCACACACCTGTCAGCATTTGCCGTTTTCTTTTCATAATGGCATCAGTATTTCTGGATGAGATATACTCTCAGTGTGGCTTTAATTTGCATTGTCCCGCTGGCTAACAATGCTGGACATCGTTCCATAAGTTTGCTGGCCATCTGAGACTCACTTCTGATGTGCATTCATTTCATTACCCCGGTTACACATGGGTTTTGTTGTCCAAGCATTCAGTGTTCTGAGTCCTGTCATGTGGATGTGACACTCGTGCAGATGCACAGATGCTATGAACATTACTCATTCAGAAGCCCTCCACTCAGTGTGCTGCTTTCATGTATGAAAGCTTTCCATTTCATAGAATCTCATTTCTCAACTTTTAACATGTCATTTGCATCTGATATTTCTTTGTTCATATCTTGTGTTGATCTCCTGTCTATTGGCAAGACTGTGGTATTAAAGTCACCCATAAATATCACATTGGTCAATCTGTGACTCTTTACCCATTAGTGTTTATGAATCGGGTGTGCTGATGTTTGATGAACACGGAGAATTCTACTGTCCTCTATAGAGATTATTCCCTTAATATGATAGTTATTTCTTCTGATGAAGAATTCAGGCTTGAGGTCTATTTATTAGATATCAGTGTATCCACACCTTCTTGCTTTCTAATAGCATGTGTTGAACGTGCATTCACAATCCTTTCTCTTTACACATATGATTCTTTTTGCCAAGTTGGTGTGCACTCTTAATCTAAACATTATTTTCTGTGTATGAGCATCTTCCTGCATGGGTATGTGTGCACCATAGGAATGCCTGCTGCCAGCAAGTCAAAGGAAGCCTCTGGGAATGGGGTCACAGCAGATTGTGAGCTCTCACGTGGGTATTCGGAACTAAAACTGGATTCTCTGGAAGAGCAATGACACTCTTAACTGCTGAGCAGTCTCCCGTGCCTTTGTGGCATCTGCATTACACTGGAAATCATACCATGGCATTTGAGCTGAAAGGCTGGCTCTGGAAGTGGGAACACTCTTCACTCCCAGAATTTCAGACCCCCAAGCAAGTTTGTCTCCAAATGTCCTCAAATGTCCATTGTTTAAGGAGCTCCTCTGCATCCTTTGACCCATACTCAAGTCTCTGACGGGAAGAGAGAACAGCAAAACAATACATGACTAAAAATATTGTGTTCTTGAAAAGAGCAAGAACGTGAAGAGATTCCAACAGCGGTTACCATTGTTTATCTCATCAAATGAAGGTTGTGAAGCAAGAAAGAGAAGCTGGATGCTTAGCCCTGGTTGCTCATCCATTGAGAAAGCACAACTGGAAACTTGCTCTTGCTTCAGCTTCCCCCTTCGGCTTATGCTGGGTGTGGTCAGCGCCTGATTTCATGATCTCAGTCTTGTTACTTGTTCTTTTATTGGGAGTCTCACAAGAAGGGATACTTCCCTCCCCAGGACCCTTAACTATTGTGAACTCTGCTTGCTGCTTTAATAGTACTCTTCCAATCAGTTTTAGGTGGATGTTTCTAAGTTTTGGTAAAAACCTGAAAGGCAAGTGTTCCTCTAGTGAATAATACTGAGTTGTTTTAGACATTGTTAAGTGATTCATTGACCTAGAACACATGCAAGTCAACATCAAAATCAAACAAAAAAACTAAAAAACATTAGTATCCCTCAAAGGAAGAATTTTTGTACAACTTAAGGATCCTTTTCTTGGCATCTCTCCTTTGTCACAACAGTCAATGGCTTATGTTTAACTCCTGCATTTCACAGACCAATAGCAAAGTAGGCTGCTCACTTTTTTTAAAGTACGCCAGCAACTGGAATGGTGAATAGAATCATATTCACTGTGTTAGTTTTATTTTCTTTGTGTGGTTCATTTCTTCTCTGGTTTTCTGTAAGGTGGACTTTCATTTAATCCCCAGAAACATGTTTCATAGCTATGACTGCAACCCCAGTGAACTCCTGTAAGGTGTTGAAGCTAGGACACTGTCTGCCTATTGAGTTATGAGTCTACCTGGAACCTTTAGGGGACAACTCTCAGTAGCAGACCTTATCTTTCTAAGGGAAAATGGTTTCAGTAATTTTGGAATTGGGGAGAATAATGTTGAAAATAACAGCTCTTAGGCTTCAGTTTTCCCAACAGTGTTTGCTACATAAATCTGTTTAGGAACATTACTGGTTAATTAATAAGACAAAGAACAAAGGCTCAATATTTAAAGAAAACCAACCACTTTATGCTATCAAGAGTTAGTGGAGAAGCTTTTGGAGCAAGCTGTGACAGTTCGAGTGGGATCCCAAACTTGGGCAGCATTATCCTTCAAGCTGTCATCACTGGAGCTGAAGGACGATTCTCACGTTATAGAATGTGACAGTCCTTCATCAGTGACTTGACTTATTTCAGGGGTGGGGAACCTGCCTTCTTTAATTCCATTTGCTAATTGTTCCAGAGACATTTTATTTTAACAATAAAATTAAAAAGCTTATTTGAAATTTAAGCCACTTTATAACAGACACTTAGAAATTTTGTTAAACTGGTTTCTGTGGGGAGTATACGTGGTGCAGCAGATCGAATGCTGAGAATCATGTACCCTACAGAGGAGCTTGGCTAGTGCAAGATCACCATCCATCAACCCTGCTTCTCTACAACCCACCCTGTCACCAGAAACTATGCAACAAAGAATGCTGTAGAGAACAGAAGCGACAAGAACGCATACGAGCCGTCAAAGGGGATTCAGAAAGGTAGCTGATATAGTGGGATTGACAGTCCACCAATGTCTATTTCCCAGACAGAGGGGCAGAGCACCCAGAAGCTGCTCAGTGAACACAGCAGGATGCCTCGGCACTTCCATTCTGCAGAGAAGGTCTTGGAAGTTCCTTCAGCTGCTGCCATTCAGTCCATGCTGGAAGCCAGTGGAGCTGCAGTCTGTCACTGGAGGACTGCAGCAGCAACAGCAGCAGGCACACACTCAGCAGGAAGAAAACATATGCAGGCAGGAAACATTGCTTTTTCCTCAGACAACTCTATTTAGGTGCCGATCACATGTTTTACCTGCTCACAATCAAAGCCTGGGTCTAGATGTTATAAAAGGATACACACATAAGCCAATTTGCTCCTTAACCATTGACAAACACACCATATGGTTCCTATGACTATCCCTGACAGATGCAAATGTAACGTCACAAATGTGGACACTGCACAAGCCTCTTACAAGAATTTCCAGGCAACTGAGGAACAGGTAAACCTGCCAAAAAGGCCTTGACTCAACACAGTGTTATGTATAGGAGCCAATGGAATATTGACCACGTGTCTTTAGAATTTCTCTCAGTAAGATGCCTGGTGTTTGGCTCCTCCCACCTCTCTGGGTCAGGAACAACCAAGCAAACGAAGTATGAGTTCGTCAAATCACGGGTTGGGAAACCAGAGTTTATTTGGGCTTACTCACAGTGCACTTTCAGGGAGGGGGCAGGATCCTCCTACTGAGACCAGGCCGCACACTGGATGTTTTTGCCAGAATCGCTGATTGTGCAGATTGCTCCCAAGATGTCAACCTGCAGCAGTGAGCCCCGTCTGCCTCCCAGATTCCCTGCTCCCCCTTATTCCATCTCCCCTACAACTGGTTGGTTGGGAGAGGTAGCTGACTTTATTGGCCTCTTCCTGCATCAGTCAAGCTCCTTGTGCCTAATTCATTCTGACAGAGGAAAACTTCACAGCACACAATGACAAGGCTACTCATTTCTCAAATACTTAGGTTCAGACCTCAAGTAAAGTCAATCAGGTGCAAAAGTACATCTCCCTGCTCCACAAACCTACTGGGGCAAGGTTAACTTTTTAGTGGGCTGTTGGGTACCCAGCATATTGCCACATGCCTTTAACACCAGCACTTGAAATCAGAGGCAGGCGAATATCTCTCCCACAAATCACGAAGGATATCGCCACTATTGTTGGTTATATGCTGAAACTAGATGGTAAGCCACAACCTACTGAAGACATCCAATGATTTGGTAACAGGATATGGAGAAATGATGCTGAATCAGATGAAAGCTTCCTCCATATTCAAGTCCACCAGAAACAGTTATAGAAGCAGAAAACAATTGTGAAAAGGAATTCCCCAACCATCCAAGGTACCTGCCAGTTGTGCTCAGATCTCAGGAGTATAACTTCCATGAGTCATCACTTGACCTGAAATTGAGGGCTTTTTGCAGATGCAGTTGTCTGAGATTCTCCACGCTCCTGGAAGTGATTGTTCTCTTATTTGGACTTTGGTAGAATTACTTTTTCATGCAATTAATTTCCTGTGAGTGGACATTTGTTCAGGTATCCCCTGGAAAAATCTCACACAAAACTGTTCCTGCTGGGAACTTAGGTCAATTCTTTCTCTTGTCCTTTATATCCTTAGAGGTTTGACATGAACTCATATAAATCATTAACAACACTTCGATTTTTACATGTCTAGGAATTTTCTCCCATGAGTTATTTGACATGGAAAGAGCACTGTGGTGTGAAACTGCTAAACCATGTACTTAGAGAGCTTAACAACTAGAGTCCTTGTTCACACACACAGGGTTCTTTGCCACAATTCAATTTCTCTTGTAACTGTGCTATACTGTGAGATGCAAAGGTTCCCACATTCTTTGCACTGACAGGGTTTTCCTCCAGTATGAATCTTTTAATGTAATTTAAGATAAGGGTGTCATATGTAGGATTTACATTGATTTCCTTCATTGGGTTTTGGTGTTATGAGTTTTTCCATAAAGGAAGATAACTGTACCATTTAAAGGCTTAACCACACTGTTTCCATTCATAGGTTTAGGTAAATATGAATTCTTTCAATTAAACATGGCTGAGAAGTCTAAAAGCTTCTCCACACTGCTGCTATTCACAGGGTTTTGTCTATTATCAACGTGTCATGTCTGTGAACCACACTGTGACATCTCAAGTCTTTACCATTGTTTCCATTCATATGTTTTCTCCAGTATGAATTTTTTCATGTAACTGAAGAGAGCTGTGACATCTAAAAGCTTTCCCACATTGTTGACATGCATGGGGTTTCTCTCCAGTATGAGTATTTGCATGTTTTTGCACATACAGTGAAAAGGCTTTATCACAGTCTTCACAGTCATATGGCTTCTCTCCAGTATGGGTCTTTTCATGTCTTTGAAGATCACCTTTATATCTAAAGGCTTTACCACATTGTTTACATTCATAGGGTTTTTCTCCAGTATGAATTCTTTCATGTAACTGAAGATATCCGTGACATGGAACGACTT
This sequence comes from Eospalax fontanierii, assembly GCA_035773235.1. Taxonomy (NCBI): domain Eukaryota; kingdom Metazoa; phylum Chordata; class Mammalia; order Rodentia; family Spalacidae; genus Eospalax; species Eospalax fontanierii. Next base: position 82,593,371 of record CM069532.1, on the reverse strand, counting down.
TACCACACTTTTTACATATGTCTGTTTTTTCTGTAGTATGCATTTTTCCATGTCTTTGAAGATGACTGGTATATCTAAAGGTTTTACCACACTGTTTACATATATAGGGTTTTTCTCCAGTATGAATTTTTTCATGTACTTGAAGGTAACTATACTGTGTAAAGTCTACCACATTCTTTACATGCATAGAATTTTTCAACACGATGAATTCTTTCATGCCCTCGAATAGAGGTGGAAGAACTCAGAATGTTTCCTACAGTTTGATTTCCTCCAAATGTGTGAACTGGACTGACATAAGCAGAGGCCTTTCGAGGTTCTTTGTACTGATGGACGTTTTCTGCACTGTCAGCTTCCTGATCTACCAACAACTGTCGGAAGTCAAAACAATTTAAAAATGTCTTATATTCCAGCGGTCCATTCGCAGTGTGAGCTCTCAGCCGTCTCTGCTTGCTTCTTCGGGAGAGTTCTGTGTCTTGTTTCCATGATCCCTATGCTCACATGATGTGTACTGAGCCTGAGATGTAGGATGGTTATTAAAGGGAGAATGACACAGGGAAACTTCTCCACACACACTGCTTTCATATGGTGTGAGGTCACTAGAAATTTTCCTGATCGTATTGGCCCCTGCTATCCAAGCCAAAGTTTCTCCATCATGACAATTTTTATGCTCAAAGAATGTCTTGAACATGGAATTTCTGTAAAAATGACAAGTATATTAGTAAAAGTCAATTTACTAGTATTTATTACAACATGTAGGACCCATACTGTTACCCATATTATTTAAAGATTATTTGTTCTGTCATATCTAAGTGACTGAAAACTAAACAGATAATTAATTCTATAATATGGTTCCCATAGGGCTTTAATAAAAAGAGTGACATTGTTAACATGAGTTCCTAATACTGTTTGCACATGAAATGCCGTGAAACACTGAATAAGATTCTTAAGTTGAGGTACATGTTACATTTCCTAATGCTAAAAACAAAAAGTTGTGCTTATTATGTACTTACTCATATATGCTTTAATGGGAGGCTGGGGAGATGTCTCAGCTTTTAAACAGAGTGGCTGCTCTTCCAGAGGACCAGAGTCTGGCTGACAGCACGCAAGACAGGTGACTTACAACCTGCTGTAATTCCAGCTCCATGCATCTAAAAACTCCTTTTGACCTCCCTATGCACATACACGCAGGTTTGCAAAGACGGACAGATCGACAGATCGAAAGACAGACAGATACACACACACACACACACACACACACACACTCTTAAAAATTCTGTCAGAGAAAATTTCCTTCTAATTTTTGCAATTACCTTAGATTTTTTCCACAACTTGATAATGGTCTTTAATATTCTTATTTTCACATCTCTTTCCCAAAGTGTAGTAAAAAAAAGTTTGATTAACTAAAAATTATTAAAAACTTACTTTGTAGCTTTAGTGTATATGAAACATGCCTGATTTATACACCACATTCTTCCATTTTGATATTCCAATCACAAAAGAGCATCAATTCCAGTAAATGCTTTTCCTCAATATGTTAAGGGAAGGTAAGCAAATATTTTTACCTATAAAAGTAAAGTTCCTGCAGGTTTCCAGCACCACATCTCTGTAGAGATTCTTCTGAGAAGGATCCAGCAAAGCCCACTCTTCTTGGGTGAAGTTCACGGCAACGTCTCCAAATGTCAAAGAATCCTAAACATTCCACAGACTCACTTGATAACATGTTCATACAATCCTATGCTATTCACACATTTTGCTTCATACACAGAAGCCCTAGTGCAAGCTTGAGTGGTTCTGAAAGGAAGGAGCACTGGAGGGACGCTCCTCTCATTGCTGGGACAGGACACAGGATGCGCTGCTTCTCTGCCCAGTTCTCTTTATAACGTTCTTGTCAACTTCCAATTTTAAGAAAGTCTGACCATCTGAAGTACAGAATAAAAGGCAGTTAGCATGCCAGAGCCTACTAGTCTTTAGAAATTCCTGCTTACGGTGTTTAAGTTTCTATGGTGTGAGAAAACTTAACATTTGGTACAGGTTGATAAGTTATGTATCATAAATAACAACAAATTCTGTGGTATTTTATGAAACATTATCATTTGAAAGTCTATTAATTTATTTAAATCTCCCAGAAACAAGTAGAGGATCAGCCCCTGTGACCTGAAATAATAACAGACATTGAGTTTGAACTTCCCTGTCAAGCATAATTCACACATCCAGTCACAACTTCTTAAATGTGGAAATAAACCTGCTTTATGTGCTTATTGAAGAAATAATATGTTGTATGAGTAGTTTACACAAGCACAATTTAAAAAATATTTTACTTATTATTTTTCTTATTTTATGTATATGAGTATATTACCTGCATGTATTTAAGTACACCTGGGTTGTGCAACGTCCTTGGAGGTCAGTAGATGTCGACGGATTCCCTGGAACTGGAGTTACTGATGAATGTTAGTAGCCATGTTCCTGCTGGGAATCAAATCCAGGTTCTCTGCAAGAGCAGACAGTGCTCTTAACCACTGTGCCATCTCTCCAGTCCATGTAGAGTTTTAATCAAATAACAAATTTGATACATAATCAATATTTAAAGACCCTAAAACAATACTTAAATTTTTTTTTTTAGGCAATGTCATCTGCGAATAGAGTAAGTATAAAGGCGACAATGTGCTTCAGACAGAACCAGTGTAGTCAGTCACGTTGACATGTGGGCTACACAGCGGCGTCAGAGAATGAGACAGAAGGTTCACAGGAGTTCAGGACTCCAAGCCAGCCTATTCACCCCAGCAAAATGCCCAAGTGAGGAAGAAAAGAGGGAGGGAAAAGCATCAGAATGGGGAAGGGCAGGAAGCATGGTCAGCAGTGTTCATGATTTCTGTATACAGTTTTAGAGAAAAAATTCACAAATCACCATATCACACATTTCTGTACTGAACAAACACTGACTAGGATCACGAGTGTCTGGCAACTGTCGAATCAAAGAACGACAGAGCGATGCTTTGCCCAGCGCACTTCAAGAACTTGAAAAATTAAGGGAAAGACAAAGGGACAAAATTCATTGCCAAACTTTAAAACTCAGGTGTCAGAGTCCAGAAACATGGCATAGTAGGTAAAGGACTTGGCACACAAGCTTGATGACCTTAGTCTGATGCCTGTTACCTTGAAAATATTCAAAAAACAGAAAAAAAAAGCAAAAAGCTGCACCCCTGATAATTGTGATATGTACACATTCACTATACATACACATTATAACACAATAATAATATTTTAAAACCTAACAAAAATCAGGCCATCAACACTTGCAGCCTAACCTTTACTGACCAAGACAAAATGCACACACATCTTCAAACTAAATCCGAACCAATAAAGCTGTCCTATAAGACAAGAGCTCTTAAACCAAGTTATAATCTCCAATTTCAGTCTTGACAAAATGACATGAACTGCAGCCAGCCGTAAGTGAGATATGGACACTCATCTGAGAAAAATCACAGTTGGCCAGGCCTTCTCTTCCCCAGACGACTTTTCAACATGGCCAATAGAAAGCTAGTGCGTTTGTGAACATCACCCCCATCAGTCCATTTTACTATCCACAGTCACAGTAGGTGTCTCCAAAATGAAACTGGGTTTCATGAGGCAGAAATCCATTGATCTAAATGGGATGCCATGGCTCACAGTGTTGAGAAAAGTTCCTTCCACATACCTGGAGAGCTGTCACACCTACACCTGTCATTTCACTGGCACTACACCTAACTGGGATCTATGATGGGTCTCACACCCTCCATTCCCTGACCTGTGGAAAGGATTCAAAATTTTCCCAAATCTGAACGTTTTCATGGTCAGGTGGTACCATGTGTGGCTATGACACACAAAAGAAATGAATCCACCAACGTGCAGTTTAGTGAGCTTACTGTACAAGAATGGGGGAGGGGTGACCGGACCAGGCCTGACAGAAAGACGGCTGTATCAGTGAAGAACATCCAGGCTCACAAAACCTCCATCTAGAAGGGTTCCTGAACAACTACAGGAGAACTTCATGGTCCAAGAGTCAGCATCATCAGTATTTGTCAGCGTTTCTATGATAATCTTTCTATCTATACATCATGTTAATGAGGGACACAGTGAAACTTGTTTCAGGAGATTCTTGAAATTCCTAAGTCTACTTTAACAAAGAACTTTATTTTCTTTGTGTATGTGCATGGCTCTCAGTAAAAGCCACAAGTATTTAGTTCTCTCAGAGGGCAGAAGACATTGTCAGAGTCTCTGGAACTGGAGTTAACAAGTAGTTATAGACCCCAGACATGGTTCCTGCAAACCGAACTCTGGTTTTCTAGATGAGCAGCAAGTGCTCTCTGAATGGTGAGCCATCTCTCCAGCTTCCTATCTTTGCTTTTTAAGGTTGATAAATCTTATTCCTTTCTTGAGAAAGTGATAAGAAATAGCTAGGAACACTCAATACCCACCTCAGGCTCTTGGATTTTGTGTTTTGTTTTGTTTTTTGGTCATTTTTCTGACATATCCTCTGAGACCCTATATGTATCCTTCTATGATGTGGTGACATCTAAGACAAAGGGATAAAGGTGGAAAAAGGCAGGTACTTGTTCTGCCTGTCCCACAAGCAATCTACTGATTCAATGAAATCCTGATTAAAATTCCAACACAGTTCTTCAGAGAATTTGAAAAAATAATCTCAAATTTTATTGGGAGGGACAATAAAACGTAATCTAGCAGGAACAATGCTAATAAAAGAACTGCTGGAGACATGACCATCCCTGATCTCAAACAATACTACAGAGCTGTAGTAATAAAACAGATGGCCCAGCAAGGACGTGGGAAGGATGACACTTATGCACTGTTAGTTTAAGAGCAGACTGTGCCCCAACCATGGAAACCACTGAGAAGATTACAGCAAAAGCTAAAATACAACTCCCAAGATCCAGTCATATCACTCATGAGACTACATAGAAACCAGTTCAAACCTGTCACTGCTGCTCTATTCACAATAACCAGAAAACTGAAACAACCTAGCTTCCTATTAACTGATGAAAAGACAATGAAAGTATGGACATTTAGTTCTTCAGAAAAGACAATTTGAAATTCACAGTTAAATAGATGAACTTAGAAACAATCATCCTGAGGTAACCAAAACCGAGAAAGACAAAGGCCCCATGTTCTCTCTAGTAAGTGGACACTAGCTTTGCATCATTAGATACACAAGCTTCAACTGGAGAATCCATGGATTCCAGGAAACTAGTACATGGCCATGAAGAAGAATCATGGAGTAGGAGGGCTAAAGGGATGGGATGGGAGGGCAGCACGGAGAAGGAGGCAGGAGACAGATAACTAACACTGAGTCCTTCTGAGAAAGTCATAGAGCCAGGCATGTTGTGCAGACCTTTAATCACAGCGCTTGGAATGTGGGGGAGGGGCGGGACAGGTGGATCTCTGTGAGACTAGGGCAAGCTTAGTCTACATAAAGACTGCAGGCCAGCTTGGGCTACAGGTAAACCCTGTTTCAAAAAAATTTTTTTAAACTGTCATATGGAACCCTCCCAGTATAGAATATTCTTAAACTATATACATAGATAATATAAAGAGATTAAAGGAGCAAACCATTAACAGGGAGATATCACCTCTACTAGACACCATAGACTAGAAAGGAAAGTTCCAATTCCAGGAATGAATTCCTTGTTCATTTTTTAATATTTTACTTGTTGTTTAACGTGTATGAGTAATGTGTGCCTGTCTGCAGATGCACCTGTTTCTGGCAGTGGCCACAGAGGTGAGAAGAGGGCGTTGGATCCCTTGAAAGTGTAGTTAGGCATTGTTGCTAATCCATGTATGTCTTGGGAAGTGAAGCCCGGTCCTCTGAAAGTAAAGGCAATGCTCTTAACCGCTGTGCCAATTCTCCAGTCCCCTTTGTAAAAAAGTATTTTTTTATTGAATATTTGTGGATGTCATACAACACATTTTAACCGTATGTAGACTCTTCCATAGCTGCAACCATTAACTACTGGGAGGGGAAGAATCAGCCTCTGTAAAGTAGTGACTCTGGGTAGGTAAACCAAAGGAGGAAAGTGGAAAATGGATCTATTATAATTGCACTCTGTCCTCCACACACACGTGGACACACTCACAAGACCCTGCATTCACACAAATACATGCAAAGGCAAAAACACATGTAATAAAAAATACAGTAAATCTTATTTTTACCAACACACAACCTGGAACACACAACCTGGAGTGGAGCTTCATTTACAGTAAGAATAAGTGAGAAAGGAGAGGAGGGATGGAGGGGGAGAATGAGAGTGAGAGTGAACCAAAGAGAGAGAGAGAGAGAGAGAGAGAGAGAGAGATACAGTCCAATGAAAGGGATGGTGGTGAGAGGCCAGAGGAGTCTCTACAAGGAAAGACCACACAGCAATCTCACAATCCTCACAGGACATTCACAGAAAACTCCCAAGCAATCCCAAGAACAGAGGCTACCACACACTTAACTTTCATAACACCCGATTTAGTGCATCATAGCTTACAGGACAAAGAGCATGCAGGAGTCAAGTTCATAATTTAAGGGTTGTCAAGTCACAGCACAGACTGCTTCTTAACTCTTTCCAGAGAGAGAAGCAGGGAGGTATAGCACTCAAGATTCATTTCAGGACAGAAAGGAAACGTGGAAAGTAAGGTCACACTGCAGAGTGGAGGCGCACAGAACCGAGGACAGTGTCAAGTGGCTTTCTCTACCATGCAGACTCAGTTGTGGTCTGCATTTCTCCTCCCCTTGCCCAGCCCTGGGTCCAGTAGTCCCTTTCCTGGAAGGATCAAAATTTCACAAGATTTTACCTACATTCAGTGCTAAATTACTGGTTAATATAGGAAGAGAATTGCCAATTCCACAGACAGACAAATTTACTAGGGAAAATAGAAAAGGTGTCTGCAGGGGTTCTTCAGGGAGGAGCTTCCCAGGGAACCTGACCGGAATGGCTGTTGTCTTCCCACCAGCATGTAAATCCTCTTCCCTAGACAGCTAGCTTGTCCCCTACCCAGCTGCAAACCTTCTCCATATCCTTCCCAGGTGGTCCAACTTGACTTAAAGGACAGCCACACCCACAGGAAAATCAAAGGATGACCCATGCCTCCCGCCATGATGTTTCTCTATGGTCCCTGCTTTGCAGTTATCAACTAGCCACGCCTTTGTTCTGCTTAAACATCTCAAAGAAAAAGAACTCAAGGACACCTTAACTCAGACTCCAGAGCTGTTTATGCTCTCTTATTTCCAACCATATACAATCTGCAACAATCTTTCATCTTTTGCACAACTTGCATTCTGGTGGGAAGATTGTGTCACCTTGCTGAACAAACGCCATTCAGTCTGCTGTAAGATCTGGCTGTAGTCCTTTATCTAAACTTTTCCTTTCTCTGTACCTCAGAATCTAACAACTTTTACACGCTAGGTTCTTTCACTGTAACCCTGGTCCACACAGCAACAAAAGCATGATCACACTCTGGACAGTCAGCGACACTGAAGCTGCCCACGCAGGCGGAGCCTCCCACTCAGTGCCTGGCGCAGAATCAGCAGCAGCAGGAAATGCCACAGGCAGGATGTGGTCGCGGGGACCACACAGGACGCTGGCCCAGCTCTCGGCCCAGCCCCAGGAGGACCAAGCACAACCCCCGCCCCGGGCTCCACGGCCGCTCCTCCTGTCTGGGGACAGCCAGGAACACGCTTACCATGTCCCGGGTTCCGGGTTCACCCGCGCTTGTCACACAGCTACTCACAGTGCTGCTCAAGGAGCAACACACGTGGAGCATCCTTCAGGTATGGAGCCAAACACGCAAAGTAGAACTCACAATATGGCGGCAGGATAGAGTCCACCTTCTGCATGCATTCGGTGCTCCTGATTGGGCAGCAGGACTGGGAGCCCTTATTGGTTAGGATCACCAATGAGGCCTAAGTACTGGGGTGGAGAGTGGGTGGAGACACTACCCTAAAATGATGGAGATGCACTAATCTTTTTCCAGCCCTGCTGTGGCTTCCTCTTCAGCCACAGACCCTGTCCAACAGCAGGGATCCTGGGTTCCAAGCTCTGTTCCTGGCCTGACACAGCAGCTACTGCAGTCTTGAGCAACTCAATAGACACTTCCTGTTCGTCCTCCTGTGTAAAGTGTTGTTCAGTAAGTCACACATTCAGTGTCAGATGTCTTTGTCCTCTTGCCTCATGTGTTGAAAGTGATCCAGCTGACCCTACGTGACATTAGTTTTGAGCCTAGTGTCTGATGCACATCGGGGATTTGGATTTTTCACTCAGGCACATTCAGGATTTTATTAGAACCCAGGCCTGTTCTTTAACAAGTTGGTCTTTCTAAGATGCCACATCTCACAGCCTAAAGAAACCAGGTAGCTCCCTCCCCACAACTCCACTCCAGCTCTTTTCCTGAAAAACAGTAAAAAAATGTCCTGCGTTGTGAATTCAGAACTTCTCATTTACAAATTTCCACACTGACTCCATTTTGACCCCTCCCCATAGCCCTGCTAAGAATATCCATGTGGATCCCATGCAGGTTGAATTGGGACTGCACTGTTTTACAGTAGAACACATTCAGACTTAGCAACAGCTGCGTCTCCAGGGAGTCCTGTTTCTGCAATTCTGAAAAAAGTGTTTTTCCTACCTAAAACTTAGAACCTTTTTAGCTTGAGTCCAGTCTGGTCTACATAGTAAGTTCCAGGCCGGCTGGGGCTACAGGGAAACCTGCCTCACCACCTGCCCCCCCAAAAAAAACCCAAACAAACACAACAAAAATCAAAGGCTGCTCCTTCTTCCCAGGTCCCCTTCTGACTCCCTATCAGTGGACTTTGTGCACAAGTTACTTTTACCAAGGCCTACAATGACTAATGGGAGGAACTGTTGGAATCATCAACAGGGTTAAAAATTCCCCGGGGAGGGAAAGGGAGTTTGCCCAAGTACAGTGTCCCAGGCAAGACCAATAGGCAGTGGGGGAGTTAGGAATCTTTCTCTGTGCTAGTCTCTCTCATAGGATACTGTCTGCATGTCCCTCGGCCTCGTCTTGGGCTCCTGTGGTCACTGTGTGTGCCTCGTAGGCTTTTCTACTCACCACTGCTGCTGATCAGGCTTCTGTCCTGCTGCTTCTGTGCTCAACTCTGGTGTTTCTGTGCTTGCCTTGACCTCCATCTTGCTTCTGTGGTCCCTGATTGTGCTTCTTTGCCTACCAAGTGGGCTTTGAGGGGGGTCACTGAGGGCTTTTGTGTTTGCCACTTGAGCTGCTGTGGTCTCTAGGGCAGTGGCTTTGGCTTCTGTGATTGCCCTGGCTCCTGTGGTTGCCATGGTTTCTGTGGTCACAGTGATCTCCCTGCTCACCAGGGCTTCTGTGTTCTGTGACAGGGCACCCCCCCCTCCCTGGGGCAGAAACTCTGAGCCACAGCTTTCCAGCTATCTCTCAAACTCTCTCCTCTCCCTCCCCATCGACTTCTTTCTCTGACCACTTCCTCCCACAGCACGGATCTCCCACTCTCACTGACTTGTCAGGCCCCACTTGCTCATCTCGTGCTATCTTTCCCCTCTTCCTGTTTGCCTCTTTTCATTCTTCTGGGCTTTGGTCTTCTGCCTCTCTCCAACTTTCAATTCATCGTTGCTCCCACCAAACCACCTGGAGACTACATCTTACCCTCAAACTGGGCAGCAAAGGAGGCCATTCACATTCTTTTGTGGATGGTATGGAATTGGCTTTGGGCCACTGAGATGATGGAAGGGGGATGAGAGCAGCTTCTCTGGATCTCTGACCCATGTGGAGTGACAGGAGAGGCCCGGGTAGGCATCAGAGTGGGGTCTAGGGTATTGAAAAGGAGAGAGGGCATCAGGAAGAGATGGGGATCCCAGGCAGGAGATATCCCAAGGGTTTTGGAATGATGTCAAAGTGGTGGGGCAGTCAACTTGAGTGTGCAGTCCTGTGGAGCAGATGGAGGTTACCTACCTGGTTTGCAGCTGGCTGGGGTCTGAAGTATGCCAAAGGGTGGGAGGGGGATCAGGAGTTGGGGATGCCTGGCAGAATGGCACATGGGCAGGAGGAGCATGTATCTCTGAAGCAGCTATGGTAACCGGAATGTTACCACTGGACAGCAGAGTGGGTTCTAGAGTACTCCAAAGGGAGAGGGAAGGGTCAGAAAGACAAAGGGATCCCTGGCAGCTGGCAACGTCTGGGTTTCCAGGTGGTGGACAGAGGTAAGGGAAGTCGACCTGAACCTCTGGACTCTTGGATGAGTGGAGAGTTCCTAGTGAGCAGCCAGGTGGGGTCTGGGGTTCCATCAAATACTAAGGCAGTCAACAGGAGGCTGAAAACACTGGAGGCTGACAGGGCACTGTGAGCAGGACACCTGGGTCTGCAGGACACAGAGAAGTAATGGAGATTCCCTAGTTAGCTGAATGTTTGAATCTTCAGCATCCCAAAGGAGGGAAGAGGTCAGGAAGAAGTGGGGATCCTTGGCGGGGTTCAGTGACAGGGCTTTGAGTTTGGCTGGAGGGCTCAGGTTGCCTGCCTAGGTGCCTGGAACGTGGAAGGATTTGCAGAGGCAATCAGAGAGTCTACTGTGGGCATCATGGTGGGAAGAGGGAGTGTGTTAGAAAATGTGGGGTACCTTGGTAGTGGGCAATGTCTGGGATTTGGGTTCTTGGCAGGGAGGTGGGACAGCCTAACTGGACCTCTGGGCCATGAGGGTAATAGGATTGTCCCTGGAGTGCAGGTGTTCACAGTCTGGAGTATACGAAATTGAGCAAGTGGGGTCAGAAGCAGTTAGGAATACCTGAAAGGATGGCAAGGGGCATCGCAGACTACCTGACTCACGATTACCTACTGAGTAGTCAGCTGGTGTCTGGTGCATCCCAAGGGAGGTAATGGGTCAGGGGGAGAAAGAGAGCCCTAGCAGGATGGCACGGGAGTGATAACATCTTACCTGAGTATCCTAATCCTTTCCTCAACTGAAAAGTTCCTGATGTTTTCCAGGTGGGGACAGGTCTATTCAGAAGGGAAGAAGGGGCTCAGAAAGAGGCAGGTGAGGAGCTATGCCACTGGAAGGCAAAAGCACTTTGGTTGTAATGGCAGGGAGGAGAGAATACTACCTATGTCTGGGCTTTGGGGCATCTGGATAGTATTGTGGAGGTGCTGTGGGTTCTGGTGTATTCCAAATGGAGGACGGGTGTAAAGAAGGGATGGGATCATCCATACCTGGTGGTGATTTTGCTATGGGATAATGGCAGGGAAGTGTTCTCCACTTCTCTCACCCAGGAGTGTACAGTCCATTGTCTGGGGTATTCCAAAAGGAGGGAGGAATATTAGGAAGAGGTGGAGATCTGTGGCAGGATTGCAGAGAGTTCCCTGGAATTCTGATGACTAGGAATTGCATGTTTTCTTTTCTGGCCTCTTAAAGGCTTTAAAGCTTCTTTGGTATCCGTTCTCCAACCTATCTTGTCTCTCCAACAGCCCTGCTTCCTTCCCTGGCTACTCTGCAAGAGTTTAGCCGCTTCCCCTTCTGCTGCCAACATTCAGCTGTTTTGCTTGACCTGCTAGCTTCCACTGGGATGCTCCTGTCTTCATACTCTGCTGCTGCTTTGTGTTACCAGCTCAGCCCGCATCACTAAATGTAGGTAAGAGGAGATCACTGGAGAAAAGCCATTCATTGGTTCTGATGTTATAACCCTATAAGAAACAGCATAGGAGAGTTTCTCCCAGCCAATTCTTTAGTGAGCAGGAGAAACTTATTTATTTAGGCAGACATGTTAAGACTTGTGTTTTGGACCTTAGAGCCTTTCATCTAAAGTTCAATGATAGTTCGTTTTCTCAACCCCTGGAGGGCAAGCTCCCCCTGTGTTCTAGGTAGAAATGTTTGCATTTCTAAGGTTCATGAAGGCTTGTGCTAGCAAATTAGGTGGTGCAAACACAAACAACCCTGGAGGCTGCTCAGCCTTTAGGCTCAAGTGAATCAGCTGGTACCATCTTAGACTTTCCTCAATGCATTCCTGAACTGTTTCAGAGGTCGGCTGCTGACATAAGGGTAGTCCAGCTATGTGACTCACAGTCCTTTTGGTTAAAACAGCTAGGAGAGTCTAACAATTGACAGTTAAGGAGTCAAATTGCCCCACCTCCCATTCTCTCTGTTTATTTACAAGAAAATAGATATAAGATGGAATACTCACAATAAAAACTTGAAAATTTATCATTAATACTGATAGTGATGTTAACAGTGTTTGACACTTGTCCAGTGCCCAACGTTCAGGTCAGCCCCTGTCATCTCCCTGAGATACACGTTGTTTGAGGAACCCTCCCGAGGATCATTAGACTCCCTTGGTGAAGGAATCTGACACAACTATATGTGGGTGATTTGATATGTTTTGAAAATAGAATAAGGGAAAAATTTCCCCCAGGTACTTTTCCTCCAGGCCACATTCATTCTTGGTTTAGCTCTGCTATGCAGATACTTGGAAAACTAAGTAGCATGTAAGCCTCCAAATAGATTCTTCCTTCTTAAGGGTATTTCTCACATAATGGCAGAATCCTAGTGAGGGAATCAGTGCTACAAAACCATAAAGTCTCCCCAGTAAGTTCAACCTCTGATCTTGAGTTACCCCAAAATTCCAGGCCTCCCACATTTGCTGATATGATCTTATGCAATAATTGTGTGTTCAGTGATTTTGAAGAGAACATAAATGGTTCACATCATGGAACTGTGCACCCAGCAGTTGGTGGGCAATCACAATGAGAATGTTTTGAATTATCTGATTTGATGATTTGTTAATCAGAAAATCAGCACTACAGCAGGCAGTCTAATTCAGGGTGCTTCAGATCACTTCCAAATCAGCTGGAGGGGAGCAGGTTAAAGCAGAGATCAAAGGGTTCTGACTCGTCTTTGAGTTGTGGGAGTGGCTCACAAATTCAGACTTCTAGTAGATAACTTCTAGAAGATGTTACTGTTACTGATCTTGGCGTCACCTTAGGAGACCTGTTAAGTAATCTGAACTAAGTCAACATGAATGTCAGATTGGAGTCCTGGATGCAATATCTGGTCAGGGTGAGAAATAGTTCCTGCATTAACAGAAAAATTTAAAAAATATTTATTTATTATTTTTGTGTGAGTGGCTGATGTGTTTGTGTGTGGAGTGTGTGCACACCACAGAGAGAGAGCCTGATCTATGCCTACCAAGTGAGACCCTGTCCCAAAACAGTAAAATCAGAAAACAGTAGAAAAGTTAAGATTAAATATGAAGTAAGGAAAATATAAAAACTGGTTTATTTCTTTCACTTAAAGTATTTCCTTTCTGTAAATATGATTGATAAAGTTATTTTATCTGTTATATTGTTCACTAATTCCCCCATTAGAGTGGAATGATAATGTGATTAAACTCAAGATGAGAAGCATGCTAGCTAGACACACACACAATACCTTAGTTACCAACCTTGTTTGAGATATCCTTGGGAAAATGGGCGTTATCTATGTAAGCAATTTGCATTTTTTCAATTCTGCTGAAGTTTCTGATTCTCAACCAGTGGAGAATGTAAATGGATTTGCAGTGACGTGCTTCTTCCCATCCATATCTCCAAATTTTCTGTCTTTTTTATCTTGCCTTAGAGTAGTTCATTCAATCAAATTAATATGGTCATCACGTGATATACTGTTTATATGATGTTAACATTTGAAGATTATTCATAGCAATTTTTTCTTTGGTCTTTTTGAGACAAAGTCTCCCTGTAGCCCCTGGAACTCACTGTGTTGACCAGGCTGGCCTTGAACTCACAGAGATCCACCTGCCTCTGCCTCCTGAGTGCCAGGATTAAAGGTGTGTGCCACCATGCCCAGCCTACTCTTAGCAATTTTCAAGGCACAAACCCTTTTACCATAGTTATAATGCTGACAAGAGATGGAGAAATGGTTCCTCCTGTCTCTGAAATGGCTCCCATTTCAACCATGATCTCTCCATTACATTCACCCTCCAGTTCCATATTAGCACCACACTCTTCCCTATCATCTTGAATGTTTAAGATTCTACAAACATGAAAAGCTCTGGTATTTCTACCTGACTCATTTCACTTCATGCAGAGAGTATCTACAAATGTTTTATCCTGTCTCAATTCTTCAAGTTCAGAATGCAAGAGCAAGGCTTGTGGATGTTTTATATTATTCTGTTTTAGTCTGGTTTATCACGAAGCGAAAGGAAACAGAATAGAGATAAGAAGCTGAGTTAATGAAAAGTTATTCTTGCTCCTGCTGAGGGGCCCTTTAGATACAGAGCCTGCAAAATGAACACATGTGGACAGTTGAGATGAAATTGCAAAGGAAAACTATCTAGTATATTCACTGTAGATAATTGTGGCTCATTTTCCAAGATCATGAAGTATTTCTTAATTTTCTTGAGTATCTTGATTAAGATACAGGTATTTGTGGAGTATTTCTAAGTAAAAGTGATGTACTGTTAGCACTGCAAAGTACTCTGTGAACAACAAGAATTAATACTGTAGTGAAAGGTGAGAACCCTCTGGGGAATCCCCATGTGGTGTTATCAGGAACTGCTGTATCATCATCCCGGCTACTTCAGAAATGGCCTGAATTGATCTATATGAGCGGATGCAGAGTACAATCCTGACTTCTTTGCTCTCCATCTTACTCTATCTGTGGCCACGGAAAAGATATTCAGCTCTGTATTATCGGACTGTAGTGAGTGTTCTCTGTTTTTAAGAAAAACCAGGAGGGGAGGATGAAAACCTGTGGTAGGACACTTGACTAGAATGCTCAAGGCCATGGACTCAATCCCCAACACTGAAAAAATCATATCAAATAAAAACCAGACAAGCAGTCCAAAACAAAAGCAAACAAATCATCACCAAACAAAAACAAAAGACTACAGTGAGTGTTTAACCACCTCCAATGTGCATTGTAAGAATGAAACAAAGCTATCTATCCTCTTTTCTGATCCAAATTCCTAGTTTAGACATTATTATCACTTACTATTGATGAGCCGAATTATTTTCTGTGATAAGTTAATACCGTCAGTTTCAAGATTTATAATTTCCAGTTTAATATATTACTTAATCTGTTGCCGTGATGTTTCTCTTCACATTAGGACATTGGAGGCAGTTACTGCTATTCTGCCCATTTTTCTGAAGGCAAAGTCAAAAATTACTAGGCTTCAATTTTTGTTTTTGTTCAAGAATTAGTTCATGTTTTAGATAAGTGCCAATTCCATTGTAGCAGTTCTGCCTTCAAAAAGCCCTTTTGCTTCAGGTGTGCCTTGAGAGTCATAGATGAAATACAGTAAATTGGGAACAGAATGAAGAGTTACAGGATTAAGGCGAACATGATCAGAAATGGCACATTGATAGTTGGAGTTCATAGCACAGTTTAAATGGATCAAGATCAACTGCATGAGAAGAAAATTAGTTCCCACGTCAGAATGATTAATAAGTTTCCAAGTCATGTTAATCTAGAATGCAAATTAGAGAAAATATTTAAGGTATGAGAAAAGGGACAGGCCCCACATTTTATGTTTATTATAAAATATGCCCCTACATAATCACAAATTTGCCTGTCAATGACCAAGATTCGCTGGGCTCCAAAACCTCTGACTGGATGTGGTAGTGAGTGCATTGGGGATGTGGGTGGTGTGTTCCCTGGGACTGTGTTCTGTTTGCCAAGGAGGGATGCAGCATTTTCTCTGTGTCAGCCAATTCTCAGAGTGTCCTGGGTAGGCCTGGAGCCACAGCTGCTGCTCCTGGAGACTGCAGGGTAGAGGTGATAAGACAGGAAATCATGGTGATTTTAATGGGATCAAGAGTAGATGGTTCCAGACGGCAGGGACAGAGAGAGATGGCAACCAGAGATGGTACATGGTGGAGGGGAATGAGAAGCCAACAGCATAGCCGGTGTATGTTGATGAGGTCTTGGAAGGGTATGCTACAGTTTCTGCTGTGTCTTCCTGGAGATTGGAAAATCTTAGATTACTTACATTTGGCAATGAGTAGGATACCAGGAGGGCCCTCAAACAGATGTGTGGAACATAAGATCTTGTTGAAAATGTGTGGCTGACTATAGTCACACACCTTGTCCTGTTTCTGCTAGATGATCTGGGCCCTTGGTTTCAGATTCACTCAGCCTCTGGTGCAAAGTTTGGGTTGTGACCAGTATAGGCTGTGAGGAAAGGAGTTAGGCTTTCATGTTGACCCTGATGTTCTGACACATGTCACTTGCTCCTGGATAGGAGCAATTGAAGCACAAGGAGTTAAGTAAGGACTAGGATACTGTCATGGGGAAAGGACTGGCAAGAGGCTACCCTTTCACATACCTTTTGAAGGGAAAATAAAGGAAAAGCTTTCTTCTAAGCATTTGCCTTGGAAATTTTAGTTCCATGTCCCGTTAATTTGGGCTGGAGGAGTGGGGATTAAGTAGCACTTAAGGTCCAAGGTAGTTACTAAATGGTGAGAAACTGCCCATTATGTGCAGGTCCTTTCTAGAAGAATCACTCTTACGTAAGGGAAAGATCTTCCCTTGCAGGTGGATCCTGTATATAATCTGGCTTTGTTAGTGATGTAGGTCAGGGCCTCTCTAGCTGAACATTTGATATTCTTCTGTGCTGTCTTTGATTAGCTGGTCTGGTCAGTTCACACCAGGAAATCCTGTACCCATCAAAATTCTAAGAAACATAATGTAATGTTTTTTAATATCCCAACCTCTTGAATTGTTAATCAGAGAAACAATGGGATAGCTTGCAATTTAAATTTCTGCTTCTTTAAGTGTCTCTAGATCATTTGGAGGGATCGTGGGGATTTAGCTCAGTGGCAGAGAGCTTGCCCAGGTAGCACAATTCCTGGGTTGGGTCCTCGATGGGATGAAGAAAGATTTAAATTCTAGGTATGAGTTTGATTATGCATGGAAACATTTGTCACAGGCCAGGTATGGTGAATGACACTGTTAATCCCAGCACTTGGGACACAGAGGCAGGCAGGTCACTGTTATGATGAGGCCAGCCTAATCTACATAGTGAGTTCCAGGTCAGTCAGAACTATACACTAAGGCCATGTTTCAATCATTATAATGAAAAAAGAACGTGAACTTAATTACTTCATGGGCATGTTAAGACACAGTCTACCAAACTGGGAATGGTGGTACATTCATTTAATCCCAGCTCTGAGGAGGCACAGGCAAGCGGATCTCTCTGATTCTGATGCCAGCCTGGTCTGTAGAACTAGTCCCAGGCAAGCTGGGGCCACAGGGAAACCCATTTTCAAAAAAAACAAAAACAAAATGAAACAAAACAGAAAACAGACTGCTAAGTTGCACTAATAGAGTTCTCCCTCCGCCCTCCCCCAGTTTTTGTGGGATGGTCTCGCATTTTCAACTTTCAAAATATTTTTTATTATTTTTATATTATGTATAAAAGTTTATTACCTGCATATATGTAAGTGCAGCTGTGTTGTACAATGCCCACGGAGTTCAGAAGAGGGCATCTGATTCCCCTGGAACTGGAGCTACAGATGATTGTTAGCCATCATGTGGGTGCGAGGAATCAAACCCAAGTCCTCTGCAAGAGCAGCCAGTACTGTTATCCACTGAGCCATCTCTGCAACCTGGACTTTCAGTTTTGAACAAATTTCAGGAAACAGCACTGGCCATAGGAAACTAATGGAAAATCGTTGATCTACGATTCCTGTGTAACCTATGGCCTCTAGTACTTGTAAATGTCTCCATATGCCTATAAATGTAGCCCAATACATTAGTAGACCACAATTTCATGTCATGGTTTCTAAAGTGTGGTAAAGCCCTGGAACTGAGCAGTTGTAGGTGACCTTGAAAGCGGTGCTGAGTTCCTGGTTGTTATAATTTGTGTTCCATACTATCAATGACTCTGCATGCTGACCTGGGTCAGAAGGTTCCACCACACTAATGAGAAATGTTTTCCTTTACTCACATGAGACTGAATTTCTTCATGGTTTTATTGAAAGCGAAGAGAGGTATTTGTCTCCACATGGCCGTAGCAGTGCTAAAGCGTGTGGAAACGAAGAAGTAAATGTTTGGTTACTATGTTCCTATAGGTTGAGTTCTCGACCTGAAAAACAAACAAAGGGAAGTTAGTTTTCTCCCAATGCCAGGCAGTAGCCATTGAGGAGGTACAGTTTCCTCTTTAGGATGTCATTTCTTGCAGGGATTATAATTCCTGGGGATCCATAGTAATGGGAATTTGTAGGAAGGCCTGAAGATTCCCAAATTGGTCATGTTTCCACATGACATGGAAAATCATTTGTGTGCATGTGTGTACACATGGGGGTGTACAAGTGTGTGTGTGTTGATATGTGCAAGGGAAGCAAACACCGTGTTTCCTTGCTCATGTCCCATCTAGACTGTTGAGACAAAGTCTCCCACACCCCTGGGGTGCAAAGATTAGGCCAGGCTGATAGACCAACAAGCCCATGGGATCTGCTTTTCTCTGCCTCAATGTTAGGACAAGGCACCCTGCTTTTCGTGAGTTCTGGAGATTGACCTCTGGTAGTTTTATTCAATGGCAAACACTTTAGTGACTAAGGTGCTTCCTAAGCATTGGTAAAATATTTTATTAATTTTACTTTTATTATTTTAATGTATTTTAGCCAGTTACCTGTATTTTTGGGGGGTCCAGTTATGTTATAAATACATATGGTGAAATGATAAAATCACCTTAACTAATGGGATTTACATGGACAAGAAACATACCACTGTTCTATTAATACCAAGCATGAGAAAACATATTGTCTTCTTTTAGACCCCAGGGGAAGGGCTCCCTTCAGGACTAAGGGGAATATGTTCCAGGGCAAAAGTTCAGCTGGACTCATGTTAGGAAAAATTCCAGTACTATTTGAAATGTGTCATGGCTGAGGCAGCAAACTTAGGAGGCAGAGCAAGAAGCTTGCTTAATCTTGTAACCTTCTCAACGTATCACTGTATGTTCCAAATGTACAGTGTTTCATAAAGTTAGCTTGCATGGCAGCTTTCTTGACATTCCTTTTCCCCCAAGGAAGCCAGGTCACGAAGGGATTGTCCACAGGCTGACAGGGAGCCCATTTGTTCCATCACCCAATGTCCTTGCTTATTTACAGGAAAATTAATATCAGAAGGAGTGCTTCCTTTGAGAACTGACTTGACTGGATTAGAGCTTAACGTCAAAAACAGAATGGAAGAAATGTGGATGGACTATGGGGGTGTGGTGATAGGGGAGGACTTCTAAATATGAATAAGATGTAGTCTATGAAATGCACAAAAATTCAGTAAAAGATACATGTTGAAAAAGAGAATATTCATCACATTCACATTTAATATACCTGGTTCAAATTTATTGTCCTAATTTAAATGTGAATATATTACCTTGAAAATAAAGAACTGAAACAAAGGCAGGCATGTGGGTATATACCTGTGATCCCAGCACTCAGAAAGCAGAGGCAGACAGATAACTATGAGTTTCAGGCCAACATTGTCTACATACTGAATTCTAGGTCATTACAGTCTATGTAGTAAGAACCTGTCTGATCAAGAAAAGAACTGAAACATTGACCATTAGTAGGGACTGGTCTCATATGTCTGCAACCTCAGCACTTGGGGGGCTAAAGGAAGAACATAAGGATTTTGAGGTAAACTTGGCCTATGTTGGGAGATCATGTCTGAGAAAGTGAAGAAAATAACCAATGACTTATGATTGACTCTGATACTGGTACTGATTTTATCAGTAAGCAAAAATGTATGACATGTGCCCAGTAACCCAGAGGACTTTGGCTGCCTTTCACTTGCCTGTCTTGTGATGCTGATGATTGTTTTCATGCCCATTGGCTGTATGCATGTCATATATTTGTGGATATTTTGACTCATTTTTACATTGAATTGTTTTCTAGGCATAGAGTTGAGTATGTATAAATTCTGATATCAACGTCTTATGAAATAATTATCTTTGTCTCCATCTGGATGTTGTCACTGTAATTTGTATATAGTGACAAACTGTCTTGATTTGAAAAAGAAATAACTTTTATCGTGTTTTGTTGTTTTTGTATTCAAATAAAAAAATCTCTGTGGAAGAAGGCCACAACTGGCCAAGTTTTAAAGAATAAGAGACTGCAGAGTGTGTATCCTTCGATAGGACTCCTATTTTAAATCTCACCCAGCAACGTGTCAGGGAATATTTCTGGACATGGGGTAGAAAGATTCTAAGGGCCTGGGGTGGTTCATGAACACAGGGAAGCAGAAGCTATCAGGCCACTGGATGTTCACACATGTGAACGTGTGGCAATGATGGCACTGAACACAGGACCTGTGCCAACTCAATTAGACAGAGGCCCAGGGGGAGTGAGAGAAATGCTGGTGGGCTGACCCTAGACTGAGAAGTGTTGGAGACTGATTATTACTGGGTGAGGAAGAGTATGCATTACTTACGATCTCTAGATGGGCTGACTAGAGTCCAGTGGCTGAATTTGAACTGAAGGACATTTGGTACAAATGCTTGGTTGGATAGGAATATACATGTATGATGGAATACATGAGGTCTGGTGGGGAATCTGGGGGGAATGGATGAGGGAAGGGGTCTAAACTTGATTAAGAACTGTTGTATGAAATGTACAAAAGCTCAATAAAAATTTAAAGAATTTCTAGAAATTAAGTCATTTTTCTTTTTGTTTAGTAGTTTTAACAGTGCAGGCCTTATATTTGTTCTTAAAAATGAATGGATTTGGGTTGGTCATTTGCATGTGTGTGTGTTAGATGATGGAGCACAGATGACTTTTGTAACCTAAATAAAGTTATATTTCCTCCACTGTATATTTAAGAATCACTTATACTTTGTAGGGTAAAAATTTAAAGTGACAGTTTTTATATAAAATGTCAGTGATTATAGTCAAGAGGCTATTTATTTACAATGGAACTCATGATTCTGCTTTTGTTTTGCAAAAGCTATGGATGTTCCTAAGTTTTTGGAATAAATGATTGGTCAAAGATAAAAATAGAGGCCCTCTGACATCTACTTAGAACAGCACACACAACCACAAACTGATGTTTTAAATCTTAGCCTACCTGGTGTTTGAAACACAAATGGGATTATCCATCACTTCAAGGAATATTTGCTGCTTGCAGTGCTTGATCTTTTCAGAACACATACACGCACACACACACACACACACACACACACATTATCCTGTGTAAAGGGCAAGGAAGTATATTGACAGATTAAAACTATGTTTTGGTTACAAGATGATCCCAGTTCCATGGGATCTAACACCCTCTTCTGAACTCATGAGCATTGCATGCACATGGTGCACCTAGATACATGTAGACAAAAATTTCATACACAAAATATAAATAAATAAAATCCTATCAAACTTCTCTGTACTTCTGAATCAGCTGGTTAAAGCAGAGATCAGTAGGTTCCAACCACAGTCATATTCAGTTATGGGAGGGACTACCAAATCTAGCTTCTCATAAATAACTAGAAGATGCTAGTGATTTTGGGATGACTTGAAGAGAGCTGTTTTTCTACACTAATCTGAATCAAGTTAATTTGAATGAATGTCTAACTCAAATTTCTGTCCTTGGTCAGAATGCTTTTTTAGATTAATAGAAAAATTTAAAGATATTTTTTATTATATTGTGGGGGTGGTATGTAAAGCACAGAGAATAGTGTGTGGTGATCACAGGATAGATTTTTGTAATTAACATCTGCTCGCTTGGCTTCTGCAGTAGGAGGGTTTTTTTGTTAAGCCATCTTCCTGGCCCTTAACAGTAATTAATTAAATAAATACATATATATATTTTTTATAATAAATTAAAAAATATATAAGTATATAATATATATATATATATAACTGGAAAAATGAAATTATTTGGAGTTGTGTTTGAAAGTAGGGAGTGAAAGTTTCTCAGTCTTTCTGGACTTACCAACAACATTGTGATAACCCATATAAGGGATAAAAACACATCTGTAGATTTAGCTGCCCATAGAGAGGGAAGGAGGCCGGGAGACTCAGGACTATATCTACTAACAGGTTTAGGAGTCTTTTTCCCTGTAGGAATTTCCACTCAGGTAATGGCTGTTCCTTAATTGTACTAGAAAAATAATTTCTGGAGAATCACGAGTGAAACAAAGTTAGTAAGTTGATTTATTGTTTAGACAGAGAGCAATGGGAAAAGATAATGATACAAAGCAGAGACATGACTATGGACATCTCAAGGGAGAATTGCCCTAATTTGTCTTTACAATGGTTGTCCTAGAAGAATGTAATTTACAACAAGATATATATATATATATAGATAGATAGATAGATAGATATAGATATAGATTAAGCAAAGCTTATAATTTAAAATATTTTTTTCCGTTTGGGTTTTGAGGCAGGGACCCATGTTACCCAGGCTGGCTTGCACTTCACGTATATCCACAAATGTACCTTAACCTTGTACCCTCTGTACCCACTTCCTAAGTGATGAGCTCCCAGGCATGCACTTCAAGTCAAAAATACACGTGCTGGCTGGGTTTGGCGGTGCTCACCCTGTAGAATTCGGATTCGCAGCTTCCCTGAACTCCCCTCCTCTCGTTTGCCTTCCTTTTCCTCTCCATTTCTTCTTTGGTTACCATCTTCTCTCTTTCCTCCTTTTCCCTCTTCCTCCTTCCTCTGTCATCTGTTCTTTTCTTTTAGACAGGCTCTTGTTATATATTTGATACTTTCCTACTTCAATTTCCCAAGTGCTAGGTGTGTGTCACCACATAAGACATAGATTCACACTCAGCCTTAGCCAAACATCTAGTCACTTCCTAGTACATCATTCTGTTTGATTCTTTATCTGAATGTATCATGTTAATTTATTTTATTTATTTTAAAAATAATTTTTTGACATTTTAGTTTCCTACAATGTATTTTGATCATACTCAGAACAGCTCCCCTGTCTGCATCCCCTCATATTACTGGCAACCAATTTCATGGCCTATATTATGTTTTTAAGACTATAGAGTCTAATTCTTTTCCCCAAAAGCACTTCATTTTGGGTCATTACCCTGGATTTTTGTCAAACTATCCAGCATCACATTCTTAAAAAAAAAAACGGATTCACCCTCTCCCAGAAGCTATTAGCTGTCAGTAGTTCCTGTGCTTGAGTTATAGGGCTTCTTGCTCACCTCCCATCCTATGCTGGGAATGTATCTGTTTTGAGGTTGCATATGTCCTGCATATACTGTCACAATGACTGTAAATTTATATGAGTAAATGCGATGCTGTTTGGAAAACACGTTCCTTGTAGTCATCTGGATCTTACAAGCTTTCTGTCCCCTATTCCACAATGATCCCTGAGCCTTGGTATAGGTGTTCTATTCAGGGCTAAGCACTCTACAGTCTCTTATTCTTACACACTTTGGTCAGTTGTGGGTCTCTGTGTTACCATCTGCTACAAATATATTTTCTGGTGAGGGTTGAGAAATGCTTTAATCTATGTGTAAAACAAATGTTCATTAGGATATATGTTTAATACCATGTCCATTTAGCAGAATAGTAGTAGTAGATTCTCCCCCATGTACTGTCACCTGTCTAGTCCCAGGATCCTAGGCCTGGTATCATTGTCAGGTATGGGCTTCATCTTGTGACACAGAGTTTAAATTTCATCAAAAAGTAGTTGGTTACTCCCCAAATTTCATGCCAGTATTGCACCCATAGGTATATCTTGCCAGGTCAGTTGCTATTGTAGCTCACAGAGTTCTTAGCTGGACAAGTTTGCTGATTACTTTTCTCTTCTGGTAGCGTGTCCAGTACATTGCAGCACTGTGAAAGCTAGCCCTTAGAGTGAGACTTTGAGGTCCATAACAGCCTCCCCTCACCTCGTTTATTCTATGACTGTGTAATGTAGTGTTTGAGATATAGCTTGTGTATGTGACCCTACAGAGGATCACCAGACTGCCTTGGTGAAGGGATCTAACACAGCTCTTTATGGGCGATTCATCCTTTGAAAATAGAGTAAGGTCAAAAGTCTCTCTGCAGAAAAGTTTCCCTGTTCATTCTAAGTGTAGCTTCCTTGTACAGACACTCAGAGAACTAAGTAGCATGTAAGGTCTGAACTAATATTTTTCCAGATGAGAGCATTGTCCATGTAATGGCAGAATCCCAGTGATGAATCAGTCAGCCTTACCCAACCACGAGGTCTTCCCTAGAAAGTTCAGCCTCCAAATTGAGCTACCACGAACTGTAGGACTCCAAATTTTGCTGGCCTGAGCATAGGAAATACTTTTGTGTTCCTTCATTGATCAAGTAACATGTGATCTGACCTGGAAGGAAGATGTAGGAAAATGCTCAACAAATGACAAAAGGATAGGCCTGGCACTTCATGTATTTTAGCATATATTTCCCCTCAAAGGTCAATGATGGCAGGCCAAGGTAGAGAACACCTGGGTGTCCAACTTTGGCTGCAGGTCACAGGGGAACCAGTGAGGGCAGAGGTGTATGGATTGCAGGGCTATTCTCTCAGGCACTGTGTTCTGTGGGGCAGGGGAAGGATGCAGCCTGCTTCTTTGGTGGTTGACATTTTCACAAGCCTCCTGATGGTGGAGCCAGTGTAGTTACTGCTGCTCCCCTGGGCCAGGGCTGGTCCATGGCAGGACAAGGCTGAGGATCCCAGCACCTTTTACCAGCTCAAGGCAAGATCATCTGGCACACAGAGGCAAAGAGACCGTAGTGGGGAGTGATCATAAGAAGGATAAAGGGGCCTGGGACTACACTCTAGGTGACCTTTGATGATGTCACTGTGGGGGATGTTTCTAGTACGTTGATGCAGAAATTGGTGCCTCTTTGCTCTATTTACAGTGGGTGTGACAAGTGGGATCAAAGGAGGGTGACAAAGAGATGAAGGGAACATAAACTGTATAAAAGAAACTGAATCTGGCAGGAGCCCACTAAGCAGGGTCAGGGCTGGATGGGATTAATTTCCTGGTGTCGTCTGACTCCTTGATTCCAAGCCTAGATTCTAGCTACCAGAGGCACAGAAAGATGGACACCAGAGTGCAAAAAGGCTAGGAGTAGCAGGAGGAAATCAGAGAGTGCTCAGAATGCCTGTGGCCATTAATGAAGTCACTAATGGAGGGTGGATGTTTCTAATGACTTCCCATGGAGACTGGAGTTTTGGGGGATAGTTTAGATGTTGACAACTGGTGAGATTCCAGTGGGGGAAGTGAAAAAACAAAGGGAGGATAAGGAAAGGTACTGTTGACCTGAGTTCACATAGCCAGGTAGCATCGGACCAGGTGAATTCTGTTGCATGAGCTGTACTACTGGTGAGTAGGATGATATGTTTTAAAAAGTACTAAGTGACAAATCTGCTGATTTCTAAATACTGCGTTGAAAATTGTGGATGAGCATAGGAATTAACACTTTTTACCTTTGAAAAATTGCCAGTTGACAGGTGCTTTGCATCAAAAGCTCTCACAGTGATTTGAGGTCAGATCTATCTTGTGTCATAAAAACACAAGACTGGGACAGGCTTTTTGGCGTGATGTATAAACATATTTTGGAGATAAAAGATGTCAGTAGGTTTCTTACAAGTTTAGTTTCCTGTGCACCTACTTATAGAGATAGGGTGTACTTTTGCCCCAAATCAGTTTAATCCAGATCAGAGCATTTTCCAAGGAGAGAACGGCACCTCTGTGGGGGATGGATGTTATCTGATGACAATGTTGCTCCCTTTACATAGAACATATAATCTATGATTAGGACACCAATAAATACATACACTCAGATGATACATTTTTATTGTCAATTTTTTTGAGACATAGTCTTTCTTTGTAGCCCTGGTTGACCTGGAAATCATTACGTAGAGCAGGCCGACCTGGAACTCAGTGTGCTGCCCTCCTCTGCCTACAGAGTGCTGGGATTAAAGGTGCCCCCCCACTATCTTGTCCAGACAGTCGTGTTACAACTTAAGGAAAAGATGAAGCAATTTTTAGGATATATGTGTGTATAGGTTCATAGGTTGAGGTGTGGAGCAAATTTAGGAGATCTGAGAACTAAGCCTTCCTCCTGGTGCCTTATATGGAGAATGGGAAGCAGACACATTCACACCCCAAACATGGCCTTTTCTGTGGGGATCCGAATTCCTGGGGATCCATACTAATGGGAATCTGTAAGAAGGATAGAACAGCCACAAATTGATTCTGTTTGTTTGTGTTTTCTGTGTGTTGTGTGTATTATGTGTGTGTTGTGTGTTGTGGTTGTGTTGTGTTTGTCTTGTGTGTTGGGTGTCTATTGTGTTGTGTGTGTTTTTGTGTGTGTTGTGTGTGTTGAGTTTGTGTGTATTCTGTATGTTGTATGTGTTGACTTTGTGTTTTCTGTGTTGTGTGTTGTTTTTGTGTGTTGTGTTGTGTGTTATGTATTGTGTGTGTTACGTTTC
Source organism: Eospalax fontanierii (assembly GCA_035773235.1). Classification (NCBI taxonomy): domain Eukaryota; kingdom Metazoa; phylum Chordata; class Mammalia; order Rodentia; family Spalacidae; genus Eospalax; species Eospalax fontanierii. The sequence continues at coordinate 82,566,958 of CM069532.1, read as the reverse complement.
TGTTTTGAGTCTTGTATGTGTTTTGTGTGTTGTGTGTGTTGTGTTATGTTATGTGTGTTGTGTTCCTTCTGTGTGCACTGTTCATGTGTTGTGTGTGTTTTGTGTGGGTTTTGTTGTGTGAGTTGCGTGTTCTGTGTTGTATGTGGTGTGTGTTGTGTGTGTTTGTGTGTGTTGTGTTGTGTGAGTTGCGTGTTCTGTGTTGTATGTGGTGTGTGTTTTGTGTGGTGTGTGTTGTGTGTTTGTTGTGTTGTGTGTGTTATGTATGTGGTTGTATGAGTGTGGTGTGTGTGTTTGTGGTATATAGACTGTGTGTGTATGTGTTCTGTGTGTATGTGGTGTGTGTATGTTGTGTGTGTTGTGTGTGTGTGGTGGCTGTGTAGATGGTGTGTTTGCTGTTTGTGGTTTGTGTGGTGTGTGTGTTTGGTATGTGTGTGTAGTGTGTATGTGGTGTTTCTTTTATAGTCTTTCTTCTTTTGTACTGTTTCCAAATATCATAATGCTCCATGTGAAGTCATAATATTCATGATGTCACAATGCTTGTATCATAAATGTTCATAGTTCTCATAATTCTGCACTGTGACGTCATTGTACTCCTGGTGTCAAAATGTTACTTTTATAGTGTTTCCAAGATGTCAAAATTCTCTATTGTGATGTCATAATCTTCATGATGTCACAATGCTACATTGTGGTATCATAAACTTCATGATGTCACAATATTACTTTTATAGTGTTTCCTAGATGTCAAAATGCTCCATTGTAATGTCATAATGGTCATGATGTCACACTGTTTTTATCATGTATTCAAATGTCATAATACTCCACTGTGATGTCATAATCTTCATGATGTCACAATATTACTTTTATAGTGTTTCCTAGATGTCAAAATGCTCCATTGTGATGTCATAATGTTCATGATGTCACACTGTTTTTATCATGTATTCAAATGTCATAATACTCCACTGTGATGTCATAATCTTCATGATGTCACAATGTTTCTTTCCTAGTGTTTCCAAGATGTCACAATGCTCCATTGTGATATCATAAACTTCATGATGTCACAATGATTCTTTTATTGTGTTTCCAAAAGTCCTAATGCTCCACTGTGCTGTCATAACCTTTACCATGTCACAATGTTTATTTTATCCTGTTTTCAAATGTCATAATGCTCCATTGTGATGTCAAAATTTTCATGATTTTACAATGTTTCTCTATAGTGTTTCTAAGATAATAAAATGCTCCATTGTGATGACATAATGTTCAGGATGACAGAATGTTTCTTTTATACTGTTTTGAAATGTCGTAATGCTCCACTGTGATGTCATAATTTTCATGATGTCACAATGTTTCTATTATAGTATTTCGCAATGTCATAATGCGACATTGTGATGTAACAATATTCATGATGTCACAATGTTACTTTTATAGTGTTTCCAAATGTCATAATGCTCCATTGTGATGTCATAATGTTCATGATGTCACAATATTTCTTTTATAGTGTTTCTAAATGTCATAATGCTCCATTGTGATGTCATAATCTTCATGATGTCACATTGTTTCTTTTATAGAGTTTCCAAGATGTCAAAAACATCCATTGTGATCTCATAGTCTTCATGATGTCACAATCTTTCTTCTATAGTGTTTCCAAACGTCACAATGGTCCATTGTGATGTCATAATCCTCATGATGTCACAATACTTCTTTTATAATATTTCCAAGATGTCAAAATGCTCCACTGTGATGTCATAATATTCATGATGTCACAATGTTACTTTTACACTGTTTCCAAATGTCATAATTCTCCATTGTGATGTTATAATCTTCATGATGTCACAATATTTCTTTCATAGTGTTTCTAAATGTCATAATGCTCCATTATGATATCATAATGTTCAAAATGTCACAATGTTTTATAGTTTTTCGAAATGACATAATGTGGCATTGTGATGTCACAATCTTCATGATGTCACAATGTTTCATTTCTAGTGTTTTGAAATGTCATGATGCTCCATTGTGATATCATATTGTTCATGATGTCACAATATTTCTTTTATATATTTTCAAAATGTCATAATGCTCCACTGTAATGTCGTAAAAGTCATGAGGTCACAATGTTACTTTTATAGTGTTTCCAAATGTCATAATGCTTTTTTCCAGTGTCATAATCTTCATGATGTCACAGTGTTTCTTTTATAGTGTTTCTAAATGTCATAATGTTCCATTTTGATATCATACTGTTCATGATGTCACAATGTTTCTTTTATAGTTTTTCGAAATGACATAATGTGCCATTGTGATGTCATAATGTTCATGATGTCACAATGTTTCATTTATAGTAATTCCAAATATTATAATGCTTCACTGTATTGTCATAAATTCATGATGTCACAATGTTTCTTTTATATTGTTTACAAATGTCATGAAACTCCTTTGTGATGTCAAAATCTTCATGATGTCACAATGCTACATTGTGATGTCATAGTATATGATGTCACAATGTTTCTGTTATATACAATGATTCCAAATGTTATAATGCTCCATTATGATGTCATAATCTTCATGATGTCAGAGTGCTCTATTGTGATATCACAATCTTCATGATGTCTCAATGTTACTTTTATCGTATCTCCTCGATGACAAAAAATGCTCCATAGTGATGTCATAATGTTCATGATGTCACCATGTTTTTATAGTGTTTCCAAATGTCATAATGCTTCATTGTGATCTCATAGACTTCATGGTGCCACAATTTTCATCATATTGGTCCATTGTGATGTCATCAACTTCATGATGTCATAATGTTTTTTATAGTGTTTCCAATTTGTCAAAATGCTTTGTGATATCATAATTTTCATGATGTCGCAATGTTACTTTATTGTGTTTCCAAATAGTATAATGCTACATTGTGATGTCATAATCTTCAGGATGTCACAATGCTATATTGTGATATCATAATCCTCATGATGTAACAATGTTTCTATTATAGTATTTCAAAATTCCATAATGTGCTATTGTGACGTCATAAGCTTCATGATGTCACAATATTACTTTTATAATATTTCCAAGATGTCAAAATGCTCCACTGTGATGTCATAATATTCACGATGTCACAATGTTACTTTTACACTGTTTCCAAAAGTCATACTTCTCCATTGTGATGATATAATCTTCATGATGTCACAATATTTCTTTATAGTGTTTCTAAGTGTCCTAATGTTTGATTGTGATATCATAATGTTCATGATGTCATAATGTTCCTTTATATGTGTTACCAAACGTCATATTGGTCCATTGTGATGTCATCAACTTCATGATGTCATAATGTTTTTTATAGTGTTTCCAAGTTGTCTAAATGCTCCTTTGTGACATCATAATATTAATGATGTCGCAATGTTACTTTGATAGTATTTCCAAGATTTCAAAATGCTCCATTGTCACCATGTTTTTATAGTGTTTCCAAATGTCATAATGCTTCATTGTGATCTCATAGTCTTCATGATGTCACAATGTTTCTTTTACATATAGTGATTCCAAATGTTATAATGCTCTATTGTAATATCATAATCTTCATGATGTCTCAATGTTACTTTTATCATGTCTCGTAGATGTCAAAATACTCCAATGTGATGTCATAATGTTCATATCACAATGTATATTTTACAGTGTTTCCAAATTTTATAATGCTCCATTGTGATGTCATAAATTCATTAGGTGAAAATGTTTGTTTTATAGTATTTCCAAATGTCATAATGTTCCATTGTGATGTCATAATTTTCATGACATCACCATGTTTTTATAGTGTTTCCAAATGTCATAATGCTTCATTGTGATCTCATAGACTTCATGGTGCCACAATTTTCATCATATTGGTCCATTGTGATGTCATCAACTTCATGATGTCATAATGTTTATTTATAGTGTTTCCAATTTGTCAAAATGCTCCTTTGTGATATCATAATTTTCATGATGTCACAATGTTACTTTATTGTGTTTCCAAATATTATAATGCTACATTGTGATGTCATAATCTTCAGGATGTCACAATGCTATATTGTGATATCATAATCCTCATGATGTAACAATATTTCTATTATAGTATTTCAAAATTCCATAATGTGCTATTGTGACGTCATAATCTTCATGATGTCACAATATTTCTTTTATAATATTTCCAAGATGTCAAAATGCTCCACTGTGATGTCAAAATATTCACGATGTCACAATGTTACTTTTACACTGTTTTTATATGAAATGGAGTATTTCATAATACTCCATTGTGATGTGATGTAATGTAATGTTCATGATGTCATAATGTTTCTATTATAGTGTTTCAAAATGTAATAATGTGCCATTGTGATATCATAATCTTCATGATGTCACAATGTTTCTTTTATAGTGTTTTCAAGATGTCAGAAACATCCATTGTTAAGTCAGAATGTTCATGATGTCACAATGTTTCATTTATAGTAGTTCCAAAAATTATAATTCTCCACTGTAATGTCATAAATTCATGAGGTCACAGTATTTGTTTTACAGTGATTCTAAATGTCATAATGCTCCATTGTGATGTCATAACCTTCATGGTGTCACAATGTATCTTTTATACTTTTTTGGAATGTCATTGTGCACCATTGTGATGTCATAATTTTCATGAGGTCACAATGTTACTTTTATAGTGTTTCCAAATGTCATAATACTCCATTTTGATATCATAATGTTCATGATGTCACAATATTTCTTTTATAGTTTTTCAAAATGACATAATGTACCATTGTGATGTCATAATCTTCATGATGTCACAATGCTCCATTGTGATATCATAATCTTCATGATGTCACAATGTTACTTTTATAATGTTTCCTAAATGTCAAAATGCTCCATTGTGATGTCATAATCTTCATTATGTCACAATTTTACTTTTATAGTGTTTCCAAATGTCGTAATGCTCCATTGTCAGGTTATAATCTTCATAATGTCACAATGTTTCTTTTATAGTTTTTCGAAATGACATAATGTGCGATTGTGATGTCATTATCTTCATGATATAACAATATTTCTTTTATAGTGTTTCCAAGATGTCAAAAACCTACATTGTGATGTCATAGTATTCATGATGTCACAATATTTTTATAGTGTTTCCAAATATTATAATGCTCCTTTGTGATGTCATAAATTCATGAGGTCACAATGTTTCTTTTATAGTGTTTCCAAGATATCAAAAAAGCTGCATTGTCATGTCCCAATGTTCATGATGTCACAATGTTTCTTTTATATAGTTTCCAAATGTCATAATGCTGTACTTTGATGTCAAAATCTTCATGATGTCACAATGTTTCCTTTATTGTGTTTTGAAATGTCCTAATGCTCCACTGTGATATCATAAACTTCATGAGGTAACAATTTTACTTTTATAGTGTTTCCTAGATTTCAACATGTTCTATTGTGATGTCATAATCTTCATGATGTCACAATGTTTCTTTTATCTTGTTTCCTAATGTCAAAATGCTCCATTTTCATTTCATAATGTTCATGATGACAGATAGTTTTTTTTATAGTGCCATAATGTGTTGTGTTTGTGTGATGTGTGAGTGTTGTGTGTGTTGTGTGTGATTTATGTGTTTTTTGCGTTGTATATATTGTGTATTTTGTGTGTTGTGTGATTTGTGTTGTCTTGTGTGTTGTGTGCCTTGTGTGTTGTGTGTTTTGTTGTTTGTTGTATTATGTGTTGTGTGTTGTATTTTCTGTGCATTGTGTTGCATTGTGCATTGTATGTGTTGTGTGTGTTCTGTTTTTGTGTTGCGTGTGTTGTGCTTTGTGTGTGTGAGTTGTGTTTGTGTGTTGTGTTTTGTGTATGTTCTGTGTTGTGTGCGTTGTGTTGTTTATGTTGTGTTGTATGTGTTGTGTTTGTGTTTTGTTTATGTTGTGTGTGTTGTGCGTGTGTTGTGTTGTTTTATGTGTGTGAGTTTTGTTTCTGTGTTGTGTGTGACGTGTGTTGTTTGTATGTAGTATGTTGTGCATTGTGTGTGTTTTGTGATTTGTGTTGTTTATTGTGTATGTGTTGTGTTTCTTGTGTGTTGTGTGTATTGTGTGTTGTGTTTGTTGTATTGTGTGTTTTTTGTGTGTTGTGTGTTGTGTGTGTGTTGAGTTGTTGTATGTGTGTTGCGTGAGTGTTTTCTGTGTTGCGTGTGTGTTGTGTTTTGCTTTGTGTGTGTTGTGTTGTGTGTTATGTTTGTGTGTTGTCTGTGTTGTGTTTGTGTGTAATATGTAGTGTATGTTGTGTGTGACTTGTGTGTTGTGTGTGTTGTGTCTTAAGTGTTTTTTGTGTGTTGTGGGTTGTGATTGTGTTGTGTGTGTTGTGTACTGTGTGTTTTGAGTGTGTTGTGTTTCTGTGTTGTGTGTGTTGTATATATTGTGTGTGTTGTGTTTGTGTTTTTTGTTGTATATGTTGTATGTTGTGTGTGCTGTGTGTGTTGTTTCTTGTGTGTTGCGTTTGTGTTATATTGTGTTGTGTGTTGCATATCTTGTGTGTTGTGTGTGTCTTTTGTGTTGTGTGTGTTTTGTGTGTTGTGTTTGTGTGGTGTGTGTTGTTTTTGTTTGTGTGTCTTGTGTGTTTTGTGTGTGTTGTGTTTGTGTGTTGTGTTGTTTTCTGTGTTGTGTTGTGTGTATTGTGTGCTGTATGTTGTGTTTTATGTGTCTTTTGTTGTTATGTGTTGTGTGTGTTCTATATGTTGTGCATTGAGTGTGTGTTGTGTGTTGCTTGTGTGTTTTGTGTTTGTGAGTTGTGTTTGTGTGTATGTCATGTGATGTGTGTATGTAGTATGTTGTGGATTGTGTGTGTCGTGTGTTGTGTGTGTTGTGAGTTGTGTGTTTTGTGTGTGTTGTTGTGTGTGTGTGTTGTGTTGTGTGTTATGTGTGTTATGTTTTTGTGTTGTGTTTGTGGATTTTTTGTAGTCCTTTCAAAAATCCTTTCTAAGCGGGATTCTGGCACACATCTTAAATCCCAGCACTCTCGAGGCAGTCAGGTAGATCTCTGTGTTACGGAGACCATCCTGGCCTAAATAATGTGTTCCTACGTCGGCTAGGAAAAAGTAAAAAAAACCTTTTTCCTTTCTTCCCTCTTTTTCAAAATTCTGTGTGTGTGTGTGTGTGTGTGTGTGTGTGTGTGTGTAGGTACGGATGTCTGTGATGTGCATGTGGAAGCCAGAGAGAACTTGCTTTTCAGTCTCCCTTTTTTTACCCTTTTCTTATCATATTGGTGATAGGAAATGTACAAGTGACAGTGGCCCTGGAGCCCTCAGAGGACCCAGTTGGGAGCACAGGAACAAAAGCAGTGGCTCAGGTTCAAGTGACCACAAATGCACCAGCCGAGGCTAAAGGGACCACAGAACACCCAGCGGCACACAGGAAGCAGCAACCACAAAATCCTAATGGGCAGTGATGGTGACCACAGAAGCACAAACACCAAGCAAAGCAACCAGGAGCCCCAGTTTAGGGAGGTACAGAAAGTTTCCAAGGAGAGAGACTAGGGAGGAGAAAGATCCTAACTGCCCTTTCCTCTCACTGGTGTTGTCTGGGAGGCTTTAACTTGGGTGGGCTCCCATTCCCTCAGGCAGGTTTTTCAAACCTGACTGTTGCTTATATGCAAGAACTCTTCCCCCAACCCACTGCAGACCTTTGTAAAAGTAAGTGTTGCGGAAAGTCCACTAAAGGGGAGACAGAGGGGGCCTAGGAGCAAGAAGCAGCCTTTTTTGAAACAGCATTTTTCCCCATCAGCCTCAATTTCCCTAAGTATCCCTGACTCCTCCTTTTAGAGATGGACCCCTTCTGTTGGGGATGGGGCAGTGACTCTTCTATCTACTTCTGAGGAGGGGTAGTGTTGCAGAGTATGGATGAGATGGGAGCAGTGTTGTGGGAGTGTTGACCCCAGAGGAGAGTCCTGAAGTGATGAGTCTCTAGTGCTGATTCAGAGAGCTGAGATAAATCTTGGTGTGTCAGGGAGATCGGGGGCTCAGGGCAGCCTGTTGGTGATAGCATGCATCCTTGGAGCTTCTTGTGCAAGTAACACATATAACATATGAAAAGTCAAACTGTTAAGACAACTATAATTAATATTGCATAAATGGTTGTAAAAAGAGTGTTGTCCCTTTTAGAGGAGGACGACAAGCAGGAATGCATCCAAAAAATATTTATAGACTTTGTCATAAATATGAGCTATGCTGATGGTTTCCTTGCTGCCCTCAAACAAAAATTGTCCTATACGGAGGCATCCAGCCTTTTCCCTCCTCCAGAAATATTAAGCTGATCTTATGGACTGCCCCTGATAGAGAGGCCTTTTCTAATGGTTTGGTTCTAGAGGTCAAGAAGTTTCTCATCCATCAATTATCATTTGAAGATCAGAGATTGGCCACTCAGAGATTGGCCACTTGGTCACTTGTATCCCCACGTCATGTGGGACACTGAGAGACAAAGTTAATGAGGATAACTCTTTAATGTCATGGTTAATATTAATAAATTAATAATATTCACATCAGTGAGGTGAACTACAACTGTGCTATTGGCTGAACTGTATACCAGAGTCCTGCTGAATATCTGTTGGGCCTTAAGAAATCCTAATTAACCGGCTGGCACCTTGTGTCCTGGGCAAGATGGCTCTGAGAGGAGCTAAAACAAAGACTAGCCAGAGGAGATAGGCACATACCACACATACCATGATAATTAGGTGAAGTAGGAACTTAAGTCCTACTCGAGGAAAATTGCCACCTCCCTCGTGAATAGCGCATGGACGGTAGTAGCCTCAATGTAAAGTAAAAGCATGATCAGAGTGACAAGTAAAGTGATTGATAGAAACTTCCTGCTGTATGATAATACCTTTAACTTTAAACCTTTATAATGTGTCTGATAAGTTCAGTAAACGCCTCCCTGCAGTACAATTGAAGAAGTTACATTAATAAAGTTATATCATCATAAGAGCTGGCTAGCTGCACGCTTCTTTGGTCGGACGAGGGGCCCGGCTGGGGCCCGAAATTAGTCAAATATTATTCAGTCACTGAATGATTGCCATGGGAATAATAATGGAGCACCATCTTCCTTGTCTGAAAGACAGATACTTGCACTTTTACTGTGTGCTTTGAAATCTTATTAACAGTTTCCTTACCTGTATAAGACATGCTGGTTTTGAGGGATTTCCCTAATTCTTCAAATAGCTAGTTTTCTTTGTATTCTTACTGTAATGAAGAGGTCATGACTGAGAATCAGAGGGCTTAGACTATGCTAAGGCTAATACTGAGATTCAACATGAGCTCTTGAGGGCCCTTGGTGCTAGCTGGTGTCTCTCCTGCTAGTATTTCAGACTTCCCTCACCTACCATTGAGTTGTATTCACGCATTGAGTTTATCACAGAAACTACTAAAGTATTGCAAATATTGAGGCTGGAGAGCTGGCTTAGTGGTTAAGCATGCTTCCTGCTCTTGCTGAGGACAGCAGTTCTGTGTCCAGCCCCAACTTGGGAGGCTCATAAACACCAGGAGACCTGATGTCTTACTCTGTCTCTTGTGGCTTATATACACAGACAAGTAAGTACAAGTAAAACAAGAATTTCTTAATTTTTGATATATTTATTTTCAGTTTATGTGTAAGAGTGTTTTGTCTGCATGCATGTAAGTGTACCTGAGTCATGCAATGCCCAAAGAGGGCAAAAGAGGCCACTGGATATCCCTAACTGTAGCTATGGATGTTTGTTAGCTGCCATGTGAGTGCTGGGAACCAAATCTGGGTCATCTGGAACAGCAGCCAGTGTTCTTAACTACTGAGCCCAACCCCTGAAGCCAAATCTCTAAAAATAAAAACAAGGTCACACATGGTGATGAATGTCTTACTCCCAGTACTGGGACAGCAGGGGTAGGCTTGTGAGTTTGAGGACAGGCTGGTCTACAGAGCAATTTTCAGGTTACTCAGGGTTATATGATGAGATCCTGTCTCAGAAGAAGGGGAGGGGCGTGGAGAGATGGCTTAGCGGTTAAGAGCACTAACTGGTCTTGCAGAGGATCCAGGTTCGATTCCCAGTACCCAGATGTCCACTAACAACCATCAGTGAATCCAGTTCCAGGAGATCTGACATGCGGGCATTGCACGACAGTGGTGCACTTACATTCAAGCATTTATACTCATACACAGAAAATAAAAGTAATATATATTTTTAAATCTCTATTAATGGGAACATCCCTCTAGCGACAGTCTGATGAAGTAAGAATCTTTCTACCCACATTTCCACTTTGAATTATTTCTTAAAGATTAATTATCTCATCTCAGCAGATGTAGGCAGTCTTCTCAACTTTACAATAATCCTTTTGCTTTCCTTGATAATTAAACAACTTCTAAACATTTATCCATTTGCCAGGGACACGATCTCCGAGAACCTCCAGGGAAGAGATGGACATAAGAACATACCCAAGATGCCGGGCAGGTGGCGGGTGCTGAGTCCAGGGCCTCAGAGGCCCGTGAAACCCCGCCCCCCTTCCCTGTCCCGAAGCTGATTGGATGATCGGTACCGGCACCTTCCAGGGGTCTGGACGGCCGGTCCCTCGGCCCTGGTGACCCGCGGTCCTCCGCCACCTCGGCCTCTGCCACCCCGAACGTTCCCGCTCTGGAGCCCGGTTCTCTGCCATGGCTTCCGTCGCGCTGAGCCGCGGTGTCTGCACATTTCTGGCCTGGAAGACGCTGGGTGTCGGAATCCCGACATGGTGAGTGCGGCGAGCGCAGCGGGAGGGAAGCCCGGACTGGGCGTGGCCGCTCTGCTGGGCCACGTGGTGCTGGGACGCCGCCGTGGAAACCCGTGGAGCCCCCGTGGGGTCCTGGGAGCGGGGCGAGGCGAACGGCGGACTCCAGGAAGGCGCGTGTGGCTCCCGGTACTTAGCGCTGTGGACCCTGGGGACGAGGGCGGAGGGCCGCGGCTCCGGAAGGTGGCGTCCTGGCGCCTGTTGAACTGAGGGGATTTCTCCGCCCAGAGACAGTTTTTCTCCCAGACTCCTGGGGCCTCAGCTCTGACTGGAGCCTCTTGGTTTGTGTTTCCACGTGTCTCTGAAGCCCCTGGCTAAATGGCTGAGTCTAGGTCTAGGCCTGTGAACACCGCGTGCCCTCTGCTGTTGTGGACCCGCGTCTGTGGGACCCTCAACCATCTCTTCTCCACTACGCATTTCCTCGAGACCCTGTGGTGTCTAGGACATAGAAGGGACCCAGATTCCCACTTTCCGGTTGGATGCCCTACATTTTTCTCTTAGACATTTCCGTGTGTGTGTGTGTGTGTGTGTGTGTGTGTGTGTCTGACTAGTGATGGAACCTACGGATTCTGACATGCTAGCTCTACCACTTAACTATGGCTCTAGTCCTGTCTTTTTTTTTCCCTCTTCCCCTCCTCCTCCTCCTCCTCCTCCTCCTCCTCTTCCTCCTCCTCCTCCTCCTCCTCCTCCTCCTCCTCCTCCTCCTCTTCCTCCTCCTCCTCCATCCTCCTCCTCCCCCGTCCTTCTCCTCTTCTTCCCTTTTCCTTTTCCTTTTCCTTTTTTTCCTTCCATATAGGGTCTGACTGTAGTCAGGCTGATCTTGAACTTGGGATCTATCAGCCATTCCACAAATAACTGAGATTACAGGACTGCACCATCAGGGCTGGCCCTGTGCCTCTCTTGGTGGAAGTGAATCGAGGAGCCCAGGGCAGCAACTGGCACTTGGCAGGCACCCAGGCACGAGCTACCCTTCTGCCTCCTTGCCTCCTTTGTGTCTCCTCACATGATTCCCTGTGGGTGAAGGGCCAGGGGTGAGTTGGGGATGAGCAGAAAGGCTAAGTATGTTTCTCCTGCAGGATCCCTGCACCAAGCCAGATTCCTTGGAGCACAAGGTGGTGCTTGAGGAATCTCAAGGTACACAGAAGGAAAGAAACTTGGAGTTACGTACAGAGATCCTGTGAGACAGAGACAGGAATGGCACCTGGAGGAGTGTAGGTTCATGCCCTCTGCTCCCCCAGCATCCCTCCCAGCCCTGTGAGTGACTGGCAGGTAAGGAATAGGCCTAGCTGGTTTGGGAGGTGATTCAGAAGCACAGGAGCTAGGGAGTCCACCAGATGCAGTCTCCTCCTGTTCACTTCCTGTGCAAGGTCCTGAAGTCCTGCCTTTTCCTGGTTTCCCTCCAGACAGGGCCACGACTGATGTTGAGTCCTGGTCAGTATGTCACAGGAGAAGAGGGGAAGCCTTTGGATGCCCTGAGGGATACTGCACAGAAGGCTCTTAGGAATAGGATGGCTGAGAGCTTCTGGGGGTGGAAGCGTGTCTGTTTGGATGGATAAATTCAAAGTGACAGGCCCTGTAACTTCACTGCCTTTGAAGACATAAGAACGAATAGATGTGGTCCATTCCAGACAGCCTTCAGTGACCGTTTGTTCTTTATTTTTTGTAAGACAGAGCTGGAGCTACAGACGGTTGTTACCTGTCATGTGGGTGCTGAGAATCGAACCTGGGTCCTCTGCAAGAGCAGTCAGTACTCTTAACTGTTGGGCCATCCCTCTTCTCTGAGATTTTTTAAATATAGGCACTTATACTTGTAAACTTCTCTGTTAGGTCTGCTTTCATTGTATCCCATAGTTTTAGAATGCTAAATCTTCATTTTAACTCAATTCTAGAATTTTTTCTTCTTTTTGATTCTTTGAGTGATCCTTTCATAATTCAGTAGTGTTTTCTTTAATCTCCATTATTTTCTTAATTTTTTATTATTTCTCTTGCTGTTGACTTCCTGGTTATTCTCTGGTTAGCTGTTAGAATGTAAATAATTGTTTCAATTTTTCTATATTTGTCCCTCTCTTTCGAGGCGGACCGGCAGGCACCAGCAGGCACACCCCCTCACCAGGTCCTCTGTCTCCCGGCCAGCAGGAGTGAACTGCGAGTGGGATCTGGTACCAAGCTCGTGTCCCACTTCCCTTGGATTGCCCCAGCCCCCTCCCCATGGTAGGAGAGGGCCTTTCAGGGGATCAAAGGGACATCGGGTTGCTGTGGCCTGCCAGTTCTCAGCCTCCTGGCCTGCTCCAGAAAACAATTAGGCCTGGCGGGGGTGTCCGTCTTGACCAAAGAAGCATGCAGCTAGCCAGTTCTTATGATGATATAGCTTTATTAAAGTAACTTCCTCAATGGTACCGCAGGGAGCCCTTTACTGAACTTATCAGACACATTATAAAGGTTTAGAGTTACAGGTATTAGCATACAGCGGGAAGTTTCTACAAATCATTTTACTGGTCACTCTGATCATGCTTTTTACTTTATATAGAGGCTACTACTGTCCACACGCTGTTCATGAGGGAGGAGGTAATTTTTCTCCAATGGCACTTAAGACCCTGGCTCACTGAATTACCATGGTATGTGTGGTATGTGCTTATCTCTTCTGGCTAGTCTTTGTTTTAGCTCCTCTCAGCGCCATCTTGCCCAGGCCACAAGGTGCCAGCTGGTCAGTTAGGATTTCTTAAGGCCCAACATATATTTATGAGATTTGTCTTCTATCCTTATATAATCTATTTTAGAGAGAGAGTTTCATGAGATGTTTAGAAAAACATATTCTCTGATGTTCAGGTGAAGTGTTCTGTTACATCCATTTCATGTATGATATCCTTTACTTTTGACATTTCACTTTCTGTCAGGAGGATCTGTGCATTTGCCTGAGTTGGGCATTGAACTCACCCACTGTTACAGGGTTCAGGTTAGTCTGTGACTTTATATCTAGTCTCGTCTGTCTATTGGTTATGTTCACCAATTTTCGATGCATATAAGTTTAGATTGTAATGTTTTCTTGATGAATTGTTCCCTTAATCAGTTAGAAGTGACTTCCTTTATCTCTGCTGGGTAATTTGCCTGTGATGTCTGTTTTGTGAGCTGTTAGGATAGTGTCCTTTGCTTGTTTCCTAGTTCTATTTTCTTAGAATACATTTTAAAAATTATTTTTATTTTATATGTATGAGTATTTTGACAGCATTTATGAAGGCATATCAGTGTATGGCTTGTATGTAGGTAGGTGCACCTGTGTTGTACAGTGCCCATGGAGGTCAGAAGAGGGCATGGGATCACCTGGAACTGGACTTGCTGGTGGTTGTTAATTGCCATGTGGGCACTGGGAACTAAACCTGGGTCCTCTGCAAGAGCAACCAGTGCTCTTAATTGCTGAGCCCTCTCTCCAGTCCTAGAATACATTTTTTTATACTTAAAATATCTCTTTTATGAAGAGGTATGTTTCTTGGAGGCAGCAAATTGACGTGTTTTGTTTTTATAAATGCTTTTTGATTTATTTATCTTTATTTTATGTGTATGAGTGTTTTGCCTGCATGGATGTAAGTATACCTGTGTCGTACAAAACTGTGGAGGCCAGAAGAGGCCATCAAATTCCTTGGAACTAGAGCTATGGACATGGCAGTTGTTAGCTGCCATGTGGATTCTGGGGACCAAACCCTGGGTCCTCTGGAAGAGCAGCCACTGCTGCCCCATGTTTTGTTTTGTTTTTTCAGGAAGGTTGTCACTATGTAGGCCTGGAACTGAAAGACATTTGCCTACCTCTGCCTTTTGAGTCCTGGAATTAAAGGCATGTACCATCACACCCAATTGGATTCTGATTTTTTGTGTTTGTTTATTTTTTGAAATAGGATCTCCTTGTAGTCCTAGCTGGCCTGGAGCTCACTCTGGAGCCCAGGCTGGCCTCAGTCTCACAGAGATCTGCCTGCCTCTGGCTCCTGAGAGTGCTGGGATTAAAAGCATGTACCACTGTACCTGGCCTTGGATTCTGATTTTTAACAGTAGTCTTTGTGTTTTGATGAAATTGAGACCAATAATTTTCCTATCATTTGTGTTGACTGTATTTAGTGTTTTCCTAATTCCCTTTTTAAATATTGTAGAATCTTTTATTTTTCTTGGTGAGCTCTTTGGTATGTTTGTCATTGTCTTCAGCTGGAAGAATTCCTTCCAATATCCTAAATAGAGTTTTCTTAGTGATTATAACTTCCAATAGCTTGGTTTTATCATGTTACCTCTTTATGTCTCCAATACTTATGGTAGATTGTTTTTTTTTTTGAGTGTAGTGTCCTGAGTTGACATTTATTGCCTTTCAGAACTTGAAATACATCTTTCCATGCTCTTCTGGCTTTTAAAGGTTTTGTTGAGAGATGAACTCTTACTCTGATGAGCCGTCCTTTATATGTGACTTGTTTATGTTTTTTCTTTCAACTCTCAATACACTTCCTTTATTCTGTATATTTTGTGTTTAACTATAATATAATGTTGGGAACTACTCTTTTGGGTTTGTTTATTTGGTGTTTTATATACCTATTTTACTTGGCTGGGCGTCTATTCTATTCTTCTACATTCAGGATGTTTGCTTATATGGTTTATTTAAAATATGCCCTTGACATGGAATTCTTATACCAGGAATTTGTAGCTTTGATATTTTCATATGATTTTTTTTGGTCTTTTTGAGACAGGGTCTCCCTGCAGCCTCAGCTGGCCTTGAACTCACAGAGATCTGCCTTGCCTCTGCCTCCCGAGTGCTGGGATTAGAGGCATGTGCCACCACGCCTAGCTTATATTCATTTTTTAAAACTTTATTTTGATGCATGTCTGTGTCTACCTTGTGTGTAATGGTACCCAAGGGCACCAGAAGAGGGAATCGGAACCCTTGGTGCTGGTCTTATAATAGGCGATTATGAAGCCCTTGGCATGGATTCTGGGAACTGAGTGAAGGTCCTCTGGATAAACAGTAAGCTTTCCTAATCATTAAGCATTGCTCTATCCTTTTTCTTTCTACATTTGCCTTGGTTGAGTGCACCAATTCCTCTGTCTTGTCTCTTTTGTTTGTTTGTAATTTGCTTTTTGAGATAGGGTCTTATGATTCAGTATAACAGGTCTGGAATTGACTATATAAACCAGGCTAGCCTTGAACTCACAGACATAGACACCCACCTACCTCTAACACCACAGTCCTGGGATTAAAGATGTACACTAGCACACCAGGCTCAATCTCCTCTTTAAGCCCTGATATCTGTTCTCCCATTGAATCATTTTAGTAGTGAGGCTTCCCACTGAGTTGTTTTGTTTTCTTTTGTTTTTTACCTTAATGATTTTTTCATTTCCAGCATCATTTCAGTTTGGGTTTTTTTAAAAAAATATTTAGTTATTTATTTTTATGTGTGTAAGGGTATTGCCTGTGTGCATGTAAGTGCACCCATGTTGTGCTATACCTGAGGAGGTCAGAAGAGAGAATCAGATCCCCTGGAACTGGAGTTAAGACAGTTGTTGGCTACCAGGGGGTGCTGGGAATTGAACCTGAGTCCTCTGCACGAGCAGACAGTGCACTTAACTGCTGAGCCATCTCTCCAGCCCTCATTATTTCTTTTTGTTGAATTTTGTTTTCATATCCTGCATTGCCAATCTTATTTCACTTAGCTTTTTGTGTGTTCTTTTGGAATTTATTATGAGAGGTTTATTCATGTCCATTTTCATTTCTTTAAACATCATCCTTTTGAATGCTCTTTCTGGAATCAAGGAGTCACTTCTGTAGGGAGTCATTCCACTGGAATGTTTGCATCTGAGAGATATGTCTTAGTTTTTTCAGGTGACTACTGTTTTTGTATTGGTACTACTTGTGCATCAGGATTTGGTTACATCAGTGGTTTAAATATTATTTATATTGCCTTTCTTTTTTTAACATAGATGTGTTTGCAATGTTTGGGAGGGGCTAGGTTGTTATAGACATGTTATGTCATTTTTCTCTCTTAGACCTGTTTTTCAGGCAGCGTGTCTGTCCCCAGCCCTTCCGCTTCCACAATATCACTGTCCCGTGCTAGACTCACTATGAAAATACTGTAATAGTAGCCAAGTATAGCACATGCCTTTAATCCCCACACTCTGGAGGCAGAGTCAACTGAGTCTCTGTGACTTCCAGGCCAGCTGGGGCTAAAGGGAGATATGTCTCAAAAAGACAAAAGAAAAGAAAAGTAAAAACATAGTATAATAATCAATTATGCACCAATCAGCTCTTTAAGCCCCAAATACTTTATGGAATAAAGGGACCTTGGTAGTACTGTGTGTAATGTATTAGTTATTGTGAGTATAAATGAAAAAAAAAGGAAAGAAAAGATGGACTAGCGATTAGTGTTGGAATGACAGAACTCAGAAGAGGGGAAGGGGAACTGGAGAGAAAAAAGTATGGGACTAGTGAGCAGTTCCACATTTAAGAGCACTTGTTACCCAGTCAGGAGGACTGAAGCTTGGAGTTCATCATCCATATAACACAATGTTCCAGAAACACCTGTAATTCCTGGTCTCAGGAACATGACATCCTCTTTTGGTTTTAATTTTTGTGCACAAGCATGTAAGCATGTGCAGACTCATACATGTGCATACAGTCACATAGATACAAAAATGAATGAATGAAGGAAGAAATCAATAAAACCTTTTCAAGAGTCAGGGATGAGAGGACATTTAAGTGAATGTAGACTGAGGAGAGAGAGGTATCGATACTATCCGGTAATGGATGGGTCCCATCTCTAGGGCCACTGTGAGCACAGAGCACACGTAAACCAGGCCATAGTCTTCATTGGAGGAAAAAAAAAACCAAAAGAACAAGTAGAGAGATTAAAAATGTACAAGATAGGGCAGGAAGAGAGCAAGACTGAGAGGCCACGAAGATGAGCTGTATAATAAAGAGATGTATAAACACAGAGGACAGGGGGTGAGTAGAGGTACGGGATATGAAAACTGGCTGGCTCTCCTGAACTGGAATCCTCCTTCTCTGGAGCTAGGGTGTCTTCCGAGGTAGGCTGTTCCATTCTCCTCTCTAAGTCTCTCTTTGGATGTCTGAATTGCCTATGGTGTGAGGCCCGTGCTTCACAAATGGAGGGAGTCTCAGATCTGGTCACACCCCGGAATTTCTTCCTAACTCTGATTTCAGATGCCCTGCTCCCAGGTAGCTCCTGCCAGTATCCTGCCACTTGTCAGGGTATCGACAATTCTGTGATGACAGAGTGGAAATTCTGAGAAGTCAGTGTGAAAATTCAGGTTATACTTCGGTTCCCACCAGGCTTTGCTGTCTGGTTCAGATCGGAGGTGCCGATGCTTTGTGCAGTCCTGCGGTGTTCTGGTCGTCAGGTTTCATGTTTAGTCCTTGTCCGTGATTCCTCAGAGTGCGGTTCTCTGAGGGTCTGGAGCCCCAGCTGCCTCAGCAGCAGAGTCTTTTGGAAACAACATCATGTTTTCTGATGTGTTGTTGGTGGTTCCAAACACCCAGTGCCAAGAAGAGTGGTTTCGCAGCTCCTCCTGTTGCTGCTGGTGGGATTAAAGGCATATGCCACCACGCCCAGCAAGATTTTAAGATTTCTTAAGTTTCATCCTTTTTATACCTTAAGAATCCTACTCAGACTTGCAAAATTTCTTTTTTCTTTTCCATTCTGGAAATATCCAACCATCTTAATCTTCATATACAAATTCTTTTTCTTAAATACTTTGAACATCGTACCTTCACATTATTTCCTTCTTATTACCATGAACTTACCTTATCTAGGTCTTCATCACTTGCATAGGGTGTTCAATATTATTATTATTATTAATATTATTATTATAATTATTATTATGGAAGTACCCAGAATCACATCCAGAGGCATAAAGAATCACACTAAATCTAACACATTCCCACACCGAGATGAAACTCTCCACAAGTGAAGAGGCAACCCAGAAATCTCAATCCAGGGTTCAGAGGGGAGAGATAGGATTTTAAGGGCTTTAGTGATTCTTATCCTCTGGTTTTGGATTGGTCAACTTAAAGAAATGGATACTGACAGGGCACAACCCCAAACTGAAGTATCCAGGGTTTGTGACACTAAGGAGGTCAGTTGAAGGGACCTAGTTGAACTGGCTTCCTGCCAGACCAATAAGAATTTGGAAGTGTGCCATCTTCATTACTCTTCAGTGACCTGTTTGCGGTTTAGTCCCCTGGACCCTGGTCAGGAATATCAACAGATTCCCAGAATTTTACCTCACTGTAATCATTCCGATGCATAAACAGAATGTGATCAAGTTTTAGTTCCTCCTGTTATATTTCAAACAGAGAATAATTTATTTTTTTCTCTGAATCCTGGAGCAATACGGTATTTTGAAAACATAAGGGGTTTTGGTTTGTGTTTTTTTGTTGTGGTGGTTTCTTTGTTTGTTTCTTTGTTTTTTGGGACAAACTCTCCTGTAGCTCTAG
Source organism: Eospalax fontanierii (assembly GCA_035773235.1). Classification (NCBI taxonomy): domain Eukaryota; kingdom Metazoa; phylum Chordata; class Mammalia; order Rodentia; family Spalacidae; genus Eospalax; species Eospalax fontanierii. The sequence continues at coordinate 82,547,707 of CM069532.1, read as the reverse complement.
CTGGCCTGGAACTCATTTTGTAGTCAAAGCTGCTCTGTATCTCAGTGATCCACCTGCCTCTACCTCCCAGTGTTGGGATTATAGGTGTGTGCCATCATGCCCTGCCCATGTTTTTACTTTATGTTTTGTGTATGTGTGTGTGCCCAGTTGTCTATATGTGCTTCACATGAGTGCATGTACCTGAGGTCTGCAGAGGGCATGGAATGCCCTTGACTAGAGTTACAGTCAGTTGTGACTAGGGAGGAGAAAGATCCTAACTGCCCTTTCCTCTCACTGGTGTTGTCTGGGAGGCTTTAACTTGGGTGGGCTCCCATTCCCTCAGGCAGGTTTTTCAAACCTGATTGTTGGTTATCTGCAAGAACTCTTCCCCCAACCCATTGCAGAGCTTTGTAAAAGTAAGTGTTGTGGAAAGTCTACTAAAGGGGTGCCAGAGGGGGCCTAGGAGCAAGGAGCAGCCTTTTCTGAAACAGCCTGTTTTCCCCATCAGCCTCAATTTTCCTAAGTATCCCTGACTCCTCCTTTTAGAGATGGACCCCTTCTGTTGGGGATGGGGCAGTGACTCTTCTGTCTACTTCTGAGGAGGAGTAATGTTGCAGAGTATGGATTAGACGGGAGCAGTGCTGTGGGAGTGTTGACCCCAGAGGAGAGTCGTAAAGTGATGAGTCTCTAGTGCTGATTCAGAGGGCTGAGATAAATCTTGGTGGGTCTGGGAGATCCGGGGCTCAGGACAGCCTGTTGATGATAGCATGCATCCTTGGAGCTTCTTGTGCAAGTAACACATATAACATATGAAAAGTCAAACTGTTAAGACAACTATAATTAATATTGCATAAATGGTTGTAAAAAGAGTGTTGTCCCTATTAGAGGAGGAGGACAAGCAGGAAAGCATCCAAAAAATATTTACAGACTTTGTCATAAATATGAGCTATGCTGATTGTTTCCTTGCTGCCCTCAAACAAAAATTGTCCTATACGGAGGCATCCAGCCTTTTCCCTCCTCCTGAAATATTAGGCTGAACTTATGTCCTGCCCCTGATAGAGAGGCCCTTTCTAATGGTTTGGTTCTAGAGGTCAAGAAGCTTCTCATCCATCAATTATCATTTGAAGATCAGAGATTGGCCACTTGGTGACTTTTATCCCCACCTCATGTGGGACACTGAGAGACAAAGTTAATGAGGATAACTCCTTAATGTCATGGTTAATATTAATAAATTAATAATATTCACATCAGTGAGGTGAACTACAACTGTGCTATTGGCTGAACTGTATACCAGAGTCCTGCTGAATATCTGTTGGGCCTTAAGAAATCCTAATTAACAGGCTGGCACCTTGTGGCCTGGGCAAGATGGCTCTGAGAGGAGCTAAAACAAAGACTAGCCAGAGGAGATAGGCACATACCACACATACCATGATAATTAGGTGAACTAGGAACTTAAGTGCTACTGGAGGAAAATTGCCACCTCCCTCGTGAATAGCGCGTGGAAGGTAGTAGCCTCAATGTAAAGTAAAAGCTTGATCAGAGTGACAAGTAAAGTGATTGATAGAAACTTCCCGATGTATGATAATACCTGTAACTTTAAACCTTTATAACGTGTCTGATAAGTTCAGTAAACGGCTCCCTGTGGTACCATTTAAGATGTTACATTAATAAAGCTATATAGTCATAAGAGCTGGCTAGCTGCATGATTCTTTGGTCGGACTGGGAGCCCCGGCTGGTCCTGAGGGTCTTCTGGAGTGGGCCAGGAGGCTGAGAACTGGCAGTCCACATCAACTGACATCCCTTTGATTCCCTAAAAGGCCCTCTCCTACTATAGGTAGGGGCCTGGGGCAATCCAAGGGAAGTAGGACACGAGACTTGTGCTGGATTCCCACTCGCAGTTCCCTCCTGCTGGCCGGGAGACAGAGGACCTGGTGAGGGGGTGTGCCTGTTGGTGCCTGTCGCTCCACCTCGAGGGAGAGCGACAAATATAGACAGTACTTAGAACTCACACAAGAAATCAGTGACAGTAACTGTGTCATTAGACATTCCTGCTCAGCAGAAAACACCACTTCCTTAATGGGACTGGACACCAGGGGCAAGTCTGGATGAGGTCAGGATCATTATCCTACTGGGCGCAAAGCCAGATGTAACTTTCTAATTTGCGGACAATACCATTCGATTTTGGCTCTCAGAATTGTCCCCTGATGTCCCAGGCTTAATACAGGTGTCGTGAACAATTTTCCATAATCGTGTAAGCTTGAGAACCAGGAAATTTAATTCCTTCACAAAAACAAGCAATGCGAGCAGTTAGTCACAGGCTGTCATGTTACAGTTATGGGATGCTATTTCCAGAGAGGAAGTGAGCTGTAAGTAACAAAGATATGTTTGGAATTTGCCTCTGCATTCAGAAGGGTGGATCATTGGTTCACAGACCACTTAGATCCCACTTGAATTAGGATGTTCAACAGACTCTTCTGGACCTGAGTACAAACATTCTCCCAAGTCATGGTAGAGGCAAATTTCTGAAAAAAACTTTTTCATGGTCCTTATCCATTCCTCTAGCCCTAAATTATCCTACACCAAGGCACTACAGGCTTTTCCCTCCTCCTGAAATATGAAGCTCACCTTATGTCCTATTCCTGATGGAGAGGCCTTTTCCAGTGATTGTCTCTCTTCCAAAGTGTTCCATTCTAACTGTCCTGAACGCCCTAGGCCTGTACAGATTCCTCCTGGTAGGATCTTCTTGCTTCAAGGAGATACTAGACCTGTGGAGGACTCCTGATCTTAAATCCAGGATCGAGATAGCCACCAAAGACACTGACTCTGTTGAAGGATTAGGGAAAAAGTCATGGATCAAGAACCTGGAAATAGTGTACTGTCAGTTCTACGCCTACAGAACTAGTAAGGAGCCATGAGAGGAAGTCTTGTTGGGTGAGGATAGAATCCAGTGATATAAGGGGAGAAAGGGGAGTGACGGGGTAGAACAGGCTATAGAGAGTGGGGAATGCGAGGGCACAGCAGAGGAGAGGTATGGGGAAACAAACCATGTACTGATGTTAAAGATTCTTTTTAAAAATGTTGTTGAAACTTGCTTCTTCAGAAGCATCTTAACATGTACATATATAGGATAAAAATAGTTTGAATGGAGCTGCACTAAAACTGGGGGTCTGGACCCCCATGAGACAACATAGACTAGCAAATGAAAAACCCAATCCTAGGATAGTGGGATGAGCTAACTTTTTTGAAGCTGTTGACCAAGGATACCATAAACCATCAGAAAATAGTGACTACTGTACTTTCTCTTTCTTGCCTAGCAAAACTTCATGACAAAATCCTATTACTAAAGACACTGCATATGTGAGTCACAGAACAAATAAGGAGATATCAAGCTGGTACTGACCACAGAGTTCAATATCTACTGTTAGCTTTCATGGTGCTGAAAGGTCCTATGTATGCTAACAGAAAAGTATTCATCAACCTTACCCAGCTGTAAGTCTTCAAACTTTAATACTAACTGGCCGAGAAAGATAGGCATACAGTATAATAGTGGCATAAATGTTATGGGAGGAACCAACTAGTTTCTATTGGATTTAAAATCTTATTCACATGGTGGAGTCCATACCTCTCACTGATATTCAGGTCTAGGATCCTGAGGCTAGACAGGTCACAGGACAGAGCAGAGAACCAACTATCTCTTATTCCACTAAATGGACATAGTATTAAACTGACTCCTAATGAATTTTTGTTATACCCATACATTAATGCATCTTTCAACTCTCACCAGAGAATCTTCTTGCAGCAGACAATAATTAACCGAGAAACACATAACTGGCCAACATGCAGAGAATTAAGAGGCTGCAAGATAACACTATCCCTGAATGGGACAACTATATTAAACCCTTGCATCCACTCTGCCCATGTTCCATTCTATCAGGCATCCCCAACTCCTGATCCCCCTCCCTCCCTTTGGCATCCTTCAGACCCCAGCCAGCTGCAAACCAGGTAATCTGAATTTGCCCCACAGGGCTGGAGACCCAAGTTGACTGCCCCACCATTTTGACATCATTCCAAAACCCTTGGGATATCTCCTGTCTGGGATCCCGATCTCTTCCTGATGCCCTCTCTCCTTTCAATGCCTGAGACCCCATTTCAATGCAGGGTAGTTACTCATATGAATTTACAGAAGTTCTTACTGTATTTGTAAGACCTACTTAAGCTCAAGCCAAACTAACTCCCGGCATAGGACCAGCCATAGGTAAGAAGCACCAACCCTAAGTGAGGAATTACTGGTAACTGATACATGCTGGGAGAAGAAGTCAGTTTTCTTTAAGGATGTGATGCTGTGCAGGTTTACTAGGCTAGATAGACTTTCAAAATAACATGGACATGAAGTTGGGTGGAGATCAGGGTGTGCAGATAGCGGAGGGGTCTGATTTGATCAAAATACATAGGAAAGTCTCAAATTCCATTAAAAATCTTTATAAATTATGATGATAAATTTTCATAAGGAATCAAGCAGAATGATGTGCTGGGAAGTGACTAGATGAATGGCTAAGGTTAAGTAGTGAACGTAGGCCTGATGTGATGACACACAGCTGTAACCCAGTACTTGAGAAGCGGGAGCAGGAGCTTCACTGGTTTTGGCCGTCATGGGGTACGGGGCAGGATCCTGTTACAAAAAGAAAGCGGAGGCGACGAAGAGAGGAGAGTGGGGAAGAAAAGGGAAAGGGGCATGGGAGTAGAGAGGAAGTGGAAGGGATGAAAGAAGAGAGGAGAGGGAGAAGAGAGGAGAGGAGGGCGGGGAGAGGAGAGAGGGCGGGAGTGTGCGGGATGGACAGGAAAGGGGAGAGGGGACCGCTGAGGTGGCCCTGCTGGTTTCTGAGGTTTCTGCTCATGCTTCTGTAGCCACTGTGGCCTCTGCTGGGTCTTCTGTGGTCACCACAGATTCAGTGGCAGCTGTACGCCCTCCCATCTCCTCTGGCCGAAGGTCTGAGTGACAGCATCCCAGCCATCTTTCAACCGCTGTCCCCTCTCTCCCTGCCCATCAGTCTCATTCCTCTGACTTGCTGCTGCTGCAGCATGATGGCCTCCTCTAACTGGCCTTCGAAGCGGCACTTGCAGTCGGGTGGGGACTGGTGTACTCACAAGGGAAGGCAAGAGTCAGCAGCAGAAGGAGAACACGGGCAGCATGGTCTGAAAGCTGTGTCATCCCACCTGAGTGTCCTAACCACTGGGAAATCTTTGCTGGGAGCAAGGTGGAGGCTCCTTCTGAACAATGTTCCCTCTGAACATTTGGCATACAGAAGTCACCACCCCCATCTTAAAGAGATATCCATTCTAAGAGGAGGAATTAGGGAGATTTAGGGGAACTAAGACAGATGGGAAAAAGTTCTTTTTTTTAAAGCCTCCTTTTTAGCCTGGTCTAGTGGAACATACCTTTAATCCCAGCAGTTTGCAGGTGGATCTCTGAGAGCTAGAGGCCAGCGTGGTCTACATAGTAAGTTCCAGGCCAGCTGGGACTACAGGGAACCCTGCCTCACCTCCCACCCCCCCAAAAAAACCCAAACAAACACAACAAAAATCAAAGGCTGCTCCTTCTTCCCAGGTCCCCTTCTGACTCCCTGTCAGTGGAGTTTGTGCAAAAGTTACTTTTACCAAGGTCTACGATGACTAATGGGAGGAATTGTTTGGATCATCAACAGGGTTAAAAATTCCCCGGGGAGGGAAAGGGAGTTTGCCCAAGCACAGTGTCCCACGAAAGACCAGCAGGTACTGGGGAAGTTAGGAATCTTTCTCTGTGCTAACCTCTCCCATAGGATACTTTCTGCATGTCCCTCGGCCTCGTCTTGGGCTTCTGTGGTCACTGTGTGTGCCTCTTTGGCTTTTCTACTCACCGCTGCTGATGATCAGGCTTCTGTCCTGCTGCTTATGTGCTCAACTCTGGTGTTTCTGTGCTTGCCTTGACCTCCATTTGGCTTCTGCGCTCCCTGATTGTGCTTCTTTGCCGACCACGTGGGCTCTGGGGGTCACTGAGGGATTTTGTGTTTGCCACTTGAGCTGCTGTGGTCTCTAGGGCAGTGGCTTTGGCTTCTGTGATTGCCTTGGCTCCTGTGGTTGCCATGGTTTCTGTGGGCACAGTGGTCTCCGTGCTCACCAGGTCTTCTGTGTTCTGTGACAGGGCACCCCCCTCCCTGGGGCAGAAGTTCTGAGCCACAGCTTTCCAGCCATCTCTCAAACTCTCTTCTCTCTCTCCCCATCGACCTTATTTCTCTGACTACTTGATCCTACAGAACGGATCTCCCACTCTCACTGACTTGTCAGGCCCCACTTGCTCATCTCATGCTATCTTTCCCCTCTTCCTGCTTGCCTCTTTTCATTCTTCTGGGCTTTGGTCTTCTGCCTCTCTCCAACTTTCAATTCATCATTGCTCCCACCAAACCACCTGGACAGTACATCTCCCCCTCAAACCGGGCAACAAAGGAAGCCATTCATATTCTTTTGTGGATGGTGTGGAATTGTCTTTGGGACACTGAGGTGATGGAAGGGCGATGAGAGCAGCTTTTCTGGATCTCTGGCCCAAGTGGACTGACAGGAGAGGCCCGGGTAGGCATCAGAGTGGGGTCTAAGGTATTGAAAAGGAGAGAGGGCATCAGCAAGAGAGGGGAATCCCAGGCAGGAGATATCCCAAGGGTTTTAGAATGATGTCAAAGTGGTGGGGCAGTCAACTGGAGTCTCCAGCCCTGTGGAGCAGATGGAGATTACCTACCTGGTTTGCAGCTGCCTGGGGTCTGAAGGATGCCAAAGGGAGGGAGGGGGATCAGAAAGAGTTGGGGATGCCTGGAAGAATGGCCAATGGGCAGGAGGAGCCATGTTTCTCTGAAGCAGCTATGGTAACTGAAATGTTACCACTGGACAGCAGAGTGGGTTCTAGAGTACTGCAAAGGGAGAGGGAAGGGTCGGAAAGACAAAGGAATTCCTGGCAGCTGGCAATGTCTGGGTTTCCAGGTGGTGGACAGAGGTAAGGGAAGTCGACCTGAACCTCTGGACTCTTGGATGAGTGGAGAGTTCCTAGTGAGCAGCCAGGTGGGGTCTGGGATTCCATCAAATACTAAGGCAGTCAACAGGAGGCTGAAAACACTGGAGGCTGACAGGGCACTGTGAGCAGCACACCTGGGTCTGCAGGACACAGAGAAGTAATGGAGATTCCCTAGTTAGCTGAATGTCTGAATCTTCAGCATCCCAAAGGAGGGAAGAGGTCAGGAAGAAGTGGGGATCCTTGGCGGGGTTCAGTGGCAGGGATTTGGGTTTGGCTGGAGGGCTCAGGTAGCCTGCCTAGGTCCCTGGAACGTGGAAGGATTTATAGAGGCAATCAGAGAGTCTATTGTGGGCCTCATGGTGGGAAGAGAGAGTGTGTTAGAAAATGTGGGGTACCTTGGCAGTGGGCAGTGTCTGGGATTTGGGGTCTTGGCAGGGAGGTGGGACTGCCTAACTGGACCTCTGGGCCATGAGGGTAATAGGATTGTCCCTGTTGTGCAGGTGTTCACAGTCTGGAGTATACCAATTTGTGCAAGTTGGTGTCAGAAGCAGTTAGGAATACCTGAAAGGATGGCAAGGGGCATCGCAGACTACCTGACTCACGATTACCTACTGAGTAGTCAGCTGGTGTCTGGTGCATCCCAAGGGAGGTAATGGGTCAGGGGGAGAAAGAGAGCCCTAGCAGGATGGCACAGGAGTGATAACATCTTACCTGAGTATCCTAATCCTTTCCTCAACTGAAAAGTTCCTGATGTTTTCCAGGTGGGGCCAGGTCTATTCAGAAGGGAAGACAGGGCTCAGAAAGAGGCAGGTGAGGAGCTATGCCAGTGGAAGGCAAAACCACTTTGGTTGTGACGGCAGGGAGGAGAGAATACTACCTGTGTCTGGGCTTTGGGTCATCTGGAAAGTACTGTGGGGGTGATGTGGGTTCTGGTGTATTCCAAATGGAGGACGGGTGTAAAGAAGGGATGGGGATCATCCATACCTGGTGGTGATTTTGCTATGGGATAATCGTAGGGAAGTGCTCTCCAGTTCTCTGACCCAGGACTGTACAGTCCATTGTCTGCAGTTTTCCAAAAGGAGGGAGGAATATTAGGAACAGGTGGAGATCCGTGGCAGGATTGCAGCAAGTTCCCTGGAAATCTGATGACTAGGAACTGCATGTTCTCTTTTATGGACTCTTAAAGGCTTTAAAGCTTCTTTGGTATGCATTCTCCAACCTGTCTTGTCTCTCCTACAGCCCTGCTTCCTTCCCTGGCTACTCTGCAACAGTTTATCCGCTTCACCTTCTGCTGCCAACATTCAGCTGTTTTGCTTGACCTGCTGGCTTCCACTGGGATGCTCCTGTCTTCATGCTCTGCTGCTGCTTTGTGTTACCAGCTCAGCCTGCACCACTAAATTGAGGTAAGAGGAGACAACTGGAGAAAAGTCATTCATCGGTTTCGATGTTATAACATTATAAGAAACAGCATTATGAGAGTTTCTCCCAGCCAATTCTTTAGTGAGAGGGAGAAACCTATTTATTTAGTCAGACATGTTAAGACTTGTGTTTTGTACCTTAGAGCCTTTCATCTAAGGATCAATGACAGTTCCTTTTCTCAACCGCCAGAGGGCAAGCTTCCCCTGTGGTCTAGGTAGAAATGTCTGCATTTCTAAGGTTCAGGAAGGCTTGTGCTAGCAAATCAAGTGGTGTAAACACAAACAACCCTGGAGGCTGCTCAGCTTTCAGGATCAAGTAAAATCAGCTGGCACTATCTTAGACTTTCCTCAATGAATTCCTGAACAGTTCCAGAGTTCTGCTGCTAACAGAAGGGTAGTCCAGCTGGCTGTGTGACTCACAGTCCTTTTGGTTAAAACAGCAAGGAGAGTCTAACATATGACAGTCCAGGAGTCAAATTGCCCCACCTCCTATTGTCTTTGTTTATTTACAAGAAAGTAAACATGAAATGGAGTGCTCAGAATAAAAACTTGAAAATTTGACATTGATACTGATAGTGATTTTAACAGCGTTTGACACTTGTCCAGTGCCCAAAGTTCAGGTCAGCCGCTCTCATCTCCCTGAGATACAAGTTGTTTGAGGAACCCTCCTGAGGATCATTAGAGTCCCTTCGTGAAAGAATCTGACACAACTATATGTCGGTGCTTCAATATGTTTTGAAAATAGTAAGGGAAAAATTTACCCCCAGGAAATTTTCCTCCAGGCCACATTCATTGTTGGTTTAGCTCTGCAATGCAGATACTTGTAAATCTAAGTAGCATGTAAGACTCCAAATAGATTCCTTCTTAAGGGTATTTCTCACATAATGGCAGAATCCTAGTGAGGGAATCAGTGCTACGCAACCACAAGGTCTCCCCAGTAAGTACAACCTCTGATCTTGAGTTACCACAAAATTCCAGGACTCCCACGTTTGCTGGGATGATCTTATGAAATAATTGTATGTTCAGTGATTTTGAAGAGAACATAAATGGTTCACATCATGGAGCTGTGCACCCAGCAGTTGGTGCGCAATCACAATTAGAATGTTTTGAATTATCCGATTTGATGTTTTGTTAATCAGAAAATCAGCACTACAGCAGGCAGTCTAATTCAGTGTGCTTCAGATCACTTCTGAATCAGCTGGAGGGGAGCGGGTTAAAGCAGAGATCAAAGGGTTCCGACACGTCTTTGAGTTGTGGGAGTGGCTCCCAAATTCAGACTTCTAGTAGATAACTTCTAGAAGATGCTACTATTACTGTTCTCAGATGGCAACAGAGTGGAGCTCTCTAAGGGCAATGGGATTCTTGCTTTATTCAGTGTCATGAGAAATGTCACAGGACCCTATGAGTGTAGACCTGAAACCCAGGGTGTACCGACTGAGGTGACACAGGCTACCTGGAAGTTATCTGGAAGTAACTTCTACTCCTTCATGGCTGCAACTGCCTAACACACAGGGCTAGAGCCAGGCCAGTCAGTCCCTCTTGCATTCAAAACCCAGACCCACCACCATGGACACCTAGACTGGCCTTGGGAATTTCCTCTAGTCCAAGTACATGCAGCAAGGCCCAGCCTAGCAATAAAAATGAATGGAAGGACTTCAACTCTCCAGAGAGTGTCAAGGTTTCCACCTGTGTCAGAGAAACAGAAAACATCTCTGGCTCAGGCTCAGTAAACACATGAGAGTTGGGGACTCTTTACTGTGTGACCTGTGCTGGTGCAGGAATTCGGGCCATGTGTATGCTAGCACGTGCTCTTCCACTGATCCACACTCATTTCCTTGGTGGGGACTTATTTAATACAGGTTGTAGCAAGCAAAGCTCATAGACAAACTAAGGCCTCTACAAAGTAGCAGGTTCCCTTTCTTTGATGACGTCCCCCGTGCATTTATTGTTTGCTTCAGATGGCCTGGATGTGCATTTCATATCTCCCCAACTCATCTCCAACCAGGTACAAACACCATCCTCTCCTACTTTGCAGCCTCTATCCCGCCTGCACACAATCTTGGGTGACCAAGGGCAAATACGTCCATCCACACAAGAGTTCTTTTTCCCCAACATCACTAGTAATAATAGAAGATGCTCAACTTGTCTTTCCAATACCTCATTCACTAGCCTCATTGTAACCACAGTCAAGAAAATGCAGTTCTTGATAAGTGGATCTCTGAAATATCAGCACAAGAGGTTTTGGTTGAGTCTTTTGGTTTTCTAGAAAGATACAGAAGTTAATTTCCACCTTGTGGTCATGGGTACAAGTAGAAAACTCCACAGATAGGAGAGAAGCAGCTCAGAGCTCTGCTCCAAGTTTAGTTCCCATCTCATAGGGTGACTGGCCCTGTTCTGACTCCACAGGGACCAGACATGGTTGGTGGAGAAGATGCCTGGGAGGCCTGTTCAGAATCAAGATCAGGAATCTCACTAATTATTTAATGTAGCTATTTCACTTCCTCTTCACATTGTTTAAAAAATAAATCTTATAATGTGGGGTCATCCACTGGAGCCTGTTCAACATACTAAGAGTCTTACTGTTAAACATGTCTGAATCTTACCTCCCAGCAATCATGGATTTCCAGTAGTTCTTCAGGCAGTTTTGGGGTTTCTTACCCAATTCCTCATGTCTCTGCTGGAGTTTTGTCTGTCTTGAGCTCATGTGGGACTTGTTTGTGCTGTCACAATTGCTGTGAGTTCATATGAGTAACTTTCCAGGTGTCTGGAAAATTCTTTTTCCTTGTGATTATCACCTCTTCTGGTTGAAATGATCCTTCTGCCCCACATTCACATAAATAATGGTGTCTTTGTATAAATATTTTTTTATGTGCCTGCATGTATGTAAGTACACCCATGTTGTGAAATAGCCGAAGAGGTCAGAAGAGAGCATCAGATTCCCCCAGCTGGAGTTGTGGATGGTTGTCAGCCACCATTGGATGCTAGAAACCAAAGCCAGGACTTCTGCAAGTGTGGCGCAGTGCTCCTAACTTCTGAGCCAGCTCTTCAGTCCCTGGTGTCATTTGATATACAGAAACCTTTTAGTTTCATGAGGTCCCATTTGATATACAGAAGCCTTTTAGTTTCATGAGGTCCCATTTGTCAATTTTTGAACCTAATGATGAGCTACAGAAGTTTGTTTCAGAACATCCTTTCTTATGCCTTATTCCTTATTTTCTCCTCTGTCAGAGTCAATGAATCCTATCTTGTGTTTCAGTTCTTGATTCTTTTGGAGTTGAGTTTTGTGTATGGTGAGAGATAGGAATCTAATTTCTTTCTTGTGCTTGCTGCTGTCCAGTTTCACAGAACCATATGTCAAGTGTGGTGTCCTTTCTCCCATGTTTATTTGTTTTCTTTTGTCAAAAATAGGAGGCTATAAATGCGTGGATTTAAATCAGTGTCCTTCATTCTATTCCATTGACAGGTGTGTTTGTTTTTATTCCAATCCCTTGTTATGCATTTTTTTGGTCTTTTTTTTTGAGACAGCGTCTCTCTGTATCCCCACCTGGTCTGGAACTCACTATGTAGATCAGGCTGGCCTTGGCTCACACAGATCTGCCTGCCTCTGCCTCCAGAGTGCTGAGATAAAGGTGTGTGCTACCACACTCAGCCCCATATTGTTTTTATTACTGTAGTGCTGTAGTACAATTTGATATCAGAAATGGTAATGCCTCTACTATCTTTTGTTGTTCAGGATTGTTTTGGCAATCCTGGTTGTGTGTGTGTGTTTCTAGTTGAAATTTGAGATGAATTTTTCAATTTCTGTGAAGAACTGTGTTAGAATTTTATTGGGTATTGCATTCAGCTTATAGATTGTTTTCGGTAAGATGACCATTTTCACAGTATTAATTATACTAATCCTCTATAATGAGATGTCTTTCCATTTTCTAATATCTTCTTCAGAGTCTTAGAATTTTTATTATACAAGTCTATTTCTTCCTTGGTTAGATTCATTCCAGGATATTTTATAGTTTCTGAGGCTACTGTGATTGGAATCATATCCCTGATTTTTTTCCTCAGTATTTTAAGTGCTGGTATGTAGAAAAGCTATTGGTTTTTGTATGTTAATTTTATATCGTGCTAATTTTCCGAGTGTGTTTGTTAGCTCTCCGTCCTTTCTGGAGTCTTAAAGGTCTTCTATCTATAGAATCATACTCTCTACCAAAAGGGTGCTTTGACTTCGTCCTTTCCAATTTGCTCCTTTTTCTCTCCTTTTGTCTTACTGCGGGAGCCAAGACTTCAAGTACTGTATTCAACAGGATGGAGAGAGTGGATATCCTTATCTCGTTCATGATTTTATTGAGAATGCTTTGAGTCTTACTCTGCGTGATGTTGGCTGTGTGCTTGCTCTATAGTGCCTTTATTATGCTGAGATATGTCCCTAGAACCCCTAGATTCTTCATGACTTTTATTGTGAATGGATGTTGACTTTTCCCAAATGCCTGTTTCAAGGCCCGTTGTGTTAAGCTAGTGCTTAATGTTCCCCACAATGTTCCTCAGTGCAGTTCTTCCACTGGTGTCTAGTCAGCCCACTCAGAGCCCCTCCCCCTAAGAAAATCAGCTCATCTTCACCCAGCAGTAAGAATTCTTTGACTAAGATTGAGGTCTGCTACCCAATGGACTGGGTATGTAGCCTTCTGCTATACTTAAGGATTCATGTAGCGATATTATATGTGAGATTTGTCAGTAGCTTTTTGGACTAATATGATTCCCTTGATTTTTTTTACACTAACTGGATATTACTTATCTCTCCTGTCTTTCTCTCCCTGTCTAACCCTTCCTCCATTTAAAGTATCCCCATTCCTCCTTTGATAATACCTGTTTCCTATGGCCCGTCTCTCTTGAGCTCTGTCTTCCTCTTTATCCCCATAGTTCCTTGGATAACCCTCTCCTTCACCATTCCATTTAAGTACCCCTATTTTATCTATTTCTCCTTTAGTAACTGCTGTCTCCTACTATTCTATCTCAGGTTTCTTCTTATCCTTTATCTCCATGGTTGCTTTCCATTTTCTGTGTTCCTGCAGTTTCATCAGGGTATATACTCACCTATAAGAATTTTGTGTTAGGAATCACAAATGAGGGAGAACATAGGTTATTTGTTTTTCTGAGTTTGTGTTACTTCACTTTGTATAACTATTTCTAGTTTCATCCATTTACCTGCAAAATTCATAATTTCATCTTTCTTTACCATTGAGCGAACTTCATTGAGTAAATGTACCACATTTTCAATATCCACTCATCAGTTGAAGGACACTTTGGTTGCTCCCATCTCTTAGCTATTATCAGAAGAAGAACAACAAACATAGATGTTCAAGTATTTCTGCAATAGGATGAGTCCTTTGGATATATGCCAAGGAGTGGTATAACTGGGTGGTATGGTAGGTTCATTTTTACTTAATTTTTTTGAGATTTTGTACATTTGTACGGTTCTTAATCAAATTTAGACCCTCCTTCCTGTGACCACGCCCATACATTTAGTTTTCAAAGGTTTCTCCGTACTCCTTTCCTTAGGGGTTGCACAAGTTTGCAACCCCACAAGCAGTGAATGAATAATCCCCTTTGTCCACATGCTCTCCAACATTTGGTATCACTTATTCTCCTGATCTTAGCCAATCTGACTGGGGAAGATGCAATCTTAAGGTGGTTTTAATTTGTATTCCCTTAATGATTATTTACTTACTGATGATTGCTTGTGTTTCTTAGCCGCCTTTATTTCCTCTTTTGAGAAATCTCTGTTCAGATCCATAGTCCAATATTAATTGGGTCATTTGTTTTCTTGATTTTTTTTGAGCTCTTTATGTATTCCGGATATCAGACGTCTGCTAAATTTGTCACTAGTGAAGATTTCCTCTCACTCTGTGGGTTTTCTCTTCTTTTCCTTGGTTAGTTTTTGCTGTACAGAATCCTTTTAATTTAATCAGGTCCAACTTGTTGACTGTTGACCTTAATTCCTGAGAGACTGATGTCTGATTTAGAAAGTCCTTCCCTACAACTAGGATACTGCCCATGTTTTCTTCTAAGAGTTTCCAAATGTCAGGTTTCAAATTGAGGTCTTTGATCCATTCGGGATCAAAGGTTAAGATAAGGGTCTAGTTTCATTTCTCTACAGGTGGACATTCAGTTTTGCCAGCATCATGTGTTGAAGATGCTGTCTTTTCTTCATTGTATGTTGCTGGCACCTTTGTCAAATTGGATGAAATTGGGTGTACCCGTGCTTTGGTCTTCAATCATGTTCCATTCATCTATGGGCCTATTTTTGTGCCAGTACTATGCTGTTTTTATGACTGCTGCTCTGAAACATAGATCTGGTATATCAGTCACTCCAGCAGGCTCTTTGTGCTTGGATTGCTTTGGCTATCTGTTTTTTGGTTCTTGTTGTTGTTTGTTTTGTGTGTGTGTGTGTGTGTGTGTGTGTGTGTGTGTGTGTGTGTGTGTGTTTCTATATGAATTTTAAGATTATTTCCCCAATTATGTGAAGAATGTCATGGGGTTTTTTATTGGAATTGCATTGAATCTATGTAGATTTGGGGAGAATGATTATTTTTACAATGTTAATTCTAATACATGAGCATGGGAAGTCCTTCTGTCTTCTCATGTCTTTGCTAATCACTTTTTAAAGATTAAAAGTTTTCATTGTGGACATATTTGGTGTCTTTGGTCAGGTTTATCCTGAGATATTTATTTTTTAGGCTATTGTGTTTGGGAGGCTTTCCGTGTACTTTTTCTCCATTTGCTTGCTATTGGTATATAGAAAAATTACTGTTTCTTATAGATTAATTTTGCTACATGCCACGTTACTGAAAGTGTCAAACATTCCTGGGCATTTTGTGGTGAAATATTTGGGATCTCCTAGATATAGCATCTTATCATCTGCAAAAAGGGATAGTTTTACCTGCTTTTTTTCCAGTTAGTATTTTAATTTCCATCTCTTGTCTTATTGCTCTAGCAAGAGTTTCATGCCTTGTATTAAAATGGAGCTGTGTTAAAAAATCGTTACCTGTTTTTTTATTTCATTGGGAATGCTTCCCATTTTTTCCACTTAGAATGATGTTATGTGTTTTTTGTATATATCTTTGATGATGAGATATGCTCTCTCCAGTCCAATTTTCTCTAAGACTTTTATCATAAATACATGTCGAATTTTGTCAAAGGCCTTTTCTGCATCTGTTGAGATGACCATGTGATTTTCATCTTTGAATCCATTTATATCCTTTATGACATTTATTGACTTACATAAATCAAACCATCGCTTCATCTCTGGAATAAAGCCAAATTGATCATGGTGGTTGATCTTTTTGATGTGAGTTTGTATGTACTTTGCAAGTATTTTGTTGAGAATTTTTGCATCTATGCTCATTATGAATATGGATTCATAGTTTTCTTTATTGATTGTATCTTTAGTGGTTTTGGTATTAGGATGATGCTGATTTCATAGAAGGAATTTGGGGGTTTTCCCTCTGTTTCTATCCTTTTGAATAATTTAAGTAGTATTGGTTGTAGATCTTCTTTAAGTATCTTCTAGAATTCTGCTATGAATCCACCTGGGCCTGGGAATTTTTGGTCAGGAGGTTTTGTGTTAATGTTTCAATTGCTATTTTCAATTGCCTATTTAAGGTGTTGATCTCGTCTTGGTGTAGTTTTGGTGATTCTCATGATTTTAGAGATCTATCCATTCCTTGTAGGTTTTCAAATTTAATAAGAGTATAGGTTTTTAAAGTATTCCCTTATAATCTAAAAATTTTTGTTGTCTGTTGTGATGTCTCCCCTTTCCTGTCTGATTTTGTTGATTTGGAGTTGTTCTTTCTTTTGGCTAATTGAGCCTAAGGTCTGTCTATCTTCTTCATCTTGGATTCATTGATTCTTTGTATTCTTTCCCTTGATTCTACTTCATTAATTTCTGTTCTGATTTTTGTTATTTTTTCTTGTCTGCTGGATTTGGGTTTCCTTTGTTTCACCTTCCCAGAGTCTTGAGTAATAATGATATTTATTTGTACTCTCTGATTTTTAAATATAGACTCTTAGAACCATAAAGGCCCCTCTTAGTACTGCAAAGTGTCCCCGAATTTCTGTTGTGTTGTATTGTCCATTTTGTTTAGTTCCAAGAAGACTTTATTTCTTTGTTAATTTCTTCTTTCACCCATTCATCATTCAGGAGTGTGTTTAATCTCTATGAGTTTGAGTAGTTACCAGAACGTCTTTTGGTGTTGATTTTCAGCTTTATTGCATTATGGTCTCATAGCATTATTTTAATTTTTTGTATTTTTTCTGAGTTGTTTTGTGCCCCTGTATGTGGTCAGTTTTAGAGAAAGTTCCATGAAGTCTTGAATATAATGTGTATTCTTTGGTGCTTGAGTGGAATATTTGGTAGATGTCTGTTAGGTCCATTTGATGTATTGTGTCATTTAATTTAGACGTCTCGTTATTCTTTGTCCAATAGACTTGTCTAATGGAGACAGTGGGGTGTTGAAGTTCCCTACTATTACTTAGTTGGGGTTAATATGCGTTTTAAAGTCCTTTTTATGAAACTGGGTACAGCAGAGTTTGTTGTACCCAATTTGTGTCTTAAAGTTCATGATAGTAATATATTTGCATTAAGGAATAACAATATGGTCAATTGTTCCTTTGATCAGAATGAAGTGACTGTCTTTTATCTGTTCTGATGATTTTAGTTTGAAGTCTGTTTTGGCAGATTTTAGCATTTTATCTCTGCTTATTTCTTAGTTCACTTTGCTTTGCAATTTTTTTCCATCCTTGCACGTTAAAGGGAGTGCCCGTCCTTGAAGGTGACATGGGTTTCTTGTAGACAACGAAAAGATGGACTTTATTTCTTATTCTATTCAACTAGCTTGTGTGTTTTGATTTGGGAGTTCAGCCTATTGATATTTAAAGTTATTAATGAAAGATGTATATTGGTTCCCATCATTTAAATTTCTGTTTGCACTCTTAGTCTAACTTTGTGTTTCCACAGTCATATCTTCATTTAGTTTCTTTTTGTTGACCCTTGGGTCAGCTTCTGTTTCTGTCTTCTTTTCCTTTTTTTCTTTGTATTGATTCAAAGTTCTTTGAAGGGCTGGTTTTGTGGACATCAGTTCTTTCAGCCCATTCATGTTGTAGAAGATTTTCTTTCCCTTTCAACTATCATAGACATTTTCCTGGGAAAAGTATTCTAGGTTAGCATCTGTGGTCATTTATAACTGGGAATACTTTGGTCCAGGCTTTCATAGTTTGCACTGTGAAGTCATTTGTAATTCTGATGTGTTTTCCTTTATATGTGACCTGTTTTTCTTTTGTAGTTTTCAGTATTCTATCTCTGTTCTATACATTTGGTGTTTTTACTTTGATATTTTGTGAGGAATTACTTTTCTGGTCCTGTCTATTTGTTAATCTATATGCTTCTTGTATTTCTTGTATTTGTATGGACATCTTTCCTTAATTTTCAAATTTTTCTTCTACAATCCTGTTGAATATCTGGTCAATACCATTAACCGGAGATTCATCCTCTATGCCTATGATGGATAAATTTGGTTTTCGTTTTTTTTTTTTTTTCTTGTGTCCCACATTTTCTGTATATTCTATTCCTGTGTTTTTAAAAAACAATTCATAATCTTTGCTTGAGCAGTCTAATTCTTCAACTTTGTCTTCCAGTCTTGATATTCTGTAGTCCATTCCAGTTCTTCACGTTCATCATTCATTCTTGATATTATGTTATTGATTCACAGCTGGATAAGGTTCATGCTAAACTCTCTCTCTAGGTACCTTTCATAGCACATTTTAACAACTTGAAATCTAGACAGAAAATATGAGGCTTTGAAATCAGCACCAAATTGAATTGTTTTTCTTACAATTTCATATATGTATTGTCTTCAACATTACAGTCGTACTGAGCATAAGCAAGGGCAGGGCATAGAAGGCATTATTTAGGGTCTATGTAAACCCTGGTCAACAGCTTCAAAACAGTGAATCCATTCCTGACCGTGGGCTTTTACTTTAAAATCCTATGTCTTCTAGTAGTGGCAACGGTCCCTGTTATAAAGTAATTACTTTTAATATATTATTACTATCATTAATATTATTTTGCATACATTAGGTAGTATCTATTGCAGTAGATTTTCATATAGAAAATATGAGGTTTCCAATAGAAAGTCCTTTCCTATTCCTATGTCTTGGAGGGTAATGCCTATGTTTTTTTCTTCAAGCAACTTTGGAGTTTCAGGTTTCATATTGGGCTGTTTGGTCAAGTTGGAGTTGACTTTTGTGCAGGGTGAAAGTTAGGGGTCCAATTTCATTCTTTTCCAGGTGGAGATCCAGTTTTGACAGTGCTATTTGTCGAAGATGATGTCTTTCTTCCATTGTGGGTTCTTGGCACCTTCATTAATTCCAGGTTTCTGAATCGCATGTGCTCATGTTTAGGTCTTCTACTGTGTTTCATTGATCTATGTGTCTCTCTTTGTGACAGTTCGAAGCTGTTTTTATGAGTATATTTCTGTGATAAAATCTAAGAACTGGTGTGGTGGTCTCCTCCCCATTGTTCTTTTTGCCCCAGATTGCTTTGTCTATCTGGGGTCTTTTGTGATTCCATAGAATTTTAGGATGGATTTTCTAGCTCTGTGAAGAATGTCCTGTGTATTTTGATTGACATTGAATTGAATCTGTAGATTGCTTTTGTTAAGATGTTCATTTACACAATATTGATGCTACCAATCCATGAGCATGATTGGGATTTCCACTTCCTAGTGTCTTCCTCTATTCCTTTCTGTAAAGGTTTGAAAATATCATTGTAGAGATATGTACTGTCTTTGATTAGATTCATTCCTAAATATTTTTTTCAGGTTATTGCGAACGGAAGGCACTTCTTGATTGCTCTTTGATTGGTTGTACTCCTTGATTGCTTTTTTTGATTGATTGAATGTTCATTTTTAATCTGTCCAAAACATATTTCTGGTCGAATTTTGGAGATTTCTTATATAGAATATCATATTTTCTGCAAGTAGAGATAAGTTGACCTCTTCTTTTCCAATTAGTACTCCTTTAATTTGCTTCTGTTATTGATCTTACAAGAATTTCAAGCACTATATTGAATTGAATGGAGATAGGAGGTAGCCCAGTCAGGTCCTTGATTTTAATAAAAATCTTCCCTGTTTTTCTTCATCTAGAATGATGTTGGCTATGGGTTTGCTGTATACTGCTTTAATTATGTGGAGATATGTTGCCTCCCAACCAGTTCGTTCTAGCACTTTTAAAAGAATACATGTTGGATTTTGTCAAATGCCCTCTCTGCATCTACTGAGATGACCATGTGGGTTTTGTTTCTAAGTCCATATTTTATCATACTTATTGACTTATAAGTCTTGAATGATCCCTGCATCTCTGCCTACTTAATCATGGTACATAATGTTTTTGATGTGTATGTGATTTGCGAGTATTCTGTTGAGTAATTTGGATCTATGTTTTTTTAAGGATATGGGCCTATAGTTTTCTTTTGTGGCTGTACATTTACATGGTTTTGGTAGTAGTGTGCTACTGGCTTCATAGAAAGAGACTGGAAGTTCTCCTTCTGTTTCTATCTTTTTGAACAATTTGAGCAATGTTGGCTGTAGATCTTTAAATATCTGGTAGAATTCTACTGTGAATCCATCTGGGACTGGGCAATTTTAGTCATAAAATTTTTTTGTTCCTCTTGGACCCTGATAAAGTATTGTGGTTGACATCCATGTTCATGTAGCTGGGAAATACTTTTCTCTGGGATCTTCTGCTTGTCATAGTTACACTAAGTGTCAGCTGTAATTTTGAAGGGTTTTTCCTTTCTATGTGCCTTGTTTTTCTCTAGCATCTTTCAGTACTTTCTCTTTGTTCTGTATGTTAATGATTTTACTATGAAATGCCACCTACAGATTTGGTTCTGGTCATATCTAATTGGTGTTCTATGTACTTTTAAAAGACTTTCCTTAATTTAAGGCAGGTTTCATTCTTCTACAATTCTTTTAAAGATTTGCTCAATGGCATCAGCCTGAGATTCTTGTTCTTCCTGTATGCTGTAATTCTTAGATTTGGTCTTCTGATGTTGTCCCACTTTTTCTGAGTATTCCATTCCTCTGTTTTTAGAAAAAAATTTACATAACCTTGCTTGAGGAGTCCAAATCTTCAATTTTTTCATCCAGTCACGATATTCTGTTTTCTGTTTCTTTCTCTCTCCTCCCGAGACTTTCTGCTGTTGTTTCCAATGGACTTGGTGAGATTTTCAATCCCATGTTCATTACTCTTTGCTTTTTCTTCACTATTTCTATATCTTTAGTGAATTCAATTTTCAAGTCATGAATTAGATTTGATATTTTATTAAGACACACATTTGTGTATTCAAGGACTCCATCACAATCTTATGCCTTTTCTCTTTGAGTTCTTTCATTTGATTGTCTGTGTTTTATTTATGTTCTTTGAATTTGTTTATAATTGTTCTTTTAAATTCTCCATCCTGGGGTTCCTCGGGGTATTTCTCCTTGAAATGCACTTCTGTAGGACTAGTGGGTTTTGTTGGGGACATATTGTCTTGGTTTTCTTATTATTTGCATATCTGCTCTCTAGTTTGGGCATTTGGATGTTCTTTGTTGGTTATCTGTCTGGTAGGAACTTCTGCTCTGATTTTGTTCAGTTTAGTATTGGTTCTGTTTATATTGTTTATGTATCTTTATTTTTTTTGTTTAAGAATGAACAATAAATTTGAGTGCATTTCAGGTTCTTGCAGGTTAGTACACTGGCCTGTGTGGCCAGTAGAACAGGGTAGTAGGTAGGCTGGTCAGGTTAGTGATTAGGGCTGGTCTGTGTCAGATACATCAGAAGCCAGTGTAGTCTCTGCTAGGTAGTTTACCTACTCTTGGTTAGGAAGGTAATCCAGCAGTCTGAGGGAGAGAAACTGAACTGTGCCTGGGGGCAGGGCTGGCATGGGACACAGTGGGTATAGACCAGTTAAATAGAATTGAGATGCAGTGTGTGGGATCAGACTTACCAGAATCCTAGGTAGGCACGTCTGTCCAGCTGTTCATAGGCCTGGGGAAGACTGGGGTAAGGAAACCACCTGAGGAAGGACTTAAGTTCGATCCTTGGCTATTTAGCTAGTCTGGGTTAGGAAACTATTCCAAAGATTTTGGGGTGGAGGAACTAGAGTTTGGCTGTGGGATGGAGTGTCAGTGGTCAAGGTTGGGGTGGTGCAGAGGAATGGAATAGAGATTTGGTGGGCAATATCTGACTTACCTGAATCTTGGGGAAATGGGGACAGGGGAACTGCATGAGAAGGGTTTAGGGATCTATGCTAAACTCTTTAGCTAGTCTTGGTAATAAATCTAGTTCAGAGATCTAGCGGGGAGGAACTGGAGCTTGGCTGACAGGCAGGGGTGTCATAGGTAGGCTGTGGGTGCACCAGAGGAATGGAATAGAGACCAACGTTGGTTTACCTTACTCAGGATCATTTTTCTATTTTCATCCATTTACCTGAAAATTTCCCATTTTCATTTTTTATTAATGAATGTTATTCTATTTTGTTTACTTATCACGGCTTCCTTATCATTTCATTACTTGATGAAAAACTAGGTTTTTTGAAACTTCCCGTCTAATATGAAACTGTAGCAATGAACTTGGATGGACTTCTGTAATAGGATGTAGAATATCTTGGATAAATGCCAAGGGTTGTATGGCTGGATCATATGATTGATTAATTTCTTCCATTTGGGGGAATCTTCGCATGATTTCCATAGCGGCTGCACCAATGTCTTCTTCTACCAGCACTGTAGAAGAGTTCCCTTTCTCCACACCCTCACTAGCTTTTGTCATTTCTCGTTTTCTCTATCTTAGCTCTTCTGGGTGGAGAGAGATGAAACCTCAGTCGTGGTTCTTACTTTGTGTCACTGGCGACCCCTCGGAGGTACTGAGCATTTCGCATGTCTCTTCCTGTCATTTGCTTTTCATATTCTGTGAACTCCCTGTTCAGCTTCTTCTCCCATTTTTATTTTGTTATTTTATATTTAATTTTATTTTCCTTATGTACGAGCTATGTATGTTTATTTACTTCCATGACCTTGGAGGCTGAGAATTTCAATAGTGTTATGGAAGAATGCCACGGCCTCCATGGCATGGTATCATATAATAACAAAACTGAAAGTATGCATGTTGGCGACAAAGAGAAATGAATAAGGCTTAAGCTAATTGACCTCCTTGAAAAATCAGAAACCAAACCCAAAGTAACTGATGTAATCCTGCAGTAGTGACCAGAGCCACCATGCCTAATCCACTCTCGAATGAAACCTTGCCACGCTGTCACAATAACGATGCAGTTTCAGCGTAAGTTTTGGAAGGAATATTCAAAGCATAGCAAGGTCAGCTTAGTAAAATACAGGCATTACAAACACTTGTTGGAGAGATCCCAGTAGATTTTATGGACCATGGTATGTGGAACTAGACATCCCCAAGCATGTGTCATCAGTATAGATTTTGGAGGAGTTCCATTATGGAATGGATATTGGAGAGAGGTAGCTTAGCATAAAGACCAAGATACCTTTCAGTCGATCAGAATTTAGTAGTTCTCAGGATCAAATATTTAGAATTCTGAACGCTTTCACGGACATAGAGGAGAGAGAAAGTTGCTGGTCTTTCTGTGGGTTTTGTTTATCCTTTTTTTTTTAAGTTCTTTGTGTATTCAAGAAACAAATCCTCTTTCAGATTTATATTCGGTAAGTTTTTCCCATTCATTGCCTATTCACACGAATAGTGTCTGTGATTGTCCAGATTTTAAGTTTCATGAGGTCCCACTTGTTGGTTATTGGATTTAAAGATGGTACTATAGATTTCAGTTGAGAAACTTCTTTCCTTTGTCTATAACTGTATTCCCTGCTGCTTATTTCATTTTATGGAAAAACTTGAGGATTATTGGTATTAGTTTGTTTTTTGAAAGTTTTATTGAAATCTATGTTGTATCCATATGATTCTGGGCTCCTTTTAGGTGGGGGTTTTAATTACTGCATGTATGTCACTAGCTCCTATGAGTGCATTTAAATCTTTTATGTCATTATGATTTGCCTTCAGTAGACCATACTTATCTAGGATTTTATCCAATTTTTTAGATTTCCCATTTTTGTGGGATATATATTTTTTAAATGTGGTTTTGGGCTAGCAAAATCCCCTCATGGTTAAGAGCATTAGCTACTCTTCCAGAGGGTTGAGGTTAGATTCCCAGTACCACTGTGGCATCTACCCACCTGTCCTTAACGCCAGTTTCAGGACTGGAAAAGCCTCTTTCTGGCCCACACTAGACAAGGCACACACATGGTGCATTTACTTACATGTATCA
Organism: Eospalax fontanierii; assembly: GCA_035773235.1. Lineage (NCBI taxonomy): Eukaryota > Metazoa > Chordata > Mammalia > Rodentia > Spalacidae > Eospalax > Eospalax fontanierii. The sequence goes on along the minus strand of CM069532.1, from coordinate 82,523,901 downwards.
CATACCTAAAATAAAAATAAATAAAGTATGCCTTTATGATTTTCTGTATTTCCTCACAGTCTGTTTTAATGTTTCACTTTTCATCTCTGAGTTTATTATCAATTCTCTCCAGCTTTGTTTTGGTTAATTTATCTAAATATTTTTCAATTTTGTTAATGTTTTCAGAGAACCTAGTCTTTTTTTTTCTTTACTTGATTCTTTGTATTTATTCCTTTATTTGTACTGTCTGAATTTCAGGCATTTTTCTATTTATTTCTTCTCGTCTTGTATTCTTAATTATTGTTTGTTCTAGGGTTTTTGAGACTTTCAGGTGCATTCTTCCTTCCATTTGATGAAGTATTTCTAATTTTCTGGTGGACACTTCATGCTTGGATGGCCCTTAGGACTGCCTTCATTGTATCTTGTATATTTGGTATGTTGCATTTTGATTTTCATTTGAATTTCCCTTTTGATGCAACTTTCATTCATTAGTGTGTTGTTTAACTTCCATGAGTTGGTGTACTTTTTCTTGCTATGTTTTTTATAGTCTAGCCTTTTCCTTTGTGGTTACATAGAGTACTAGATGTTTTTTTCCATTTTCCTCTATTTGTATAATCTTGCTTTTTGTCTTAATATGTTGGTAATTTATCTCTAGTTTTTTTTTTCTGTGGATCTGTCTTTTGGTGCCAGTATGGTATTATAGTCAGACACTCTTCCTGTGTTGGAATCATTACGTGATTTAGATTAGATGGAGTTTCATTTATGAAATAGCATCCACTGTATGTGGTGCATAGATTTTCAAAACTGTTATATCTTTTGTTGATATGTTTAATGACTCTGAAGTGGCCTTCCCTATATCTTCTGACCACTTTTGGTGTGAATTCTAATTTCTTAGATATTAGAATAGTTGCACCAGCTTGTTTCTTGTTTGTTAGTTCTGTTTGCTTGGAATAGGTCTTCCTATTCTTTTATCCTAAGGTGATATCCAGCATTGATAGTGAGATGTGTTTTCTGGAGACAGGAAATCAATGGATTCTGTTGACTCTTCCAGTTTATTAGTGTGTGTCTTTTTTATTGAGAAGTATACATAGTGTGAACATGGCTACATCTCCAAAATCAACATACAGTTTTAATTAGCTTCCCTGCAAATTTCCATTGCATTTTTCAAGGAGTGGAAAACACATTTCTAACATTCATTTGACAGCCAAAAATATCCCACAAGCATAAGAAATCCTGAATAGAACAAGAATGCTGGAGGAATCAACATACTTGATATCAAGTTCTGATTCAGAGCCATAATGAGAAAAATATCATAGTACTGAAACAAAACAGATATGTCCTTGAATGGACCTCAACTGAAGTTTTATTTATATATCTATGCGTATATGGCCACCCAATCTTTCAGAGGAAAGCTCATAATACTGTGTAGAAAGGCCAGATTGTTCAAGAAATCCTGCTTGGAAAATCGATATCCACAAGCAGTAGAAAGAAGCTGGATTCCTGTCTATCATCCTGCTGTCAATGACAAATATATGAGAGACCTAAGTGTAATGCCTGGAATTCTGAAACTATTACAGGGAAAATGAAAACAGTTCATGGATTGACAGGGAAGGAATGAGAAGAATCCAGTCCGTCAAGAACTGGCAACAACGAACAGTGTGATGGCAGCACAGTCAAACAGCTTCTGACCGCAAAGGGATCAGCCAGGTAAAGGCCCAGCCAAGGGAATATGACAGAAACCTTTGATAGATGCATCTGAGGATTACAGTGTGGCTTTACACGAAGTACAATAGAAGGTAGAGCACCCAGTTTGTAAATGAAAAGCAGGTGTCATGGAAAAATTATAAATGTCAAAAAACCCTACATAGTAATGTCGACGGTCAGAGGAGTTAGAATATTTCAATTAAAATCAGCACAAAATTACATCAGTTCAGTGAGATGGCAGTCAGTAAGAAAACAACAACAAATACTGGTGTAGATGCTCTCAACAGAGAAACCATCTACACTGTTGATTTGAAGGTAAGCTATTCAGTCCTCCATAGATAAAATTATGAAGTGTCCTCATAACAGCAGAACTAGGTCTCCGCCATGTCTCTGCTTCACTTTTCCAATGGACTCAACAATTTAGAGAGATTCGTTTATATCAGTGATGAGTAGTTAGGAAATGGAACCCAGTGTAATGTCTGTTCCCACAATAACCAAGCTTAGGGTCTAATCCTAGAATAACTAGGAAATGGAAGCAAGCTTAGTGTCTATAGGAAAAATGGATGAGATTAAGGTGATCCTAATACTCAATGGAAATATTTTCAGTCATAATGAATAGCTATGCAGTTTGTTAAAATACAGATGTAACTGAATATAATCATATTAGCCAAATTGAGCCAGTCTAAGAAAGGAAAATATCTTTTTTCCCCATGTGGTTACTAGATTATAAATACACACAAAGTCCTGTTCCTTGACAGTAGAATGACAGATATGCAGAGGGACAGTCATGACTAAGGGACAGGGCAGGAGGTGACAATAGTGAGGGTCAGGACGGGATGGGGGGTTTGAGCTCAGTGTCCCGTAGGAATTTAATCAGAAATGCCCTGAACAATGAATGGGGCAATGAAAACCAAAGTCCAGAGGAGAAATGATTTTTATTAACTGTTTAAATATTACTCAAATATATCCAGAATTTTATTTCATATGAGATTGTTTTGAAGCTCAAATTAAGAACATGTAAATTATGAGAAAAAAACAACAGATCAGCTTACCAGAGACGGAACAAAATACATCACGATGGCCAACTTTCTACCTCTTCCAAATATTACATAGACTTACTGTATCTGTACAGTTCTCTACATATATCTATATATTTACCTAAACGTCTACACATTTGCTTATGAATCTACAGGTTTTTGTTCTTTTTTATGTCCGATTTATTTGAAAATTAAGTTAATAATATCAAGGTTTAAGAAAAAAACTATATTACTCAACAATTGAATAACTGAGTTATCTATTATTAAATTGTATAAATATTTAAGCTAACAGAAATTTTTCATATATTTAATCTACATATTTTTGTACTTAGCTACATATTTAAATCAATGTCTCATATTTATAAATCTCTCCCTATGTATTCAGTCTACATGCATCATTCTATAATGCTTTGTTTCTATATGGAGAGCCATTTTTCTCCCAAGTCTCTGCAGATCTTACATGACATAGCCATAATAGTGAGAAATTTCCATGTCTTCTTCCCTCTGAAGGAAAACCTTCAGTTTCCTCAGTGCACAGTCGTTGGCAGTCCTCTCCCGCTCTTGTTGAGCCTGCCTCTTCATGGCTTCCCGCTCTGGCCTCTGTGCAGTTGTAATGGGATGTGATATCACTGGTCCAGGAGTGGTGACTTTCCTCCATGGAACTGGTTGGCAACTGAAGTCTTGCAGGCTATTCTGGGATGGAGACTTGGGAGGTGCTCAGTCCTTGCTCTGATCACCAGGGCCAGGCTTCTTCTGAGGGACTTGTAAGATGGCATTTTGTATGGTGCAGGCCTAGAAGCAGCCAAGTGAGACACAGAGCTGGAAAGGGTGGGGTTTGCCACACTGGGTCTGGTGGCACTGGCAGATATTGTCTTAGGTGGTTTCTGGGGACCCATCACTGTTGTGCTGGCAGGAGCTGGCTGAGATGGCTTGACTGTGGGAGACTGAGCTGAGTTGGAGTTAGGCGGGGCAGAAGAAGCTTCAGTGAACCCGCCTGAAAACAGTGACGGTGGCCTTCGGGAAACCAGACACACTTGAGGCTTGTCGAGGGCTAGGAAAGGCAGAGGCACTAATTTGAACTTCCCCAATGGGGGGCGCGTGGTCGAGGCAGGGAATCGTACACTTCTTTCTAGCAGTGCTCTCTGGGCCCTGAGCTTTGCCTTGGGGTTTCCGGGCAACTTTCCTGTCATGTGAGATATCCAGTTGTCATGTGATGGCTGGGTGTGGCCTCAGCTCAGCGATGCTGCCAGTATTTTGAACAACACAGAATGAGGACATCCTAGTTTTCTTCCGAGGCTTCTTTCCCAGTGCATGGAAGACCTGCGCGGACTGCAGCATGGTGCACGCCCAGGTGTGTTCTCGGCTTTTTATAATTCTCCTTGCTGAACTCTGATAGACACTTCTTCCTCTTTCTTTGGGCAGTGGATGGCTTCTCTTCTTTCTTGTCCCTGGTCCTTGCCTGCTTGGGCTCTTTGTCTTTCCTGTTGTTATTTTCCGTTGCTCTTTTGGGCTTTCCTTGCCTGTGACCACCAGCTTTGCCAGACCTGTTGGGTGCAGCTTTCTGAGCTGAGCCACCAGTGTGCTTGCCTGTGTTCTCAGGTGGCCTATTATTGTCCACAGAAGTGTTTTTGAAGCCTGTCCCTTCTCCTAGGCTTGCTGGGCCATGGTGTTGGATGTTGCCCAGAGGAGGAGCGCCACCAAGGAGGATGGGACCTTGGAGCTGGGGTACATCTGTAAGGGACTTGAGCAGGGGGGCATGTGTATATCTGCCACCAGTGCGTTGATGTCTGCAAAGTCAGTGCTAAACTCAACCCCATTTTCAGGTCTCCTTTTCTCCTCCACACTCAGGCTGTTCTTTCCCATGCTGATGTTGTAAGACACAGGCCTCTTCTTTTGGCTCTCTGCATCCCAACAGCACAGAGACTGTGGAATATCAGTAGTTGCTAAAGGAAGCAGTGATGGGACTTGGTTTTCTTTTGGGATCTTGTATCAATCAAGACTCTCAGAGTTCTCACCAGACATTTGGTTGTAGCTTTCAGAAATGCTGACACGTGGTTGTACATCTTTGGACTGAATGTCCTTTAGCCCCATGAACAACTATGGTTGCAGTTCAGAAGCTCTCCTCCCTGCGTAAGACACGGAGCCGTAAGGCTTCCCACAGGGCAGTAGTTCTCCAGGTCTTAGAGATTTCATGTTGTTGTGATGGTAGTAACAGAGCTGGCTGCCTTTATGGTAGGAAAGTGACTGTTTGTGTCCTTGACTTGTCCTCTGAGATGCTGCTCTCTGATCAAGGCTGGCAGACAGTGCTGGATACAGAGGGACTATGGTTTTCCTCTCTGAAACCTGATAACACTGGGCTATCACAGACAGGTAAGAACCTGTGATGCCCCAGCCGATGATAGGGACAGTGAATTGACCAAGAACATCCAATCTACAGTCAGTACTCCCTGTGAGATCCCACTCAGAAACACCTGGATAGGAGTCTGCTGAAGTGCGGATCTGCCTCTGTTCAGGAAACACAGACAGCGCGTTGTTGCCACTATGCTTGTAAACGTAGGCACCAGCCATGAGGGGCTGCAGAGAGCTGCTGGAGGCTAAGGGAAGGAGGCACGGTGAGCTCCTGGCTGGGCTGTAAACTGTGGAGAAGCTGCACCCCTTTCCTGCCAGGGGTGTGGCACTGCTCAGCACAGGAAGGCAGAGCTTCAGATCATCTACTCTCTGAAGCAGAGCTGTATCTTGGAAACTGTCTGTAGAAGCAAGAGAAGAAAGAAAACGTTCTAGATCAGTGATGACAGTGTTAATCTAGGTTGTGCAGATATGAAGCCACTGGGACCTGTATTCCTTGACATACCCCAAGTCTGTATTAGTATGTGCAGGAAGGTGTCACATATTCTGAAAGATCAGCATTGATGAATCCCAACACCTCTCCATGAAAGAGAAAAGTATTTAATTAGTGTCTGGCCTAGGGTACTTAGTTGGTTTCATGACACGCCTTCATGTTGGTTCCTATTCTGTTTACAAATTCTTAAAATCCTATTTTTTGAGCTAGAAATTAGTAATTTTTTCAGGGTAGGCTACATGCTGCAATCCACTTACCTCAGCCTCCCTCATACCTGGCATTCAAGAACCATGACAGCCACCTGGGCTTGATTTTGAATGTATTATGTCGGTCCTTTAGATAGGGAAATTGTAGGAAATGTGCAGGAGAGGCCACTCAGTGCAGTAATGTGGGAGCCAGCCTACCCATCCTTGGTGTCAGCACATATTTCCAGAAACTGTGATGTTGACTCAGGGAAAGCCTTCTACCAGACTTGGAATGCTGAGGCAGGAGAATGGGTTGGATGCAGCTGTTTTAGGCCAGCTTGGGAAACTAGGAGGATCTTTCCTTCAGTGAAACTAAATACAAAATGAAGCATGGCATAGTCACATGGGTATGAGTTAAGTGGTGATGCTTAGCACCTCCAGCACTGTGCTCATTTGTACTTCCGTAAGGTCACCTGATGTGTAGAAGATGGTAATTTCCGTAGAAGTACTGGTCAGGTACCATATATCTATGCCGGGCGTAAGAACACTTCAAGGATTTTCTCATATTTCTGGTGTTTATTCTTCCTGTTTGGAAATGGGGTCGCACTGTGTAGCTTTGCCTCCCCAGGAAGTCACGGTGTAGAGCAGACTGGCCTAAGCTCGCTGATATTCTCTTGTCCTGGCCTCTAGTACTGGTATTAAATCTGAAGCACACCTCCCTGCAAATCTAGTGTGTGTATATTTAACCTTAAATTCTAGTTTGTCATTTTTGTCAACCATCAGGAAATTGTCTCAGTCCTGACTGTGCCATCAGAATTAGAACAATATTTAAAAGATTTTAGGTTGGCTCTGATGCATTGGGTTTAATCAAAATCTTTGCATGTGATCACCTCACATTCTGCCGTCCCAAGCTTCAATTCACCCTAGAATTCCCAAAAAGGACTGCAGAATAAGGTCAGATAAAATTCAAATTAAAGGTGTGGCCTTGAGTGTTTTTAAAAGAATTTTATTTCATGTATATAAATGTGTTGCATACATGTTTCTAAATACAATGCCTGAAGAGGCCTGAATTGAGCATCATATCCCTGATTTAGAGATGGATGTTAGCTGCCATGAGACGCAGAGAAAGGAAACCTGCATCCACTTGACGAAACCCGTGTTTGTAAAGGATTAGCCATCTCTCCAGTGCAGAATGTTTAGTTTTTGAGTTAGGTCTTTCTTTTCATTTGTAGACCTATAAACCCTGAATCAATATTAGTATGTCCTCTCTCTTAGAAAAAAATGTATTATAAAGATGTAAAGTAATATTCACTAAAAACCTACTTCTTATGCATGATAGGTCCTGATAATACTTTTCAAAAATATTTTTGGAATGTTGTGTGTTTCATACAAAACATCTTAAGCATCTTTACTGATATAGATTCGTATGAGCAAAGTCCTTGTTGCCTGTAATACTCCTTTTGTCGGTTTTAGAAATCAGAATGAAATAAATCACAATCATCATTTTCCAGTGTACTCTGTCACGCATTCCTTAAGAGATTTTATTTTGTGAAAGCTTAGCATTTTTTCTCAGGGAGTTTCTAACTATGTTCTCAAGATTGACCTGGAAAACACTATGTAGCCCAGGCTAGCCTTGAACTAAAGTTGATCCTCTTGATTCAACCTCCCAAGTTCAATGATTAGAAGCAGGAGCCACCACACTTAGCTAAGAATGTCTAACATGTATTCTTAAAGTCCATATTTGAATCTGTTGGGCATCCTCTGTGGTGTATGTAACAGAGAAAATACCTGAACCAGGAGAGGTGTCTGAGAAGTTGGTGGCCTAGGTAGAGTCCATGCCAGCCTCAATTTGCCTCCCACTGCCTCCATGTGTGCCGTCCAGAAATCTACTGTCTTTTCCCTCTCCCAAGTGTTTTCCCTTTTGGCTTTTGGTGTTTGTGTGTTATTTTAAAATCAGATGCTGTGTACATCCCTCAGTTCCAAAGTTCCTCTGTATTTACATAGAAACTTCTGTATTTTCTTTATTTTATTCTTATGTTTTCATACTCTACATAGCTCTTTCTTTACCTTTTCTCTTCCTGATGCCTTGTGTGTAAAAAGTCACAGTTTCTTCCCCTGGCATAACTGACTTCCTAGAGGCATGGCCATTTGGTTTTCTTTTTGTAATTCCTTTTTCTTGTATTTAAAGAGTATACTTAAAAACATGGGACTACTTCATTTTTTAAGTATATATATATATATATATATATATATATATATATGCATTTCATCAGAGAGAGAGAAAAAAAAGAATCAAAGGTTGAGAGTGTCTAATTCAACATGGGTTCACCTAAAAAGAGGATCCCCTTGTCTCTATCTCCAAAGTACTTAAATGATTGGCATATCCTTAAGACTGGTGTGAATACTTTTTATTTGAAACTAAAACTGAAATACTAGTGTGTAAATTTTAGTTCAGGTGGAGCATTATAAATGGAGTGCCATGTTGTATCATCCTATATTTTTATATTCCCAGTTTATTTCTCTTTTGCTGTTGAAACAAGCTCTCATTTAACCCCTACTTTCATTATCTATGCACATGCCAGTTTTATACCCAACAGTATAGAGCGCAGACCCTATCTGTCTATTTTCCCATGAGAAAGATGAAGAACTGCTTGGTGGGAGAGGGAATGATCTGCCCAGATTCACAGAGAGTGAATAGGAAAGCCAGAGGAGAATCTGTACCTCAAGATTTCTAGGTCAATATTTTCTCAATTATTATAATTCTTTAAATCTTGGCAAAATTAATGGGAAATGTTATGAAAACACCTTTAAAGTTTCTTTCCTTACCTGACATTGTCAGTGGTGAATTTTTAGTAACCAACTCTACCACTGAGGTAGATAAACGATTGGTGTTTTCTGAGCCATTCACGGAGGAGCGTGTGTGTCCAGTATCAGACAATACCTACTGGTCACTGGTCAGTTTCAGTAATCCAAATTTGTTTACAGGAAGCTCCACGGAAACCCCAAGATTCTATCAGGTGCTGGTAGATTTGGTGGTAGAATGATGTCATAAGTTTGAAAGTAACCAATAGGATGGGCAGATTCCCAGGCAATCTAATGGGATTGGGTGCGGAGGATGCCAGGAGACCAGCAGCTGTCCTGAGTGTCTGGCATCTGGGGAGGTGAACATTGGCTAGACTGAAGTTCCTCTCTCCACTCCACCAGACTCTGACATAGAACATCTTTACTGCTTCTTACAATTGTTTGTAATTAAGTTGTTCTTGGTTTCTTTGTGAGACTTCATATTCCAATCGAGCATATATCTCTGCTACATATTATATGTACAGTTAGTCTTCTGTGGGGAGAGAAAAGAGATGTGTATATTTACCCCTTACATCTTTCTTTAACCCATTTCAGTTGGAGTGATTTATGACCTGTCAGCAGTTTCCAAGTATCTAGGGACAGGATCAAAAGCTCTGTTGTATCAGGGTAGAATTACAGGCTGATGTAATTAGGGGACCTTCTTATGGGATCATGTGGACAAAGTCAGTTGTCTGTTCATTTCTTCTCCCTGAGCCTCCTTCCTTGCACTGCCCTGGGCCCGGACTCTCTCACATCTCTTCTCTTTCCTCAGCTGTAGGATTTGTGTCCCTGACCAACCATGGTTGTGCATTCTTATACTTATGGCTGTAATTGCTGTCAGCTTCAAGAAGCAAAGCTCTTCCTGTCAAGGTCCAGTTGGTCGGAAGGTGGATTCTGCCATTAGAAACCAATCTCTGAGAGGATGGAAGATGCAGCTGACTGTGAACTTTCCCTCCTTCAGGTGTGGTTCAAGTTCACTTGCCACATTGGGCTAAATTTGCTGTTTTCTGTATTTTTATAGGGTCTAAGTCTTGCTGATGATGCTCTGGGACTCACTAGCTTTCCCTATCTCAAGTTCACACTACGGGAAGTTTTCCTGTCTTAGCCTCCAAAATATTGGGGTCAATTGTCGTAGCTCTCTTTTCTGGCTGCCTTCTCTCTTCTTTCTGGAGTGAAGCAGTGCGGCAGTTACTGAAGATTCCCCATGTGCAGCAGCCTCCCTGGAATCCTGGGCCTCTGGCATTCTCTGCTCTGCTTGTTTCTAAGGCCAATGGAATGGCATGATGGAAAGTGATGGAAGGAAGGAGGGAAGTCATTAGTCAAGCGTGAGGTGTCTGGTTCTTTGAAATCATGAGATGTGGTATATTTTGTTGTGTCTGAGTGAAAAAGGGAATAGCCATTCTGTCATTTCAGTTCATCTACCTTGTCTTGAAACTGCTTATGTTTTGAAAAAATCTAGGAAACATCCTTAACATCTCTTGCATTGTTTATCATGTTCTATATCTCATCGGTAGTTTTACTGACTACAGACTATTGCATGGGTCCTACATGTACTTATAGACATTTATCAGTTTAATACATTTTTCCAAGCAGTCACATATATGGTTCGATCTTGGATTCCTTAATTCACAACTGTAATCAGTTTGTTACATTTTTCCATAAAAATTATTCAAGGCATTACAGATTTGTTTCAGAACCTCAGGCACACCAAGCAAGTGTTCCAGCACTCAGCTGCATTTCCAACTCAAGAAAACTTTCCTCACAGAGAGACAATCTGTCTTATGGAGGGCAGAAAATTGCAACATGAACGCTTTCATTACAGGAAACCGGGAATGCTGTCATCCCTCACCTCACAGCATTCTCTCCATGCCCACCAGGACTCTGTCCATGAGGCCTGGTTTTGGTCATTGGTAAATATTCTTTTATTTCTTTGATGTTTTATGTCCTGTATTTTGATCGTGGCAGTGTGTTTTGATCACCGGCTTCTCATAGAACCACCCAGCGAGTTTCATATCCTCCTCTTTTTTGAAGTTATTTTACTTGTTATTTTCATTTTTTGTGTATGAGTCTGTTGCCTGCATGTCTGTAAGTGCATCCGTGTCATATTGCCTGCACAAGTTAGAAGAGGGCTTCGTATCCCTTGGCACTGGAGGTATGGAAGGATGCCAGCCCCTTTGTGAGGGCTAGTAATCGAACTCAGGTCCTCTGCAAAAAGAATTTGTCTGGTATGAAAGGATTGTGTGTGTATATACCCAGCAGTGGTACGGTGGGTCCTATGGTGGACTGATTTCTAGGTTGCTGAGCAACTTCTGCTCTCCAAACTGCACCAGCTTTTGCTCCCAGCTGCAGTGGATAAGATTTTCCTTTTCCTGTCATCCTCGCCAGCATCGGTCCTTGTTTGTTTTCTGAATCTGAGCCACTCTGCATAGAGTAGAATGAAATCTCAGGGTGGTTTTACTTTGCATTTCCCTGCTGACTAAAGCTGTTGAACATGTTCTTAGGTATTTCTCAGCCAATGTGTTTGATCTTTTGAGAACTCCCTGTTCAGCTCCTTGCGACATTTCTTCATTGGGTTGTTGTTTTCTGTTGTTTAGTTTTTGACTTCTTAGTTTGTCATGGATACTAACCCTTTGAGGTTTAGCTAGTTCAGATTAACCCTTGCTGTTGATTGTCTCTTCACTGAAATGATGGTGTCTTATGTGCATTTCTTAGTTTTGTGATGTTCTGTTTGTGTGTTGCTGAATTCGGGGACTGCTTTATAGAATCCATGTTCAGAAAGTCCTTTCCTGTGCCAATAAGTTCTAGATCATTCTTCATATTCCCAGCTATCAGTTTCAGGGTAGTGGTATGAGGCTGTTGTTTCTGATGCATTTAAAGTTGAATTTTTGTGCTTGGTGCAGAATAGAGAGCTGACCTGATGCTTCTGTACACTGCTACCCATTTTATGGACTTTCCTTTTACCAGTGTGTTTCTTTGTCCCCTTTGTCAAAAACCAAGTGGCTGGGCATGCATGGACTTACATCTGGGTTCTATATTGTGTTCCACTGATCATTGTGCCCGTTTATGTGCCACTGCCAGCTGTTTTGTTACTGCATCTCTTTATCACAATTTGAGACACGGGATGGTAATGCATCTACCAGTTCTTTATTGTTCAGAGGTTTCCTGTGTTTCCACATGCATATTTAGAGTTTGAGAATATTTTTTTAGTGGTTCTGAACAATTGGTATTGCATTGACTTTGTAGATTACTTTATGTAGGGCATCTGTTTTCACAATATCGGTCCTATCAGTTCACGAACGCGAGAAAACTTGCCCATCTTCTTATATCTTCTTTGATTTCTTTCCTTAGTGTTAGAGAATTTAGATCCATTTCTTCCTTAGTTAGATTTATTCTAACATATTTTATAGTTTTTAAGCCTGTTGTGATTAGGTCCATTTCCCTAATTTCCTTTTTTGCTATTTTTGTTTTTGGTACATTGAAAGTCTAGTAATATTTTGGTGTTTAAAAGATTCATTTTATTTGTTTTTATGTCCTTTTGTAAAATTTTAAAAGTTTTATTGAATTTTGTACATTTAATTGAGTGGTTTAGGCGAATATAGGCCCCTCCCCAGTCATGCCCCCCCTCCACTGGACCTCATGCATTCTACCATGCATATTAAGTCCTATCTAGTCAAGCATTTGTATCCAGATGTTCTTTAATACAAGTTCATCCACTGGAGTATGGTCAGCATATCTGGAGATCAAAAGTAAGGCCCACTCTCTCTTTCCCCGTAGTAATCAGTCACGAACAATTCCCAGGCCAGGTTTGGCCTGCTGCCCATTCCCCTTGCTCCGCTCTGGACCCTGTCTGATTGAGTTGACGTGGGGTTTTGCTTGATGCCACCATTGCCCCAGTTTCCACTGTGGAAGCTTCCACTGGCCTGACAGCCTGTTTCTTTATGTTCATGGACGAACCCTGGCTCCTACACTTTTCTGCCCCTGCTTCTGCAGCGGTCCCTGAGCCGTGGGTGTGTGAGGTGTAATATAGGAGTCCTGTCCAGAGACACACTCTGCAATCCCTTATTCTCTATTGGTCAGTTGGGCTTTGTGTATCACACTGCTGTTTAAGGAAGCACCACTGGTGAGAACTGAGTGGTGCACTGGGTTTCTCTCGACCCTCTTTCTGCTATGTGTTGTGAGACTTAAGTGCAGAGTTACTAGTAGATATGTCACCGTCGACTGGGTATCTCTCAGATGTATAGTCTCTGCATGTGACCTGTTGTGGAACTCTGTAGCGCATCCACGTACTGCAAAGAGAAGCTTATTTGATGAGTGGCATGTGGTATAATTGTGTGTAAATATAGCAATCCATATTTGGTCCATGGGAAGAAATTTCATTTTTCCAGAGATGTGATAGAGGTAGGTTTCTCTAGGACCTACGATTTCTCCAAGCATCTGTATTTGGCTGTGTTTACAGTTCCACCCATGAGTTAACTCCCACTGATGAGGCTTTAAGTCAAATTATATAGCTGTTGTTACCCTCACACACACGTGCAAGATGCAGTTTCACTACTACAGAAATAGTGGTAGTTTGCTGTGTCAGTGGATATTAGGTTTCAGATTTGGGTTGTACCACTGGTTTGTTTTCTCTCCTGGTACATTGAAGTAGGCTCTAGGACTACAAGAACCCGATTACCTGTAGAAGGCTTCCAGGTCAGTTCCTCCTCCATTGCTGCAAGTACTGTGTATGAAGTACATCCTGTCTTCAGCCGTAGGGTTTTATCTCAAGTTCTGTGAAATAACCAAGAATTGGAGCAATAGCCTGTGTTATTTTGGGAGTCTCCTGGAGTACTCCACTAACCACTCAAGGGAGGTCTCTGCTGTCTGCTACAGTGCTCATTGCCATGTAGCTCCCAGGCATACACAGAGCTCTAATGTTCAGATATAGTGTGAGCATTTCTCAGGGGCTTCTGGCAAAGGCCTGCTTGTCACATCACATAGTAGAAGGTACCAGGGCACCTCACCCACGAGAGCCATTTCTTCATTCTTCCTGGCATGTGGCCTAGCTAGGCCCACCGTGCATTATACCCAGCATGTTTTGAAGTTTTTTTGGTAAGATATCAGAATAGCTAAGCTTGCTTGTTTCTTTGTTGCTTTTGCTTCAAACATCTTTTCAGTCCTTTTACCCTTTTGTGGAGTCTATTTTTGATGGTGTGGTGGTATGTTTTGGAGTCAGCAAAAAGATGGATCTTGTTTTCTAAACAAATCTGTTACTCTGTGTCTCTTTAGGGAATCGAAACCACTACTAGTAGAGTCATTAATGACCTATGTATATTCCTGTTACTTTGTTGTCGCAGTCCATTTTTCTTAGTCGTGTTTAGATTAACTGTCATGAAATTATTTACCTCTTTTTGGTGTATTTTTGCTTCTCTTCAGAGCTCCAGGATTATCTGTGCATCTCTATTACAACTCTCACTACAAACCACTGGTAAATATGCCTGAACCCAGAAAGACAGGTAGATTCTTGGCTCCAGCACCTCACCGGAGTCCAGACTCTGCCTCTTTCCTCTGCTCTCCGTCTTAAGACTGCTCTATGGCAGCTATAACTCTAAACTGCAGATAGATAAGCAGTTCTACAGCTTCTTCCTGAAGCTAAACAGTGACTGCGCCCTCAGCGGCAGTGCAAGGACTAAGCAGGTGAATCCTCAGAGCTCTGACCTCCAGGAAGAAGGGGAACTGCAGAGCCCACCCCTGAGCCCAGACAGAGACCTCTCTGTCTGCACCACTCCCAGAGCCAGGAATTCATGGCTGTTAACGAAAGCTCTAGAACACAGGAGAAGATTCAAAGGCCATATGTGCTTGTAGTATAAGAATTCATATTGTAAAAATGGTGCACAACCACAATCAACCTTCAGTTGGAATACAGACCCAAATACATTTCCAATACCATTTTGCCCAATGTAGAAAGCCTATCTTAACATTCTTATGGAAGCACAGAATAAGAGAGGCTATATAAGCTACCACAAGAACATAGAACAGTGTTGAAGGTATCAGCATACTTGATACCAAGTTATACTTAGGACCACAGTGGCAGTGACAGTGCATTACTGGCAGATCTCAGACATGTCTGTCAATAGAACTGGACTCAGATTTCAGTTATGGAACCACCTAGCTATGGCTGCATGAATTTTCAGAACAATGCCAAAACTGTACTGTGGATGAAGGCCAGCCCTCTTAACAAATAGTACTAGGAAAACTGGATTTGCATGTTCATAAAAAAGAAACTAGATTCCAAAGTCTCACTCTGTACATAAGTAAATAGCACAAAGGAATCACTGTAATATTTGAGACTCAGAAGCAGTTACATGCAAGGAATAGTGACAGGCAGTTACTGAATAGGACTTTAGTCACTCAAGAAATCCTGGAACATGTGCCAAAGGATGTCTCATTGATTAAGAACATTGGGTGTTCTTTGTAGTACCTGTGTTCAATTCCCAGCACCCATATGATGGCCAACAACCATTCATAACTCCAGTTCCAGGGAATATGATGTAAGTGTCTTGCGTGACACTTACATACATACAGGCAGAATACTTTAAATTCATAAAATTTTTAAAAAAGAAATCCTGTCAACGGTTGACAAATTGAACCTCATGAAAATAAAAAGCTCTGTACAACAGAAACTGTTAACTGAAAGCACAACCTACATAGTGAGGGGAAATATTGGTAGTTTTACATCTGACTGAGTATTATTATCTGTATTGTACAAGAAAGTAAAACTTCTAAGCCTTAAGAAAGCAACCTAATCTATAAATGGACAAATGAAAAGACAGTTCTCAAACATGAAATACAGATGCCAGAAAACCTCCAAACTGGATCCACCGTACTGTTATGTTGACACTCAGAGGAATTAGACCGTTTTAATTAACACTTGAAATTGTATCATTTCAGTCTTAATGGCAATCTTTAAACAACAGTAACAAACCTGGGCATGGGGGGCCCACCGGTTTAGTCCTTCACTTGTGAAGTAGAGGCGGGCAGATCTCTGTAACATAGAGGCCAGTCTGGTGTCCATATTGCGTTCCTGGCCTGCTGGGATTACAAGGAGGCACTGTCTCAAAAAGATGAAAAAAGGAAAAACTGCTGGCAAGAGAGTGCACAGAAATGAAACCTTTGTACAATAACGATGGGAATGTAAACTTTTCCAACTGCCATGGAGATCATTATAGAGGGCCCTCAAAAGCAGAGCAAGGTCTACAATCTCACACAGCTCTTGTATCCCCAAGGACTCAGCATATTACAGAGGTTCTTGCACATCAGTGTTGGTTCGAGCACTGTTCACAATAGCTAACATACGGCACCAAACCATTGTGTTCAACCACAGAGGAGAGGGTATTGAAAATATGGTGTGTGTACACAGTGGAAATATTTTCAGCCTGGAAATATTGCTTCAAAGAAAATGGATGCACCTGCACGTAATTCTATGTATCAAACTAAACCAGTCTCAGAAAGACAGATGTCCTCGCATATTTTCTCTCAGGTGTGGTTCTTAGCACATATTTTTATACAGGAACTCTGTGTGTGTGCTCCATTTAATTAGAATCAAACCTGTGCCACAGAATAATGATGAGCAAGGGCTGGGAGAGAGGTGTCAAAAGGAGGGCCAGGGAAAGGGAAGAGAGGATTGCTGTCATTATTCAGTAGCTCTTTAATAAATCCTGTCATGAACAAATAGAGACAATGAACATTAAAGTGCTGAGGAGTATACCATTTTATTAACTGGTTACATATAGCAAATATTTCCTGTTTTATTTCATATGTGATACTTCTGTGAAACAAATTAATAGTGTGAAAGTTATGAAAAAAAGAACAAATAATTTCATCACTGAAATTAATTACATTTCTATAGCCATTTTGTTACCTCTTCAAAATATTTAGAATTCAGAATTGTTTTATGTTTTTGACTGATAAATTTATTTTATTGAGTTTTGTGACTTTGATATAATGCATCTTAATCAAATTTAGACACCCTCCCCTCCATGCCCCCTAGAGTCTCCCCTAAATTTCAGATATTCTGTCATATCTGTATACTTGTATTCAGATGACCCTAAGTGCATATCATCCACTGGAGACTAGTCAGCCTACCTAGTCACTCCCTTAAAGAAGATCTACTCTCTCTCTCTCTCACCCCCTCTTAATCATTTACCAGCATTTCCTTAGCTAGGGTTGGAACCTGCTGCCTGTTTCTCCCCGTTGTGCTAGGTTTTTGTCTGATTGAGTTGGCGTGGATCTTGTACATGCTATCAGCATTCTTGTAAGTTCCAAGAGGCCTGAAAGCCTGTTTCCTTATGTTGATGAGCCAACCCTCGCTCTCACAATCTTTCCATCCCCTGTTCTGCAACCGTCTTTGAACTGAGGATGGGTGAGATCTATTCAGGGATGTGAACTGTACACTTTCTTTTTCTCTAAAACTTAGCCAGTTGAGACCTTCTGTGTGCATCATGCCGTGTTCTATGAGGAAGCTTCGCTGTTGAGAATTAGGGGATGTATTAGTATTCTCTCTACACCCCTTTCTACTATGCTCCATGAGTCTTAGGTGTAGAATTTCCGCTGTAGATATTTCATTTAGGGCTGGACATTAATCCGATATGTGTTCTCTGTGTCTGACCAGTTATGGAACTCTGTAATAGCCGCCATCTATTGAGAAAAGAAGCTTCTTCGATGAGTGATATGTGGTCTGCTTGCCTGTAAATAAAATGATCCATTATTAGCATAACAGGAAGAAATTTCATTTGTCTAGAAATATGATGGACATAGTTTTCTCTGGGATTTATGAGCTCTCCAGCCATATATATTTGACTGTGTTTAAAGTACCATTCATGAGTTCCCCCCTATTGAGAGGGACTGAATCTTATTAGATAGCCATTGATTAGTCACTATATAAATGTGCCATTACTGCACTGCCATGGTTTGTCGTGTCAGCCATTGCTGTGGTTGTTAGGTTTTTAAGCTGCAGTTTGACATTTAATTGGTTTTCTGTCCCTTCGCAGCTTGCATAGGATCCTCTAGAACTATGAGACCTAGTCTTCAGAGAGAAGGACTCCAGGTCAGTTCCAGCTTCATTGCCCCAGGTCCTGTGTCAGATATATGTCCTGTCTTCAGCCATAGAGTCTTACCTTCAAGTGTTAGGAAGTAATCAAGAGCTGTGAAGTAGTCTGTATTATTTTGGGAGTCTCTTGATCTACCCTGACCAACAACTCAAAGGGAAGGTTTCTCCTGTATGACACTGTGTTTCTTATTAAGTAATCTTCAGATATACACAAGTACTCACGTTCAGATATTGTATGTGTATTTTTCAGGGGGAGGGGAGGTTCAGCTAATACGTTTCCCTCTGCTTTTTTCAAGCCACCTAAACTTTATTTATCTCTCCAGTCTCTCTCCCTGTCTAATGTCTCTCCTTCCTCCCTGGTTTAATTACCCTTATTTCCCCTTGATTAAAAACTCTGTCTGATCATTCCCCCCTTGAGTTCCTTCTCTTTCACCCCCATGGTTTCTGGTATGTGTTCCTTCCTTCCTTCTCAGTTGAATAGGCCATTTCCTCCATTTCCCCCTGGTAAGATCTGTTTCCTGTTACTCCTGTCTTGGATAATAGGATACACAATATCTCTTTCTTCACCTCTGCCTTCATGCTTCCTTTCCATTTTCCTGACTCCTGATGTTATATCAGGATATACACTCACGTACGCAAGACTGGTGCTAAGATCCTCAAATAAGAGAGAATAAGTTACTTGAATACATATGCACAAAACTCTGGTGCACCAACTTCATAAAATCAGTACTACAGGACTTTAAGACACAGATTAATCCCAACTCACTAATAGTAGGGGACTTCAATACTCCCTTTCTCCATTAGACAGGTCAACCAGACAGAGAATAAACAGAGAGACATCTGAATTAAATAATACCATGCATCAAGTGGTTCCAACAGACATACCAAGTATTCCACCCTAGCACCAAAGAATATACATTCTATTCAGCACCCCTTAGAACTTCCTCCAAAATCAATCTCATACTGGTGCACAAAAAAAACTTCAACAAATACAAAAACATTCACATAATTCCATGCAGCCTATCAGACCACAATGCAATAAAGCTTACAAATCAACACCAGAAAAATCCCTACTAATTTCATGAACTTACGGAGACTAAACAACACACTCCTGAATGATGAATGGGTCAAAGGATAAATTAAATGAGAAGGACAATACAACCCAACAAAACTTCTGAGGCACTATAAAAGCAGCCCTATAAGAGGGAAGTTTATAGCTCTAAATGTCTACATTAAAAAACAAAAAAAGCACAAATAAACGACTTGACATTGGAACTCAAGAATCTTGAAAGTCAACAACAAATGTATCCTCAGCCAGTCTGACTAGCGTAAGAGAAAATCTTAAAAGTGATTTTGATCTGCATTTCTGTAATTACTAAGGATGGTGAGCGATTTTTAGGATGTTTCTTAGCCATTTTTATTTCCTCATTTGAGTACTCTCTGCCCAGGTCTGTAGCCCACCTTTTTTATTGAATCATTTATTCTCTTATTTCTTGTTTTATTTTTTTTCAGTTTTTTGTATATTCTGGATATTATTCCTCAGTTCGCTGTGTATCAGGATCCAAAATTGGGTGGGAAGAGACGTAGAGTGGAGTAGTAAGGAGAGAGAGAGTTAATATGCTAAGAATAAGTGATATGAAATTCTAAAGAATTAATAAAAATACTGGTTTTTTAAAATTACCAACACAGCAGCTTTACGGACAGACAAGTGGCAGGCAAGAGAATTCTGTGAGATGAAGGACAAGGACTTCTCAGGATTTCTGTGACTTCTGAACATTTTCACTGCAGTGTTCTGTCCACAACAACACAATGTAAATATCTGTGTGTAAAAAAAAAAATTCTATTGAACTGGACATGCAGCCGAGAGGTGGACAACTCACCTAGTATGCATGGCTTGATTGTAGCTTTTAAGTAGGAATAGCAGACATTACCGCATTTCTTCTTGCTTTGCTAAGATAGATGGGCAAAACAAGAGATGTCCAAATATAGACACAGAAGTCATGTAATGATTTATATATACCCACTAAGAGAGTTACAGTGTAAAAGAACTGGCAAGGAATGAAGAGAGTCCAGTCAGTCAGGAAACCCCAGCAACAGCTGACTATGTGAGGGCTGGAAAGTAAAAAGCTTTTGCACAGCAAAGGAAGCAGTCAGTTTGAGTCATAGCCTGTGGCACGTGGGAGAAACCTTTGCCAACTGCATCTAAGGATTATAATCTGCACTTGAAGATGAACTAAAATCTCATCCATTCAAAATAAATCAGCGCAGTTTGTAAATGGGTGAATGAAAACAGTTGTCAAAGATGAAATTCAGATCCAAACAATACAGAAATGTTCGCAATCAAAGGAATTAGATTATTTCAATTAAAACTATATAAAATTACATCAGTTTGGTCAGGATGGCAGTCAGTAAGAAAACAACAAGTGCACCGAGTGCTGGTAAAGATGTTCACAAGAAGACAGCTCTGTATACTACTGTTAGGATTGTATGCTGTTCAGGCCTCTATAGCTATCAGTAAGAAGCTTCCTCAGAAAGGCAGACCTAGGTCTATATCATGACCCTGACATACTGTTCCAAAGGACTGGACATGTTAGGGAGATACTTGCACATCAGTGTTGACTGTAGCATTGATCAGAAGAGCTAGGAAATGGAGCCAAGCTTGGTTCTCTGTCTAAGAGAGAAATGGATGAGGACAATGTATCATATCTACATAATGGAAATATTTTCAGCCATAATGAAGAAAGTTATTCTGTTTATAAAAATAGATGCAACTGGAGATAATCATATTAATCAAATTAATCCAGCCTAGAAAATCACATAACTTGCATGTTTTCTCTCTTATGTGGTTGATAGATTATACATACTTACAGGATGTCTTGGGACTTCCTGTGTATGTTCCGTGAAATTAGAATTACAGCTGTGCAGAGGAACAATGATTACTAAGGGGTGGGTCAAGAGGTGACAACAAAAAGGGTGAGGAAAGGGGGCTGTGGTCAGTGTCCAGTAGGAACTTTAATAAGAAATGCCTTGAACAATGAACGGGGCAGTGAAGACCAAAGTATGGAGGAGGAGTTTTAATGTCAGTAAATCATTTTATTAATTGCTTAAATACCACACAAATATTTCCCGAGACTTATTTCGTATGAGCTATTTCTTTGAAATATAATCTAAAAAAGTTATGAGGAAAACAACAAATGATTTGACCATTGAAATAACTGAAACATAGTAGCATAGTCAATTTTTAAGTCTTCCAAATATTTAAAATACAGAATTGTTGTTGATTCATATTTCTCTACATATTTCTATATATTTTCCTACATATCTACATAATTACTTATGTATGTACATATTTTATGAGGTTTCTTTTATGAGAAACTGATTTGAATCAAACTTATAATATCAAAGTTTTAGGAAAAACAGTCTCTATATCTCTCAACCATGAAATAAATAAATTACATTACTCTAGTCAATTTTAATAACTCTTCAAAATATTTTAAATTACAGAAATTTTATGTATGTACATTTATCTTCACATATCTATGTATTTGCATATATTTTAAGAAAAAAGAGTCTGTATTACTCAGCAGTGAAATAAATGAGTTAAATTGTTCTAGTCAATTTTATTAACTCTTCAAAATATTTAAGATTACCGAAATCTTATTTATATACATTTTCTAAACATTTTACATATTTTTTACATAGTAACTTGTATGTTCACATCTCTCCATCTGTCTATATATACATCTGTGTGTGGATCTCTATATATCTTTCCATATCAGTTTGAAGAACCACTTTGTTCCCACAGTCTTGGTAGCACTTACATTGCATAGCCATAATAAAGGGAAATTTCCACATCTCTTCCTCTGAAAGAAAAGATGCAGTTCCCCCAAAGCAGTGTACTTGGCAGCCTTCTTGTGTTCTCTTTGAGCCACCTCTTCTTGGCTTCCACATTTGGCTTCTGGCTTTTGTGATGGGATGTGGTATCACTGGTTCAGGAATTCCTCCATGGACTTGGTTGGTGGGTGAAGTCTAGCAGAGATATAGTGATTGCGGCTTGGGAGGTGACAGGTCCCTGCTCAGTGCAGCACAAACAGGCTTCTTCTGACGGGATATACAAGATGATCTTTTGTAGGGTGTGACTGTGGAAGCAGTCAGTTGAGGGACAGGGTTGGACTGGATGAGATTGGTCACACCAGGTCTGGGGCACTGTTAGAAACTGTGAGTACGGGTTCAGCAGGACCCAGATGTGCTGGCTGAAGCTGGTTGAGGTAGACTGACTGTGAGGATGAGCTGAGTTGGCGTGAGGCCAGGCAGGGTAAGCTGTAGGGGGCCTGAGTGAACCTAGGGTTAGTGATCTTCAGAAACAGGTCACGCTTGCGGGTTGTCCGGCGAAGGGAAAGGCAGAGGTGCAAACTTAACCTTCCCTGGTAGGGATATGTTATCTTCAGATGGAGTTCCTTTTCAGCAGTGCTCTCTGGGTTCTGAGCTGTGCCTTGAGTTGTATCTGCCTTCCCCCTCGTGTGAGATATCCAGATGTGAAACGATGGCTGCGTGTGGGCATGGCTTCTGCTCTGTGGTGTTGCCAGGGATTTCCACAACACAGGAAGAAGAGAGCCCAGTTTTCTTGTCACTCTTCTTACCCAGTACATGAAAAGCAAGCACTGACTCCAACATGCGCATGCCCAGGTGAGTTCTTGGCTTTTTAAAGCTGCCCTGGCTAGTTCAGTTGTTTCCTCTTTGTGTTCATCTTGGGAACGACTGGCTTCTCTTCTGCCTTGACTTCAGTTCTTGCCTGCTTATGCTTCCCGATTGTCTTGGTTTTGTTTTTTCTCAATCTTTTGATTCTTTCCTTCCCATGACCCTTAGCTTTCCTAGACCTTCGGGATGCAGCTTTCTGAGTTTTAACGTCAGGGTGCATGGTACTCTCAGCGGGCCTATCACTGTCGGCACTGCCTTTAGCCCTTTCTCCTTCCAGGCGAGTGTCATCATTGAACTCAAAAATACTCACAAGGAAACCACAGAAGTAGAAATCTGGTTCTGGTCAGGAAATACGGACAGCGTGGTGGTGCCCCATCTTGATATGATAGGCACTAGCCATGAGGGGCTGCAAAGATCTGCTGGAGGCTGAGGGCAGAAGCCATGCTGAGCTCACAGCTGGGCTCCAGATTGTGGACTGTGGAAAAGATGCACATACTTCCTCCTGAGGGCAGGACACTGAGTAGCACCGGAGGGGAAAGCCTCACGCCTTCTTCTGTCCGAAAGAAAGGTACCTTTTGGGAATCGTTTGTAGGAAGCAAGAGGACAAACTTGGGTGAAATGACACATTCTACATTATGTGAGGACAGTGTTTTCACAGACAGGAAGACACTGCCAATAATGTCCCCTACTGTACTCACAAGTCAGTGTTATGTGTACGAAGGTGTCATATCTTCTGAAAGTTGGGCATTAATGACAAACCAACTCTCAATGAAAAGGGGTAGATATATGTTAAGGAAATGTTAGTATGTGACAGTTAATCAAAGCATGGTACATTTACTGCTTTAGGAAGTTCTTCTTTGCAATAATGGAGAAGTCACCATTTCCTGTTTTGGAGAATATAGCTAACAAAAATAATTCCTGAAGGTGATTTAGAATAAAATTGGTTATTCCAGCCAGCCAAGGGGTCACATTGCTGTGATGCCAGCAGTAATGAGTTTGACCTAGAACAGTATTGAGACTAGTTGGGGCTACACAGTGACTTCTAGAACATCCTGAGATATAGCGTGGTAACAAATTTTTGAAAAAAAAACAAAACTCTAATTTCTGATCTCAAGTATTGCTAATACGGTAAAGCTGGCCATCAAGTTGTGATCCTCCTAAATCAGCTGTAGTATTTATTTGAACCCTTCTCCTGATTTGGGAGAGAACACAGCCATTTTTTAACTCACGGTTCTTCAAAATTAGAGTAAAATAAAGGACTGAAATTTGTTTATTCCCAGCATTTTTATAACTTACTGTAGGAAGTGTTTTAGGAAGTAAAGTTCATCTTTTAACATATATTTTTAGGTAGGATATCCCCATAGAGTTCCAACTGGCACTATTGTCCTGCACCAATTTCTCAAGTGATTAGGTTATAGACACAAGCCACAACACAGAGCTAAGAATGATGTGTAAACTATGTTTCTAAGATATTCATATTCCACACTGTGGGACATTGCCTGTGTTCTCAGAATTAATAGAGAATAAACCTGAGCCAACAAAGGTGCCTGAGAAATGTTAGGTCCCTAAGATGGCGGCACAGCTACCCGTGCCTTAAATGACCACACAGGCCTTTACCAGGAACAGAGACGCTTAAACCCAGTATTTCGTAGAAACCCTGTGACTCCAGGGCATTGCTTCTCAGGAGGCTGAAGCCTCCTCATCACTAATGGATACCTGCCCCAGGCAATAAACCAGTCTACGTACTACCACCAAACCCCCCAGGCCTCCGAAGGGCCTCTAAAACCTGCTGAACTTCGCCCTCTGGGCTGCTTCTCTCTGCTCCAGTGAGACAGCCCAGAGTTTTGTCCATAGACTGCTTTTCTACCCACAGTGGTTCCTCGTCTTTTTCAGTAGTGTCATTGTACACTTGCATACAAGAAGCAGATACTCCTCCTCCCAGCATGCTCCTGCCTCAGTTTATTTCCCAGTCACTTCATGTGAACTTTTCAGAAATCCCACTGCGTTTCTCTGCTCTGGGACTGCTTCTCTCTCCACTTTTGTGTGTTCATTTAAAATGGACGGTGTACTTAGTTTAGCTTCAATTGCTGTGACAAGCCACTCTGATCAGTATCAACTTTGGGAGGAAAGGGTTTATTTCACTTACATCTCCTGGGACATACAGTTCATCACTTAGGGAGCGCAAGGTAGAAACTCAGGGCAGGAACCTGGAGGCCGGAGCTGAAGCACAGGCCACGGAGGAACACTGCTTACTGGCTTACTCCTCTGGCCCATGCTCAGCCTAATTTCTTATAACAAAACACAACCTGTCCGGGCTGGAACCACCCACAGAGGGTTGAGCCCTTCCACCAACTCAGTCATCAAGAAAATACCCCCACATACATGGCCACATGCCAGTCCAATGGAGGCAATTCCCTAGTTGAGGCTCCCTCAACCCAGGTGTGCCAAGTTGACACCAAAAGCTCTCCAGCACACATGGCTTTGTGCACAATTCAGTTCCCAATTATGCCTGAATTCCCTTAGGAACATCTGTGTGTTCTCCGTTTCTCTCGTTCTGATGTTTTCTCCTTCCTCAGTTTGTAATTTATTTATTCTCTCCAGTTTGGGTGACCTGTGATTCTAATAAGTCCCAATATTTCTTCCCTGGAATAGTCTTCTTAGAACCCAGTCCCCTCTTCCCCCGGGTCTCTAATTTTCTTCTCGCTTGGGTTAGAGCGCTCAACAACATGGGAGTACTACCTTTTGTGCATTTTGTAATTATTTGGGATATTGTGTCCAGTAACCCAGTGCACATGGATTCGCTGTTCAGCTGAGGCTGATTTTGAACACCTGATTTTCTTGTGTCTGTCTCCACATTTCTGGGATTTTAGGAATGTGTGACTGCATTTGGAGTACCTATTACTTTTGGAACTGCAGTAAATTTTAAAACACTGACAGGAGGCTACAACAGATAGTATCTTAGTAGTATCAGTGTGCCACACCACTATGTTTAGGAAGAAACGCCTCAAGAATTGCTGATTTAATTTTCTGTACAGACTCAAAGATTCAATACTACAAAGAACCGTGAGACTAATTATTTTGTAATTTTCCTGAGATGTTTGAAGACACATCTTGTGAGAGAGGAAAATGTAATGAAAGCACCATTTTAAAATTTCTTTCCTGTCCTAACATGATCAGGGGAGAATTAACAATAATCCAATACACAACAAAGCAGGATAAGTGGCGGTTGTTGTCTGGGCCATTGCCCCAACCAGTGCCTGTGCCTAGTGTCAGACAGCATGTACTGGTGGCCGGTCAGTTACCGTGATTCCATTTTGTTTACAAGCAACTCCATGGAAACCCCAAAATTCCACCAGGTGCTACTAGGTTTGGAGGAATCGTGACGTCAGAAATCTTGGGGTAGCCAATAGGAAGATGAGATTCCCACATGAAAGATGGAGTTGCCTCGAGAGGGTACCAGGAGACCAACAGCTGCCCTGAATGGCTGAGATCTATGCAGATGAAAGTGGACAAGACAGACATGATTGTCTCCAGTCCATCCTCCAAGGCTCTATGTAGGATATCAGTGCTTCTTATAACTGTTCAAAGTAAAGTTGTTTGTGATATGTATGTGACCTTCATATTCCAAGCATATTACATTAGCATGATTAAATGAATGCTTATTATCCTCAGGGAAGAAAGTGGAGTCATCTACATTGAGCCCATTCTGTTTTGAAAACAGACTGGATTTCACTTGTTGCACCTTGTAGTCGGGATGCTGTGGTCCCAGGCTCTGTTAGTTCTCTGCTCTTGTTAGTTACTTGCCCATGAGTCCTGACTTTCTGTTTTCTCCTTCCTCTGTAGGCTTTATGTCATCTTATTGGCCTTGGTTTTGCATTTTTATTTTACACACGAATGTTACTTGCTGTCAACCTCTAGAAACAAGGCTCTTCTTGCCAGTGACCAGACGTTTTTAAGATAGATTCTGCCATTTGAAGCAAACAGCACAGAGGTAAGAGGCTGTAGCTAACTGCAGACTTTGCCCATTCAGACTTTGGTTGCAATCCTACCATCTGTTTCTACCTTGGATGTTTTCTCTCTTCTTTTGTTGTTTTGTTTGCATGTTTGTTTTTAAGGATAGGTCCAAGTCTGCAGTTCATGCTGTTCTGTGTCTCACTAGTTATCCCAAGCTGATTCAACCCATGGGTAGTCCTGTCACAGCCATCCAAGCGCTGGGGCCAAATTGTGAGCCGTCAAGTCTGGCTGCCTTCCTCCCTCCTTCCTGGAGTGAGCCAGTGTGGCAGTTACTGCAGCCTCCTCCCCTGTGCAGCAGCTTCCATGGAGTCGGGGAATGTAAGGGAAGGAAGACATTAGGAGCATGAGGTGTTTATTAAGGAACAGAGGTGATTTTACATCTGTTTCTTTGAGAAAGGTAAGTGCCAATCCCACGTTTCAGTGTGACCACTTTGTGTAGAAACTGCTTGGATTTTTCACAACTGCTTCAAAAATCTTAAACCTCTCTCCTAATTTTCTTTTAGGCATATGAAGATTATTACATGGCTCCTGTGTCTATACTCGGACATTTCTTACTTTAACCATCTTACTGAAACAACAACAAAGATATCAATGTCTAGAGTGCGTGCTTACGGACCACCATCAAGCCAGTTAAATTCACCATCATACAGTCATGCGAGGCACTGTGGTTCAACCACATGCACACCAGCTGAGGGGTCTACCTCTAGATGCATGTCCAGTTCAGCAGATATTTGTTCACATACAGATATTTACAATATGGAGTTGTGGACTGAACACTGCAATCAGAATGTCCGGAATTCACAGAAATCCTGAACTGTGGTTGTTCTTCACCTCACAAAATCATCTTTTTGCTGGCCACTCGTCTGTCCGTGAAAGCGGCTGTGTAGGTAATTTTTTATTCATTCTTTGAGAGTTTCGTGCCATTGTTCTAATCATATCAGCTCCCTCTCCTCGGTCCTCACAGATCACTTCTGCTCCCTGCATACTCTCTTTTGGATCCTCTCTCCATTTTCAAAGCCTGTTGAATCCAGTTCCTTTCCCCCAAATGTTCTTGGGGTACCGTGTGGTCAACCTACTAGGGGTCCCAGCCTTAACAAATATTCAGTCGTCCTCTCTTGGCAGCTATCGTTTGTCAGTATCGCCTCAGCTATGGGTAGACCTTCATGCCATCCTCTCTATTGCTGTGGGAAAGTTTTCTGGCTCCAGCCTGCCAAAATCATTTTCATGCTGTCACCATATTCATGAGTTCACATTTGCAACTGCCCTGTTGTATCTAGAAAACGGTGTTTGGCAGCAGTCATCCATGACTTCTGAATCTTACAGTCTTTCTGCTTCTTCTGCAATAATCACTAAGCCTCGGAGGGAGGGTTGGTATACAGATGGTACCATTAGGGCTGAGCATGCCACAGGCTCTCTTTAGAAAACATGTTTTGTAATTTCTTTGAGAATCTCATACCATGTGTTTTGATATCATGTTCAGATCCTATCTGTGAATCCACCCCTGCCGAACAAGCTGCCGGTGATGGCTCATCACCTTGACTGGAACTCGAATGAACTGAAGTGAGAGCCATCTTTTTGATTGGATCATTTGAAGCTGGAAGACCCACAGTAAATGTGGGTGTCACCTTCTGAGCAGCCCGTATGAAAAGCCGTGGCAGGAGGGGGCTCGCCCTTTCGCCACTTGCCTTCTCTCTCACTGGTGAGTTCATGTTGCTGCTGGGACCAGCTTCTCCCGATTCCAACATAGACTGAAGACTAGTGAATCTCCTGGAATCTTTCAGGCCAGATGGAGAATGCTAAGACGTCCTGCCTCGTGGACTGAGCAAGTTCCGGTTTCTCAGCCTATCCAGTGTGGTGCAGCCATGGTTGGACTACTCAGACTCTATTCTGTATGTTAATCTAATCTAATTATATATATATAAAATACTCATATGTTATATATTATATCCATATATATGAATATTATATATCTATATTCATTTTATGGATTCTGTTTTTTAGAGATCCCTGTCTAATACACTGCCTTCTATTATTATGCTGATGAATATATTTTTCCTTTTGGTTGCATTTTGAGAATTTCATGAATGTAGTTTGATGGTACTCAGATTACTTTCCCATTTGTATCCTATCTTACACTTCTCTACACTATTTCATGTTCTCTCTCTCTCTCTCCATATATATCTATAATATACATACATACATACATATGTATAATATCTTAGGGCCTATACAGTGAAATTTTCAATGTGATCTCCTTCAATGTGTGTCTGTCCACTGGAACCTGATGACTGTACCAGGAGTCACACCCTTAAAATAAACCGACTCTCCCCTTCCTAGCATCCATTGATTGGCAGTAGTTCCTTAGGTCTTGATGGGGTTTCTAATCCACTTTCCCATGTCTCTGCTGGGTTTTATCTGGTTTGAGTTTATCTGAGACTTGTACATGCTGTTACTGTTGCAGTGAGTTCATATGAAAAACTTCCTTGCTTTCTGGAAAACTCTGTTTCCTTGTGGTCATCTACCACCTCTGGATCCTACAGTATTTCTTCTACCTGTTCTTGACGGATCCATGATCATTTGGAGGTAGAAATTTGAAATAGGTGTCCAATTCAAGAATAAACACTCTGCAGTCTCTTACTCTGCATGTTGGCCAGTTGTGGGTTTCCCTTAATCACCCTTTACTGCATACGGAAGCTTCTCTGTTCAGAGCTGCATTAACCTAGGAGTATAACAGTACAACATCAGTAGTCACTTTAATGCTCCTGCTGCTTAGTAGAAAAGTCATTTGGGCTCTCCCCTGTGGCCTGTGATCTGCCTAGCCACGTGGCCTGAGATCTGCCTAGTCACATATCCCTCTGTCTGCATTCAGTGTCTTATGGACTGTATCTTATGAGGGAGATATTAACTAGAATTAGATACGATTGTTTACACCCATAATATTCATGCCACTATTGCACCAGAGGCCATATCGTGCCAGGAGAGTTATTGAAACTTGCAGGACTGACAGCTGATTAAGTTTTTTTTTTCTTTTAGTAGCATGGATATCTACCCAGGAGAGGTTAAAGTTTGAAGTCAGTACCAGCTTGATTTCTAGTGTTTTTTCCTATGTCATATATATGTAGTATTTTTAACAGTTGGGTGTTACTGTAAAGTTTTGCTGGATAACCAAGAGGAGGGCCAATGACCAGAATTAATTGAGGATCGTGGAACTCCTAGTCAACAACTTCAAAAGAGGGAGTCTACCCTTGGCATTGAACTTGTACTTTTCTATCCTATGATGTCTAGTAGGGGCAATGTGCACTGATGTATATACTTTGGGAAATTCTATGTGGTAGGTTTCCTTATGGCTTTTTCATCCTCCCTCCTCTGCCTTGGCCTCCTACTCCTCACCCACGATAACCCTTCGTAATTTATTATTCCTATTTACCCGTTTATACCACGACATCCTGTCTTCTGTTCCAAGAAGACCCTTTTCCAGGGGTCTTTGACTTTTCCCATTGAAATGTGTATCTAATTCAGAGCTAGCATCCAGCTATGAGAGACCTCATGTGACATTTGGTTTTCTGGGTCTGGGTAACCTCACACAGGATTGGTCTAGTTCCACTCTTCCGCCTGCAGATTTCATAGATTCCTTTTTGACATCTGAATAATACTCCACCATTTAATGGATCATACTCCCATCGTCCATTCATTGTTTGAGGCACATACAGGTTGTTTCCGGTTCCTGGCTACTGTGAAAAGGCTACATTAATGATGGATGAATAGGTTCTTTTCTAGTAGGATATAGGGTTATTTATATCCCAAGACTTGTATGGCTGGGTCATATGATACGTTTAATTCCAGGTTTCTGATTAGCCTCCACATTCCAGACTGTGCCAGGATTTGCTGCCCCTGGCATCTGATAAGAGTTCCCCTTTCCCCACATCATTTCTGCAATTGGTCCTTTTTTTGAAACTTAGCCATTCTGAATGGAGTGAAATGAAGTCTCAAACTGGTTTTAATTTGCATTTCCCTGGTGAGTAAAGATGTTGAACAATTTCTTAGGTTCGGCCATTTGTGTTTCATCTTTTGCGAACTCCCTCTTCAGCTCCTTTTCCCAGTTTTTAATTGAGTTGTTGTGGGTTTGATGGTTAGTTTTTTGAGTGTTTGTATATTGTGCATACTAACCCTTTGTTAGAGATAGAGCAGGTAAAGATTTTTTCTACATTCTCTAACTTGTCCCTTCACTCAAATGATGGTATCTTTGGTGTACAGACATTGTTTTTTTCTTTTCATGAGGTCCCATTTGTCAAATGTTGGACTTTGTGACCACTCTATAGGAGTCTTGTTCATAAACTTCTTTTATATGCCATTAAGTTCCACCTCATTGTTTACTTTCTCTGCTGGCAGATTCAGGGTATTGAGACTGATGTTTAGTCTTTGGTTCATTTGGACTTGAGTTTTGTGCAAGCTGAGAGACAAGGTTCTAGTTTCATGCTTCTGCATTCCACCATCCAGTTATAACAGCACCATTTGTCCAACATGCTCACATCTCCACAGTGAGGCCCACTGTACATTATGCCCGACAGGTTTGTCCATTCAAAAGCACAGATTGGCTGGCTAATGGGACAAGGTGAGTGAGAAAAATGCGTTTTATAGGATTGTAGATAAAATTCCCTTTGGGAGGGAGATAAATTTAATAGTCTTATGTTGTTTGGGGACATTCTCCGTCTAGTCTTTTTGCTCATAGTGTTCTGTGAGACTTGAAGTGGCATGTTTGTGGGCATCAGACATACCACAACTGGCCGCTGTTGAGTTTCTGCACTGGGGGATTGGATTTTTCCCACGACTGAGGGAAAGATGTTGAGAGGGAAGGGACAGTCCAGAACCACCAAAAAGGAATGAGGTACTTGCTTGTGGCATAAGTTTTGGTACATTCAGTAATAAGTTCGTTCCCTGAGTATGCTGCTGGCCGTCTGAACAAGAACTGTTGGGGTGACAGTGACAGTGGTTCTAACTGGATCTTTAGTAGAGATCCCTTTTCAAGTATCCACTGAATGTTGGACATGCTGGTTTCCTACAGATATTTTGATAATGTGTAGCCAGAGACGGAAGAGAGTGGAGCCCCAGCCCTTTCAGTCTGACCCATATTCTGACCATCTGGTTGATGGAAGGATGAGGACCTTTTAGGGACATTTGAAGCGTTTGGTTTTCCTGTGTCTCTTCTATTCAGACTGAGTACATTGATGCTTTATGTAATGGGGTCTGGCCTCCTCTCCCTTTCATTTTCCTCTGGGCTCGGCTGACTGTGGTCTGGAATAGGACAACTGGAAGATGGCAGGCCTGATTTTAGCCTGTCCACATTTGCCTGGTCTGTGGTCCGGTTGCCAGGTTTTGTTTTTCAGTGTCTTCATTATTAAACACTTTCTGGGCCACATCAAGAACTTGGAAAATGTGCAACCCTGTGAAGTTCTCAAGCTTTTGCAGCTCCTTTCTGATGTTGTGAGTGAACTGGGTGGCCAAATGTAAATATAGAGCTCAGTGTTCTCTGGGGTCAGACAACCAATAGGTGTGTATGTCTGGAAGGCTTCCTATAAGCATTTGAGAAGCATGTTAGGGGACTCCTGTGTCCCCAGAAGGACCTCGGTGCTTTCTGGTAGATTTGTGGGCTTTCGGGATCCCTCCTGATTTTCCATACAAGAGTCCTTTGAAAGGGGTTCCATACTTAAGATCCTACGGAAGTGTTAGAATCACATTCAGGGTGGACTTAGGGGAAAATTTCCTAGAGCTGGAGTCATTTCTTGTCCTATGTTCTTGTGGCCGTGGCCAAGTAGGGTTTCTTAGCTTCTGCCCTAAATGCTCATATTCCTTAGGGCTGAGCAAGGTCAAAAGCAATTGTTTGCTGACATCTCAAGTGTGGGTGGCGTGGGTTAGCTTAATGAAATGATTAGGACCTGTGTCGTCTCAAAACAGATGGGCTTTGTTGGGCTTTCAGTTCTGGAGGTCCTGATATGAGGAGGGCACATAAACTAATGCTGGTCATTCCCTTTCATCTGAATCCTGGAGCACAGGAGTGGCTATATGGAGAGGAGAAGGTCAAAAGGTTGACCATATTCAGTTTCATGCTGTAATGAAGGCAGGAGCTTCGAGGAGAGGAGGAATGGGAGGCATAGAAGCAGAAGCCAGTTTGGTACATGGGGAAGAGGGAACCCAGTGAGGATTGTATGCTGGAAGTGGGAGGGGATCATCAGTGCATGGAAGCGGCCAAACAGGGCCCTCTGAAGAATCCTTGTCAGATCTTGATGAACAAGATTTTGATACCAGGCTCTTAGGAGGATAGTTGAGGGTGCAGATCCTCAACAGTGCTGGAGAATTTTGGAACAGTACTAACCACTAATCAGTACAGGGAAGTTGGTCTGGTTATTAGGGGTCCTTGTGACCTTGAGCCAGACCACTTGACTGACATCAGAGTCCAAAGACCTGGTTGAGGTTCAGCCTACATGAAAAGGTGAGCAATCCATTTTACAGAATGTATAGAGAAACCATCTCCATTGTCATCTCTGAACTCCAAAGAGAAAATGTTTAACATACATTGGAGTGGATTTAATTTAGACAGTCTGACCCACATGTCAGACTGATATCAAATGAGGAATCAGATCAGTTAGGTGACAGCACAGGAAAATAGGAAATGCAGATAGCAAAGAGAAGGAGAGGCCAGGTGAGGGTTGTGGATGTGAGTGAGTGCATTCATGTCAGAGAACGACTCCGGTGGGTCCTGAAATGGAAAGGAGTAAAGACCCCTTTGTCTTTGCTGGGTTCCCCGCTCAGACTGTGGAACCTTCAGCACAGTATACACCATATAGGACTTCTCATTTATTCATTCATGCATTTATTCATTCAGTTATACTCTCAGTAATACATATAGAATTTGGAGTAATTTGATAACTTCATAGCGAGAACCTTCTTAGTACAAATTTTGAGTCTTAGGCAAATGTTTAGAAGAGTAATCCCCTTCAGGATCTCAGTCCTGTCATGAAATATCAGAGCGGACTGGAAATATCAGACCTTACCTCCTTGGAGGACCAGGAGGATTTGGTCACTTTAGATATCTTGAAATGACGGGGTCATACCAGTATTCTTCAAGGCCAGTGTGACAGTCACAGGGCCAAGGAATGTGCCTCCCATAAACAGTTCAGGAAGCCAAAGAGACCCAGAGAGAGACTGAGTCCATGAATGACTAACTTCATGGATCCTACAAAATGTGATGCCCAGTGCAAGTTAAGGAGGAGTACCAAACAGTTGGGGCCAAATTAAACGTCTTTATTGCTTGCACTTTACCATCATACTTTCTCCTGAAAGAACTCTCAACCCAGAGTAGAGGCTGCATAGTCTTTATAAAAGCCAAAACCACATCACCAGGTTGCCCAGGTCAGCAGGGCAACAGCGAGGGCATGAATCTCAGGTACCCGGAAAAGAATAGGGACAGAAGGCGGAGGAGAGAAACGTCCAGCGAGTCTGAATATTCTGATCGAGCCAAGCCATCTTTATTGAATTTCCACAATCTTTTTATACCAAGGAATTTTAAGACACTGAACAGCAGTGGAAGCTTTACAGAGGAAGTTGGGAAGGGTGATCAGAGTCACAAGTTGTTTTTCTTCAACCTTATCTCTTACAACATATCTTTACATGGCATAACTGGTTTACTTTCCAGACTGAGAGTCAGCATGTTTACTGTGGTCAATGTCTAAAAAGCAACCTCTTTAGGAACTATTTCTTCTTAGCTTACCCAAGCTCTCTCCACAGGATATTCTGCAAGTTGCAGAGTTATTTTAAGGTATTGTTTGGTCCTCAGCACCAGATAGCACATTCCAGGGAAGGTCAGACAACAAAATATCAGTTGGGCAAAATGTTTCAGAAAATACAGACTTCCTGAAACTTCATACATAGCTGGATAAGAATGTTCTGCCCAGCAGGATTTGGGGATTTAGTTAGCAGGAGTGGGAGAAATTGGCTGGATGAAGGCCAAAATGAAGTCACTTTGAACAGTTCAGCATTGTGACCACAAGCTCCTGGAGGACAAAACTTTGAGTCTTGTTTGTCCTTCTTTGGCGGGGTTGGGGGGGTCCTTATGAGTCACGGTCTCCCTGTAGCCCCAGTTGGCCTGGAATTCACTACATAGACCACGCCTTGAACTCACAGAGATGCCTCCTGAGTGCTGCAATTAAAGGTGTGTTCCACCATGCCTGGCTGGTCCTTTTACCTTTCTATCATTGCTAGTCCAATGAATTCCCAAGTAACCTGTTGAGGTCAATGATTTCCCTGCTGGGATGGCTTTGACCTGCCTAACATTTTTGTACATTGATTATTCCAATGACCAGTTTCCTTGTAGTATGTTCATTGATTCTGGTTTAAATGGAGGTCTTCTTTTAACTTTTTTTTTTGTCCTGTGGATGGGGGAGTCTGAACACAGCTGCCATCAAGGACATTTCCTTCATGTACTTGTTTGCTATTTTGTTTTCTAGTTTGTTTGATCCTCTTTTAAAAACGCTTTGTAGGTGAGATCCAGACGTTATGTCACATTCAATCCAAAGAAGCTCAAGGTTTTGAAGCTTACAGCCGATAGGAGACTGTCACTGAGACAAGAAAGCTGTTTTCTCCATGCACTGATTTCTCTAACCTCTGGATTAAAAGGAGTGTGTATCCAGAGTGCTTTCAAGAATCTCATAATACTCTGTGCGGAATCATCAAGCTTTGGAAAGAGTTTTGCTATATTTGAAATGTTAATCTCCTCCGTGCCTTTGAGTTTACTCTTTATATCAGGGCCTGTCGATATCTCTCGAAAAGCCTCATTTCTAGTCTCATCAGTAAAGTCACATTGTAGCTGATCAGTAGGCCCAGGTGGTGCGATCAATCTTACAAACTTGGGCTCATCTGTGTAGCCAATTTCCAGCCTCCTTCGAAAAGCGGCATCTCTATTCTGAACCTTAAAGACGTTTCAAAGTAGTCTGACATTGCTCCTGGTTGCTTGGTATGTCGTGAAGATAATCTCAGGTAGGTCAATCATACCTTAAGTATGTTGGTTATAATTATGGTCTGTGGGGCTGAAAGCCTAGTAGTAGGAGCTTGAATGGATGGTTGCATGATCCCATTCTCATGCACTTATCAGGATCCTTTGTTATTAGGAGTTAAAACCCTCGCCTGGGTCAGAACTCTCTCCTGATCAACAGGTCAGCAAAACAGAGCATGGCAGCAGAAATGTTCGATTGGCTTCCCAAATAGACTTGTTCACAAACCAGAATTGCTTTATTGGTTGAAACTAATGGAGAGACTTGGGGATTGAGGTTGTCAGGGTCTGTTATAAGAGGAGCTTAGGGCAGCGTGCGGTGACATGGAGCGGGAACAGGGTCTTGGATGGTTGAGTGAGCCATCGTGCAGCATAATATAGTCAGATGTTTCTGTAAGAAGAATCTTAGGAGGAGGTCATTAAGCATGATGCACTGGTTTAGAGCAGTAGTGGACTTAATTCTCTGGGCTGCAGGTAGGCACTGCTGTGTTGAATTAGACCAGGTTTTGAAGTCTTCTACCTAAACAGCATTTTTCAAATTAATAGCAAGTTTATTAGTGACATGCAGTTGTCTAAGACTTTATATGAATTTGAGCCTAAAATCTGGGTAGTGTAATCACTTGGACTCTTAAAACAAGCACATTAATTATTTAAACATCAGAAAAAATACAAGGTGTGTGTGGGAGATTGCTGTAGAAATATCAGTGAGTGAAGTATATGCAGGGACTCTCTCATAACTTGTATAGCTAAAAGTTAATGAGTCATGGGAGCTACACAGGTTGCTAAGTGTTTAAAAACACTTGCTGCTCTTGCAGAGAATCAAGGTTTCACCCTCAGAACCAATATGGTGTGTAACGGGTGTCCATAACGCCAAGGAATATGTTGTCTCCTTTTTGCTTCTACATTCATTGCACGTACAAGTGTGCTTACACACACGCAGGCAAAATCCTCATACACATAAAAAATAAAAATCAGTCAGTAACTCAAAAGAAAACAACAAGTGTTCAGCCACCTAACTCGACGCATGGATAGCAATCTTAAGCAGGAAATGGAAACCCTATGGACTAGTAACCAAACCTATGCATCCATGGAGGAGGACCATCTCGCCTTCCTGGAAAGTTATTGCCGAAATAATACCTTAAAGTCAGTCATACCTCCAGTCCTACTCACAACGGTAGGCATATGTGACACTCAGGGATGCAGGCTAAACTTCAATTGAACATCTGCTGTGGAGCCTCTGAGAGACACTGGCATGGAAAGTTCTGTCCTGCAGAAAAGATGAGTCACTGAGATGTGTATTTATGTGAGTGTGAAATAGATACTGGAGAAACTCGCAGATGGCAGTAGGATGAATACAAGAGTCATGAAATAGAGGCTGCATGGTGGGAATGATGAGGATGTCAGAGAGTGACTGGCAACTACAGCCATGGACAAGAGAGTGCAGGAGGGCCAACTGATCAGCTTATGTCTTGACCAGCAATCCCACTTCTAGAACTTAATCTGAAGATACACCTCCAATCATACTGAATGACCCATTACACTGAGCGTGGTGGTGTGTAGTACAGGACTGTGATCCTAGCATTGGGAGGCTGAGGTAAAAACAATCAGAAATTTGAGGCCAGCCTGGTCTACCTCATAAGACTTGTCAGAAGAAAAGGAAATCGAGGACCATTCAGAGTACAAGTACTGAAAAATAACCATGTGCAAGGTTATTCTTGTACCATTGTTTTGAACCTGCGAATTAATGAAAACATAAATGCTTAAGCATAGGAAAATGGCTGAAGAAGGTACAGTCATTAACACAGAGAAATAGGATTCAGATGTTAATAAAGAAGAAAAAATATTCATGACTTTCTATGGAATAATCCCCAGAAATCCAAGGCACTGTGTCAACAGCAGATCAATGAAGCGGACTAAAGACAGAGGCACTTTTAAAAGGTGCAGATTGAGAAGTGATCAGCAGTGCACAAAATGTCAAAAGGGAAAATAAAAGAGTCTTGGAATCAAGTTAAGACTAAGTTCCAACCAAGAGCACTGTGATGACACAGAGGTGCCAGATGCCAGGACACCTAACCAGGATTAGGATTGCAATTTGCTGTCTTTTTCATCTAAATTTTGTTTTCTGTTGAATTGTGCATTTCATATAGAATATCTCAATCAGTCTTAATCATCAGTATATCCCTTTCCACACCTGCATCCCCCCTTAGTCCTCCAACTGGAATCCATACATTCTGTCATCTGTGTTAAGGTTTGTGGTGTGAAGTTAGTGTCCCCAAATGTCCCTCAGTGCAGGTTCATCCACTCAAGTGTAGTTCACCTATACAGAGTCCCTTGCTTTAGGAAGATTAGCTCACCATCATCCAACAGAAATCAGATGTCAATATTTCTTCAGCAAGATTGACGTCTGCTACATATTTCTGCAGTGCCGTGCTGAATTTTTGTCTGCTTAAGTTTGCATGTGTCTTGAGTATGTTGAAATCATTTTTGTAGACCCTGAAATGCATTGGCCCAGGAATTTTTGGATTCAGTTTCCATAGGGTCCCTCACTCACTGGCTCTTACAAATATTTCCAAACCCTCTTCTGCAGTGGCTTCTAAGCTTGGGCAAGTTCCTTCCAGGGACCCACATTCTGTAGATTCCTAATCTCCATTCTTTGGCCTCTTGTGAGCTTTTGCCTTACAAGCCTTCTGTTGCATGAGGGAGCTTCATTAATGAGAACCGAGAGATTCATTCGTGCCCTCTTTTACACTTGTTCCATGATGCAGAAAGCCTTGCGTGTAGAGGGTTGCTTTTTAGGTGTGCCTGTCAGGCATGGGACATTCACAGACGTTGTGTGTAAGCAGTTGCGGTACTCTGGAGTAGTCTCAGTCTGGCTCAGTTGTTAAAAGCCCTGGCTGTTCTTGCAGAGGACCTAGGGTCAATTCCCAGCGTCCGCATGACAGCTAGCAACCATCTGTATCTCCAGTTCCCGGGAATCTGACACCCTCTTCTGACCTCCATAGGCATTACACAACATGGGTAAACTTACATACATGCAGGCAATAAACTCATACACGTAAAATAAAAATAATAAATAAAATAGAGAAAATAATATGTCAGATATCTATGCCTATGATGGTGGTCAAGTAAAGGGACTCTTAAAGTTCCCACACAGGATTGTCATGAACCCAACTGAGATTCTAACAAGGTTCCTTTTTGCCCAACTGCACATGGCATAAAGTAGAACCTGACTAGGGTTGGGACTTTGGGGTGGTACCGCTCTCCGAGAGCCACGTAAACTCACTTAGAACCAAATAATCACATTTATTCACCAAACTGAAACTGACAGAATAATTATTTGGGTTATCTACCCTTTATGAATAGATGTTTGTTCTGTATCTGCTTAAGACCTGAGTGGAACATGCCACACACAAGAATGATTATCCTGAGTGTTCTCAGCTGACTTGCAAGCTAAGGTTGACTTCTTAGGAAGAGAAAAGAAAATGATGGTGGTGACTCAAGTGGTTACAGTAGATGAGAGATGGACAGAGAATAGGTGGTATTTACGGGGATGCATATGGAAGTGAGAACTAATTTAATGATCTACAAAGCAGTACTGAATGTATCAAACAATTGCATATTTCTAAATAGCTACCAGAAAGATTTTAAATTCTCCCAACACAAACAAATAATGCCCGACCTAATGGACTTACCAGTTATCTTCATATCATTATTATATATTATTCAAGAATATCCCAGCCAGTCGGGGTGGGCAGCTTTTAATCTCAGCACTCGGGAAGGCAGAGGCAGGCAGAGATCTCTGTAAGATCAAGGCTGGCCTGGTCTACATTGTAAGTTCCGGGTCAGCTGTGGCTACAGGGAGACCCTGTCTCAGACAGAACAAAACAAACAAACAAAAGAGTATTCCAAAGCCAGAAAGTTCTCTGTAAAAGTGAGTCATGTGTCAGTAAAACTGGATAATTAGTATTATAAGTTATCAAGTCCTATACTTATCAGCTAAGAAAAATGTGTAGCTAATACACATTAAATAAATAAATAAATACATAAATAGATAAATGTTTGTTAGAATGGAAAGATGTACGTATTTCAGTGAAGAAGAATGTCAATGGTACTGATAGTTACAGGAAAGTTAGACTTACCCAAGACACCAGGCTGCTGTATTATGCCAGCATCACATCTCTGTGGAGCATTCTCTGAACGGGGTCTAATTCTTGCGATTCATTCCAGGTGAAGTGCACAGCAACATCCTCAAACGATATAAACATCCCTGTAATGAGACATTTCTCTTCACCCCAAGTCCTCAGCCTTGGATTCAAAGCATGCGGACTCACTATTCTCTGTGCATATGTGTATCCAGTGTCTTATAGAAGGTGCCACTTGATTTGTATCAGGTGAAAAGAAATCAATATAAATAGCTTAGCCATGTTAATGTATGGGTTTAAGGAAAAACGATTGAATAGGGTTCTAAGGAACTATAATACAAAGAAAATCTGATGCCCAGGCTCAAGCCACTGAGATCTTCATGTCCATCGAGTTTGCCCACTCACTGAGTTCTTAGCTCTAACACAGTGGTTTAAGGAAATACAAGCTAAGCGCTGGGAATAATGGGATCTGGGCACATGAATATCCCTCTCAGAAAAACAAATCATTTGAAATCGGCATGTAACCACTTCCGCAGTCTAAAATCCCCAGGAATAATGCAGAGAAGGGTTGTAAGAAACAGTGTCCGCTCTATTTACAGAACACTTTGTACTCTCTCCAGCAGCCATTTAACAACCTGGATTCTAATAAATTTTCACCACAGATTAAATTCATCAAAGAACCAAACTTCCTGCTGTCTCAGCACAACTGTGAGAATGGGTATGTTTTAAAAAAGCATAAAATGGGGATGGAGAGATGGCTTGGTAGTTAAGAGCGCTGGATGCTCTTGCAGAGGACTCAGGTTCTGTCCCCAGCACTCACATGGTAGCTAACAGCGGTCTGTAACTCGAGTTTCAGGAGATCCGACAGCTTCCTCTGGCCTCTGTGGGCATTGCACAACACAGGTGCACTTACATACATGCACGCAATACACTCATAGACATAAAAAGAAAAACAATAAAATAAATAAATCATAAGAAACATAAAAACCAGGAGCTGAAGAGATGGCTCAACAATTAAGAACACTTGCTGCTCTTCCAGAGGACTGAGTCAGCTCCCAATACCCACATTAGGTGGCTCACACCACCTACAACTGTAGCTGCAGGAGGATCCATGCCCTCATCTGACCCCTGTGGGCACACGTGGCAGGCATTCATACAGATACACACAGATGCAAATAATAAAAGCAAATCTTTTTGAAAAATATCACAGACATTTATGTGAGCGGACAAGGG
Source organism: Eospalax fontanierii (assembly GCA_035773235.1). Taxonomy (NCBI): domain Eukaryota; kingdom Metazoa; phylum Chordata; class Mammalia; order Rodentia; family Spalacidae; genus Eospalax; species Eospalax fontanierii. The sequence continues at coordinate 82,483,098 of CM069532.1, read as the reverse complement.
CATGTAACTTCATTCATACTCATACATTAGCACTGCTCTCAGCTTTGGTCAGGGAAGCAGTGGGTGAAGGCTAGTTTAAGCTCATAACTCCAAAGTGCTGACAATATTACTGTTGAGTGTTCAGCCCTAAATGGAACATCTGTCACCAAAGCTCAGGGAACCCTCCAGAGAGGGATTGAAAACAGCGTAAGAGCCAGAGGATACGTAGTGGTACTTTGACTCATGTAAACGCCATGGCTGTTGCACCCATAAATTCACACCAACACCAGTTACCGCCTAAGACCTACGCAAGACTGGGCCCAGCAGTATAACATCACGGATGAGGGACGGGCTTATAACTTGAGTCCATTCCCCTATACCAGAAAAACTGAACAAACAAACAAAACCCAGCAGTTAAGACCATTTACTTCTCTTTCAGAGGACCCAAGTTTGGTTTCCAACACCCAAGTCAAACATCTCACAGTCACCTACAGCTCTGGCTGGCTCCAGGAGATTCAGTACGGGGCTCTTAGAAATCCCTTCTCTATTCCCAATGTCCTTAGATTAACTGCTCTTTTCGCTTCTGTAAAATGCTTGGCTTAGGGGTATCCCATGAAGCTAAGAGATGGCTTCATTTTGTCCTTCCAATAAGCCCCTGGCCACAAGCTTAGAAAAACGAAGAAACAAACCTAAGCCAGTAGAGCCAGGGAGTGACTGGCACTTTGTGATAAGCTTAGAAAAACAGAGGTCAGGGCTGGACTTGGACAATGGTCAGCACATCTCAGTAAACCTGAGTAATGCATTCCATTCTCTTACCCCAGGGATAGATCCCGCCCATGAGGAGACTTATAGCTCTTTTTAACCAATTTTGGTATATAACCCATAGTATCTAATTCACACCCAATTATTTTAAAATCTGCTTGGCGCGCGCAGGCTTTCATAAACCAATCCGCAGGTAACACGGTAAATCTCCACCTCCCTTTGTCCATAATCTATAATAAGCTCTTACTCTCTCCTTTTGGGGCTCTCAGTACGGATCCACTGCCTTGAGGAAGTCTGAGAGTCCTGGCTTAAGCTGGAATAAAGGCTCTTTGTTTTTGCATATTTACGACTCCGTGGTAGTTCTCGGGGAGCCGTTCTCTGGACAGAACATTCAGTGCCGTCTTCTGACCCCCAAGGGCACCTACGTACATGTGCATACACTCAAGGACATGCAAAAATATTCATAAAACCAAAAATGATTGAAAAACCACACTGAAAGAAACATATCATTAGGGAGCAAAATGGAAATCACTCCTTCATCCACACATTCATTCAGTCAGTACACTGGTCTCAGTCTGTTTAATTAATCCTATGAGGTAAGATCTGGTATCATGCTCAACTACTCAAATCTCAGAGAGCTACCCACTCAGCATTACACAGTTATCACATGCCAGAAACATGGCTCTACACTCAGCATGTCAAGTTCTTTCTCACCAACACAAGGAGTCCTGCTATTAAAAACACTAATCACTGATGGCAGTAGCACTATATAGATTGTGGCAATGATAACTGGTACACAGTGCCCGTTTTCCTTTTTTGGTCAGATGAGACAGGGTTTTATGTAACAAAGGCTGATCTCAGACTTACTATGTAACCTCAAACTCCTGATTCCCCTGCCTTAGCCTCCCGATGTTATGACTGGAGACATGCACCTCACACTCAGCTCCATCAAGCTCTTTTTATAAATGAGGCCACAGAGGGAAGAAGTTTATTTTTTAAGCCAAATATGGTGACTCATACCTCTAATCCTACTACTCAGGAGACTGTGGCAATAGGATGGCAGTGAGCTGAAGGCCAGCCTGAGCTACACGGTGAGCCCAAGGCAGCTGGTGCTACACGGCAAGATTCTTTCTCCAGAAGAAAAAGAAAAGGTATGTTCTTTAGTTTGTCTTTTTTTTTTTTTTTTTTTTTTTTTGTCTTTTTGAGACAGGGTCTCCCTGTAGCCCTAGCTGGCCTGGAACTCACTATGTAGACCAGTCTGACCTTTAACTCAAAGAGATGCGTGCCTCAGGCTCCCGAGTGCTGGGACTAAAGGCATGCGCCATCATGCCTGGCTACTTGGTGCATTTTATAGATATGAACTAAGGCTCTATGAAGTTAATGAAGTGCTTACAATTTAAATGTCATAAAGCTATGAGCATTCACAGGATTTGCACTCAAGCCTCGATTTAAAACAAAGCAGTACAAGACCCAAGAATGGGAGCATATGGGAAGGTATGGAAGACTGAGGACTAAGTAAAGGAGTGGTTCTGAGAGAGGAGAGAGCTGCAGAAGGTATACAAGGGATGAGATGCACACACACACAGGCACACACGCACACACACACACACACACACAATCCTGGGTATTGATCTCCTTTCCCTATGCACCTCCCTTTATTAGCTCCCTGTTTAAATCCTGGGATGTACAGTCTGCAGAGGGCTCAAAAGCGTGGTGCAAGTCTCTTCTGGAAAGTTCAGTTAGTCTGAACCTTTGCAGGTACCTCAGTTCTTCCGGGTAGCTTGGCTTGTCTGAGAGTTTCTCATCAGTCTTGGGGAGGGAGGAAACTATTGAACCAGGTTAATTTCACGGACATTCTGAAGCTATGAGTTGTTTACTTTCTGAGCTTCACAAGTTACCCTGCAGGATGGAATGTTCACCTCCTCTGAAACCATCCTGCAGCAGAAGCTTCTTTGATGAGTGTTGACTGGGATACTTGACTTTATATACACGGGTACATATTTTTCCCTTAGAAAGAAGTTACATTTGTCTAAGGATTTGACAGTGATGGGGATTTCTCTAAGGTCTATGACCTCTTCAGTCATATGTATTTGGCTATGATTACAGTACCACTCACGAAATTCCTCTCATTGAATCGGCTCTAAGACCAATTATGTAGCTGTTGATTGGCCTGAAAAGTGCCACTACTAAATCAGCGTCGAGTGTTGTGCCAGGCAGTGATGTGGTTGTTTGTTCCTGAAGCTGGTGTTTGGCCATAGATTGGTTCTCCCTTGGCTGCTTGCATAGTGCTCTTCAAATCTAGCTAGCCTTCAGGAAAAGTGGCTTGCTCGTCAGTTCCAACTCCATTGTTCCAAATATGGTCTCTGAATTATGTCCTGTTTTCATCAGTAGGGTCTTAAACCTTCAAGTTCCAGGAGGCAATCAAGGACTCCGGAAATAGCCTATGTAGTTTTGGGAGTCTATTGGACTACCCTGGGCAATAACACAAAGGAAGGATTCTCTTATATGGCACTCGTCCTTGTTCAAAGCTGAGGCTTCGTAACATGGAGAGATATTGTCTGCAGAATTTTCCATTAGATTGTTAGACTGATATGGTTCCCTCAGGTGCTTTATAGCAGCTGGGCTTATTTATCCAGCCCTCCCCCACATGTCTATCCCTGTCTAACATTCCTTCCATGCCTACCCTATTTAAAGTGTCCCCATTTCCACAGTTCTCTTGATAGTACCGGTCTCTTTGGTTCCACCTTTGTTAAGCTCCCTCTTTCCCTTTATCTCCGTATTTCTTGTGTATTGCTTCCCTCTCCTTTTAAATACCCCCTTCCAGTTATTTTTTCCTTAGAATCCTGTCTCCTACTCTTCTTCTCTCTCAAATTCTTTCTTTCCCTTTCCTCGCTGGTTCCTGTCCAGTTTTCCTGGTTCTTGCAGTTTCATTGGGATGAATAGTCACACATAAGGGTTTGGTGCTAGGATCCGCAATGAGAGGGAACAGGCATCCCTTGTTTCTCTGAGTCTGTGCTACTTCACTTAGCATAAGCGTTTCTACTTCCATCCATGTGCCTGCAGATGTCATGATTAGATCTTTCTTTACACTGACTAGCACTCCATTGTGCAGAGGCACCACATTCTTCGTATCCACTGGTCAGTTGAGGAAAGCTCAGATTGCTTCTGTCTCTTAGCTGTTGTGAAAAGACCAGCAACAAACATGAGTGTACACGGTCTCTTCATTTAGGACGGGTACTTTGCATACATGTGGAGTAGTAGTACTGCCGGGTCAAATGGTAGATTCATCCTGAGTGCTTTTTTACGAGTTCCCCATATTGCTTCCCAAACAGGTTGCCTGAATTTGTAGTGAATCTACATTCTGTTTCTCCACATCCTCTCCAGCATTTGGTATGATTTATTCTCTTGATCTTCGCCAGTGTTACTGGAGTAGGATGAATTATTAAAGTGGTTTAACTTTGCATTTCCTTAATCATTAACTTTTAAAGATGTTTCTTAGCCATTTTTATTTCTCTTTTTGAGAACTCTCTGTACCAATCCTTATCATATATTTAATTGGGTCACTTGTTCTCTTGGTTCTTTGTTTCTTGAGTTTTTTATAGATTCTGGATGCCTCTGTCAGATGTGTCAACCATAAAGATTTTCTCTCATTCAGTGACGTTTTTTTCCCTCTTCACTTTCTTGATTGTTTGATTTGCAGTACAGAAGCTTTTTAGTTGACTGGAGGTCCCCTTCTGGTTTATGCCTGAGCAACTGATGTCTGATTTAGGAAGTCCTTTTCTACAAAAATTTCCTGTGTATTACTGTCAGGGTTTTCTTTTAACAGTTTCAGAGTTTGAGGTTTCAAATTGTGGTCTTTGATGCATTTGTAGTTGACTTTTTGTTCAAGTTGAAAGGTAAGGGTCTAGTTTCATTCTTCTTTATGTGGAGATCTACTTTTGCCAGCACCATTTGCTGAAGATGTTATCTTTCCTCTAGTGAGTGTTCTTGACTGCTTTGGTCAAATATCAGGTTGCTGAAAGTGGGTTTGCTCACGTTTGAGTCTTGAGTTATATTCCATTGGTCTACGGGTCTGTGTTTGTGCAAGTACCATGCTGTTTTGATGAATATAGCTCTGGAATTTAGTTTGAAATCTGGTATAGTAATCCCCTCTGCATTTCTCTTTCTGTTTTGGGTTGCTTTGGCTATCCAGGGACTTTTATGTTTCTATATGATTTTAGAATGTTTAGTTTCTAATCCTGTGAAGAATGTCGTAGGTATTTTGAGTAAGATTGCGTGGAATTTATATGTTGCTTTAGATAGCATGTTCTTTTTCACAGTATTAGTTCAGCCAATCCATGTGTGGGGGAGGGCTTTCCATCTCCTGGTTTTCTCACCAATCCCTTTCTTTAAAGATTCAGTTTTTTAATTGTAGAAATCTTTCATGACTGGTCAGTGTTATTCTGAGGTTCTTTCTTTGAGGCTATTGTCAATGGGAGGGTCTTCTTGTGCCCTTTTGCCAGTTGCTTGTTATTGGGGTATAAAAAGGCTGTTGATTTTTGTAGATTAATTTTGTATCCTTCCACTTTACTGAAAGTCTTAACCGTTCTAAGAGTTTTCTGATCGAATTTTTCACATCTGTGAGGTATAATATTATGTCATCTGCAGAAAGGGATAATCTGACTGCTTATTTCTCATGGGTACAACTCTGATTTCCACACCGCAGTATCCCCTGTCTGCTATTCCCGTTCTCAGGCTGGCTTGGTCTGTGCACTTAGATGCACCACACCCCCTCACCTGTGAGTTCCCCATGCCAGTTTTCCCTCTGCATGGTCTCATTCTGTGTATCTCTCAGACCTGTAAACTCTCCAACCCCAGCACTCCCAGTGTGCCGTCACCTGTCTTGGGTCTAGCTAGTGTCCTTCACCCTTTTGCCCCCTCTACAGACTTGCGAGTTCTCAGGCCCTAGGATTCTCTTCCCACAGCCCCAATGCCCCTCCTCCTCATGGCTCTCAGGATGCACAACCTTCACAATTCGCCAAGTTGCTCAGATCTGTAGAACCTCATCTGCCCCTGCAGTCATTCCTACACTCCCAGGCAGAGCTGGGATTGTACAGTTTGTATATGACCCAAGACAGACCTCTGTTTAGCCATTGAAAATTAGCACTAAACCATGCGGCAGCTTGCTCACCCTGCGGACTCCCGGCCCACCCTGCCGATCCAGGATCATGTGGTGTCTGTATTGGAATCTCAGGCATAGACGTTGTGCCCTTCTGTACACACCTGTGAATACTTCCTAGACCCCATTCACACAACAACACAACCAACTCTGCAAGACCAGAACCTAATAAGTTGTCGTGACAGCAAACCAAGACTGTAACAGCCATTCAACAAAGACAAGATCAACTGTCCATACAAGAAACACCATCATAGACAGAACTCTAGATGCCTAGATCCTGTTGGAGTAACATACCATTAATTATCAAGAGAGTGTATTTTGCAGAAGTTACTGCACACATTCTTATGTTTCCTAAGAAATGCAACCTGGCTGATATCTCTTATACATATTTTTCAGGAACTCAAAGAAGATATGAATAGAAGACTAAATGGAGACCTTGAATATACAAAGAGTTGATTGAAACAGTTGAGACCATTCAAGATAAGGATTTAGTATTCAGTATGGAGATAGATTCTCTAAAGAACCTGATGGTAAGTGCTTATTGCTGAAGTTACTACATCCATGATTCATAGAAGAGACAAGGAGAAATCAAGCTTGTGGCGATCTGGAAGCTTCATCTCTCCCGACTAATTTTCATAGTGTGAAGAAGTGCTGTGCGTGCTATCAGGAGAGAGAAAAACAATCATCCTTTCTCGGATATGAGCACTGGGAGCTACAGTAATCTCTGGCTAGGCATGATATGCTAACTAGTGCAATAGTGGAAAAAAATGTTATGAGAGCAGCCAACCGCTCTATGACTGGATTCAAGGTTTGCTTTATAAGGTGGAGCCAGGGACCTATGGCTAGACCTAGTCAGTTTACAACTGACTCCTCTGATTCATTGTAATATCTGTAGAAGACTACATCTCTTAACTCTCCAGAGAGAAGCTTCTTTTTGGTACAGATGGTGATTAACACTCAGCCCCACAGGTGGTTTGGGTAGGGACAAAACAAACTCAGACCTCTTGAGTTTTAATCGCCTCGCCCCTCCCTGCAACATTCTGGGTGCTAACACTTCAGCATGCATTCCGCTGCTAAGCCCAGACCCTACGGACGACAAGGACTCAGTTATCCAATACAAACAATCCCTGAGGGACAGACAGGGTTCTGGACCATCTAATACCAAGGTTAAACTAGCCAGCAAAGCCCACCGCCATGGAACGTGGGCTGCACCTCGGAGAGGGCGTGCAGTTTCTGGATCTGGCTTTAGGGTCTGTGGCCTGGCTAGCCAGTGGATTCGCTTTGTTTGCTAAATTATGTAAATAAATAGACTTTCCTTTTTGCATCAAGTTGGAGTTCTGGAGTTTGTTCCCACTTCTCACACTCTACCAGTTAGTATGGGGAGAATAAAAGACTTTGGAGTGTTCAACCCAAAAGTGGAAACTTTTTCTCACAACTTCTCTAAAAGTTCAGGGCTTATTGTCAAAGAAAGGTCAGAAAGATTTTAAGAGCCAGAGGTGGCGGATGATTTCATGGAAGAACGTTGTCTGAGCTGACAGGGTGGCTGCACATAATCTGCTGGCACAGAGGGAAAAGGGACAGAAAGCATTTCAAGACGAGAACGCCCGGATTCAGTTCTGTGTGGCGTCTACCATCATTTACCTTCACCTGGAATCTGGCAGTACTCTGTGAGTTGGAGGCCAGCCTAGTCTACAGAGTTCATTCCAGGTCAGTCAGGGCTAAATAGTTGAGACATTGTATCAAAAAAAAAAAAAAAAACAAAAACAGATGAAACTAAAGTATATGAAATGCCTGTACTGTCATCACTCTAACTGGTTTGTAGTTTAGAATCTCCCAGTGCAAAGCTAAAGAAAACACACGTGGTTAGAGATGTAGCTCAATCATGGAATGCATGCTGAATCCCATCGCTTACTCCTTCCCTTCCCACAAAAATCCCAGAAGTTTCCTATACAGAATTTCCAGACTGGCTCATACCTCACTGAGAGATGATTTTCTGCTTCAAACAAGAGAACAAAACTGAAAAAAATGATCGAATAGTGATGTGGTCCTTAGTGCATTTTCTCCTTCTCATTCTCCTTTTCTTCTCCCCCCCCCCCACCTCTCACATACCTTTTTTGATCAGTCTAGTCCCAAAGTTTCTATGTAGTCAAGGGTGATCCTGAAATCCATAGTTGTATACACAGCCCCTCTGCCCTCTGTGTCTCCTTTCTTTCCTGGTATGGTGCCTGTCAGGCCTCTATCTTAGGACAAGCTTCTTGCTTCTTCCACCTGCTTGTATTTCAGGTGAGCACTACCACTCCACCTGGAAATAATCACTGTGTCATTATTTATTCACCCACTTATGCATGCCATCTTCCTTCTGTTTTGATGTTTAAATTTTGTTATTGTAATTTTTGTGTGCTTTTGTTAGTGATGCTGGGATTCTGAGACAGAGGTCTCCCTGTGGCTACATCTGCAGTAGAATTTGGTATATAGATCAGGCTGGGCTGGATTTCACCCAGATCTTCCTGTCTTTGCCTCCTGAGTACTGGGATTAAAGGTGTGTGCCACCATGCTTGACATATTAACTTTTGAAAAAGGTTCCCCCTGTGTATCCCAGGGTCACCTTGAACCTATAATCCTCCTGCCTCACCCCCAAGAGCTGAATTGTACATTTTTTAAAGCAAAGCTTAGATTCATCGACAATGAAAGAGGAAAATATTTTCCCTCGTTGAGAAGGATCCCCAAGTAATTTTCTGATTCAAATGTAACTTATAGAAGAAACCTATGTAAGTAATATGGTAATTTCTAAAAGAATGAGGTTGGTTATTTATGAAACCATTTGAAATCCTGGCAAGAGCCCCAGGACTGGGAATCAACTGACCCTTGCCATGACTTGTCCAGGCAAGGAGCATCTGCTCTGAAGCTGTGATAGACAGGCTGAGCCTCACAAGTGTGTGCTGAGGGCCGTTGGTCAGTCTCATGTCATTGGAGTCTGAGGCGTGCGCAGGAGTGCTTAGGTCACAGAATCTTGGACTAATGGAACTCCAAGGGGCAGTCACCTGGCAAAGAATTGTTTACAGTGTTGCTAGGTGACAAAGCCCTCTAAGGGCAGTTGGTGAACCACAGAGGTTTCTTGGTGGGAGACTCTCATGTCTTGGTGACCAGTTTGGAGAGATTTAGTTGACTTTAAGTCAGAGTTCTAGTGTTTGGCAGCAAGAAACAGCAGAGGAAGAAGGGAGGGAGGGGGGAGAAGGTGGTGGGGCCTGCCGGCCCTGCCCAGGCCCTCACCATGCAGGACCTCTACTACAACGCCCAGATCCACAGTGCCATTCGGTCCACCAGATGGTCCACCCGCTTGCGTAGGGCCTTCCGACGTCTGGGGTGTTGGAGTTATGAGGGGCGAGAGTTTCCCATGTTCCTCTCAAGATCCGTTCCTGTGGGCCCGCTCCACCAGGCTGCCAGCATAGGTGCCGTACGTGTGGTGGACGATTTCCTCACGTCTCAGGAATATCACGTGGATCAGACAGACAAGAGAAAGAGGTAACAGGATCTGAGAGGGCTGAGGACCGCAGAAGAGGGCAGTTGGGGACAGACAAGGAGCACACGGGAGGAGCTCTATCTTTCCAGAGTTGGGTTCAGACGCAGGGTGGATCGTTACTGGGTCCAGCCTTACCATGTGTTCTGAGCGATCACACTCAGTCGTGTTGGGACACTACCACTTTTACCCACTGAGCCATTTCCCCTACCTTAGCCATATTTTTAGATCACAGAATAATTCATGGTAGAGTGTAGCTTAAACCCAGCTTTCCCAATGCTGTTGGGTTTTCTTCCTGCCTCAGGCTTCCAGGTTTGGGGAACCTGCACAGCTAGGAGGAGTCCATACACAGTCCTTCTTCATGAGAGGCAGAGCCAGCTGATGTCCCAATCACTATGCTATCTCTTTTCGAGCACTTTATTGACCACTCTATAATGGTTTAAATAACAAAACTACATTCTTCTGATATGTTTTTACATTTTTGTATATTAAGCTAGTTTACTTCCACACAAATCAAGAAGACTGTGGTCTTGAGTTAGCCCAAAGTGTATGCAAAATAAAAGAGAATCTCTTATTTTCAGACACTTGAAGTCTACACTTTATTGTCATTTACGAGTTTACTATTTCATCTCTGGTATTGCCAGATCTCTTATAACCATTTTTCTTGATACCAGTTTTGTTTCCTTGACACCCAGGAGTAAACTCTGGATTCATTCAGTATGATGATATTTGTTGAGCCTTGTTTTTAGCAAACATTGGGTTGGTTTTGATAATGGACCCACTTGAACCTATGCTTTTCCCTTGCCTGTGATTTCTACAGTGAACACATAAAATGTTGTAGTAAAAGTTATTTTTGATGGAATATCCACTGAACAACGGGACTGCAAGTCCTGCACAGACGAGTTCCTTACTTATGATTTCTATGCACCCACATGCATCTTCAGACAAATCTTAGCATCTTTGGCAATAGAAATCTTTTTCTTGTACTTGTACATTTTATTATGTCTACATTTTATTACATATAGGTTATTTTATCGTGTACAAAAATATTGTTTAACCATTTTATTTTAGTTAGATCTGCATACAAAAAACAGTAAAAGAATCAGTTGTGGTTGTTTTAAGAACATTGTTTTGCTTTAGAAATGTTTTCTTGAGAAACATTGAACTCTCCAGCAACTTGGTGTGGTGGCTATTTTTGCAGGGCACTGGGGTTTTGTTTCTCAGCCCCCACAAGGTACCTAACAACCATCATTAAATCCATTTCCAGGGGATCTGAGACATTCTTTTGGTCTACATGCTTATTGATACAGGGGTGCTTTTAGATACATACACGCAGGCAAAACACTTATACCCATACAGTGCATCAACAATACGAAACCAATGTCGGAAATGGTAATGTGAAGTAAAGAACATTTAAGGCATCGTGGCACTGGTCTGCAATGTGAGCCTACTGGAAGGCTAAGTTAGGAGGATTTGAAGATCAAGGCCAGCCTGGGCAGATGCTTCCTTAGGTACTGAAACCTAAAACTGATAGCCTTGTTGACCAAATTCTTTAATCCAAGGAGTCACTCAGCAGAGGCATGAGGCTCTCTGTGAATTTAAGGGCAGGTTGGTGTACCTATTGAATTCCAGGATAGCTGGGGCTGTGGGGAGACCCTATCTGGGGAAGACTAAAATAAGTAAAATAAATAAACAAGTAATAAGTTAAAATCTAAAATGTGTTTGAATACAGATGCCTCATATCTGAAATGTAGGTGTAATTCTGTTATTTAATCTATATGAAACCTTCTGTTCGTTAGCAGTCGGAATAGTAATTATAGCTGCCATTTTCCCCAGCTATCTGTGAGATGCTGGAATCAGTTGTGCATACTTTGTATCAAATCTCCTTGAAGCGTGAGAGTTGCCCAAGAAGCAGCTAGTCGGTAACCGAGATAAGAATTGTAATTTTAACTTTATTTCCAGTTGCTCATTGTACTCAGACAGCTGCTCTGAGCACGGGTGCATCTCACTGGCAGAGCACCTGCCTTGAATGGGCTGGGCCCTGCACTGCGTCACTAGTGCTGCAGACAAATATATGAGGAGAGAACTGAGGAAACTCCAGTGACCTTGCTTCAGAATTAATCACATGCTGTCTAGTATTTGCCGCCATACGGACGAATGTGCTTTGAACTAGAGCTCCACAATTTCCTGAAAACTCCTCTCCATTTCACAGGAGTGCTTTACATTACGCGTGCACCTATGGCCACCCACAGGTAGCATCGCTCCTAATAGAGAAGAACTGCGACATAAACGCCCTTGACGATGAAAAGAGCACACCTCTAATTAAGGTACATAATGGCCAACAGTTTCAACTGAGATGGATTAGAATGAAAAGATCATTATATCTAGGTGTGTTCTGCTAGTGAACGCATTGTAGATGCGACTGGGAAGTTACTCCAGTGCAATCAATCACCAACATAATGTGGTCTAACAAAGTCTGAATGAGGAGAAGACAAGTTGACATACCAAGGTGTGGGAAATTTCCTGGAATCCCAACTCTCAATGATGAGCTGCAGGCCATCAATGGATGCTGGGGGAGGGAGTATCGGTTTTCTCCAGGAACTAGTTCCCTGATATTCATCTGATTCAAACAATGCAGTCTGAAATACAGGTGCCAACAAAGCACCACTAAATGGATTCAGTGCATTATATATGTACATAGTATGTTCATATGTATATGTACCAAAGAAGAGGACATGAAATTGAGAGGGACTGAGGGGGTCACAGGGGGAGTTTAAGGGGGACTGGGAGGAGTGGAAACAATGGAGCCACACTAGGATCACAAATGAAAAATTGCAAAAGACTGTCCAGGTGTGCTGGCATGGGGCAGGACGATTTAGAATTGAAGCAAGGCTGAACTCACATAAGCAGATCCATTCTCAACAAAAAGGGTAAATATACTTGGAATGAAATTTTATCTCACTTATTTCATTACTCGGTGAAATACTTAAAGTGTTCATCTTGGATTCCACGACTTGACATCTTTCTGTTTGCATTACCCGCAGGCTGCTCAGTGGGGAAATGTGCTATGCCTTTACGTTTTATTGAAGCATGGTGCCGATATACATGCCGTGGATGTGCGTGGAAATAACGCTCTCCATTACACAGTCTTTAGGGGGAACATTTGGATGGCTAAGCTTCTGCTGGCTTGCAACGCAGACATTGAAGCCAGAACAAAGGTAAAGATCACTTTATTTCCCAGATAGTTCTAATGATGGCACAGGTGACCCCATTTTCCACATGTAGATCAAGCTTTCAGTGATTAAAAATGTTTTGAAGTGGGTTGATCACGAAAGTTAAAATATTGATATTCTGTGTGTGTGTTCTGTATCTGCATTCCCATGTTCACATATTTGTATGTGCGTGTCTGTGTGTGTATACACAGACAGGCATAGGCCAGAGGTCAAGATAAGTGTTCCACATTGTTTTCCACACTATGGTTTTACACTAGACTAGCTGGCTAGCAAACCGCAGGATCTTCCTGTCTCTGTATCCTAGTGCTGGGACTGCAGGCACATGCCACCATGCCCTGAGTGCTGTGGTTAGCAATCATGTCCTCCTGTTTGGATGTACTTCGTGTAAAGTAACAAAAAGAAGCAAAATTTGTCTCCGAATAGGGTTTTATTTTAAATACAAAATAAAGGTTTTGGGATAGAATCAAATATCACACCCCCCCCCACACACACACATACACAGTGGACCACACAAAGAATGAAAATGAATTAATTAAAGTTAAAACTTTATGATAAATGGAAATCTTACTGCTGCTGAGAAGTTATATTGAAGTGGGTTATCTCTCAGAGATGTTGCAAAAACAGGGAAAATGAGAAAGGGCTTGTGATCACAGGTGTGCCGGCAAAATTTGCAAATTGGTTATTGAAGGAATATACCAGGCAGACACAGTTTACTTCTCTTTTTTAAGTATTATGTGTACACAAGAAATGTTCTTCAATTTGGGAGGTAATAATTCTTAGTTTGGGAAAGACTATTGTTGTGTTCTATTGTAAATCTACCATGAGATCCAATTTAGGAGGACTCTCAGGCCAACAGCCTGGCAGTGACTAGGTACAGATTGTGTAGAAAATGACAGGGAAGACCAATGACTTTGCCGCCATTGTGTCCTCTTCTTGCAGAAAGAGCCACAATAAACTGAGTTCTCTTGTACCTGTACTCCCCCTACTCCGGAACATAGAACGGAGTTTTCTGTGAGTGAGTGTATCTTCTGTGTTTTCTCCTTTTATCCATATCCCAAAATGATAAAGAGAACCGTCCTGTGTATCAAGATTCTTCGCTGAAGAGTCTGGTTCAGTAATTCTGTTTCATTAAACATAGATTTGCTCTGTATGTAAACCAATGATTAGACAGGTATAGTGTGTAAATTCCCTGAACCAGAGAACCTAAGTCTTCAACTGTCAGATTTGATCAGGTAATACTCCCTGCCGATCTCCCATGTTCATTAACATTTACTTACATTTCATTTATCTTCCTCTAACACACTGTATCTGTTAAGATCGGGTAGCCCAGTGTTATCAGCTTGGCAGTTTCACACACCAAAAACCATGCCATTAATAAGAAGAGCAGTAGGAATCCTTTGACTAATTTAAATTCAGCCATTACATGAAACTAATCATTGATTTGATTACAAGTCTGGATATTTAAATACAAATAGGTTAGAAATGATTTTGTAGGAGAATGTCTTGAAGAAAGTATGATTTCTGTGACTTAAATTTTGGTAATACATGGTACAGAAAGAAGAAAAAGACTCCATAGGCAATACTTCTTCCTACAAAAACATTTATTGGGAAACCTACCCACACAGTGTAGATGTTTAGGGCTGTGCAATGAATGTGTCTCATATACAGACTCAGTTTTTTCCATGAATTGAGTTGACATTAAACTTCAGGAGACTTCCCTAGAATCTTGGTCTTAAAGAATTAAATCCCATCAGCTCTGAGTCCATGTGACTTTTTGATGCCTGGAAGACATCACATGTATGGGAGGCCTTGCTGCTCCAGCTTGCCAGGGATAGACTGCCTTTTTCCTCATGTACCTACTTTTCTTCTGTCTGTATTTGAGCTTTCAGTGTCTGTGTACAGTCAAATATTTCATAGTATTCAGGATGAATAAAACTAATCTATAAGAATTTGTGGGTGTGGGTCCAAGGTAGCATGAGGAACTGAGTGAAGTCCCCAGAATTAAAGCCTACCTGGAGTGCAGCCTTGTAATTCCACTACTGGGGAGGTGGAAACCAGAGGAATCCTGGGGCCCCTGTCTGGCCAGCCTTGCCTAACTGGGAAACTACAAGTAAGCGAGAGACCCTGTCTCAAAACACAAAAATGATGGGATGGAGAGATGAGTTGTTGGTCGAAGGCATTTGGTACTCTTGCAGAAGGCCTGGGATATTCCCACTACATACATTTGGGGACAAAACTGCCTGTAACTCCATTTCCAAGGCTTCTAGTGTCCTCTCCTGCCTTCACGGGTACCAGGAATTCACATGTTGTCCATAGAGACATGTAAACCAAGCACTCATACACATGAAAAAAATGTTTTGTATCTTAAAAACAAAAGGTGAACAGCTCCCGAGGAACAGAACGTGTGGTAGATTTCTGGCAATCATACCCAATGTGTTGCACATCTGCCCACACGTGTACGTACATGAAGATGCATGCAGACACGGTACAAAATAATGTGTAGTTTATATTGGTTTCTAAGAATACACGAACAGATCCTTTATCATTTCATATAATTCATGTTAAACTCTCGGTTAGGATTGAAACTTACATATTAAAAGTTGATACTTTAAAAATCATTCTATGTTATAAATCTTCACATTCCCATTAAAATAGGAGTTTTTAATGAAAACTGAATTTAGTCATGACTGTGATGTCATTATCCCTTAACAAAAGGAGTTCCTTGTGTTTGAGTCTCATACAAAGAGACCATGCAGGTCGATATTAGAATTTTTATTTATTTGCATATATATCCATTATAATTGATAGACTTCTGTATATGTAATTCCACCTTACATTATCAATGGAATAAAAAACCAACTTTAGTTATTGAAATGCTACCAGAATGAGAATGTATGTAAAGAAGTTTGTGTATTTTGAAGGGATTTTCCTTATAAGTGAGAATCAAATCTTGTACTCGGATTTCTAACTACTAGGATGTAAATCTTGCATCTTAAAATAATAAGAAATCAAGCTTATGTTGAAGCCTCTGTCTCTTAATTCAGAACCCATTTCCTTTGGGGCCTGATCTGGAGCAGGGGCATCTAGCAGTGGTACATGGTTCCTGCCACCATAAAGAGAAGAGAATCAAGGTCCTTTTGATCCCAACCAGTGAAATATTCACATTATTGGAAAATGGTAAAATATGTCACCGAAACTCTTCTTTTAGCTGTGCATGTTTTTCATAAGAAGGAAGTATTTCTCGAGTGAGGATCACGTCAAAGAGATTTCTTTAACACCGAGCCTGAAATTATGATTCTCTTTCCATCTGTGCAGCACTTTTAAAAGTGGAGATGGAGAAACTCTACCTCAGAGATGCCCATTTGAGCTCATTCATTCTGCAGGAATACATCAAACCTTTAGTACTACGCTCCAGGGTTGGGGTACTGAACGTGAAACTCCACAGAGGCAAAGATTCTTGGAAGCAGCGAGTTTGGATTGAGTTTTGGAGGAGTGGAGGTCAGGTGCAGCGCAGGGCAGGGGAGGGTGTGCAGAGGGCAAGAGCAGCATGTGGGGACGTGCAGCAGGAAGAAGGAAGAGCGCCCGCTTTGGACTTCCTCTTCACAGCATGCATTTATGTTCCTAGAGTGTGTGCGGAGATTTTAAGATCAGTTGAGCTGTATGTCATTTTGCAAAATAAAACTGATTTTTCTTTACAGCGTGGATTCACACCGTTCTTGCTGTCCATATATGCACAAAAAGAGGACATGGCAGAATTTTTAAAAGTGAAGGGTGCAGATGTGCATGCAGTGGTTCGTCGGGAAAGGTACAGTTCCTCTCTTATTTTATATTACTGCATCGCTTGCTTGACTTTTACTCTTTATTGTTTGTTCCTTCCTTTTTTCCTTTTTTTCATGTCTGAGAGCAAAGGATTCATTTTCTATGGATAGACTGAAATCATCTAGAATTTCAGGATATTAAGGAAACTAAGAGATTAATCAATCAATTATTTAATCAATTATGCTGAGCACCCTCACAAAACCATTGTTTGGCTGAGGCCTGAAGTTAAATCATCTTAGTAACTGTGTGGATGCATTTTTGAGTGGCAGAAATGGGACTCGGACTCCTGCTCCCCAATTCTGAGGTTGCTGGGCTTCCTTATTCATCCTCCTGCTGCCTGTGGGTGTTGGAATGATAAGACAGGGGAGTGCATGAGTGATGCCTGTGGGCGAACCTGTGCTCGCAGCTAGCGAGTTAAGCCACAGTGGAGACTGTGAGCGAGTTCGTGGAGGAAAGTGGCATTGAAGAGGAATAGCATTGGTGTGAAAGTAATAGAGGGGAGCATATTGGGGTTTATGACTGATTTGGAAAAGACGGTAGTAGAATTCAGATTCTGGGATAGTAAATGAATCTTAAATGGCCAGGTAGAGGATTTAGTGGGGAAATGGCTCGCCAAATAATGAGGACTTGAGTTCAGATCCAGGTACCCATTTACAAGAGAGGCATGTCAGACCGCATCTGAACCCCTGTGCAGCGGGAAGTAGACAGGAGCATTTCCTAGGCAGCATTTTTGGTCAGCGATCAAGTCAGCGGACAACCGTGTCAAACTGCTCACCACAGTTAATAAACCTAAAGGGGAAGCCAGGGAAATGAAACTGCTGGCCCAGAGTTCAGCACAGCAAGCCATAGAATCTGGAGCCCATAGCTGGGATCATGGATGTATGGACATGGAGGTACAGTTTTACTCTCAATAGTGTGTGTTTGTCAGGTTCTGAGAAATGATTGTGTATTACAAGGAGAGGCTTGTTGAACATTAGAACATCAAATACATGGTGGACTTAAGCCTTGCTGTATCTTCATGGTCAAAAAGTAAAAATGTATAAATATGAGACTGAAAAGTTGTTCTTTACACTCAGCTATCATGTGTTTGTGTTCATCCATGACATCCCTCCTTGGACACATGACTATGAGATCTAAGGACTCACCTGAAAAGAAAAATGCTTGAAGAGAAGTGTGTGTGCAGTTTGAGGGGTGTGGGAAGATGAATGAAATGGAGGATGAATGAAATAGGAGTGCCATGCCATTGCGTGTGTAAATAATAAAACCAGTAGTTCCTGTAGGTACATTGCTGGTCTGAATCGCCATCTCCCGTCTGTGTATGCATGTGTGCGTGTGTGTGTGTGTGTGTGTGTGGTGTGTGTGTGTGTGTGTGTGTGTGTGTCTTTTTCTTGTTGTGTTAGTGGCTAACCTTTCTCAGGGAGGAAAATTTTGTTTTGAAATCAGTGAACAATCCAACTTATGTACTGAAGAACCAATGAAACGCCATCATCGTTTTCTAATGTCAGTTGAAATAAGAAGTCATAAGACCAGTCATTGAGAGCGTGTGGTAAACGGTTTGTACATTTTTCTGAAATAGATTCTGTTCTTTCACGTTTCAGTGCATCTCCTCATGTGCCTCCACCCAAACCACCTGGTCAGATGTTGCTGGAGACCTGTGGGAGTAAGTATTGTTACTGATACGTACCTTCCATGGTGCTACCATAAGTCAAATTATGGAAGATGTAGTTTGAAAATGAGGTAGGATATTCAAGTGTGAATGGCAGGAATATCATTTCTTAATTATCTTTTAAATATTTACTATTTTCTTGATGCTCTGAAGATTTTAGACAGTGTATATTAATTCTATGCAAAGTCTCTTCTCCATCTCCGACTCACTTTTCCCAGAATGCCAGCAACACTAGTCCCTGTCTGTTCCATTTATAATGTTTAGCATAGTTGACGATGTTTGAGTTTCATACCAAGCATCCTATCTTCTTTCCACTCTACCTCATGGTCACCCTTCTTGCCCAGCAGGGTAATTCACATCTGCAGTCCAATATGATGAGGCTTATTAGGTCACGTTTGGGAAGCCCAAAGTTCCTAAGTGCAAGTTCGTCACCAGGAGCCTGGTCATCCTCTCTAGGGCTGAATCTTAGTGCCAACACCTTCCTTCCATGCTACGGATTAGCCGGGATTAGGCACTCAGGTCTTGTGTGCACCATCTCAATCACTGTATATTCAAATGTGAAATTGTCCTACTGTGTCTCACCCACCATCTCCGGATCCTACATTTCTGCCACCACTTTCCTTAATGCTTACTCAATACTTAGATTCACCTAGGTCCACTCAAACAGTTTTTAAGATGTGAGAAATCTTCCTTGATTTCCTCGCGTTTTCACAAATCCTTTAGGGGTTGCTTCCAGACGTCAGCTCTGTGCTGTCAGAGATGAGCCTTGCGGGTGTTATCCACAGGCACTGTGGGCACACTAATCATCCGTGCCCTTTGCAAGATTTTTGTGGCATCCATGAGTGTGTCTGGATCCAAGCTGCCGTATGTCGTCACCAGACATCCTCCTCCCATGTGTTTGGGATTTTCCTCCTAAGTGGAACAGTTTCAGTAACAACATGAACAGCTGGAGCAGTGTCTTAGTACTTGGACACCATCCATCTGATAAGGATTATTTTTCGGAATCCACTCTCTGACTATGAGATCATTCGTTTCAGATCATGATCACTCTGCACAGTAACTTTTGGCTATTAATGTTTAACTTCCATGTCATCCTTGCCTTTTTAATACACTGAGAGTGGAAACAAGAGTTGTCAGTGAGTACACTGCTCAGAAAGGAATATTCCCTCTGCAGTAGTCTCCAGAAGTATCTCAACAGATTGGGTACCAACAAACTTTTAGTCAATGTCTCTGTCTAATGTGTGATATTATTATTCTGCAGTTGTTAGAATATATGTTTTGTCTTTATATTAGATGCTCTCACCCTGGAGTCTTCACCCAGGTAAGGTTCATAGATCTGAAAATACAAGCAGTGGTGGAAGTTTATAGAGATAGAAGACTAGTCCCTCTTTCTTGGACTCTGACCTTGGTTTCTGATACTGTGCTGAATGCCTGCTGTCTTGTCATTGTCAAGGTTCAAAGAAACCTACTTGTAGAGGGAAAACATTGCTTTTTGTTAAGTTCCCATGTACATCTCTTTCTCTTGTCAGCCTTTAAATACTAAAGTTCCAAGCGTCTGAAGTGAGAGATCAAATTCCTGTTGTTAATCACACACTCATGTAAAGTGACTCTTCGTCCCTGGGCAAGAGAGGTGTGTACACACATGGAGTTTCAGGCACTTCAGGCATTGAGTGGGTTGGGGAACTGATAATATTTGTGCCAACTCCACAGTCCTTAACTTGCTGAACATTCTCCTGGTTTAGGAGTTTTTAGGGAAGGCATTAATGTCAGTACTGGAAAGCATGCCTTTATAGTTTCTTGTGTCCAGCTTTACCGTATCCTTTGAAATACCTAATTCATCAATCAAAACTTAGTAGATCATTTTGAAATCGCTCCTTTATGGCAAATTAAAAGAACAGAGCAAAAATGAATGATGATCATTCATACTATTCTCACTGAATCCAGTTCATAAGGAGATACTTGTTAATTATTGAGACAACAAGGTTGAGGTTTCAGAGGCTACACAGGAATGAATCATTGAAAAGCAAAAGAGTTTGAAATCTCAAAACAGTGTGGTCGAATGTGGGAATGCTGCCCGCCTGAGCAGGAATCAATTTCAGACCTATCACTAGGCAGAGAGTCTAAGACTCAATGAAGTGCCAAGACCGTGTCAGGGAAGGAGTCAAGATGCTATACAGGCATATGTGTAGGGAATCAACTAGGAATACAAACAGCATTCCCTGCATATGTTCAAGGTCTTCAGTTAGTGCAGCCATCTTAATACAGTTTGAGGAAGAAATACAATGCTCTCCTTGGCCTGCATAATTGTGTGTGTGTGTGTGTGTGTGTGTGTGTGTGTGTGTGTCAGTGTATTGTTATGCATGAGATAACTTCTTCCCATTTTTTTCACATGAGAAAAATTTGTTGTGAACACAGTGAAAAATGCTGTTTATCTACGGAAGAACAAGTTAAACTCCTTCATCACATTTTAATGTCAGTTGAAATGAAGCACTTAAGATCATTCACTGAGAGAGTGTGGTAAACGCTTTGGGCATGAATATCATGTTGATTCTATTCTTTGATATTTCAGTACATCTCCTCTTGTGCCACCCCATAAAACACCTGGTCAGAAGTGGTTCAAGACTGGCAAAAGTAAGTATTCTTACTGATATATGGTGTAAATGGCGCTGCCATCAGTCAAATGTGAAAGTTTTAGGGGAAAAAGGAGGAAAGAAATTCAAGTGTGAATGGCTAGACCTAATGTTCCTTGCTATTCGCATTAATTTCCTACGTTCTATTTTTGTTGAATTCTTACAAAACCTCTTTTTCCCTTTGTCTTCAGAAATTTGTGACAGTGTGGTGGAGCAGGCCTCGGGCAGGTACAAGTTTACCGATCTCGAAATAGATGGCACAGCTTCCAGACTAGCAAGTTAGGAAGCCCGACCTTGATGAGTGTCCTCTGTGATGATGAGCCATTAAGGTGGACTCAAGTCTTGCTGTATTTTCATAGTCAAAGAGTCAAAGAGAGTATAAATGTCTGAGAGATAAGTGGTTCTTTCAGCTCAGCTGTGCATCTATTTATGTTCATCCACTATGTTCATTGCATGACTTCTCTCCTTGAACACATGGCCGTGAGATCTAAGGACTCAGGAGGACAGAGAAAGGCTTGATAAGCAATGCAACGTCTGGGAATAGGATACTGAAAAACAGTAGAGGTCCACAATTGTGGTGACTTGTGAGAGTGCTGGCAGAGGGATGTTTCTAGGGAGCAATCATTTCCCTGATCTGCTACCCATCCTCATGGAGGGAGCCTGAGACTCAATGAAAAGTCTGTGGTTTTTCAGAATTTTGGTGTGGTGTTTGACTGGTGTGGGAGTATGAATGAAACAGGAGTGCCATGCCTAGAGTGTGTACATAATGAAAACAGCAGTTCCAGTAGCCATTTGCCTGGTCTGTGACTCCCCTTCCTCTGTCTGTGTGTGTTCGTGTTTATGCATGTGTGTGTGTGGCTTTGTACTGCTGTGTTGTGTTAGTGAAGGGCTAAGCTCTTCCCATATATTTCCTGTGAGAACATTTCCCTGTGAAAGCAGTGAACAATCCTACTTATCTATTGAAAAACAAATGAAACTCCTTTGTCATTTTCTAATGTCAGTTGAAATAGGAAGTCCTAAGACCAGTCATTGAGAGTGTGTGGTAAACGGTCTGTATATGATTCTGAAATGGATTCCATTATTTCACGTTTCAGTGCTTCTCCACATATGCCTCCACCTAAACCACCTGGGAAGATGTTGCTGGAGACCGGTGGGAGTAAGTATCATTACTGATATGTACCTTACATGGTGCTACCATAAGTCAACTTAGAAAACGAGTGCAGAAATTGGAGTGTGAATGACAGGAATATTATTTCTTAATTTTCTTTTTAAATTTTTACTTTCTGTTTCCTTGATGCTCTGAAGATTTTAGACAGTGTATATTAATTACATACAATTCCCCTCCCATCTCCTATGAGATCCTCACAACTTCTCCAAGAATGCCAGCCCCACTAGTCCCTGTGTGCTCCATTTTTAATGTTTAGCCTAGCCAAGTTGACTAGGTTTGTGTTTCATGAAAAGCATCCTGTCTTCTTTCCACCCCACCCCACGGTCACTAGTCTAGCGTAGCGGGGACGTTTACACATTCTGTCCTATATGATGAGGCTTATTAGGTCACGTTTGTGAACCCAGAGGTCCCTCGCTGCAAGCTGTTCATACCCTGGAGCCTGGTATCTTGTATATGGCTGAGGCTTCGTGCCCACATCTTCCCTCCATGCTATGGTTTAGTCTGGATTAGGCATGCTCAGGTCTGGTGCACACCATCCCAATCACTGTTTATTCAAATGTGCAACTGCCCTATTGCGTCTCACCCACCTCCTACGGATCCTACATTTCTGCCACCCCTTTCCTTAATGCTTACTCAATAAGTAGATTCATCCAGGTCCATTCAAAGGGATTTTAAAATGTGAGAAATCTTGATCAATTCCATAACCTTTTCAAAAATCCTTCAGGGATTCCTTAAAGAGGCCAGCTCTGTGCTCTCAGAGATGAGCCTGCAAGGGTTATCCATAGGCATTGTGGGCAGACTAATCATCCATGCCTTTTCAAAGATTTTGTGGTGTCCACGAACAAGTCTGGATCCATGCTGCCATATGTGGTCACCAGACATCCTCCTTCCATGTGTTTGGAATTTTCCTCCTCAGTGGAACAATTTCAGCAACAATATGAACAATTGGCGCAGCATTTTAGTATTTCTACACCGTCCGCCTGATAAAGATTCTTTTTTGGAACCCACTCTCTGACCATCTGAGATCATTCATTTTAGATCATGGTCCTTCTGCACAATTGACTTTTGGGTAGTGATGTTGACCTTCTGTGCTATCCTTGCCTTTTTAATACACCGAGAATGGAAGCAAGAGTTGTCAGTGAATAGACTCCTCACAAAGGAACATTCCCTCTGCAGCAGTCTCCAGAAGTATCCCAACAGATTGGGCACCAACAAACCTTTAGTCGATGTCTCTGTCTGATGTGTGATATTCTTATTCTGTAGTTGTTAGAAAATACCTTTTGTTTCTATATTAGATTCCGAAGATGATGATATGACCCTGCAGTCTTCGCCAAGGTAAGGTTCATAGACATGAAAATACAGCCAGCGGTGGAAGTTTAAAATATAGAACACCAGCCCATGTTTCTCGAACTCTGACCTATGCCCCTGATACTGTGCTGAACCCATGCTCTGTCTTGTAGTTTTCAAGGTTCAAAGAAATATATTTGTAGAGGGAAACATTGCTTTTTGTTAAGTTCCCACGTACATCTCTTTTTCCTGCCAGTTATTAACTGCTAAAGTTCCAGGCCTCTGAAATGAGAGATGAAACTTCTATTCTTAGTCACACACTCATGCAAAGGGACTCTCTCTCCCTGCGCAAGAGAGGTGTATGCAGGCTTGGAGTTCCGGGCACTGCAGGCATTGAGTGGGTGGGGAACTAATAGTAGTCATGTCAACCCCGCAGTCCTTAACTTGTTGAACATTCTCCTGGTTTAGAAGTTTTTAGGCATGGATTAATATCAGTAGTGGAAAGCTTGCCCCTGTAGGTTCTTGTGTCCAACTTTGCTGTATCCTTTGACATATCTAATTCATTCAGTCAATACACCAATCAGAATTTAGTAGATCATTTTGAAGTTCCTCCTTCATTGCAAATTCAAAGAACAGAGCTCAAAGAAATGGTGGTTATTCATACTGTTCTCACAGAATCAAACACACATGCAGATGTTTTGTTAAATGTTGAAACAACAAGGTTGAGGTTTCAGAGGCCACACAGGAATGAATCTTTTAAAAGCAAAAGAGTTTGAAATCTCATATCAGTGTGGGAGCCTGTGAGAATGTTGCCAGCCTGGGCAGAAATCAGTTTTTGGTGGATCAGACATATCACTTGGCAGGGAGTCTATCACTCAATGAAGTGCTGAGAAAGTGTCCAGGAAGGGGACAGGGTGCTATACAGGCATAACTGTGGGAAATCAATTAGGAATACTAACGGCATTCACTGCATATGTACGGGGTCATCAATTACTGCAACCACCGAATGACAGCCTGCGGAGGAAATACAATGCTCTGCCCATCCTGTGTAATTGTGTGTGTGTGTGTGTGTGTGTGTGTGTGTGTGTGTGTTGTTATAACCTCTTCCCTGTGTTTTCACATGAGAAGAAATTGTTGTGAATGCAGTGAAAAATCCTGTTTATCTACTGAGGAGCAAATTAAACTCCTTAGTCAGTTTTTCTTATCTCAATTGAAATAGGAATTCATTAGACCAGTTTTTGAGAGAGTGTGATAAATTCTTTGGGCATGAATATGATCTTGATTCTATTCTTTCATGTTTCAGTACATCTCCTTGTGTGCCACTACCTAAACCACTTGGTCAGAAGCGGTTCAAGACCAGTGCAAGTAAGTATTCTTACTGATATATGCTGTAAATGGTGCTACCATCAGTCAAATGTGGAAGTTTTAGGGGAAAAAGGAGGAAAGAAATTCAAGTGTGAAGGGCTAGACCTAATGTTCCTTGCCATTCGCATTAATTTCCTATGTTCTATTTTTTGTCCAGTTCTTACAAAATCTCTTTTTCCTTTATCTTCAGACAGTTGTGACAGTATGATAGATGTGAACTCCGGCAGGTACAATTTTATCAATTTTGAAATAGATGACACAATTTGCAGAACAGCATAGGAAGCCTGACCTTGATAAGTGTCATCTGTGATGATGAGCCATTAAGTCGGACTCCAGTTTTGCTGCATCTTCATAGTCCAAGAGTCAAAGATTGTAAATATTACACAGAAAGCTGTTTCTTTTCAGCTCAGCTGTGCATCTATTTATGTACATCCACTATTTTCAGTGCATGACTTCTCTCTTTGAACAGATGGCTGTGAGATCTAAAGATTCAGCAAGACACAGAAATGCTTGATGAACAATGAAACAGCTGGGAGTGGGATTTTGAGAAACAGTATAGGACCACACTTGTGGTGACTTGTGATAGTGCTGGCAGTGGGATGTTCTAGGGAGCAGTCATTTCTCTGGTCTATCACCCACCCTCGTGGAGGGAGCCTGGTACTCAATGAAGTGTCCGTGGTGTTTCAGAGAAGTGGGTGTGGTGTTTGATGGGTGTGGGAGGATGGAAATGGAGGATGAATGAAACAGGAGCCACATGCCATTGGGTGTGTAAATAATAAAACCAGCAGTTCCTGTAGCCATATATGCCTGGCCTGTGAATCCCCGTCTTCCCTCTGTGTGTGTGTGTGTGTGTGTGTGTTCATGTGTGTGTGCGTGTTGTTCTGTTATGTTAGTGGAGGGGCAAACTCCTCCCATATCTTTGGCATGAGTAGCATTGTTGTGAAAGCAGTTAACAATCCTACTTATCTACTGAAGAACAAAGGAAACTCCTTCCTCATTTTCTAATGTCAGTTAAACTAGAAAATCATAAGATCAGTCATTCAGCACGTGTGGTGAATGGTTTGTACGTGATTCTGAAATTGATTCTCTTCTTTCACACTTCAGTGCGTCTCCATGTGTGCCACCACCGAAACCACATGCTCAGAAGTTGCTAGAGACTGGTGGGAGTAAGTATGTTTCCGGATACGTACCTTCCATGGTGCTACCATCAGTCAAATTATGAAAATTTTAGTTCTAAAAGGAGGGAAGAAATTCGAGTGTGAATGACAGGGATATAATTTCTTAATTCTCTTTTAAAATTTTTAATTTCTATTGTCTTGATGCACTGAAGGTTTCTGACAGTGTGTATTAACTCTATGCAAAGTCCCTTTCCCATCTCCTAGCAGACCCTCAGCACTTCTCCAGGAGTGCCAGCACCAGTACTGCCCGTCTGCTCCGTTTTTAATGCTTGGCGAAGTTGACTCTTCATTCCTCCCCATTCCATGGTCACTCTTCCTAGCCAGGCAGGGGAATTCATGCCTTCTGTCCTATACAATAAGCCTTATTAGGTCACGTTTGTGAATTCAGTTGTCCCTTGGTGACAGTTCATTCCCGGGAGCCTGGTCATCCTGTCTAGGACTGAAGCTTCGTGTCCAGGCCTACCTTCCAAGCTATGGTTTAGTCTTCATTAGGCACATTCAGGTCTTGTACCTACCATCCTGATCACTGTATATTCAAATGTGCAACTGCCCGATTGTGTCTTTCCCACCCACACCTGGAGCCTGTATTTCTGCCACTGCTTTCCTTAATGCTTATTTGATACTTATGATTCGTCAGTGTTCATTCAAAGAGTTTTTAGTATGTGAGAAATCTTGCTTGATTCACTCCCCTTTTCAAAAATCCTTAAGGGACTTTTTCCAAACACCAGTTCTTTGCTATCAGAGGTGAGCCTCCAAGTGTTATCCACAGGCATCGTGGGTAGGCTAACCATCCATGCCCTTTCGAAGATTTCGTGGCGTGTATGAGCATGTATGGATCCATGCTGCCATAAGCACTCACCAGACATCCTCCTCCCATGTATTTGGGATTTTCTTCCTAACTGGAACAATTTCAGTAACAACACGAAGAACTGGAACAGCTCATTAGTACTTCTACACCATCTGTTTGATAAGGATTCTTTTTCGGATGTCACTCTCTGAGTACCTGAGATCGTTCATTTCAGATCATGGACCTTCTGCACAATTGACTTTTGGGTAGTGATGTTGACCTTCTGTGCTATCCTTGCCTTTTTAATACACTGAGAGTGGAAGCAAGAGTTGTCAGTGAATAGACTCCTCACAAAGGAACATTCCCTCTGCAGCAGTCTCCAGAAGTATCCCAACAGATTGGGCACCAACAAACCTTTAGTTGATGTCTCTGTCTGATGTGTGACGTTATTTTTCTGCAGTTGTTAGAACGTATCTTTTGTCTTTATATCAGGATCCGATGAATATGCTACCACACGGGAGTCTTCACCCAGGTAAGATTCATAGACCTGAAAATACAATCAGCGATGGAAGTTTGTTAAGAGAGAACACTAGTCTATGTTTCTGGGACTCTGACCTAGGTCCCTGATACTGTGCTGAGTGCCTGCTCTGTCTTGCCGTTGAAAGGTTCATAGAAATTTATTTGTAGAGGGAAAAATTGCTTTTCGTTAAGTTCCCACACACATGTCTTTTTTCCTGTCAGCTATTAACTGCTAAAGTTCCAGGCATCTGAAATGAGAGATGAAACTCCTATTGTTAGTCACACACACTCATGCAAACTGACTCTCCCTACCTATGTAAGAGAGGTGTATACACGTATCGACTTCCAGGCACTTAAGGCATTGAGGCCGAAGAAAACTAATAGTAGCCATGTCAAACCCACAGACTTTAACTTGTTGAACCTTCTCCTGGTTCCGAAGATTTAGGGCAGGTATTAACATCAGTACCGGAAAGCGTGCCCCTGTACTGAGTTTTCTTGTATCCAAATTTGTGTATCCTGTGATATATCTAATTCCTTCACCCAAGACACCAATCAAAATTTAGTAGATCATTTTTAAATTGTTCCTTTACCACAAATAAAAAGAACAGAGCTAAAACAAAGAATGATTATTCACACTATTCTCACGGAATCAAGCTCACATGGAGATGCTTGTTAAGTATTGAAACATCGAGGCTGAGGTTTCAGAGGCCACTCAGGAATGAACCGTTGAAAAACAAGAGTTTGAAATCTCAAAAGAGTGTGGTAGCCTGTAGAATATTGCCAGCCTGAGCAGGAATCAGTTTTTCAGTGGATTAGACCCATCACTTGGCAGAGAGTCTAAGACTCAATGAAGTCCCGAGAAAATGTCAGGGAAGGAGTCAGGGTGCTATATAGGCATAAGTGTGGGGAATCAATTAGGAATACTACTTCCACCGCATATGGCCAAGGTCATCAGTTACTGCAACCACCGAATATCAGCTTGAGGAAGAAATACAACCTTCCTTCCCATCCTGTGTGATTGATTGTGTGTATGTGCATGCATCATGCACATGCACATGTTTCTGAAAAACACAGAGAGAAGGAAATAGAGTGTGGGCGTGTGTCTTTCTGGCTCTGTCTCTTTATAGATTTAATCAGGGTCTAAATTATTGCCATTTCTTCCCCATGAGAAGAATTTGGAAGTTGTAAGGAAGGTGATCAGCAATCATAAGTACATTTGAAGCAGATATTCAGGGATGTTTGCAAGTTTCTAATGGAAGGGGCCTTGTGAACACCAAATAACAAAGCATTCAGAGTGTTTCCTTAACGTTTTTCATACAAATACTGATGATCATTGTTCAGTTATTTCATAGTGAAGGCAATTACCCAGAAGGACTCAAAACCATACTTGAAGAAACTGTCCAGAGCTGTCCCGGTAAGAATTACAAACGGCAGTTATTCAAGATCATTTCTTTCTCCTGATACAAACTAGTGAAAGACTTTACCTCCCAAAGGGGCGATGTGGAGACCATGCACATACGACACTTTATTTTCCTCATTTTTGTTCCTATTTGGAATTCAGAATGAGTTTAGAAGTTGCATCTCTGAACTGTTGCCTGAAACAATGTTGTCTGACAGATGTTGGTTTCTTTTTGACGCTGTCATCTGTCATGCCTTTTTGAAATAAGGAGAGCATTTGGGAGAGCTGGAAGGATGCTCTGAGATTCAGGAGCTCTTGCTGTTCTCATAGATCACGGGAGGTTAGATAGTCAACACACTGGGTGTGGTTCACCTTCACTTCTTACCTTCATTGTAGGGTCTCCAGTTCTGTGCTTTGGCCTCTTTTAAGAACAAGTGCATTTGTACATGTGCATTTGTCACATGTACAAACAAGCGGGTACTCACATAGGCATATAACACAATAAACGAGCCTTTCAAACTAAGAATACAAAGGCTTTCCAAGGTCATCTGTTGTTTTCGCTACTGTAAGCACATCATTGGAACATAACTCCAGAATATCATTTTGATTTCAGCTTTTGTTCTCCAGGCATTGGATTTTTCTTCTTGTCATCGTTACAGAGCTCAAATTCTCTGAAAGCACATTTTCTCCAACATCATGCACGATAGTTAATCCTTTTTATTAATTTCTTTCCCGAGTAATCAAATTGGCACTCTAAGCAAGAGCTGTTCGTTGTAGCTACACCCTGCACACATTATCTTTAATTTCTGATTTTTCCAAAAGCAGTTGCCCTGTAAATCAGTAGGAGTCTGTATGTGAGTAAATTAGGGGCTGTACCGAGCCAGCCATGCTGTAGATGCTAGGAACGGAGTTCAGCTCCTCTGGGGCTTCCTTGGATCAGGGAGTTCCATTCAAATCTAGACAATTTGAACTTCCCCGCTGGAGGAACTTCTCTGTGTCTTTCCATGTGAGGATACTTGGAATTCTCCCCACATCACGAATCTCCAGGGACTCAAAAAGAGCAATGTGTTCTTTCTTTGATGGAGTCCATTTCTAGCAGTTCTGGGGAGGATGCCAGTATGAGTCAGCCTGAGAGTGAGATTGGTTTTGGACCAGGTTCACTGTGCACAATGGTATGCCTTCATTTATCAATGCTGGAATCATTTCTTTGTTCCTCTTTTTCTTGACTGACAATATACAGAGAATTGAAGTAAGACTTTGGAGTGAATTCATTGTCTGCAAATGAGTCTTTGATCTAGAGTAGTTGAAAGAATAGCCTCCCCAGATTCGCTAGTAACCAGACAATTGTCTTCTTCGTCTCAGAGTCTCATGCTGGACTGAATGACTGAACCGGATATCCCTGTCCCTTACAAGTCTCCTTAATTTCCTGTGTCCTATCTTTGTTGAATTCTTACAGAACCTCTTTTTCCTTTATCTTCAGAAAATCGTGACAGACAGATGGACGAGTCCTCAGCCAGGTATCATTTTATCGATTTTGAAATACATGTCACAATTTGCAGAATATCAAGATAGGAAGCCCAACATTGATCCCTGTCATCTGGGATGATGAGCCACAAAGATGGACTCAAGTCTTGCAGTATCTTCATAGTCAGAGAGTCAAAGAGTCAAAATATTACACAGAAAACTGGGTCTTTTCAGCTGAGCTGTGCATGTATTTATGTCCATCCATTATTTTTAATGCATGACTTCTCTCCTTGAACACATTGCTGTGAGATCTAAGGACTCAGCAAGACACGGAAATGCTTGATGAGCAATGCGATGGCTGGAAGTAGGATGTTGAAAAACAGTATAGGACCACAATAGTGGTGACTTGTGAGAATGCCGGCAGAGGGATGTTTCTAGGGAGCAGTCATCTCCCTGGTTTCTCACCCACCCTCACGGAGGGAGCCTGGGTCTCATTGAAAAGTCTGTGGTGTTTTAGAGAAGTGGGTGTGGTGTTTGATGCGTGTGGGAGGATGAATGAAATGCCGGACGAATGAAACAGGAGTGCCATGCCTAGAGTGTGTACATAATACAACCAGCAGTTCCTGCAGGCATACGCTTGTGAATTGCCATCCTCCAACTGTAGGTGTGTGTTCATGTGTATGCATGTGTATGCGTGTGTGTGTGTGTGTGCTGTTCTGTTTTGTTAGGGGAGAACTAACCTCTTCCCATCTTTCTCGTGGGAAAAAGTTGTGAAATGTTAGTATTCATTTTCACCTACGGACAGATTAAAAGCTTTTAGAATTTCAGGATGTTAAGTGATGTCACAGACTAATCAGTTGACATAGTATACTTCCACTTCTATTTAACACCCTGACCGAATGGTTTTTCTGTTGCGGATCCTGCACTGTAAACATATTAAGAATCTGTGTGGAAACAGTGAGAGGCAGAAATGGTATGTGGACTTCTGTTCTCTAGTTCTAAGATTGTATGTCTTCCTTAATTACCCACCTACTGCCTCTCAGCGTTTGAATATGATGATGGATTGCATGAATGTGGCCCATGGGGGAAGCTACTCTGAATTAATCAAGTTAACCCACAGTGGAGAATGTGAATGTTACCAGTGGAAGGTGGTGTTTGAAGAGAAACAACATTGATTTGTTTAGAGAAGTGATGAAAATATCGGGGTTCCTGACTGGTTTGACAAAGACAATAGTAAAATTGAGGTCACTGGATGGTAAAAGCTATCTGAAAAGGCATATGAATATCAATCAGAAATTCAAAAGTGTCCTGAAAAGGTTGCTGTTTTGATATATAATTGAACAACCTGACCGACTTCAAGGTGTCTGTTAAAAGGTATGAAATTGGTGTTGGGAAGGTAGGTCAGTTATTAAATTGAATTTTCTATAAGCATACGGTATTAATTTTGAACTCAGTACCCAAGTAAAAATCCAGGCATTGTTCCACATGTTTGTCCATCCTTCACTGGGGAGCCAGAGATAGAGTTATCCCTATGATTTGTTGGAAAACCAGCCTAGATTAATTGCTTTGCCCCATGTTCCAATGAGAGACCTTTAGAGATAAAAAACTTAGAATAAGGAAGCCAAGGACAAAGGACATGGGTTATTCTCCTCTCTCTCTCTCTCTCTCTCTCTCTCTCTCACACACACACACACACACACACACACAGATGTTATGGTAATTTGTAAAGCTTGAAAGGCTTCTCTGTAGCGTGGATATGCTTATGGTATCAGCTATTCCTTTATCAATTTTTAGAGATAAACCATTTAGCCTTTACACTAGTATAGGTAATCGAGGGGCATAAACCATTTTCTTTTTAAACAGAGAGACAGTGGAGAAGGTGTATTCTATCTTTTGGCTTCTTTTAGAAAATGAGTTCGTTTCCATTCAGGTAGCAAATCCATTAGAGGATATCAGTTCAGCCTTCAGGAGAGGCAGTCTGTGCAGACAAATCATTTTGAGTCTCTGTCAATATGGGACCTCTCTGTCTCTCTGTCTCTGTCTCTGTCTCTCTGTCTCTGTCTCTCTGTCTCTCTCTCTCTGTCTCTCTCAGTGTGTGTGTTGTATGTGCCTGTGTGCTTGCATGGAGGACAGAGGACGATACTGGGTAACTTTATCACCCTCCACTTTATTCACTTGAGATAGAATCTCTCATTGGAGCTAGTTGCACACAGCCAACAAGCGATTTTTCTTTCTCTGCCAGACACAGCAGTGAGTTTACAGGTGCATGCAGTTTTTCATGTGGGTACTGAGAAATCAATCGCAGGTCCCCATTTTTGTGTAACAAGCAATTTAATCTACTGAACTCTCTCCCCCAGCTGTGGACTGTTGCTCCTTTATATGGAACTCCAAGTGAGTCTTCATGAATGGTCATAGATTGAGATGTTAAAGCTTACAGAGCTAACCAAAGCTTTAAAACACAACCCAACTGTTAATTATATAAATGCAGAAATGCCTGTTAATATGCAGATGACTTACCTTTTACAGGAGTTGTTGAAATAACCAAACTCGCCCATTATTGTCCTTTTATTCTGAAGGTTCTCCAAGACAACTGACCCTGATGTTGCTGGGCCTCTAACAAAAGATAAGAGCAACTCTAATCATGAGGTAAAAATGCTCCCTTGAGATATTTTGATTTTGTAGCTTAGATTCTAGTCTACCTATGTACAGTCTGTCCCTTAAACATGATCAGCTCTCCCTCACCCAGCAGTAATCAGCTGCCAATAGTTCGGCCCCCAAGGATGGGGCTCGGGGCCGCTTTCGCAAGTTCTTTCCTCATCTCTTGGCTGACTGAGATTACATGGAGGTACACGACCATGAAGAAACAGTCTTACAGGTTCTCTGGACTTTTCTCATAGGAACTTACAGCATGCACCACACCCATATAAACTCAAGTAGTTGATTTTTTTTTTTTTTTTTTTTTTTTACTTTTGCTTAGGGATTGGGTATATTGTTCATTTTTAGTGCACTTTGCTAGCAGGCAGCAGGCAGAGAGTAAGCACCCAAGCAGCAAGAATCTCCTTTACTGCATATATACTATATATAATAACATTTACTTTAACAATATTTAGATCTCATATAGGTAGGTTATGCATATCTTCGAAATGTCATATTTCCTGCTCATTATTGTAACTTAAGGGTGCAAGCATCTCAAAGCCTTCATTGCACAAAGTATAGTTCATCAGGTAATGATGATCCATTTGGTACATATTGAATCTTCATCGGTAATCTACAGAATTTTTAAATTGCATCTTATTCATATATTTTGGGGGAATACAGGGTTCATGTGCACCAGGGCAGAAGTGTTGGAGTCAGAGGACAGTTTGTTGGAATCAGTTCTCTCATCCCACCATGTGGGTCCCAGAGATAGAAATCAAGTCAGCAGGCTTGGTGGCGTGTGCTTTGACCACAGAGCCATCTCGCCAGTTCTCTGATTCAAACTTTGAATGAATGCATCATAACATTAAAAATGAAAACCATTTATAAGCCCATGTGCCTGAACACTTGGTTCCTAGCTAGTGGCAGTGTTTTAGGAGATTGTGATGTGGTTACAGAAAGTTGCTAATGGTGGGGCTTCAAGGTCATATCTGCTTCTGGTTCCATTTCCAGCTGTCTGTGAGTAACAACAGCCTGGCGCCACACACCAACCCACTCTGCTTGCCTTCCCCACCGTGATGGACTGAAATTCCCAGAAAGCATGAGCCAAAATAAAGCCTCCTTCCCTCAAGTACTTTTTGTCAGGCAGTTGGTCACAGCAACAAGAAAAGTAAATAACAGGCTTCCTTTCTGTTTCAGAATTCCTCTTTTTGCTTTGACCTCAGATTCTTATGTTAGAAAACAGAAGCTGTACACCGTTTTCTGATCTCCTAGACAAACCATTACCAGATAGCTAGTTACCATGAAATATCTAACCTCAACAGCATTAGGAAAGAAAGAACCAGATTGGACTTAATTATGACACCTAATGAAATCATTACAGTGACCTTTAATATTGAAATCCAACACAAATGTTCTTCCTTTTAGCACTAATTAAATTTGGTATCCAAATTAATATTAGTTACCGTATGTCACCAAATGAAGTCCTAGCCAAGGCAGGACTTGACAGTGAAACTGAAAGTATTCTCTCTTGGGCTGGATGACTGGACGTGAAATCTTTTCAGCCTCTTCATTTCATGGAAGATGTTTCTTTCTTGTGCCACTATGATAGACAGATTTGATGGGTTTTATCGTATTCTGGGTTGGCATCTGTGGTCATTTAGGATTGGGAAAACTTTAGTCCAGGCTCTTTTGGCTTTCATAGTTTGCACCAAAAAGCCAGCTGTAATTGTGATGGGGTTTCCTTTATTTATAACTGGTTGTTTTTCTCTAGCAGCTTTCAGAACTCTCTCCCTGTTCGGTAGTTTGAGTCTTTTCTACGACAAGCACAGAAGACTTCCTCTTCTGTCCTGTCTGAGATTGGCTTTCTGGGTGCTTC
Source organism: Eospalax fontanierii (assembly GCA_035773235.1). Lineage (NCBI taxonomy): Eukaryota > Metazoa > Chordata > Mammalia > Rodentia > Spalacidae > Eospalax > Eospalax fontanierii. The sequence goes on along the minus strand of CM069532.1, from coordinate 82,448,654 downwards.
TTTTGTCTCTAGAGGTATTTTTCCCTCGATTTTGGGAAGTTTTATTCTATAAATGACCCGAGGTTCTTTTCCTTTCTGTATGCCCGTGATGCATAGATTTTGGTCTTTTCACTGCATATTCCCATTGTCTGCATATTCCATTCCTGTGTTTCAAAACTAAGTTGTATTCTCTGCCTGAGTAATCCAGTTCTCCAGCTTTGTCGTTCAGTCTTGATATTTTGTTCTCCGTTTCATTCAGGCAAATATTTACTTTGGAGACAGCTCTTTGGAATCCCACCCAGAGAAGAGAATTATGGTCCAGATATGATACACTTAGTTGCTTCTGTAAACTAAATCAGTCATAAAAATTCCAGAGACTGCTTTAGCAACCAGATTTCCAGGTGCCCTTAAGGAATTGGATCTAGTGTCTTTTGAGCCATGTCTCAGTGGTTGCTTGAATAGTTGGTACCTGTGCAGAGGGTTCACCCTATACCTGAGACAGACATGTGCATCATTAAAAATATTTGATTTATTACTTTTATATTATTTATGCATATGAGTATATTGCTTACCTGAATGTAGGTTCGCCCCTATCATGCAGAAACCACAGAGGTCAGGAGAGCTGCAGATTCCCCTGGAACTGGAGGTAGTGATGGTGGTCCGCCACCCTACACATGCTGGAAATCCCACCCCGTACCTCTGTAAAAGGAGCCAGCACTCTTTACTGCTAAGTCGTCTAGCTAGTCCCCCAAATATCTTATTTGCTATTTTTAGGTTTGTGTGTGTGTGTGTGTGTGTGTGTGTGTGTGTGTGTGTGTGTATTGCTTGCATGTATGAAAGTGCTCCCATGCCATGCAATGACTGCACAGGTCAGAAGAAGGCACCAGATCCCCAGGAACTGGAGTTATGAATGGTTCTTAGCCACCAAGTGGGTGGTGGGAATTGAATCCGAGTCCTCTGCAAGAACACATAGTGCTCTTAAGTGCTTAGCCATCTCTCCAGCCCGTCTTGCCTTCATCTTCCTTCCCCTTGTAAATATTTCAACTTGTAACTCTTCTTGTTGTTTGTTATGATAAAGATTTTAGCGTTTACAAGGTGCCTGGTATAAATGTATGCTGAGATGGCGTGAATTATACGTTCATTCTTGAATATGGGATTGAATATTAGAACTTAGGTGTTGGTAATTTAAGAACGTTTGTTCATAGAGTGGCAGATGTCACCTAACATTGGGGTGCTTTCCTAGCATGAGATAGTGGGCTTGGGCTGCAATGCAAAACCTGTTCTTATACTTCATTTACATGATCTCTATTGGTGGGTGCTGAAATTGTATTACAATTGGAAACTAATAGCTGCAGTTGAGTATGTTATGCTTATAGTCAGGACCTCCCTTTATTCTTGTGCCTTAGAAGTGCACATGACCTAATGGCCTCATTATACTAAATACAATCCATAGAGATCATATCTGAATTTTCCTTGATCAATCGTCATATTTTTATCTCTGATGGGCATTTTACTCAATAATGTAACATAAAGACATCATATAAACATAGAATATAGTAATTTCTAGCTGTGATTACTTTTAGGCTATCTTTACACCTGAGGTGTAAAATTTCATGGATAAAGAGGGTGAAATTTAGAAGGCTTCTCCAGAATCCCTACCTGCAGCTCAGTAGCCTGACTCCGCATCTGTGCAGCGGTCACTTTGTCCATGTGTTTCAGAGTTCAGCTTCATCCGTTTGAAATCCTAGGAGCCCAACAGACTGTGCAATTGTGCAAGGCAAGGGCCAAAGGAATGACTTAGTGCAGAAAGGGAGAGGCCCCGTTAGTTCCTGAAGCCCCACGATGTTCCGGTCTGTAAATCTGACTGTTGGATGTAACTCTGGGTCATCAGGGTGAGAGAAGACCCACTGTGTCCGTGTCACCTCATTTCTTCCTATTTACACCGAGTGAAGGTCCCAGGCAGCAGCGAGCAGGGGGAAAGCAAGGCCTGAAATGACACACGGCCCTTTCTCAGGAGCCTGAACACTGGGCATTTTCTCATGCAGAAATTAAGGGCACGTTTTCAAATGCCAATGTCTTGTTCTGCTAAAATTAAACTTAACGCGCAAATATTACGTGAACTGAAAGCTAGATAATGAAGCCAACACACCTATAATCAAAGTATATGGATATAGTAAAGATGTCAATGAAAACTAACACACCTCAAATTTTCATTAAAGGTCGGAGAAACACCTATCACGCACTTGTGCTCTCCCAGGCAGAGGATTCCTGGTTTAAACGAGAACGTGAAGTCCCAGCCTCCTCCTGCTCTGGATTCCGGAACTACCTCTGACCTTACAGCTGACAGGGATCTCACTGAACCCATACCATTTACTCCTTTGGAGATGGTACACATGCTATTCATTCTCTTCTGTATATTACTATGCTTCCTGTCTCCGCTCATACTGGCAATGTGGGCAAAAGATGTGATATTTTGAGGGCAAGATGCAAAAGATGGATGAAAGAGTCTTTCCCGTGAGCATATCATTATTTTGTACAATAAAATGAATTTTATTTCTGACTAATATTTGTGACTAAAATTTTATGTGTCGTATAGGGATATTTTGGCTTTTTCTTGTATCATAAAGCACTACTTGAGTGCATTTTCTAATTGTATTGAAATTGCATTCATTAATGTAGAAGTAACATAGAAAGATTTTTCCAAACATTGCAGACAAAATTGGCTTAGTTGGTTCCCATAATTTCCTAAGCTAGGCCGAGGTAATAAATGTCATTGCCAGTGACAGTCTAGCGATTTGTGGGTAAGCAAGCACATTTGGATGAGTTTAAATATTAATTTGTCTCTATCTTTTCTTTGTGGTGATACGGTGCCCTGGGGTCTAAAGCAACGGGAGCGGGAATGGGGTGTCTTGAAGGCGGGCGGCTGGGTCAACAGCGCCTAATAGAGGGTCGTCCACGTGCTGGAGCCCTGTCAGTTCAGAAGTCCGGAAGCCTGTCAAGCATGGGGCAGTTTTTGAACCTTTGTGGCAACTGGGACCAGGTTAGGTGACTGGTCTCTCTGCACAGCATCGTTTAGGGGTGAAGGGAGGATTCCTCCTGGAAGGCAGAAACAAGTTCTGCTTTCCTCCTCTCAGCGTTGCTACAAAACATCAACGAAGGATTTCTACAAACTACGTTCCGGGGAAACAGTGAGTAAATGTTGGCTTACTTACAGAGCTGTAGGTAAGGGTTCACTTACAAGAGTGTGTGTGCTCCCCTCTGAAGACAGCTAGGGAACGGTGGTTGATGGGGAGCTGTGGCTCACTCTTCCTGCCCCACCTTTCTGCTGGAACAGAACCGTCAATAAACCTGTACCCCAGGCGATGCTCCACCCAGTTCCCTGCCTGGCACCCCTGCTGGGCCACCACTCGGTGCTCCCAGGAGAGACTCTTGACAGCGCCATGCCTAGTCTGACATCCTGGCACAAGGCGCAGACCTACTCCTAGGCTTCTACATCCCTCCCAGAACTAGGGAGCGAAGTGCAGGGGGCGGGCTGCCTTGACAGGGAAGTGGAGGTTAAGGGTTGCAGGGGAGGCGGGCTCTCCCCTCACCTGTACCTTGCAGAGCACCGATAGGCAGGTCACCGGCAAAGAACAGGTGATGCTAAGAGGCCCCTACGTTCAAGCCGGCCGCTCCTGGTCCCATCAGCAGACTCTTGACAGTGCCATGCCTAGTCAGGAATCCTGCCACAAGGCGCAGATCTGCTCGCAGGCTACCACCTCCCCCACAGAAACCGGAGGTCAAAGATCTGGCGAGGGATTCCTTGACGGGGACCTGGAGTTTAAAAGTTGAGAAGTGGGGGTGCGGGTCTCTCTGGCCCCCTTAGTTTGCAGAGGACTGCCTGGCAGTGTGCTATAAAGACCGGGTGATGCTGCCAGGGTCCAACCAGCCCAAGCTGGCTTCAGCTGTCCGGTCATGGTATTCTCTCAGCAGAGACTCTTGATAGCGCCATCCCTAGTCTGGCATCCTGGCACAAGACACAGACGTGCTCCTAGGGTTCTACATCCCCCTTAGAAACTGGGGAGCAAAGTGCGGTCACCGGCTGCCTTGAGGTGGATCTGGAGGTTAAAGGATGTAGGGGAGGCGGGGCTCTCCCATCTCATGTACATTGCAGAAGACAGCTGCGCAAGTCCCTGGCGAAAACAGGTGATACTGAGAGGCCCCTGCCCAAAGCGGAGACCCGGCTTGCGCCCCAGCCGGCCCTGCAGCTGGCGCCTCAGGTGATCCTCCAGCATGCGCCCCAGGCGGCGCCCTCTCCCGCGCACCACCCGGAGCCTCAGGCCGCCCTGCAGCCCCCTAGGTGTGTCCTGTGCAGTCCCGAACGGTATGCATGCCCCGCCCGCTCCCCCCTCCACACAGAACAATGAAAGACGGTAGAATTTGAGTGATTCCTCTTCCCTTTCATGGTATCCTGTGGTGGTGTCGTTTTGGCTGCATTCCCCTGCGTTTGCCGGCCAGGCGTGCGCTCTGGGTTCTGAGGGGACAGAGTACGCTGCTGTAGCTGCACACCCGGCACGACGCATACCCACCACCCCCATCCTAGTGCCACCACCTCTCCTGATTGCCAGCCCGAGTTCCTGAGGAGCCGGGCGAGCGAGAGACTAGGGATCCCGGTTGGCAGAGTGGATGTTTGAGACAGCTGTCTGGCCCCATCTAGCGGTCGCCACGTGTCTTGCAGAGTTCCTGGTCCCCGGCAGACCGCTGGGGATGCTATTTGGCTGCTGTGAGCCTGGTAGACGCCCAGTACGTCGGCGCTGCTACTCAGGAGTGTGGCGGTAGTCGAAATGAGGCTGGGAGGAGTCCGTTTCTCGGAGTCTGTACAGGCGCCAGGCGGCACTCCAGAGGGCGAACCAGGCGAAGCTCCATAGGGCGACCTACCAGGCACACCACCCGGCGCCCCAGCCGCCGGTCATGTTGTGCTCTCAGGAGAGACTCTTGACAGCGCCATGACTAGTCTGCCATCCTGGCACAAGGCGCAGACCTGCTCCTAGGCGTCTACATCCCCCGCAGAAACTGGGGAGCAAAGTGCGTTCCTGGGATTCCTTGAGGTGGATCTGGAGTTTAAAAGTTGAAGGTTAAAGGGAAGGTGAGTTCTCCCGTCACCCTTAGCTTGCAGAGGATCGGTGGGCAGGTCGCTGGCAAAGAACATGTAATGTCAAGAGGCCCAGAGCATGTAATGCTAAGAGGTCCCTGCCCCAGCCGGTCCTCCAGCAGGCCCACAACTTTGCACTCCAGTCGCCGACCAAGGCGACGACCCATCAGGAACTCCTCATGTTGTGCTCTCTGGAGAGACTCTTGACAGCGCCATGCCTACTCTGCCATCCTGGCACAAGGCTCAGTCCTGCTCCTAGGATTCTACATCCCCCTCAGAACCTGGGGAGCAAAGTGCAGTGAGGGGCTGCCTCCAGCTGGATATGGAAGTTAAATGTTGCAGGGGAGGAGGGCCTCTACCGCCGTCTGTAGCTTGCAGAGGACCCCTGGGCAGGTCGCTGGCAAAGAACATGTGATGTTGTGAGGCCCCAGCCCTTTAGCCGGCCCCTCATTGTGTCTTCTCAGCATAGACTTGGCAGCACCATGCCTAGTCTGGCATCCTGGCACAAGGCGGGGATGTGCTCTGAGCTACCACCCTTCCCACAGAAACCGGGGATCCAAGATCTGCCGACGGATGACTTGACCTGGACCTGGAGTTGAAAAGTTGAAAAGTAGGGGACGGGTCTCTGTAGCTTGCAGAGGGCTGCTTGGCAGGGTGCCTGAAAGGACCAGGTGATGCTGCCTGGCCCCAGCTGGCCCACGTGTCTGGTAACGATGACCTCTCAGCGGAGACTCTTGACAGCGCCATCCCTAGTTTGGCATCCTGATACAAGGCGCAGACCTGGTCCTAGGGATTTACATCCCCCTCAGAAGCTATGGAGAAAAGTGCCGTAGTGAGCTGCCTTGAGGTGGATCTGGAGGTTAAAAGATACAGAGGAGGTGGGGCTCTCCCATCACCTGTAGCTTGCAGAGGACAGCTGGGCAGGTCCCTGGCAAAGAACAGGTGATACTGAGATGTCCCTGCCCCAACCAGCGACTGGGCTTGTGCCCCAGCCAGTCCTGCAGCCGGCGCTTCAGGCAATCCACCAGCAGGGGCCACAAGCGGCGACCCACCACACACACCCACACGTCATCCCTGGAACCCCCACCTCTCCTGATTGCCAGCTGGAGTTCCTGAGGAAGACTGGCCAGTGAGAATAGGGATCCTGGTTGGCAGTGTGGATGTTTGAGATGGCTGTCTTTCTCCACCTAGCGGTGGCCATTTCTCTTGCGCAGTTCCTGATCCCAGGCAGTTCCAGGGGGATTATTTGGTGTCAACAACTATAAGAGGTTTGGAGGGAAATAATCCCTTAATGTGATGTAACATACATTTCTCAATTACAGAAATGACTTGGTTTCAAATATGTTTCTCCTTACCCCAAATACTATTGATTACTATTGATATAGCATTGGTTCCATTGTGTATTCTGTTGTTTATTTGTTTAATTTAATTTTATTTATTTATTTTATGAGGAAAGTTTCACTATACAGTGTAGAATTCACTATGTAGCTAAGGTAGGCTTTGAACTCTTGATCCTCTTGCCTGAATTTCTTTTGTGCTTGGATTGAAAACATGAGACAACATGCCAAGTGTCATTATTAATTTTATAGTCATATAAATTATTTATTTGTGACGTAAGGAATTTATACTCAGAAATGAATGCTAAGTCATTTTATAGAATTTCAGTAGTCTATGGATAGTCACATTGATTTCTGCTTCTAAAAAATTTATACCCATATTTATAACTCTGCACGTTTGAAGGTATATTTTCAAACTCTATTTCTTTCTGCAATGTACATTTTTATGAGTTTTTGTGCATTTCGTATAATAGATCTTAATAAAATTTAAAACCCTTCCTTCATCCATGTCCCCATACTGGATTTTATGCATTCTGTCATATATGTTAAGTCCTAGCCAGTCAGGCATTTGTATCCAATCATTCCTCCGTGCAAGTTCATCCCCTGGAGTCTACAGTCCGTCTGTCTAGAGTAACTCCCTTAAAGAATATATACTCTCCCTTACTGAGCAGTAATCAGTTGCCAGTTGCCAATATTTCCTTGGCTAAGGTTGGGGCCTGCTGCCCATTTCCCTGGTTATCCTGGGTTTCTTTCTGGTTGAGTCAGCATGGGTCTTGTGCATGTTGTCACCATTGTTGCAAGTTTGGTTGAGCAAGTTCCCAAAGGTCTGAAAGCCTCTGTTTGCTTATGTTCAGTTTCCAACCCTGTTCCTTATAATCTTTCCATCCACTCTTTCCCAGTGGCCCCTGAGCCATAGGTGGGTGAGTTTTAATATAGGAGTCCTATCCAGGGCCACACTGCAATCTCTTATTCTCTAAATCTTGGCCTTCAATCTCTATTTGTATGATTCTTTCCTTTTCTATTTATTTGTATCTCTCTCAAAACCTAGTTGCAATTAGATTTTAAAAAATCATTAGTAACTGTTTGTGTATCCTATTTACTGTAATTACCTTCCTGTTTCCTAATTTGCTAATTTACATGTGTTCTTTTCAAAAGACTTTAGTGCATTTCATATATCTTAATCATATTTAGGCCTCCTACCCCATATGCATCTTCCATAACCTCCCAATGGATTTCATCCACTCTGTCATATATGTTAAGGCCTGTTTGGCCAAGCCTTTGGATCTAAATGTCCCTTGGTGCAAGTTTATCTCCTGGGTCTATTCAGCCTATCTATCTAAAGTCACTCCCTTAAAAGAAGATCAGCTCTCTCTCACCCAGTAGTAATCAGCAGCCCTCTCAATGAGAGATAACTCACATGGCACCGTAAACATAGCAAAATAGATGTGGTTGGGGAGCTCATGAATTCTAGAGAAGAATTTACCTCTGTCATATTCCTAGAGAAATGTAATTTCGCATGGCATGTTAAATAAGAATCCTTATATTTATAGACAAGTACGCCATTCCCCACTTAGCACAGAAGCTTCTTTTTGCAAGAGATGAAGACTCTTACAGCGTTCCACAATTTCTATAATTATTTTTTATAAACCAAACCAAACTACTTGAAACATACAGGTCTATATATTTATGTTGTTGTGAACATTAGTGATTGGACTAAGTACAAAACTTGCTAAATTTGCATAATTAAATATATTCTACTGTTCTTTGAAACTTAGATGCCTGAAGATTTTATAAAAGAAAAATATCCCAAGAAAGGGCTCTAGTTTTAGTAAATCAGATGTTTCTTTGGCTTAGCATAAAATGTTGATTCTTTTCATAGATCTGTAATATTAATGCACAAGACTCATCGAATCTCAACAAAATGTACTACTTAACAACTGATGCTTGGCTAAACATTTTTCTAAGATAAGAGAGATGTGTTCTTTGGGGGATGTAATGATCTTCGAAGAGATGACCAATGAAATCACCATCTATGATACTCTATTGGCAAATATTAGAGCCTAGTGTTACTTTTAAAAGAAACCCCAGAACACTTAGCGGTCGAATTATAGTAACACATGTGAATGTCCTAGGGGAGAAAATATCAGGCCTTGCAGCATTTCTGGAAACAACTTTTTGAAAGCAGCAGTTCCACTCAGAAATACGACATCAGTATAATATTTATATTATAATATTTATAATATTGGTCTCGACACAGAGATTTGGAGGGCCCAGTCCATGATCCGTTGCTTTTTTGTTATGTCTGAGGCCCACTGTGAGGCAGCACATCATGATGGGATACTATGACGCAGCAGAACTGCTCACTCATCGCACCTAAGTCAGAAGGGGAAGATTCCCATACCCACTTCAAGGACAACACTCAGTGAGCTAAATACCTCCCAATAGCTTCACACACTTCCAAAGGCTCTGCCCCCTTCTCACTTTGTCGCTCATACTGAGGATCAAACCTTTTGCATGTGTATCTTGGGACCATCTGAGACCAGGATTATAGTACCACTACAGGCAGTATGATTATGATGGGAGTTGAGGACCCTTGGCCATGTTGTCCTGATTATAAACCATAGATAGCTGCAGAGCCTGGGAGATAGGACACAGGCCTGGTGTCCTGCAAGTTCAGCATTCTATTCTGCAAGGCAGGGTCATTTCCTGGTAAATGGCTAAAAACACAGCGCCTCAGACTCCACTGAAGGGTGGGGCATCCACCTGCACTGCCCTGGTGGTCAGTCAACTTGGAGAATTTACAGATGGACCTTAATGGAAGGAGGAATTTGCTTCTCAGCCTTCTTGAGTTTTAGGGATGAAAACATTTTTTCATGAGTTTTCAGTTGAAGGCTCTTCAGCACTGTTGAGAATCACATGGCAGGAACACAGCCTTGGAAGTGCAGAAAGTACTAACTGGGATTCTGGAATCTGACCCAGGCATGGCCCTGTCTTTGAAGCAATGATGCCAGACATAGAAAAAGGTTGTCACTAGTGAAGAAAGCACTATGTATTAACAGAACGAACATATCAACATCCATCTCTGCATTTGAATGCATTCACAGCAATTTAGGATCGAAAATGCATGAATTTAATGTAACGGGCTTTTTTTCATTTTCAATTACTTGACAATTTCATACAGGAGTAGTGTTATTTATGTCATTTCCGTTTCCACATCCCTAATCCCCAGTCCAACTGCTCCCCACTTAATACCTCTTGGATTCATGACTCTCCTCTGTAGTAATTATTGTTGTCTGTCTGTCTGTCTGTGTTTGTGTGTGTCTGTATAAATGCTACTGAGTCAATTTAGTGTTGCTTCTATGTGTACGTGTTTATGGACAAATACTCGGGATTATATAACCTTTCAGGGGCTCATCCTGGAGAACAGGGATTCTCTGTCTCTTAGAACCCACTGATTGCCTGGAGCTCATCCTCTAGGGATGGGGCCTTGTGAAATTTCCGCTGTGCATATTGGCATTTTAGCTGGGGCTGTCATTACGCAGGTCTTATTTGCATCACCATAGTGCTGATATTTCAAGTGTGCAGCTTCCCTGTCATGTCCAGAGGATAGGATTCAGCAGCACATGTTCTGGGTCTTAGGCTCTTGCAGTCTTTCTGTGCCCTTGATCACACTTCATTTTCCTTAACCTGATTTGCTCTGCATTCAGGCTTTTGTCACGGCAGCTACCTATCCATCGGTCCCCCGGGAACCCCCTAAGAGCTCCTCTGTTCCACACTCATGCTCACTCATGGTCAACTTGCATACCATTTCAATCATAGTTTTGTTAATTCTGCAACCTCCTCATTCTTGATAGGTCCTTCAAAGTCACAGAGGAACTTCTGAGTGTCCTGTGATTCTCAGATACTCCTTGTGAAATCATCCCAAGCCACAATAAAGTTCTGGGTGTGGTCTTAGATGTTGTGTTTTTTTCTGGAATTGGGAGAGGAATTTCTCAGTGTCCTCCTCAGGCAGCATCACCTGGTCCTTTCAGGCACCCTGCCAAGCAGCCCTCTGCAAGCTACAGAGACCCGTCCCCTACTTTTCAACTTTTCAACTCCAGGTCCAGGTCAAGTCATCCGTCGGCAGATCTTGGATCCCCGGTTTCTGTGGGAAGGGTGGTAGCTCAGAGCACATCCCCGCCTTGTGCCAGGATGCCAGACTAGGCATGGTGCTGCCAAGTCTATGCTGAGAAGACACAATGAGGGGCCGGCTAAAGGGCTGGGGCCTCACAACATCACATGTTCTTTGCCAGCGACCTGCCCAGGGGTCCTCTGCAAGCTACAGACGGCGGTAGAGGCCCTCCTCCCCTGCAACATTTAACTTCCATATCCAGCTGGAGGCAGCCCCTCACTGCACTTTGCTCCCCAGGTTCTGAGGGGGATGTAGAATCCTAGGAGCAGGACTGAGCCTTGTGCCAGGATGGCAGAGTAGGCATGGCGCTGTCAAGAGTCTCTCCAGAGAGCACAACATGAGGAGTTCCTGATGGGTCGTCGCCTTGGTCGGCGACTGGAGTGCAAAGTTGTGGGCCTGCTGGAGGACCGGCTGGGGCAGGGACCTCTTAGCATTACATGCTCTGGGCCTCTTGACATTACATGTTCTTTGCCAGCGACCTGCCCACCGATCCTCTGCAAGCTAAGGGTGACGGGAGAACTCACCTTCCCTTTAACCTTCAACTTTTAAACTCCAGATCCACCTCAAGGAATCCCAGGAACGCACTTTGCTCCCCAGTTTCTGCGGGGGATGTAGACGCCTAGGAGCAGGTCTGCGCCTTGTGCCAGGATGGCAGACTAGTCATGGCGCTGTCAAGAGTCTCTCCTGAGAGCACAACATGACCGGCGGCTGGGGCGCCGGGTGGTGTGCCTGGTAGGTCGCCCTATGGAGCTTCGCCTGGTTCGCCCTCTGGAGTGCCGCCTGGCGCCTGTACAGACTCCGAGAAACGGACTCCTCCCAGCCTCATTTCGACTACCGCCACACTCCTGAGTAGCAGCGCCGACGTACTGGGCGTCTACCAGGCTCACAGCAGCCAAATAGCATCCCCAGCGGTCTGCCGGGGACCAGGAACTCTGCAAGACACGTGGCGACCGCTAGATGGGGCCAGACAGCTGTCTCAAACATCCACTCTGCCAACCGGGATCCCTAGTCTCTCGCTCGCCCGGCTCCTCAGGAACTCGGGCTGGCAATCAGGAGAGGTGGTGGCACTAGGATGGGGGTGGTGGGTATGCGTCGTGCCGGGTGTGCAGCTACAGCAGCGTACTCTGTCCCCTCAGAACCCAGAGCGCACGCCTGGCCGGCAAACGCAGGGGAATGCAGCCAAAACGACACCACCACAGGATACCATGAAAGGGAAGAGGAATCACTCAAATTCTACCGTCTTTCATTGTTCTGTGTGGAGGGGGGAGCGGGCGGGGCATGCATACCGTTCGGGACTGCACAGGACACACCTAGGGGGCTGCAGGGCGGCCTGAGGCTCCGGGTGGTGCGCGGGAGAGGGCGCCGCCTGGGGCGCATGCTGGAGGATCACCTGAGGCGCCAGCTGCAGGGCCGGCTGGGGCGCAAGCCGGGTCTCCGCTTTGGGCAGGGGCCTCTCAGTATCACCTGTTTTCGCCAGGGACTTGCGCAGCTGTCTTCTGCAATGTACATGAGATGGGAGAGCCCCGCCTCCCCTACATCCTTTAACCTCCAGATCCACCTCAAGGCAGCCGGTGACCGCACTTTGCTCCCCAGTTTCTAAGGGGGATGTAGAACCCTAGGAGCACGTCTGTGTCTTGTGCCAGGATGCCAGACTAGGGATGGCGCTATCAAGAGTCTCTGCTGAGAGAATACCATGACCGGACAGCTGAAGCCAGCTTGGGCTGGTTGGACCCTGGCAGCATCACCCGGTCTTTATAGCACACTGCCAGGCAGTCCTCTGCAAACTAAGGGGGCCAGAGAGACCCGCACCCCCACTTCTCAACTTTTAAACTCCAGGTCCCCGTCAAGGAATCCCTCGCCAGATCTTTGACCTCCGGTTTCTGTGGGGGAGGTGGTAGCCTGCGAGCAGATCTGCGCCTTGTGGCAGGATTCCTGACTAGGCATGGCACTGTCAAGAGTCTGCTGATGGGACCAGGAGCGGCCGGCTTGAACGTAGGGGCCTCTTAGCATCACCTGTTCTTTGCCGGTGACCTGCCTATCGGTGCTCTGCAAGGTACAGGTGAGGGGAGAGCCCGCCTCCCCTGCAACCCTTAACCTCCACTTCCCTGTCAAGGCAGCCCGCCCCCTGCACTTCGCTCCCTAGTTCTGGGAGGGATGTAGAAGCCTAGGAGTAGGTCTGCGCCTTGTGCCAGGATGTCAGACTAGGCATGGCGCTGTCAAGAGTCTCTCCTGGGAGCACCGAGTGGTGGCCCAGCAGGGGTGCCAGGCAGGGAACTGGGTGGAGCATCGCCTGGGGTACAGGTTTATTGACGGTTCTGTTCCAGCAGAAAGGTGGGGCAGGAAGAGTGAGCCACAGCTCCCCATCAACCACCGTTCCCTAGCTGTCTTCAGAGGGGAGCACACACACTCTTGTAAGTGAACCCTTACCTACAGCTCTGTAAGTAAGCCAACATTTACTCACTGTTTCCCCGGAACGTAGTTTGTAGAAATCCTTCGTTGATGTTTTGTAGCAACGCTGAGAGGAGGAAAGCAGAACTTGTTTCTGCCTTCCAGGAGGAATCCTCCCTTCACCCCTAAACGATGCTGTGCAGAGAGACCAGTCACCTAACCTGGTCCCAGTTGCCACAAAGGTTCAAAAACTGCCCCATGCTTGACAGGCTTCCGGACTTCTGAACTGACAGGGCTCCAGCACGTGGACGACCCTCTATTAGGCGCTGTTGACCCAGCCGCCCGCCTTCAAGACACCCCATTCCCGCTCCCGTTGCTTTAGACCCCAGGGCACCGTATCACCACAAAGAAAAGATAGAGACAAATTAATATTTAAACTCATCCAAATGTGCTTGCTTACCCACAAATCGCTAGACTGTCACTGGCAATGACATTTATTACCTCGGCCTAGCTTAGGAAATTATGGGAACCAACTAAGCCAATTTTGTCTGCAATGTTTGGAAAAATCTTTCTATGTTACTTCTACATTAATGAATGCAATTTCAATACAATTAGAAAATGCACTCAAGTAGTGCTTTATGATACAAGAAAAAGCCAAAATATCCCTATACGACACATAAAATTTTAGTCACAAATATTAGTCAGAAATAAAATTCATTTTATTGTACAAAATAATGATATGCTCACGGGAAAGACTCTTTCATCCATCTTTTGCATCTTGCCCTCAAAATATCACATCTTTTGCCCACATTGCCAGTATGAGCGGAGACAGGAAGCATAGTAATATACAGAAGAGAATGAATAGCATGTGTACCATCTCCAAAGGAGTAAATGGTATGGGTTCAGTGAGATCCCTGTCAGCTGTAAGGTCAGAGGTAGTTCCGGAATCCAGAGCAGGAGGAGGCTGGGACTTCACGTTCTCGTTTAAACCAGGAATCCTCTGCCTGGGAGAGCTCAAGTGCGTGATAGGTGTTTCTCCGACCTTTAATGAAAATTTGAGGTGTGTTAGTTTTCATTGACATCTTTACTATATCCATATACTTTGATTATAGGTGTGTTGGCTTCATTATCTAGCTTTCAGTTCACGTAATATTTGCGCGCTAAGTTTAATTTTAGCAGAACAAGACATTGGCATTTGAAAACGTGCCCTTAATTTCTGCATGAGAAAATGCCCAGAGTGTTCAGGCTCCTGAGAAAGGGCCGTGTGTCATTTCAGGCCTTGCTTTCCCCCTGCTCGCTGCTGCCTGGGACCTTCACTCGGTGTAAATAGGAAGAAATGAGGTGACACGGACACAGTGGGTCTTCTCTCACCCTGATGACCCAGAGTTACATCCAACAGTCAGATTTACAGACCGGAACATCGTGGGGCTTCAGGAACTAACGGGGCCTCTCCCTTTCTGCACTAAGTCATTCCTTTGGCCCTTGCCTTGCACAATTGCACAGTCTGTTGGGCTCCTAGGATTTCAAACGGATGAAGCTGAACTCTGAAACACATGGACAAAGTGACCGCTGCACAGATGCGGAGTCAGGCTACTGAGCTGCAGGTAGGGATTCTGGAGAAGCCTTCTAAATTTCACCCTCTTTATCCATGAAATTTTACACCTCAGGTGTAAAGATAGCCTAAAAGTAATCACAGCTAGAAATTACTATATTCTATGTTTATATGATGTCTTTATGTTACATTATTGAGTAAAATGCCCATCAGAGATAAAAATATGACGATTGATCAAGGAAAATTCAGATATGATCTCTATGGATTGTATTTAGTATAATGAGGCCATTAGGTCATGTGCACTTCTAAGGCACAAGAATAAAGGGAGGTCCTGACTATAAGCATAACATACTCAACTGCAGCTATTAGTTTCCAATTGTAATACAATTTCAGCACCCACCAATAGAGATCATGTAAATGAAGTATAAGAACAGGTTTTGCATTGCAGCCCAAGCCCACTATCTCATGCTAGGAAAGCACCCCAATGTTAGGTGACATCTGCCACTCTATGAACAAACGTTCTTAAATTACCAACACCTAAGTTCTAATATTCAATCCCATATTCAAGAATGAACGTATAATTCACACCATCTCAGCATACATTTATACCAGGCACCTTGTAAACGCTAAAATCTTTATCATAACAAACAACAAGAAGAGTTACAAGTTGAAATATTTACAAGGGGAAGGAAGATGAAGGCAAGACGGGCTGGAGAGATGGCTAAGCACTTAAGAGCACTATGTGTTCTTGCAGAGGACTCGGATTCAATTCCCACCACCCACTTGGTGGCTAAGAACCATTCATAACTCCAGTTCCTGGGGATCTGGTGCCTTCTTCTGACCTGTGCAGTCATTGCATGGCATGGGAGCACTTTCATACATGCAAGCAATACACACACACACACACACACACACACACACACACACACAAACCTAAAAATAGCAAATAAGATATTTGGGGGACTAGCTAGATGACTTAGCAGTAAAGAGTGCTGGCTCCTTTTACAGAGGTACGGGGTGGGATTTCCAGCATGTGTAGGGTGGCGGACCACCATCACTACCTCCAGTTCCAGGGGAATCTGCAGCTCTCCTGACCTCTGTGGTTTCTGCATGATAGGGGCGAACCTACATTCAGGTAAGCAATATACTCATATGCATAAATAATATAAAAGTAATAAATCAAATATTTTTAATGATGCACATGTCTGTCTCAGGTATAGGGTGAACCCTCTGCACAGGTACCAACTATTCAAGCAACCACTGAGACATGGCTCAAAAGACACTAGATCCAATTCCTTAAGGGCACCTGGAAATCTGGTTGCTAAAGCAGTCTCTGGAATTTTTATGACTGATTTAGTTTACAGAAGCAACTAAGTGTATCATATCTGGACCATAATTCTCTTCTCTGGGTGGGATTCCAAAGAGCTGTCTCCAAAGTAAATATTTGCCTGAATGAAACGGAGAACAAAATATCAAGACTGAACGACAAAGCTGGAGAACTGGATTACTCAGGCAGAGAATACAACTTAGTTTTGAAACACAGGAATGGAATATGCAGACAATGGGAATATGCAGTGAAAAGACCAAAATCTATGCATCACGGGCATACAGAAAGGAAAAGAACCTCGGGTCATTTATAGAATAAAACTTCCCAAAATCGAGGGAAAAATACCTCTAGAGACAAAAGAAGCACCCAGAAAGCCAATCTCAGACAGGACAGAAGAGGAAGTCTTCTGTGCTTGTCGTAGAAAAGACTCAAACTACCGAACAGGGAGAGAGTTCTGAAAGCTGCTAGAGAAAAACAACCAGTTATAAATAAAGGAAACCCCATCACAATTACAGCTGGCTTTTTGGTGCAAACTATGAAAGCCAAAAGAGCCTGGACTAAAGTTTTCCCAATCCTAAATGACCACAGATGCCAACCCAGAATACGATAAAACCCATCAAATCTGTCTATCATAGTGGCACAAGAAAGAAACATCTTCCATGAAATGAAGAGGCTGAAAAGATTTCACGTCCAGTCATCCAGCCCAAGAGAGAATACTTTCAGTTTCACTGTCAAGTCCTGCCTTGGCTAGGACTTCATTTGGTGACATACGGTAACTAATATTAATTTGGATACCAAATTTAATTAGTGCTAAAAGGAAGAACATTTGTGTTGGATTTCAATATTAAAGGTCACTGTAATGATTTCATTAGGTGTCATAATTAAGTCCAATCTGGTTCTTTCTTTCCTAATGCTGTTGAGGTTAGATATTTCATGGTAACTAGCTATCTGGTAATGGTTTGTCTAGGAGATCAGAAAACGGTGTACAGCTTCTGTTTTCTAACATAAGAATCTGAGGTCAAAGCAAAAAGAGGAATTCTGAAACAGAAAGGAAGCCTGTTATTTACTTTTCTTGTTGCTGTGACCAACTGCCTGACAAAAAGTACTTGAGGGAAGGAGGCTTTATTTTGGCTCATGCTTTCTGGGAATTTCAGTCCATCACGGTGGGGAAGGCAAGCAGAGTGGGTTGGTGTGTGGCGCCAGGCTGTTGTTACTCACAGACAGCTGGAAATGGAACCAGAAGCAGATATGACCTTGAAGCCCCACCATTAGCAACTTTCTGTAACCACATCACAATCTCCTAAAACACTGCCACTAGCTAGGAACCAAGTGTTCAGGCACATGGGCTTATAAATGGTTTTCATTTTTAATGTTATGATGCATTCATTCAAAGTTTGAATCAGAGAACTGGCGAGATGGCTCTGTGGTCAAAGCACACGCCACCAAGCCTGCTGACTTGATTTCTATCTCTGGGACCCACATGGTGGGATGAGAGAACTGATTCCAACAAACTGTCCTCTGACTCCAACACTTCTGCCCTGGTGCACATGAACCCTGTATTCCCCCAAAATATATGAATAAGATGCAATTTAAAAATTCTGTAGATTACCGATGAAGATTCAATATGTACCAAATGGATCATCATTACCTGATGAACTATACTTTGTGCAATGAAGGCTTTGAGATGCTTGCACCCTTAAGTTACAATAATGAGCAGGAAATATGACATTTCGAAGATATGCATAACCTACCTATATGAGATCTAAATATTGTTAAAGTAAATGTTATTATATATAGTATATATGCAGTAAAGGAGATTCTTGCTGCTTGGGTGCTTACTCTCTGCCTGCTGCCTGCTAGCAAAGTGCACTAAAAATGAACAATATACCCAATCCCTAAGCAAAAGTAAAAAAAAAAAAAAAAAAAAAAATCAACTACTTGAGTTTATATGGGTGTGGTGCATGCTGTAAGTTCCTATGAGAAAAGTCCAGAGAACCTGTAAGACTGTTTCTTCATGGTCGTGTACCTCCATGTAATCTCAGTCAGCCAAGAGATGAGGAAAGAACTTGCGAAAGCGGCCCCGAGCCCCATCCTTGGGGGCCGAACTATTGGCAGCTGATTACTGCTGGGTGAGGGAGAGCTGATCATGTTTAAGGGACAGACTGTACATAGGTAGACTAGAATCTAAGCTACAAAATCAAAATATCTCAAGGGAGCATTTTTACCTCATGATTAGAGTTGCTCTTATCTTTTGTTAGAGGCCCAGCAACATCAGGGTCAGTTGTCTTGGAGAACCTTCAGAATAAAAGGACAATAATGGGCGAGTTTGGTTATTTCAACAACTCCTGTAAAAGGTAAGTCATCTGCATATTAACAGGCATTTCTGCATTTATATAATTAACAGTTGGGTTGTGTTTTAAAGCTTTGGTTAGCTCTGTAAGCTTTAACATCTCAATCTATGACCATTCATGAAGACTCACTTGGAGTTCCATATAAAGGAGCAACAGTCCACAGCTGGGGGAGAGAGTTCAGTAGATTAAATTGCTTGTTACACAAAAATGGGGACCTGCGATTGATTTCTCAGTACCCACATGAAAAACTGCATGCACCTGTAAACTCACTGCTGTGTCTGGCAGAGAAAGAAAAATCGCTTGTTGGCTGTGTGCAACTAGCTCCAATGAGAGATTCTATCTCAAGTGAATAAAGTGGAGGGTGATAAAGTTACCCAGTATCGTCCTCTGTCCTCCATGCAAGCACACAGGCACATACAACACACACACTGAGAGAGACAGAGAGAGAGAGACAGAGAGACAGAGACAGAGAGACAGAGACAGAGACAGAGAGACAGAGAGGTCCCATATTGACAGAGACTCAAAATGATTTGTCTGCACAGACTGCCTCTCCTGAAGGCTGAACTGATATCCTCTAATGGATTTGCTACCTGAATGGAAACGAACTCATTTTCTAAAAGAAGCCAAAAGATAGAATACACCTTCTCCACTGTCTCTCTGTTTAAAAAGAAAATGGTTTATGCCCCTCGATTACCTATACTAGTGTAAAGGCTAAATGGTTTATCTCTAAAAATTGATAAAGGAATAGCTGATACCATAAGCATATCCACGCTACAGAGAAGCCTTTCAAGCTTTACAAATTACCATAACATCTGTGTGTGTGTGTGTGTGTGTGTGTGAGAGAGAGAGAGAGAGAGAGAGAGAGAGAGAGGAGAATAACCCATGTCCTTTGTCCTTGGCTTCCTTCTTCTAAGTTTTTTATCTCTAAAGGTCTCTCATTGGAACATGGGGCAAAGCAATTAATCTAGGCTGGTTTTCCAACAAATCATAGGGATAACTCTATCTCTGGCTCCCCAGTGAAGGATGGACAAACATGTGGAACAATGCCTGGATTTTTACTTGGGTACTGAGTTCAAAATTAATACCGTATGCTTATAGAAAATTCAATTTAATAACTGACCTACCTTCCCAACACCAATTTCATACCTTTTAACAGACACCTTGAAGTCGGTCAGGTTGTTCAATTATATATCAAAACAGCAACCTTTTCAGGACACTTTTGAATTTCTGATTGATATTCATATGCCTTTTCAGATAGCTTTTACCATCCAGTGACCTCAATTTTACTATTGTCTTTGTCAAACCAGTCAGGAACCCCGATATTTTCATCACTTCTCTAAACAAATCAATGTTGTTTCTCTTCAAACACCACCTTCCACTGGTAACATTCACATTCTCCACTGTGGGTTAACTTGATTAATTCAGAGTAGCTTCCCCCATGGGCCACATTCATGCAATCCATCATCATATTCAAACGCTGAGAGGCAGTAGGTGGGTAATTAAGGAAGACATACAATCTTAGAACTAGAGAACAGAAGTCCACATACCATTTCTGCCTCTCACTGTTTCCACACAGATTCTTAATATGTTTACAGTGCAGGATCCGCAACAGAAAAACCATTCGGTCAGGGTGTTAAATAGAAGTTGAAGTATACTATGTCAACTGATTAGTCTGTGACATCACTTAACATCCTGAAATTCTAAAAGCTTTTAATCTGTCCGTAGGTGAAAATGAATACTAACATTTCACAACTTTTTCCCACGAGAAAGATGGGAAGAGGTTAGTTCTCCCCTAACAAAACAGAACAGCACACACACACACACACGCATACACATGCATACACATGAACACACACCTACAGTTGGAGGATGGCAATTCACAAGCGTATGCCTGCAGGAACTGCTGGTTGTATTATGTACACACTCTAGGCATGGCACTCCTGTTTCATTCGTCCGGCATTTCATTCATCCTCCCACACGCATCAAACACCACACCCACTTCTCTAAAACACCACAGACTTTTCAATGAGACCCAGGCTCCCTCCGTGAGGGTGGGTGAGAAACCAGGGAGATGACTGCTCCCTAGAAACATCCCTCTGCCGGCATTCTCACAAGTCACCACTATTGTGGTCCTATACTGTTTTTCAACATCCTACTTCCAGCCATCGCATTGCTCATCAAGCATTTCCGTGTCTTGCTGAGTCCTTAGATCTCACAGCAATGTGTTCAAGGAGAGAAGTCATGCATTAAAAATAATGGATGGACATAAATACATGCACAGCTCAGCTGAAAAGACCCAGTTTTCTGTGTAATATTTTGACTCTTTGACTCTCTGACTATGAAGATACTGCAAGACTTGAGTCCATCTTTGTGGCTCATCATCCCAGATGACAGGGATCAATGTTGGGCTTCCTATCTTGATATTCTGCAAATTGTGACATGTATTTCAAAATCGATAAAATGATACCTGGCTGAGGACTCGTCCATCTGTCTGTCACGATTTTCTGAAGATAAAGGAAAAAGAGGTTCTGTAAGAATTCAACAAAGATAGGACACAGGAAATTAAGGAGACTTGTAAGGGACAGGGATATCCGGTTCAGTCATTCAGTCCAGCATGAGACTCTGAGACGAAGAAGACAATTGTCTGGTTACTAGCGAATCTGGGGAGGCTATTCTTTCAACTACTCTAGATCAAAGACTCATTTGCAGACAATGAATTCACTCCAAAGTCTTACTTCAATTCTCTGTATATTGTCAGTCAAGAAAAAGAGGAACAAAGAAATGATTCCAGCATTGATAAATGAAGGCATACCATTGTGCACAGTGAACCTGGTCCAAAACCAATCTCACTCTCAGGCTGACTCATACTGGCATCCTCCCCAGAACTGCTAGAAATGGACTCCATCAAAGAAAGAACACATTGCTCTTTTTGAGTCCCTGGAGATTCGTGATGTGGGGAGAATTCCAAGTATCCTCACATGGAAAGACACAGAGAAGTTCCTCCAGCGGGGAAGTTCAAATTGTCTAGATTTGAATGGAACTCCCTGATCCAAGGAAGCCCCAGAGGAGCTGAACTCCGTTCCTAGCATCTACAGCATGGCTGGCTCGGTACAGCCCCTAATTTACTCACATACAGACTCCTACTGATTTACAGGGCAACTGCTTTTGGAAAAATCAGAAATTAAAGATAATGTGTGCAGGGTGTAGCTACAACGAACAGCTCTTGCTTAGAGTGCCAATTTGATTACTCGGGAAAGAAATTAATAAAAAGGATTAACTATCGTGCATGATGTTGGAGAAAATGTGCTTTCAGAGAATTTGAGCTCTGTAACGATGACAAGAAGAAAAATCCAATGCCTGGAGAACAAAAGCTGAAATCAAAATGATATTCTGGAGTTATGTTCCAATGATGTGCTTACAGTAGCGAAAACAACAGATGACCTTGGAAAGCCTTTGTATTCTTAGTTTGAAAGGCTCGTTTATTGTGTTATATGCCTATGTGAGTACCCGCTTGTTTGTACATGTGACAAATGCACATGTACAAATGCACTTGTTCTTAAAAGAGGCCAAAGCACAGAACTGGAGACCCTACAATGAAGGTAAGAAGTGAAGGTGAACCACACCCAGTGTGTTGACTATCTAACCTCCCGTGATCTATGAGAACAGCAAGAGCTCCTGAATCTCAGAGCATCCTTCCAGCTCTCCCAAATGCTCTCCTTATTTCAAAAAGGCATGACAGATGACAGCGTCAAAAAGAAACCAACATCTGTCAGACAACATTGTTTCAGGCAACAGTTCAGAGATGCAACTTCTAAACTCATTCTGAATTCCAAATAGGAACAAAAATGAGGAAAATAAAGTGTCGTATGTGCATGGTCTCCACATCGCCCCTTTGGGAGGTAAAGTCTTTCACTAGTTTGTATCAGGAGAAAGAAATGATCTTGAATAACTGCCGTTTGTAATTCTTACCGGGACAGCTCTGGACAGTTTCTTCAAGTATGGTTTTGAGTCCTTCTGGGTAATTGCCTTCACTATGAAATAACTGAACAATGATCATCAGTATTTGTATGAAAAACGTTAAGGAAACACTCTGAATGCTTTGTTATTTGGTGTTCACAAGGCCCCTTCCATTAGAAACTTGCAAACATCCCTGAATATCTGCTTCAAATGTACTTATGATTGCTGATCACCTTCCTTACAACTTCCAAATTCTTCTCATGGGGAAGAAATGGCAATAATTTAGACCCTGATTAAATCTATAAAGAGACAGAGCCAGAAAGACACACGCCCACACTCTATTTCCTTCTCTCTGTGTTTTTCAGAAACATGTGCATGTGCATGATGCATGCACATACACACAATCAATCACACAGGATGGGAAGGAAGGTTGTATTTCTTCCTCAAGCTGATATTCGGTGGTTGCAGTAACTGATGACCTTGGCCTTATGCGGTGGAAGTAGTATTCCTAATTGATTCCCCACACTTATGCCTATATAGCACCCTGACTCCTTCCCTGACATTTTCTCGGGACTTCATTGAGTCTTAGACTCTCTGCCAAGTGATGGGTCTAATCCACTGAAAAACTGATTCCTGCTCAGGCTGGCAATATTCTACAGGCTACCACACTCTTTTGAGATTTCAAACTCTTGTTTTTCAACGGTTCATTCCTGAGTGGCCTCTGAAACCTCAGCCTCGATGTTTCAATACTTAACAAGCATCTCCATGTGAGCTTGATTCCGTGAGAATAGTGTGAATAATCATTCTTTGTTTTAGCTCTGTTCTTTTTATTTGTGGTAAAGGAACAATTTAAAAATGATCTACTAAATTTTGATTGGTGCCTTGGGTGAAGGAATTAGATATATCACAGGATACACAAATTTGGATACAAGAAAACTCAGTACAGGGGCACGCTTTCCGGTACTGATGTTAATACCTGCCCTAAATCTTCGGAACCAGGAGAAGGTTCAACAAGTTAAAGTCTGTGGGTTTGACATGGCTACTATTAGTTTTCCTCGGCCTCAATGCCTTAAGTGCCTGGAAGTCGATACGTGTATACACCTCTCTTACATAGGTAGGGAGAGTCAGTTTGCATGAGTGTGTGTGACTAACAATAGGAGTTTCATCTCTCATTTCAGATGCCTGGAACTTTAGCAGTTAATAGCTGACAGGAAAAAAGACATGTGTGTGGGAACTTAACGAAAAGCAATTTTTCCCTCTACAAATAAATTTCTATGAACCTTTCAACGGCAAGACAGAGCAGGCACTCAGCACAGTATCAGGGACCTAGGTCAGAGTCCCAGAAACATAGACTAGTGTTCTCTCTTAACAAACTTCCATCGCTGATTGTATTTTCAGGTCTATGAATCTTACCTGGGTGAAGACTCCCGTGTGGTAGCATATTCATCGGATCCTGATATAAAGACAAAAGATACGTTCTAACAACTGCAGAAAAATAACGTCACACATCAGACAGAGACATCAACTAAAGGTTTGTTGGTGCCCAATCTGTTGGGATACTTCTGGAGACTGCTGCAGAGGGAATGTTCCTTTGTGAGGAGTCTATTCACTGACAACTCTTGCTTCCACTCTCAGTGTATTAAAAAGGCAAGGATAGCACAGAAGGTCAACATCACTACCCAAAAGTCAATTGTGCAGAAGGTCCATGATCTGAAATGAACGATCTCAGGTACTCAGAGAGTGACATCCGAAAAAGAATCCTTATCAAACAGATGGTGTAGAAGTACTAATGAGCTGTTCCAGTTCTTCGTGTTGTTACTGAAATTGTTCCAGTTAGGAAGAAAATCCCAAATACATGGGAGGAGGATGTCTGGTGAGTGCTTATGGCAGCATGGATCCGTACATGCTCATACACGCCACGAAATCTTCGAAAGGGCATGGATGGTTAGCCTACCCACGATGCCTGTGGATAACACTTGGAGGCTCACCTCTGATAGCAAAGAACTGGTGTTTGGAAAAAGTCCCTTAAGGATTTTTGAAAAGGGGAGTGAATCAAGCAAGATTTCTCACATACTAAAAACTCTTTGAATGAACACTGACGAATCATAAGTATCAAATAAGCATTAAGGAAAGCAGTGGCAGAAATACAGGCTCCAGGTGTGGGTGGGAAAGACACAATCGGGCAGTTGCACATTTGAATATACAGTGATCAGGATGGTAGGTACAAGACCTGAATGTGCCTAATGAAGACTAAACCATAGCTTGGAAGGTAGGCCTGGACACGAAGCTTCAGTCCTAGACAGGATGACCAGGCTCCCGGGAATGAACTGTCACCAAGGGACAACTGAATTCACAAACGTGACCTAATAAGGCTTATTGTATAGGACAGAAGGCATGAATTCCCCTGCCTGGCTAGGAAGAGTGACCATGGAATGGGGAGGAATGAAGAGTCAACTTCGCCAAGCATTAAAAACGGAGCAGACGGGCAGTACTGGTGCTGGCACTCCTGGAGAAGTGCTGAGGGTCTGCTAGGAGATGGGAAAGGGACTTTGCATAGAGTTAATACACACTGTCAGAAACCTTCAGTGCATCAAGACAATAGAAATTAAAAATTTTAAAAGAGAATTAAGAAATTATATCCCTGTCATTCACACTCGAATTTCTTCCCTCCTTTTAGAACTAAAATTTTCATAATTTGACTGATGGTAGCACCATGGAAGGTACGTATCCGGAAACATACTTACTCCCACCAGTCTCTAGCAACTTCTGAGCACGTGGTTTCGGTGGTGGCACACATGGAGACGCACTGAAGTGTGAAAGAAGAGAATCAATTTCAGAATCACGTACAAACCATTCACCACACGTGCTGAATGACTGATCTTATGATTTTCTAGTTTAACTGACATTAGAAAATGAGGAAGGAGTTTCCTTTGTTCTTCAGTAGATAAGTAGGATTGTTAACTGCTTTCACAACAATGCTACTCATGCCAAAGATATGGGAGGAGTTTGCCCCTCCACTAACATAACAGAACAACACGCACACACACATGAACACACACACACACACACACACACACAGAGGGAAGACGGGGATTCACAGGCCAGGCATATATGGCTACAGGAACTGCTGGTTTTATTATTTACACACCCAATGGCATGTGGCTCCTGTTTCATTCATCCTCCATTTCCATCCTCCCACACCCATCAAACACCACACCCACTTCTCTGAAACACCACGGACACTTCATTGAGTACCAGGCTCCCTCCACGAGGGTGGGTGATAGACCAGAGAAATGACTGCTCCCTAGAACATCCCACTGCCAGCACTATCACAAGTCACCACAAGTGTGGTCCTATACTGTTTCTCAAAATCCCACTCCCAGCTGTTTCATTGTTCATCAAGCATTTCTGTGTCTTGCTGAATCTTTAGATCTCACAGCCATCTGTTCAAAGAGAGAAGTCATGCACTGAAAATAGTGGATGTACATAAATAGATGCACAGCTGAGCTGAAAAGAAACAGCTTTCTGTGTAATATTTACAATCTTTGACTCTTGGACTATGAAGATGCAGCAAAACTGGAGTCCGACTTAATGGCTCATCATCACAGATGACACTTATCAAGGTCAGGCTTCCTATGCTGTTCTGCAAATTGTGTCATCTATTTCAAAATTGATAAAATTGTACCTGCCGGAGTTCACATCTATCATACTGTCACAACTGTCTGAAGATAAAGGAAAAAGAGATTTTGTAAGAACTGGACAAAAAATAGAACATAGGAAATTAATGCGAATGGCAAGGAACATTAGGTCTAGCCCTTCACACTTGAATTTCTTTCCTCCTTTTTCCCCTAAAACTTCCACATTTGACTGATGGTAGCACCATTTACAGCATATATCAGTAAGAATACTTACTTGCACTGGTCTTGAACCGCTTCTGACCAAGTGGTTTAGGTAGTGGCACACAAGGAGATGTACTGAAACATGAAAGAATAGAATCAAGATCATATTCATGCCCAAAGAATTTATCACACTCTCTCAAAAACTGGTCTAATGAATTCCTATTTCAATTGAGATAAGAAAAACTGACTAAGGAGTTTAATTTGCTCCTCAGTAGATAAACAGGATTTTTCACTGCATTCACAACAATTTCTTCTCATGTGAAAACACAGGGAAGAGGTTATAACAACACACACACACACACACACACACACACACACACACACACACAATTACACAGGATGGGCAGAGCATTGTATTTCCTCCGCAGGCTGTCATTCGGTGGTTGCAGTAATTGATGACCCCGTACATATGCAGTGAATGCCGTTAGTATTCCTAATTGATTTCCCACAGTTATGCCTGTATAGCACCCTGTCCCCTTCCTGGACACTTTCTCAGCACTTCATTGAGTGATAGACTCCCTGCCAAGTGATATGTCTGATCCACCAAAAACTGATTTCTGCCCAGGCTGGCAACATTCTCACAGGCTCCCACACTGATATGAGATTTCAAACTCTTTTGCTTTTAAAAGATTCATTCCTGTGTGGCCTCTGAAACCTCAACCTTGTTGTTTCAACATTTAACAAAACATCTGCATGTGTGTTTGATTCTGTGAGAACAGTATGAATAACCACCATTTCTTTGAGCTCTGTTCTTTGAATTTGCAATGAAGGAGGAACTTCAAAATGATCTACTAAATTCTGATTGGTGTATTGACTGAATGAATTAGATATGTCAAAGGATACAGCAAAGTTGGACACAAGAACCTACAGGGGCAAGCTTTCCACTACTGATATTAATCCATGCCTAAAAACTTCTAAACCAGGAGAATGTTCAACAAGTTAAGGACTGCGGGGTTGACATGACTACTATTAGTTCCCCACCCACTCAATGCCTGCAGTGCCCGGAACTCCAAGCCTGCATACACCTCTCTTGCGCAGGGAGAGAGAGTCCCTTTGCATGAGTGTGTGACTAAGAATAGAAGTTTCATCTCTCATTTCAGAGGCCTGGAACTTTAGCAGTTAATAACTGGCAGGAAAAAGAGATGTACGTGGGAACTTAACAAAAAGCAATGTTTCCCTCTACAAATATATTTCTTTGAACCTTGAAAACTACAAGACAGAGCATGGGTTCAGCACAGTATCAGGGGCATAGGTCAGAGTTCGAGAAACATGGGCTGGTGTTCTATATTTTAAACTTCCACCGCTGGCTGTATTTTCATGTCTATGAACCTTACCTTGGCGAAGACTGCAGGGTCATATCATCATCTTCGGAATCTAATATAGAAACAAAAGGTATTTTCTAACAACTACAGAATAAGAATATCACACATCAGACAGAGACATCGACTAAAGGTTTGTTGGTGCCCAATCTGTTGGGATACTTCTGGAGACTGCTGCAGAGGGAATGTTCCTTTGTGAGGAGTCTATTCACTGACAACTCTTGCTTCCACTCTCGGTGTATTAAAAAGGCAAGGATAGCACAGAAGGTCAACATCACTACCCAAAAGTCAATTGTGCAGAAGGACCATGATCTAAAATGAATGATCTCAGATGGTCAGAGAGTGGGTTCCAAAAAAGAATCTTTATCAGGCGGACGGTGTAGAAATACTAAAATGCTGCGCCAATTGTTCATATTGTTGCTGAAATTGTTCCACTGAGGAGGAAAATTCCAAACACATGGAAGGAGGATGTCTGGTGACCACATATGGCAGCATGGATCCAGACTTGTTCGTGGACACCACAAAATCTTTGAAAAGGCATGGATGATTAGTCTGCCCACAATGCCTATGGATAACCCTTGCAGGCTCATCTCTGAGAGCACAGAGCTGGCCTCTTTAAGGAATCCCTGAAGGATTTTTGAAAAGGTTATGGAATTGATCAAGATTTCTCACATTTTAAAATCCCTTTGAATGGACCTGGATGAATCTACTTATTGAGTAAGCATTAAGGAAAGGGGTGGCAGAAATGTAGGATCCGTAGGAGGTGGGTGAGACGCAATAGGGCAGTTGCACATTTGAATAAACAGTGATTGGGATGGTGTGCACCAGACCTGAGCATGCCTAATCCAGACTAAACCATAGCATGGAGGGAAGATGTGGGCACGAAGCCTCAGCCATATACAAGATACCAGGCTCCAGGGTATGAACAGCTTGCAGCGAGGGACCTCTGGGTTCACAAACGTGACCTAATAAGCCTCATCATATAGGACAGAATGTGTAAACGTCCCCGCTACGCTAGACTAGTGACCGTGGGGTGGGGTGGAAAGAAGACAGGATGCTTTTCATGAAACACAAACCTAGTCAACTTGGCTAGGCTAAACATTAAAAATGGAGCACACAGGGACTAGTGGGGCTGGCATTCTTGGAGAAGTTGTGAGGATCTCATAGGAGATGGGAGGGGAATTGTATGTAATTAATATACACTGTCTAAAATCTTCAGAGCATCAAGGAAACAGAAAGTAAAAATTTAAAAAGAAAATTAAGAAATAATATTCCTGTCATTCACACTCCAATTTCTGCACTCGTTTTCTAAGTTGACTTATGGTAGCACCATGTAAGGTACATATCAGTAATGATACTTACTCCCACCGGTCTCCAGCAACATCTTCCCAGGTGGTTTAGGTGGAGGCATATGTGGAGAAGCACTGAAACGTGAAATAATGGAATCCATTTCAGAATCATATACAGACCGTTTACCACACACTCTCAATGACTGGTCTTAGGACTTCCTATTTCAACTGACATTAGAAAATGACAAAGGAGTTTCATTTGTTTTTCAATAGATAAGTAGGATTGTTCACTGCTTTCACAGGGAAATGTTCTCACAGGAAATATATGGGAAGAGCTTAGCCCTTCACTAACACAACACAGCAGTACAAAGCCACACACACACACACACACACACACACACACACACACACACACATGCATAAACACGAACACACACAGACAGAGGAAGGGGAGTCACAGACCAGGCAAATGGCTACTGGAACTGCTGTTTTCATTATGTACACACTCTAGGCATGGCACTCCTGTTTCATTCATACTCCCACACCAGTCAAACACCACACCAAAATTCTGAAAAACCACAGACTTTTCATTGAGTCTCAGGCTCCCTCCATGAGGATGGGTAGCAGATCAGGGAAATGATTGCTCCCTAGAAACATCCCTCTGCCAGCACTCTCACAAGTCACCACAATTGTGGACCTCTACTGTTTTTCAGTATCCTATTCCCAGACGTTGCATTGCTTATCAAGCCTTTCTCTGTCCTCCTGAGTCCTTAGATCTCACGGCCATGTGTTCAAGGAGAGAAGTCATGCAATGAACATAGTGGATGAACATAAATAGATGCACAGCTGAGCTGAAAGAACCACTTATCTCTCAGACATTTATACTCTCTTTGACTCTTTGACTATGAAAATACAGCAAGACTTGAGTCCACCTTAATGGCTCATCATCACAGAGGACACTCATCAAGGTCGGGCTTCCTAACTTGCTAGTCTGGAAGCTGTGCCATCTATTTCGAGATCGGTAAACTTGTACCTGCCCGAGGCCTGCTCCACCACACTGTCACAAATTTCTGAAGACAAAGGGAAAAAGAGGTTTTGTAAGAATTCAACAAAAATAGAACGTAGGAAATTAATGCGAATAGCAAGGAACATTAGGTCTAGCCATTCACACTTGAATTTCTTTCCTCCTTTTTCCCCTAAAACTTTCACATTTGACTGATGGCAGCGCCATTTACACCATATATCAGTAAGAATACTTACTTTTGCCAGTCTTGAACCACTTCTGACCAGGTGTTTTATGGGGTGGCACAAGAGGAGATGTACTGAAATATCAAAGAATAGAATCAACATGATATTCATGCCCAAAGCGTTTACCACACTCTCTCAGTGAATGATCTTAAGTGCTTCATTTCAACTGACATTAAAATGTGATGAAGGAGTTTAACTTGTTCTTCCGTAGATAAACAGCATTTTTCACTGTGTTCACAACAAATTTTTCTCATGTGAAAAAAATGGGAAGAAGTTATCTCATGCATAACAATACACTGACACACACACACACACACACACACACACACACACACACAATTATGCAGGCCAAGGAGAGCATTGTATTTCTTCCTCAAACTGTATTAAGATGGCTGCACTAACTGAAGACCTTGAACATATGCAGGGAATGCTGTTTGTATTCCTAGTTGATTCCCTACACATATGCCTGTATAGCATCTTGACTCCTTCCCTGACACGGTCTTGGCACTTCATTGAGTCTTAGACTCTCTGCCTAGTGATAGGTCTGAAATTGATTCCTGCTCAGGCGGGCAGCATTCCCACATTCGACCACACTGTTTTGAGATTTCAAACTCTTTTGCTTTTCAATGATTCATTCCTGTGTAGCCTCTGAAACCTCAACCTTGTTGTTTCAATAATTAACAAGTATCTCCTTATGAACTGGATTCAGTGAGAATAGTATGAATGATCATCATTCATTTTTGCTCTGTTCTTTTAATTTGCCATAAAGGAGCGATTTCAAAATGATCTACTAAGTTTTGATTGATGAATTAGGTATTTCAAAGGATACGGTAAAGCTGGACACAAGAAACTATAAAGGCATGCTTTCCAGTACTGACATTAATGCCTTCCCTAAAAACTCCTAAACCAGGAGAATGTTCAGCAAGTTAAGGACTGTGGAGTTGGCACAAATATTATCAGTTCCCCAACCCACTCAATGCCTGAAGTGCCTGAAACTCCATGTGTGTACACACCTCTCTTGCCCAGGGACGAAGAGTCACTTTACATGAGTGTGTGATTAACAACAGGAATTTGATCTCTCACTTCAGACGCTTGGAACTTTAGTATTTAAAGGCTGACAAGAGAAAGAGATGTACATGGGAACTTAACAAAAAGCAATGTTTTCCCTCTACAAGTAGGTTTCTTTGAACCTTGACAATGACAAGACAGCAGGCATTCAGCACAGTATCAGAAACCAAGGTCAGAGTCCAAGAAAGAGGGACTAGTCTTCTATCTCTATAAACTTCCACCACTGCTTGTATTTTCAGATCTATGAACCTTACCTGGGTGAAGACTCCAGGGTGAGAGCATCTAATATAAAGACAAAACATATATTCTAACAACTGCAGAATAATAATATCACACATTAGACAGAGACATTGACTAAAAGTTTGTTGGTACCCAATCTGTTGAGATACTTCTGGAGACTACTGCAGAGGGAATATTCCTTTCTGAGCAGTGTACTCACTGACAACTCTTGTTTCCACTCTCAGTGTATTAAAAAGGCAAGGATGACATGGAAGTTAAACATTAATAGCCAAAAGTTACTGTGCAGAGTGATCATGATCTGAAACGAATGATCTCATAGTCAGAGAGTGGATTCCGAAAAATAATCCTTATCAGATGGATGGTGTCCAAGTACTAAGACACTGCTCCAGCTGTTCATGTTGTTACTGAAACTGTTCCACTTAGGAGGAAAATCCCAAACACATGGGAGGAGGATGTCTGGTGACGACATACGGCAGCTTGGATCCAGACACACTCATGGATGCCACAAAAATCTTGCAAAGGGCACGGATGATTAGTGTGCCCACAGTGCCTGTGGATAACACCCGCAAGGCTCATCTCTGACAGCACAGAGCTGACGTCTGGAAGCAACCCTTAAAGGATTTGTGAAAACGCGAGGAAATCAAGGAAGATTTCTCACATCTTAAAAACTGTTTGAGTGGACCTAGGTGAATCTAAGTATTGAGTAAGCATTAAGGAAAGTGGTGGCAGAAATGTAGGATCCGGAGATGGTGGGTGAGACACAGTAGGACAATTTCACATTTGAATATACAGTGATTGAGATGGTGCACACAAGACCTGAGTGCCTAATCCCGGCTAATCCGTAGCATGGAAGGAAGGTGTTGGCACTAAGATTCAGCCCTAGAGAGGATGACCAGGCTCCTGGTGACGAACTTGCACTTAGGAACTTTGGGCTTCCCAAACGTGACCTAATAAGCCTCATCATATTGGACTGCAGATGTGAATTACCCTGCTGGGCAAGAAGGGTGACCATGAGGTAGAGTGGAAAGAAGATAGGATGCTTGGTATGAAACTCAAACATCGTCAACTATGCTAAACATTATAAATGGAACAGACAGGGACTAGTGTTGCTGGCATTCTGGGAAAAGTGAGTCGGAGATGGAGAAGAGACTTTGCATAGAATTAATATACACTGTCTAAAATCTTCAGAGCATCAAGAAAATAGTAAATATTTAAAAGATAATTAAGAAATGATATTCCTGCCATTCACACTTGAATATCCTACCTCATTTTCAAACTACATCTTCCATAATTTGACTTATGGTAGCACCATGGAAGGTACGTATCAGTAACAATACTTACTCCCACAGGTCTCCAGCAACATCTGACCAGGTGGTTTGGGTGGAGGCACATGAGGAGATGCACTGAAACGTGAAAGAACAGAATCTATTTCAGAAAAATGTACAAACCGTTTACCACACGCTCTCAATGACTGGTCTTATGACTTCTTATTTCAACTGACATTAGAAAACGATGATGGCGTTTCATTGGTTCTTCAGTACATAAGTTGGATTGTTCACTGATTTCAAAACAAAATTTTCCTCCCTGAGAAAGGTTAGCCACTAACACAACAAGAAAAAGACACACACACACACACACACACACACACACACACACCACACACACACACACACACACACACACACGCACACATGCATACACAGACGGGAGATGGCGATTCAGACCAGCAATGTACCTACAGGAACTACTGGTTTTATTATTTACACACGCAATGGCATGGCACTCCTATTTCATTCATCCTCCATTTCATTCATCTTCCCACACCCCTCAAACTGCACACACACTTCTCTTCAAGCATTTTTCTTTTCAGGTGAGTCCTTAGATCTCATAGTCATGTGTCCAAGGAGGGATGTCATGGATGAACACAAACACATGATAGCTGAGTGTAAAGAACAACTTTTCAGTCTCATATTTATACATTTTTACTTTTTGACCATGAAGATACAGCAAGTCTTAAGTCCACCATGTATTTGATGTTCTAATGTTCAACAAGCCTCTCCTTGTAATACACAATCATTTCTCAGAACCTGACAAACACACACTATTGAGAGTAAAACTGTACCTCCATGTCCATACATCCATGATCCCAGCTATGGGCTCCAGATTCTATGGCTTGCTGTGCTGAACTCTGGGCCAGCAGTTTCATTTCCCTGGCTTCCCCTTTAGGTTTATTAACTGTGGTGAGCAGTTTGACACGGTTGTCCGCTGACTTGATCGCTGACCAAAAATGCTGCCTAGGAAATGCTCCTGTCTACTTCCCGCTGCACAGGGGTTCAGATGCGGTCTGACATGCCTCTCTTGTAAATGGGTACCTGGATCTGAACTCAAGTCCTCATTATTTGGCGAGCCATTTCCCCACTAAATCCTCTACCTGGCCATTTAAGATTCATTTACTATCCCAGAATCTGAATTCTACTACCGTCTTTTCCAAATCAGTCATAAACCCCAATATGCTCCCCTCTATTACTTTCACACCAATGCTATTCCTCTTCAATGCCACTTTCCTCCACGAACTCGCTCACAGTCTCCACTGTGGCTTAACTCGCTAGCTGCGAGCACAGGTTCGCCCACAGGCATCACTCATGCACTCCCCTGTCTTATCATTCCAACACCCACAGGCAGCAGGAGGATGAATAAGGAAGCCCAGCAACCTCAGAATTGGGGAGCAGGAGTCCGAGTCCCATTTCTGCCACTCAAAAATGCATCCACACAGTTACTAAGATGATTTAACTTCAGGCCTCAGCCAAACAATGGTTTTGTGAGGGTGCTCAGCATAATTGATTAAATAATTGATTGATTAATCTCTTAGTTTCCTTAATATCCTGAAATTCTAGATGATTTCAGTCTGTCCATAGAAAATGAACCCTTTGCTCTCAGAAATGAAAAAAAGGAAAAAAGGAAGGAACAAACAATGAAAAAGTAAAAGTCAAGCAAGCGATGCAGTAATATAAAGTAAGAGAGGAACTGTACCTTTCCCGACGAACCACTGCATGCACATCTGCACCCTTCACTTTTAAAAATTCTGCCATGTCCTCTTTTTGTGCATATATGGACAGCAAGAACGGTGTGAATCCACGCTGTAAAGAAAAATCAGTTTTATTTTGCAAAATGACATATAGCTCAACTGATCTTAAAATCTCCGCACACACTCTAGGAACATAAATGCATGCTGTGAAGAGGAAATCCGAAGTGGGTGCTCTTCCTTCTTCCTGCTGCACGTCCCCACACGACGTCCCTGCCCTTTGCTCACCCTCCCCTGCCCTGCGCTGCACCTGACCTCCACTCCTCCAAAACTCAATCCAAACTCGCTGCTTCCAAGAATCTTTGCCTCTGTGGAGTTTCACGTTCAGTACCCCAACCCTGGAGCGTAGTACTAAAGGTTTGATGTATTCCTGCAGAATGAATGAGCTCAAATGGGCATCTCTGAGGTAGAGTTTCTCCATCTCCACTTTTAAAAGTGCTGCACAGATGGAAAGAGAATCATAATTTCAGGCTCGGTGTTAAAGAAATCTCTTTGACGTGATCCTCACTCGAGAAATACTTCCTTCTTATGAAAAACATGCACAGCTAAAAGAAGAGTTTCGGTGACATATTTTACCATTTTCCAATAATGTGAATATTTCACTGGTTGGGATCAAAAGGACCTTGATTCTCTTCTCTTTATGGTGGCAGGAACCATGTACCACTGCTAGATGCCCCTGCTCCAGATCAGGCCCCAAAGGAAATGGGTTCTGAATTAAGAGACAGAGGCTTCAACATAAGCTTGATTTCTTATTATTTTAAGATGCAAGATTTACATCCTAGTAGTTAGAAATCCGAGTACAAGATTTGATTCTCACTTATAAGGAAAATCCCTTCAAAATACACAAACTTCTTTACATACATTCTCATTCTGGTAGCATTTCAATAACTAAAGTTGGTTTTTTATTCCATTGATAATGTAAGGTGGAATTACATATACAGAAGTCTATCAATTATAATGGATATATATGCAAATAAATAAAAATTCTAATATCGACCTGCATGGTCTCTTTGTATGAGACTCAAACACAAGGAACTCCTTTTGTTAAGGGATAATGACATCACAGTCATGACTAAATTCAGTTTTCATTAAAAACTCCTATTTTAATGGGAATGTGAAGATTTATAACATAGAATGATTTTTAAAGTATCAACTTTTAATATGTAAGTTTCAATCCTAACCGAGAGTTTAACATGAATTATATGAAATGATAAAGGATCTGTTCGTGTATTCTTAGAAACCAATATAAACTACACATTATTTTGTACCGTGTCTGCATGCATCTTCATGTACGTACACGTGTGGGCAGATGTGCAACACATTGGGTATGATTGCCAGAAATCTACCACACGTTCTGTTCCTCGGGAGCTGTTCACCTTTTGTTTTTAAGATACAAAACATTTTTTTCATGTGTATGAGTGCTTGGTTTACATGTCTCTATGGACAACATGTGAATTCCTGGTACCCGTGAAGGCAGGAGAGGACACTAGAAGCCTTGGAAATGGAGTTACAGGCAGTTTTGTCCCCAAATGTATGTAGTGGGAATATCCCAGGCCTTCTGCAAGAGTACCAAATGCCTTCGACCAACAACTCATCTCTCCATCCCATCATTTTTGTGTTTTGAGACAGGGTCTCTCGCTTACTTGTAGTTTCCCAGTTAGGCAAGGCTGGCCAGACAGGGGCCCCAGGATTCCTCTGGTTTCCACCTCCCCAGTAGTGGAATTACAAGGCTGCACTCCAGGTAGGCTTTAATTCTGGGGACTTCACTCAGTTCCTCATGCTACCTTGGACCCACACCCACAAATTCTTATAGATTAGTTTTATTCATCCTGAATACTATGAAATATTTGACTGTACACAGACACTGAAAGCTCAAATACAGACAGAAGAAAAGTAGGTACATGAGGAAAAAGGCAGTCTATCCCTGGCAAGCTGGAGCAGCAAGGCCTCCCATACATGTGATGTCTTCCAGGCATCAAAAAGTCACATGGACTCAGAGCTGATGGGATTTAATTCTTTAAGACCAAGATTCTAGGGAAGTCTCCTGAAGTTTAATGTCAACTCAATTCATGGAAAAAACTGAGTCTGTATATGAGACACATTCATTGCACAGCCCTAAACATCTACACTGTGTGGGTAGGTTTCCCAATAAATGTTTTTGTAGGAAGAAGTATTGCCTATGGAGTCTTTTTCTTCTTTCTGTACCATGTATTACCAAAATTTAAGTCACAGAAATCATACTTTCTTCAAGACATTCTCCTACAAAATCATTTCTAACCTATTTGTATTTAAATATCCAGACTTGTAATCAAATCAATGATTAGTTTCATGTAATGGCTGAATTTAAATTAGTCAAAGGATTCCTACTGCTCTTCTTATTAATGGCATGGTTTTTGGTGTGTGAAACTGCCAAGCTGATAACACTGGGCTACCCGATCTTAACAGATACAGTGTGTTAGAGGAAGATAAATGAAATGTAAGTAAATGTTAATGAACATGGGAGATCGGCAGGGAGTATTACCTGATCAAATCTGACAGTTGAAGACTTAGGTTCTCTGGTTCAGGGAATTTACACACTATACCTGTCTAATCATTGGTTTACATACAGAGCAAATCTATGTTTAATGAAACAGAATTACTGAACCAGACTCTTCAGCGAAGAATCTTGATACACAGGACGGTTCTCTTTATCATTTTGGGATATGGATAAAAGGAGAAAACACAGAAGATACACTCACTCACAGAAAACTCCGTTCTATGTTCCGGAGTAGGGGGAGTACAGGTACAAGAGAACTCAGTTTATTGTGGCTCTTTCTGCAAGAAGAGGACACAATGGCGGCAAAGTCATTGGTCTTCCCTGTCATTTTCTACACAATCTGTACCTAGTCACTGCCAGGCTGTTGGCCTGAGAGTCCTCCTAAATTGGATCTCATGGTAGATTTACAATAGAACACAACAATAGTCTTTCCCAAACTAAGAATTATTACCTCCCAAATTGAAGAACATTTCTTGTGTACACATAATACTTAAAAAAGAGAAGTAAACTGTGTCTGCCTGGTATATTCCTTCAATAACCAATTTGCAAATTTTGCCGGCACACCTGTGATCACAAGCCCTTTCTCATTTTCCCTGTTTTTGCAACATCTCTGAGAGATAACCCACTTCAATATAACTTCTCAGCAGCAGTAAGATTTCCATTTATCATAAAGTTTTAACTTTAATTAATTCATTTTCATTCTTTGTGTGGTCCTCTGTGTATGTGTGTGTGTGTGTGGGGGTGTGATATTTGATTCTATCCCAAAACCTTTATTTTGTATTTAAAATAAAACCCTATTCGGAGACAAATTTTGCTTCTTTTTGTTACTTTACACGAAGTACATCCAAACAGGAGGACATGATTGCTAACCACAGCACTCAGGGCATGGTGGCATGTGCCTGCAGTCCCAGCACTAGGATACAGAGACAGGAAGATCCTGCGGTTTGCTAGCCAGCTAGTCTAGTGTAAAACCATAGTGTGGAAAACAATGTGGAACACTTATCTTGACCTCTGGCCTATGCCTGTCTGTGTATACACACACAGACACGCACATACAAATATGTGAACATGGGAATGCAGATACAGAACACACACACAGAATATCAATATTTTAACTTTCGTGATCAACCCACTTCAAAACATTTTTAATCACTGAAAGCTTGATCTACATGTGGAAAATGGGGTCACCTGTGCCATCATTAGAACTATCTGGGAAATAAAGTGATCTTTACCTTTGTTCTGGCTTCAATGTCTGCGTTGCAAGCCAGCAGAAGCTTAGCCATCCAAATGTTCCCCCTAAAGACTGTGTAATGGAGAGCGTTATTTCCACGCACATCCACGGCATGTATATCGGCACCATGCTTCAATAAAACGTAAAGGCATAGCACATTTCCCCACTGAGCAGCCTGCGGGTAATGCAAACAGAAAGATGTCAAGTCGTGGAATCCAAGATGAACACTTTAAGTATTTCACCGAGTAATGAAATAAGTGAGATAAAATTTCATTCCAAGTATATTTACCCTTTTTGTTGAGAATGGATCTGCTTATGTGAGTTCAGCCTTGCTTCAATTCTAAATCATCCTGCCCCATGCCAGCACACCTGGACAGTCTTTTGCAATTTTTCATTTGTGATCCTAGTGTGGCTCCATTGTTTCCACTCCTCCCAGTCCCCCTTAAACTCCCCCTGTGACCCCCTCAGTCCCTCTCAATTTCATGTCCTCTTCTTTGGTACATATACATATGAACATACTATGTACATATATAATGCACTGAATCCATTTAGTGGTGCTTTGTTGGCACCTGTATTTCAGACTGCATTGTTTGAATCAGATGAATATCAGGGAACTAGTTCCTGGAGAAAACCGATACTCCCTCCCCCAGCATCCATTGATGGCCTGCAGCTCATCATTGAGAGTTGGGATTCCAGGAAATTTCCCACACCTTGGTATGTCAACTTGTCTTCTCCTCATTCAGACTTTGTTAGACCACATTATGTTGGTGATTGATTGCACTGGAGTAACTTCCCAGTCGCATCTACAATGCGTTCACTAGCAGAACACACCTAGATATAATGATCTTTTCATTCTAATCCATCTCAGTTGAAACTGTTGGCCATTATATACCTTAATTAGAGGTGTGCTCTTTTCATCGTCAAGGGCGTTTATGTCGCAGTTCTTCTCTATTAGGAGCGATGCTACCTGTGGGTGGCCATAGGTGCACGCGTAATGTAAAGCACTCCTGTGAAATGGAGAGGAGTTTTCAGGAAATTGTGGAGCTCTAGTTCAAAGCACATTCGTCCGTATGGCGGCAAATACTAGACAGCATGTGATTAATTCTGAAGCGAGGTCACTGGAGTTTCCTCAGTTCTCTCCTCATATATTTGTCTGCAGCACTAGTGACGCAGTGCAGGGCCCGGCCCATTCAAGGCAGGTGCTCTGCCAGTGAGATGCACCCGTGCTCAGAGCAGCTGTCTGAGTACAATGAGCAACTGGAAATAAAGTTAAAATTACAATTCTTATCTCGGTTACCGACTAGCTGCTTCTTGGGCAACTCTCACGCTTCAAGGAGATTTGATACAAAGTATGCACAACTGATTCCAGCATCTCACAGATAGCTGGGGAAAATGGCAGCTATAATTACTATTCCGACTGCTAACGAACAGAAGGTTTCATATAGATTAAATAACAGAATTACACCTACATTTCAGATATGAGGCATCTGTATTCAAACACATTTTAGATTTTAACTTATTACTTGTTTATTTATTTTACTTATTTTAGTCTTCCCCAGATAGGGTCTCCCCACAGCCCCAGCTATCCTGGAATTCAATAGGTACACCAACCTGCCCTTAAATTCACAGAGAGCCTCATGCCTCTGCTGAGTGACTCCTTGGATTAAAGAATTTGGTCAACAAGGCTATCAGTTTTAGGTTTCAGTACCTAAGGAAGCATCTGCCCAGGCTGGCCTTGATCTTCAAATCCTCCTAACTTAGCCTTCCAGTAGGCTCACATTGCAGACCAGTGCCACGATGCCTTAAATGTTCTTTACTTCACATTACCATTTCCGACATTGGTTTCGTATTGTTGATGCACTGTATGGGTATAAGTGTTTTGCCTGCGTGTATGTATCTAAAAGCACCCCTGTATCAATAAGCATGTAGACCAAAAGAATGTCTCAGATCCCCTGGAAATGGATTTAATGATGGTTGTTAGGTACCTTGTGGGGGCTGAGAAACAAAACCCCAGTGCCCTGCAAAAATAGCCACCACACCAAGTTGCTGGAGAGTTCAATGTTTCTCAAGAAAACATTTCTAAAGCAAAACAATGTTCTTAAAACAACCACAACTGATTCTTTTACTGTTTTTTGTATGCAGATCTAACTAAAATAAAATGGTTAAACAATATTTTTGTACACGATAAAATAACCTATATGTAATAAAATGTAGACATAATAAAATGTACAAGTACAAGAAAAAGATTTCTATTGCCAAAGATGCTAAGATTTGTCTGAAGATGCATGTGGGTGCATAGAAATCATAAGTAAGGAACTCGTCTGTGCAGGACTTGCAGTCCCGTTGTTCAGTGGATATTCCATCAAAAATAGCTTTTACTACAACATTTTATGTGTTCACTGTAGAAATCACAGGCAAGGGAAAAGCATAGGTTCAAGTGGGTCCATTATCAAAACCAACCCAATGTTTGCTAAAAACAAGGCTCAACAAATATCATCATACTGAATGAATCCAGAGTTTACTCCTGGGTGTCAAGGAAACAAAACTGGTATCAAGAAAAATGGTTATAAGAGATCTGGCAATACCAGAGATGAAATAGTAAACTCGTAAATGACAATAAAGTGTAGACTTCAAGTGTCTGAAAATAAGAGATTCTCTTTTATTTTGCATACACTTTGGGCTAACTCAAGACCACAGTCTTCTTGATTTGTGTGGAAGTAAACTAGCTTAATATACAAAAATGTAAAAACATATCAGAAGAATGTAGTTTTGTTATTTAAACCATTATAGAGTGGTCAATAAAGTGCTCGAAAAGAGATAGCATAGTGATTGGGACATCAGCTGGCTCTGCCTCTCATGAAGAAGGACTGTGTATGGACTCCTCCTAGCTGTGCAGGTTCCCCAAACCTGGAAGCCTGAGGCAGGAAGAAAACCCAACAGCATTGGGAAAGCTGGGTTTAAGCTACACTCTACCATGAATTATTCTGTGATCTAAAAATATGGCTAAGGTAGGGGAAATGGCTCAGTGGGTAAAAGTGGTAGTGTCCCAACACGACTGAGTGTGATCGCTCAGAACACATGGTAAGGCTGGACCCAGTAACGATCCACCCTGCGTCTGAACCCAACTCTGGAAAGATAGAGCTCCTCCCGTGTGCTCCTTGTCTGTCCCCAACTGCCCTCTTCTGCGGTCCTCAGCCCTCTCAGATCCTGTTACCTCTTTCTCTTGTCTGTCTGATCCACGTGATATTCCTGAGACGTGAGGAAATCGTCCACCACACGTACGGCACCTATGCTGGCAGCCTGGTGGAGCGGGCCCACAGGAACGGATCTTGAGAGGAACATGGGAAACTCTCGCCCCTCATAACTCCAACACCCCAGACGTCGGAAGGCCCTACGCAAGCGGGTGGACCATCTGGTGGACCGAATGGCACTGTGGATCTGGGCGTTGTAGTAGAGGTCCTGCATGGTGAGGGCCTGGGCAGGGCCGGCAGGCCCCACCACCTTCTCCCCCCTCCCTCCCTTCTTCCTCTGCTGTTTCTTGCTGCCAAACACTAGAACTCTGACTTAAAGTCAACTAAATCTCTCCAAACTGGTCACCAAGACATGAGAGTCTCCCACCAAGAAACCTCTGTGGTTCACCAACTGCCCTTAGAGGGCTTTGTCACC
Source organism: Eospalax fontanierii (assembly GCA_035773235.1). Taxonomy (NCBI): domain Eukaryota; kingdom Metazoa; phylum Chordata; class Mammalia; order Rodentia; family Spalacidae; genus Eospalax; species Eospalax fontanierii. The sequence goes on along the minus strand of CM069532.1, from coordinate 82,406,883 downwards.
TAGCAACACTGTAAACAATTCTTTGCCAGGTGACTGCCCCTTGGAGTTCCATTAGTCCAAGATTCTGTGACCTAAGCACTCCTGCGCACGCCTCAGACTCCAATGACATGAGACTGACCAACGGCCCTCAGCACACACTTGTGAGGCTCAGCCTGTCTATCACAGCTTCAGAGCAGATGCTCCTTGCCTGGACAAGTCATGGCAAGGGTCAGTTGATTCCCAGTCCTGGGGCTCTTGCCAGGATTTCAAATGGTTTCATAAATAACCAACCTCATTCTTTTAGAAATTACCATATTACTTACATAGGTTTCTTCTATAAGTTACATTTGAATCAGAAAATTACTTGGGGATCCTTCTCAACGAGGGAAAATATTTTCCTCTTTCATTGTCGATGAATCTAAGCTTTGCTTTAAAAAATGTACAATTCAGCTCTTGGGGGTGAGGCAGGAGGATTATAGGTTCAAGGTGACCCTGGGATACACAGGGGGAACCTTTTTCAAAAGTTAATATGTCAAGCATGGTGGCACACACCTTTAATCCCAGTACTCAGGAGGCAAAGACAGGAAGATCTGGGTGAAATCCAGCCCAGCCTGATCTATATACCAAATTCTACTGCAGATGTAGCCACAGGGAGACCTCTGTCTCAGAATCCCAGCATCACTAACAAAAGCACACAAAAATTACAATAACAAAATTTAAACATCAAAACAGAAGGAAGATGGCATGCATAAGTGGGTGAATAAATAATGACACAGTGATTATTTCCAGGTGGAGTGGTAGTGCTCACCTGAAATACAAGCAGGTGGAAGAAGCAAGAAGCTTGTCCTAAGATAGAGGCCTGACAGGCACCATACCAGGAAAGAAAGGAGACACAGAGGGCAGAGGGGCTGTGTATACAACTATGGATTTCAGGATCACCCTTGACTACATAGAAACTTTGGGACTAGACTGATCAAAAAAGGTATGTGAGAGGTGGGGGGGGGGAGAAGAAAAGGAGAATGAGAAGGAGAAAATGCACTAAGGACCACATCACTATTCGATCATTTTTTTCAGTTTTGTTCTCTTGTTTGAAGCAGAAAATCATCTCTCAGTGAGGTATGAGCCAGTCTGGAAATTCTGTATAGGAAACTTCTGGGATTTTTGTGGGAAGGGAAGGAGTAAGCGATGGGATTCAGCATGCATTCCATGATTGAGCTACATCTCTAACCACGTGTGTTTTCTTTAGCTTTGCACTGGGAGATTCTAAACTACAAACCAGTTAGAGTGATGACAGTACAGGCATTTCATATACTTTAGTTTCATCTGTTTTTGTTTTTTTTTTTTTTTTTTTGATACAATGTCTCAACTATTTAGCCCTGACTGACCTGGAATGAACTCTGTAGACTAGGCTGGCCTCCAACTCACAGAGTACTGCCAGATTCCAGGTGAAGGTAAATGATGGTAGACGCCACACAGAACTGAATCCGGGCGTTCTCGTCTTGAAATGCTTTCTGTCCCTTTTCCCTCTGTGCCAGCAGATTATGTGCAGCCACCCTGTCAGCTCAGACAACGTTCTTCCATGAAATCATCCGCCACCTCTGGCTCTTAAAATCTTTCTGACCTTTCTTTGACAATAAGCCCTGAACTTTTAGAGAAGTTGTGAGAAAAAGTTTCCACTTTTGGGTTGAACACTCCAAAGTCTTTTATTCTCCCCATACTAACTGGTAGAGTGTGAGAAGTGGGAACAAACTCCAGAACTCCAACTTGATGCAAAAAGGAAAGTCTATTTATTTACATAATTTAGCAAACAAAGCGAATCCACTGGCTAGCCAGGCCACAGACCCTAAAGCCAGATCCAGAAACTGCACACCCTCTCCGAGGTGCAGCCCACGTTCCATGGCGGTGGGCTTTGCTGGCTAGTTTAACCTTGGTATTAGATGGTCCAGAACCCTGTCTGTCCCTCAGGGATTGTTTGTATTGGATAACTGAGTCCTTGTCGTCCGTAGGGTCTGGGCTTAGCAGCGGAATGCATGCTGAAGTGTTAGCACCCAGAATGTTGCAGGGAGGGGCGAGGCGATTAAAACTCAAGAGGTCTGAGTTTGTTTTGTCCCTACCCAAACCACCTGTGGGGCTGAGTGTTAATCACCATCTGTACCAAAAAGAAGCTTCTCTCTGGAGAGTTAAGAGATGTAGTCTTCTACAGATATTACAATGAATCAGAGGAGTCAGTTGCAAACTGACTAGGTCTAGCCATAGGTCCCTGGCCCACAAAACAGTGTCAGGTAAAGGCTCCACCTTATAAAGCAAACCTTGAATCCAGTCATAGAGCGGTTGGCTGCTCTCATAACATTTTTTTCCACTATTGCACTAGTTAGCATATCATGCCTAGCCAGAGATTACTGTAGCTCCCAGTGCTCATATCCGAGAAAGGATGATTGTTTTTCTCTCTCCTGATAGCACGCACAGCACTTCTTCACACTATGAAAATTAGTCAGGAGAGATGAAGCTTCCAGATCGCCACAAGCTTGATTTCTCCTTGTCTCTTCTATGAATCATGGATGTAGTAACTTCAGCAATAAGCACTTACCATCAGGTTCTTTAGAGAATCTATCTCCATACTGAATACTAAATCCTTATCTTGAATGGTCTCAACTGTTTCAATCAACTCTTTGTATATTCAAGGTCTCCATTTAGTCTTCTATTCATATCTTCTTTGAGTTCCTGAAAAATATGTATAAGAGATATCAGCCAGGTTGCATTTCTTAGGAAACATAAGAATGTGTGCAGTAACTTCTGCAAAATACACTCTCTTGATAATTAATGGTATGTTACTCCAACAGGATCTAGGCATCTAGAGTTCTGTCTATGATGGTGTTTCTTGTATGGACAGTTGATCTTGTCTTTGTTGAATGGCTGTTACAGTCTTGGTTTGCTGTCACGACAACTTATTAGGTTCTGGTCTTGCAGAGTTGGTTGTGTTGTTGTGTGAATGGGGTCTAGGAAGTATTCACAGGTGTGTACAGAAGGGCACAACGTCTATGCCTGAGATTCCAATACAGACACCACATGATCCTGGATCGGCAGGGTGGGCCGGGAGTCCGCAGGGTGAGCAAGCTGCCGCATGGTTTAGTGCTAATTTTCAATGGCTAAACAGAGGTCTGTCTTGGGTCATATACAAACTGTACAATCCCAGCTCTGCCTGGGAGTGTAGGAATGACTGCAGGGGCAGATGAGGTTCTACAGATCTGAGCAACTTGGCGAATTGTGAAGGTTGTGCATCCTGAGAGCCATGAGGAGGAGGGGCATTGGGGCTGTGGGAAGAGAATCCTAGGGCCTGAGAACTCGCAAGTCTGTAGAGGGGGCAAAAGGGTGAAGGACACTAGCTAGACCCAAGACAGGTGACGGCACACTGGGAGTGCTGGGGTTGGAGAGTTTACAGGTCTGAGAGATACACAGAATGAGACCATGCAGAGGGAAAACTGGCATGGGGAACTCACAGGTGAGGGGGTGTGGTGCATCTAAGTGCACAGACCAAGCCAGCCTGAGAACGGGAATAGCAGACAGGGGATACTGCGGTGTGGAAATCAGAGTTGTACCCATGAGAAATAAGCAGTCAGATTATCCCTTTCTGCAGATGACATAATATTATACCTCACAGATGTGAAAAATTCGACCAGAAAACTCTTAGAACGGTTAAGACTTTCAGTAAAGTGGAAGGATACAAAATTAATCTACAAAAATCAACAGCCTTTTTATACCCCAATAACAAGCAACTGGCAAAAGGGCACAAGAAGACCCTCCCATTGACAATAGCCTCAAAGAAAGAACCTCAGAATAACACTGACCAGTCATGAAAGATTTCTACAATTAAAAAACTGAATCTTTAAAGAAAGGGATTGGTGAGAAAACCAGGAGATGGAAAGCCCTCCCCCACACATGGATTGGCTGAACTAATACTGTGAAAAAGAACATGCTATCTAAAGCAACATATAAATTCCATGCAATCTTACTCAAAATACCTACGACATTCTTCACAGGATTAGAAACTAAACATTCTAAAATCATATAGAAACATAAAAGTCCCTGGATAGCCAAAGCAACCCAAAACAGAAAGAGAAATGCAGAGGGGATTACTATACCAGATTTCAAACTAAATTCCAGAGCTATATTCATCAAAACAGCATGGTACTTGCACAAACACAGACCCGTAGACCAATGGAATATAACTCAAGACTCAAACGTGAGCAAACCCACTTTCAGCAACCTGATATTTGACCAAAGCAGTCAAGAACACTCACTAGAGGAAAGATAACATCTTCAGCAAATGGTGCTGGCAAAAGTAGATCTCCACATAAAGAAGAATGAAACTAGACCCTTACCTTTCAACTTGAACAAAAAGTCAACTACAAATGCATCAAAGACCACAATTTGAAACCTCAAACTCTGAAACTGTTAAAAGAAAACCCTGACAGTAATACACAGGAAATTTTTGTAGAAAAGGACTTCCTAAATCAGACATCAGTTGCTCAGGCATAAACCAGAAGGGGACCTCCAGTCAACTAAAAAGCTTCTGTACTGCAAATCAAACAATCAAGAAAGTGAAGAGGGAAAAAAAGGTCACTGAATGAGAGAAAATCTTTATGGTTGACACATCTGACAGAGGCATCCAGAATCTATAAAAAACTCAAGAAACAAAGAACCAAGAGAACAAGTGACCCAATTAAATATATGATAAGGATTGGTACAGAGAGTTCTCAAAAAGAGAAATAAAAATGGCTAAGAAACATCTTTAAAAGTTAATGATTAAGGAAATGCAAAGTTAAACCACTTTAAGAATTCATTCTACTCCAGTAACACTGGCGAAGATCAAGAGAATAAATCATACCAAATGCTGGAGAGGATGTGGAGAAAGGGAATGCCCATTCACTGTGGATGGGACTACAAATTCAGGCAACCTGCTTGGGAAGCAATATGGGGAACTCTTAAAAAAGCACTCAGAATGAATCTACCATTTGACCCGGTTGTACTAACTCCTCCGCGTGTACGCCAAGGACCCGTCCTAAATGAAGAGACAAACATTCATGTTTGTTGCTGGTCTTTTCACAACAGCTAAGAGAAGCAATCTAAGTTTTCCTCAACTGATCTGTGGATACGGAGAATCTGGTGCATCTGCACAATGGAGTGCTAGTCAGTGTAAAGAAAGATCTAATCATGACATCTGCAGGCACATGGATGGAAGTAGAAACGCTTATGCTAAGTGAAGTAGCACAGACTCAGAGAAACAAGGGATGCCTGTTCCCTCTCATTGCGGATCCTAGCACCAAACCCTTATGTGTGACTATTCATCCCCATGAAACTGCAAGAACCAGGAAAACTGGACAGGAACCAGCGAGGAAAGGGAAAGAAAGAATTTGAGAGAGAAGAAGAGTAGGAGACAGGATTCTAAGGAAAAAATAACTGGAAGGGGGTATTTAAAAGGAGAGGGAAGCAATACACAAGAAATACGGAGATAAAGGGAAAGAGGGAGCTTAACAAAGGTGGAACCAAAGAGACCGGTACTATCAAGAGAACTGTGGAAATGGGGACACTTTAAATAGGGTAGGCATGGAAGGAATGTTAGACAGGGATAGACATGTGGGGGAGGGCTGGATAAATAAGCCCAGCTGCTATAAAGCACCTGAGGGAACCATATCAGTCTAACAATCTAATGGAAAATTCTGCAGACAATATCTCTCCATGTTACGAAGCCTCAGCTTTGAACAAGGACGAGTGCCATATAAGAGAATCCTTCCTTTGTGTTATTGCCCAGGGTAGTCCAATAGACTCCCAAAACTACATAGGCTATTTCCGGAGTCCTTGATTGCCTCCTGGAACTTGAAGGTTTAAGACCCTACTGATGAAAACAGGACATAATTCAGAGACCATATTTGGAACAATGGAGTTGGAACTGACGAGCAAGCCACTTTTCCTGAAGGCTAGCTAGATTTGAAGAGCACTATGCAAGCAGCCAAGGGAGAACCAATCTATGGCCAAACACCAGCTTCAGGAACAAACAACCACATCACTGCCTGGCACAACACTCGACGCTGATTTAGTAGTGGCACTTTTCAGGCCAATCAACAGCTACATAATTGGTCTTAGAGCCGATTCAATGAGAGGAATTTCGTGAGTGGTACTGTAATCATAGCCAAATACATATGACTGAAGAGGTCATAGACCTTAGAGAAATCCCCATCACTGTCAAATCCTTAGACAAATGTAACTTCTTTCTAAGGGAAAAATATGTACCCGTGTATATAAAGTCAAGTATCCCAGTCAACACTCATCAAAGAAGCTTCTGCTGCAGGATGGTTTCAGAGAAGGTGAACATTCCATCCTGCAGGGTAACTTGTGAAGCTCAGAAAGTAAACAACTCATAGCTTCAGAATGTCCGTGAAATTAACCTGGTTCAATAGTTTCCTCCCTCCCCAAGACTGATGAGAAACTCTCAGACAAGCCAAGCTACCCGGAAGAACTGAGGTACCTGCAAAGGTTCAGACTAACTGAACTTTCCAGAAGAGACTTGCACCACGCTTTTGAGCCCTCTGCAGACTGTACATCCCAGGATTTAAACAGGGAGCTAATAAAGGGAGGTGCATAGGGAAAGGAGATCAATACCCAGGATTGTGTGTGTGTGTGTGTGTGTGTGTGTGTGTGTGTGCGTGTGTGCCTGTGTGTGTGTGCATCTCATCCCTTGTATACCTTCTGCAGCTCTCTCCTCTCTCAGAACCACTCCTTTACTTAGTCCTCAGTCTTCCATACCTTCCCATATGCTCCCATTCTTGGGTCTTGTACTGCTTTGTTTTAAATCGAGGCTTGAGTGCAAATCCTGTGAATGCTCATAGCTTTATGACATTTAAATTGTAAGCACTTCATTAACTTCATAGAGCCTTAGTTCATATCTATAAAATGCACCAAGTAGCCAGGCATGATGGCGCATGCCTTCAGTCCCAGCACTCGGGAGCCTGAGGCACGCATCTCTTTGAGTTAAAGGTCAGACTGGTCTACATAGTGAGTTCCAGGCCAGCTGGGGCTACAGGGAGACCCTGTCTCAAAAAGACAAAAAAAAAAAAAAAAAAAAAAAAAGACAAACTAAAGAACATACCTTTTCTTTTTCTTCTGGAGAAAGAATCTTGCCGTGTAGCACCAGCTGCCTTGGGCTCACCGTGTAGCTCAGGCTGGCCTTCAGCTCACTGCCATCCTATTGCCACAGTCTCCTGAGTAGTAGGATTAGAGGTATGAGTCACCATATTTGGCTTAAAAAATAAACTTCTTCCCTCTGTGGCCTCATTTATAAAAAGAGCTTGATGGAGCTGAGTGTGAGGTGCATGTCTCCAGTCATAACATCGGGAGGCTAAGGCAGGGGAATCAGGAGTTTGAGGTTACATAGTAAGTCTGAGATCAGCCTTTGTTACATAAAACCCTGTCTCATCTGACCAAAAAAGGAAAACAGGCACTGTGTACCAGTTATCATTGCCACAATCTATATAGTGCTACTGCCATCAGTGATTAGTGTTTTTAATAGCAGGACTCCTTGTGTTGGTGAGAAAGAACTTGACATGCTGAGTGTAGAGCCATGTTTCTGGCATGTGATAACTGTGTAATGCTGAGTGGGTAGCTCTCTGAGATTTGAGTAGTTGAGCATGATACCAGATCTTACCTCATAGGATTAATTAAACAGACTGAGACCAGTGTACTGACTGAATGAATGTGTGGATGAAGGAGTGATTTCCATTTTGCTCCCTAATGATATGTTTCTTTCAGTGTGGTTTTTCAATCATTTTTGGTTTTATGAATATTTTTGCATGTCCTTGAGTGTATGCACATGTACGTAGGTGCCCTTGGGGGTCAGAAGACGGCACTGAATGTTCTGTCCAGAGAACGGCTCCCCGAGAACTACCACGGAGTCGTAAATATGCAAAAACAAAGAGCCTTTATTCCAGCTTAAGCCAGGACTCTCAGACTTCCTCAAGGCAGTGGATCCGTACTGAGAGCCCCAAAAGGAGAGAGTAAGAGCTTATTATAGATTACGGACAAAGGGAGGTGGAGATTTACCGTGTTACCTGCGGATTGGTTTATGAAAGCCTGCGCGCGCCAAGCAGATTTTAAAATAATTGGGTGTGAATTAGATACTATGGGTTATATACCAAAATTGGTTAAAAAGAGCTATAAGTCTCCTCATGGGCGGGATCTATCCCTGGGGTAAGAGAATGGAATGCATTACTCAGGTTTACTGAGATGTGCTGACCATTGTCCAAGTCCAGCCCTGACCTCTGTTTTTCTAAGCTTATCACAAAGTGCCAGTCACTCCCTGGCTCTACTGGCTTAGGTTTGTTTCTTCGTTTTTCTAAGCTTGTGGCCAGGGGCTTATTGGAAGGACAAAATGAAGCCATCTCTTAGCTTCATGGGATACCCCTAAGCCAAGCATTTTACAGAAGCGAAAAGAGCAGTTAATCTAAGGACATTGGGAATAGAGAAGGGATTTCTAAGAGCCCCGTACTGAATCTCCTGGAGCCAGCCAGAGCTGTAGGTGACTGTGAGATGTTTGACTTGGGTGTTGGAAACCAAACTTGGGTCCTCTGAAAGAGAAGTAAATGGTCTTAACTGCTGGGTTTTGTTTGTTTGTTCAGTTTTTCTGGTATAGGGGAATGGACTCAAGTTATAAGCCCGTCCCTCATCCGTGATGTTATACTGCTGGGCCCAGTCTTGCGTAGGTCTTAGGCGGTAACTGGTGTTGGTGTGAATTTATGGGTGCAACAGCCATGGCGTTTACATGAGTCAAAGTACCACTACGTATCCTCTGGCTCTTACGCTGTTTTCAATCCCTCTCTGGAGGGTTCCCTGAGCTTTGGTGACAGATGTTCCATTTAGGGCTGAACACTCAACAGTAATATTGTCAGCACTTTGGAGTTATGAGCTTAAACTAGCCTTCACCCACTGCTTCCCTGACCAAAGCTGAGAGCAGTGCTAATGTATGAGTATGAATGAAGTTACATGCCCTTGTCCGCTCACATAAATGTCTGTGATATTTTTCAAAAAGATTTGCTTTTATTATTTGCATCTGTGTGTATCTGTATGAATGCCTGCCACGTGTGCCCACAGGGGTCAGATGAGGGCATGGATCCTCCTGCAGCTACAGTTGTAGGTGGTGTGAGCCACCTAATGTGGGTATTGGGAGCTGACTCAGTCCTCTGGAAGAGCAGCAAGTGTTCTTAATTGTTGAGCCATCTCTTCAGCTCCTGGTTTTTATGTTTCTTATGATTTATTTATTTTATTGTTTTTCTTTTTATGTCTATGAGTGTATTGCGTGCATGTATGTAAGTGCACCTGTGTTGTGCAATGCCCACAGAGGCCAGAGGAAGCTGTCGGATCTCCTGAAACTCGAGTTACAGACCGCTGTTAGCTACCATGTGAGTGCTGGGGACAGAACCTGAGTCCTCTGCAAGAGCATCCAGCGCTCTTAACTACCAAGCCATCTCTCCATCCCCATTTTATGCTTTTTTAAAACATACCCATTCTCACAGTTGTGCTGAGACAGCAGGAAGTTTGGTTCTTTGATGAATTTAATCTGTGGTGAAAATTTATTAGAATCCAGGTTGTTAAATGGCTGCTGGAGAGAGTACAAAGTGTTCTGTAAATAGAGCGGACACTGTTTCTTACAACCCTTCTCTGCATTATTCCTGGGGATTTTAGACTGCGGAAGTGGTTACATGCCGATTTCAAATGATTTGTTTTTCTGAGAGGGATATTCATGTGCCCAGATCCCATTATTCCCAGCGCTTAGCTTGTATTTCCTTAAACCACTGTGTTAGAGCTAAGAACTCAGTGAGTGGGCAAACTCGATGGACATGAAGATCTCAGTGGCTTGAGCCTGGGCATCAGATTTTCTTTGTATTATAGTTCCTTAGAACCCTATTCAATCGTTTTTCCTTAAACCCATACATTAACATGGCTAAGCTATTTATATTGATTTCTTTTCACCTGATACAAATCAAGTGGCACCTTCTATAAGACACTGGATACACATATGCACAGAGAATAGTGAGTCCGCATGCTTTGAATCCAAGGCTGAGGACTTGGGGTGAAGAGAAATGTCTCATTACAGGGATGTTTATATCATTTGAGGATGTTGCTGTGCACTTCACCTGGAATGAATCGCAAGAATTAGACCCCGTTCAGAGAATGCTCCACAGAGATGTGATGCTGGCATAATACAGCAGCCTGGTGTCTTGGGTAAGTCTAACTTTCCTGTAACTATCAGTACCATTGACATTCTTCTTCACTGAAATACGTACATCTTTCCATTCTAACAAACATTTATCTATTTATGTATTTATTTATTTATTTAATGTGTATTAGCTACACATTTTTCTTAGCTGATAAGTATAGGACTTGATAACTTATAATACTAATTATCCATTTTTACTGACACATGACTCACTTTTACAGAGAACTTTCTGGCTTTGGAATACTCTTTTGTTTGTTTGTTTTGTTCTGTCTGAGACAGGGTCTCCCTGTAGCCACAGCTGACCCGGAACTTACAATGTAGACCAGGCCAGCCTTGATCTTACAGAGATCTCTGCCTGCCTCTGCCTTCCCGAGTGCTGAGATTAAAAGCTGCCCACCCCGACTGGCTGGGATATTCTTGAATAATATATAATAATGATATGAAGATAACTGGTAAGTCCATTAGGTCGGGCATTATTTGTTTGTGTTGGGAGAATTTAAAATCTTTCTGGTAGCTATTTAGAAATATGCAATTGTTTGATACATTCAGTACTGCTTTGTAGATCATTAAATTAGTTCTCACTTCCATATGCATCCCTGTAAATACCACCTATTCTCTGTCCATCTCTCATCTACTGTAACCACTTGAGTCACCACCATCATTTTCTTTTCTCTTCCTAAGAAGTCAACCTTAGCTTGCAAGTCAGCTGAGAACACTCAGGATAATCATTCTTGTGTGTGGCATGTTCCACTCAGGTCTTAAGCAGATACAGAACAAACATCTATTCATAAAGGGTAGATAACCCAAATAATTATTCTGTCAGTTTCAGTTTGGTGAATAAATGTGATTATTTGGTTCTAAGTGAGTTTACGTGGCTCTCGGAGAGCGGTACCACCCCAAAGTCCCAACCCTAGTCAGGTTCTACTTTATGCCATGTGCAGTTGGGCAAAAAGGAACCTTGTTAGAATCTCAGTTGGGTTCATGACAATCCTGTGTGGGAACTTTAAGAGTCCCTTTACTTGACCACCATCATAGGCATAGATATCTGACATATTATTTTCTCTATTTTATTTATTATTTTTATTTTACGTGTACGAGTTTATTGCCTGCATGTATGTAAGTTTACCCATGTTGTGTAATGCCTATGGAGGTCAGAAGAGGGTGTCAGATTCCCTGGAACTGGAGATACAGATGGTTGCTAGCTGTCATGCGGACGCTGGGAATTGACCCTGGGTCCTCTGCAAGAACAGCCAGGGCTTTTAACAACTGAGCCAGACTGAGACTACTCCAGAGTACCGCAACTGCTTACACACAACGTCTGTGAATGTCCCATGCCTGACAGGCACACCTAAAAAGCAACCCTCTACACGCAAGGCTTTCTGCATCATGGAACAAGTGTAAAAGAGGGCACGAATGAATCTCTCGGTTCTCATTAATGAAGCTCCCTCATGCAACAGAAGGCTTGTAAGGCAAAAGCTCACAAGAGGCCAAAGAATGGAGATTAGGAATCTACAGAATGTGGGTCCCTGGAAGGAACTTGCCCAAGCTTAGAAGCCACTGCAGAAGAGGGTTTGGAAATATTTGTAAGAGCCAGTGAGTGAGGGACCCTATGGAAACTGAATCCAAAAGTTCCTGGGCCAATGCATTTCAGGGTCTACAAAAATGATTTCAACATACTCAAGACACATGCAAACTTAAGCAGACAAAAATTCAGCACGGCACTGCAGAAATATGTAGCAGACGTCAATCTTGCTGAAGAAATATTGACATCTGATTTCTGTTGGATGACGGTGAGCTAATCTTCCTAAAGCAAGGGACTCTGTATAGGTGAACTACACTTGAGTGGATGAACCTGCACTGAGGGACATTTGGGGACACTAACTTCACACCACAAACCTTAACACAGATGACAGAATGTATGGATTCCAGTTGGAGGACTAAGGGGGGATGCAGGTGTGGAAAGGGATATACTGATGATTAAGACTGATTGAGATATTCTATATGAAATGCACAATTCAACAGAAAACAAAATTTAGATGAAAAAGACAGCAAATTGCAATCCTAATCCTGGTTAGGTGTCCTGGCATCTGGCACCTCTGTGTCATCACAGTGCTCTTGGTTGGAACTTAGTCTTAACTTGATTCCAAGACTCTTTTATTTTCCCTTTTGACATTTTGTGCACTGCTGATCACTTCTCAATCTGCACCTTTTAAAAGTGCCTCTGTCTTTAGTCCGCTTCATTGATCTGCTGTTGACACAGTGCCTTGGATTTCTGGGGATTATTCCATAGAAAGTCATGAATATTTTTTCTTCTTTATTAACATCTGAATCCTATTTCTCTGTGTTAATGACTGTACCTTCTTCAGCCATTTTCCTATGCTTAAGCATTTATGTTTTCATTAATTCGCAGGTTCAAAACAATGGTACAAGAATAACCTTGCACATGGTTATTTTTCAGTACTTGTACTCTGAATGGTCCTCGTTTTCCTTTTCTTCTGACAAGTCTTATGAGGTAGACCAGGCTGGCCGCAAATTTCTGATTGTTTTTACCTCAGCCTCCCAATGCTAGGATCACAGTCCTGTACTACACACCACCACGCTCAGTGTAATGGGTCATTCAGTATGATTGGAGGTGTATCTTCAGATTAAGTTCTAGAAGTGGGATTGCTGGTCAAGACATAAGCTGATCAGTTGGCCCTCCTGCACTCTCTTGTCCATGGCTGTAGTTGCCAGTCACTCTCTGACATCCTCATCATTCCCACCATGCAGCCTCTATTTCATGACTCTTGTATTCATCCTACTGCCATCTGCGAGTTTCTCCAGTATCTATTTCACACTCACATAAATACACATCTCAGTGACTCATCTTTTCTGCAGGACAGAACTTTCCATGCCAGTGTCTCTCAGAGGCTCCACAGCAGATGTTCAATTGAAGTTTAGCCTGCATCCCTGAGTGTCACATATGCCTACCGTTGTGAGTAGGACTGGAGGTATGACTGACTTTAAGGTATTATTTCGGCAATAACTTTCCAGGAAGGCGAGATGGTCCTCCTCCATGGATGCATAGGTTTGGTTACTAGTCCGTAGGGTTTCCATTTCCTGCTTAAGATTGCTATCCATGCGCCGAGTTAGGTGGCTGAACACTTGTTGTTTTCTTTTGAGTTACTGACTGATTTTTATTTTTTATGTGTATGAGGATTTTGCCTGCGTGTGTGTAAGCACACTTGTACGTGCAATGAATGTAGAAGCAAAAAGGAGACAACATATTCCTTGGCGTTATGGACACCCGTTACACACCATATTGGTTCTGAGGGTGAAACCTTGATTCTCTGCAAGAGCAGCAAGTGTTTTTAAACACTTAGCAACCTGTGTAGCTCCCATGACTCATTAACTTTTAGCTATACAAGTTATGAGAGAGTCCCTGCATATACTTCACTCACTGATATTTCTACAGCAATCTCCCACACACACCTTGTATTTCTTCTGATGATTAAATAATTAATGTGCTTGTTTTAAGAGTCCAAGTGATTACACTACCCAGATTTTAGGCTCAAATTCATATAAAGTCTTAGACAACTGCATGTCACTAATAAACTTGCTATTAATTTGAAAAATGCTGTTTAGGTAGAAGACTTCAAAACCTGGTCTAATTCAACACAGCAGTGCCTACCTGCAGCCCAGAGAATTAAGTCCACTACTGCTCTAAACCAGTGCATCATGCTTAATGACCTCCTCCTAAGATTCTTCTTACAGAAACATCTGACTATATTATGCTGCACGATGGCTCACTCAACCATCCAAGACCCTGTTCCCGCTCCATGTCACCGCACGCTGCCCTAAGCTCCTCTTATAACAGACCCTGACAACCTCAATCCCCAAGTCTCTCCATTAGTTTCAACCAATAAAGCAATTCTGGTTTGTGAACAAGTCTATTTGGGAAGCCAATCGAACATTTCTGCTGCCATGCTCTGTTTTGCTGACCTGTTGATCAGGAGAGAGTTCTGACCCAGGCGAGGGTTTTAACTCCTAATAACAAAGGATCCTGATAAGTGCATGAGAATGGGATCATGCAACCATCCATTCAAGCTCCTACTACTAGGCTTTCGGCCCCACAGACCATAATTATAACCAACATACTTAAGGTATGATTGACCTACCTGAGATTATCTTCACGACATACCAAGCAACCAGGAGCAATGTCAGACTACTTTGAAACGTCTTTAAGGTTCAGAATAGAGATGCCGCTTTTCGAAGGAGGCTGGAAATTGGCTACACAGATGAGCCCAAGTTTGTAAGATTGATCGCACCACCTGGGCCTACTGATCAGCTACAATGTGACTTTACTGACGAGACTAGAAATGAGTCTTTTCGAGAGATATCGACAGGCCCTGATATAAAGAGTAAAATCAAAGGCACGGAGGAGATTAACATTTCAAATATAGCAAAACTCTTTCCAAAGCTTGATGATTCCGCACAGAGTATTATGAGATTCTTGAAAGCACTCTGGATACACACTCCTTTTAATCCAGAGGTTAGAGAAATCAGTGCATGGAGAAAACAGCTTTCTTGTCTCAGTCACAGTCTCCTATCGGCTGTAAGCTTCAAAACCTTGAGCTTCTTTGGATTGAATGTGACATAACGTCTGGATCTCACGTACAAAGCGTTTTTAAAAGAGGATCAAACAAACTAGAAAACAAAATAGCAAACAAGTACATGAAGGAAATGTCCTTGATGGCAGCTGTGTTCAGACTCCCCCATCCACAGGACAAAAAAAAAAGTTAAAAGAAGACCTCCATTTAAACCAGAATCAATGAACATACTACAAGGAAACTGGTCATTGGAATAATCAATGTACAAAAATGTTAGGCAGGTCAAAGCCATCCCAGCAGGGAAATCATTGACCTCAACAGGTTACTTGGGAATTCATTGGACTAGCAATGATAGAAAGGTAAAAGGACCAGCCAGGCATGGTGGAACACACCTTTAATTGCAGCACTCAGGAGGCATCTCTGTGAGTTCAAGGCGTGGTCTATGTAGTGAATTCCAGGCCAACTGGGGCTACAGGGAGACCGTGACTCATAAGGACCCCCCCAACCCCGCCAAAGAAGGACAAACAAGACTCAAAGTTTTGTCCTCCAGGAGCTTGTGGTCACAATGCTGAACTGTTCAAAGTGACTTCATTTTGGCCTTCATCCAGCCAATTTCTCCCACTCCTGCTAACTAAATCCCCAAATCCTGCTGGGCAGAACATTCTTATCCAGCTATGTATGAAGTTTCAGGAAGTCTGTATTTTCTGAAACATTTTGCCCAACTGATATTTTGTTGTCTGACCTTCCCTGGAATGTGCTATCTGGTGCTGAGGACCAAACAATACCTTAAAATAACTCTGCAACTTGCAGAATATCCTGTGGAGAGAGCTTGGGTAAGCTAAGAAGAAATAGTTCCTAAAGAGGTTGCTTTTTAGACATTGACCACAGTAAACATGCTGACTCTCAGTCTGGAAAGTAAACCAGTTATGCCATGTAAAGATATGTTGTAAGAGATAAGGTTGAAGAAAAACAACTTGTGACTCTGATCACCCTTCCCAACTTCCTCTGTAAAGCTTCCACTGCTGTTCAGTGTCTTAAAATTCCTTGGTATAAAAAGATTGTGGAAATTCAATAAAGATGGCTTGGCTCGATCAGAATATTCAGACTCGCTGGACGTTTCTCTCCTCCGCCTTCTGTCCCTATTCTTTTCCGGGTACCTGAGATTCATGCCCTCGCTGTTGCCCTGCTGACCTGGGCAACCTGGTGATGTGGTTTTGGCTTTTATAAAGACTATGCAGCCTCTACTCTGGGTTGAGAGTTCTTTCAGGAGAAAGTATGATGGTAAAGTGCAAGCAATAAAGACGTTTAATTTGGCCCCAACTGTTTGGTACTCCTCCTTAACTTGCACTGGGCATCACATTTTGTAGGATCCATGAAGTTAGTCATTCATGGACTCAGTCTCTCTCTGGGTCTCCTTGGCTTCCTGAACTGTTTATGGGAGGCACATTCCTTGGCCCTGTGACTGTCACACTGGCCTTGAAGAATACTGGAGGTAAGGTGTGATATTTCCACTCTGCTCTGATATTTCATGACAGGACTGAGATCCTGAAGGGGATTACTCTTCTAAACATTTGCCTAAGACTCAAAATTTGTACTAAGAAGGTTCTCGCTATGAAGTTATCAAATTACTCCAAACTCTATATGTATTACTGAGAGTATAACTGAATGAATAAATGCATGAATGAATAAATGAGAAGTCCTATCTGGTGTATACTGTGCTGAAGGTTCCACAGTCTGAGCGGGGAACCCAGCAAAGACAAAGGGGTCTTTACTCCTTTCCATTTCAGGACCCACCGGAGTCGTTCTCTGACATGAATGCACTCACTCACATCCACAACCCTCACCTGGCCTCTCCTTCTCTTTGCTATCTGCATTTCCTATTTTCCTGTGCTGTCACCTAACTGATCTGATTCCTCATTTGATATCAGTCTGACATGTGGGTCAGACTGTCTAAATTAAATCCACTCCAATGTATGTTAAACATTTTCTCTTTGGAGTTCAGAGATGACAATGGAGATGGTTTCTCTATACATTCTGTAAAATGGATTGCTCACCTTTTCATGTAGGCTGAACCTCAACCAGGTCTTTGGACTCTGATGTCAGTCAAGTGGTCTGGCTCAAGGTCACAAGGACCCCTAATACCCAGACCAATTTCCCTGTACTGATTAGTGGTTAGTACTGTTCCAAAATTCTCCAGCACTGTTGAGGATCTGCACCCTCAGCTATCCTCCTAAGAGCCTGGTATCAAAATCTTGTTCATCAAGATCTGACAAGGATTCTTCAGAGGGCCCTGTTTGGCCGCTTCCATGCACTGATGATCCCCTCCCACTTCCAGCATACAATCCTCACTGGGTTCCCTCTTCCCCATGTTTCCTCCTCTACCAAACTGGCTTCTGCTTCTATGCGTCCCATTCCTCCTCTCCTCGAAGCTCCTGCCTTCAGTACAGCATGAAACTGAATATGGTCAACCTTTTGACCTTCTCCTCTATATATAGCCACTCCTGTGCTCCAGGATTCAGATGAAAGGGAATGACCAGCATTAGTTTATGTGCCCTCCTCGTATCAGGACCTCCAGAACTGAAAGCCCAACAAAGCCCATCTGTTTTGAGACGACACAGGTCCTAATCATTTCATTATGCTAACCCACGCCACCCACACTTGAGATGTCAGCAAACAATTGCTTTTGACCTTGCTCAGCCCTAAGGAATATGAGCATTTAGGGCAGAAGCTAAGAAACCCTACTTGGCCACGGCCACAAGAACATAGGACAAGAAATGACTCCAGCTCTAGGAAATTTTCCCCTAAGTCCACCCTGAATGTGATTCTAACACTTCCGTAGGATCTTAAGTATGGAACCCCTTTCAAAGGACTCTTGTATGGAAAATCAGGAGGGATCCCTAAAGCCCACAAATCTACCAGAAAGCACCGAGGCCCTTCTGGGGACACAGGAGTCCCCTAACATGCTTCTCAAATGCTTATAGGAAGCCTTCCAGACATACACACCTATTGGTTGTCTGACCCCAGAGAACACTGAGCTCTATATTTACATTTGGCCACCCGGTTCACTCACAACATCAGAAAGGAGCTGCAAAACCTTGAGAACTTCACAGGGTTGCACATTTTCCAAGTTCTTGATGTGGCCCAGAAAGTGTTTAATAATGAAGACACTGAAAAACAAAACCTGGCAACCGGACCACAGACCAGGCAAATGTGGACAGGCTAAAATCAGGCCTGCCATCTTCCAGTTGTCCTATTCCAGACCACAGTCAGCCGAGCCCAGAGGAAAATGAAAGGGAGAGGAGGCCAGACCCCATTACATAAAGCATCAATGTACTCAGTCAGAATAGAAGAGACACAGGAAAACTAAACGCTTCAAATGTCCCTAAAAGGTCCTCATCCTTCCATCAACCAGATGGTCAGAATATGGGTCAGACTGAAAGGGCTGGGGCTCTACTCTCTTTTGTCTCTGGCTACACATTATCAAAATATCTGTAGGAAACCAGCATGTCCAACATTCAGTGGATACTTGAAAAGGGATCTCTACTAAAGATCCAGTTAGAACCACTGTCACTGTCACCCCAACAGTTCTTGTTCAGACGGCCAGCAGCATACTCAGGGAACGAACTTATTACTGAATGTACCAAAACTTATGCCACAAGCAAGTACCTCATTCCTTTTTGGTGGTTCTGGACTGTCCCTTCCCTCTCAACATCTTTCCCTCAGTCGTGGGAAAAATCCAATCCCCCAGTGTAGAAACTCAACAGCGGCCAGTTGTGGTATGTCTGATGCCCACAAACATGCCACTTCAAGTCTCACAGAACACTATGAGCAAAAAGACTAGACGGAGAATGTCCCCAAACAACATAAGACTATTAAATTTATCTCCCTCCCAAAGGGAATTTTACCTACAATCCTATAAACGCATTTTTCTCACTCACCTTGTCCCATTAGCCAGGCAATCTGTGCTTTTGAATGGACAAACCTGTCGGGCATAATGTACAGTGGGCCTCACTGTGGAGATGTGAGCATGTTGGACACATGGTGCTGTTATAACTGGATGGTGGAATGCAGAAGCATGAAACTAGAACCCTGTCTCTCAGCTTGCACAAAACTCCAGTCCAAATGAACCAAAGACTAAACATCAGTCTCAATACCCTGAATCTGCCAGCAGAGAAAGTAAACAATGAGGTGGAACTTAATGGCATATAAAAGAAGTTTATGAACAAGACTCCTATAGAGTGGTCACAAAGTCCAACATTTGACAAATGGGACCTCATGAAAAGAAAAAAACAATGTCTGTACACCAAAGATACCATCATTTGAGTGAAGGGACAAGTTAGAGAATGTAGAAAAAATCTTTACCTGCTCTATATCTAACAAAGGGTTAGTATGCACAATATACAAACACTCAAAAAACTAACCATCAAACCCACAACAACTCAATTAAAAACTGGGAAAAGGAGCTGAAGAGGGAGTTCGCAAAAGATGAAACACAAATGGCCGAACCTAAGAAATTGTTCAACATCTTTACTCACCAGGGAAATGCAAATTAAAACCAGTTTGAGACTTCATTTCACTCCATTCAGAATGGCTAAGTTTCAAAAAAAGGACCAATGCCAGAAATGATGTGGGGAAAGGGGAACTCTTATCAGATGCCAGGGGCAGCAAATCCTGGCACAGTCTGGAATGCGGAGGCTAATCAGAAACCTGGAATTAAACGTATCATATGACCCAGCCATACAAGTCTTGGGATATAAATAACCCTATATCCTACTAGAAAAGAACCTATTCATCCATCATTAATGTAGCCTTTTCACAGTAGCCAGGAACCGGAAACAACCTGTATGTGCCTCAAACAATGAATGGACGATGGGAGTATGATCCATTAAATGGTGGAGTATTATTCAGATGTCAAAAAGGAATCTATGAAATCTGCAGGCGGAAGAGTGGAACTAGACCAATCCTGTGTGAGGTTACCCAGACCCAGAAAACCAAATGACACATGAGGTCTCTCATAGCTGGATGCTAGCTCTGAATTAGATACACATTTCAATGGGAAAAGCCAAAGACCCCAGGAAAAGGGTCTTCTTGGAACAGAAGACAGGATGTCGTGGTATAAACGGGTAAATAGGAATAATAAATTAGGAAGGGTTATCGTGGGTGAGGAGTAGGAGGCCAAGGCAGAGGAGGGAGGATGAAAAAGCCATAAGGAAACCTACCACATAGAATTTCCCAAAGTATATACATCAGTGCACATTGCCCCTACTAGACATCATAGGATAGAAAAGTACAAGTTCAATGCCAAGGGTAGACTCCCTCTTTTGAAGTTGTTGACTAGGAGTTCCACGATCCTCAATTAATTCTGGTCATTGGCCCTCCTCTTGGTTATCCAGCAAAACTTTACAGTAACACCCAACTGTTAAAAATACTACATATATATGACATAGGAAAAAACACTAGAAATCAAGCTGGTACTGACTTCAAACTTTAACCTCTCCTGGGTAGATATCCATGCTACTAAAAGAAAAAAAATACTTAATCAGCTGTCAGTCCTGCAAGTTTCAATAACTCTCCTGGCACGATATGGCCTCTGGTGCAATAGTGGCATGAATATTATGGGTGTAAACAATCGTATCTAATTCTAGTTAATATCTACCTCATAAGATACAGTCCATAAGACACTGAATGCAGACAGAGGGATATGGGACTAGGCAGATCACAGGCCACGTGGCTAGGCAGATCGCAGGCCACAGGGGAGAGCCCAAATGACTTTTCTACTAAGCAGCAGGAGCATTAAAGTGACTACTGATGTTGTACTGTTATACTCCTAGGTTAATGCAGCTCTGAACAGAGAAGCTTCCGTATGCAGTAAAGGGTGATTAAGGGAAACCCACAACTGGCCAACATGCAGAGTAAGACACTGCAGAGTGTTTATTCTTGAATTGGACACCTATTTCAAATTTCTACCTCCAAATGATCATGGATCCGTCAAGAACAGGTAGAAGAAATACTGTAGGATCCAGAGGTGGTAGATGACCACAAGGAAACAGAGTTTTCAGAAAGCAAGGAAGTTTTTCATATGAACTCACTGCAACAGTAACAGCAGGTACAAGTCTCAGGGAAAGTGGATTAGAAACCCCATCAAGACCTAAGGAACTACTGCCAATCAATGGATGCTAGGAAGGGGAGAGTCGGTTTATTTTAAGGGTGTGACTCCTGGTACAGTCATCAGGTTCCAGTGGACAGACACACATTGAAGGAGATCACATTGAAAATTTCACTGTATAGGCCCTAAGATATTATACATATGTATGTATGTATGTATGTATGTATGTATGTATGTATATTATAGATATATATGGAGAGAGAGAAAGAGAACATGAAATAGCGTAGAGAAGTGTAAGATAGGATACAAATGGGAAAGTAATCTGAGTACCATCAAACTATATTTATGAAATTCTCAAAATGCAACCAAAAGGAAAAATATATTCATCAGCATAATAATAGAAGGCAGTGTATTAGACAGGGATCTCTAAAAAACAGAATCCATAAAATGAATATAGATATATAATATTCATATATATGAATATAGTATATAACATATGAGTATTTTATATATATATATAATTAGATTAGATTAATTTACAGAATAGAGTCTGAGTAGTCCAACCATGGCTGCACCACACTGGATAGGCTGAGAAACCGGAACTTGCTCAGTCCACGAGGCAGGATGTCTTAGCATTCTCCATCTGGCCTGAAAGATTCCAGGAGATTCACTAGTCTTCAGTCTATGTTGGAATCGGGAGAAGCTGGTCCCACCAGCAAGATGAACTCACCAGTGAGAGAGAAGGCAAGTGGCGAAAGGGCGAGCCCCCTCCTGCCACGGCTTTTCATACGGGCTGCTCAGAAGGTGACACCCACATTTACTGTGGGTCTTCCAGCTTCAAATGATCCAATCAAAAAGATGGCTCTCACTTCAGTTCATTCGAGTTCCAGTCAAGGTGATTAGCCATCCCCGGCAGCTTGTTGGGCAGGGGTGGATTCACAGATAGGATCTGAACATGATATCAAAACACATGGTATGAGATTCTCAAAGAAATTACAAAACATGTTTTCTAAAGAGAGCCTGTGGCATGCTCAGCCCTAATGGTACCATCTGTATACCAACCCTCCCTCCGAGGCTTAGTGATTATTGCAGAAGAAGCAGAAAGACTGTAAGATTCAGAAGTCATGGATGACTGCTGCCAAACACCGTTTTCTAGATACAACAGGGCAGTTGCAAATGTGAACTCATGAATATGGTGACAGCATGAAAATGATTTTGGCAGGCTGGAGCCAGAAAACTTTCCCACAGCAATAGAGAGGATGGCATGAAGGTCTACCCATAGCTGAGGCGATACTGACAAACGATAGCTGCCAAGAGAGGACGACTGAATATTTGTTAAGGCTGGAACCCCTAGTAGGTTGACCACACGGTACCCCAAGAACATTTGGGGGAAAGGAACTGGATTCAACAGGCTTTGAAAATGGAGAGAGGATCCAAAAGAGAGTATGCAGGGAGCAGAAGTGATCTGTGAGGACCGAGGAGAGGGAGCTGATATGATTAGAACAATGGCACGAAACTCTCAAAGAATGAATAAAAAATTACCTACACAGCCGCTTTCACGGACAGACGAGTGGCCAGCAAAAAGATGATTTTGTGAGGTGAAGAACAACCACAGTTCAGGATTTCTGTGAATTCCGGACATTCTGATTGCAGTGTTCAGTCCACAACTCCATATTGTAAATATCTGTATGTGAACAAATATCTGCTGAACTGGACATGCATCTAGAGGTAGACCCCTCAGCTGGTGTGCATGTGGTTGAACCACAGTGCCTCGCATGACTGTATGATGGTGAATTTAACTGGCTTGATGGTGGTCCGTAAGCACGCACCCTAGACATTGATATCTTTGTTGTTGTTTCAGTAAGATGGTTAAAGTAAGAAATGTCCGAGTATAGACACAGGAGCCATGTAATAATCTTCATATGCCTAAAAGAAAATTAGGAGAGAGGTTTAAGATTTTTGAAGCAGTTGTGAAAAATCCAAGCAGTTTCTACACAAAGTGGTCACACTGAAACGTGGGATTGGCACTTACCTTTCTCAAAGAAACAGATGTAAAATCACCTCTGTTCCTTAATAAACACCTCATGCTCCTAATGTCTTCCTTCCCTTACATTCCCCGACTCCATGGAAGCTGCTGCACAGGGGAGGAGGCTGCAGTAACTGCCACACTGGCTCACTCCAGGAAGGAGGGAGGAAGGCAGCCAGACTTGACGGCTCACAATTTGGCCCCAGCGCTTGGATGGCTGTGACAGGACTACCCATGGGTTGAAGTTCAGCTTGGGATAACTAGTGAGACACAGAACAGCATGAACTGCAGACTTGGACCTATCCTTAAAAACAAACATGCAAACAAAACAACAAAAGAAGAGAGAAAACATCCAAGGTAGAAACAGATGGTAGGATTGCAACCAAAGTCTGAATGGGCAAAGTCTGCAGTTAGCTACAGCCTCTTACCTCTGTGCTGTTTGCTTCAAATGGCAGAATCTATCTTAAAAACGTCTGGTCACTGGCAAGAAGAGCCTTGTTTCTAGAGGTTGACAGCAAGTAACATTCGTGTGTAAAATAAAAATGCAAAACCAAGGCCAATAAGATGACATAAAGCCTACAGAGGAAGGAGAAAACAGAAAGTCAGGACTCATTGGCAAGTAACTAACAAGAGCAGAGAACTAACAGAGCCTGGGACCACAGCATCCCGACTACAAGGTGCAACAAGTGAAATCCAGTCTGGTTTCAAAACAGAATGGGCTCAATGTAGATGACTCCACTTTCTTCCCTGAGGATAATAAGCATTCATTTAATCATGCTAATGTAATATGCTTGGAATATGAAGGTCACATACATATCACAAACAACTTTACTTTGAACAGTTATAAGAAGCACTGATATCCTACATAGAGCCTTGGAGGATGGACTGGGGGACAATCATGTCTGTCTTGTCCACTTTCATCTGCATAGATCTCAGCCATTCAGGGCAGCTGTTGGTCTCCTGGTACCCTCTCGAGGCAACTCCATCTTTCATGTGGGAATCTCATCTTCCTATTGGCTACTCCAAGATTTCTGACGTCACGATTCCTCCAAACCTAGTAGCACCTGGTGGAATTTTGGGGTTTCCATGGAGTTGCTTGTAAACAAAATGGAATCACGGTAACTGACCGGCCACCAGTACATGCTGTCTGACACTAGGCACAGGCACTGGTTGGGGCAATGGCTCAGACAACAACCACCACTTATCCTGCTTTGTTGTGTATTGGATTACTGTTAATTCTCCCCTGATCATGTTAGGACAGGAAAGAAATTTTAAAATGGTGCTTTCATTACATTTTCCTCTCTCACAAGATGTGTCTTCAAACATCTCAGGAAAATTACAAAATAATTAGTCTCACGGTTCTTTGTAGTATTGAATCTTTGAGTCTGTACAGAAAATTAAATCAGCAATTCTTGAGGCGTTTCTTCCTAAACATAGTGGTGTGGCACACTGATACTACTAAGATACTATCTGTTGTAGCCTCCTGTCAGTGTTTTAAAATTTACTGCAGTTCCAAAAGTAATAGGTACTCCAAATGCAGTCACACATTCCTAAAATCCCAGAAATGTGGAGACAGACACAAGAAAATCAGGTGTTCAAAATCAGCCTCAGCTGAACAGCGAATCCATGTGCACTGGGTTACTGGACACAATATCCCAAATAATTACAAAATGCACAAAAGGTAGTACTCCCATGTTGTTGAGCGCTCTAACCCAAGCGAGAAGAAAATTAGAGACCCGGGGGAAGAGGGGACTGGGTTCTAAGAAGACTATTCCAGGGAAGAAATATTGGGACTTATTAGAATCACAGGTCACCCAAACTGGAGAGAATAAATAAATTACAAACTGAGGAAGGAGAAAACATCAGAACGAGAGAAACGGAGAACACACAGATATTCCTAACGGAATTCAGGCATAATTGGGAACTGAATTGTGCACAAAGCCATGTGTGCTGGAGAGCTTTTGGTGTCAACTTGGCACACCTGGGTTGAGGGAGCCTCAACTAGGGAATTACCTCCATTGCACTGGCATGTGGCCATGTATGTGGGGGTATTTTCTTGATGACTGAGTTGGTGGAAGGGCTCAACCCTCTGTGGGTGGTTCCAACCCGGACAGGTTGTGTTTTGTTATAAGAAATTAGGCTGAGCATGGGCCAGAGGAGTAAGCCAGTAAGCAGTGTTCCTCCGTGGCCTGTGCTTCAGCTCCGGCCTCCAGGTTCCTGCCCTGAGTTTCTACCTTGCGCTCCCTAAGTGATGAACTGTATGTCCCAGGAGATGTAAGTGAAATAAACCCTTTCCTCCCAAAGTTGATACTGATCAGAGTGGCTTGTCACAGCAATTGAAGCTAAACTAAGTACACCGTCCATTTTAAATGAACACACAAAAGTGGAGAGAGAAGCAGTCCCAGAGCAGAGAAATGCAGTGGGATTTCTGAAAAGTTCACATGAAGTGACTGGGAAATAAACTGAGGCAGGAGCAGGCTGGGAGGAGGAGTATCTGCTTCTTGTATGCAAGTGTACAATGACACTACTGAAAAAGACGAGGAACCACTGTGGGTAGAAAAGCAGTCTATGGACAAAACCCTGGGCTGTCTCACTGGAGCAGAGAGAAGCAGCCCAGAGGGCGAAGTTCAGCAGGTTTTAGAGGCCCTTCGGAGGCCTGGGGGGGTTGGTGGTAGTACGTAGACTGGTTTATTGCCTGGGGCAGGTATCCATTAGTGATGAGGAGGCTTCAGCCTCCTGAGAAGCAATGCCCTGGAGTCATAGGGTTTCTACGAAATACTAGGTTTAAGCGTCTCTGTTCCTGGTAAAGGCCTGTGTGGTCATTTTAAGGCACTGGTAGCTGTGCCGCCATCTTAGGGACCTAACATTGCTCAGGCATCTTTGTTGTCTCAGGTTTATCCTCTATTAATTCTGAGAACACAGGTAATGTCCCACAGTGTGGAATATGAACATCTTAGAAACATAGTTTACACATCATTCTTAGCTCTGTGTTGTGGCTTGTGTCTGTAACCTAATCACTTGAGAAATTGGTGCAGGACAATAGTGCCAGTTGGAACTCTATGGGGATATCCTACCTAAAAATATATGTTAAAAGATGAACTTTACTTCCTAAAACACTTCCTACAGTAAGTTATAAAAATGCTGTGGATAAACAAATTTCAGTCCTTTATTTTACTCTAATTTTGAAGAACCGTGAGTTAAAAAATGGCTGTGTTCTGTCCCAAATCAGGAGAAGGGTTCAAATAAATACTACAGCTGATTTAGGAGGATCACAACTTGATGGCCAGCTTTACTGTATTAGCAATACTTGAGATCAGAAATTAGAGTTTGTTTTTTTTTTTCAAAAATTTGTTACCACGCTATATCTCAGGATGTTCTAGAACTCACTGTGTAGCCCCAACTAGTCTCAATACTGTTCTAGGTCAAACTCATTACTGCTGGCATCACAGCAATGTGACCCCTTGGCTGGCTGGAATAACCAATTTTATTCTAAATCACCTTCAGGAATTATTTTTGTTAGCTATATTCTCCAAAACAGGAAATGGTGACTTCTCCATTATTGCAAAGAAGAACTTCCTAAAGCAGTAAATGTACCATGCTTTGATTAACTGTCACATACTAACATTTCCTTAACATATATCTACCCCTTTTCATTGAGAGTTGGTTTGTCATTAATGCCCAACTTTCAGAAGATATGACACCTTCGTACACATAACACTGACTTGTGAGTACAGTAGGGGACATTATTGGCAGTGTCTTCCTGTCTGTGAAAACACTGTCCTCACATAATGTAGAATGTGTCATTTCACCCAAGTTTGTCCTCTTGCTTCCTACAAACGATTCCCAAAAGGTACCTTTCTTTGGGACAGAAGAAGGCGTGAGGCTTTCCCCTCCGGTGCTACTCAGTGTCCTGCCCTCAGGAGGAAGTATGTGCATCTTTTCCACAGTCCACAATCTGGAGCCCAGCTGTGAGCTCAGCATGGCTTCTGCCCTCAGCCTCCAGCAGATCTTTGCAGCCCCTCATGGCTAGTGCCTATCATATCAAGATGGGGCACCACCACGCTGTCCGTATTTCCTGACCAGAACCAGATTTCTACTTCTGTGGTTTCCTTGTGAGTATTTTTGAGTTCAATGATGACACTCGCCTGGAAGGAGAAAGGGCTAAAGGCAGTGCCGACAGTGATAGGCCCGCTGAGAGTGCCATGCACCCTGACGTTAAAACTCAGAAAGCTGCATCCCGAAGGTCTAGGAAAGCTAAGGGTCATGGGAAGGAAAGAATCAAAAGATTGAGAAAAAACAAAACCAAGACAATCGGGAAGCATAAGCAGGCAAGAACTGAAGTCAAGGCAGAAGAGAAGCCAGTCGTTCCCAAGATGAACACAAAGAGGAAACAACTGAACTAGCCAGGGCAGCTTTAAAAAGCCAAGAACTCACCTGGGCATGCGCATGTCGGAGTCAGTGCTTGCTTTTCATGTACTGGGTAAGAAGAGTGACAAGAAAACTGGGCTCTCTTCTTCCTGTGTTGTGGAAATCCCTGGCAACACCACAGAGCAGAAGCCATGCCCACACGCAGCCATCGTTTCACATCTGGATATCTCACACGAGGGGGAAGGCAGATACAACCCAAGGCGCAGCTCAGAACCCAGAGAGCACTGCTGAAAAGGAACTCCATCTGAAGATAACATATCCCTACCAGGGAAGGTTAAGTTTGCACCTCTGCCTTTCCCTTCGCCGGACAACCCGCAAGCGTGACCTGTTTCTGAAGATCACTAACCCTAGGTTCACTCAGGCCCCCTACAGCTTACCCTGCCTGGCCTCACGCCAACTCAGCTCATCCTCACAGTCAGTCTACCTCAACCAGCTTCAGCCAGCACATCTGGGTCCTGCTGAACCCGTACTCACAGTTTCTAACAGTGCCCCAGACCTGGTGTGACCAATCTCATCCAGTCCAACCCTGTCCCTCAACTGACTGCTTCCACAGTCACACCCTACAAAACATCATCTTGTATATCCCATCAGAAGAAGCCTGTTTGTGCTGCACTGAGCAGGGACCTGTCACCTCCCAAGCCTCAATCACTATATCTCTGCTAGACTTCACCCACCAACCAAGTCCATGGAGGAATTCCTGAACCAGTGATACCACATCCCATCACAAAAGCCAGAAGCCAAATGTGGAAGCCAAGAAGAGGTGGCTCAAAGAGAACACAAGAAGGCTGCCAAGTACACTGCTTTGGGGGAACTGCATCTTTTCTTTCAGAGGAAGAGATGTGGAAATTTCCCTTTATTATGGCTATGCAATGTAAGTGCTACCAAGACTGTGGGAACAAAGTGGTTCTTCAAACTGATATGGAAAGATATATAGAGATCCACACACAGATGTATATATAGACAGATGGAGAGATGTGAACATACAAGTTACTATGTAAAAAATATGTAAAATGTTTAGAAAATGTATATAAATAAGATTTCGGTAATCTTAAATATTTTGAAGAGTTAATAAAATTGACTAGAACAATTTAACTCATTTATTTCACTGCTGAGTAATACAGACTCTTTTTTCTTAAAATATATGCAAATACATAGATATGTGAAGATAAATGTACATACATAAAATTTCTGTAATTTAAAATATTTTGAAGAGTTATTAAAATTGACTAGAGTAATGAAATTTATTTATTTCATGGTTGAGAGATATAGAGACTGTTTTTCCTAAAACTTTGATATTATAAGTTTGATTCAAATCAGTTTCTCATAAAAGAAACCTCATAAAATATGTACATACATAAGTAATTATGTAGATATGTAGGAAAATATATAGAAATATGTAGAGAAATATGAATCAACAACAATTCTGTATTTTAAATATTTGGAAGACTTAAAAATTGACTATGCTACTATGTTTCAGTTATTTCAATGGTCAAATCATTTGTTGTTTTCCTCATAACTTTTTTAGATTATATTTCAAAGAAATAGCTCATACGAAATAAGTCTCGGGAAATATTTGTGTGGTATTTAAGCAATTAATAAAATGATTTACTGACATTAAAACTCCTCCTCCATACTTTGGTCTTCACTGCCCCGTTCATTGTTCAAGGCATTTCTTATTAAAGTTCCTACTGGACACTGACCACAGCCCCCTTTCCTCACCCTTTTTGTTGTCACCTCTTGACCCACCCCTTAGTAATCATTGTTCCTCTGCACAGCTGTAATTCTAATTTCATGGAACATACACAGGAAGTCCCAAGACATCCTGTAAGTATGTATAATCTATCAACCACATAAGAGAGAAAACATGCAAGTTATGTGATTTTCTAGGCTGGATTAATTTGATTAATATGATTATCTCCAGTTGCATCTATTTTTATAAACAGAATAACTTTCTTCATTATGGCTGAAAATATTTCCATTATGTAGATATGATACATTGTCCTCATCCATTTCTCTCTTAGACAGAGAACCAAACTTGGCTCCATTTCCTAGCTCTTCTGATCAATGCTACAGTCAACACTGATGTGTAAGTATCTCCCTAACATGTCCAGTCCTTTGGAACAGTATGTCAGGGTCATGATATAGACCTAGGTCTGCCTTTCTGAGGAAGCTTCTTACTGATAGCTATAGAGGCCTGAACAGCATACAATCCTAACAGTAGTATACAGAGCTGTCTTCTTGTGAACATCTTTACCAGCACTCGGTGCACTTGTTGTTTTCTTACTGACTGCCATCCTGACCAAACTGATGTAATTTTATATAGTTTTAATTGAAATAATCTAATTCCTTTGATTGCGAACATTTCTGTATTGTTTGGATCTGAATTTCATCTTTGACAACTGTTTTCATTCACCCATTTACAAACTGCGCTGATTTATTTTGAATGGATGAGATTTTAGTTCATCTTCAAGTGCAGATTATAATCCTTAGATGCAGTTGGCAAAGGTTTCTCCCACGTGCCACAGGCTATGACTCAAACTGACTGCTTCCTTTGCTGTGCAAAAGCTTTTTACTTTCCAGCCCTCACATAGTCAGCTGTTGCTGGGGTTTCCTGACTGACTGGACTCTCTTCATTCCTTGCCAGTTCTTTTACACTGTAACTCTCTTAGTGGGTATATATAAATCATTACATGACTTCTGTGTCTATATTTGGACATCTCTTGTTTTGCCCATCTATCTTAGCAAAGCAAGAAGAAATGTGGTAATGTCTGCTATTCCTACTTAAAAGCTACAATCAAGCCATGCATACTAGGTGAGTTGTCCACCTCTCGGCTGCATGTCCAGTTCAATAGAATTTTTTTTTTTACACACAGATATTTACATTGTGTTGTTGTGGACAGAACACTGCAGTGAAAATGTTCAGAAGTCACAGAAATCCTGAGAAGTCCTTGTCCTTCATCTCACAGAATTATCTTGCCTGCCACTTGTCTGTCCGTAAAGCTGCTGTGTTGGTAATTTTAAAAAACCAGTATTTTTATTAATTCTTTAGAATTTCATATCACTTATTCTTAGCATATTAACTCTCTCTCTCCTTACTACTCCACTCTACGTCTCTTCCCACCCAATTTTGGATCCTGATACACAGCGAACTGAGGATTAATATCCAGAATATACAAAAAACTGAAAAAAAATAAAACAAGAAATAAGAGAATAAATGATTCAATAAAAAAGGTGGGCTACAGACCTGGGCAGAGAGTACTCAAATGAGGAAATAAAAATGGCTAAGAAACATCCTAAAAATAGCTCACCATCCTTAGTAATTAGAGAAATGCAGATCAAAATCACTTTTAAGATTTTCTCTTACGCTAGTCAGACTGGCTGAGGATACATTTGTTGTTGACTTTCAAGATTCTTGAGTTCCAATGTCAAGTCGTTTATTTGTGCTTTTTTTGTTTTTTAATGTAGACATTTAGAGCTATAAACTTCCCTCTTATAGGGCTGCTTTTATAGTGCCTCAGAAGTTTTGTTGGGTTGTATTGTCCTTCTCATTTAATTTATCCTTTGACCCATTCATCATTCAGGAGTGTGTTGTTTAGTCTCCGTAAGTTCATGAAATTAGTAGGGATTTTTCTGGTGTTGATTTGTAAGCTTTATTGCATTGTGGTCTGATAGGCTGCATGGAATTATGTGAATGTTTTTGTATTTGTTGAAGTTTTTTTTTGTGCACCAGTATGAGATTGATTTTGGAGGAAGTTCTAAGGGGTGCTGAATAGAATGTATATTCTTTGGTGCTAGGGTGGAATACTTGGTATGTCTGTTGGAACCACTTGATGCATGGTATTATTTAATTCAGATGTCTCTCTGTTTATTCTCTGTCTGGTTGACCTGTCTAATGGAGAAAGGGAGTATTGAAGTCCCCTACTATTAGTGAGTTGGGATTAATCTGTGTCTTAAAGTCCTGTAGTACTGATTTTATGAAGTTGGTGCACCAGAGTTTTGTGCATATGTATTCAAGTAACTTATTCTCTCTTATTTGAGGATCTTAGCACCAGTCTTGCGTACGTGAGTGTATATCCTGATATAACATCAGGAGTCAGGAAAATGGAAAGGAAGCATGAAGGCAGAGGTGAAGAAAGAGATATTGTGTATCCTATTATCCAAGACAGGAGTAACAGGAAACAGATCTTACCATGGGGAAATGGAGGAAATGGCCTATTCAACTGAGAAGGAAGGAAGGAACACATACCAGAAACCATGGGGGTGAAAGAGAAGGAACTCAAGGGGGGAATGATCAGACAGAGTTTTTAATCAAGGGGAAATAAGGGTAATTAAACCAGGGAGGAAGGAGAGACATTAGACAGGGAGAGAGACTGGAGAGATAAATAAAGTTTAGGTGGCTTGAAAAAAGCAGAGGGAAACGTATTAGCTGAACCTCCCCTCCCCCTGAAAAATACACATACAATATCTGAACGTGAGTACTTGTGTATATCTGAAGATTACTTAATAAGAAACACAGTGTCATACAGGAGAAACCTTCCCTTTGAGTTGTTGGTCAGGGTAGATCAAGAGACTCCCAAAATAATACAGACTACTTCACAGCTCTTGATTACTTCCTAACACTTGAAGGTAAGACTCTATGGCTGAAGACAGGACATATATCTGACACAGGACCTGGGGCAATGAAGCTGGAACTGACCTGGAGTCCTTCTCTCTGAAGACTAGGTCTCATAGTTCTAGAGGATCCTATGCAAGCTGCGAAGGGACAGAAAACCAATTAAATGTCAAACTGCAGCTTAAAAACCTAACAACCACAGCAATGGCTGACACGACAAACCATGGCAGTGCAGTAATGGCACATTTATATAGTGACTAATCAATGGCTATCTAATAAGATTCAGTCCCTCTCAATAGGGGGGAACTCATGAATGGTACTTTAAACACAGTCAAATATATATGGCTGGAGAGCTCATAAATCCCAGAGAAAACTATGTCCATCATATTTCTAGACAAATGAAATTTCTTCCTGTTATGCTAATAATGGATCATTTTATTTACAGGCAAGCAGACCACATATCACTCATCGAAGAAGCTTCTTTTCTCAATAGATGGCGGCTATTACAGAGTTCCATAACTGGTCAGACACAGAGAACACATATCGGATTAATGTCCAGCCCTAAATGAAATATCTACAGCGGAAATTCTACACCTAAGACTCATGGAGCATAGTAGAAAGGGGTGTAGAGAGAATACTAATACATCCCCTAATTCTCAACAGCGAAGCTTCCTCATAGAACACGGCATGATGCACACAGAAGTTCTCAACTGGCTAAGTTTTAGAGAAAAAGAAAGTGTACAGTTCACATCCCTGAATAGATCTCACCCATCCTCAGTTCAAAGACGGTTGCAGAACAGGGGATGGAAAGATTGTGAGAGCGAGGGTTGGCTCATCAACATAAGGAAACAGGCTTTCAGGCCTCTTGGAACTTACAAGAATGCTGATAGCATGTACAAGATCCACGCCAACTCAATCAGACAAAAACCCAGCACAACGGGGAGAAACAGGCAGCAGGTTCCAACCCTAGCTAAGGAAATGCTGGTAAATGATTAAGAGGGGGTGAGAGAGAGAGAGAGTAGATCTTCTTTAAGGGAGTGACTAGGTAGGCTGACTAGTCTCCAGTGGATGATATGCACTTAGGGTCATCTGAATACAAGTATACAGATATGACAGAATATCTGAAATTTAGGGGAGACTCTAGGGGGCATGGAGGGGAGGGTGTCTAAATTTGATTAAGATGCATTATATCAAAGTCACAAAACTCAATAAAATAAATTTATCAGTCAAAAACATAAAACAATTCTGAATTCTAAATATTTTGAAGAGGTAACAAAATGGCTATAGAAATGTAATTAATTTCAGTGATGAAATTATTTGTTCTTTTTTTCATAACTTTCACACTATTAATTTGTTTCACAGAAGTATCACATATGAAATAAAACAGGAAATATTTGCTATATGTAACCAGTTAATAAAATGGTATACTCCTCAGCACTTTAATGTTCATTGTCTCTATTTGTTCATGACAGGATTTATTAAAGAGCTACTGAATAATGACAGCAATCCTCTCTTCCCTTTCCCTGGCCCTCCTTTTGACACCTCTCTCCCAGCCCTTGCTCATCATTATTCTGTGGCACAGGTTTGATTCTAATTAAATGGAGCACACACACAGAGTTCCTGTATAAAAATATGTGCTAAGAACCACACCTGAGAGAAAATATGCGAGGACATCTGTCTTTCTGAGACTGGTTTAGTTTGATACATAGAATTACGTGCAGGTGCATCCATTTTCTTTGAAGCAATATTTCCAGGCTGAAAATATTTCCACTGTGTACACACACCATATTTTCAATACCCTCTCCTCTGTGGTTGAACACAATGGTTTGGTGCCGTATGTTAGCTATTGTGAACAGTGCTCGAACCAACACTGATGTGCAAGAACCTCTGTAATATGCTGAGTCCTTGGGGATACAAGAGCTGTGTGAGATTGTAGACCTTGCTCTGCTTTTGAGGGCCCTCTATAATGATCTCCATGGCAGTTGGAAAAGTTTACATTCCCATCGTTATTGTACAAAGGTTTCATTTCTGTGCACTCTCTTGCCAGCAGTTTTTCCTTTTTTCATCTTTTTGAGACAGTGCCTCCTTGTAATCCCAGCAGGCCAGGAACGCAATATGGACACCAGACTGGCCTCTATGTTACAGAGATCTGCCCGCCTCTACTTCACAAGTGAAGGACTAAACCGGTGGGCCCCCCATGCCCAGGTTTGTTACTGTTGTTTAAAGATTGCCATTAAGACTGAAATGATACAATTTCAAGTGTTAATTAAAACGGTCTAATTCCTCTGAGTGTCAACATAACAGTACGGTGGATCCAGTTTGGAGGTTTTCTGGCATCTGTATTTCATGTTTGAGAACTGTCTTTTCATTTGTCCATTTATAGATTAGGTTGCTTTCTTAAGGCTTAGAAGTTTTACTTTCTTGTACAATACAGATAATAATACTCAGTCAGATGTAAAACTACCAATATTTCCCCTCACTATGTAGGTTGTGCTTTCAGTTAACAGTTTCTGTTGTACAGAGCTTTTTATTTTCATGAGGTTCAATTTGTCAACCGTTGACAGGATTTCTTTTTTAAAAATTTTATGAATTTAAAGTATTCTGCCTGTATGTATGTAAGTGTCACGCAAGACACTTACATCATATTCCCTGGAACTGGAGTTATGAATGGTTGTTGGCCATCATATGGGTGCTGGGAATTGAACACAGGTACTACAAAGAACACCCAATGTTCTTAATCAATGAGACATCCTTTGGCACATGTTCCAGGATTTCTTGAGTGACTAAAGTCCTATTCAGTAACTGCCTGTCACTATTCCTTGCATGTAACTGCTTCTGAGTCTCAAATATTACAGTGATTCCTTTGTGCTATTTACTTATGTACAGAGTGAGACTTTGGAATCTAGTTTCTTTTTTATGAACATGCAAATCCAGTTTTCCTAGTACTATTTGTTAAGAGGGCTGGCCTTCATCCACAGTACAGTTTTGGCATTGTTCTGAAAATTCATGCAGCCATAGCTAGGTGGTTCCATAACTGAAATCTGAGTCCAGTTCTATTGACAGACATGTCTGAGATCTGCCAGTAATGCACTGTCACTGCCACTGTGGTCCTAAGTATAACTTGGTATCAAGTATGCTGATACCTTCAACACTGTTCTATGTTCTTGTGGTAGCTTATATAGCCTCTCTTATTCTGTGCTTCCATAAGAATGTTAAGATAGGCTTTCTACATTGGGCAAAATGGTATTGGAAATGTATTTGGGTCTGTATTCCAACTGAAGGTTGATTGTGGTTGTGCACCATTTTTACAATATGAATTCTTATACTACAAGCACATATGGCCTTTGAATCTTCTCCTGTGTTCTAGAGCTTTCGTTAACAGCCATGAATTCCTGGCTCTGGGAGTGGTGCAGACAGAGAGGTCTCTGTCTGGGCTCAGGGGTGGGCTCTGCAGTTCCCCTTCTTCCTGGAGGTCAGAGCTCTGAGGATTCACCTGCTTAGTCCTTGCACTGCCGCTGAGGGCGCAGTCACTGTTTAGCTTCAGGAAGAAGCTGTAGAACTGCTTATCTATCTGCAGTTTAGAGTTATAGCTGCCATAGAGCAGTCTTAAGACGGAGAGCAGAGGAAAGAGGCAGAGTCTGGACTCCGGTGAGGTGCTGGAGCCAAGAATCTACCTGTCTTTCTGGGTTCAGGCATATTTACCAGTGGTTTGTAGTGAGAGTTGTAATAGAGATGCACAGATAATCCTGGAGCTCTGAAGAGAAGCAAAAATACACCAAAAAGAGGTAAATAATTTCATGACAGTTAATCTAAACACGACTAAGAAAAATGGACTGCGACAACAAAGTAACAGGAATATACATAGGTCATTAATGACTCTACTAGTAGTGGTTTCGATTCCCTAAAGAGACACAGAGTAACAGATTTGTTTAGAAAACAAGATCCATCTTTTTGCTGACTCCAAAACATACCACCACACCATCAAAAATAGACTCCACAAAAGGGTAAAAGGACTGAAAAGATGTTTGAAGCAAAAGCAACAAAGAAACAAGCAAGCTTAGCTATTCTGATATCTTACCAAAAAAACTTCAAAACATGCTGGGTATAATGCACGGTGGGCCTAGCTAGGCCACATGCCAGGAAGAATGAAGAAATGGCTCTCGTGGGTGAGGTGCCCTGGTACCTTCTACTATGTGATGTGACAAGCAGGCCTTTGCCAGAAGCCCCTGAGAAATGCTCACACTATATCTGAACATTAGAGCTCTGTGTATGCCTGGGAGCTACATGGCAATGAGCACTGTAGCAGACAGCAGAGACCTCCCTTGAGTGGTTAGTGGAGTACTCCAGGAGACTCCCAAAATAACACAGGCTATTGCTCCAATTCTTGGTTATTTCACAGAACTTGAGATAAAACCCTACGGCTGAAGACAGGATGTACTTCATACACAGTACTTGCAGCAATGGAGGAGGAACTGACCTGGAAGCCTTCTACAGGTAATCGGGTTCTTGTAGTCCTAGAGCCTACTTCAATGTACCAGGAGAGAAAACAAACCAGTGGTACAACCCAAATCTGAAACCTAATATCCACTGACACAGCAAACTACCACTATTTCTGTAGTAGTGAAACTGCATCTTGCACGTGTGTGTGAGGGTAACAACAGCTATATAATTTGACTTAAAGCCTCATCAGTGGGAGTTAACTCATGGGTGGAACTGTAAACACAGCCAAATACAGATGCTTGGAGAAATCGTAGGTCCTAGAGAAACCTACCTCTATCACATCTCTGGAAAAATGAAATTTCTTCCCATGGACCAAATATGGATTGCTATATTTACACACAATTATACCACATGCCACTCATCAAATAAGCTTCTCTTTGCAGTACGTGGATGCGCTACAGAGTTCCACAACAGGTCACATGCAGAGACTATACATCTGAGAGATACCCAGTCGACGGTGACATATCTACTAGTAACTCTGCACTTAAGTCTCACAACACATAGCAGAAAGAGGGTCGAGAGAAACCCAGTGCACCACTCAGTTCTCACCAGTGGTGCTTCCTTAAACAGCAGTGTGATACACAAAGCCCAACTGACCAATAGAGAATAAGGGATTGCAGAGTGTGTCTCTGGACAGGACTCCTATATTACACCTCACACACCCACGGCTCAGGGACCGCTGCAGAAGCAGGGGCAGAAAAGTGTAGGAGCCAGGGTTCGTCCATGAACATAAAGAAACAGGCTGTCAGGCCAGTGGAAGCTTCCACAGTGGAAACTGGGGCAATGGTGGCATCAAGCAAAACCCCACGTCAACTCAATCAGACAGGGTCCAGAGCGGAGCAAGGGGAATGGGCAGCAGGCCAAACCTGGCCTGGGAATTGTTCGTGACTGATTACTACGGGGAAAGAGAGAGTGGGCCTTACTTTTGATCTCCAGATATGCTGACCATACTCCAGTGGATGAACTTGTATTAAAGAACATCTGGATACAAATGCTTGACTAGATAGGACTTAATATGCATGGTAGAATGCATGAGGTCCAGTGGAGGGGGGGCATGACTGGGGAGGGGCCTATATTCGCCTAAACCACTCAATTAAATGTACAAAATTCAATAAAACTTTTAAAATTTTACAAAAGGACATAAAAACAAATAAAATGAATCTTTTAAACACCAAAATATTACTAGACTTTCAATGTACCAAAAACAAAAATAGCAAAAAAGGAAATTAGGGAAATGGACCTAATCACAACAGGCTTAAAAACTATAAAATATGTTAGAATAAATCTAACTAAGGAAGAAATGGATCTAAATTCTCTAACACTAAGGAAAGAAATCAAAGAAGATATAAGAAGATGGGCAAGTTTTCTCGCGTTCGTGAACTGATAGGACCGATATTGTGAAAACAGATGCCCTACATAAAGTAATCTATAAAGTCAATGCAATACCAATTGTTCAGAACCACTAAAAAAATATTCTCAAACTCTAAATATGCATGTGGAAACACAGGAAACCTCTGAACAATAAAGAACTGGTAGATGCATTACCATCCCGTGTCTCAAATTGTGATAAAGAGATGCAGTAACAAAACAGCTGGCAGTGGCACATAAACGGGCACAATGATCAGTGGAACACAATATAGAACCCAGATGTAAGTCCATGCATGCCCAGCACTTGGTTTTTGACAAAGGGGACAAAGAAACACACTGGTAAAAGGAAAGTCCATAAAATGGGTAGCAGTGTACAGAAGCATCAGGTCAGCTCTCTATTCTGCACCAAGCACAAAAATTCAACTTTAAATGCATCAGAAACAACAGCCTCATACCACTACCCTGAAACTGATAGCTGGGAATATGAAGAATGATCTAGAACTTATTGGCACAGGAAAGGACTTTCTGAACATGGATTCTATAAAGCAGTCCCCGAATTCAGCAACACACAAACAGAACATCACAAAACTAAGAAATGCACATAAGACACCATCATTTCAGTGAAGAGACAATCAACAGCAAGGGTTAATCTGAACTAGCTAAACCTCAAAGGGTTAGTATCCATGACAAACTAAGAAGTCAAAAACTAAACAACAGAAAACAACAACCCAATGAAGAAATGTCGCAAGGAGCTGAACAGGGAGTTCTCAAAAGATCAAACACATTGGCTGAGAAATACCTAAGAACATGTTCAACAGCTTTAGTCAGCAGGGAAATGCAAAGTAAAACCACCCTGAGATTTCATTCTACTCTATGCAGAGTGGCTCAGATTCAGAAAACAAACAAGGACCGATGCTGGCGAGGATGACAGGAAAAGGAAAATCTTATCCACTGCAGCTGGGAGCAAAAGCTGGTGCAGTTTGGAGAGCAGAAGTTGCTCAGCAACCTAGAAATCAGTCCACCATAGGACCCACCGTACCACTGCTGGGTATATACACACACAATCCTTTCATACCAGACAAATTCTTTTTGCAGAGGACCTGAGTTCGATTACTAGCCCTCACAAAGGGGCTGGCATCCTTCCATACCTCCAGTGCCAAGGGATACGAAGCCCTCTTCTAACTTGTGCAGGCAATATGACACGGATGCACTTACAGACATGCAGGCAACAGACTCATACACAAAAAAATGAAAATAACAAGTAAAATAACTTCAAAAAAGAGGAGGATATGAAACTCGCTGGGTGGTTCTATGAGAAGCCGGTGATCAAAACACACTGCCACGATCAAAATACAGGACATAAAACATCAAAGAAATAAAAGAATATTTACCAATGACCAAAACCAGGCCTCATGGACAGAGTCCTGGTGGGCATGGAGAGAATGCTGTGAGGTGAGGGATGACAGCATTCCCGGTTTCCTGTAATGAAAGCATTCATGTTGCAATTTTCTGCCCTCCATAAGACAGATTGTCTCTCTGTGAGGAAAGTTTTCTTGAGTTGGAAATGCAGCTGAGTGCTGGAACACTTGCTTGGTGTGCCTGAGGTTCTGAAACAAATCTGTAATGCCTTGAATAATTTTTATGGAAAAATGTAACAAACTGATTACAGTTGTGAATTAAGGAATCCAAGATCGAACCATATATGTGACTGCTTGGAAAAATGTATTAAACTGATAAATGTCTATAAGTACATGTAGGACCCATGCAATAGTCTGTAGTCAGTAAAACTACCGATGAGATATAGAACATGATAAACAATGCAAGAGATGTTAAGGATGTTTCCTAGATTTTTTCAAAACATAAGCAGTTTCAAGACAAGGTAGATGAACTGAAATGACAGAATGGCTATTCCCTTTTTCACTCAGACACAACAAAATATACCACATCTCATGATTTCAAAGAACCAGACACCTCACGCTTGACTAATGACTTCCCTCCTTCCTTCCATCACTTTCCATCATGCCATTCCATTGGCCTTAGAAACAAGCAGAGCAGAGAATGCCAGAGGCCCAGGATTCCAGGGAGGCTGCTGCACATGGGGAATCTTCAGTAACTGCCGCACTGCTTCACTCCAGAAAGAAGAGAGAAGGCAGCCAGAAAAGAGAGCTACGACAATTGACCCCAATATTTTGGAGGCTAAGACAGGAGAACTTCCCGTAGTGTGAACTTGAGATAGGGAAAGCTAGTGAGTCCCAGAGCATCATCAGCAAGACTTAGACCCTATAAAAATACAGAAAACAGCAAATTTAGCCCAATGTGGCAAGTGAACTTGAACCACACCTGAAGGAGGGAAAGTTCACAGTCAGCTGCATCTTCCATCCTCTCAGAGATTGGTTTCTAATGGCAGAATCCACCTTCCGACCAACTGGACCTTGACAGGAAGAGCTTTGCTTCTTGAAGCTGACAGCAATTACAGCCATAAGTATAAGAATGCACAACCATGGTTGGTCAGGGACACAAATCCTACAGCTGAGGAAAGAGAAGAGATGTGAGAGAGTCCGGGCCCAGGGCAGTGCAAGGAAGGAGGCTCAGGGAGAAGAAATGAACAGACAACTGACTTTGTCCACATGATCCCATAAGAAGGTCCCCTAATTACATCAGCCTGTAATTCTATCCTGATACAACAGAGCTTTTGATCCTGTCCCTAGACACTTGGAAACTGCTGACAGGTCATAAATCACTCCAACTGAAATGGGTTAAAGAAAGATGTAAGGGGTAAATATACACATCTCTTTTCTCTCCCCACAGAAGACTAACTGTACATATAATAGGTAGCAGAGATATATGCTCGATTGGAATATGAAGTCTCACAAAGAAACCAAGAACAACTTAATTACAAACAATTGTAAGAAGCAGTAAAGATGTTCTATGTCAGAGTCTGGTGGAGTGGAGAGAGGAACTTCAGTCTAGCCAATGTTCACCTCCCCAGATGCCAGACACTCAGGACAGCTGCTGGTCTCCTGGCATCCTCCGCACCCAATCCCATTAGATTGCCTGGGAATCTGCCCATCCTATTGGTTACTTTCAAACTTATGACATCATTCTACCACCAAATCTACCAGCACCTGATAGAATCTTGGGGTTTCCGTGGAGCTTCCTGTAAACAAATTTGGATTACTGAAACTGACCAGTGACCAGTAGGTATTGTCTGATACTGGACACACACGCTCCTCCGTGAATGGCTCAGAAAACACCAATCGTTTATCTACCTCAGTGGTAGAGTTGGTTACTAAAAATTCACCAATGACAATGTCAGGTAAGGAAAGAAACTTTAAAGGTGTTTTCATAACATTTCCCATTAATTTTGCCAAGATTTAAAGAATTATAATAATTGAGAAAATATTGACCTAGAAATCTTGAGGTACAGATTCTCCTCTGGCTTTCCTATTCACTCTCTGTGAATCTGGGCAGATCATTCCCTCTCCCACCAAGCAGTTCTTCATCTTTCTCATGGGAAAATAGACAGATAGGGTCTGCGCTCTATACTGTTGGGTATAAAACTGGCATGTGCATAGATAATGAAAGTAGGGGTTAAATGAGAGCTTGTTTCAACAGCAAAAGAGAAATAAACTGGGAATATAAAAATATAGGATGATACAACATGGCACTCCATTTATAATGCTCCACCTGAACTAAAATTTACACACTAGTATTTCAGTTTTAGTTTCAAATAAAAAGTATTCACACCAGTCTTAAGGATATGCCAATCATTTAAGTACTTTGGAGATAGAGACAAGGGGATCCTCTTTTTAGGTGAACCCATGTTGAATTAGACACTCTCAACCTTTGATTCTTTTTTTTTCTCTCTCTCTGATGAAATGCATATATATATATATATATATATATATATACTTAAAAAATGAAGTAGTCCCATGTTTTTGAGTATACTCTTTAAATACAAGAAAAAAGAATTACAAAAAGAAAACCAAATGGCCATGCCTCTAGGAAGTCAGTTATGCCAGGGGAAGAAACTGTGACTTTTTACACACAAGGCATCAGGAAGAGAAAAGGTAAAGAAAGAGCTATGTCGAGTATGAAAACATAAGAATAAAATAAAGAAAATACAGAAGTTTCTATGTAAATACAGAGGAACTTTGGAACTGAGGGATGTACACAGCATCTGATTTTAAAATAACACACAAACACCAAAAGCCAAAAGGGAAAACACTTGGGAGAGGGAAAAGACAGTAGATTTCTGGACGGCACACATGGAGGCAGTGGGAGGCAAATTGAGGCTGGCATGGACTCTACCTAGGCCACCAACTTCTCAGACACCTCTCCTGGTTCAGGTATTTTCTCTGTTACATACACCACAGAGGATGCCCAACAGATTCAAATATGGACTTTAAGAATACATGTTAGACATTCTTAGCTAAGTGTGGTGGCTCCTGCTTCTAATCATTGAACTTGGGAGGTTGAATCAAGAGGATCAACTTTAGTTCAAGGCTAGCCTGGGCTACATAGTGTTTTCCAGGTCAATCTTGAGAACATAGTTAGAAACTCCCTGAGAAAAAATGCTAAGCTTTCACAAAATAAAATCTCTTAAGGAATGCGTGACAGAGTACACTGGAAAATGATGATTGTGATTTATTTCATTCTGATTTCTAAAACCGACAAAAGGAGTATTACAGGCAACAAGGACTTTGCTCATACGAATCTATATCAGTAAAGATGCTTAAGATGTTTTGTATGAAACACACAACATTCCAAAAATATTTTTGAAAAGTATTATCAGGACCTATCATGCATAAGAAGTAGGTTTTTAGTGAATATT
Source organism: Eospalax fontanierii (assembly GCA_035773235.1). Taxonomy (NCBI): domain Eukaryota; kingdom Metazoa; phylum Chordata; class Mammalia; order Rodentia; family Spalacidae; genus Eospalax; species Eospalax fontanierii. The sequence continues at coordinate 82,364,174 of CM069532.1, read as the reverse complement.
ACTTTACATCTTTATAATACATTTTTTCTAAGAGAGAGGACATACTAATATTGATTCAGGGTTTATAGGTCTACAAATGAAAAGAAAGACCTAACTCAAAAACTAAACATTCTGCACTGGAGAGATGGCTAATCCTTTACAAACACGGGTTTCGTCAAGTGGATGCAGGTTTCCTTTCTCTGCGTCTCATGGCAGCTAACATCCATCTCTAAATCAGGGATATGATGCTCAATTCAGGCCTCTTCAGGCATTGTATTTAGAAACATGTATGCAACACATTTATATACATGAAATAAAATTCTTTTAAAAACACTCAAGGCCACACCTTTAATTTGAATTTTATCTGACCTTATTCTGCAGTCCTTTTTGGGAATTCTAGGGTGAATTGAAGCTTGGGAGGGCAGAATGTGAGGTGATCACATGCAAAGATTTTGATTAAACCCAATGCATCAGAGCCAACCTAAAATCTTTTAAATATTGTTCTAATTCTGATGGCACAGTCAGGACTGAGACAATTTCCTGATGGTTGACAAAAATGACAAACTAGAATTTAAGGTTAAATATACACACACTAGATTTGCAGGGAGGTGTGCTTCAGATTTAATACCAGTACTAGAGGCCAGGACAAGAGAATATCAGCGAGCTTAGGCCAGTCTGCTCTACACAGTGACTTCCTGGGGAGGCAAAGCTACACAGTGAGACCCCATTTCCAAACAGGAAGAATAAACACCAGAAATATGAGAAAATCCTTGAAGTGTTCTTACACCCGGCATAGATATATGGTACCTGACCAGGACTTCTACGGAAATTACCATCTTCTACACATCAGGTGACCTTACGGAAGTACAAATGAGCACAGTGCTGGAGGTGCTAAGCATCACCACTTAACTCATACCCATGTGACTATGCCATGCTTCATTTTGTATTTAGTTTCACTGAAGGAAAGATCCTCCTAGTTTCCCAAGCTGGCCTAAAACAGCTGCATTCAACCCATTCTCCTGCCTCAGCATTCCAAGTCTGGTAGAAGGCTTTCCCTGAGTCAACATCACAGTTTCTGGAAATATGTGCTGACACCAAGGATGGGTAGGCTGGCTCCCACATTACTGCACTGAGTGGCCTCTCCTGCACATTTCCTACAATTTCCCTATCTAAAGGACCGACATAATACATTCAAAATCAAGCCCAGGTGGCTGTCATGGTTCTTGAATGCCAGGTATGAGGGAGGCTGAGGTAAGTGGATTGCAGCATGTAGCCTACCCTGAAAAAATTACTAATTTCTAGCTCAAAAAATAGGATTTTAAGAATTTGTAAACAGAATAGGAACCAACATGAAGGTGTGTCATGAAACCAACTAAGTACCCTAGGCCAGACACTAATTAAATACTTTTCTCTTTCATGGAGAGGTGTTGGGATTCATCAATGCTGATCTTTCAGAATATGTGACACCTTCCTGCACATACTAATACAGACTTGGGGTATGTCAAGGAATACAGGTCCCAGTGGCTTCATATCTGCACAACCTAGATTAACACTGTCATCACTGATCTAGAACGTTTTCTTTCTTCTCTTGCTTCTACAGACAGTTTCCAAGATACAGCTCTGCTTCAGAGAGTAGATGATCTGAAGCTCTGCCTTCCTGTGCTGAGCAGTGCCACACCCCTGGCAGGAAAGGGGTGCAGCTTCTCCACAGTTTACAGCCCAGCCGGGAGCTCACCGTGCCTCCTTCCCTTAGCCTCCAGCAGCTCTCTGCAGCCCCTCATGGCTGGTGCCTACGTTTACAAGCATAGTGGCAACAACGCGCTGTCTGTGTTTCCTGAACAGAGGCAGATCCGCACTTCAGCAGACTCCTATCCAGGTGTTTCTGAGTGGGATCTCACAGGGAGTACTGACTGTAGATTGGATGTTCTTGGTCAATTCACTGTCCCTATCATTGGCTGGGGCATCACAGGTTCTTACCTGTCTGTGATAGCCCAGTGTTATCAGGTTTCAGAGAGGAAAACCATAGTCCCTCTGTATCCAGCACTGTCTGCCAGCCTTGATCAGAGAGCAGCATCTCAGAGGACAAGTCAAGGACACAAACAGTCACTTTCCTACCATAAAGGCAGCCAGCTCTGTTACTACCATCACAACAACATGAAATCTCTAAGACCTGGAGAACTACTGCCCTGTGGGAAGCCTTACGGCTCCGTGTCTTACGCAAGGAGGAGAGCTTCTGAACTGCAACCGTAGTTGTTCATGGGGCTAAAGGACATTCAGTCCAAAGATGTACAACCACGTGTCAGCATTTCTGAAAGCTACAACCAAATGTCTGGTGAGAACTCCGAGAGTCTTGATTGATACAAGATCCCAAAAGAAAACCAAGTCCCATCACCGCTTCCTTTAGCAACTACTGATATTCCACAGTCTCTGTGCTGTTGGGATGCAGAGAGCCAAAAGAAGAGGCCTGTGTCTTACAACATCAGCATGGGAAAGAACAGCCTGAGTGTGGAGGAGAAAAGGAGACTTGAAAATGGGGTTGAGTTTAGCACTGACTTTGCAGACATCAACGCACTGGTGGCAGATATACACATGCCCCCCTGCTCAAGTCCCTTACAGATGTACCCCAGCTCCAAGGTCCCATCCTCCTTGGTGGCGCTCCTCCTCTGGGCAACATCCAACACCATGGCCCAGCAAGCCTAGGAGAAGGGAAAGGCTTCAAAAACAATTCTGTGGACAATAATAGGCCACCTGAGAACACAGGCAAGCACACTGGTGGCTCAGCTCAGAAAGCTGCACCCAACAGGTCTGGCAAAGCTGGTGGTCACAGGCAAGGAAAGCCCAAAAGAGCAACGGAAAATAACAACAGGAAAGACAAAGAGCCCAAGCAGGCAAGGACCAGGGACAAGAAAGAAGAGAAGCCATCCACTGCCCAAAGAAAGAGGAAGAAGTGTCTATCAGAGTTCAGCAAGGAGAATTATAAAAAGCCAAGAACACACCTGGGCGTGCACCATGCTGCAGTCCGTGCAGGTCTTCCATGCACTGGGAAAGAAGCCTCGGAAGAATACTAGGATGTCCTCATTCTGTGTTGTTCAAAATACTGGCAGCATCGCAGAGCTGAGGCCACACCCAGCCATCACATGACAACTGGATATCTCACATGACAGGAAAGTTGCCCGGAAACCCCAAGGCAAAGCTCAGGGCCCAGAGAGCACTGCTAGAAAGAAGTGTACGATTCCCTGCCTTGACCACGCGCCCCCCATTGGGGAAGTTCAAATTAGTGCCTCTGCCTTTCCTAGGCCTCGACAAGCCTCAAGTGTGTCTGGTTTCCCGAAGGCCACCGTCACTGTCTTCAGGCGGGTTCACTGAATCTTCTCCTGCCCCGCCTAACTCCAACTCAGCTCAGTCTCCCACAGTCAAGCCATCTCAGCCAGCTCCTGCCAGCACAACAGTGATGGGTCCCCAGAAACCACCTAAGACAATATCTGCCAGTGCCACCAGACCCAGTGTGGCAAACCCCACCCTTTCCAGCTCTGTGTCTCACTTGGCTGCTTCTAGGCCTGCACCATACAAAATGCCATCTTACAAGTCCCTCAGAAGAAGCCTGGCCCTGGTGATCAGAGCAAGGACCGAGCACCTCCCAAGTCTCCATCCCAGAATAGCCTGCAAGACTTCAGTTGCCAACCAGTTCCATGGAGGAAAGTCACCACTCCTGGACCAGTGATATCACATCCCATTACAACTGCACAGAGGCCAGAGCGGGAAGCCATGAAGAGGCAGGCTCAACAAGAGCGGGAGAGGACTGCCAACGACCGTGCACTGAGGAAACTGAAGGTTTTCCTTCAGAGGGAAGAAGACATGGAAATTTCTCACTATTATGGCTATGTCATGTAAGATCTGCAGAGACTTGGGAGAAAAATGGCTCTCCATATAGAAACAAAGCATTATAGAATGATGCATGTAGACTGAATACATAGGGAGAGATTTATAAATATGAGACATTGATTTAAATATGTAGCTAAGTACAAAAATATGTAGATTAAATATATGAAAAATTTCTGTTAGCTTAAATATTTATACAATTTAATAATAGATAACTCAGTTATTCAATTGTTGAGTAATATAGTTTTTTTCTTAAACCTTGATATTATTAACTTAATTTTCAAATAAATCGGACATAAAAAAGAACAAAAACCTGTAGATTCATAAGCAAATGTGTAGACGTTTAGGTAAATATATAGATATATGTAGAGAACTGTACAGATACAGTAAGTCTATGTAATATTTGGAAGAGGTAGAAAGTTGGCCATCGTGATGTATTTTGTTCCGTCTCTGGTAAGCTGATCTGTTGTTTTTTTCTCATAATTTACATGTTCTTAATTTGAGCTTCAAAACAATCTCATATGAAATAAAATTCTGGATATATTTGAGTAATATTTAAACAGTTAATAAAAATCATTTCTCCTCTGGACTTTGGTCTTCATTGCCCCATTCATTGTTCAGGGCATTTCTGATTAAATTCCTACGGGACACTGAGCTCAAACCCCCCATCCCGTCCTGACCCTCACTATTGTCACCTCCTGCCCTGTCCCTTAGTCATGACTGTCCCTCTGCATATCTGTCATTCTACTGTCAAGGAACAGGACTTTGTGTGTATTTATAATCTAGTAACCACATGGGGAAAAAAGATATTTTCCTTTCTTAGACTGGCTCAATTTGGCTAATATGATTATATTCAGTTACATCTGTATTTTAACAAACTGCATAGCTATTCATTATGACTGAAAATATTTCCATTGAGTATTAGGATCACCTTAATCTCATCCATTTTTCCTATAGACACTAAGCTTGCTTCCATTTCCTAGTTATTCTAGGATTAGACCCTAAGCTTGGTTATTGTGGGAACAGACATTACACTGGGTTCCATTTCCTAACTACTCATCACTGATATAAACGAATCTCTCTAAATTGTTGAGTCCATTGGAAAAGTGAAGCAGAGACATGGCGGAGACCTAGTTCTGCTGTTATGAGGACACTTCATAATTTTATCTATGGAGGACTGAATAGCTTACCTTCAAATCAACAGTGTAGATGGTTTCTCTGTTGAGAGCATCTACACCAGTATTTGTTGTTGTTTTCTTACTGACTGCCATCTCACTGAACTGATGTAATTTTGTGCTGATTTTAATTGAAATATTCTAACTCCTCTGACCGTCGACATTACTATGTAGGGTTTTTTGACATTTATAATTTTTCCATGACACCTGCTTTTCATTTACAAACTGGGTGCTCTACCTTCTATTGTACTTCGTGTAAAGCCACACTGTAATCCTCAGATGCATCTATCAAAGGTTTCTGTCATATTCCCTTGGCTGGGCCTTTACCTGGCTGATCCCTTTGCGGTCAGAAGCTGTTTGACTGTGCTGCCATCACACTGTTCGTTGTTGCCAGTTCTTGACGGACTGGATTCTTCTCATTCCTTCCCTGTCAATCCATGAACTGTTTTCATTTTCCCTGTAATAGTTTCAGAATTCCAGGCATTACACTTAGGTCTCTCATATATTTGTCATTGACAGCAGGATGATAGACAGGAATCCAGCTTCTTTCTACTGCTTGTGGATATCGATTTTCCAAGCAGGATTTCTTGAACAATCTGGCCTTTCTACACAGTATTATGAGCTTTCTTCTGAAAGATTGGGTGGCCATATATGCATAGATATATAAATAAAACTTCAGTTCAGGTCCATTCAAGGACATATCTGTTTTGTTTCAGTACTATGATATTTTTCTCATTATGGCTCTGAATCAGAACTTGATATCAAGTATGTTGATTCCTCCAGCATTCTTGTTCTATTCAGGATTTCTTATGCTTGTGGGATATTTTTGGCTGTCAAATGAATGTTAGAAATGTGTTTTCTACTCCTTGAAAAATGCAATGGAAATTTGCAGGGAAGCTAATTAAAACTGTATGTTGATTTTGGAGATGTAGCCATGTTCACACTATGTATACTTCTCAATAAAAAAGACACACACTAATAAACTGGAAGAGTCAACAGAATCCATTGATTTCCTGTCTCCAGAAAACACATCTCACTATCAATGCTGGATATCACCTTAGGATAAAAGAATAGGAAGACCTATTCCAAGCAAACAGAACTAACAAACAAGAAACAAGCTGGTGCAACTATTCTAATATCTAAGAAATTAGAATTCACACCAAAAGTGGTCAGAAGATATAGGGAAGGCCACTTCAGAGTCATTAAACATATCAACAAAAGATATAACAGTTTTGAAAATCTATGCACCACATACAGTGGATGCTATTTCATAAATGAAACTCCATCTAATCTAAATCACGTAATGATTCCAACACAGTAAGAGTGTCTGACTATAATACCATACTGGCACCAAAAGACAGATCCACAGAAAAAAAAACTAGAGATAAATTACCAACATATTAAGACAAAAAGCAAGATTATACAAATAGAGGAAAATGGAAAAAAACATCTAGTACTCTATGTAACCACAAAGGAAAAGGCTAGACTATAAAAAAAATAGCAAGAAAAAGTACACCAACTCATGGAAGTTAAACAACACACTAATGAATGAAAGTTGCATCAAAAGGGAAATTCAAATGAAAATCAAAATGCAACATACCAAATATACAAGATACAATGAAGGCAGTCCTAAGGGCCATCCAAGCATGAAGTGTCCACCAGAAAATTAGAAATACTTCATCAAATGGAAGGAAGAATGCACCTGAAAGTCTCAAAAACCCTAGAACAAACAATAATTAAGAATACAAGACGAGAAGAAATAAATAGAAAAATGCCTGAAATTCAGACAGTACAAATAAAGGAATAAATACAAAGAATCAAGTAAAGAAAAAAAAAGACTAGGTTCTCTGAAAACATTAACAAAATTGAAAAACATTTAGATAAATTAACCAAAACAAAGCTGGAGAGAATTGATAATAAACTCAGAGATGAAAAGTGAAACATTAAAACAGACTGTGAGGAAATACAGAAAATCATAAAGGCATACTTTATTTATTTTTATTTTAGGTATGTGATACATGTAAGTAAATGCACCATGTGTGTGCCTTGTCTAGTGTGGGCCAGAAAGAGGCTTTTCCAGTTCTGAAACTGGCGTTAAGGACAGGTGGGTAGATGCCACAGTGGTACTGGGAACCTAACCTCAACCCTCTGGAAGAGTAGCTAATGCTCTTAACCATGAGGGGATTTTGCTAGCCCAAAACCACATTTAAAAAATATATATCCCACAAAAATGGGAAATCTAAAAAATTGGATAAAATCCTAGATAAGTATGGTCTACTGAAGGCAAATCATAATGACATAAAAGATTTAAATGCACTCATAGGAGCTAGTGACATACATGCAGTAATTAAAACCCCCACCTAAAAGGAGCCCAGAATCATATGGATACAACATAGATTTCAATAAAACTTTCAAAAAACAAACTAATACCAATAATCCTCAAGTTTTTCCATAAAATGAAATAAGCAGCAGGGAATACAGTTATAGACAAAGGAAAGAAGTTTCTCAACTGAAATCTATAGTACCATCTTTAAGTCCAATAACCAACAAGTGGGACCTCATGAAACTTAAAATCTGGACAATCACAGACACTATTCGTGTGAATAGGCAATGAATGGGAAAAACTTACCGAATATAAATCTGAAAGAGGATTTGTTTCTTGAATACACAAAGAACTTTAAAAAAAAAAAGGATAAACAAAACCCACAGAAAGACCAGCAACTTTCTCTCTCCTCTACGTCCGTGAAAGCGTTCAGAATTCTAAATATTTGATCCTGAGAACTACTAAATTCTGATCGACTGAAAGGTATCTTGGTCTTTATGCTAAGCTACCTCTCTCCAATATCCATTCCATGATGGAACTTCTCCAAAATCTATACTGATGACACATGCTTGGGGATGTCTAGTTCCACATACCATGGTCCATAAAATCTACTGGGATCTCTCCAACAAGTGTTTGTACTGCCTGTATTTTACTAAGCTGACCTTGCTATGCTTTGAATATTCCTTCCAAAACTTACGCTGAAACTGCATCGTTATTGTGACAGCGTGGCAAGGTTTCATTCGAGAGTGGATTAGGCATGGTGGCTCTGGTCACTACTGCAGGATTACATCAGTTACTTTGGGTTTGGTTTCTGATTTTTCAAGGAGGTCAAGTAGCTTAAGCCTTATTCATTTCTCTTTGTCGCCAACATGCATACTTTCAGTTTTGTTATTATATGATACCATGCCATGGAGGCCGTGGCATTCTTCCATAACACTATTGAAATTCTCAGCCTCCAAGGTCATGGAAGTAAATAAACATACATAGCTCGTACATAAGGAAAATAAAATTAAATATAAAATAACAAAATAAAAATGGGAGAAGAAGCTGAACAGGGAGTTCACAGAATATGAAAAGCAAATGACAGGAAGAGACATGCGAAATGCTCAGTACCTCCGAGGGGTCGCCAGTGACACAAAGTAAGAACCACGACTGAGGTTTCATCTCTCTCCACCCAGAAGAGCTAAGATAGAGAAAACGAGAAATGACAAAAGCTAGTGAGGGTGTGGAGAAAGGGAACTCTTCTACAGTGCTGGTAGAAGAAGACATTGGTGCAGCCGCTATGGAAATCATGCGAAGATTCCCCCAAATGGAAGAAATTAATCAATCATATGATCCAGCCATACAACCCTTGGCATTTATCCAAGATATTCTACATCCTATTACAGAAGTCCATCCAAGTTCATTGCTACAGTTTCATATTAGACGGGAAGTTTCAAAAAACCTAGTTTTTCATCAAGTAATGAAATGATAAGGAAGCCGTGATAAGTAAACAAAATAGAATAACATTCATTAATAAAAAATGAAAATGGGAAATTTTCAGGTAAATGGATGAAAATAGAAAAATGATCCTGAGTAAGGTAAACCAACGTTGGTCTCTATTCCATTCCTCTGGTGCACCCACAGCCTACCTATGACACCCCTGCCTGTCAGCCAAGCTCCAGTTCCTCCCCGCTAGATCTCTGAACTAGATTTATTATGAAGACTAGCTAAAGAGTTTAGCATAGATCCCTAAGCCCTTCTCATGCAGTTCCCCTGTCCCCATTTCCCCAAGTTTCAGGTAAGTCAGATATTGCCCACGAATCTCTATTCCTTTCCTCTGCATCACCCCAACCTTGACCACTGACACTCCATCCCACAGCCAAACTCTAGTTCCTCCACCCCAAAATCTTTGGAATAGTTTCCTAACCCAGACTAGCTAAATAGCCAAGGATCAAACTTAAGTCCTTCCTCAGGTGGTTTCCTTACCCCAATCTTCCCCAGGCCTCTGAACAGCTGGACAGACGTGCCTACCTAGGATTCTGGTAAGTCTGATCCCACGCACTGCATCTCAATTACATTTAACTGGTCTATACCCACTGTGTCCCATGCCAGCCCTGCCCCTAGGCACAGTTCAGTTTCTCTCCCTCAGACTGCTGGATTACCTTCCTAACCAAGAGTAGCTAAACTACCTAGCAGAGACTACACTGGCTTCTGATGTATCTGACACAGACCAGCCATACTCACTAACCTGACCAGCCTACCTACTACCCTGTCCTACTGGCCACACAGGCCAGTGTACTAACCTGCAAGAACCTGAAATGCACTCAAATTTATTGTTCATTCTTAAACAAAAAAGAATAAAGCTACATAAACAATATAAACAGAACCAATACTAAACTGAACAAAATCAGAGCAGAAGTTCCTACCACACAGATAACCAACAAAGAACATCCAAATGCCCAAACTAGAGAGCAGATATGCAAATAATAAGAAAACCAAGAGCATATGTCCCCAACAAAACCCACTAGTCCTACAGAAGTGCATTTCAAGGAGAAATACCCCGAGGAACCCCAGGATGGAGAATTTAAAAGAACAATTAAACAAATTCAAAGAACATAAAGAAAACATAGACAACCAAATGAAAGAACTCAAAGAGAAAAGACATAACATTGTGATGGAGTCCTTGAATACACAAATGTGTGTCTTAATAAAATATCAAATCTAATTCATGACTTGAAAATTGAATTCACTAAAGATATAGAAATAGTGAAGAAAAAGCAAAGAGAAATGAACATGGGATTGAAAATCTCACCAAGTCCATTGGAAACAACAGCAGAAAGTCTCAGGAGAGAGAAAGAAACAGAAAACAGAATATCGTGACTGGATGACAAAATTGAAAATTTGGACTCCTCAAGCAAGGTTATGTAAATTTTTTTCTAAAAACAGAGGAATGGAATACTCAGAAAAAGTGGGACAACATCAGAAGACCAAATCTAAGAATTATAGCATACAGGAAGAACAAGAATCTCAGGCTGATGCCATTGAGCAAATCTTCAAAAGAATTGTAGAAGAACGAAACCTGCCTTAAATTAAGGAAAGTCTTTTAAAAGTACATAGACCACCAATTATATATGACCAGAACCAAACCTGTAGGTGGCATTTCATAGTAAAATCATTAACATACAGAACAAAGAGAAAGTACTGAAAGATGCTAGAGAAAAATAAGCCACATAGAAAGAAAAAACCCTTCAAAATTACAGCTGACACTTCAGTGTAACTATGACAAGCAGAAGATCCCAGAGAAAAGTATTTCCCAGCTACATGAACATGGATGTCAACCACAATACTTTATCAGGGTCCAAGAGGAACAAAAAAATTTTTTGACTAAAATCGCCCAGTCCCAGATGGATTCACAGTAGAATTCTACCAGATATTCAAAGATCTACAGCCAACATTGCTCAAATTATTCAAAAAGATAGAAACAGAAGAAGAACTTCCAGTCTCTTTCTATGAAGCCAGTAGCACACTACTACCAAAACCATGTAAATATACAGCCACAAAAGAAAACTATAGGCCCATATCCTTAAAAAAAACATAGATCCAAATTACTCAACAGAATACTCGCAAATCACATACACATCAAAAACATCATATACCATGATCAAGTAGACAGAGATGCAGGGATGATTCAATACTCATAAGTCAATAAGTATGATAAAATATGGACTTAGAAATAAAACCCACATGGTCATCTCAGTAGATGCAGAGAGGGCATTTGACAAAATCCAACATGTATTCACCTTAAAAGTGCTAGAACGCACTGGTTGGGAGGCAACATATCTCCACATAATTAAAGCAGTATACAGAAAACCCATAGCCAACATCATTCTAGATGAAGAAAAACAGGGAAGATTTTTATTAAAATCAAAGACCTGACAGGGCTATCTCCTATCTCCATTCAATTCAATATAGTGCTTGAAAGTCTTGTAAGATCAATAACAGAAGCAAATTAAAGGAGTACTAATTGGAAAAGAAGAGGTCAACTTATCTCTACTTGTGCAAAATATGATATTCTATATAAGAAATCTCCAAAATTCTACCAGAAATATGTTAGGGACAGATTAAAAATGAACATTCAATCAATCAAAAAAAGCAATCAAGGAGTACAACCAATCAAAGAGCAATCAAGAAGTGCCTTCCGTTCGCAATAACCTGAAAAAAATATTTAGGAATGAATCTAATCAAAGACAGTACATATCTCTACAATATTTTCAAACCTTTACAGAAAGGAATAGAGGAAGACACTAGGAAGTGGAAATACCAATCATGCTCATGGATTGGTAGCATCAATATTGTGTAAATGAACATCTTAACAAAAGCAACGTACAGATTCAATTCAATGCCAATCAAAATACACAGGACATTCTTCACAGAGCTAGAAAAATCATCCTAAAATTCTATGGAATCACAAAAGACCCCAGATAGACAAAGCAATCTGGGGCAAAAAGAACAAAGGGGAGGAGACCACCACACCAGTTCTTAGATTTTATCACAGAAATATACTCATAAAAACAGCTTGGAACTGTCACAAAGAGAGACACGTAGATCAATGAAACACAGTAGAAGACCTAAACATGACCACATGCGATTCCAGACACCTGGAATTAATGAAAGTGCCAAGAAACCACAATGGAAGAAAGACATCATCTTCGACAAATAGCACTGTCAAAACTGGATCTCCACCTGGAAAAGAATGAAATTGGACCCCTAACTTTCACCCTGCACAAAAGTCAACTCCAACTTGATCAAACAGCCCAATATGAAACCTGAAACTCCAAAGTTGCTTGAATAAAAAAACATAGGCATTACCCTCCAAGACATAGGGATAGGAAAGGACTTTCTATTGGAAACCTCATATTTTCTATATGAAAATCTACTGCAATAGACACTACCTAATGTATGCAAAATAATATTAATGATAGTAATAATATATTAAAAGTAATTACTTTATAACAGGGACCGTTGCCACTACTAGAAGACATAGGATTTTAAAGTAAAAGCTCAAGGTCGGGAATGGATTCACTGTTTTGAAGCTGTTGACCAGGGTTTACATAGACCCTAAATAATGCCTTCTATGCCCTGCCCTTGCTTATGCTCAGTACGACTGTAATGTTGAAGACAATACATATATGAAATTGTAAGAAAAACAATTCAATTTGGTGCTGATTTCAAAGCCTCATATTTTCTGTCTAGATTTCAAGTTGTTAAAATGTGCTATGAAAGGTACCTAGAGAGAGAGTTTACCATGAACCTTATCCATCTGTGAATCAATAACATAATATCAAGAATGGATGATGAACGTGAAGAACTGGAATGGACTACAGAATATCAAGACTGGAAGACAAAGTTGAAGAATTAGACTGCTCAAGTAAAGATTATGAATTGTTTTTAAAAACACAGGAATAGAATATACAGAAAATGTGGGACACAAGAAAAAAAAAAAAACGAAAACCAAATTTATCCATCATAGGCATAGAGGATGAATCTCCAGTTAATGGTATTGACCAGATATTCAACAGGATTGTAGAAGAAAATTTTGAAAATTAAGGAAAGATTTCCAAACAAATAAAAGAAATACAAGAAGCATATAGAACAACAAATAGACAGGACCAGAAAAGTAATTCCTCACAAAATATCAAAGTAAAAACACCAAATGTATAGAACAGAGACAGAATACTGAAAACTACAAAAGAAAAACAGGTCACATATAAAGGAAAACACATCAGAATTACAAATTACTTCACAGTGCAAACTATGAAATCCAGAAGAGCCTGGACCAAAGTATTCCCAGTTATAAATGACCACAGATGCTAACCTAGAATACTTTTCCCAGCAAAAATGTCTATGATAGTTGAAAGGGAAAGAAAAACTTCTACAACATGAATGGGCTGAAAGAACTGATGTCCACAAAACCAGCCCTTCAGAGAACTTTGAATCAATACAAAGAAAAAAAGGAAAAGAAGACAGAAACAGAAGCTGACCCAAGTGTCAACAGAAAGAAACTAAATGAAGATATGACTGTGGAAATACAAAGTTAGACTAAGAGTGCAAATAGAAATTTAAATGATGGGAACCAATATACATCTTTCATTAATAACTTTAAATATCAATAGGCTGAACTCCCAAATCAAAACACACAAGCTAGTTGAATAGATTAAGAAACAAAGTCCATCTTTTCGTTGTCTACAAAAAACCCATGTCACCTTCAAGGACAGGCACTCCCTTTAACATGCAAGGATGGAAAAAAATTGCAAAGCAAAGTGAACTAAGAAATAAGCAGAGATAAAATGCTAAAATCTGCCAAAACAGACTTCAAACTAAAATCATCAGAACAGATAAAAGACAGTCACTTCATTCTGATCAAAGGAACAATTGACCATATTGTTATTCCTTAATGCAAATATATTACTATCATGAACTTTAAGACACAAATTGGGTACAACAAACTCTGCTGTACCCAGTTTCATAAAAAGGACTTTAAAACGCATATTAACCCCAACTAAGTAATAGTAGGGAACTTCAACACCCCACTGTCTCCATTAGACAAGTCTATTGGACAAAGAATAACGAGACGTCTAAATTAAATGACACAATACATCAAATGGACTTAACAGACATCTACCAAATATTCCACTCAAGCACCAAAGAATACACATTCTATTCAAGACTTCATGGAACTTTCTCTAAAACTGACCACATACAGGGGCACAAAACAACTCAGAAAAAATACAAAAAATTAAAATACTGCTATGAGACCATAAGGCAATAAAGCTGAAAATCAACACCAAAAGACGTTCTGGTAACTACTCAAACTCATAGAGATTAAACACACTCCTGAATGATGAATGGGTGAAAGAAGAAATTAACAAAGAAATAAAGTCTTCTTGGAACTAAACAAAACGGACAATACAACACAACAGAAATTCGGGGACACTTTGCAGTACTAAGAGGGGCCTTTATGGTTCTAAGAGTCTATATTTAAAAATCAGAGAGTACAAATAAATATCATTATTACTCAAGACTCTGGGAAGGTGAAACAAAGGAAACCCAAATCCAGCAGATAAGAAAAAATAACAAAAATCAGAACAGAAATTAATGAAATAGAATCACGGGAAAGAATACAAAGAATCAATGAATCCAAGATGAATAAGATAGACAGACCTTAGGCTCAATTAGCCAAAAGAAAGAACAACTCCAAATAAACAAAATCAGACAGGAAAGGGGAGACATCACAACAGACAACAAAAATTTCTAGATTATAAGGGAATACTTTAAAAACCTATACTCTTATTAAATTTGAAAACCTACAAGGAATGGATAGATCTCTAAAATCATGAGAATCACCAAAACTAAACCAAGACGAGATCAACACCTTAAATAGGCAATTGAAAATAGCAATTGAAACATTAACACAAAACCTCCTGACCAAAAATTCCCAGGCCCGGGTGGATTCATAGCAGAATTCTAGAAGATACTTAAAGAAGATCTACAACCAATACTACTTAAATTATTCAAAAGGATAGAAACAGAGGGAAAACCCCCAAAGTCCTTCTATGAAATCAGCATCATCCTAATACCAAAACCACTAAAGATACAATCAATAAAGAAAACTATGAATCCATATTCATAATGAGCATAGATGCAAAAATTCTCAACAAAATACTTGCAAAGTACATACAAACTCACATCAAAAAGATCAACCACTATGATCAATTTGGCTTTATTCCAGAGACGAAGCGATGGTTTGATTTATGTAAGTCAATAAATGTCATAAAGGATATAAATGGATTCAAAGATGAAAATCACATGGTCATCTCAACAGATGCAGAAAAGGCCTTTGACAAAATTCGACATGTATTTATGATAAAAGTCTTAGAGAAAATTGGACTGGAGAGAGCATATCTCATCATCAAAGATATATACAAAAAACACATAACATCATTCTAAGTGGAAAAAATGGGAAGCATTCCCAATAAAATAAAAAAACAGGTAACGATTTTTTAATACAGCTCCATTTTAATACAAGGCATGAAACTCTTGCTAGAGCAATAAGACAAGAGATGGAAATTAAAATACTAACTGGAAAAAAGCAGGTAAAACTATCCCTTTTTGCAGATGATAAGATGCTATATCTAGGAGATCCCAAATATTTCACCACAAAATGCCCAGGAATGTTTGACACTTTCAGTAACGTGGCATGTAGAAAAATTAATCTATAAGAAACAGTAACTTTTCTATATACCAATAGCAAGCAAATGGAGAAAAAGTACACGGAAAGCCTCGCAAACACAATAGCCTAAAAAATAAATATCTCAGGATAAACCTGACCAAAGACACCAAATATGTCCATAATGAAAACTTTTAATCTTTAAAAAGTGATTAGCAAAGACATGAGAAGACAGAAGGACTTCCCATGCTCATGTATTAGAATTAACATTGTAAAAATAATCATTCTCCCCAAATCTACATAGATTCAATGCAATTCCAATCAAAAACCCCATGACATTCTTCACATAATTGGGGAAAAAATCTTAAAATTCATATAGAAACACACACACACACACACACACACAAAACAAACAACAACAAGAACAAAAAAACAGAGAGCCAAAGCAATCCAAGCACAAAGAGTCTGCTGGAGTGATTGATATACCAGATCTATGTTTCAGAGCAGCAGTCATAAAAACAGCATAGTACTGGCACAAAAATAGGCCCATAGATGAATGGAACATGATTGAAGACCAAAGCACGGGTACACCCAATTTCATCCAATTTGACAAAGGTGCCAGCAACATACAATGAAGAAAAGACAGCATCTTCAACACATGATGCTGGCAAAACTGAATGTCCACCTGTAGAGAAATGAAACTAGACCCTTATCTTAACCTTTGATCCCGAATGGATCAAAGACCTCAATTTGAAACCTGACATTCGGAAACTCTTAGAAGAAAACATGGGCAGTATCCTAGTTGTAGGGAAGGACTTTCTAAATCAGACATCAGTCTCTCAGGAATTAAGGTCAACAGTCAACAAGTTGGACCTGATTAAATTAAAAGGATTCTGTACAGCAAAAAACAACCAAGGAAATGAAGAGAAAACCCACAGAGTGAGAGGAAATCTTCACTAGTGACAAATTTAGCAGACGTCTGATATCCGGAATACATAAAGAGCTCAAAAAAAAATCAAGAAAACAAATGACCCAATTAATATTGGACTATGGATCTGAACAGAGATTTCTCAAAAGAGGAAATAAAGGCGGCTAAGAAACACAAGTAATCATCAGTAATTAAGGGAATACAAATTAAAACCACCTTAAGATTGCATCTTCCCCAGTCAGATTGGCTAAGATCAGGAGAACAAGTGATACCAAATGTTGGAGAGCATGTGGACAAAGGGGATTATTCATTCACTGCTTGTGGGGTTGCAAACTTGTGCAACCCCTAGGGAAAGGAGTACGGAGAAACCTTTGAAAACTAAATGTATGGGCGTGGACACAGGAAGGAGGGTCTAAATTTGATTAAGAACCGTACAAATGTACAAAATCTCAAAAAAATTAAGTAAAAATGAACGTACCATACCACCCAGTTATTCCACTCCTTGGCATATATCCAAAGGACTCATCCTATTGCAGAAATACTTGAACATCTATGTTTGTTGTTCTTCTTCTGATAATAGCTAAGAGATGGGAGCAACCAAAGTGTCCTTCAACTGATGAGTGGATATTGAAAATGTGGTACATTTACTCAATGAAGTTCACTCAATGGTAAAGAAAGATGAAATTATGAATTTTGCAGGTAAATGGATGAAACTAGAAATAGTTATACAAAGTGAAGTAACACAAACTCAGAAAAACAAATAACCTATGTTCTCCCTCATTTGTGATTCCTAACACAAAATTCTTATAGGTAAGTATATACCCTGATGAAACTGCAGGAACACAGAAAATGGAAAGCAACCATGGAGATAAAGGAAAAGGAGAAACCTGAGATAGAATAGTAGGAGACAGCAGTTACTAAAGGAGAAATAGATAAAATAGGGGTACTTAAATGGAATGGTGAAGGAGAGGGTTATCCAAGGAACTATGGGGATAAAGAGGAAGACAGAGCTCAAGAGAGACGGGCCATAGGAAACAGGTATTATCAAAGGAGGAATGGGGATACTTTAAATGGAGGAAGGGTTAGACAGGGAGAGAAAGACAGGAGAGATAAGTAATATCCAGTTAGTGTAAAAAAAAAATCAAGGGAATCATATTAGTCCAAAAAGCTACTGACAAATCACACATATAATATCGCTACATGAATCCTTAAGTATAGCAGAAGGCTACATACCCAGCCCATTGGGTAGCAGACCTCAATCTTAGTCAAAGAATTCTTACTGCTGGGTGAAGATGAGCTGATTTTCTTAGGGGGAGGGGCTCTGAGTGGGCTGACTAGACACCAGTGGAAGAACTGCACTGAGGAACATTGTGGGGAACATTAAGCACTAGCTTAACACAACGGGCCTTGAAACAGGCATTTGGCAAAAGACAACATCCATTCACAATAAAAGTCATGAAGAATCTACGGGTTCTAGGGACATATCTCAGCATAATAAAGGCACTATAGAGCAAGCACACAGCCAACATCACGCAGAGTAAGACTCAAAGCATTCTCAATAAAATCATGAACGAGATAAGGATATCCACTCTCTCCATCCTGTTGAATACAGTACTTGAAGTCTTGGCTCCCGCAGTAAGACAAAAGAAGGAGAGAAAAAGGAGCAAATTGGAAAGGACGAAGTCAAAGCACCCTTTTGGTAGACAGTATGATTCTATAGATAGAAGACCTTTAAGACTCCAGAAAGGACGGAGAGCTAACAAACACACTCGGAAAATTAGCACGATATAAAATCAACATACAAAAACCAATAGCTTTTCTACATACCAGCACCTAAAATACTGAGGAAAAAAATGAGGGATATGATTCCAATCACAGTAGCCTCAGAAACTATAAAATATCTTGGAATGAATCTAACCAAAGAAGAAATGGACTTGTATAATAAAAATTCTAAGACTCTGAAGAACATATTAGAAAATGGAAAGACATCTCATTATAGAGGATTAGTATAATTAATACCGCGAAAATGGTCATCTTACCGAAAACAATCTATAAGCTGAATGCAATACCCACTAAAATTCTAACACAGTTCTTCACATAAATTGAAAAATTAATCTCAAATTTCAACTAGAAACACACACACATAACCAGGATTGCCAAAACAATCCTGAACAACAAAAGATACTAGAGGCATTACCATTTCTGATATCACATTGTACTACAGCACTACAGTAATAAAAACAATATGGGGCTGGGTGTGGTAGCACACACCTTTAATCTCAGCACTCTGGAGGCAGAGGCAGGCAGATCTCTGTGAGCCAAGGCCAGCCTGATATACATACTGAGTTCCAGACCAGGTGGGGATAGAGAGAGACCCTGCCTCAGAAAAAAGACCAAAAAAATGCATAACAGGGGATTGGAATAAAAACAAACACACCCGTCAATGGAATAGAATGAAGGACGCTGATTTAAATCCATGCATTTATAGCCTCCGATTTTTGACAAAAGAAAACAAATAAACATGGGAGAAAGGACACCACACTTGACATATGGTTCTGTGAAACTGGACAGCAGCAAGCACAAGAAAGAAATTAGATTCCTATCTCTCACCATACACAAAACTCAACTCCAAAAGAATCAAGAACTGAAACACAAGATAGGATTCATTGACTCTGACAGAGGAGAAAATAAGGAATAAGGCATAAGAAAGGATGTTCTGAAACAAACTTCTGTAGCTCATCATTAGGTTCAAAAATTGACAAATGGGACCTCAGGAAACTAAAAGGCTTCTGTATATCAAATGGAACCTCATGAAACTAAAAGGTTTCTGTATATCAAATGACACCAGGGGACTGAAGAGCTGGCTCAGAAGTTAGGAGCACTGCGCCACACTTGCAGACGTCCTGGCTTTGGTTTCTAGCATCCAATGGTGGCTGACAACCATCCACAACTCCAGCTGGGGGAATCTGATGCTCTCTTCTGACCTCTTCGGCTATTTCACAACATGGGTGTACTTACATACATGCAGGCACATAAAAAAATAAATAAATATTTATACAAAGACACCATTATTTATGTGAATGTGGGGCAGAAGGATCATTTCAACCAGAAGAGGTGATAATCACAAGGAAAAAGAATTTTCCAGACACCTGGAAAGTTACTCATATGAACTCACAGCAATTGTGACAGCACAAACAAGTCCCACATGAGCTCAAGACAGACAAAACTCCAGCAGAGACATGAGGAATTGGGTAAGAAACCCCAAAACTGCCTGAAGAACTACTGGAAATCCATGATTGCTGGGAGGTGAGATTCTGACATGTTTAACAGTAAGACTCTTAGTATGTTGAACAGGCTCCAGTGGATGACCACACATTATAAGATTTATTTTTTAAACAATGTGAAGAGGAAGCGAAATAGCTACATTAAATAATTAGTGAGATGCCTGATCTTGATTCTGAACAGGCCTCCCAGGCATCTTCTCCACCAACCATGTCTGGTCCCTGTGGAGTCAGAACAGGGCCAGTCACCCTATGAGATGGGAACTAAACTTGGAGCAGAGCTCTGAGCTGCTTCTCTCCTATCTGTGGAGTTTTCTACTTGTACCCATGACCACAAGCTGGAAATTAACTTCTGTATCTTTCTAGAAAACCAAAAGACTCAACCAAAACCTCTTCTGCTGATATTTCAGAGATCCACTTATCAAGAACTGCATTTTCTTGACTGTGGTTACAATGAGGCTAGTGAATGAGGTATCGGAAAGACAGCTTGAGGATCTTCTATTATTACTAGTGATGTTGGGGACAAAGAACTCTTGTGAGGATGGACGTGTTTGCCCTTGGTAACCCAAGATTGTGTGCAGGCGGGATAGAGGCTGCAAAGTAGGAGAGGATGGTGTTTGTACCTGATTGCAGATGAGTTGGGGAGATATGAAATGCACATCCAGGCCATCTGAAGCAAACAATAAATGCACGGGGGACGTCATCAAAGAAAGGGAAGCTGCTACTTTGTAGAGCTTAGTTTGTCTATGAGCTTTGCTTGCTACAACCTGTATTAAATAAGTCCCCACCAAGGAAATGAGTGTGGATCAGTGGAAGAGCACGTGCTAGCATACACACGGCCCGAGTTCCTGTACCAGCACAGGTCACACAGTAAAGAGTCCCCAACTCTCATGTGTTTACTGAGCCTGAGCCAGAGATGTTTTCTGTTTCTCTGACACAGGTGGAAACCTTGACACTCTCTGGAGAGTTGAAGTCCTTCCATTCATTTTTATTGCTAGGCTGGGCCTTGCTGCATGTACTTGGACTAGAGGAAATTCCCAAGGCCAGTCTAGGTGTCCATGGTGGTGGGTCTGGGTTTTGAATGCAAGAGGGACTGACTGGCCTGGCTCTAGCCCTCTGTGTTAGGCAGTTGCAGCAATGAAGGAGTAGAAGTTACTTCCAGGTAACTTGCAGGTAGCCTGTGTCACCTCAGTCGGTACACCCTGGGTTTCAGGTCTACACTCATAGGGTCCTGTGACATTTCTCATGACACTGAATAAAGCAAGAATCCCATTGCTCTTAGAGAGCTCCACTCTGTTGCCATCTGAGAACAGTAATAGTAGCATCTTCTAGAAGTTATCTACTAGAAGTCTGAATTTGGGAGCCACTCCCACAACTCAAAGACGAGTCAGAACCCTTTGATCTCTGCTTTAACCCGCTCCCCTCCACCTGATTCAGAAGTGATCTGAAGCACACTGAATTAGACTGCCTGCTGTAGTGCTGATTTTCTGATTAACAGAACATCAAATCGGATAATTCAAAACATTCTAATTGTGATTGCGCACCAACTGCTGGGTGCACAGCTCCATGATGTGAACCATTTATGTTCTCTTCAAAATCACTGAACATACAATTATTTCATAAGATCATCCCAGCAAGCGTGGGAGTCCTGGAATTTTGTGGTAACTCAAGATTAGATGTTGTACTTACTGGGGAGACCTTGTGGTTGGGTAGCACTGATTCCCTCACTAGGATTCTGCCATTATGTGAGAAATACCCTTAAGAAGGAATCTATTTGGAGTCTTACATGCTACTTAGATTTACAAGTATCTGCATTGCAGAGCTAAACCAACAATGAATGTGGCCTGGAGGAAAATTTCCTGGGGGTAAATTTTTCCCTTACTATTTTCAAAACATATTGAAGCACCAACATATAGTTGTGTCAGATTCTTTCACGAAGGGAGTCTAATGATCCTCAGGAGGGTTCCTCAAACAACATGTATCTCAGGGAGATGAGAGGGGCTGACCTGAACTTTGGGCACTGGACAAGTGTCAAATGCTGTTAAAATCACTATCAGTATCAATGAGAAATTTTCAAGTTATTATTGTGAGCACTCCATCTCATGTTTACTTTCTTGTAAATAAACAAAGACAATAGGAGGTGGGGCAATTTGACTCCTGAACTGTCATATGTTAGACTCTCCTTGCTGTTTTAACCAAAAGGACTGTGAGTCACACAGCCAGCTGGACTACCCTTATGTTAGCAGCAGAACTCTCGAACTGTTCAGGAACTCATTGAGGAAAGTCTAAGATAGTGCCAGCTGATTTTACTTGATCCTGAAAGCTGAGCAGCCTCCAGGGTTGTTTGTGTTTGCACCACTTGATTTGCTAGCACAAGCCTTCCTGAACCTTAGAAATGCAGACATTTCACCTAGACCACAGGGGAAACTTGCCCTCTGGTGGTTTAGAAAAGGAACTGTCATTGATCCTTAGATGAAAGGCTCTAAGGTACAAAACACAAGTCTTAACATGTCTGCCTAAATAAATAGGTTTCTCCCTCTCACTAAAGAATTGGCTGGGAGAAACTCTCATAATGCTGTTTCTTATAATGTTATAACATCGAAACCGATGAATGACTTTTCTCCAGTTGTCTCCTCTTACCTACATTTCGTGGTGCAGGCTGAGCTGGTAACACAAAGCAGCAGCAGAGAATGAAGACAGGAGCATCCCAGTGGAAGCCAGCAGGTCAAGCAAAACAGCTGAATGTTGGCAGCAGAAGGTGAAGAGGTTAAACTGTTGTAGAGTAGCGAGGGAAGGAACCAGGGCTGTAGAAGGAGAGACAAGACAGGTTGGAAAACAGATACCAAAGAAGCTTTAAAGTCTTTAAGAGGCCAGAAAAGAGAACATGCAGTTCCTAGTCATCAGAATTCCAGGGAACTCTCTGCAATCCTGCCAGGGATCTCCACCTCTTCCTAATATTTCTCCCTCCTTTTGGAATACCGCAGACAATGGACTGTACAGTCCTGGGTCAGAGAACTGGAGAACACTTCCCTGCCATTGTCCCGTAGCAAAATCACCACCAGGTATCGATGATCCCCATCGCTTCTTTACACCCGTCCTCCATTTGGAATACACCAGAATGCACATCATCCCCACAGTACTTTCCAGAGGCCCCAAAACCCAGACACAGGTAGTATTCTCTCCTCCCTGCCATTACAACCAAAGTGCTTTTGCCTTCCACTGGCATAGTTCCTCATCTGCCTCTTTCTGAGCCCCTTTTTAACTTCTGAATAGAACCGGCCCCACCTGGAAAACATCGGGAACTTTTCAGTTCAGGAAAGGATTAGGATACTCAGGTAAGATGTTATCACTACTGTGCCATCCTGCTAGGGCTCTCTTTCTCCCCCTGACCCATTACCTCCTTTGGGATGCACCAGACACCAGCTGACTACTCAGTAGATAATCCTGAGTCACCCCTAGCCTTGGGTCAGAAATTCAGGTAGGCTGCCATGCCCCTTGCCATCCTTTCAGGTATTCCTAACTGCTTCTGACACCAACTTGCACAAATTGGTATACTCCAGACCATCAACACCTGCACAACAGGGACAATCCTATTACCCTCATGGCCCAGAGGTCCAGTTAGGCAGTCCCACCTCCCTGCCAAGACCCCAAATCCCAGACACTGCCCACTACCAAGGTCCCCCACAATTTCTAACACACTCCCTCTTCCCACCATGATGCCCACAGTAGACTCTCTGATTGCTCTACAAATCCTCCCACGTTCCAGGCACCTAGGCAGGCTACCTGAGCTCTCCAGCCAAACTCAAAGCCCTGTCACTGAACCCTGCCAAGGATCCCCACTTCTTCCTGACCTCTTCCCTCCGTTGGGATGCTGAAGATTCAAACATTCAGCTAACTAGGGAATCTCCATTACTTCTCTGTGTCCTGCAGACCCAGGTGTGCTGCTCACAGTGCCCTGTCAGCCTCCAGTGTTTTCAGCCTCCTGTTGAGTGCCTTAGTATTTGATGGAACCCCAGATCCCACCTGGCTGCTCACTAGGAACTCTCCACTCATCCAACAGTCCAGAGGTTCAGGTCGACTTCCCTTACCTCTGTCCACCACCTGGAAACCCAGACATTGCCACCTGCCAGGGATCCCTTTGTCTTTCCGACCCTTCCCTCTCCCTTTGGAGTACTCTAGAACCCACTCTGCTGTCCAGTGGTAACATTCCAGTTACCATAGCTGCTTTAGAGAAACATGGCTACTCCTGCCCATGTGCCATTCTGCCAGGCATCCCCAACTTTTTCTGATCCCCCTCCCTCCCTTTGACATCCTTCAGACCCCAGCCAGCTGCAAACCAGGTAGGTAACCTCCATCTGCTCCACAGGGATGGAGTCTCAAGTTGACTGCCCCACCACTTTGACATCATTCCAAAACCCTTGCGATATCTCCTGCCTGGGATCCCCAACTATTGCTGATGCCCTCTCTCCTTTTCAAAACCCTAGACCCCAATCTGATACCTACCCGGGCCTCTCCTGTCACTCCACACGGGCCAGAGATCCAGAGAAGCTCCTCTCATCCCCTTCCATCAGCTCAGTGTCCCAAAGCCAATTCCACACCATCCACAAAAGAATATGAATGGCTTCCTTTGTTGCCCAGTTTGAGGGTGATTTGTACTCTCCAGGTCGTTTGGTGGGAGCGAGGATGAATTGAAAGTTGGAAAGAGGCAGAAGACCAAATCCCAGAAGAATGAAAAGAGGCAATCAGGAAGAGGAGAAAGATAGCACGAGATGAGCAAGTGGAGCCAAACAAGTCAGTGAGAGTGGGAGATCTGTGCTGTAGGAGCAAGTAGTCAGAGAAACAAGGTCGATAGGGAGGGAGAGGAGAGAGTTTGAGAGATGGCTGGGAAGCTGTGGCTCAGAGCTTCTGCCCCAGGGAGGGGGGAGCCCTGTCACAGAACACAGAAGCCCTGGTGAGCACAGAGACCACTGTGACCACAGAAACCATGGCAACCACAGGAGCCAAGGCAATCACAGAAGCCAAAGCCACTCCCCTTGAGACCACAGAAGCTCAAGTGGCAAACACAAAAGCCCCAGAAGTTGTCTCAGTGACCCCCAGAGCCCACGTGGTCGGCAAAGAAATACAATCAGGGAGTGCAGAAGCCAAATGGAGTTCAAGGCAAGCACAGAAACACCAGAGTTGAGCACAGAAGCAGCAGGACAGAAGCCTGACCAGCAGCAGCGGTGAGTAGAAAAGCCTACGAGGCACACACAGTGACCACAGAAGTCCAAGACGAGGCCGAGGGACATGCAGAAAGTATCCTATGGGAGAGGTTAGCAAGGAGAAAGATTCCTAACTTCCCCACTCCGTATTGGTCTTGCCTGGGACACTGTCCTTGGGCAAACTCCCTTTCCATCCCCTGGGAATTTTTAGCCCCGATGATGATCCCAACAATTCCTCCCATTACTCCTTGCAGGCCTTGGTAAAATTAAGTTTTGCACAAAGTCCACTGACAGGGAGTCAGAAGGGGACCTGGGAAGAAGGAGCAGCCTTTGATTTTTTGTTGTGTTTGTTTGGTTTTTTTTGGGCGGGGGGTTGAGGGAGGTTTCCCTGTAGCTCCAGCTGGCCTGGAACTTACTAGGTAGACCAGGCTGGCCTCACGCTCTCTCAGAGATCCACCTGCAAAGTGCTGGGATTAAAGGCATGTTCCAGTAGGCCAGGCTAAAAAGCAGGCTTTAAGAAAAAGAACTTTTTCCCGTCTGTCTTAGTTCCCCTAAGTCTCCCTCATTCCTCCTCTTAGAATGGATACCTGTTGAAGGTGGGGGTGGGGACTTCTGTATGCCTACTGCCCAGAGGGAACAGGGTTCAGAAGGAGCCTCCACCTTGCTCCCAGCAAAGTTTTCCTAGTGGTTAGGACACTCAGGTGAGATGCCACAGCTTTCAGACCATGCTGCCCGTGTTCTCCTTCTGCTGCTGACTCTTGCCTTCCCTTGTGAGTACACCAGTCTCTACCTGACTGCAAGTGCCGCTTCGAACGCCAGTTAGAGGAGGTCATCACGCTGCAGGAGCAGCAAGTCAGAGGAATGAGACTGATGGGCAGGGAGAGAGGAGACAGCGGTTGAAAGATGGCTGGGACACTGTAACTCAGATCTTCTGCCAGAGGAGATGGGAGGGTGTACAGCTGCCACTGAATCTGTGGTGACCACAGAAGACCCAGCAGAGGCCTCAGTGGCTACAGAAGCATGAGTAGAAACCTCAGAAACCAGCAGGGCCACCTCCACGGTCCCCTCTCCCTTTTCCTGTCCATCCCGCACACTCCTGCCCTCTCTTCTCGGCCCGCCCTCCACTCCTCTCTTGTCCCTCTCCTCTCTTCTTTCCTCCCTTCCACTTCCTCTCTACTCCCACGCCCTTTCCCTTTTCTTCCCCACTCTCCTCTCTTCGTCGCCTCCGCTTTCTTTTTGTAACAGGATTCTGCCCTGTACCCCATGACGGCCAAAACCAGTGAAGCTCCTGCTGCAGCTTCTCAAGTACTGGGTTACAGCTGTGTGTCATCACATCAGGCCTACGTTCACTACTTAACCTTAGCCATTCATCTAGTCACTTCCTAGCACATCATTCTGCTTGATTCCTTATGAAAGTTTATCATGCTTCTTTATAAAGATTTTTACTGGAGTTTGAGACTTTCCTATGTATTTTGATCAAAGCAGACCCCTCCGCTATCTGCACCCCCTGATCTCCACCCAAATTCATGTCCTGTGTTATTTTGAAAGTCTTTCCAGCCTAGTAAACCTGCACAGCATCACATCCTTAAAGAAAACTGACTTCTTCTCCCAGCATGTATCAGTTGCCAGTACTTCCTCACTTAGGGTTGGTGCTTCTTACCTATCGCTGGTCTTATGCTGGGAGTAAGTTTGGCTTGAGTTTAAGTAGTTCTAACACATACAGTAATAAGTGCTGTAAATTCATATGAGTAACTACCCTGCATCGAAGTGGGGTCTAGGGCATTGAAAAGGAGAGAGGGCATCAGGAAGAGATGGGGATCCCAGACAGGAAATATCCCAAGGGTTTTGGAATGATGTCAAAATGGTGGGGCAGTCAACTTGGGTCTCCAGCCCTGTGGGGCCAATGGAGATTACCTGGTTTGCAGCTGGCTGGGGTCTGAAGTATGCCAAAGGGAGGGAGGGGGATCAGGAGTTGGGGGTGCCTGATAGAATGTCACATAGGCAGGAGTAGAAGCAAGGGTTTGATATAGTTGTCCAATTCAGTGATAGTGTTTTCTTGCAGCCTCTTAATTCTCTGCATGTTGGCCAGTTGTGTGTTTCTCGGTTAATTATTGTCTGCTGCAAGAAGATTCTCTGGTGAGAGTCGAAAGATGCATTAATCTATGGGTATAACAAAAATTCATTAGGAGTCAGTTTAATACTATGTCCATTTAGTGGAATAAGAGATAGTTGGTTCTCTGCTCTGTCCTGTGACCTGTCTAGCCTCAGGATCCTAGACCTGAATATCAGTGACAGGTATGGACTCCACCATGTGAATAAGATTTTAAATCCAATAGAAAGTAGTTGGTTTCTCCCATAAGATTTATGCCACTATTATTCTGTAGGCCTATCTTTCTAGGCCAGTTAGTATTAAAGTTTGAAGACTTACAGCTGGGTAAGGTTGATGAATACTTTTCTGTTAGCATACATAGGACCTTTCAGCACCATGAAAGCTAACAGTAGATATTGAACTCTGTGGTCAGGACCAGCTTGATATCTTCTTATTTGTTCTGTGACTCACATATGTAGTGTCTTTAGTAATAGGATTTTGTCATGAAGTTTTGCTAGGCAACAAAGAGAAAGTACAGTAGTCACTATTTTCTGATGGTTTATGGTATCCTTGGTCAACAGCTTCAAAAAAGTTAGTTCATCCCACTATCCTAGGATTGGGTTTTTCATTTGCTAGTCTATGTTGTCTCACGGGGGTCCAGACCCCCAGTTTTAGTGCAGCTCCATTCAAACTATTTTTACCCTGTATATGTACATGTTAAGATGCTTCTGAAGAAGCAAGATTCAACAACATTTTTTTAAAACCAACTTTAACATCAGTACATGGTTTGTTTCCCCATACCTCTCCTCTGCTGTGCCCTCGCATTCCCCACTCTGTATAGCCCGTTCTACCCCGTCACTCCCCTTTCTCCCTTTATATCACTGGATTCTATCCTCACCCAACAAGACTTCCTCTCATGGCTCCTTACTAGTTCTGTAGGCGTAGAACTGACAGTAGACTATTTCCAGGTTCTTGATCTATCACTTTTTCCCTAACTGTACCCAGGTCACAAATCCTTCAAACAGAGTCAGTGTCTTTGGTGGCTATCTCGATCCTGGACTTAAGATCAGGAGTCCTCCACAGGTCTAGTGTCTCCTTGAAGCAAGAAGAACCTACTAGGAGGAATGTGTACAGGCCTAGGGAGTTCAGGACAGTTAGAATGGAACACTTTGGAAGAGAGACAATCACTGGAAAAGGCCTCTCCATCAGGAATACGACATAAGGTTAGCTTAATATTTCAGGAGGAGGGAAAAGCCTGTAATGCCTTAGTGTAGGATAATTTAGGGCCAGAGGAATGGATAAGGACCATGAAAAAGTTTTTTTTCAGAAATTTGCCTCTACCAGGCCTTGGGAGAATGTTTGTACTCAGGTCCAGCAGAGTCTATTGAACATCCTAATTCAAGTGGAATCTAAGTGGTCTGTGAGCCAATGATCCACCCTTCTGAATGAAGAGGCAAATTCCAAACATATCTTTATTACTTATGGCTCACTTCCTCTCTGGAAATAGCATCCCATAACTGTAACATGACAGCCTGTGAGTAACTGCTCACATTGCTTGTTTTTGTGAAGGAATTAAATTTCCTGGTTCTCAAGCTTACAGGGTTATGGAAAATTGTTTCCATAATTGAGGGCAGCAAGGAAACAATCAGCATAGCTCATATTTATGACAAAGTCTGTAAATATCTTTTGGATGCTTTCCTGCTTGTCCTCCTCCTCTAATAGGGACAACACTCTTTTTACAACCATTTCTGCCATATTAATTATAGTTGTCTTAACAGTTTGACTTTTCATATGTTATATGTGTTACTTGCACAAGAAGCTCCAAGGATGCATGCTATCATCAACAGGCTGCCCTGAGCCCCCGATCTCCCTGACCCACCAAGATTTATCTCAGCCCTCTGAATCAGCACTAGAGACTCATCACTTTAGGACTCTCCTGGGGTCAATACTCCCACAACACTGCTCCCGTCTCATCGATACTCTGCAACACTACCCCTCCTCAGAAGTAGACAGAAGAGTCACTGCCCCATCCCCAACAGAAGGGGTCCATCTCTAAAAGGAGGAGTCAGGGATACTTAGGGAAATTGAGGCTGATGGGGAAAAAAGGCTGTTTCAGAAAAGGCTGCTTCTTGCTCCTAGGCCCCTCTGTCTCCCCTTTAGTGGACTTTACGCAACACTTACTTTTACAAAGGTCTGCAGTGGGTGGGGGGAAGAGTTCTTGCAGATAACCAACAGTCAGGTTTGAAAAACCTGCCTGAGGGAATGGGAGCCCACCCAAGTTAAAGCCTCCCAGACAACACCAGTGAGAGGAAAGGGTAGTTAGGATCTTTCTCCTCCCTAGTCACAACTGACTGTAACTCTAGTCAAGGGCATTCCATGCCCTCTGCAGACCTCAGGTACATGCACTCATGTGAAGCACATATAGACAACTGGGCACACACACATACACAAAACATAAAGTAAAAACATGGGCAGGGCATGGTGGCACACACCTTTAATCCCAACACTGGGAGGTAGAGGCAGGTGGATCTCTGAGATACAGACCAGCTTTGACTACAAAATGAGTTCCAGGCCAGCTAGAGCTACAGGAGAGCTTTCCCAAAAAACAAAGAAACAAACAAAGAAACCACCACAACAAAAAAGCACAAACCAAAACCCCTTATGTTTTTAAAATACTGTATTGCTCCAGGATTCAGAGAATAAAATAACAAATGATTCTCTGTTTGAAATATAACAGGAGGAACTAAAACTTGATCACATTCTGTTTATGCATCGGAATGATTACAGTGAGGTAAAATTTTGGGAATTTGTTGATATTCCTGACCAGGGTCCAGGGGACTAAACCGCAAACAGGTCACTGAAGAGTAATGAAGATGGCACACTTCCAATTTCTTCTTGGTCTGGCAGGAAGCCAGTTCAACTAGGTCCCTTCAACTGACCTGCTTAGAGTCACAAACCCCTGGGTACTTCAGTTTGGGGTTGTGCTCTGTCAGTATCCATTTCTTTAAGTTGACCAATCCAAAACCAGAGGATAAGAATCACTAAAGCCCTTAAAATCCTGGCTCTCCCCTCTGAACCACAGATTGAGATTTATGGGTTGCCTCTTCACTTGTGGAGCGTTTCATCTCTGTGTGTGAATGTGTAAGTATTCGTGCCATTCTTTATGCCTCTGGATGTGATTCTGGGTACTTCCATAATAATAATAATAATAATAGTAATAATAATAATAATATTGAACACCCTATGCAAGTGATGAGGACTTAAATAAGGTGAGTTCATGGTAATAAGAAGGAAATAATGTGAAGGTACGATGTTCAAAGTATTTAAGAACGGAAATTTCTTTCAGTGAAAAAGAATTTGTATATAAAGATTAAGATGGTTGGATATTTCCAGAATGGAAAAGAAAAAAGAAATTTTGCAAGTCTGAGTAGGATTCTTAAGGTATAAAAAGGATGAAACTTAAGAAATCTTAAAATCTTGCTGGGCGTGGTGGCATATGCCTTTAATCCCACCAGCAGCAACAGGAGGAGCTGCGAAACCACTCTTCTTGGCACTGGGTGCTTGGAACCACCAACCAACACATCAGAAAACACGATGTTGTTTCCAAAAGACTCTGCTGCTGAGGCAGCTGGGGCTCCAGACCCTCAGAGAACCGCACTCTGAGGAATCACGGACAAGCGCAGCAGGACTAAACATGAAACCTGACGACCAGAACACCGCAGGACTGCACAAAGCATCGGCACCTCCGATCTGAACCAGACAGCAAAGCCCGGCGGGAACCGAAGTATAACCTGAACTTTCACACTGACTTCTCAGAATTTCCACTCTGTCATCACAGAATTGTCGATACCCTGACAAGTGGCAGGATACTGGCAGGAGCTGCCTGGGAACAGGGCATCTGAAATCAGAGTTAGTAAGAAATTCCGAGGTGTGACCAGATCTGAGAATCCCTCCATTTGTGAAGCACGGTCCTCACACCATAGGCAATTCAGACATCCAAAGAGAGACTTAGAGAGGAAAATGGAAGAGCCTACCTCGGAAGACACCCTAGCTCCAGAGAAGGAGGATTCCAGTCCAGAAGAGGCAGCCAGTTTTCATATCCTGTATCTCTACTCACCCCGTCCTCTGTGTTTATACATCTCTTTATTATCCAGCTCATCTTCCTGGCCTCTCAGTCTTGCTCTCTTCCTGCCCTATCTTGTACATTTTTAATCTCTCTACTTGTTCTTTTGTTGTTTTTTTTTTCCTCCAATGAAGACTATGGCCTGGTTTACGCGTGCTCTGTGCTCACAGCGGCCCTAGAGATGGGACCCGTCCATTACCGGATAGTATCGATACCTCTCTCTCCTCAGTCTACATTTACTTAAATTTCCTCTCATCCCTGACTCTTGAAAAGATTTTATTGATTTCTTCCTTCATTCATTCATTTTTGTATCTATGTGACTGTATGTACATGTATGAGTCTGCACATGCTTACATGCTTGTGCACAAAAATTAAAACCAAAAGAGGATGTCATATTCCTGAGTCCAGGAATTACAGGTGTTTCTGGAACATTGTGTTATATGGATGATGAACTCCAAGCTTCATTCTTCCTGACTGGGTAACAAGTGATCTTAAATGTGGAACTGCTCATTGTCCCATATTTTTGTCTCTCCAGTTGCCCTCCCCCTCTTCTGAGTTCTGTCATTCCAACACTAATCGCTAGTCCATCTTTTCTTTCCTTTTTTTTTTCATTTATACTCACAATAACTAATACATTACACACAGTACTACCAAGGTTCCTTTATTCCATAAAGTATTTAGGGCTTAAAGAGCTGATTGGTGCATAATTGAGTATTATACTATGTTTTTACTTTTCTTTTCTTTTGTCTTTTTGAGACATATCTCCCTTTAGCCCCAGCTGGCCTGGAAGTCACAGAGACTCACTTGACTCTGCCTCCAGAGTGTGGGGATTAAAGGCATGTGCTATACTTGGCTACTATTACAGTATTTTCATAGTGAGTCTAGCACGGGACAGTGATATTGTGGAAGTGGAAGGGCTGGGGACAGACACACTGCCTGAAAAACAGGTCTAAGAGGGAAAAATGACATAACATGTCTATAACAACCTAGCCCCTCCCAAACATTGCAAACACATCTATGTTAAAAAAAGAAAGGCAATATAAATAATATTGAAACCACTGATGTAACCAAATCCTGATGCACAAGCAGTACCAATACAAAAACAGAAGTCACCTGAAAAAACTAAGACATATCTCTCAGATGCAAACATTCCAGTGGAATGACTCCCTACAGAAGTGACTCCTTGATTCCAGAAAGAGCATTCAAAAGGATGATGTTTAAAGAAATGAAAATGGACATGAATAAACCTCTCATAATAAATTCCAAAAGAACACACAAAAAGCTAAGTGAAATAAGATTGGCAATGCAGGATATGAAAACAAAATTCAACAAAAAGAAATAATGAGGGCTGGAGAGATGGCTCAGCAGTTAAGCACACTGGCTGCTCTTGCAGAGGACTCAGGTTCAATTCCCAGCACCCCCTGGTAGCCAACAACTGTCTTAACTCCAGTTCCAGGGGATCCGATTCTCTCTTCTGACCTCCTCAGGTATAGCACAACATGGGTGCACTTACATGCACAGAGGCAATACACTCACACACATAAAAATAAATAAATAAATAAAATATTTAAAAAAAACCCCAAACTGAAGTGATGCTGGAAATGAAAAAATCATTAAGGTAAAAAACAAAAGAAAACAAAACAACTCAGTGGGAAGCCTCACTACTAAAATGATTCAATGGGAGGACAGATATCAGGGCTTAAAGAGAAGATTGAGCCTGGTGTGCTATTGTACATCTGTAATCCCAGCACTGTGGTGTTAGAGGTAGGTGGGCGTCTATGTCTGTGAGTTCGAGGCTAGCCTGGTTTATATAGTCAATTCCAGACCCGCTATAGTATATCGTAAGGCCCTATCTCAAAAAGCAAATTACAAACAAACAAAAGAGACAAGACAGAGGAATTGGTGCACTCAACCAAGGCAAATGTAGAAAG
This sequence comes from Eospalax fontanierii, assembly GCA_035773235.1. Lineage (NCBI taxonomy): Eukaryota > Metazoa > Chordata > Mammalia > Rodentia > Spalacidae > Eospalax > Eospalax fontanierii. The sequence continues at coordinate 82,331,056 of CM069532.1, read as the reverse complement.
AAAAAGGATAGAGCAATGCTTAATGATTAGGAAAGCTTACTGTTTATCCAGAGGACCTTCACTCAGTTCCCAGAATCCATGCCAAGGGCTTCATAATCGCCTATTATAAGACCAGCACCAAGGGTTCCGATTCCCTCTTCTGGTGCCCTTGGGTACCATTACACACAAGGTAGACACAGACATGCCTCAAAATAAAGTTTTAAAAAATGAATATAAGCTAGGCGTGGTGGCACATGCCTCTAATCCCAGCACTCGGGAGGCAGAGGCAAGGCAGATCTCTGTGAGTTCAAGGCCAGCTGAGGCTGCAGGGAGACCCTGTCTCAAAAAGACCAAAAAAAATCATATGAAAATATCAAAGCTACAAATTCCTGGTATAAGAATTCCATGTCAAGGGCATATTTTAAATAAACCATATAAGCAAACGTCCTGAATGTAGAAGAATAGAATAGATGCCCAGCCAAGTAAAATAGGTATATAAAACACCAAATAAACAAACCCAAAAGAGTAGTTCCCAACATATTATAGTTAAACACAAAATATACAGAATAAAGGAAGTGTATTGAGAGATGAAAGAAAAAACATAAACAAGTCACATAGAAAGGACGGCTCATCAGAGTAATAGCTCATCTCTCAACAAAACCTTTAAAAGCCAGAAGAGCATGGAAAGATGTATTTCAAGTTCTGAAAGGCAATAAATGTCAACTCAGGACACTACACTCAAAAAAAAAAAACAAACTACTATAAGTGTTGAAGACATAAAGAGGTAACATGATAAAACCAAGCTATTGGAAGCTATAATCACTAAGAAAACACTATTTAGGATATTGGAAGGAATTCTTCCAGCTGAAGACAATGACAAACATACCAAAGAGCTCACCAAGAAAAATAAAAGATTCTACAATATTTAAAAAGGGAATTAGGAAAACACTAAATACAGTCAACATAAATGATAGGAAAATTATTGGTCTCAATTCCATCAAAACACAAAGACTACTGTTAAAAATCAGAATCCAAGGCCAGGTACTGTGGTACATGCTTTTAATCCCAGCACTTTCAGGAGCCAGAGGCAGGCAGATCTCTGTGAGATTGAGGCCAGCCTGGGCTCCAGAGTGAGCTCCAGGCCAGCTAGGACTACAAGGAGATCCTATTTCAAAAAATAAACAAACACAAAAAATCAGAATCCAATTGGGTGTGATGGTACATGCCTTTAATTCCAGGACTCAAAAGGCAGAGGTAGGCAAATGTCTTTCAGTTCCAGGCCTACACAGTGACAACCTTCCTGAAAAAACAAAACAAAACATGGGGCAGCAGTGGCTGCTCTTCCAGAGGACCCAGGGTTTGGTCCCCAGAATCCACATGGCAGCTAACAACTGCCATGTCCATAGCTCTAGTTCCAAGGAATTTGATGGCCTCTTCTGGCCTCCACACTTTTGTACAGGACAGGTGTACTTACATCCATGCAGGCAAAACACTCATACACATAAAATAAAGATAAATAAATCAAAAAGCATTTATAAAAACAAAACACGTCAATTTGCTGCCTCCAAGAAACATACCTCTTCACAAAAGAGATATTTTAAGTATTATAAAATGTATTCTAGGACTGGAGAGAGGGCTCAGCAATTAAGAGCACTGGTTGCTCTTGCAGAGGACCCAGGTTTAGTTCCCAGTGCCCACATGGCAATTAACAACCACCAGCAAGTCCAGTTCCAGGTGATCCCATGCCCTCTTCTGACCTCCATGGGCACTGTACAACACAGGTGCACCTACCTACATACAAGCCATACACTGATATGCCTTCATAAATGCTGTCAAAATACTCATACATATAAAATAAAAATAATTTTTAAAATGTATTCTAAGAAAATGGAACTAGGAAACAAGCAAAGGACACTATCCTAACAGCTCACAAAACAGACATCACAGGCAAATTACCCAGCAGAGATAAAGGAAGTCACTTCTAACTGATTAAGGGAACAATTCATCAAGAAAACATTACAATCTAAACTTATATGCATCGAAAATTGGTGAACATAACCAATAGACAGACGAGACTAGATATAAAGTCACAGACTAACCTGAACCCTGTAACAGTGGGTGAGTTCAATGCCCAACTCAGGCAAATGCACAGATCCTCCTGACAGAAAGTGAAATGTCAAAAGTAAAGGATATCATACATGAAATGGATGTAACAGAACACTTCACCTGAACATCAGAGAATATGTTTTTCTAAACATCTCATGAAACTCTCTCTCTAAAATAGATTATATAAGGATAGAAGACAATTCTCATAAATATATGTTGGGCCTTAAGAAATCCTAACTGACCAGCTGGCACCTTGTGGCCTGGGCAAGATGGCGCTGAGAGGAGCTAAAACAAAGACTAGCCAGAAGAGATAAGCACATACCACACATACCATGGTAATTCAGTGAGCCAGGGTCTTAAGTGCCATTGGAGGAAAATTACCTCCTCCCTCGTGAACAGCACGTGGACAGTAGTAGCCTCTACGTAAAATAAAAAGCATGATCAGAGTGACCAGTAAAATGATTTGTAGAAACTTCCCACTGTATGCTAATACCTGTAACTCTAAACCTTTATAATGTGTCTGATAAGTTCAGTAAAGGGCTCCCTGCAGTACCACTGAGGAAGTTACTTTAATAAAGCTATATCATCATAAGAACTGGCTAGCTGCACGCTTCTTTGTTCAAGACAGGGACCCCCGCCAGGCCTGATTGTTTTCTGGAGCGGGCCAGGAGGCTGAGAACTGGCAGGCCACAGCAACCCAACATCCCTTTGATCCCCTGAAAGGCCCTCCCCTACCACAGGGAGGGGGCTGGGGCAATCCAAGGGAAGTGGGACACGAGCTTGGTACCAGAGCCCCCTCACAGTTCCCTCCTGCTGGCCAGGAGACAGAGGACCTGATGAGGGGGTGTGCCTGCTGGTGCCTGCCGGTCCGCCTCGAAAGAGAGGGACAAATATAGAAAAATTGAAATAATTACTTACATTCTAAGAGCTAACCAGAGAATAACCAGGAAGTCAACAGCAAGAGAAATAATAAAAAATTAAGAAGATAATGGAGATTAAAGAAAACACTACTGAATTATGAAAGGATCACTCATAGAATCAGGAAGAAAAATTTCTAGAATTGAGTTAAAATGAAGATTTAACATTCTAAAACTATGGGATACAATGAAAGCAGACCTAACAGGGAAGTTTACAAGTATAAGTGCCTATATTTAAAAAAATCTCAGAGAAGAGGGATGGCCCAACAGTTAAGAGTACTGACTGCTCTTGCAGAGGACCCAGGTTCGATTCTCAGCACCCACATGACAGCTAACAACCGTCTGTAGCTCCAGCTCTGTCTTACAAAAAATAAAGAACAAACGGTCACTGAAGGCTGTCTGGAATGGACCACATCTATTCGTACTTATGTCTTCAATGGCAGTGAAGTTACAGGGCCTGTCACTGTGAATTTATCCATCCAAACAGACACGCTTCCACCCCCAGAAGCTCTCAGCCATCCTATTCCTAAGAGCCTTCTGTGCAGTATCCCTCAGGGCATCCAAAGGCTTCCCCTCTTCTCCTGTGACATACTGACCAGGACTCAACATCAGTAGTGGCCCTGTCTGGAGGGAAACCAGGAAAAGGCAGGACTTCAGGACCTTGCACAGGAAGTGAACAGGAGGAGACTGCATCTGGTGGACTCCCTAGCTCCTGTGCTTCTGAATCACCTCCCAAACCAGCTAGGCCTACTCCTTACCTGCCAGTCACTCACAGGGCTGGGAGGGACGCTGGGGGAGCAGTGGGCATGAACCTACACTCCTCCACGTGCCGTTCTTGTCTGTGTCTCACAGGATCTCTGTACATAACTCCAAGTTTCTTTCCTTCTGTGTACCTTGAGATTCCTCAAGCACCACCTTGTGCTCCAAGGAATCTGGCTTGGTGCAGAGATCCTGCAGGAGAAACATACTTAGCCTTTCTGCTCATCCCCAACTCACCCCTGGCCCTTCACCCACAGGGAATCATGTGAGGAGACACAAAGGAGGCAAGGAGGCAGAAGGGTAGCTCGTGCCTGGGTGCCTGCCAAGTGCCAGTTGCTGCCCTGGGCTCCTCGATTCACTTCCACCAAGAGAGGCACAGGGCCAGCCCTGATGGTGCAGTCCTGTAATCTCAGTTATTTGTGGAATGGCTGATAGATCCCAAGTTCAAGATCAGCCTGACTATAGTCAGACCCTATATGGAAGTAAGAAAAGGAAAAGGAAAAGGGAAGAAGGAGGAGGAGGAGGAGGAGGAGGGGGAGGGGGAGGGGGAGAGGAGGGGGAGGGGAGGGGAGGGGGAGGGGACGGGAGGGGGGGGGGAGGAGGGGGAGGACGCGGAGGAAAAAAAGACAGGACTAGAGCCATAGTTAAGTGGTAGAGCTAGCATGTCAGAATCCGTAGGTTCCATCACTAGTCAGACACACACACACACACACACACACACACACACACACACACACACACACACGGAAATGTCTAAGAGAAAAATGTAGGGCATCCAACCGGAAAGTGGGAATCTGGGTCCCTTCTATGTCCTAGACACCACAGGGTCTCGAGGAAATGCGTAGTGGAGAAGAGATGGTTGAGGGTCCCACAGACGCGGAAAGATGGTCCACAACAGCAGAGGGCACGCGGTGTTCACAGGCCTAGACCTAGACTCAGCCATTTAGCCAGGGGCTTCAGAGACACGTGGAAACACAAACCAAGAGGCTCCAGTCAGAGCTGAGGCCGCAGGGGTGGGAGAAAATCGGTCTCTGGGCGGAAAAATCCCCTCTGTTCAACAGGCGCTGGGACGCCACCTTCCCGAGCCGAGGCCCTTCACCCTCATCCCCAGGGTCCACACCGCTAAGTACCGGGAGCCCGGAAGTATCCGCAGCCGCTTCTGCTTCTCCAGAGCCATGCGCGCCTTCCTGGAGTCCGCCGTTCCCCTCGCCCCGCTCCCAGGACCCCACGGGGGCTCCACGGGTTTCCACGGCGGCGTCCCCAGCACCACGCGGCCCAGCAGAGCGGCCACGCCCAGTCCGGGCTTCCCTCCCGCTGCGCTCGCCGCACTCACCAAGTCGGGATTCCGACACCCAGCGTCGTCCAGGCCAGAAATGTGCAGACACCGCGGCTCAGTACGACGGAAGCAGCGGCAGAGAACAGGGCTCCAGAGCGGGAACGTTCGGGGTGGCAGAGGCCGAGGTGGCGGAGGACCGCGGGTCACCAGGGCGGAGGGACCGGCCGTCCAGACCCGTGGAAGGTGCCAGTACCGATCATCCAATCAGCTCCGGGACAGGGCAGGGGGCAGGGTTTCATGGGCCTCTGAGGCCCTGGACACAGCACCCACCACCTGCCCGGCATCTTGAGTATGTCCTTATGTCCATCTCTTCCCTGGAGGTTCTCAGAGATCGTGTCCCTGGCAAATGGATAAATGTTTAGAAGTTGTTTAATTATCAAGGAAAGCAAAAGGATTATTGTAAAGTTGAGAAGACTGCCTACATCTGCTGAGATGAGATAATTAATCTTTAAGAAATAATTCAAAGTGGAAATGTGGGTAGAAAAGTTTTACTTCATCAGACTGTAGCTAGAGGGATGTTCCCATTAATAGAGATTTAAAAATATATGTTACTTTTATTTTCTGTGTATGAGTATAAATGCTTGAATGTAAGTGCACCACTGTCGTGCAATGCCCGCATGTCAGATCTCCTGGAACTGGATTCACTGATGGTTGTTAGTGGACATCTGGGTACTGGGAATTGAACCTGGATCCTCTGCAAGACCAGTTAGTGCTCTTAACCGCTAAGCCATCTCTCCACGCCCCTCCCCTTCTTCTGAGACAGGATCTCATCATATAACCCTGAGTAACCTGAAAATTGCTCTGTAGACCAGCCTGTCCTCAAACTCACAAGCCTACCCCTGCTGCCCCAGTACTGGGAGTAAGACATTCATCACCATGTGTGACCTTGTTTTTATTTTTAGAGATTTGGCTTCAGGGGTTGGGCTCAGTAGTTAAGAACACTGGCTGCTGTTCCAGATGACCCAGATTTGGTTCCCAGCACTCACATGGCAGCTAACAAACATCCATAGCTACAGTTAGGGATATCCAGTTCCCTCTTTTGCCCTCTTTGGGCACTGCATGACTCAGGTACACTTACATGCATACAGACAAAACACTCTTACACATAAACTAAAAATAAATATATCAAAAATTAAGGAATTCTTGTTTTACTTGTACTTACGTGTCTTAGTATATGAGCCACAAGAGACAGAGGAAGACATCAGGTCTCCTGCTGTTTATGAGCCTCCCAATGGGGGCTGGACACAGAACTGCTGTCCTCAGCAAGAGCAGGAAGCATGCTTAACCACTAAGCCAGCTCTCCAGCCTCAATATTTGCAATACTTTAGTAGTTTCTGTGATAAACTCAATGCGTGAATACAACTCAATGGTAGGTGAGGGAAGTCTGAAATACTAGCAGGAGAGACACCAGCTAGCACCAAGGGCCCTCAAGAGCTCATGTTGAATCTCAGTATTAGCCTTAGCATAGTCTAAGCCCTCTGATTCTCAGTCATGACCTCTTCATTACAGTAAGAATACAAAGAAAACTAGCTATTTGAAGAATTAGGGAAATCCCTCAAAACCAGCATGTCTTATACAGGTAAGGAAACTGTTAATAAGATTTCAAAGCACACAGTAAAAGTGCAAGTATCTGTCTTTCAGACAAGGAAGATGGTGCTCCATTATTATTCCCATGGCAATCATTCAGTGACTGAATAATATTTGACTAATTTCGGGCCCCAGCCGGGCCCCTCGTCCGACCAAAGAAGAGTGCAGCTAGCCAGCTCTTATGATGATATAGCTTTATTAATGTAACTTCTTCAATTGTACTGCAGGGAGGCGTTTACTGAACTTATCAGACACATTATAAAGGTTTAAAGTTACAGGTATTATCATACAGCAGGATTTAATCTGGATTAAATTGATTTGGGACAAAAGTACACCCTATCTCTACAAGCAAGTGCACAGGAAACTAAACTTGTAAGAAACCTACTGAAGGAACATTTTAGACATCTTTTATCTCCAAAATATGTTTATACATCACACCAAAAAGCCTGTCCCAGTCTTGTGTTTTTATGACACAAGATAGATCTGACCTTAAATCACTGTGAGAGCTTTTGATGCAAATCACCTGTCAACTGGCAGTTTTTCAAAGGTAAAAAGTGTTAATTCCTATGCTCATCCACAATTTTCAATGCAGTATTTAGAAATCAGCAGATTTGTCACTTAGTACTTTTTAAAACATATCATCCTACTCACCAGTACTAGAATCTGAAACGGAATGTATAGCTCATGCAACAGAATTCACCTGGTCCGATGATATCTGGTTATGTGAATTCAGGTCAACAGTACCTTTCCTTATCCTCCCTTTGTTTTCTCACTGCCCCCACTGAATCTCACCAGTTGTCAACATCTAAACTATCCCCCCAAATCCAGTCTCGATGGGAAGTCATTAGAAACATCCATCCTCCATTAGTGACTTCATTAATGGCTACAGGTATTCTGAGCACTCTCTGATTTCCTTCTGCTACTCCTAGCCTTCTTGCACTCTGGTACCCATCTTTCCTTGTCTCTGGTAGCTAGAATCTAGACTTGGAATCAAGGAGTCAGACGACACCAGGAAATTAATCCCATCCAGCCCTGACCCTGCTTAGTGGGTTCCTGCCAGATTCAGTTTCTTTTATACAATTTATGTTCCCTTCATCTCTTTGTCACCCTCCTTTGATCCCACTTGCCACACCCACATTAAATAGCCCAAAGAGGCACCAATTTCTGCATCAACGTACTAGAAACTTCCACCACAGTGACATCATCAAAGGTCACCCAGACTGTGTTCCCAGGCCCCTTTATCCTTCTTATGATCACTCCCCACTACGGTCTCTTTGCCTCTGTGTGCCAGATAATCTTGCCTTGAGTTGGTAAAAGGTGCTGGGATCCTCAGCCTTGTCCTGCCATGGACCAGCCCTGCCCCAGGGGAGCAGCAGTAACTGCACTGGCTCCACCATCAGGAGGCTTGTGAAAATGTCAACCACCAAAGAAGCAGGCTGCATCCTTCCCCTGCCCCACAGAACACAGTGCCTGAGAGAATAGCCCTGCAATCCATACACCCCTGCCCTCACTGGTTCCCCTGTGACCTGCACTTTTGTGTGTGTCTAGCTAGCATGTTTGTCATCTTGAGTTTAATCACATTACCATTCCACTCGTGAACAATATAACAGATAAAATAACTTTATCAATCATATTTACAGAAAGGAAATACTTGAAGTGAAAGGAATAAACCAGTTTTTATATTTTCCTTACTTAATATTTAAGCTTAACTTTTCTACTGTTTTCTGATTTTACTGTTTTGGGACAGGGTCTCTCTCTGTGGTGTGCACACATTCCACACACAAACACATCAGCCACTCTCACAAAAATAATAAATAAATATATTTTAAATTTTTCTGTTAAGGTAGGAACTATTTTTCACCCTGACCAGATATTGCATCCAGGACTCCAATCTGACATTCGTGTTCACTTATATTATATTTTCCTTACTTAATATTTAAGCTTAACTTTTCTAGTGTTTTCTGATTTTACTGTTTTGGGACAGGGTCTCTCTCTGTGGTGTGCACACACTCCACACACAAACACATCAGCCACTCTCACAAAAATAATAAATAAATATATTTTAAATTTTTCTGTTAAGGCAGGAACTATTTTTCACCCTGACCAGATATTGCATCCAGGACTCCAATCCGACATTCGTGTTCACTTAGTTCAGATTACTTAACAGGTCTCCGAGGATGATGCCAAGATCAGTAATAGTAGCATCTTCTAGATGTTATCTACTAGAAGTATGAATTTGGGAGCCACTCCCACAACTCAAAGACGAGTCGGAACCCTTTGATCTCTGCTTTAACCCGCTCCCCTCCAGCTGATTCAGAAGTGATCTGAAGCACCCTGAATTAGACTGCCTGCTGTAGTGCTGATTTTCTGATTAACAAAACATCAAATCGGATAATTCAAAACATTCTAATTGAGATTACGCATCAACTGCTGGGTGCACAGTTCTTTGATGTGAACCATTTATGTTCTCTTCAAAATCACTGAACACTTATTTCATAAGATCATCCCAGCAAACGTGGGAGTCCTGGAATTTTGGGGTAACTCAAGATTAGAGGTTGTACTTACTGGGGAGACCTTGTGGTTGGGTAGCACTGATTCCCTCACTAGGATTCTTCCATTATGTGAGAAATACCCTTAAGAAGGAAGAACCTATTTGGAGGCTTACATGCTACTTAGCTTTCCAAGTACCTGCATAGCAGAGTTAAACCAAGAATGAATGTGCCCTGGAGGAAAATTTCCTGGGGGAAAATTTTTTCCTTATTCTATTTTCAAAACATATTGAATCACGCACATACACTTGTGTCAGATTCCTTCACCAAGGGAGTCTAATGATCCTCAGGAGGGTTCCTCAAACAACGTGTATTTCAGGGAGATGACAGGGGCTGACCTGAACTTTGGGCACTGGACAAGTGTCAAACGCTGTTAACATCTCTATCAGTATTAATGATAAATTTTCAAGTTTTTATTGTGAGCACTCCATGTCATGTTTATTTTCTTGTACATAAACAAAGAGAATGGGAGGTTGGGCAATTTGAGTCCTTAACTCTCAAATGTTAGACTCTCCTTGCTGTTTTAACCAAAAGGACTGTGAGTCACACAGCCAGCTGGACTACCCTTATGTCAGCAGCAGAACTCTGTAACCGTTCAGGAATTCATTGAGGAAAGTCTAAGATGGTGCCAGCTGATTTCACTAGATCCTAAAGGCTGAGCAGCCACCAGGGTTGTTTGTATTAGCACCACCTGATTTCCTAGCACAAGCCTTCCTGAACCTTAGAAATGCAGACATTTCTACCTAGACCACAGGGGGAGCTCGCCCTCTGGTGGTTGAGAAAAGGAAGCGTCATTGATTCTTAGATGAAAGGCTCTAAGGTCCAAAACACAATTAATACGTCTGCCTAAATAAATAGGCTTCTCCAGCTCACTAAAGAATTGGCTGGGAGAAACTCTGCTATGCTGTTTCTTATACTGTTATAACATCGGAACCCATGAATAACTTTTCTCCAGTGGCCTCCTCTTACCTACATTTAGTGGTGCAGGCTGAGCTGGTAACACAAAGCAGCAGCAGATTATGAAGACAAGAGCATCCCAGTGGAAGCCAGCAGGTCAAGCAAAACAGCTAAACGTTGGCAGTGGAAGGTGAAAGGGCTAAACTGTTGCAGAGTAGCCAGGAAGGAAGCAGGACTGTAGAAGGAGAGACAAGACAGGTTGGAGAACGGATACCAAAGAAGCTTTAAAGCGTTTAAGAGGCCAGAAAAGAGAACATGCAGTTCCTAGTCATCAGAATTCCAGGGAACTCTCTGCAATCCTGCCACGGATCTCCACCTCTTCCTAATATTCCTCCCTCCTTTGGGAATACCCCAGACAATGGACTGTACAGTCCTGGGTCAGAGAACTGGAGAACACTTCCCTGCCATTATCCCGTAGCAAAATCACCACTAGGTATCAACGATCCCATCCCTTCTTTACACCCATCCTCCATTTGGAATACACCAGATCTCACATCACCCCCACAGTACTTTCCAGATGCCCCAAAGCCCAGACACAGGTAGTATTCTCTCCTCCCTGCCATCACAACCAAAGTGTTTTTGCCTTCCACTGGCATAGCTCCTCACCTGCCTCTTTCTGAGCCCTGTCTTCCCTTCTGAATAGACCCGGGCCCACCTGGAAAACATCAGGAACTTTTCAGTTCAGGAAAGGATTAGGATACTCAGGTAAGATGTTATCACTCCCGTGCCATCCTGCTAGGGCTCTCTTTCTCCCCCTGACCCATTACCTCCCTTGGGATGCACCACACACCAGCTGACTACTCAGTAGATAATCCTGAGTCACCCCTAGCCTTGCGTCAGAAATTCAGGTAGGCTGCCATGCCCCTTGCCATCCTTTCATGTATTCCTAACTTCTTCTGACCCCACTTGCTCAATTTGGTATACTCCAGACCATGAATACCTGCACACCAGGGACATTCATATTACCCTCATGGCCCAGAGGTCCAGTTAGGCAGTCCCACCTCCCTGTCGAGACCCAAAAACCCCAGCACTGCCCACTGCCAAGGTCCCCCACATTTTCTAACACACTGCCTCTTCCATCATGATGCCCACATAGACTCCGTAATTGTCTCTGCAAACCCTTCCACGTTCCAGGGACCTAGGCAAGATACCTGAGCCCTCCAGCCAAACTGAGATCCCAGCCACTGAACCCTGCCAAGGATCCCCACTTCTTTCTGACCTCTTCCATCCTTTCGGATGCTGAAAATTCAAACATTCAGCTAACTAGGGAATCTCCATTACTTCTCTGTGTCCTGTAGACCCAGGTGTGCTGCTCACAGTGGCCTGTCAGGCTGCCAGGGTTTTCAGCCTCCTGTTGACTGCCTTAGTATTTGATGGTACCCCAGACCCCACCTGGCTGCTCACTAGGAACTCTCCACTCATCCAAGAGTCCAGAGATTCAGGTAGGCTTCCCTTACCTCTTTCCATCACTTGGAAACCCAGACGTTACCCGATTCCAGGGATCCCTTTGTTCTTCTGACCCTTTCCTCTCCCTTTGGAGTACTCTAGAACCCACTTTGCTCTCCAGTGGTAATATTCCAGTTACCATAGCTGCTTCAGAGAAACATGGCTACTCTTGCCCATGTGGCATTCTGCCAGGCATCCCCAACTCTTTCTGATCCCCCTCCCTCCCTTTGACATCCTTCAGACCCCAGCCAGCTGCAAACCAGGTAGGTAATCCTCATCTGCTCCACAGGGCTGGAGACTCAAGTTGACTGCCCCACCACTTTGACATCATTCCAAAACCCTTGGGATATCTCCTGCCTGGGATCCCCATCTCTTCCTGATGCCCTCTCTCCTTTTCAATACCCTAGACCCCACTCTGATGCCTACCCGGGCCTCTCATGTCACTCCACATGGGCCAGAGATCCAGAGAAGCTGCTCCCATCGCCCTTCCATCAGCTCACTGTCCCAAAACCAATTCCACACCATCCACAAAAGAATGTGAATGGCTTCCTTTGTTGCCCGGTTTGAGGGGGAGATGTACTCTCCAGGTGGTTTGGTGGGAGCGAGGATGAACTGAAAGTTGGAGAGAGGCAGAAGACCAAAGCCCAGAAGAATGAAAAGAGGCAAGCAGGAAGAGGAGAAAGACAGCACGAGATGAGCAAGTGGGGCCTAACAAGTCAGTGAGAGTGGGAGATCTGTGCTGTAGGAGCAAGTGGTCAGAGAAAGAAGTCGATAGGGAGGGAGAGGAGAGCGTTTGAGGGATGGCTGGGAATCAGTGGCTCAGAGCTTCTGCCCGAGGGAGGGGGTGCCCTGTCACAGAACACAGAAGACCTGGTGAGCACGGAGACCACTGTGACCACAGAAACCATGGCAACCACAGGAGCCAGGGCAATCACAGAAGCCAAAGCCACTGCCCTAGAGACCACAGAAGCACACACAGCAAACACAAAAGCCCCAGAAGTTGCGTCAGTGACCCCAAAAGCCCACATGGTCAGCAAAGAAGCACAATCAGGGAGTGTAGAAGCCAAATGGAGGTCAAGGCAAGCACAGAAACACCAGAGTTGAGCACAGAAGCAGCAGGACCGAAGCCTGATCAGCAGCAGCGGTGAGTAGAAAAGCCTAAGAGGCACACACAGTGACCACAGAAGCCAAAGATGAGGCGAGGGACATGCAGAAAGTATCCTATGGGAGAGACTAGCACAGAGAAAGATTCCTAACTCTCCCACTCCCTATTGGTCTTGCCTGGGACACTGTACTTAGGGAAACTCCCTCTCCCTCCGTGGGGAATTTTTCACCCTGTTGATGATTCCAACAATTCCTCCCATTAGTCATTGCAGGCCTTGGTAAAAGTAACTTTTGCACAAAGTCCACTGACAGGGAGTCAGAAGGGGACCTGGGGAGAAGGAGCAGCTTTTGATTTTTTGTTGTTTGTTTCGGGTTTGTTTTTGGGTGGAGCAGGTTGAGGCAGGTTTCCCTGTAGCCCCAGCTGGCCTGGAACTTACTAGGTAGACCAGGCTGTCCTCAAGCTCTCTCAGAGATCTACCTGCAAAGTCCTGGGATTAAAGGATGTTCCACTAGGCCAGGCTAAAAAGCAGGCTTTAAGAAAAAGAACTTTTTCCCGTTTGTCTTAGTTCCCCTAAGTCTCCCTCATTCCTCCTCTTAGAATGAATACCTGTGGAAGATGGGGGTGGTGACTTCTGTATGCCTACTGCCCAGAGGGAACAGTGTTCAGAAGGAGCCTCCACCTTGCTTCCAGCAAAGTTTTCCTAGTGGTTAGGACACTCAGGTGGGATGCCACAGCTTTCAGACCATACTGCCCGTGTTCTCCTTCTGGTGCTGACTCTTGCCATCCCTTGTGAGTACATCAGTCCCCACCTGACTGCAAGTGCCGCTTCGAAGGCCAGTTAGAGGAGGCCATCATGCTGCAGCCGCAGCAAGTCAGAGGAATGAGACTGATGGGCAGGGAGAGAGGAGAGAGCGGTTGAAAGATGGCTGGGACGCTGTCACTCAGATCTTCTGCCAGAGGAGATGGGAGGGTGTACAGCTGCCACTGAATCTGTGGTGACCACAGAAGACCCAGCAGAGGCCACAGTGGCTACAGAAGCAGGAGCAGAAACCTCAGAAACCAGCAGGGCCACTCAGCGGTCCCCTCTCCCCTTTCCTGTCCATCCCACACACTCCCGCCTTCTCTCTCCTCTCCCGGCCCTCTCTTCTCTCTTCTCCCTCTCCTCTCTTCTTTCCTCCCTGTCCACTTCCTCTCTACTCCCATTCCCCTTTCTCTTTTCTTCACCACTCTCCTCTCTTAAGTGCCTCCGCTTTCTTTTTGTAACAGGATACTGCCCTGTACCCCATGAAGGCCAAAACCAGTGAAGGTCCTCCTCCAGCTTCTTAAGTATTGGGTTACAGCTGTGTGTCATCACCTCAGGCTTACTTTCACTACTTAACCTTAGCCATTCACCTAGTCACTTCCTAGCTCATCATTCTGCTTGATTCCTTATGAAAATCTATCATACTTATTTATGAAGATTTTTAATGAAGTTTGAGACTTTCCTATGTATTTTGATCAAATTCAGACCCCTCCGCACTCTGCACCCCCAATCTCTACCCAACTTCATGTCCTGTGCTATTTTGAAAGTCTATGTAGTATGATTTGTGTTCTGAAATGTACTTCACGGCAGGTTCATCCCCTGGAGCCTAGTAAACCTGCACAGCATCACATCCTTAAAGAAAACCGACTTCTTCTCCCAGCACGTATCAGCTGACAGTACTTCCTCACTTAGGGTTGGTGCTTCTTACCTATCGCTGGTCCTATGCTGGAAGTTACTTTGGCTTGAGCTTAAGTAGGTCTTACACATAGAGTAATAACTGCTGTAAATTCATATGGAAGAGAGGCTGGTCTGTGCTAGATTTTGAGAACCGCATATGCTGACAGGTATCAAAATGAAATGTTCCCTTTCTCACCCATGGGCTCCTCCCAGGGTATAAGGAACTAACCTTCACTGAATACTCACTTTGCAGAACTATGGATTTTCTCAGTATGCCATGTGCTGTTCACAGTTAGGAACATGAGACTCAGGAATAACCAGGCAAAAAGAAGAGAAGAGAACTCTAAACAACTGACCTCTTGTCATCTTTTCCTGTCCTCCTTCCTCCTACTTTCCAGAGGTCACCTCCTCCTCATACCCTCAGGGACCCCAGTCTTTCCAGTGGGATAGGCATACCACCTGGCGGCTTCTGCTACCCTCCCCAGCAGGACCCAAGGCGTCTTCAAACTAACCCGGGTCCTCCTATGGGAGGTTAGGAGATGTGGCAGGTCTAGAAAGTACCACCCACCTCCTCAGCTGCTACTGTAATTCTCAAGGCTAAGCTACTAACAGATCTAGACGCTGTTCCTCTAAGCCAAGGTCCATTCGTCTGCAGCAAATGGAGATGGCCCTGTACAGCTGTTCAGATAGCTGCTCATTACAGTATCCAGCGCGTGGTTGTGATAAGGACACAGAACAGCAATAAATTCCCCTGAGGCTTAGTATAACATAAGCACAATGACACTGAAAATGCTCTGTAAGACAGAAAGACCTTGGAGCTGTAGCACTAGGGTTTAGTGCTGTAAGAACTAGGGTTTCATGCAGGTCAAATCATTAGCTAAACTCGCCAAAGATTCACCCCAGGAATAAGTACTGACGAGGTGCTACCGAAAGCATAGCCACAGACCTTGTCATTCCTTCTCCTTCCCCTTGACTCCAGCGGGTATAGCTTACTCTTCCTCAGGCCCTACTCTAGTTACTTCAAGCAAAATTTGTAAAAAAGCAATTCCACCTCACCCAACAGAAAGTATTCTAAATATTCACGGAGGAGACCTACTGTAGCTCACAGCCCCATCCATCTACACCATAGCTCCTTTTGCCTTAACGGACATATTTTTACTAAAGGAAACTCTCTCTTTCTATATATATGAGATTACACAAATGAGAAGGAAGGGGTCTTACAAAAAAACAAAATGCTGCAAAACACATTGTGGTTTATACATGAAATTAAAAATGAATTCAGACAAGGTTTATCCTACCCTTCTAGGAGGAAGTGAGGGCCCAAGCTAGCTAACAATTCAATTACATAAATATTTGTATTGCCTTTCCTGCTTTCAAAACTTCAAGCAGGTCTAGCTGTGGAGAAAGAAGGCCAAGAGACCGCAGCATTCTTGAGAACGGTGGCTCTTCTGCCAGGTGCTGTTGAGCTCTGCTTCCCTCCATCAACTCTGGAGGACTGAGGACCTGTTAGAACTGCTGCTTTGAGAATCCCTAAACCAATGTTCTGACGGAAGGGAACTCTCTTCCTTTCCCTGACCTCTGACCTGTTCTTGTACAAATCGCGCTGTCAGCCTCCTCTGGCCTCCTAGCACTGACCTCAGCGTCTTTTTCCTTCCCTCTGGTTTCACAGATTCCTGGAACCATGCTCTGTCTTTTCCCCTCCAAAGCTCTTATGTTTTTCTGTTCCACTTTTTCTACAATCTGGTTGAGTCCTTTCACTCTAGGTGTCTGCACAGGGTTGAACGTGGGTGGTGGTTTGATTTATATACATCTCAGTTACATCTCTTAATAGTAGTTAGTATTTATTAATAGTATTTCACCGGAGTTCCACAACACTTACCGGCTGTACTGGTCTTCGGTGTCCCCTGGGGCTGCTGCTCCTGCTTCTGCTCCCCTGAGGGTGTGGGAGCGGCTTTCCAGTACCCATTGTGGCCTGCGGCTCAGCTCAGCCTCAGCTTCAGGGAGGCCAGGCCTGGTCACTCTGGGCTCATCAGCCTCCTCCTGGGATGGTGGCTTGTGGCCAGCACCTCCTAGCCCAATCAGGGCGGGGCGCTGGGCAAGGCCACCTGGTGGTCCCTCCAGAAGGAGTCACCTCCTGCTCCCTCCTGCCAGCCAGCCTACCTGGAGGAGCGTGGGCGGGGCAGCTTCCCACAGCCCGACCTGGAGCCACACAGAGTCCCCAGGCAGCCAGAGCAGGAAGGAAAGTGGGCACAAGACCAGGTCCAGCCCCTTCCCGCAGCCTCGGGATGGAGCTGGAAGGCGCTCACAGCCGCTCACCGGGAGCCCCCCACCCACACTAGGCAGCGAGGGAAGCGGGATCCCGGGCTGCTGGAGAGGGAAACCCCAGCAGGGGCAAGTGCCCTCTGAGCCTGCGCACTCCTGAGACTCCAGCCTCTGAGGAACTCAGCTGGAAGGCTCAGGGAGGCATAGCAGGTACCTGACAACCCCACAGCATCCCCCTCAACACTCTCAAACTGACAAGGCCAGCAGGTCAAGGACATCTGGGCCTGGGCCACGCCCCCTGAAGGGGCGCACCCAGGATCAAGGGCAGAACTTCCCCTCTTTCCTTTCCTTTCTCCCCTTCCTGGCATTCTTTCAACACATGTGCACTTCAAAGTGATAGGAAAATGGGTATTTTCGGCTTCTCAAGAGCTTTTCCTTTTCCCAGCCCCCAACCCAAGCTACCCTACTTGACTCATTTCAACCAGCACATGCAGCAGTAAACTCAGCATCTATGCCTGATCTTCAACCTAGATTATTAGACATTTCCTAGGTGATATAACTTCCTTTCCAACTAGCTTTGTTCTTAGTCCTCAAGAGGATCGCGCTGGTGGAAGGCCATGTGCTCGACCGGTCAGAAATAACCTCTGCTGAATTTCTACATTCAGGATCCTTGAAAAGTAGGAATTTTGTTTCGACAGCAATTATTCAATCTATCCTGTAACCTCCAACTTCAACCTGAAGGCTGTATCATTAGGGGCTACATTAAACACAACCAAAGAAACCAAGTACAACAGATAATCATGTCATGGGAGCTGTGTGATTAACGGCATAATGACGAAAGGCACAACCAGGAGAGCACATGGGCCCCACACATAGCTAGTCAGCGTCTCTATGAAGTATTCTGAGCTGACATCGGTTGTAGGTACTGTGCCTTTAAGTGTCACAATATCAGATGTCTTTATACTAAGGCAGCCACAAATGAGAACAATGGCTTCTGCTGTGACACTACCTTGGCTCTGATTTCACCAGAGGACAGGGATTTATTTACTTATTTATTTTTTTCTGAACAAGGAGTCATCATTGTAAACTTAGTCCGCTGTTAGCTGACACCCAGTTAGTTACACGGTTCGTGGCTGCATTTAAGATAATGTTGAATGCTGAAACTCAATGATAGAGAATTTTAGGAAATACATTAGTCGACCATACAAAGACTTGAAAGTTGCTGAAGATGAAAAAACACGTACATGTATAATCCACACGCAATATGCTTTATAGAGTTCTGTGATTGGTCATTGTCCTTTTCCTGTGCCTGAGACTCACGAGACGGAATTCTACAACACACCGCCAGACTTTCTTTGCTTCCTCCATAACGTGCGATCCAACCCAAACCCAGCAGAGAATTCTGCTGACCCCATGTTCTAGCATTCATAACCCAGACCTTGTGTTACATCCCTGCTATCTGGTTAAGAACGCTTTTCCCACCTGCCTTCTCCCCCTTGTCTACCCATGGTCTGCTCTGTACCTGCTCACACTTCTCAGAGTTCTCCCAGAGACTGACAGGCTGCCTCACTGACCTGGGAAAAAAACCGAGATTTCCCAAGAGCCACTCAAGGGCCACCGCTTCTCTGTACTCCTCTGCCCCCAGTCCCCTTGTTTGTCTGTTATGCCAGACCAACTAGGGGATCCTTTCTTTCTACAAGCATACTCTCAGTCTGAATCTTCTGGGAGAGGGGGAGGGAAGGGGGAGGAGATCCCGCATTCATCTTTCCACTCCCTGTCCTCCCTGATGAGTAATTCCTGACACAAAGTGGTAAACTGTCTGCTTGTCCTGAAATGCTGCCTAGCTGCAAATAAACTCTGTGACAGATGTCTGAGAAAGATTAAACGGTATCATTTGGATTTTCTCGACATCCTGAGCAATTCCTATATTTTAGGTGGTAGAATTAGTCCGAAGGGTTGCAGGAGCAGTGTGACACTCAGATACTTTCATAGAATTCAACTGGAACTTGAACAGGGCTCTGTGGCCTAGGACGGCTGTGTGTGAGTCTCAACTGCAGGCAACAGGCAGGTCACATGCTTTATGATCCTGAGAAAGCCCCCCCAGAGTGATGGCAGGGACCATGCACCAAGCCCAAAGCAGGAGGTCTAGGTGAATCCCCTTTCTTCCTGTCTGGGCTCTGGGATGAAAAGTTTCCTTTTTGCTCCATATCTTCATACCCATTTCTACTCTCACTTTCACTTCTTTTAAATTTCTGTTTGTCTGTCTGCCTTGTTAACCAGAATATATTATATATGAAAAAAAAATATATGTATAAATTATATATTAAAACCGTAAAGCAACCTCTACAGATGACAAACACGCACGCACTAAAACTGCCTTTCACTGTGGCCACTTGGAGTTTAAGCTGGTTTTCACTCCAACTCCACCTACCCTACTGTACCAGAACATGGTGAGATCAGACCTTCAAGCACCTCTTGCCTGCTCCCAGAACTCTGTACACGCTGTTCTGTAGGATGAGGCGTACAGTCAGAGGACCCGACTAAACTGAACCTGAAGGCCCAGTGGAAGCAAAGTCCTGATGACTCTGGAGGACCCGACAAAGATCCAAACCTCTAGAGCGTCGTAATGGATGGCAAAGAGGGCTGGGCCCACAGCGGCAGGACAGTTAGAGAAAGGCAGGATGGGGCGCTCCCCTGTACAGAGGAGCCCTGCAGTCGGGTGGAGGGGCCACAGTCCCTTATTCTGATCAGTCTCACCTTGATCACTCAAAATTATTTTGCCACCGGCCAACAGGACACGATCTGAGGGTGCCTCCCAGGTGACTGCCACGGTCCGGGATGGACACTCAGCTTTCCGAGTCCAGTGTGTCGCCGCCGTCCGTACGTCCCACTGACTTTGTCCTTCCTCCCACCCCCATCCCGAAACCCCATCCACGAGAAGCACCGCCTCCACCGGGCATGGATTATTCCATCTGAAAGAGACCCATTCGTTCCCAAGCTCTCTGGGGTCACAGCGTGTTCGGGGGAGCACAGAAGCCCCAAGGACAACACCTAGAGGCAGTTAGCGTGGTAGAAAAGGAGACAATCGCCTTCTGTAGGTGGGAGCGGGGCGCTCAAGACAGCTCCTCACCCAGATGTCATTCCTCTAGTCCTACCTCCCTGTACCGAGCACAGATGGCACTAGGGCTCCAAAGGTCGATTCAACTGGGGGGGGCTGGGGGGGGACACTTTCAAAGCCAAGCAGGAGGCAGATCACAGCGAGAGCGTATCTGGACAGACATGATCTGACCGTTTTGGGAAACCAACCTGAGGCTACCAACAGCAGACACAGTCAAGCACCTGGACTCTCGCTGAAGATGCCCAATGGCCTTGGAAAGTGAGGGACCTCAGGAGCGTTTATCCCTGTCATCTCTGCCTTGTCCACCAAAGGAAAACGAATGCGTGTCACCTCAGGAGCCAGGGGTACCTGCTTTCCACCTCCTGCCACCTCCACGTGGCAGGGAAGGCTTCTGGGAGGCGGGAACTGCCCATCCGCCCTGCTCATCACCCGAGGTCCGCAACACTTACCCGCTGTGCTGGTCTTCGGTGTCCCCTGGGGCTGCTGCTCCTGCTTCTTGTCCCCTGAGGGTGCGGGGGCGGCTTTCCAGTACCCCTTGTGGCCTGGGCCTCAGCTCAGCCTCAGCTTCAGGGGGCCCGGGCCTGGCCACTCTGGGCTCATCAGCCTCCTCCTGGGATGGTGGCTTGTGGCCAGCATCTCCTAGCCACGTCAGGGCGTTGCCCTGGTCGAGCCCACCTGGCGGTCCCTCCAGAAGGAGCCGCCACCTGCTCCCTCCTGCCTGCCGACCTGGAGGAGCGTGGGCGGAGCCAGCTTCCCACAGCCCTACCTGGAGCCGCACAGAGTCGCCAGGCAGCCAGCACAGGAAGGAAAGTGGGCACAAGACCAGGTCCAGCCCCTTCCCGCAGCCTCGGGATGGAGCTGGAAGGCGCTCACAGCCGCTCACCGGGAGCCCCCCACCCACACTAGGCAGCGAGGGAAACGGGATCCCGGGCTGCTGGAGAGGGAAACCCCAGCAGGGGCAAGTGCCCTCTGAGCCTGCGCACTCCTGAGCCTCCAGCCTCTGAGGAACTCAGCTGGAAGGCTCAGGGAGGCATAGCAGGTACCTGACCATCCCACAGCATCCCCCTCAACACACTCAAACTGTCAAGGCCAGCAGGTCAAGGACGTCTGGGTCTGGACCACACCCCCTGAAGGGGGCGCACCCAGGATCAAGGGCAGAACTTCCCCTCTTTCCTTGCCTTCCTCCCCTTCCTGGCATTCTTTCAACACAAGTGCTCTTCAAAGTTATAGGAAAATGGGTATTTATATATTTATATATCTTCATTAACTTTGACTCTCAGTGTCATACATGAAGTGGGCATACAGTGACCAAGTGGCCAATCTCTGATCTTCAACTGGTAATTGATGGATGAGAAGCTTCTTGACCTCTGGAACCAAACCATTGGAAAAGGCCTCTCTATCAGGGGCAGGACATAAGTTCAGCTTATTATTTCAGGAGGAGGGAAAAGGCTGGATGCCTCCTCCGTATAGGAAAATTTTTGTTTGAGGGCAGCAAGGAAACAATCAGCATAGCTCATATTTATGACAAAGTCTGTAAATATTTTTTGGATGCGTTCCTGCTTGTCCTCCTCCTCTAATAGGGACAACACTCTTTTTACAACCATTTCTGCCACATTAATTATAGTTGTCTTAACAGTTTGACTTTTCATATGTTATATATGTTACTTGCACAAGAAGCTCCAAGGATGTATGCTATCATCAACACACACAACACACACAACCACAACACACATAAAACACAAAACACAACACATACAACACTCACACAACACACAAGAAACACAACAGACAAGAAAATACACACACACACAAAACACACAACACAGAACACACAACACAGAAACACACAATGCAACAAAACAAACACAACATACAACACACAAACAACACACACAACACACACAAACAACACACAAACACAACACAAAGACAACACACAAAGCATACACAACATATCACACACAAACACCACACACAACAGAACATACAGGAAGCACAACAGAACACACACAACACACAAAACACACACTCAACACACACAAAACAAACAAATCACACAACACATACAAAACATAATACAGAACACAACACACCCGCAACACACAACTTGCACAAGACTCAACACACAATCACAACTCACACACCAACACAACACAACCAAAACACACATCACACACTACACAACCCCATCTCACAACGCACACAACCACACCCAACACACAACACACAAAAAACACAAAACACAACACACCCACAAAACATACACAAAATATCACACACAACACACACAACACACAACAACATACAACACACAAACACACGCAACACACACAGCACACAACTCACACACACAACACACACAAAATATCACACACAAACACACGCAACACACAAAACAGAACACACACAACACACTCAACACACAAACAACAAATACAACACACAACGGACACAAAACACAACAAACAAACACAACTCAACACAAAATGCAACACAACACAGACACAACACACACAGCACAAACACAACACATACAAAACACAACACACAACACACAAATACAACACACAACACAACACACAGAAGGTACAACACAGCACAGACACAACATACAACATACACAACACACAACACAATCAAAACACACACAACACAACACACACAACACACAAACATAACACACAACACAACAAAGCACCCACAGCACACACAAAACACACACAGCACAACACACACACAATGCACTACTCAAACACAGAACACAAACAAAGCACACACAACACAAACAACACAACCACAACACTACCCACAACACACACACAGCACACATACAACACAGAACACACAACACACAGAACACACAAAACACTCTGACAACACACAACACACACCAACACAACACACAACACAAAAACAGAACACACAAACAAAAAACACACAAAATACACAACACACAATTCACACAACACACAAAACACACAATGCACACAACACAACCACAACACACAACACACACAACCACACCCAACACACAACACAAACAACACACAACACACTCAACACACAAACAACAAACACAACACACACACAGCATACACAAAACAGAACACACAAACACAACTCATACACACAAAACACAACACAACACATGCAGAGCACACACAACACAAATACAACACACACAACTCACAACACGCACAAAACACACACTCAACACACACTGAACAAACAAATCACACAACACACACAAAACACAACACAACAAAACCACAACACACAGCGTACAAACACACAACACACAATCACAACTCACACACCAAAACAACATAACAAAAACACACAATACACACAAAACAAACACAACACAACCACAATGCACAACACAACACACACAAAACACACAAACACAACCAACACACAACATAAAAACACAACACACACAAATCACACACAAAAGAAACACAAAATATCACACACAACATTCAACACCCAACACATCACACACAACACGCAACACACAACACACACAAATCACACACAATGCAGAACACACAACACACACCAATACAACACACACAACACAAAAACAGCACACACAACACATAAAACACAAAATACACACATAACACACAACACAAACACAGCAAACACACAACACACAAAAAACACATAAAACACTCAGACAACACACACAACATTCACACAACACACATACACACCAAATTATGGCCGTATAAAAGAAATTTTCTGACATCATGAACATTATGAAATCAAAATGGAGCATAAACAAGAAAAAAGAAACACTGTGACATCATGAAGATTATGACATCACAATGGAGCATTATGACATTTGGAAAGACTATAAAAGAAACATTGTGACATCATGAAGACTATGAGATCACAATGGAGCATTATGAAACTTGGAAACAATATAAAAGAAACATTATGACATCATGAACATTATGACACCACAATGGAGCATGTTGACATCTTGGAAATACTATAAAAGAAACATTGTGACATCATGAACATTATGATATCACAGTGGAGCATTATGACATTTGTAAACACTATAAAACAAACATTGTGACCTCATGAATATATGACATCACAATGGAGCATAATAATATTTGGAAACACAATAAAAGAAACATTGTGACATCATTAACATTATGATATCACAATGGATCTTGTTGACATCTAGGAAACACTATAAAAGTAACGTTGTGACATCATGAAGATTATGACATCACAATGGAGCATTTTGACATCTAAGAAACACTATAAAAGAAACATTGTGACATCATGAACATCATGACATCACACTGGAGCATTATGACATTTGGAAACACTATAAAACAAACATTATGACCTCATGAATTTATCACATCACAATGGAGCATTATAACATTTGGAAACACTATAAAATAAACATTGTGAAATCATGAACATTGTGACATCACAATGGAGCATTTTGACATCTAGGAAACACTATAAAAGTAACACTTGAACCACTGCTTTTGTTCCTGTTCCTGTGCTCCCTACTGGGTCCACTGAGGGCTCCACGGCCGTTTGTACATTTCCTATCACCAATATGGTAAGAAAAGGGTAAGATAAAGGGAGACTGAAAAGCAGTCTTGGTTTTACAGCCTTGGTTTACATTTTCCTGGAGTCCTTGTGCTTGGCTGTTGGGGACGGGGGTGCTGCCCGCTCAGCATCCCAGATCTCGGTTCGCAGGGCCTCTACCTAAGGTACCTGAGGGAGACTATGAAAATGACAAGACGAAGGCTATCTCACAGGAGCTCATAGAACTCCTCCATCTACACAGTCATTTGAACTGCCATCTCAGTGGAACCTATTACCATATAAGGGACCAGAAACACCCACCAACGAGCCCAGTTCCTAGAAAATAGTCAAAAGCAGGACGCCCAGAACTCACAGACGGGAAAATGCATGGTAAACTCACTGCCCAAGCTTTCCGGACTGAAGATGTCCAATGGCCTTGGAAAGTGAGGGACCTCAGAAGCGTTTATCCCTGTCATCTCTGCCTTGTCCACCAAAGGAAAACGAATGCGTGTCACCTCAGGAGCCAGGGGTACCTGCTTTCCACCTCCTGCCACCTCCACGTGGCAGGGAAGGCTTCTGGGAGGCGGGAACTGCCCATCCGCCCTGCTCATCACCCGAGGTCCGCAACACTTACCCGCTGTGCTGGTCTTCGGTGTCCCCTGGGGCTGCTGCTCCTGCTTCTTGTCCCCTGAGGGTGCGGGGGCGGCTTTCCAGTACCCCTTGTGGCCTGGGCCTCAGCTCAGCCTCAGCTTCAGGGGGGCCGGGCCTGGCCACTCTGGGCTCATCAGCCTCCTCCTGGGATGGTGGCTTGTGGCCAGCACCTCCTAGCCCCGTCAGGGCGGGGCACGGGGCGAGGCCACCTGGCTGTCCCTCCAGAAGGAGCCACAGCCTGCTCCCTCCTGCTGGCCGGCAGACCTGGAGGAGCGTGGGCGGAGCCAGCTTCCCACAGCCCGACCTGGAGCCACACAGAGTCGCCAGGCAGCCAGAGCAGGAAGGAAAGTGGGCACAAGACCAGGTCCAGCCCCTTCCCGCAGCCTCGGGATGGAGCTGGAAGGCGCTCACAGCCGCTCACCGGGAGCCCCCCACCCACACTAGGCAGCGAGGGAAGCGGGATCCCGGGCTGCTGGAGAGGGAAACCCCAGCAGGGGCAAGTGCCCTCTGAGCCTGCGCACTCCTGAGCCTCCAGCCTCTGAGGAACTCAGCTGGAAGGCTCAGGGAGGCATAGCAGATACCTGACAGCCCCTCACCATCCCGCTCAACACTCTCAAAATGTCAAGGCCAGCAGGTCAAGTACTAGGAAAAATTTCTTGATAACAGGTCTCACTGCATAGCCCCGACTAACTGAGCTCTCTGTGTAGCACAGGCTGGCATCAAATTCTCCTGCCCCAGTCTCTCAGAGCTGTGATTATACACATATAGCACCACATTGTGTAGTACACTTTTTAAACACTCTTCTGGTCCATAAACTTAGGATTCATTTCCGTTTATTTGTGTTAAATTTCTTTCATAAATGATTCACACTTGTTAGTGTGCAAATGTTTCACTTCATTGGATACATTTATTCCTAGTACTTATTTCACTGTTTTTGATCCTTTTATGAATAGGAATTTATCATTTGTTTCTCCAATAGTTTTCTATTAGTATATAGAAGTACAATTTTTTTATGTTGATTTTGTTTCCTGTAAATTAGTTGTGGTTAGCAGTTCTAACATGTAGGGCCTGTTGGCACAGGCCTGCAGTCCCAGCTACCTCAGAGGCTGAGGCAGGAGGATCATAGGTTGAAGGCCAGCCTAGGCTACAAAGTCATTGTAAGACTGGCCTGAGTAACTTAGTGAGCCCCTATGTATGTGTGTATGTATGTATGTATGTATGCATGAATGCATGTATATAAAAATAAATAAATAAGATAGATAGATGATAGATAGATAGATAGACAGATAGGTGATAGAGATTTGTAAAAGGTCTGGAACTGTAGTTCAGGATAGAGTTTGCCTAGCATATGTGAGGCTCTTATTTGATTCTCAGCCCCATGCAAAAGAAATCATCTCCAAAATTTTGTGGTGGCATCTTTAGTACCTTCTGTATAGATGATGCCATCTGCAAACATATATCACTTTACTTTTACTTTTTGATTATGAGGACTTTTATTGAGTTGTTCTTGCATCATTGCTCTTATGGGATGTCCAGTATTGCATTGTACAGAAACAACAAAATTGGTTATCCTGCCTTCTTCCTGATCTTGGAGGAAATATATTCAGCATCCTACCTGTTATATTTGAATTTCTTTAGATTGCAATAGAGGCCTTCTATATGCAATGTAATAAGAATTTTTTCATGGAACATAGCTGGAATTTTGAAAATGCTTTTCTGCACCTATTAAAATAGTAATAGGATTTTGTAGATGTGTATGTGCCTGTGACTGTGTGTGGTCTATGTGTTCATGCAGGTATGTGTGCATGTGTGTGTGGAGGTCAAAGGTCAATGTCAGGTGTCCTCCTCGACCACTCTCCACCTTATTTTCTGAGACAGGATTTCTCATTGAATTGAAAGAACGTTGATTTATCTAGGCTGGACAGCTAGTGAGACTCACCTGTCTTTTCTTCCTTAAGCACTGGGGTTACAGATTGGTGCTACCACGACCTGCTTTCTTGTGGGTGATGGAGAGTGTACCCCAGGTCCTCATGCTTTTGTGTTAGGTACTTTACCAATTGAATTATATGCCGGTCATCAAAATTACGATATGATTTTTATTCTTCAGTTAGTCAAGGAAGTATACCAAATTTATTGATTTATTTATGTATATTTATATATCTTGGAATCCCAGCAATAAGTTTCAGTTGATGGTGGTGTATGATAACCGTAATGCATAATTGAATCTGGTATCTGTACCTGGTGTAAGATTTTGGTATTTATGCTCACCAAAGCGATTGGCCCATAGTTTTCTTTTATTGTGGAGACATTGTCTGATTTGTATTAGGGTGATACTTCCTCATAGAATTAGTTTGGAAGTTCTCCCTTCACTTCAACTTTCTCCGTTTCAATCTTTTGGAAAAATTAGCATTCTTTAATTTTTTTCTCCTTTTTAATCGAAGTCATATATTTTGATCATATTTGGACTCCGTCTCCATCCACAACCTTCTTACAGTAACCCTCACCACCCACTGCTGGGTCCATATATTCTGTTACATACAGTAAGGCCTATCAAGTCAAGTTTGCATCCCCAGATGTCCTCCAGGGTGCGTCTATCCAGGGAGGCCCGGTTAATCCATATATATATATCACATCCTTAAAGAAAGTCAACCCTCCCTCTCCCAGAAGTGATTGGTTACCAATATTCCTCAGCTAAGGTTGGGGCTTCTTACCCACTTCCCCACGTCTATGCTGGGATTTTGTCTGACTTAAGCTTCTGTGGGACTTGTTCCTGCTGCTACCATTACTGATAGTTCACACGACTAACTTCCAGTTCTCTGGAAAACCCTGTTTCCCTGTGTGTATAAGCCACATGTGCAGGTACTCACAGAGGCCAGGAGAGGACATTTTATCTCCTGTAAGTGAAGTCATAGGCAGTTATGAGCTGCCTGATTTGAGTGCTGGGAGCCAAATTCTGCCTGTCTGGATGATCAGTAAGTGCTCACAACCTCTGAGCCATCTCTCCTGTCTGTTTTCTTAATGTAAGCCTTTTACTGTAAACTCTTCTCTCAAGATCACCTTTGTTCATTTCAATCCATTAAAACATTTCCCTTTTGATTTCTTCTGTTACTCAGTGGTGGTTCAGGAATGTGTTTATTTTGGTTTTCTCTCCTTTTTCTTAGTGCTTTCTACTTTCACACTATGGTGGGTTTTGGTGAAGTTTTTAAAATATATATTTTTTTAATTTTATGTGTGTGAATGTTTGCCTGCATGTGTGTATGTGCACCACATGAGTTACTGTTACTTAAGGAAGCCATGAGGAGTTGGATCCCTTGGAACAGGAGTTACAGACAGTTGTGAACCACTGTGTGGGTGCTGGGAACCAAATTTGGATCCTCTTCAAGAAAACAAAGTGCTCTTAACTGCTGAGCCATCTCTCCAGCCCCGCCCTGGTGGCTTTAAAGATACTAGCATGCCAGGTATAGTGGGACAGAACTTTAATACCAGCATTCAGATGCAGGTGGATATTTGTAAGTTCAAGGTTGGCCTGGTCTAGATAGCAAGTTCCAGGTCAGCCACCAGACAGTGACACCCTGTCTCA
Organism: Eospalax fontanierii; assembly: GCA_035773235.1. Taxonomy (NCBI): domain Eukaryota; kingdom Metazoa; phylum Chordata; class Mammalia; order Rodentia; family Spalacidae; genus Eospalax; species Eospalax fontanierii. Next base: position 82,302,439 of record CM069532.1, on the reverse strand, counting down.
AAGGGGTGGGGAAAGCAGATATTTAGTATATTTGACATGATTTACACATCGATGACTTTGTTGAGAATTGCTTTGAGATCTATTCTGTGGTCTGTCCTAGATAATGTCCCATGTGCCCCAGAAAAGAACAAGAACTCTGCTGCTGCTGGGTCAAACTCCCTGTGTGTGTCTATTAGGTTAGTGTGGTGTTATTCGATCCACTGTTTCTGTATTTTATTTTCTGTCTAAATAACTATCCATTGTTCCATCTGGAGTACTACAGTTCCTATCCTCACTGTGTTGCTGCTGTGTTAGTATTTATTTTATAAATTTAGATGATCTTGTTTTGAGTACATAAATACTTATAACTGCTGCTCTTCTTGCTGGGCTGACTGCTGTGTCCTCATTTTGCAGTTTTTGACTTAAAATCTGTTTTATATAATGTAAGTATAGGCATTCCTTCTTATTTCTGGAAAGCATTTACATTGAATATCCTTTTCTATCACCACAGTTTCAAATGCATGTATCCTTAAAGCTAAAGTACATTTCTTAAAGGCAGCATTTCACTGTGTGTTTGGTTTACCCATTCAGCTACCCTAATTATGTCTTTGTATAAAAATTAATCCCTTTACAGAATGATTCTTTATAAAAATGGACTTAATATTGTCATTTTGACAATTTTTTATTCCTTTGTAGTTCCTTTGTTTGTTATTCTTTCTTTCTTTGTGGTTGATTGTGTCATGTCCTCAGTCCTTGTTTTGACTCCTCTCTCTTTTCTTTGGGGTTATCTCCTACAGGTTTTTCCTTTAGATCTCACAGCCTGAAGAAATAACGCCACATCTGCCGCCCTCTGTTTTGTGTCTCATAGCTCCTGATTTATGGTTGGCCCTGCTCTGTACCTAGCTTCTCCACACTTCTTGTCACATAGGCTGTCCAACCAAGTCATGCTGTATCGAACTTCCCATCCCCTCCTTCAAAGGACGTAAAGTCAGAGTTTTCCTTCATATAAGGGATTTCTCTGAAGACTCTCTTCCAGGCTTCGCTTGCCCCATTATCCTTTCCATGATGGTTATCCCTCTTTCTTACATTAACCCATTGCTCTTGAGGAAACTCCTCTCCGGGATTTAAAGGGACAATCCTCTTTCCCTTTAAGGCTCTGTTCATGTTGTCTTTGATGTGATCTATTATCCTTTTTTTAATGTTCTCCTACCTCAAAACTTGATCATGATTCCCATGGTCCTGCTGCCGTCTCTCCTAATAAAGCTTATTATACAAGGATGATTTTTGTTACAGCTTCTTTCTCAAACTAACCCATTCACCCCTTTGCCTTTGTATAGCAGTTACCATAAGGGTGACATAAAGTATCTCAGTTTTCCCATTCTAGTTTGTTGGAACAATTTAACTTCAAATCCACAAAAATCTTTATATTTAATATCTTCTTCCAGATTTTAAATTACTAATGTAACAGTCTACATATCTTATGTTTTATATGAGATATAAATCATTATAATTATGATTGTTTTAATATGAATATCTTTCACATTAGACTTAAACATGATTCATGCTCCTAGAGAATTCTAATTTTAAGTCTATATAGATATTTTTATACATCCATGCATTTTTACAGTATTAAATAACATTTCTTCATTTTAGCTTGAAGACTCTGTTCATTGTTACTCGCAAGGCGTGTTTGGTTGTGCCCGACCCTGCTTCTGTCTGTCTGGGAAGTTTTCCCTCTCCTTCACTTCCTAAGAACACGCTTTCCCACATAGTATTCCTGATAGGCAGTTTTCTCTTCCAATTAAGAAAGCTATCGTTTCCTTTTGGTTTTTCATACCATCTAAGCACTATTTAGCTCCTGCCATTCTCCCTGTAATAATCCCCTCACACCCTCCCCAATTAAAATGTTTTCCCTTTTCCCCATCTCCTCCTTAATAACGTCTGTCCCCCACGATCCCCTTCTCAAGCCACTTCTTCCACTTCGTGCCATGGTTCCTTTCCATTTTCCTGGCTCCTATGGTTACATCATGATAGATATGAATTTGGAGTGGAGATCTTCAAATGAACAAGAACATATGCCACTTGTTTTTCTGAGTCTCTGTAATTTCACTTAGTGTAACAGTTCCTACATTTACCTGAAGATTTCATGTTACATTTTTCTTTACCTCTAAGTAGAACTCCATTGTGTATGTACATGCATGACATTTCATTATCCATTCATCAACTGAGGGACATATAGGCTGTTTTCTTTTCTTAGCTATTGTGAAAAGAACAGCAACAAACATGGTTGTGCAAGTATTCCTGTAATAGGATAAGTCTGTTGTGTATATGCCAAGTTGTGGTATATCTGGATCATAGGATTCACTTTTAGTTTTTTAAAAGGTCTCCATACTGATTTCCATAGTGCTTGCATCATCGATCTGCAATCTCATCCATAGTGGATGACAGTTCCCCTTTCCCCACATCCAGCATTGGTGTCATTTGTTGTCTTGGTCTTAGCCATTCTGACTGGAGGTAGAGGAAACCTTAAAGTGGTTTAGATCTTCATTTTCCTAATTACTAAGGCTGCTGAACTTTTAAGGTATGTCTTAGCCACCACTATTTCTGATTTTTGAGAGCTCTCTGTTCAGATACAAAGCCCATTTTTTAATTGGGTCATTTGCTTTCTTGCTTGTTTTATGACTTATTTGTATATACAAAATATATAAAATATTAATCCTCTGTTGGATATATATCTGGTGAAGATTTTCTCACACTCTATAGGCTTCCTCTTCAGCAATCAGGTTTTCCTTTGCTGTACATAACTTTTTAGTTTAATGAGGTGCCAATTGTCAACTGTTGACCTTAATGCCTAAGTAAATTTGTCTGATTTAGAAAGTCCTTTACTTCACCTATATCTTATATGGTATTGCCTATGTATTCTAACAGTTTCATCATTCCATACTTCATATTGAGGTCTTTGATCTGATTGCAGTTGACTTTTCTGCAAGGTGACAGATATGGGTCTAAATTTATTCTTCTACACTTGGAAATCCAATTTTGCCAGCACTATTTGTTGAAGATGCTGACTTTCTGCCAGTGTGTGCTCTTGGCACCTTTTCAAATATCAGGTGGCTGTAACTGTGTGCACTCCCGTTTGGGTTTCTATTTTCTTAAATTGATCTACAAGTCTGTGTTGTGTCGATACTATGATGTTTTTATAACTATGGCTCTTCTGGTATGGTAATCCTCTGGCATTGCTCTTTGTGTCCAATATTGTTCTGGCTGTCTAGGGTCTTTTGTGTTTCTTTGGGAATTTTAGAATGTATTTTTCTATTTCTGTGAATAATGTCATGGGAATTTTGATTGGAATTGAAATGAATCTGTAAGTTTCTTTTGATTGGATAATCATTTTCACTATATTGATTCTACAAATCCATGAGTACAGGAGGTCTTTTCATCTCCTTGTTTTCAAAAATTTAAAGTTTTCATTGAATACGTCTTTACTGTCTTTGGTTAGGTTTATCCCTAGCCATTTTTTAAAGTGTTTCCCTCAGTTCTTTCTCTGATTGCTTGTTTTTTGTATATATATATAAAGGTCATTGAATTTTGTAGACTGATTTTGTAACCTGCCACATTGCGGAAAGTGTTGACCATTTCTAGAAGTTCTCCGTTATATTTTTTAGGATCTCTTGTATATAATATCATATCTTCTGTAAATAAGGACAATTTGGCTTATTTTCCAATTAGTACCCCTTTGATTTCCTTCTCTTGTCTTATTGCTCTAACTAGAGTTTCAAGCACTGTATTAAAAAGGAGAGAGGATAAAGTACAATCTTAATTCAAAGTCTTACTAAAAAATACACCTTCAGTAAATATGTGAGTTCACATGTATCACTGATAGCTATACAATAAAAATCACAGTGTCAGGCAGGAGAAACCTCCCCTTGAGTTGTTGGTCAGGGTAGCTGAAGAGGCTCCCAAAATGATACATTTGCCACAATCCCTGATTACCTCCCAGAACTTAAAGGTTGAGACCCTATTGCTGAGGACAGGCCACACTTGAGACACAGGACCTAGAGAAATAGAGCTGGAACTGATGTGGAATTCTCCTCCCTGAAGACTAACTCTCATGGTATCAGATGATATTATATAAGCTGCCACAGGAGAAAAGCAATCAACTGTACTGCCCAGTTGTAAAGTCTAATAAACAACAATGACTGGTCCAACAAACTGTTGCTACTGGTACAGTAGCATGTTTATCTTGTGGATAATCAACAGCCACCTAATTGGAAGTAAGGGCCGGCTCAATGGGAGGGAACTCATGTGTGGTACTATAAAGATGGCCAAATACACATGAATGGAGAGGTCATGGGTCCTAGATTAGAACCTACTTTTGCCACATTGTATGCCAATGTAATTTCTTACTTTATTCTAAATTTGCATCCTCAGATTTAAAGACAAATGCACCTTTCACCCCTCATCACAGAAGCTTCTTTTTGCAACAGATGCCGATTATCACAGAGTTTCATAACCGGTCAAATGTAGAGACTAAGTGTCTGTGAGATGGATGCTTAACCCTAAGTGACACATTTTCAGTGCAACCTTTACAATAGGATGAATGCATCTCTCAGTTCTCACCAAAGAAGTTTCCTAATTCAGTAGATAGTGATTAGCACAAAAACCCTCAATTGACTGATGTGCATAGAACAAGAGGCCCCAGAATATTGATCCCTGAATAGGACACCTTTTTCAAACCTGTGCCTCTCAAGACTCAGGTATCACTATAGAAAAGGGCATAGAAAGATTGTAAGAGCCAGTGGGGATAGATGACCACAAGGAAACAGTCTTTCAGACAGTCGGTTATTTACTCATATGAACTCACATCAATGGTATCAGCACGCACAATTTATATGTAAGCTAAAGCGAGACAAAATCTCAGCATAGACATAGGGAAATGAGAAAGAAATCCCAACCCCAACCCAACCTAAGGCACTTTTGGCAACTGATGGCTACTGGAAGGGGGAAAAGGCAGTATCTTACAGGGGTGGGACTGTTGGTTTGCCCAATGGAAGGACCCACACTAAAGGGCATTTAGAAACACAAATCATATTCTATAGGTCATATTACTATATATATGTAATAAAGCACATTAAATTGGGTAGGGGGCACTCGGGAAGGTGAGGATTGGGAGAGGATCTAAATACCATCAAACTATATTCTATGGAAATCGTAAATAATCAATTACAATTTATTCTTACCTTTATTTTGTATAAGAGGGCAATTTTCCACGGTTCCCATGTGAAGGTCAGAGCACAGCAACAGGAGTTAGTTTTTCTTTCCACCATTTGGGCTGTAAGGATAGAACTCAGGTTGCAGGCTTGGTGGCAAGAATCTCTACCGACTGAGTCATCTCACCAGACTTCTTCCAGTGGTTGAACATATGATACCATTAAGTCCAGGTCTATAAGTTTTTGTCTGAAAAGTTGATGATTGTCTTATGAGGACTACACAGTATATCATGAGTCATTTTCCGCTTAACGCTTTCAAAATTTTCTGTTTGAATTTTGACAATTTAGAATCTCATCGGGTCTTTTTTCAGCTTATATTTGAGACACAGGTATCTGTTCTGTCCCTTAGGCTGTCTTTACTATCGTCACTGTTTCAATCGTATATCTTTTGCTTCCTGACACTAGATATTTTCAAACGGCCTGTCAGTCTACCAGTTCTTCTGCTTGAGTCTGTTGCTTAATGTCTCTGCTGATTGATTCTGTGTATTCAGTCATCACATTCCTCACTTCTATGATATCTGTTCTTTTTTCGGTGGTTTCTGTTTTTACCTTGGACTTGTCTTTCTCAGTCTCATTTTGTTGCCTGTTTTCCTGAAGTTCCCTGGATTGCCTTAAGATGGTTATTCTCAACATTTGTCCATCTGTTCAGACATCTTTGTTTCTTTTTGAAAATATATTTTATTTATTATTTTTATTTTATGTGTTGAATCTCCTGGAAGTGGAGTTAAGGATGGTTCTTAGCCACCATGTTGGGTGCTGAGAATCAAACCTGGGTCCTCTGCAAGAGCAATCAGTGCTCTGTAAAGGCTAGGCTATCTCTCTAGCTCATATCTTCATTTCTTTAAGGTCAATTGTTTGCAGCCTTTTTCATTTTTCTTGCATGGTACCATGTTTCCTGATTATTGGTGATCTTTATACAATTGGATTAATATCATTGCATATGAGGAAGCAGTCGTTTGTCCTAACCTTTAAAGACTGATATTGACAGGGGGAAGAAAACCTTCAGTCATCTGCCTTGCCTTAAATTCTAGATGGCCAGCTAGTGTTCTCTTCAGGAATGCAGGGTTTGCTGTCAGGATTTCTACATGAACAGCCTTTGCTTTTGCTGAGAGATTGGGAAGCGCTGCCAGCTGAAGCCTGCAGCTGGTAGGGGAACTGGCTAGACTCTGGTCAGGTGAGACTGCTGAATGGATTTCCTGGTCAGGCAAGGACACCAGCTGGGCTCTGTGATCAGGCAGGGCCACTGACTGGCTCCTGACTTGCCTCTGTCTGAAAAGAGTCACAGGCTATGCTTTCTGGTCAAAGGGTGTAACCATTTATACTGTGTATTCAGGTTGGACTTGACACTTATTTTTGAATAAGTAGGTCCTCATCTGTGCTACCTGACAAGTCAATGCTATTGGCTGATTTCCCCATTCAGGTGGAGGAAAAGGCTGGGTTCTGTAGGCTATGTGCTAAGTTCTCTGATTGATTATACTTTATAGGAAAGCTAGGTCTGTGCAGAATTTGCTCCTTTTTACACAGCCAGTCAGAATTAATATTGGGCTTCTAAGTGGAAAACATGTGCAAATTGTACCCTGCAGGTGGGCAAGGATGCAAAGTTGTAATCTGCTATTGGCTGGACTGTGGCCCACTTGGGTTGTGAGCAGTGCTATAAAGTCAGGCAGAGTATGAGTTGAGTTTTGAGCTCAGAAAGGTCTGGAAGCCGGGCTCCATGGCCAGGCAGAGTTACTGGACGACAGGTGGACTGGACCACAAGTGAGTCGCACACTTGGGAAAGTTTCTGGTTTATTTCCTTTCTCTGGCAGAATCGTATTCTGGCCTCTATGACTGAGTAGGGCCCTTACTGGGAATTTGGGAGTGTTAGAGAGTGTACTCTCGTCTGAGGGCAAGTGCTGGCTTTGTTTTCTACTCATGCAAAGTTATAGATTGAGCGTATTGGTCAGGCACATCAGTTGTTGGGTTTCCAAGAAAATGAAACTATGTATGGTGTTCGGGGGCCAAACAGTTCAGCTCCATAGGTAAGTGATTCCACTGTCCAGACTCTTTGGATGGAAGACATTAGTGTCATCACGGATGAAGTGCTTCTCCTGAGGTCTGTGTAGTAACTGTAAGATATGTCTTTTTTTCATTCTTGGCTGACTTAGGTGGCATAGCCCTGAACATTCTCCCCAGTGTCCAAGTCCAGTAAAACAAAAGCTAACTCCAATGCAACACAGAATGTGGAGGATCCCGACATCTGCCTCCGGCTCTCATTTACCCCTGGAGGCAGTGTGGGCTCAGGGAAACCGCGTGGTGGGTGCAAAGTTGGACAGAGCAGTCTGAGAGGGGCCAGCACAGGGACATGCTGCTGCTCCTCGGGGGCTGTGTGTTCAAGGAGGACTTCAGCCCCACCCTCGAGGTCTGGAGTTTTCACAAAGCATTCTAACCCATTGATGGTTGCGAGTTGAGCTTACCATAAAGTCACTAAAGTTATGGACCAGTCATCTATTCTGCCTCCTTTCTGAGGTCACATGCACTGGTATCCATTTTCTTTTGTTTTAACTCTCAGTTTGACACAATCAAGGATCACCTGGGAAGAGAATCTCAATAAGAGACTGTCTAGACCAGATGGCCTGTGGGCCGGTCAGTAAGGGACTGTCTTGATTATGCTAATTTCGGTGAGAAGACTCACCCACTGTGGAACCATTCCCTAGGCAGGGGACCCTGCATTGTATGAGGGTGAAGACTGCAAGCTGCACATAAGCATGCATGCATAAATTCACTGTTCTCTGCTCTGAACTGCAGGTGTAGCTGCTGCAAGCTCCTGACAACCTGACTTGCATTTTCCAGAGTATTTCATCACAGAAACATAAATGAAGCTAAGACAGCAACCATTTCCAAGTTCACTCTGTTCGATAGGGATGGGTCCCTTGACCTTTACTGATAAGGATTCATAAATGAATATTTGGTTGTTCAGATTTACATGTTATTTTAAAGTATTTTAAATTTTGTGCCTTAGAGAAAAGATCAAGTTAAATTATCCCTAAGATAACTCATTCTTTAGTGCATGAGGCATATTACGGAACTCCAGAGAGATACAAGAGAAGACATATAACAAAGAAAGTTAAAGCACTGTACCAAAACCAGAATGATGTGCTGATAAACGGCTAATAATCTGCAGGTGCACACAGACACCTAACTTAAAAGGCACAGGATAAATGTTCCTGTTATTGCTCTTGCATTTGATGAGTTGATCTAGGCTGGCCAACTTAGTCTTGGCTCCCTCTGCTTCTTCCTCCTACTCTAGCCATCAGACGCCTCTACACAGACCCCCATGCCAGTAATAACCACCTACTAACCATCTTCCAAAGCTGTCTTCCCACCTTCATTCATCTGAAAACTGTCTAAAATCCCACCCAGTCAGCAGCCCATTCCAACTAATTGGCAGGATCATAAGTGTCAGTCTCAATAGGATAATGATGTTTAATATTTTATATAAACTATTTTAATATTAATTCTTTCAATCTGAACAATAACACTAGCAGGTATTGTTGTACCCACTGTCCAAAGGAGAGAACCAAAGCTGAGAAATGTAAAGTGGTCTGTGCATGTTTCCTCATACAGACAGGGGAAGAAAGAGAATTCAAATATCGATATCCTAACTGCTGTTAATCTAAGTTGTTTTTTAAAAGACAAGAATTTATTAGAGAATCTATCATACGGAACTACAGGCTATTGAAATGATTGGGCATTTGCCCTATAAGCTCAAAATAAACATTAAAACTGTTTGCCCATACTAAACCAAAGACAAGAAACTACATTTTAGAAGTGAATGGTATAGGCTCTAATTTTTCCCAAGCAACAGAGAGTATATTTAATGTTTCAGTTTGCAAGAACACAATAAAAACCTTGGCTAATACTATGACAGCTAGTACTCAGGGAAGAGGAGGTCCATTTCTCCAAGTTCTATATCCAAAGTGTGGTGTCTTTAGCAATGGGTTCTTACCTTCAAGTTGTTCTGGGAGGCAACCAAAGCAATGTCAATAGCTTATATGTTTTGGGAGACTCTTAAGGCTCCCTACCAAGCTAAGATCAAGAAAACTGATAACAAATGGTTTGAAGGGAAAGAAGAACCCTCATTCGTTGTTGATGGGATTGAAACATGGTGCAACCACTATAGGAGTCTGTGTGGAGACTTCTCAAGATGTTAAACATAAATCTACCATATAACTCACATAATACCATTCCTTGTAATATACCCAAAGGGTTCTATAACCTACTGTAGATGTACTGTTCAGCCATCTTCATTGCTGCTCTATTCACAATTGCAAGGAAATAGAAAAGGCCCAGCTGTCCTTTAACTGATGGATGAATAATAAAAATGTGATACATATGCACGATATAATTCTATTCAGCAGAAAAGACAGATGAAATTGTGAAGTTTCCAGGTAAACAGAGAGAACTAGATGACACTATACTAACTGAGGTCACCTTGACCCAGAAAGACAAATGCCTCATATTCTCTCTTATTCATGAATCTTAGCTTCAAATCTTTCAGTTTGGGTCCATGACCGCAAGTAACCACAGACATCAGTAAAGCAGAGTGGGGAAGAAGGCACTCGAGAGGGGAACAGTAAGATACGGTGTATTGAAGGGAGAAATGTGGAAGATGCAGGGGGAGTTCAACCGGGGGGTAGCACAGGAGGAAGGAGAGATGAGCAACACTAAGGATGTGTGAACGTCATAGGGAAACGTCCTGTAAGCTTACTTTAAGATACATTTATGGAAGAGAGAGGAAGAGGGGTGGAAATGCTGTTAATATATTAACAAAGTTGAAATTCTAAAAGAAATTAAAAACTAGCTAATGCTCCAAAAAGTCTGATAAGTAAGGAACCATATAAGATGCATATATGCCTCTATGATGCCCTCAAACTGAAAGAGAGGACAATGGAAATTCAACAATGAATGCCAAAGGAAGCAGTAAGTATTAAACACACGTCATCCAAGCCATTTTCACGAAGTGTTCCTGCTTTGTACAGTCGTTTGTGAGTGTCTGTGTAGGTTGGGTGTGGACAAGATTCAACAAGTAGCAGCATAGCGAGGCCTGGGACAGCAGCTCTACACACTCCTTTGCCTGCTCTCTCCACACTTTCTGCCAGAATGAACCTTCTGGTCTTCTGCCCTGTTGTCCTGATGGGGGTCTATCTCCTGAGCTTGGCTGCCAGTGACCCACAGGGTTGACACTATGGAACTGGGAGGGAGATGTCAAAATTCCAACAAAACCACTGACGCATTTTGTAAACCTTTCTTGAAACCAAATTCTCTTCTACTTTCTCCCCAGTCTACAATCAAGCTCTCCTTCAGGATTCACGTCTCGGTCAGGAGAACACCATCCCTGCTGCGTGTCGTCGCAGGAAGTAGAAACACATCAGAGAAATTTTCACTGTTCTAATGGTGATGCATCCACAACCACTTGGCTGGCAGCAGCAGATTACCGATTCATGCCCATGGTACAAATCTTAGTGGATACAGAGTGACTTCTTATTAATCTTCATATTATAAATCATATAAGTAACTTTATATTTAAAATTCATATCCACAGCATGAAGATTTAATGGATGAATAGAAATTTTAATGAAAAAAAAGAAATATGAAAAGAAAGATTATATAGCATAACTTCTGAAATAGCAAATAGAGGCCTGCCATAAATCTACTCTTCCACAAAGAAATGACAAATTATTGAATTCAACTTTTCTACAGCTATGGAAATTTATCAAAGACTTGAAGCCATCTGAAGATCAGTTGACTTCTGGAAATGGAAATGGCAATAGAAACTACAAACTAGTAAGAACCAGGAGCCTGTGCATTGTAAAATGACCTACCCTTTACCTTGTCCACAGCTCGGCAACAGACTTGAAAATCGGTAACCATACAAGCATAGAAGCTGTGAACACCAACAGTAAGGTGATCCACATCTAGATAAGACATAATCACACAGCTGAAAGACAGACACAAAGGAGAAAGAACCCTAGATATAATAAAACAGAAACAACTTAACTCATACAAAGACTCCTCAGTGAGATGCATGGATAACTTCTCAAAGGATAAGGATGGTGGAACAGCAGCATCCACAAAAGGACAGAAGAAAAATATCAACCAGAATTTTATATGCAGATGAAGACACTCTCGGTAAAGTAAAATCAGAATTCACAAGCAGATGGGTCCTCCAAGAAACACTAAAGGGGATTTCTCAGGTTGACTTGAAACAGTTTTGGGAGGTAATGAAAATGCACACTATGAAGACAGAAAGAAGATAAAATGGGGAAAAGATTTGTGAATAATATATATCATGAGTCATGCAGAATATATGATGACTCTTTAATTAAAAGAAAAATAATCCAGTTAAAAACTAACAAAAGATGTGTGTGCGTAGACATTTCTCAGAGATACGCAAATGCTCAACAGGCACATTAAAAGATGCTCGACACTGTTCGTGATTAGGGAAATGTCCATCAGAAGCACAGTGAAATTGGACGCCATACCCACAAGGATGCCTTTGTAAATGGTGGATAAGCAATAAAGAATGTTGATGAGTGTGGAAAGCCCTTGTACAGTCCTGGGATGAATGTAATAATTACTGTAGCCATCTTGGAGAAAAACTTGGCAGTTTCTCAAAATGCACAGTACAGAGCTCTTATAATCCACTAATTCTACTCCTAGGCATCTACCCAAGTGAAATGATAACATGGCCATACAAACCCCTGCACAAGAATGCCCTCAGCAGCAGTATTCACAGTAGCTCATAAAGAAGATAACCCAACATCCATCAACTGATGAATGCGTAAACTGTAGTGTACCCATGCAATGGAATATAGTTTAGTTATGAAAACAGTGAAGTATGAGGCATGCGGTTTAACTGAAAACATTACGGTAAGTAAAGGAACTCAGACTCAAAAGGCTCAGCACTGCATAAATCTACTTTTATGGAATACCTAGAGCAGGCAGATTTTATAGAAACAGAAATCAGAGTAATAATCTTCTAAGACTGGGATAAAAGGAGTTACAGAGAACTACTAACAATTATGGCTTTCTTTGGGGGATAGAAATATTCTAAAATTAGCATGTGGCAATTGTACAAATGCATGACTACGTTAAACACCATGAATTAGAGATTACTTGTGAAATGCTATGGCACATGAATTGCATCTCAATCGAGCTCTTTAAATGAGAAGGAAGGAGCTAACTTTCATGAAGTTACAGTCTATGACCGGCAGAGGAACTAAAAGATTTCATTTTGAAGATATTAAATGACGTGTATGACAGATATAGACCTCGATATGATGTGTAGTAATGGACAAGAATGTCTGAAATTTACCATTTGTTCAAGGTGTTTCTCTGGGCATTACAGTGTATAAAGCAGATGTTTTAAAAATGCAATTGGTCAAAAGTTCATTAAGAATAATACCACTTCTCAGAGTTTGTCATAGGAAGCTAGAATAGCTTTGGTTGAAGAAAAAAAAAGGTAAAAAAGCATGCTTATTACAATATTATTATTTTTAATCATAAAAACCTGGGGGCCATGTAATTGTTCAGCACTATCAAAGCATTTCATGTATCTATGGTATAATCTTCAGTGATCAATAAAAGCTTTAATTAAGAACATTAGGTAGCTCCTTGCATGCGTTGTGGTGTACATAGAAAGCCGTGCTACAAAACTGCATATGCATTATAATATTAGTAGTAAATATTAACTGAGCTTCTCAGGTAGTCCAGGTCATTGAATCCATGGAGAAATGCCTTCCAGGAGAGTTTGCTGAGCAAGCTGAGGGGTGTACAGTTCCCAGTCCAGGTCACCAGGCTTGTAACTGCCATAGATGACCTCTGAGTCCTAGTCAACGCTTGGATCCTGCCTTTGCCTCAGGTCACCCCCTTCCCATGAAAGCACCACCATCCCTTATGTCAGGTGCTTGTATAAAACAGGCATAGTTCTGGGCAAGGACTAGAACAGGTACTTGTGAAGACAATTGACTCACTAGTAGTATAAGGGGTAAATTTTTCTGCTCTGTCTTTAAACTTTCTAAAATGCACATGTTTTGCCCTTATACAAATAGAAAACAGGGAAGCAACGAAAATACTATATTCCTGTTATTACTACTATTTCCCAACTGCCCTGAGATCAAAAGATTTAATGTACATAAAGAAAATTTAATGCAAACACATCATCAAAACAACAAAAAGTCCTTCTCAAGTCTACCTTAGGGAAAGTATACAACAATGTATCTTAGTAAACAAGTCATAGTCAGGTGGATTTTACCTTGAACATATCTGCACTGCTGGAGTTAAACAGGTGGTGCTTTCCAGACCCCAAAATGATAGGACCTGAACATCCGGCTTCTCCACAGACACAAAGGGATACTGTTGCCATGGTGTCAGCATCTTCAAGATCCCCAGTGACAACAGTCACCTTCCAGTCCCCATCTGCAAAGAAAAAGGAAAAGTTATGGAGGAAACCCATTCGTGTTCGGAACATGGGACGTCTGCTTAATCTGCTCAGTTAGGAAAGAAGCAGTTTGTGAAATCCATACTTGGTATTATGGACTTCCCCTTTGGACGCAAGCATATGAAACCGTTTTGGAAATGTTACAGAATCTTAATTACAAAACAAAACCAGGATATTTCAATCAGAAGAGTCAAGGCAGAGTACAAAGCACCACACATGTGTCTGGAGGACTTAAGAGGGAGTTTCATTAGCACTGTCAAGTCTGGATGGGGATGAATGACAGACATATCCTGATAGGCTGACATGAAGGCAAAGAATTCCCCTATAAAGCTGGAGTTCATGACAGCTCGGCGATGTCGCAGAAAAGCAGGAAAGATGTGGAAGACTTACAAGGAAGGAAAGACCAGAGGAGATTTTTTTAATGAAAAGTTGCTGGTTTTCTTTTAGAGTTAAAGCAAACCACCAAGTGAGGGAAATGCTTTTAAATCGGACCCCGGCAGAAGGAGCTAGGCTTGGGGAGGCTGGGTGAAGAAAAGACAGACAGGAAACAGAGACAGTGAATCATGTAAGCAGGAGAGATGACTGTGCTTCCTGCTGTGGAGAAGCAGGAGTACAGAAAGGTTGAGACAGCAGCCCGTGACAGGAAACATCGTTTTCAAAGATCCATGCATTGTTCTGGGATCAGTTTAGCTGAAAAGACAAACTGAGCTAGTACTCGTTTTACATTTTGTGCACTTCTTTGGGAAGCCACGCCACCAACTCCACGGGGAAGCTGTCCCCCCACCTTCCAGCAGACTCTAGGTCCACACCATGCACTCGAACGCCATAAGGATGCCTTGTCACCTTCCACATCTCTGCAACCACAGTCTCACCCTGGAACAGGAGCAATTTAAAGACATCTCTGTTGACATTCTTGGAGATTACATAAGCACACACTGTGTCATATGTAATTTTTACTCTACTAAAACACAGTTAAAACCCAACACCATTATGGACATCAGAAATCTCAGGACTGCATCCAGTAAGATACCACCTTTCCCTTGAATGGTTGTGTATATCCATCTCCCCCACCCAGATATCCACAAACATCTTTTGAAGATGTCCAGCTAGTTTGATAAAACTTACATCAACAGTCATGTGGTAACGCACACCTTTAATCCCAGCACTTGCGGGGCAGAGGAATGTGGATCTCTGTAAGTCAGAGGCCAGCTTGGTCTACATAGTGAGTTCCAAGCCAGCTGGGGCTACAGGGAGACACTGTCTCAAAAGAAACAAGCAACCAAACAAAAACCTCACATCAAGTAAGTTTCTCATAGTACCACATTTGATAATAAAGATGGAGAGGAAGCCTCAGCACCAAGTTTCAAAGGTATCCCTGAACTCAAAAGCGCCCATCCAGCAGCTTGTTTGTTTTGAGTAGTTTACACATGCCTCCTTGGGAATTGAACCATGCAATTTTCAAGCTGTGAGCCCATTGAGAAGCCCATGAAAACATTAATTCTTACAGAAAATCTCTCACATATGCGCTTTGATGTGTAATTCAAGAAGTTAAAGAATCTTTTTCCTTTTTTAGGTTTTCTGTCCTCCTGAGTCCTTATCTCCCTTGCCATCTGTGTGGGGGGGTGGGATTTGCAACAACTCATGCTGTCATGGGGAGAGAGACAGATAAACAGGTATGTGTTTACACAGAAGCTTGGATGGTTAGTTCACCAAAGTAAAGGCTACTAGAAAGGAGTCACTGGTTTATATAATTTTATGTTGGAATCAGCATGTCACTGTCACTTAAGCCTTAATAAATGAATAATTAACGAAACTGTTTTTTGCGGTTGGTTATTTTTGTTCTTTAAGTTTTCCTAAGCATGTTTGCTTTTCTGAAACTGGAAAATTATGTTTCTGTTATTCCTATGATGTAATTTTAAAACGTGAACAATTCATCTCTTTAAGAATGTCTCATCATCTAAAATATAAAACAGTCAATGACATTTGTAGCCAAGTGTGATGGCGCACATAAGATCCCTGCGCTCTGTAGAAGGAGGCAGATCCTGAGTTCAAGATTTGCCTGAGCTAGACAATGATACACTGCCTCAAGCAGTAGCAAAAGAGCACTTATAGAAAATAACGGAGAAATGGTCTGAGTCTATATTTAAATGAAACCATCCTGTGAAACAGTTTGTTTATAACAGGGCCAAAAATATGTTTACAGTTTTGGAATTGTTTATATATGTGTCAAAATGATAAGAACTATTTTGTAACTTTCTGATTTAAATTTTCCACATGTAAGTAACATCAGTTAAATTTTTATCTATTTGAATTTCTCTTTCGGATACCTGCTATCTACTCAACCCCTAGGTCTCATAAAAAATATGATCATCTGTCAATCTCTTTAGAAGAATTCTTCCATTACAGATTCAAAAAACTAAAGGGGAAATCCTTATAGTTGAAATCTAAATATCCATCTCACCCTTACCAGTTCTGACAGATGTCTAAAGCTTGTTGGTTATGTCGGAAGCCATCGTGGCTCATCTGCCTTAAACTACCCCATGTCGATCTCTCATTACTCCCTTACCCTGACACCACAGCAATGGCTTCCATTTAAAGAAATTCTGCTTTAAAAAAAGGAAGTTGGAAGGGGACACAACATCCAGGAAACTTATTTTTCTTTTGTGTTAAAGATACTTTAACGGTCTCGTTTCGGCATACTCTGTGATCTGCAAATGTTCTATAAGGAATTTAGATTTCTTTTCAATAATTAAGGAGTGATTTTTAACAGAAACTTACACTGTTACAATGAAAAGTGTGAGCTCTGCTGTTCAGAGCTACAGGTGCTTCGCTAACAAGTGGAATTCAGTATCTGTATGTCAGTTGACTTACAGGTTATTCTGGAGACCTGTAAATAAGGAACAATTGTAACGCAGAGAGTAAGGGGAGACCATCCAACAGTGCCTGGGGGGGGTGGCTGAGAGAAGCAAAGATAGAGTTGGTTCAGACAAACTGAGAAACTCAATCATTAACAAGCTCTAGCTGTGAAGGACATGGTCATCGGTGGCTATTCTAGTTCACTTCTCTATTGTTGTGAGAAAATACTGATGAAATGCAACCTGGGCAAGAAAAGGTTAATTTCATCTTAGAGGCCCCAGTTCATCACTGGAAGTCCAGGCTGGAACTCAAGACAGGAACCAGATGGAACTAAAGCAGAGACCACGAAGGAATGCGGCTTACTGGCTTTATTCTCCTTGGACATCCCCAGGCCCATGTGCCCAATCAGGGTTGACACTGCTCACCGTGGACTTCGCCCTTCTATATTAATCACCAATCAAGGAAATGCTTCACAGACTTGACCACCGGCCAATCCAAAGGAGAAAATCCCTTTGGTTCCATCACTCCAGGTGAGTTTAGTTTGTCAAGTTGTCAAAAACTAAGCAGTGCAGCAGCTCTCTTCTCTGTGGCAAGAGTGAGCTCTACCTTCTGATGGTCACTGCAGAGGTTAACGCCCAGGAGCTCACTGTCAGTAAATCCTCGGCCTCCAGAGCTCTATCCATGCTGCAAATGGCTTCTCGGTGAGTGTAAAAGGAAACCCTGAGCCCCAAATCCAGTGTATTGCTCATTTGTCCTGCTCATAGGTACACAAACCATGGTCTGAAGCAGTGGGAACAAGTGGGACCAGCAATGGGTCCCAACATAAAAAAAAAAAGCCTCTTCAATGAGTGTCGCCTGAAGCTGACCTCTCACCTGTGGCTATCCATCACTTAGTACACAGAGTCAGAGAGTTTGCTTTGATTTATTCTTTTTTTGGGGGCCGGGGGTGAAGGTTCTTTTGAGACAGGGTCTCCCTATAGCCACTACTGCCCTGTAACTCACTATCTAGACCAGGCCAACCTTGATCCCACAGCAATCTGTGTGCCTCTGCCTCCTGAGTCCTGGGACTAAAGACAGACCACCATACCATCTCCAGCTTCATGCCATTATCTTATGATAGTTTATACTGGATATTGATAGTAGGGGTGGATACGAGGGACTGAGGCCACAAGAAAAGTTGCTGACTAAGGGAGATCCCAAGTATGCCAAGAAGAGGTACTCATCCTAACACAAGCACAAATTGAAAGTTAAAACAATAAGCATTATGAACAAACGGGAAAATGTCACTTTCCAAAGTTCATGACTCCTCAGCAAACAAATCACGTGAAATGCCCGACAATCAAATTAAAAATCTAGGTTAAAAATCACCACTGATGATCACCCCATGCTGGGAATCGTCCCTTTCATGCTGCTCCAGGACTCACAGCTACCCTGCTCACCCAGTCCAAACTCACACACTTTGTCATGCTTTGGAAGTAGGCTCATTCACGCTGCCAGAGTGCTTAACTAGCCAGCTGTGGTAGTTGGAATGAGAATGTTCCTAACAGGCTCTAAGTATCTGAACACTGTGTCCCCAGGAGATGGTACTGTTTGGGGAGGTCTTAGAAGGTGTGGCCATGCTGGAGGAAGCACGTCACTGGGGGAGGTCTTAGAAGGTGTGGCCGTGCTGGAGGAAGCACGTCACTGGGGAAGGTCTTAGAAGGTGTGGCCGTGCTGGAGGAAGCACGTCACTGGGGGAGGTCTTAGAAGGTGTGGCCGTGCTGGCGGAAGCACCTCACTTGGGGCAGATTCAGAGAGTTCTTAATCCTTGCTGGGTCTCCAGTCATGCTCTGCTTCCTGTGCCTGCTTGAAGATGTGAGCACTTAGCTTCTGCTCTAGCCACCTCTGCCACCATGCCTTAAAGGAGAAATGCCTTAAAAACTGTTCAACATCCTGAATTATGACAGAAATGCAAATTAACACCATATTAAGCTAACATCTTATCCCGGTCAGAATGGCTAACATCAAGAGAACCAATAACACCAAATGCTGGCAAGGATGCAGGTAAAGGAGAGCCCTCATCCACTACGGGTGGAATTGCAAACTGGTGAAACGCTACAGAAAGCAGTGTGGGAAACTCTTTCAAACCTAAAAACACACGTCTACTGTACGATCTGGTTACACCTCTCCTTGCTTTATACCCAAAGACTCATCATCCTACTGCATATAATCCTACTACATATATATTCGTTCAGCTGTGTTCGTTGCTGCTCTTTGCACAATAGCTAAGAGACGGAAGCAACTTAAATGCCCTTCAACTGATGAATGGATAATGAAAATATGATACGGTGCACAATGGAGTTCTACTCAAAGGTAAAGAAAAAGATAAACATGAAAATTTCAGGCAAATGGATGGGACTAGAAACTGTAACACAGACTCAGAAAAGTAAGTGACCCATGTTCTCTCTCCTTTGCCAATCCTAGGTCCAAATCACTAAAGGTGAGTATATATCCTGATATAACAGCAGGAGCCAAAAAACTGGAAAGGAACCATAGGACAAAGGGGAAGAAGGAGGTAGAGAGAAGGCTAGTAGGAAACTGGTGTTATCAAAGAGGAGATGGGGGAAATGGAGGGCACTTTAACTAGGGAGGAACAGGAAGCTCTACACGGGGGAGAGAGGAGTGATAAGTACTGCTTAGGTGGTATGAAAAGCCAGAGGGAAATGTATGATTTTTAAAGCTTACTGAAAAATAGACATACGCTATACTTCTAAGTGCATGTGAATGGCTGAAGGCTGTACAACATAATAAGTTGAACAAGCTCCAGTGGATGAACTTACACTGGGAGATATCTGGGACATAAACTTGACTTAATAGGCCTTAACATACATGACATGATACATGAAATCCAGTGGGGGTTATGGGGTGTAGATAGGGGAGGGCGTCTCAATATGATTAAGATGTATGAAATGCACAAAAATTCAATAAAATCCAGGAAAATAATAAACAGTGCCAGGCAGGGGAAACTTCCAGTGGAGTTGTTAGTCAGAGTAGTGCAAGAGACTCCCAGAAGAATATAGGCTGTTGCCACAGCCCTTGATCGCCTCCCAGAACTTGAAGGTGAGACTCTATTGCTGAAGACAGGGCAGACTTCAGACACAGACTTCAATGCACACCAAAGGACATTTGGGAACACAAACTTGATAGATGGGTCTCAACATATATGACAGAGTACATGAAATCCAATCTGGGGAGGGAACGATGAAACAGGTGTAGACAGAGAAATGGGGTCTTAATATGACCGAAATGTATTGTATGAAATTTGCAAAGATTCAATAAGTTTTTAAAATTACCAATGACCTCAAATTGCAATTTTTTTTTAAAAAAAAGACAGCATCAACAATAAATGGTGCTGGGTAAACTGATATCCACAGTTAGAAGAATGAATCTAGACCCTCTGTCTCTTGCTGTCCATATAAATCAACTGAAAAGTGCATCAAAGCACTTAGTGTGAGACCTGAAACTTTTAAGGTACTAGAAAGAAATATGAAGATCACACTTACAGACATAGGCATAGGAAAAGACCCTTTGAAAAGAACTTGAAATCCCAGAAAATAATATCAAGAATTGACAAATGGAAATGCCTAAAACTCAAAAGTTTTTACACAACAAAGGGAAAAAATATTAGATTGAAGCCTACAGAGAATGAGAAATGTTTTGCCAGCTATTTATGTGACAGGACATTTAATATCCATAATACAGGATGGACCAAAAAATCAAGCGCTCAAAGAACAAATAACTCCTTCGATAAATGAACTCAACAGACAGTTCTGAAAAGATAAAGTACCAATGACCAATTAGTCATGAAGAGGTTCACCAAGAGTCCATTTCACTCCAGTTAGAAAGTCTGTCACCCAAAAGCCGATGACCAGAAATGTTGGTGAGGATGTGTGGAAAGAAGTCCTTATACACACTTGGTATAAATGTGAACTTGTTGATCCCCTAAAGAAATTCCCCAAACTAGTAGAAGCAGCATAAGCTCCTGTTATGTCACTCTCGGGTATACACCTAATAAAACAAGGTCAGCACAAGACAGACACGTTCACTCCCTACAGCTAAATTATGGGATCAGCCTAACATAGTAAGATGCGGTATGTACACACTTCAAAATGGAGTTTTAGTAAGCTGTAAAGAAGAATGAAATTATATCATCTACAGGAAAACTGATAGAAATAGAAGCTAAGATATTAAGAACCAGATTCTAAATACAAATTCTGCATGTTTTCTCTCATGCAGACTACATTAAAGAAAAAATCCATGAAGATAAAGGGGGTCCTATTTGTGGGGAGGCAAGCCAGAAGAAACTAAATGGAGATAAAAGAAGGGAAGGATGAAACCAATTATTTTGTATAAATGATACATATAAGTAATATTCTAAACGGAGAGAAAAAACATAAAAAGGCATTTGAAAGTGATTGCTACTCCTGTATATTTATTAATGATCGAAAGCACTGAAGAAACAAAGGACCTGGGGTTAAAGTTGCTAAAGTTGCTCATTTTGGTTTTTTAAATATATCAAATTTCATGTTTATTTTTTCTTGAACTCACTGCAAGTATTTTGAAATATCTTATTGTCATTTAAACTCAATAGTAATATACCATAAAAATGTGAGGAGCAGACAATCTGGAAATAGCAAGAAATTATTTTAGATGAGTAAAAGATGGTGAAAAGCATGACAACACTTACCATTTGCTTCCTCTTGTATTTTAGATGGATGATTTGTTTGCATTTCTGCAAAATAAGAGTAAAATGTAGTTAATAATAGATCTGTCTTGTAACGTTACAAATGGAGAAAAAAAGAAGCATAAGCTTAAGTCCTTAGCAGCGACAAATCCTTGGGCTGATTTTTAATTTAGAGTAGGGCACATAACATCACCGAACTATATATCAATGTGTTGTCTTCTCACTATAAGGAATGTAACACTTGCAAACGGAGCAATCTGGGGCAATCCGGGATGTCATCTTCATGATGTCCAGAAGGAACAAAACATCTTGCACCTTCTTCAGTCAGCTAAATTAATACTCACCTTGATGATAAGTTCAATCTCTGAGTGAATTAATCCTGAGACATGAAAGGACTCCATCTGAAGAAAAGAAAAAGAAAGAAGAAAGATAACTTTTGTATTTTCCTCATTTTTACAATAAGTTGGAATCTATTTTATTTTTATTTATTGAAGGGTAACTATAAAAATAGCTTTAGGGGCTGGAGAGATGACTCAGGGGCTAAGAGCACTGGCTAATCACAGAGGACCTGCATTCGGTCACCAGTACCCACATAGCGGCGACCACCAGTTCCGGGGCATCTGACACCCTCTTCTGACTTCCTGACATTGCATGACATGGGTACACTTAAATGTATGCAGGCAATACGCTCATAAACATAAAACAAAAATAAGAGCCGCTGCAGCTTACACATTACCCACAGTTCCCTTTTCTTCTCTTCTCCTCCAGCTGAGCAAGATGCCCAAAGGAAAGAAGGCCAAGGGGAAGAAGGTGGCCCCATCCCTGCTGTCCTAAAGAATCAGGAGGTCCAAAAGGTCATGAATCCTCTGTTTGAGAAAAGACCTAAGAACTTTGACAATGGACAGGACATTCAACCCGAAAGAAACCGCACGTGCTTCGTCAAACGGCCCCCTAACTTTGGCTGCAGCAACGAAGAGCTATCCTCTACAAGACACTGAAAGTCCCACCTGCGATTAACCAGTTCACCCAGACCCTACCCAGCTGCTTAAGTCTGCTTGCCAGAGACAAAGCAAGAGAAGCAGAAGCTGTTAGACTGAGCTGAGAAGAAGGCTGGTGGCAAAGGGGCCAGCACCACCAAGAGACACCTGTCCTTTGAGCAGGGCTGGTTACTGTCACTGCCTTAGTGGAGAACAAGAAGGCTCGGCTGGTAGTGACTGTACATAATATAGACCCCACTGAGCTGGTGGTTTTCCTGCCTGCCCTATGTCATGACACAGATGTCCCCCACTGTATGATCAAGGGAAGGCCAGACTGGGGTGGCTAGTCCACAGTTGACTTCACAGAAGCTAACTCGGAAGACAAAGGTGCTCTGGCTAAGCTGGTGGACGCTCTGGGGACCAATTACCATGACAGAGAAGATGAGATCCGCTGTAACTGGGGAGGCAATCTCCTGGTTCTAAGATCTATGGCTTGCATTGCCAAGCTGGAAAAGGCAAAGACCAAAGAACTCACCACCAAACTGGGTTAAATGCACACTGCTTATTTTTCTGAACATAAAGATAATTTTAAAAGACACTTCAAAAAAATAAAATAATAATTTAAAAAAATAGTTTTACTTTTCTACAGCCAAATACAATCCAAACTATCACACAGTCATCATTGTGCAAATAATTACATCACAGCTGTGGCTTGAAAAATGACATGTAGCTGAAATGGGCTTATCACCCCCAACCACTAGCTCTCTTTGAATGCCAGAGGAACTGAAGTAAAACTCCTCTGTAAAGTTCTAGAAAGGCCAAGTGATAGCTTTAGAAAATGTGGCACACTCATTGCTTGAGGGAAACATTTCACAGAAAAGTGAAATTCACCTGTTAATCTTCCCTCCGTGGAAATCTGTCACATACTCCCCTCTAAAATCTTGTCCTCGATGTATGTAAGAAGAATCATATTACCTCAAGACAAGGTAAAAAGAAAACTACTTTGGAAAATGTAGGGAAATAGTTCACACTAGTATCTCCCCTAACTCACTAGACTTCCATGTTAGAAACGCCCCGTGGGAGAAATGCGACTGTATTCAGAAAAGCAGCTTTCTCTTATCAACTCTGTACCCGCTTGGATCTTAGCTTCGCTGACTAAAGTATCTTCCTCATGCATAGAACTGTTGTCAAGTTAAAATGAAAAAGTCACCAGAAGCATTTTATGTGCTATTAAGTAGTTTAGAAGTGTCATTATTACACCACAAAAACCACAGTTGCTGCTATCAAAAGTAAAACCGTTCTTCCCATCCTTCCATTCATCTGCCCATTCAATAAATGCCTGGACATTGTCTTCTCTTCTGTGTGCCTGGCATCTCGAAAACTGCAGGAGTTCCAACAACATCAGAAATAGGGAATCTGACCTGGAACTGCCAGTATCAGAGGGATGGCAACACGAGGAAATCAACACGAGTAAGTGTGGGAAATAGCACAGGAAAAATGGATAGAAACGCCTGCAGTCTGCCTTTTGCATCAAGCAAAAGAGAATGACCAACTCCAAATGTTAGGAGTGGAGAAGTACAAAACAACGAACAAAACCTTTGAATAAAGAGCATCCCTTAGGGCTGGAGAGACGGCCCAGTAACCAAGAGCACTGCGGCTCTCACAGAGGACCCACATGACGGCTAACAACCATCCATAACTCCAGTATCAGACAATCCAGTGCCCTCTTCTGACCTCTGTAGACACCAGGCACACATGGGTGCACTTACATACATTAAGGCAAAGCACTTATAAATATAAAAATATCAAACTATATTATAAAAACACTTTTTACAAAATGAGGAGGCCCTTGAGCCTAAGGTTGGACACTAAAACATTGTCAAGTGCGGTGGGGTGGGACGGGGAGAGGGGTGAGGATGTCCCACAGACTGAGAAAATAGGACTACCAGGGGCACATGATGGGATTCCGTGAGGCCAGAACACAGGAGACTACTTCAAAAGGCAGGACTCAGGGGGAAGCAGGGCACTTCCATGGGATTTACTTATGGGGAAGACATAAGACTGAGAATGTGAAAAGCCAGACATTCCACCACACTAGTCTTGAAATTGACAGGTGTGGGCTGGACAGTATGTGGTGGTCATAAGAAGTCCTACACAAGTGTCAGGACCACAAAGCTCTCCATTTGAAAAATCGCTAAGAGAGCTTATCTCCTGACCACTGTAGCCCAAGATATGCTTAATCTTCCTCTTCTGCAATTTAATGATACATACAATTTATTTTATACTTTTAGTTTTCCCATAACTATGTAATCTTGCTTTATTAACTGAGTTTTGATTGCTGTATTAATCTTTCCAGCAAGATTATCTCCATATTTTATTTTAACTACTGGGTATAGTAGCCCACACTATCATCCCAGCACCCAAGAGGCAGAGGGGAGACTGTGATTGTGAGGTCTAAGCTTCATAGTGAAACCACATTCAAAAAACATTTGCATAAGTTTAGAGTGGAGCTTCAGCTCAGTTGGTGAGAATTTACCCATAAATTGGGTATGGTGGTATATGCCTGTAATCCCAGCAGACAGGAAGTTCAGGTTCCTTGAGACCTTCTAAGGAGAGTGAGACAGAGAGAGAGAGAGAGAGAGAGAGAGAGAGAGAGAGAGAGAGAGAGAGAAAGATAGGATCTGATTTGATGCAGAGTCAAGCTGACTTGTTCCAAAGCTTGTAAACTACTCAATATCATCTCATGTTCCTCATCTCTCTAAGCCTCAGTTTCCTCATTTGGAAAGTTAGAAAAATAATAATACCTACACAATAGGAAAATAGAATGATTAGGTATGTGTGAATTTATCATGACTTCTGACCTGCAATAAATAAGAACTTCCAGTTACTACTCTAGATTGTCATTGCCAAGCACAAAACTCTGTTCGTAGTTGGCGTTATAGCAGATATGCTTGGGGCACTTGCTAGTGAGCCAAGAGGAATCCGTCTTTTCAGACGTGCAACAGGAAAGGAGACAGCGTGTTTCAGTGCTGCAGCAGAAGTCCGCTTCCCATTCTAGCTGGTTGCAGCAGGATGACGTCAGTCTAGGTCAACCAATCAGGTCTTCTCTCATAAGACCTCGGACTAATAGTTACAGAAACAGTTACTGGATGAACTGTAGATCTCAAGGAGATCCATACTCTGGAGGCTAAGTGACACTATGGGAACCACAGCCAGTTGTGATTCAACAAAATGGGAAAGGAGAACCTTCCAGAAGAAACTGGTCTATAAAAAAATAATGGCATGCTTTGGTGAAGTGGAAACTTGACAGTCCAAAAGGGGTGAATGGTTCTTGATGTTCTAGTTTGTAATACTCAGATTTACTGCTTAACATGAGAATCACCTTCAAGGCTGCCCTAAAGCCAACTTTACGGAGTTCATTAGTACAAAAAAAAATCCCAGGATTTATTGACTGGATTTGTAAAAGCAGTGCTCTCTTTCCTTGTGCATTTGTCCTATGACTAATCTTTCTCCTAAAGACACTAGATAAAGGTGGTGGTGGGAACCTAAATCTACCACAGCATTTGAGCACCATGGAAGATGAGCCCCTAGATTTCTCTAGGCTCAGATTAATTGAAACACTCGACATTATCAAGACTAGTGGCCATCACATTTGAAATAAATTGATTCTTTAGAACCGATTCCAGGGAATGCTTAGATAAAGTTTTATATGCTAGGCACAACTACACATATCTTTGATCCTAGTACTCAGGAGGCTGAAGTAGGGGCCTTCAGAGTTTGAAACCAGCCTGGGTTGCACAGTGAGACTCTCTCTCTCTCTCTCTCTCTCTCTCTCTCTCTCTCTCTCTCTCTCTCCTCTCTCAGACACACACACACACATCTCTCTCTCACACACACATATACACATATACACAGTGAGAGAGAGAGAGAGAGTCAGTGTTTTGATTACCATCAAATCTTTATTTCTGAGTCGCTGCTGCTGAAGCCTGTAGGATGGATTCTGTTGCCCTGATGAGCTGTTTGTAATGAACATCTATTTCCATACCTGTCTAAGCATGTATCCAAGCAAGCGCTCATCCATCCTTAGTTTGTACATCAAACTGTATTACAAGAAAAACTCTCAAAAACAACAAAAAAAAATTGAAGAGAATTAGCAAGGTTAGGAGTTACATGTGACTCAAGTTTTTGTGTTAGGTCAGGAAAATTCCAGAAAGCCATCAAGGAGATGATGTGAAAGGGATGGGGGGATGGGGTGGGAGGGGGGGAGCTGCACAAGCTTGCTTCTGCAGACTGTCCTGTACACCTGTACAGTATCCAGATACTAGGAAAGGAGCATCTACCACCACCCCCAAATTACCAGGGAACTTTCTTTTCACTGACCTCATAGGAAATCCAAAGATGTGACAATTCTTTAAGTTTTTATAGTGAAAGGAAGAATGGTGATGCAACTCCAAAATACGTGGCATGGTTTTGCTAGAAAAGAGGCATTAAGGATAAGGAGTGGAAAGATTAGATTTTGTCTGAAATATGTTTTAGACAGGGAACTCCCCAATCTCATTGAGAACAGTGAGAGAAATAGTTAAAGATTCTGTGTCTCCGCAGAACAATGAGCAAGACTCATCCCTCATTCTGTCAGCTCCCTACTTCACTGCCTGTCACTTTCATACCAAGGAGTGCCTCAGACAAAGAGGACAGAACTCTGTGGCAACACGAATGCATGCTCAGAATAGCAAGGAATGATTAATAGTGGCCTCCTTCGGGGGAAAAAAATAATCAGTGAAGTTAAATGATTGCTCACTATCTCATGGTAAGTTTATTATTCTTTTCTCCTTGTAAAAAAGGGGCTTTTTTACATTTCTGTACTTTATCAAAATGTCTATATTCCTTTTTATCTGTATTGCTCATCATTTCCCAGAAAGGGAAGAGAAAATGATTTGCCCATAGGTTAATGTGTAAATTATTTTTAATGAGACATCAGAAGTTCTTTCCCAAAGCAGAGAACTCACATAAAGATTAGGTGACCTCTAAGGTCTTCCAACTTAGGATTCCATTATCCCTCCCTCCCTCCTTCCTTCCCCTCCTCCCTTCCTTCTCTCCTTCCTTCTCCCTCTTCCTTCCTTCCTTCATTCCTTCCTACATTGTTCCCCTTTCTTTTTCTATAAATATAGATAAACCCCTGCTTAGTACAAGAAACCATGTTGGGCACTACAATGAAATGTATGAGGCTAGTCTCAGAAGCTTGTTCACTTGGTACCCTAAACAAGGGCATTCACAGTGACAGTGATGCCATGTGGTAAGTGCTGTGTGATGTTCTAAGCCACGGAATGGAAGGTTTTAAAGAGAATAAACACCGTTCATTCCTGATGAGAAACCAGAGGAAGCTTCAGGAAATGGAAGGCAGCTTGCCTAGGACACTGAACACTTTAATAAACAAGAAGGTAGTAAAGTAAGTTGATATCTGTGAGGTTCTAAGAGAAGACCAACGTCCCTGCACAACGCTTACGGAAGGGAGCAAACTGTACTTTACTCATTAGAACTGGAAGCGAAAACTATGGGGCTAATTTGTCTTATACCTGTCACCATAACACCTGTACACAGAGCTGACATGCACACAAAGTTCTCTTGCCAAACTGAGTTATGCAAACAAAGAGTAGGGTATCAACAGGGCTGCTCCAAATTCCATTCCTACCCTGCAACATTCGTGACGTACTTAACCCAGCTCTATACGAGGCCAAGTTTATGAGTCACTTATAAATTCACTACTTTAAAATACACTTCCCGAGAAGCCATATGTTGTGTTTGTCATGTGATAAACTTTTATTACAAACTCCTAGTGGAGGGTTCTTCATGTGCGATTTTCTAAAATAACCTCCAGGGCTGGCACATGGCCATTAACAAGGGAAATGCTTTGTGAACATAATAGCGGAGGGTAACTGACTACCAGGATCACTGAGGTTCAAGAATGCCTTGCACCATTGTGGCCCCACTGATACAAGGCACGCTAGTCCTTTGGTGGTAGAAAGGTGGTCACAGTGAGAATGGCAAAAGCACCAGAGGACAACTGGTTATTTCCAAACTTCAAGACTAGTTTATTCTGGGACAAACTGTGCTTTGCTTAAATGAGTATGACATTAGCCTTTCCTTTTTTACATTCCTATGATTATTCTAAGAATAGCTCTTGGGCTCTTTGTTACCATTAGCATCTGAATATGGGAATTAAATGGTCATTTTGTTTATGAATCATAGTAAAACTAAGACATAGTTAAACCTTTTATATTTCATTTTCTAATTCTAAATACATCATGCATTATGGTTCCCCTTAGAGATTACAGTGTCTTGATGAATCTATTAGAATCTAGAAACAGACATGGGGAATGAAAGTCAACATGTAAAGCATCTGACAATCTTGAAGAAAAGTGAGAGATGTGACAGAGAAACACACATGTGATGAGATGTATTAAGTAGTGAATGAACAGCCTGTGTTCTGTGAGAGCTGAGGATGGATTCCAGTTTCCCAGCCTGAAAAGTCTTTCCCAGCTTCAGGAAAGACTTCTGACAGAGGCACACAGTTCTGTAAGCTCACTGGTAAACACGGCATTGAAAGTGAAATGGGCACGAGGGCAAGGGCAAGGGTCAGGTGAGCTCAGACAGCACGACACCAACTGCGAGCCGGAAGGTCACACGGAGCCTGGTGTCCTCAGGCTCCTGGCCTGCTGCTGCTATGCGACAAGGGACATCTCAGCTGCAGTGGCTCCAGATGAAACGAGGAAAGCCTGTTACTCTTCCAAGTCCAAAGGCGGGCCTCATCTGCCCCCCGGACCTGTAGTGATTTGAGTGGAACACCTGGTCCTTCCTCAGCACTCAGGAAGAAAGAGCTGAGCACTGGCTTGGAGGTGTGGATGCAGTAGAGTGGGGAAGCCACGGTACAGCTCACAGAAGGATCTGGGATTTAATGATGATCAATCAGATGCACAGCAAAAACCTCCATAAAATTTTTCTCAAGGAGAAGGAGAAAGAAGAGAAGGCAATGGAGAGGGAGGAAGAGGAGATGGGGGAGAAGGAGGAAGAAGAGAAAGAGGACAAGGAGGAGGAGAAGAAGAGAAGGAAGAAGAAAAGGAGGAAGAAGGAAGACAAGGAAGAGGAGGAGGAAGAAGAGATGTGGAGGAGGAAGAGGAGAGAAAGGAGGAAGAGGAGGAGGAGGAGGAAGAGGAGACAACTGAATAGAAAGGAGGCCAGAACACTTCAAATGTGTTAGTCGTGTCACTGACCCTGAGCAGTATTTACCCTTAGATCAACATGCCTCAACACCACTCTACATCTCTGACCATGATGTTGCTTTGCAAAAACAAAACAGGATCCGCTCTTCTGCCTTAAAAATCAATTTAGGTTTTTTTAAAAATGATCAGTTATTACATGTTTATAAAATATTCCTCTGTATAGAATTGTCCTACATCCTTTAATTTCAAGGAACTTGTTCATGAAAGTTCATATCAATGTCGTCTTGAAACATCAGGAGCAGTGGAAGGAACTCTGAGAGTTCATCAGCAACTTTGGCCTTCATGCTGGAAAGCCTGCCTGTAACTAACCCTCCAATGCTTACTGGGTCATCTCAAACATCCTATGAATTACAGTATTTCTGCCAAAATATAGATACCATCGTATTTTTAATGATTTCCCAATTAAAGGCAGGATCACACATATATAATACTACAAGGGTCTGATAATACTAAAAACTTGGAGCTCCTTCAATTAACTCCTACAGGCCCTGTATTGCATAGGATATCAAGAGATTCACTCCAGCAGCATCCACTACTAGAGTTCCCTCCACAAAATCAGATGCACCTGAAATTTCATAACATTTGGACTAAGGTTCTGCAGATGTAATTAGTTCAGCTGAGGTTATACTGGAGTACGGTAGGACTAGCCCAGTGACTACTGTCAAATCAAAAGAGACACAAGCACCCTAAGTGGGCAAAGTCACGTGACTGCAGCAGCAACTACCACAGAAGTGCAAGTCTTGAAATACCAAGGATTGTTAGCAGTCACCGGAATCTGGGGAAAACTAGGAGAATCAGCTTCAAGAGTTTTCAGGAGCTGTGAAGCTCAGCCAGTTCCAGAATGCTGAGCGATTTGATTGATTTCTGTTGTTTGAAAGTACCCAGTTTGTAGCAATTTCTTACAGCAGTCACAATAAGCTGATACAAATAGTAAAAAAAAAAAAAAAAAAAAGAATATTCAAATCAGTTTAGAGTCACTTGAATGCTAGCCTTATTCAAACAGAAATTTTTTCTTCCAATCTTGCCTACAAAGGGCAGAAAATAGTACCTTCTGGCATAGAAACAGTAAAACCAATGATATGAATATTGAGGGGAAGGAAGAGTGATGAGAAAAGTTGCAATAAGCATCTGCGACGCACAGCTTTCCTGAGCTCACCTTCCTGTTTCACCTAAGCATTTCCTCCTAGCTGACTGAAGAAACCACAGCACTGACTGGTCTTTCACTCTCCTTTAGCTATGCTCTAAATGTTTGTTGTTTGATATATAAAGAGCAAGTGTGTAAAATACACTGTATTTACATCATTTTCATCACTCCCTCTCTTCCTCCATTTCCTCCCTTCCCCTCCACTCCCTTTCAGATGCATGAGCTCTTCAATAATTATTATTGTTATACACACAGACACACACACACACACAACCTATTTGCTCTTTGAGAAGAAGCATGATTCACATGTCCACTTCTGATGTGTCCAGCTGAGCATTTTTCCCTGTCACCCCAGAATAGATTACTCACAGAACACCCCACCCAGCTCCCACACCAGGACTGCAAGGAGACTGCCCAGGCTTACTCCTGTACACAGGTCTCACCCCCTCCGAATGCAGCCTTCCAGACTCCATCTGCCTTAACTGCCACCATCCTTGATTTTCACAAGCAGCGGAGGCGCTTGTGGGTACAGGAGCCATTGTTAGTGGATTCTAAATGGTCTTCTTCTGCTATTCGTTGTTCATTTTCAGAGCCATGCTTCCGCTTCTTTAAGAAAGAAGAAAGCTGTGTCTCCCCCACCTCTTCATTTGTATAGAATAGAAAGGAATGACTGTTTGTAACTATGCTCCTCATCAGAGTACTGGATGAACGAGCTTTGTACACCACTTCTTCAGGATGCTCTGTGCAGGCCATCAGATATTAGCGCTTGATACTTCAGGATGGTACGCAGGTTTTAGTTTGCTTTTAGTTACCTAACATATCTTTGTAACTAACATATTTTGAGATACAATCAATTGGCACTGATTATCTCTTCCTTCCTTCTTTATGTTAGCATCACAAATAAAAAGTAAGGTGCAAGTCAGAACCCACCACCTTGGGGCCATCACACCGCTTTGGGAATAGTCCCATTGGTGCTGCTTCAGGGCTCACATCTACCCTAATTAGCTAGTCAGAACATGCACAGTAGGTCACCATTTTGAGACTCAGTCAATTCATGATGCCAAAGAGCTCCTGACTAGCCTAGTAATTTACTCAGAACCCAGGCACTCAGACACCATCTCCCTTATTTGGGACTTGTCTGTTTCCATTGCTTCATGGATGACATCTATTCCGCTTAGCTAGTCAGAACCTGCACAGTCGTTTGTCATCTTCCTGCTTTGGGAATAGGCCCATTCACACTACGTCTTGACTAGCCTGCCTAGAACCAATCCTGTGCCCCCTCCCAAAAAAAAAAAAAGAATCCAAAGAGAGAACATGAAACACAGACTCACTAACTACTCATAATTGATCAGAAGTCAACTCAAACTTAAACAACAATAAGAAAGCACCAAACTACAACTAACAAATGAAACAAGCAACCAACAAAAAAGTCCAAATGCCCAGGTCACAGGGCAAAACAACAAATAACATGAAAAACCAAGATAATAAGTTCTGATCAAATCCCATGAGTCCTATACAAACATTTCACAGTGAAAACTATCCAGAGGAATCCCAGGCCAGAACTTAAAAGAACAATCATTAACATGGTCAATGAAGTCAAGGATTTTGAGGAACATATAAACATACTAGTCATACAATCAGCGAGAATGGGAAGAAAATACAAATACATGGCTGAATGAAATGGCAAAGACAATTCAGGATTTGAAAAGTGAACTTACAAAAAAGATAGAAGTATTGAAGAAAGCTCAAGCTAAAATGAAGATGGAATTGAAAAACTCAACCAGCCCATTTAAAATGACAGAAGAATGATGTACCAGCACAATGAATCAACTAGAAAAGACCTTCAAGATTGGAAGATAAAGTTGGGTAATTGGACCACCCAAGCACAAAGTATGAAAAACTTTTACAAAATACAGGAATAGAATATTCAGGAAATGTGGGACATCATGAAAAAGGCCAAATCTATGCATTATAGGCATAAAGGAAGGAGAAGCATCCCACATCAATATCATTGCCCAAATATTCAATGGGATTATAGAAGAAAACTTCCATAAATTAAGGAAAGACATATCCATACTGATATAAGAAGCACACAGAAGACCAAATAGACAGGACCAGAACAAAGACTCCCATAACATATCTTAGTAAAAATACTAAATATACAGAACAAGCAAGGATACTGAAAGGTCCAAGGGAAAAACAATACCTTACATATAAAGAAAATCCCATCAGAGTTATAGCTGACTCTTCAGCACAAACTTTAAAAGCCAGAAGAGCCTATGATAAAGTATTCCGGTTTCTAAGGGACCATAGACAAAACACAGAATACTTTATCCATCAAAACTTCCTACATACTCAAAGGAGAAAGAAAAGACATTTCCATATAAATAAGCTAAAATAATCTATGTTCCCCAAACCAGCCTATAGCAAATACTCAAAGCAAGACCAAGATTGAAGAAAGAATGATGATGCCCAAGAGGCTACAGAAAGAAAACAAATGAAGGTATAATTACAGAAGCAAAACATAAGACTGAGAATACAAACAAAAGATAAAATAACACTAACCAATACACATCTTTCACTCATAACTGTAAATAACAATGGCCTCA
Source organism: Eospalax fontanierii (assembly GCA_035773235.1). Taxonomy (NCBI): domain Eukaryota; kingdom Metazoa; phylum Chordata; class Mammalia; order Rodentia; family Spalacidae; genus Eospalax; species Eospalax fontanierii. Next base: position 82,269,122 of record CM069532.1, on the reverse strand, counting down.
ATTCCCCAGTCCAAAGACACAGGCAAGTTCAGTGGATTAAGAAAGCCGTTTTTTGTTGTCTATAAGAAACTCATCTTTCTTTCAAAGATAGGCACCACCTAAGAGTGAAAGTACTATAACAAATAAGAATATTGAAATAGCAATGCAAATCCTCCTGACTAAATAAAGTCCATGTCCAGATAGATTCATAGGAGAATTTTACCAGACCTTCAAATACCTACAACCAATCATGCTTCATTATTCAAAAAGATAGAAACAGAAAGAGAATTCCCAAATTCTTTCTATGAAGCGAGTGTTACTCTAACACCAAAATCAGTTAAAGAACAAACAGCAACAACAAAAAGAAAACCATAGGCCCATATCCCTAAAGAACACAGATCAAAAATTCTCAACAAATATTTATAAATGGCATATAGAAGCGTATCCAAAAGATCATGCACCATGATCAAGTTGGTTTTGTTTCAGAGATGGAGGACTGGTACGATATACATAAGTCAAAAATTGTAATAAATTGTATATATGGACTTAAAGACAAAAATCACACGATTTTCTCAATAGATGCAGAAAAGGCCTTTGAAAAAATCCAACATGCATTCATGATAAAAGTTCCAGAGGGTATTGGACTGGAGGGAGCATATCCCAACATAATTAAGGCCATATACATCCACCCACAAGCAACATCATTCTAAATGGAGAAAAACCAGAAACTTTTCATTAAAGTCAGGACCCAAATGAGGCTATCCACTACCCCCAGTCCTTGTATTTTTTAAATATTTTACTTTTATATGTATTGGGTATGAGCATGTGTGTGAGTGCACCCATGTCATGCAATGCCTGGGGAGGTCAGAAGAGGGAGGCAGATGCTCCTGGAACTGAAGTTACAGGTGGTTGTTAGCTGCCATCTGGGTGTCGAGAACCTAACCTGAATCCTCTGCAAGAGCAGTCAGTGCTCTTAACCACTAAGGCCATCTCACCTTCTTATTAAAGTGCTTGAAGCCATATCTACGGCAGTAAGATAAAAGAATGAAATTAAAGAAGTATTATTTGGAACAGAAGAGGGAGGTCAAATCATTTTTATTTGCAGATGATATGATATTTATACATATGAGATCCCAAAACTTCCACCAGAATATTTCTAGAAATGACCAAAACTTTCAGCAATGTAGCTGAAAAATAAATTAATTTTAAAAGTCACTAGCTCTTTTATATACCAACAAAGAGCAATCAGACAAAGTGATCAAGGAAAGACTCCCATTCACAATAGCCTCCAAAAAAATATCTATGAATAAACCTAACCAAAGACATTAAAAAGCTCTACAACAGAAACTAAATCTTTGAAGAAAAAGCTTTAGGAAGATAATAGATGAAAAGACCCCACCTGTGCTCACGGATTGGTATAATTAATATTGTGAAAATGACCATCCTACCAAAAGCAGTTTATATACTGAATGTGATACCAGTGAAACTCCCATGGCAGTCTTCACAGAAATAGGAAAAACCATCCTAAAATTCATATGGAATCACAAAAGACCCCAGAAAACCAAAACAATTCTGAGAACAAAGAACAATCCTGGGAAATTTACCATACCAGATTTCAGACAATATTCAAGAGCTGTAGTCTTATAAACAGCACAATAGTGGCACAAAAACAGTCATGTAGATCGATGAAACAAAATTAAAAACCCAAACAAGAGTGTATGCAATTTCAGCCATGTGATATTTGACAAAGCTGCCAAAAATACACATTGGAGGAAAGACAGCAAGTTCAACAAATGTGCTGGGAAACTTCCACATGTAGAAGAATGAAATTGGATACATATCTATCACCCTGTACAAAAGTCAACTCTCAATGGGTCAAGGATCTCAGTGTGAAACCCGAATCTCTGAAACTGTTAGAATAAAACACAGGTAGTGCCCTACAAGATGTAGGTGCAGGAAAAGACTTTCTAAATCAGACTTTAGCCACTAAGGAATTAAGGTCTGACAAATGGGTCCTCATTAATCTAAAAACTTCTGTTCAGCAAAAGCATATTCCATTAAATGAAGAAGAAGACAACAAAATGGGAGAAAATCTTTTCCAGCTGTGCATGTGACAGAGGACTCACACCCAGAATATACACAACGAACTCAGAAAACACAGAATCAGGAAAACAAAGGAGCGGATTAAAAAATGGTATCTAAGCAAAGATTTCTCAAAAGAAGAAATAAAAATGGCTAAGAAACACCTTAACATGTATTCACCGTCTTAGTATTTAGGAAAATGTAAATTCAATCTACTGTAAGATTTCGTTGCACCCCAGTCAGCATGGCTAAGATCAAGAGAACAGACAATACCAAATGCTGGTGAGGGTGTGGTGAATGGGGCATTCATTCATTTATTGTGGGATTGCTAACTGGTGTAACAACTATGGAAATCAGTGTAGAGAACTTCTAAAAACTAAAAATAAATCTACCGTATGATCTGGTTTTACCCCCGCTTGGCGGGACTCGGTATCCTACTTGTTCCCCCATGATTTTTGCTGCTCTTTTCACAGTAGCTAGGAAATGGAAACTGCCTCAGCTGATGAATGGATAAAGAAAATGTGGTGCATCTGCATAACTGAGTTCTAATTAGCAGTAAAGAAAGACAAAATCATGAACTTTGTAGTAAATGGTGGAACTAGAAACTGTTACACTAAGGGCAGTAACACAGACTTGGCAACTAGAAACCCTTACACTAAGTGCAGTAACACCAACTTGGCAAAACGAGTGACACCTGTTCTCTCTCATTTGTGGAGCCCAGCTCCAAGTCCTTATATATAAGCATGCTTCTCACCACTCACTGTTTGCAACAGTGGAGACTACCTCAAAGTTCCACAGCTGGTCAAACACAAAGAATAATTTTCTGCGAGGAGTCCAGCTCTAAGTGACACCCTGCAGTGCAACATCAACACCTAAGGCTCCAGGCACGTAGAGTAACAGAGGGCAGAAAGAATGTTAGTGTATCTCTCACTTTCACAGCACACACTAACCTCATACAGTAGATTAGCACAGAAAGTCACAACTGGCCAAAATACAAAGAATAAGAAACTGCAGATGATCACAAGGAAACAGAGTTTTCCAGACAGCTGGGAAGTGACTTATATGAACTAAGAGCAGTGGTGACAGCATGGCAAGACCCGTGCAAGCTCAACCCTGACAACATCCCAGCACAGAAGTGGGAGGTGAGGAAGAAGCCCCAACCTTAGCTGAGGAACTATTGGCAACTGCTGGGCGAGGGAGAGCCCATCTTCTTTAAGGGTTTGACAATCAGTAGTTTAGGCAGGCTCCAGCGGGTGGGCACATGAATGACATTGGGGCACACAAACTAGATTGCTAGGCCTTATATGACAGGGTATATGAAACCCAGTGGGGAGGGGTCTATAAGAAAGGTACAGATAGGGGAATAGGATCTGAATAAGATCAAAATATATTGCTTCAAATTCACAAGAATTTTAAAAAAATATGAAGAGGAAAGTAAGGTGTGGAAGAGGGGTGTGAGTGGTGTTTCAGAGGCAGTGACGGCAGCACTGAGCACATAGAAGGCGTGAGGCGTGACTAGATCTAAAGACCCTCAGGACATTTCAGGTTTAAATAAATCAGTGGGGGCTGATGCAGCAGTGTAGATGGGAACATAACGGCGGGGGGGGGGCGCTCCCTGGCTTTCTGATGCAGGGCATGGGATACAGTTGTCCCGAGATGCCTGGGCATTGTGTGGGAAGGAGGCTGTCCGTCTTCATAACTGTGTGTCTCTGCTGTGCGGGCAGGCCTGTTGTTTCTGTGACTAGCTCATGCTAAAGACTGAATCTGAACAGGGCCTTGAAGAATGGACTGAGTCATGACAGGAAGAAGAGAATGAGGAAGGGCGTTCCTGTGTCCAGAAAGCACATTCCAGAGGCCGGAAGCAAAGTGGAACAGAACTTCTTCAGGAGATAATAGGTGCTCTAATTTTCACACACACTTGCAAGAGGAAAGCTATAAAAGCAAATTGGAGTGCAGGGGCTGTGGTGAGCAGGCAAAAAACCTTGACCAGAAAGACTATAATGTTCTGTCCGTATTTCTTTTCTTTTGCTTTGCTTCTTTATTATGCAATTAAAATTATAAAAAATTTAAGCTGAGCACAGTAGCACTTACCCATCTCAGTACTGTGGAGGCAGAGTCAGGCAGATCTCTCTGAAATCAGGGCTAGCCTTGTCTACATAAGAAGCTCAAAGTCAGGTGAGGTGAAAGGGAGACAATGTCTCAAAAACAAACAACAAACAAAAAAAACCTGGTAGCCCCCTCACACACAAATAAATTCATATATTTTTTAATTAAAAAAGAAATACAAAAGAGAAAAAAAAGCTAAGCTTCCATAGAGCAACAAAAGTATTTGAAAGCTGTGGTAACAAGGGAGCTTCAGCCAGTTAAGAGCTGTCAGTCTCTGATTTAGAGCTCTGAGTTCCATATTTTGGTAGATAGTACCCCAACATTCAATGAAATAAGCACGTAACGAAATTGTTATAACACTACAATATTAGTGATGTAAAGACATCACTGATTTCAGCAAGCATCCTTACTATTTACATAATAATTTCCAGGACGAAGTTTCAGGCCCTTTTTGACACAAAAAGCCAATCATAAGAAATTAGAAGATAAACTTCCTTAAACATTTAACAAAAGACCATCTACTGAACCATGAGTGAGTGGCAGGTGATGTGCAGCCTGAGGAAGCACACCATCCTTGCTCTGAAACAGACACACAGCCAGGGTGACCCTCGGCAGCGCACAGCCCTCTAAAGAACATCAGGAGGGGATTACCTTTCACAGGTGAAGATGGATTCTGATGCAGCGCCAGGCTCCTTGACGATGACCTTTTCACAGTACCAACGCTGGGATCCGTCACTGCCCTCACAGCGCAACAGCACCCTCTGCAGGTTTCCAAGACACACTGCTTCTATTTGAAATTCATCAGTCTGGTGGAGAAAAAACCCTTGGGAATAACTCAAGTCCAGCAAATACAAACGCTGGCAATACCAGCAACCGAAGGCTTCCAGGAGCAGCACAGTACTTTAAAAGTGATAACGTTACTACAGGAAATACTAAAAAGGGGCAATAAAGGAAGATTGATTTTACGTATTAAACATGTTTCCTTTCACAGTTTTATTTTCTTCATTGTAGTGTCACTCAATGTAAAAAAAAAAAAAAAAATCCTGACACAAGAACCTCCAGCTTTGGCCCTGAGAAGCCATTCCTTAGCAGGTGGCTGACAATATGCAGCCTCACATCCAGGGTCTCATGGGGTAGCATGAGAGAAAGCTTGCCTTCTAACTCCCTTCCCTCCTTTCTTCACTAAACGCCTCTCCTGTGCCTTCCTCTGTAAATGGAAATAGAGCACGTTCTTCCATTTGTTAGGAATGCGCACCCTGTAATCTGTATTTGTAAACAGCATTCGTCTGTCATGTCAGAAACACATTGACATTTTCAGAGAGATGGAGAGAAGTAGGACCCGAAGGAGACGCTCTGGTGATTGGAATAAAAACGACTCCTTGACATGCTCCTTCTCCAGAATGATGTTTGATCTAAGGAAAGGGTCATGAATTTAATTAAACTTGACACATGTCCAGAAGTGACAGCTGTCTGTTAGCTACTGTTACGCTGTTTCATGGTAAAAATGTAAACTCAGAAATGCTTGTGTTGCCCACCAAGAATGGGTTGTGTTAGTTGAGGTCTGCAGTGTTTCTAAGTTAAATTTCAAATCAGTCATTGAAAACACACTCCCTCAGTCACAACCGTTGATTGTTAGTCATAAAAATCTTCTCTTGTTTCAGCCAAACGAAAACGACAACTGGTCCAAGCGGGATGCTTCTGGGAAGTAGGTCACTGTTTACAAATTCTGGGTGACCGTAACCTCCTTTTCACTGTTCTGTACCCTCAGGGTGCTTTTTAAGGGGACATTTCATGATGGGTGTCATCCATGGCAGCTGGTGCAGCTGATCTCTTCAAACTGTTTGGCAATTTCTTTTTAGTGCCTGGATTAAGGAAAATCATCAAAAGGGGTCAACTCCACGACATACCAGAGAAGAAACATAGCTCTGTGCTCTGGTTCTTCACCGCAGCGCCATTAAACTCACACTTTCACTCTCTCTATTCACTGAATCCACCTACTCCTCCTACTAAAGTTCAGTTTCAGTCCACAAGGCACCCTCACCACTCTTTACAAAGTGTTGTACATAATGGTGAACTGAAGATCAGCCATGATGGCTGCAAAACCCTAGCACGTTATCTTAGTAAGTTCACTTGGTATAGCACTGCATGTGGACCAGCTGACAGACAGTCCAGTACGATGGAGCCCTCACCATCAGAAAGTGTGAGAGTGATGAAGGACGGACCTGACACACTGCCAGAAGTGTTCTTCAGAGGATCACTAAAAATACTAATGTAATATTGAAAAGTCTGTTTCTGCTATAAATTAGTTCACGTGTGATAGCAAAAATTAGGCATAATTTATATTTTTCTCTCATCCAAGGCAGAACTTGTCTTTCTGTTCATTTCAATGGGAGCTTTTTCTAATAACACCTCCGGATCCTGATCCCAATTTCACATTTGTAGGCAGCAGCCTTCTTTCCAAATACGGCAAAGAAGCATCAAAAGTTAATAAGGTTTATAGATTTCCCACTGTAAACTCCTAAATGTTTAATATACAGAAAGAACCATGCTGGGACATAAAAGACAAAAGGGACTAGTAAGGGGTTGGTTCCATTCAAGCTGACTTTAGAGGAGTGCCTGAACGGCCCTCCCGCGGCCTGACCCTGCAGAATCATGCTCTGCAGCTTCCAGTCCCAATGGCGCATGTCCATGTACACTTTCCTTGCTGTCTTTTCAACCCAGTTTGTTCTTTTTCTTACAGTATAGCTATTTTAATTCATTTATCTTTGTTCTACTGTTCATATAGATTTAGGACATCTCTTTTATCTGTCAATAACTTCTAAAACAGAGCACTTTAAGTCAGGTCAGGAAACTTGAATTAAAGTTGTTCCAAAACTTAACTCAAGAGCAATTTCCAGGTTTTAAACCACGCACGGCCCTAATCAGGGGGACTGCTAGGAACCAAGGGAAGATCTCCGCATAGACCCACCTGTCCTCTTTGAAGTCGTACTGGCATGTTGGACTTGTACAGCTGTCGAAGGCCAGAGTCTCCCCTCTCTCCATAGAGACAGAGAGACCTCAGACTCTGTTTCTGCTTGCTTCAGCTGCCCAGTATATACATCGACATGGTATCGCGCCACAGGCAAAGCATCGGGGAGAAAAAGAAAAACATCTGTTACCACAGTACTCATATAAACAGTCTAGATCTATCTGTTCTTAGGCAATAGTTTGAAAAATTATATGATGATTTTGAAATCTATATCTTTTATGCTTATTAAGAAACCTCTCACGGTTGGATTTTAATTGTCATTCTAAATGAGTGGATTTTCAGATGGAGAAATAAAAGATTCTTTAAAGGCTAGCACATGAATGACACAGAAAGCTGTTTCTCCCTCAGAGTTGAGATGGAACTGCTTCTCTATATGAAGCCTGATGCTTCCAATGATGTAAGCCTTTCTGAGAGTATAGATCAACAGTGCAGTGATGAGTGAGTGACCAGCTGGCCCATAGCAAAGCCAGAGGAGACACAGGCATGACATTTCTTATCTTCACAGCCTTAGCCTTTGAGACTATATCTGGATCATAAGAACTGTTTTGAGAGATGCTTAATCCCAGATTCACCAGCGGCTAAAGCTGTCACACTGAACAAGTCACTTCTTAGCGAGTAAAGGAAGAATCTGAGAGGTAGAAAAAAAAATACGTAGTTCAGAATTCAAGGACCTACAAAACAATTCACATATGCAATGAATGCTACTAAGATTAATAACACACATGGATGAATAGGCTGTCCTCCCTTCATTACAGGAAGCTCACAGACAATGTCCCCATCTGCCTGGATCCGAGAGAGGCGTACATTTGCTACAACGTCTAGGATCTTCTCGCTCTTCAGATGGTGCATTGTTACCTGAGATTACAAGAAATGGTGCTCAAGGTGCATGATTTCCAATTTTTCATGAAACTCCACATTCAAAACACAGCCCAAGGATTACTGAGGCTGCCAACTGCAATGGCAACAGGAAAGTCATTAGAGCAGTTTGTCGGGGGCAATTTATTCACCCCTTACTTGTCAAATATTTTGCTAAATGGCTTAATTTCTTAAACATCACCAAGTAGACTGGCAAAATTCTTACAAGTTTCATCCATAAGAAAATGGGGACTCGAGCATTTGAAATGGACTCTGTCTGTTAGAGAGATCTCAATTTGTCCTGAAAGAGTGACCTAAAAAGTAATTGATAGGAGGAACTCCAAAAGAGAATTTCTTTTTATATTAGTCACCAGAGTAAGCCAAACAATAGAACATTTTAAAGTTTCTGATGCCTTTCAAGAATATCCCAATACCTGCAGGGTATGGAGAAGCCTTTAAAGTGCCTGCCTAGCATGTCCCAAGGGCCTTAGTCTCCCTGCCAGAGGATGGAAGCCTTGTCCCTTTCATCTGTTGTCCCACGTCTTCACATCTCAGCAGACTAACACAGGTCTTCCAGAAGGAATTTCAGTTTCCTGCCCCAGCTATATGGTGGATGAAATGGCCTTCTCCTGATGAGATGTCAGGTGATGGTCCCATCCTTCCTCGTTTCCACTGCAGTGCTCACATCCTTTACAGCAGTCTCACTTTTAGTATAAAGTCAAAAGGCCCCAACACAAAGAGAAGTTCGTAATTTGGTCCTAACTTCTCATCTAGGGTTCCAAGCATGCCTGTACCTCTACTTAGAAGAGCATTCTTCCGTTTTGTTGTTGTTGTTTGCTGTGATGATTTTCTCATCCTTGCCAAGCTAGGACAACTTAAATCTGGGTTTTCCTCTGTTTCACTGAGATCGGAATTATTAACTATTATGTGAGGTCCTTGGAGGAGGGCCTCCTCATATCCTTCTAGTGCTACACAGGGAAACCGTAAGACAAAGTGCTTCTTTCTGATTCTTCGTAATCAGAAAGAATTCTTTTCTAAACCCTTGATTCCCACCTTGGTGAACTCAATAGGGCCATGTGAAAAGACAGGTAATGATGTGCTTTGCCTCCTTTCCCCTCGGTGGGTTTGGAATGGCTTTGTGACGTCTCTCTTTGGGTCCTCTACGAATTTTCTAATTCATCACTTGAGAGGTTTGCAAACAAAAGGCAAAACCTCTAAATTCAAAGCAAAGAGACCTCCAAAGTCTTTGCAATCCCAAAGGTATCTGCAAGACCCTCTCCCCGACTCATCCCAGCCCCACATCCAGCTTGCCTGTGCTCCCAGATCCCCAGTCATAGAAGTTTCACCCCGTTTCCTGGTCTGGTCCTTTGTACCTCAAACAGGAACACAGAAGGAAGAGGGTGTCCATTCTCTACACCACCGGTTCTGGCTCTGCCCCGCTCTTCTCCTTGCTTTTATTTCTCCTGCTGATGTTGGCCCTTTATCTCATTTCTAACTGCCCCTTCTGCCTGTCTCAGATGATAACCAAGACTACTTGTGGAGTAAGAATAGGATCAGGCAGGCTGTAAGGACTGAGTGGGAGGGGCGCTGGCTCTGTGACCAAATCCTTCCTGTGCGAGGCTAGAGTGAGCAACTGACCTGACCCAGCTCCACATCACCCCTGCTCATGAAGACTGACAATGGATTAATTAATAATCAGCAGTGATTACCATCTATAGCTGTATTTTTCTTTGTTCTCAAAAACATTCATTATATTTTTTATTTAACTCTAAATTTTATCTCGTCCTTTCTTACCACAAAATAGCTAAGTAACACAAAACCAAAGTAGCAAAGCACTTTATAAGAGCCACACAAGTGGAGGCTAATTCTCTGTTAGATTCTGCACAGAAGATAAAGACTAGTTCTGAGTGAGAAAAGTTAGGGAAAATGTTTTAGACATCCTGCCCTGAAGTGTCACAAATATTTACCCCCCCAAAAGCTATGTATAACCCTCTCACTCTAGTTATATATTCAGTGTATACAAAGCTTTGCCTTAAAAAAATGTAAGCGACTATACACCACAACACTTGAACGTTTAGTGTGTAAAATATGCCACAAGATCTGGTTCTGGGTGGGGAGAGCCAGGGCCCAGGCTAAACATTAACATTTTCTTCCTGGTCATCAGGAAATGCAGTAATGTTCCAGCAGGCTCATGGAGAGCACTTTAGGTATCCTGCAAATCAGATGCCATGTCGGCACTGGACTCTAGGCCTTCATTCCTTCCCGCCTGCCTCCTAAAGACTGGACAAGCAGGATCAGCAAAGGATGGCAAGTCTGTCAAATGGATGGATTTACCTTGGTTCAAATAAGCTGGTACAACTTTGAGGGTGTTTCTGTAAACTGTTGGAATCTTTCAAGATTAAACATCTGGCTAGAGATTGTGTGAGAAGTCAGGGCTTCCTGCTGCTCATTGAACTAGAAAATCTCCCAAAACAAACTATTTTTCTTACTGGAGATCAAAACTTGATCTTTTTTCACCACTTCTTTCTCTAACCTTGAAGTGAAGAAGTACCTAAAAATGAAAAGGAACTGGGAATATTTAGGAGATGCCCTTCAAAATAAATAAATACATAGGTAAATAAATAAATCCATTTCTTATATACTTCAGTTAAATCTAAAGAGTGCCTGGAATTCAAATTAAGTAGATTATCATGTCATGTGATAAAAAATGCTAACAGATTCACCAAAATCTACTACCTACTTCAAAGACTCCAAAGAACTGAAAGTCTTTTAAAGAGTTTCTATTTGGGGCTGGAGAGATGGCTCAGCAGTTAAGAGCACAGATGACTCTCGTAGAGGACCCAGGTTCAGTTCCTAACATCCCCATAGCAGCTAACAACTGTCTGTAACTCCAGGCCCACGGGAATCTCGAAGCCTTCTTCTGACTGCGCTAGTGCACCTACACACACGCGTGCAGGACACTCACACACATAAAGCAAAATGACAAATAAAATATTTTTAAATAGCTTCTATTTCGTCTGAATTACTTTACCAGTACTGTGTTGCGGTTGCTGCAGAGGCAAGCAGCAAGCGGGAGGAGGGCTCCGGACCAGTCTCACCGCTCACAGTAGGAGTGGGCCAAGTCTCTAAAGCACTCCAGACTGTGTCTTTACCTGACCTTCACACCTGCCAAGGCTATGCTTGGAAGCTCCAAGCAACACCGCATGATCCCCCGCAGTTAACACTGACTTGCAAAGTACTTCGTGTATTTTGCAAATAGTTTTAAGTGAGCAGTAAATGCTTTATTAACTTAGCAATTCCACAAATACTTGCCTGACATCTGATCAGGACTATTTTCAGTTTGGAATTAGAACAAAGTTCCTATTCTTACGTTACTCACTTTTCAGGGAATGTCACATAATAAACAGAAAATATCAGGTAAGTGTTGTGTTATATAGAAAGTGAAAGAGGTTGATGTGATTGAAAGATACTGGGTACTCACTGTAGGTTCTGAGTCAAAGACTGGCTTGAGGCAGGAGATTAGTGGGGTCTATGCTCTATGACAAGACCAAAGGGATGCTCAAAGACTTCAGAGGACCGAGCAGAGGCAGCTCTAGAGATGGAGAAGATGAGGTCAGGATCTGTGAAAGATCACTTATGCCCTTTGAAACCAGGATGTTAAGGTTTAGAAAAAAAGCTCCAGAGACGTTGAAGGAGACTTTGTAGCAAAAAGGAAACGAAAATAAAATGGTAACTTGGACTAAAATGATAACAATGAAGTGGAGAAAAATAGGTAAAATTGAGATAGTTTTGAGAGGTAAGACAATGAGATTCGTAGAGTTTGAAGGCAAGAGGAGTGAATTAGGGTTCTGGCTTGGATAGGGAGATGGTCACACCGTCTACTCCATAAGGTGGGGGACAAGTGTTCTCACAGGCTTTCATTTACTATTTCTATTTGGTACATGCAACTTGTCAGACAGGTGGTACAAGAATAACTGTGCCTTACTTTATAATAGAAAAAGCTTACAGACAGTGATAGGGGACTTGAGAAATTAATAATCTTTTAAGTCTTTGACTTCAATTATAAAGGTTAGAACTTCATTTGAAACAAAATGAATTCCAGCGAAGGATACATAGAAAACCAAAGATTCAAAAGCAACTGTTAGACTTCTTTGACAGCACTTGCTGAAATGCTGTCCAAAGTTTTTTTTCCTCGGCATTCATAATTGATTACTGTCTGACTAGGCTCAGTTATAGTCACCTTCCTTTGGGTCCAGGTGCAAGTAGATCTGCATCAATTCAGTCACATAGGTTTATATTTTATCATAATGCTGTGAACACTAGCTAGTACAATTGGTCAACCTGCATCAATGTGGTTAAGACGGCAAGTCAGATTTCCCAAAAAGGCCTTTAATATTCATTGCCAATGAAGACAAGTCTGACACTGTATAATGTCACAGGCTCATGAATACACTTAAACTAAGCCTTAAACTACCAAAAGGTCAGGAAATAGTTGTTTAGTCTTTATAATTTAAGTGTTATGTAAAAACTTAGGTTTATTTTTAACTTGAGACTCAGAAAAAATTTCAACAAACACTTGTTAGACTTACTGGGTTGCCCTCCAAAAAACAGTTCTAAATACATTCATCAGTAATCACAAGACACTACTGGCCATAAGCATCTCATTGTTACTAGCTGGGGAAGGGACCTCACAGGACATGGCCTAATGATGGCAGATGTTTGCATTTCCTCAGCCCATTAAAAGCGACCACTGTTCATTATAGAAACAAAACCTCTTTTTATTTTTAAATAGCATTTTCTACTGGCTTTCACACTGAAGCATAACCTCATATTATTCAATCTATATTAAAAAAATCCAATGCTTTGATTTTTGTTTTAACTCTGATACAGAACAGCAAAGTCAATGTGACTGAGGGGGAAAAAAAGGTGTAGCAAGCCCCAACACCAAACTTAATGTTTGGATAAAAGAGGGAAGAAAAAAACGAATTTCCAAAAATAGTTTCCATTGTATGTACACTGCTCATTTTCGTCTTTAAACAACTATGAAGCCGAGAAGGAAATAGTGTGTCTACCACATAAAATATTCAGCACTTGCTTTAATTTTCCAAATGAATAGAAACAATTCCAGGAATGGTCTCCACAAACCACAGTTCATTTGAAGAGCTCCCTCTGCTGATTTACAACAGCAAATATGAACAGTTCACAAGAGAACATTTACTATAATAATCATTCTTTGTTTCTGAAAAACTTAAAATTCTTTGGCTGCTTAAAAAAAATACAATCAGTAGCAAAATAAATAACACCCAAATATCTGACTGAAAGAGACTCACCCCACTTTTTTTGCTCAAAACCTTAGAGAAAAAAAAAATTAATTCCTTCTAAAAATCTTTCAGGGTGGGCGGAGGGGGGAGACTTTTGCTGACTTAATAGAATTAATACTACATCTCCAAGGACAGCCAAAGCTTATAGACATGTTAATAATGGAACGAACTCGTGAAGACAGTAACTGTACCTGAGCTATCCTGGTATATTCAAACATCAAGCGGAAACATTCTTCACAATGGGTGCATTAGTAATATCTGAAAGACTTTGAACATGAGAGTTGCTGTGTATAGTTTTATACATCTGTGCATGTCAGGCCTCCTAGGCTTTCTTGGCCCAACCTCAAGATGTTTTATTCTGGAAGGACGAATTAACCTACCTTCTAGACAAGCTCAAATGGAAAAACAGAGTACAACAAATTCCACATTGCCAGATTCTAACATAATGAGGCTATCCAAGCTTCAACTGGTGCCAGATCTGTTAATCCTTTTGCAGGAGGATCGAGATGCTACATGGAAACTTCATTCTGCCAGACAACTGTGTGAGCTTTATTACTGACTCACAAAATCTCACCAGACATCACAGTTCAAGTCTCTCTGTCTTTACGTGATGACTTTATAAAACTAACGTGAGAGAGATCAGGCCCATGTAGTGACTGTCTTCTCTGAATGTTACATGTTTAGGTGGGACTAGGAGCACAAAAGACCAAAGAAGTGTAGCACTAGGGAAAAAAGGAGACAAGATTGGGCAGAGGTTCATAAGACTGTGAGAGAAACCCCTCTCTAGAGGTGACACACTCTCCTGTCCCATGGCTTGGGCATGGCCAGAGGCTGTACATTGTTTCCAGCTGGCAAACCAAGATAGACTTTGACGGAGCCCCACTGAAGATGGTCAGCAACATACACACATAACCACTGGGCCACAGATTCATTCCTGTAGGGAGACTGGAGCAGTATGTTCTGTAATGGCCACTCAAATGCTCAAAATCAATCATTGTTCATTTTGAAATGATGCTCCTACATCCCGGACCTTTTGTGTTTCTGTTTGTGGGTAGAAGGTTCATCAGCATCTGTTTTTGTTTTGCTTCTACAAGGGGATTTCCTTGTTTGCTTGCTTTGTTTTGTTGCATACTGCTGGGGATCAAACCTAGAGTTTTGTACATATTAAGAGTGTTTTACTATTGAGCTATGTCATGGACCCACAGCATTTTTTAAAACTTTTTTTTTGTGTGGATGAGTTTTACTTGTATGTGCGTGAGTGTACCATGTGTATTCAATGCCTGCAGAGGCCGGAAGAGGGCATTGAATCCTCTGGAACCGCAGTTATGGGCAGTTGTTTAGCTACCATGTAGTTTCTAAGAACCAAGCCCAGATCTAGCTAGTGCTTTTAACTGCTGAGCAATTGTTCCAGCCCCAGATAACATTTTTGGTAACAAGTTCTTCCAACTTAGCTCAACCTGGCCTTGAACTTCCAAACCTTCTTTAGCCTCTTGAATACTGTCACTATGCCAGATCTCCTTTACATAAGAAGACCTTGATAGCCCATATTACATGATCTAGCTGCCTATCATCATCTCCTTGGGCCATCTGGGTCCTTCTGTCATATACCCCAACTTCTTAGATTCCAGCACCCAGTCACTAAAGGCAAATGGCAATTTCCACACCAGCATGTCATGACCTCTCTCTCTGATCATATAGGAGAAGGGCACATGGAGTCAGCTTTCTAGGATACAAAGGGAACACATCCGATGTCAAATGTTCTGACTCTGATCATGTGTGCAGACTCAGGACAAGTAAAATCAGAAAGTTTGAAGTCTTGGCAACTAAGATTGGTTGATTCTGCTCAGTACCAGGGACTCAGTCAGATGCTAAGTGTAGAAGGAGACAGTAGGTACAAGAGTTGCTCCAAGAATACGGACTGTATTCTCCCCAGAAGGAAGGGTAGTCTCCAAGGATCAGAGATAGAACTAGACTCGGACTGGACATCCAGCAATGAATCTAGACAAAAGGCTTGATGGCCTTGGGAAGCCCATTCCTCCATCTGAACTTCACATATCCGATTTCCTGTCTGTAGGATCCACTGGATCTTGCTGAGGCTCTAGTACTTCTTTTGTGAGTGGGTGAAGTCCAACACCAATCCTCCATGCTGCAGCAAGTGTGTTTTTGTACTTTCCCTCCTTCTCTGTTCTCAGTGGTCAAGCTGAAGGGGTGAACTGTGCTGTCATATTCTTAGAGATGTCTCTGAACACGTGATAAATGACACTGTTCGATGTCTCTATTTCCCTTATCCAAATAATTTGTTCCGTTAAAGAATGAGAGAGAGCATGAAGTTAGGGGATGAGTGAAGTGCGGTGTGTCAGGGAGGCGCTAAGAGGAGGAGGTGGCGCAAACGGACACCAAATGCAGCGCATCAATTCTCAGTGAATCAATAAATATTTTTCAAATGAACAATTGATTTTAAAAACAATGAGGGTTTGCAGAGATAGGTTACCAGTTAAGAACACGGGATGTTCTTTCAGGGGACCCGGATTCGGATGCCAGCACCCACATGGATGCTAATTTATGTGCATAACTCCAGTTCCAGGAAATCCAATGGCCTTTTCTGGCCACTGTGGGCAGTGCATGACATGGGCACAATTACATACATGTAGTCAAGACATTCATACACATAAAGTAAAAATAATAAATATTTTTCAAAAACCAATGAAAAGGAAGGTGTTGGGAATGGGGCGTGCACTGCAGTACAGATTCACAAAGACTGTGCAAAGCCATGAGTTTAATTCCCATATCAATAGCGAAACAGGACTCCTGACATCCCTCAGTCCATGCGTAAAAGATGGATAAACATCTACACACGTTTGAAGTCCCTCTCAAAGCCATAAATGACTTGACTGAAAGTGGCAAACTGATAAAACACTGACCGCCAATATTATGGAAGGCTTAGGCACAATGGGGTTGAACCCTGTCTTAGGAAAGGTACTATATTATTGGGAAAGTGAATCAAACACCTATATCACTCTGAAAAGAGGAGCATTAGAAATATGCATGTGGCAATGTAACTCTTTAGTTCCCTCTGGGTGGATCTCAATTTAACTTACAGTGGGAGATGAAAGGAATTGGTATATTATGTGTCTCTTCAAGATGGAAAAAAAACGATGGATCTCCCAAACACATTTACAAAGCACAAAAATGTCCATGAGCATGACCCTGTGTATTCCCAAATGATCTTCATGGCAAATTGCATCAGGGGCTACTTGACATCTCAGAGTCTAACATATTTGTCTCAGACACTAAACAGACCAAGCATCAGACTGTATGCTCATGCAGCCTGAACACAGCTGTCAGAATTGTGGGAAAATTTGAAATATTTGTTGTTTAAAGTTTTAATAGATTGAAATATTTATTGAGAAAGGTACAATCAGAGCTCCTGTGAGGGACCTCTCCTTTTTGCCACTGAGTTGCTAGTCTAGGAGCTTTTGGCAGAAACCAGGAAAAGACTCAGGTAGTTCCTATTAATTGGTCGGTTTTCTGACAATATGGCAGATTGACCCAATGGGAGACACACAATCTGTTCATGAGTCCCAGGCTTAGAAAGTAAGATGATCATATTCTTGCACGTTTACAGGAGTGCTGAGGCACTGAAGAGCTTTTGCTGGTCTCTTACCTTTGATAGGTCTTCCAGCAGTTAATTGAACTGGATTATACTGTTACCATGGGAACTCATCACCACAACCAAGGCTTACTTGGCAGTTTTTTTCTTACGTCATGCTTAGCACGCTGTCTAGGAGTGGACATGATCCCTCCTCCATCTTGGTATGGAAACCACTTTCACCCACAATCAAAAATGTATGAAAGGGCCGTGGCGCCTCTGCCCTGTCGGAGCTGCAGCCTCCAACTGTCTCAGCATGGCACGAGCCTGAAAGGTAGGTCTTCCTGGGCAGCGGGCTCCATCTACAGCAACAGGCACCCCACGATAAGACGAGCTTCCACCAAGGCTGCTGGGCTGCGGTGACCCGCGTCCTACCTCACAGGACAGCGTCCCTGGTAACAGAACCTTCAGCCTTGCCATCCCTCGCTGTGCACCCAGACTCCCTGACAGGGTGGCCTTGACCGGACCCCGCGGGCACTGCCAGAGCCCGCCTTTATGATGACGTTCCAACAGGACCAGACGCAAACCTGTGACCACCGGAGCTTCAGGAAGCAGGTGGCGTGCCTGTGCTTCCCCAGCTCTCAGGAGGACGAAGCGGTGTTGGTGAGCAGCAGTTGGTGTCCTCACCAAGGGATTATCCCAGGAGGGAGAATGGAGCCAGAGGAGGAAGCTGGAGATGCTGCTGTGAGGGAAGTGTATGACGAGGCTGGAATAAAAGGAAAATTGGGCAGACCTTTGGGCGTACTTCAGCAGAAACAAGACCAAAAGTACGGACCATATGTTTATGTTCTTACAGTCACTGAAATATTAGAAGGCTAGGAAGAGTCTGTTAGTGTGGGAAGGAAGGGACAGAGAGAAGACCCAAAGTCCTCCAGTGTCATAGACCTGTCCGTGCAGAGTACCAGGACAAACTAAAACTGGGGTGTTGTCCAGCCACTGGGCGTTCCATTATCCCTTCCCTTCCCGATAATAACGCCTCCTTTGTGACTGCAGCACAGCCCTCCGGGGTGCTGTCCAATAAGACAGAGGCTTAGGCGTCCGAGTCCATCCCCCACCGCTGCTTGCCTGCCAGGGGAGAGGCCTTCAGACCTTCCTTCTAACACACCTAACTGCTGCTGGCAGTCTCGGAATTTGCCATACAGGTTGTTAAAACAATTTTCCTGTATTGCAGATGCTTCCAAGTCTTTTAAAATAAACAACAAAATAGTGTACCAATATTTTAAGACACCAAAGCATTATGAAATTTTTTAAGGCCTTAATTGTGTCTCTCCTCCCTAATATTATTTGATTTTCTTTTTTTACTGTCCTTTTTCATTTGGTGTCAATCTATGATTTATTTTCCAAAAAAACAGTCTTACACTTACGGAAAATTGGTTCCATTTTGAAAATGAAATCTTGTGCCATAAATGCAGCTAAACTAAATAAAAACATTTGTTGACAAATTAATGCTTTCAAAGTAGTGAGTGAAGTGGAAGGAAATAATAATTCATACTCTGGACATTCATAAGTCTTCTGTCCTGTATTAGTTCTCTGATGTCTAGTGAGTTTGGACTTACAGAAGAAAGCTTTTCCATATGCTTACATTCTTAAGGATTCTATCCTATGTGAGTTAACCGATGTTCAGAGAGCTGTGAATTGCACTAGAAAGCCTGTTTGCACTGCGCATTTGTAGTCCTTCTCTCCTATATGAGATCATTGGTGTACAATGAGTTTTGACTTGCAGGGGAAACTTCCCACAATAGGAGCAGTCATATGGCTTCTCTACTGCATGAGCTCTCTGATATGAGGTGAGCTGAGAATTCAACTGTAAGTTTTTCCCAAATTCTTTATGCTCCTATGGTATTTCTGTATGAAAATTCCGATGTTTAGTCAGACTTTATTTTATAATAGATTGTTGTTGCATAAAATTTGTCCTCTGACAGATCACGGAGAGGTACCATCTTCCCAAGCTTGTTTCCTATCTTACCAAGCTTGATTGCACCCACTTGCGTAGGATCATCATAGCTAAGATTGTTGACTATCATGTTCCACATGGAAGGAGGAGAAGGGAGAGTCACAGAATCTTCCCAACTAACCAATCAGCCATAGTGGTGAAAGGGAGAGAATCTAAGAAACTAAACTGAAAAAGCATAGGGAAGGATCTCACCATTTTATGCACAAAGGGGAAGCTACTGTCTATGCTTGAATGAAGACCTTCTGGTATGGCCTTTCTCCTCCAAGTAAACCCTGAACCAGTGTTCTAAAATGAGCCCAATAAACTCACTAGTTTCCAGGACTGCAGTTAGGTGAAATTGTACCTCAGTTTGTATCAAGGAAGAAAGGGGTCGATGTTGCTTACAGCCCTCCAGTCGGAATTTGAGCTCCAAATTCCTCCTTTCATTATGAAGATATTTGGATTACTGGCTTGCTGTCACTCTTGGTAAAGCATCTTCATGCATGGTTTGCCTTCTTAGGACTTTGTCATGCTGTTGGTCTTCTGTTTCACCTTTACTTCTGCCTAGTGATAGGAGAACTTGTGACAGTTTTCAGGTAGCTTTGTCAATGGATGATTTTTAGTGAAATACTTTTAAAACTTACAATTGTATTTCTCTATAAGATGTAATTTTCCATTTATTGAGATTACTTTTCTTATCTTAGCCAATATTATCACACATACATTGCATCCTCACATGATTTACGTTTTCAGCTACTTATGAAACATAAAGAAGATATTTCTAGTATTTATAGAATTTGTTAAAGATCCAATTAACCAAAGTTATACATCAATCATATTACTTCTAGTTAGAATGATATTCCTTGTGAAATGTATTTTAAAAATGCCATGAATACTATGACTACGTCTGTAGAGAAGAAGATCCACATGATGGCAAGAAGGTTTATCGGCTACATTAAAATTAACATATTACCCAGACTTCATTCTATCAGCCTGATCAGGTTGATCAAAGGTTAAGATTTTTGGTGTGTGTTGTATGTATAGGTGTAGGTGAACATGCTCATGTGCCTGTAGTGTAGATGAATGCTCACTATAAACTGTCTTCCCAATCATCTTCCACCTTAATTTCTAAGACAGTAAAACAACTGAACTGGGAATTTGTGTATTCTGAAAATCTGTCTGGCCAGAAAAACTCTGTACTTCTCTAATCTCCCCATTCAGGAATTATATGCACATGATGCCCCGATTTTCAGTGGGTGCTGTGAACTCATAGGCACATCATGCCCCAATTTTCAGTGGGTGCTGTGAGCTCATAGGCACATCATACCCCGATTTTCAGTGGGTGCTGTGAACTCATAGGCACATCATACCCCGATTTTCAGTGGGTGCTGTGAACTCATAGGCACATCATGCCCCAATTTTCAGTGGGTGCTGTGAGCTCATGGCAAGTTACTCACCCTTACGTGGCCATCACTTTGCCAACAGCAGTCATTCCAGTCTCAGGCTAAGTTCTTCAGGAAACACTGTTGAATGGTTTTCACTCTTCATGTTTTCATTTCAAATATGTCAAGACCTCAGATTAAAGGATTTACTCACTTCAATCTCTTTATGTGATGTCTTCCTGTTGGTGGTTCCAACTTATCACTAATATGTGTTCTGATTTACTGGCTAGTCTCAGTTGAGGCAGTCATTTGGTAAATATCTAAAATGATGGCAAAACTATCATTAATATGCAATGAATATTAATATTTTTATGCAATTCAAAAATAAAAGTGAATCTTATTGTTCTGAGGAAAGTTGTAAAGAAATATTGACTTATAATAATTGTCCTCATTTTATTCCTTCAAGAGTTGATATAATAAATAATACTTGTGTATAGTGCAGTGTGGGGCCTAGGCCTATTGCAAAAGCATTGAGTGGGCAATGTGACCCCAGAGACCCTGAAGGGACGGCAGGTGTCTGGCCTGCTCTGCCTTGAGACTATGACCCAGGCCCCATAAAGATCACAGCAGACCACAGCCAGGTCTTGGGTTTTGTTTCCTCATTCCTCAGTGCTTGCTTCACCTGACCCCTATAGGCCACTAGAACCTTCCCACCTTTACCTAAAGGCCCCAATTTGAACTTTCCCCTCTTCAGTAACAGCCAGACAGGCCTCTCTATATAAACCCCTGCCTTGGTTTCAATGAATGAATGAGCTGTCCACTGACACAGTCTTCCAGGAGTTCTTTCCCATTGCACCCTGGGCTGCCTGAGGACCTGTTCGTCTGCTCTCCATTCTCTGGGACAGCTGGTACACAACAGCCATGTATGGAAACAGAGACCCACATTGCAGTGTTCATTGATGCTTTTTTTTTGCTTTTCTACATTCTTTTGAACATGTAGAGATAAAATATTCACCTACTTCTCAACTGTGGGTATCTACACAATAATGTGGAAATTCATTTTTCCGTTCTTAGCCTTTTGCGTAGCCTTTTGTATGCTGGAATGACAGGTTTGTGCCATCATGTGGGTCCAGAACCTCCTTTCTTTGCCCATCTCCTGTCCCTCTACTTCTTTTTGAATCATACAAGTAGAAGCCTTTTATGGGAGCACACCATGGTTCCCTGACTGATTTCCAAACCTAGAGCTTCCTGGAGTGGGAGTGGCAGATAAACCTGCTGGGTGGATCCTTTCTCGACTGTCACCACAATGGTACCACGACAGCAGCTAGCCCCTGAGTATCCTGGGTTGGCAAGTGTGCAAGGATCCTAAAGGGCCGTCCTTGCCAGACCTCACCAATACTCTATTCTGGAGGAAGGAATCACTCCACCTTCCAGAAGAGCACAGAGTCTCAATACTGGCTTCTCTGAGGTCCCACAGGGAGAAGGTGATGGGGATGGGACCCCAGATCTTAATGTGCCAGTCATGTGCTCTATCACTGAATTTAACCCATTTGGTTTGTTTCTTGTCTGTTTGAGATAGAATCTCACTACTATGTTGCCTAGCTTGGCCTTTAATTCGCTTTGTAGCCCAGGCTGGTCTGGAATTTGTGATCTTCTTGCCTCAGCTCTCTGCGTTGCTAGTGAGGGGCTCATTAGGACAGATCTCTGGCAGGCAGACAGACAGACAGGGAGAAGAGGCCTAGCTGGTCTAAAGTACTTTTCACTAAACATTTAGATGACTGACTTCCTGTTGCTTCTCCCACTGCAGGTCAAGGACTTGTGTTTTCCTGCAGGAACGGTCAGGGGAATATTTAGACTTCCTTAGGGCTCCGAGGGGACTCCTGTAGCGGGTACAAGTTCCCCTTTCTTTGAATTCTACAATTCCCAGTGACTGACCAAACCAGCCATTTCTGAGGGAAAAAATATAATTCATCCCACCAGAAACATAAAACTTTTGGCTCTGCCAGACATTCAGATTTCTGAGCCTGGATCCCCTTTCTACCTGGAGAGTCTCTCTGTGTGCTTTGCTCTGTGTGTGCTTCCGCTATCAATAAAATTTGGCCAAGCTGGCCTTCATCACATAAAGATCCACCTTCTTCTGCCTCATGAGTGCTAGGATTAAAGGTGTGCACTACAACACCAAGCCATAATTTTTAAATTTTTTTTAAAAAAACATACTCTACATAGAGCAATGTAACTTGCAAATTAAATAACACTATAATAAAATTACTTCACATAGATTTAAGCAGTAGAAAAAGGAATTTTTTCAGATTATAAAAAATTAACAAATAGATCACTTTTTCTAAGTGGATCTATGCAAAAAAAAAATGTATTCAGTGGCTAGTAATGTCTACTTCCTATTGCACTAATGCTCAATGGAATGAAAAAGAAAGCCCAGCTTTCACAATCACTGCCTCAGAGGGATAACACATGTTGCATTCTTTTGAAATGAAGAAATGATTCTTGCTTCTTAAGACCCAGAAAGTTTAATTCACACATCTACCATTAGAAAAACACCATGCCTTTAAATTTCTTATCCTCTCTTGTTTTCCTTTTTAAATATTATTGTATGCTCAGGCATGCATTACTTTGCACATATGCATGTATGCATTGCAGGCTAGCCTGTGAGACTGACTATAAGGGAGAACGTGGAGTTAAGTTTCTGAGGTTGAGTGACCTTACTTAATTTTATACATTCTAGGTTTATTCATTCTTCTGAATTTGTGATGTACTAGATCGTCAGTATTCATTCATCTGCTGATGGACAAGTAGGTTTGTTTCATTTCCTTGTTATAGTGATTAGAGCAACAATAAACATGGGGACCAAGGGTCTCTGCAGTAAGGTATGGAGTTCCCTGGGAATATGCCCAGGAGTGAGACAGTTGGATCATGTGGTAGTTCTCCAACATTTATTGTTGGATCTCTCTCTCTCTCTCTCTCTCTCTCTCTCTCTCTCTCTCTCTCTCTCTCCCTCTCCCTCTCTCTCTCTTTCTCTCATCTTTGATCTTTTTGACATAGGTCTCCCTGTAGCCCTGCAGGCCTAGAACACACCATGTAGACCAGGCTGGTCTCCATCTCACAGAGATCCATTTGCCTCTGCTTCCTGAGTGCAAAGATTAAAGGCATGTGCTATCATCATGTCTGACTGGAACACTT
Source organism: Eospalax fontanierii (assembly GCA_035773235.1). NCBI lineage: Eukaryota > Metazoa > Chordata > Mammalia > Rodentia > Spalacidae > Eospalax > Eospalax fontanierii. Next base: position 82,245,592 of record CM069532.1, on the reverse strand, counting down.
TTTTAAAGCAGTCAGGCATTTGTATTTATTTTTCTGACAACTGTCTACTCAACTCTATATCCCATTTATATATTGGTAATTTTATTTCCTTGGCACTTAATTTTTGCTGTTCTTTTGCTGGATATTAGTCCCTTGAGTGATGTATTGATTGTAAAGATTTTCCTTCCATTCTATGGGCTGTCTGTGTCCTCTGCTGATAGTTTCTTTCATTTTTCAGAAATTTTTCGATTTCCTCTTGTCACATCTGTTGATACTTGGGGCTAATAACTGTGTTATTAATGCTCTATTCATGAAGTTTTTGCCTACCCCAATGTTCTGGAGTATGCCTTATAACTTCATCTAGAAGTCTAAGAGTTTCAGATTTCAAAGTAAATGAATCTTTGACTCATTTTGAAATGATTTCTTTTGACAGGATCTCCCTGTAGCCCCAGCTGGACTGGAACTTGCTTTGTAGACTGCACTGGCCTTGAATTCACAGAGATCTGCCTACCTCTGCCACCCAAGTGCTGGGATTAAAGGTGAAATGATTTTTGTACAGGGTGAAAGTTGTCAATCGAATTTACTCTTCTGCAGGTGGAAATCGAGTTCTGCTGACACCATTTTTGGAATAGGGTCTTGTTTTTTCAATATAATTTTTGCCTCCTCTATGGAGAATTAGGTAGGCATAGCTTTGTCATTTTATTTCTGAGTCCTGTATTCTCTTCCACTGGTTTACCTTTCTGTATTTATGCCAGCACCAAGCTACCCCTTATCACTATAGCTCTGTAGTATAGTTTGAAGTCAGATATTGCTGTGATGCCTCTTACAGGGTTCTTACTCTACAGGATTGCTTCGGCTATTTGTGGTCTTTTGTGGTTCCATAGTAATGCTTGGATTGACTTTTATAGATCAGTGAAATATGACATTGGAATTTTGATAGGTATTTCATTAAATCTGTATATTAATTTTGGTGGTATAGCCATTTTTACCATATTAATTCTGCCAATCCAGGACCATGAGGACTTTCCATTGTCTAGTCTCTTTTTTGATGTCCCTTTTCAGTATCTTGAAATTTTTGTTGTTGGAGTCCTTCTAATCTTTGATTAGGTATATTCCTAGTACTTAAATTTTTTTTGGTTTTATTTTGAATAGGCTCTCTCCCCTAATTTCTTATTCTGGGAGTCTATTGTTGGTATATGAGAAGGTTACTTTTTTTCTATTGATTTTGTGTCCTGCAATTTTACTGTGTTTATTTTATGTGTATGAGTATTTTGCCTGTATGTATGTCAGTGCACCCATGTCATGCAATGCCAGTTCAAGGTCAGAAAAGGGTATCAGATCCTTAGGAACTGGAATTATGGATGATTGTTAGCCACCGTGTGAGTGCTGGGAATCAAACCTGAGTCCTCTAGAAGACCAACCAGTGCTCTTAACCACTAAACCATCTCTCTCTATCCCTTTGTCACTAGGAATTTCTAATTTCATGACTGATTTGTTGGATGGCCCACTATTTATTATTAAAATGTATCATTTAGTCTCCAAGCATTTTGTGGTTTCTGTGGTTTCTCATTGTTAATTCCCACTTTCATTCCATTGTGGTCTGTTAAGACATAAGTAATTATCCCATATGTTTCTATTTTTTGAGAGACTTGTGTCCTATGAGGTGATTGCTTTAGGAAAAGATTCTTGTACTGCTGGGAAAAATGTGTATTCCTTATCTGTTGGGTGTGATATTTTAAATCTATCGGTTACATAGAATTGATCTAAAGTGTATTTTTCGTTCTAAGGTTTCTTCCCTTGTTTTTTGTTTAGAACATCTATGTAAAAATGAGAGTTGAGTATCGAAGCCCCTCACTATTATTGTGTGAAGACCTGTATGGCCTTTTATGTTCTTTATCGCTTCTTTTATAAAATTAGGGGCTCCGATATTTGGTGCATAAATATATGCTATTGTTTATCTCAATTAATTGTTCCCTTTATTAGCATATGCCATCCTTTTTTATCTCTTCTAGTTAATTTTGGCCCAAAGCTTACTTTATCTGATTTAAGGATAGCTACGCCTACTTGTTTACATTTTCTAATGTGGCAATGTGGTTTATTTTGAATCCTTTCATATTATTTTTGGATGTCTTCACTGTCCAGTGTGTTTCTTGGAGTCACCATACAGTTGGTTCTTGTTTTTTAAATCTAGTCCATTAGTCTATGTTTTTTCAGAGGTGAGTCGAGGTCATTTGTATTTAAGGTTATTATATAAAGGAGTTTGATATTTCTTATGAATTTGGTGATGTTTTGGTTTGCTGTTTTGTGTTTGTATGTCTGTCTCTTTCTTCAAGCCTATGAAAAATTCTGCTATAGCTTTAATAAGTATTCTGTTTGTTCCATTTGATTTTATCTCTGTTCCTTCTTCTACTCCATGGACTCTTGTGTTTGGCCTCTTCAATGTATCACAGAGTTCTTGGCAACTTTTTTTCATGTTCCTTAATTTTTGTCCTTAGTTGGCCTCATACTTGCTTCACCCGGAAAGCTTTAAACAATGTCTATGTCCGGGTCCCAGAACAAGTATTCTGATTTCATTGGTCCACTGTAACTTGAGATCAGCTTTTTAAAGTCCTTATAGGAGATTCTACTGTGAAGACAGAGATTAAAACTTCAAACTCCAGGGTGTTGGATCCATTTGCTGTGCATGATATTTGTTTGTTATGTAGATTTTCCCATTTCAGAATTTTAGTTTCTGGAGTCTAGATTTTAGCTAAGGTAAAACCAAAGAAAAAATTCAAGACATCTGCCCTTGTTTGGCTACACTGCTGCAAGAGAGAAATGCCTTCCAAGTGGAGACATCGATATGTGTGTCACTTGATTTCTTGTAAAGGTAATTCTTTCTAATTTATAATTTGTATTGTAGTTTGATTTGGTCTGTGTTGGGAATTACAAACAATCTACAAATGCTCAAAGGAAAAAATATTTTGCATGTACAGGATGAAATTTTCAAATTTATTCTACCATAAGAAATGGAAAATATCTTGTTGCTCTTCAATATCGTCATTGTTTATCATCCATCCCAGCTGTTTTGGTTCTGTGTGTGTTGGTCAGTTTTTGTCAGCGTGACACAAACTAGAGACACTTGGAGCGAGAAAACTCAGTTGAGAAATTTCCTCCATCAAATTGGGCTGTGGACATGTCTATGGGACATTTTCTTGATTACTAATTGACTAGAAGAGCCCGCTCCACTGTGGGCAGTGCCGTCCCTGGACAGGTGATACGAAAGGTATCAGAGCAAGTCAGAGGGAACAAGCCAGTCAGCAGTGTTCCTCCATGGTCTCTGCGTCAACTCCTGCCTCCAAGTTCCTGCCTTGGTTTCCCTCCAGGATGGACTTTAAACCTCCATCCAAATAAACCTGTCCAAGTTGCTTTTGGTCACTGTTTTATCACAACAATAGGAAATGAAACTAGGACAGTGTGAATATTAGATTTTTAAATTTAGACTTCTTAGAATACTATTTGATGAAAATTAGGAGAAAAATATCAGGGGAAGGGAAGCAACTACCTGGAGAGATGCAAATGGCACAAGCTGGGGCACTGTTGGAGGGGAGAGAAGCAGAGCAAAGTATAATGATTCATGCATTTGAAAGTGCAATAATGAGATCCATTACTTTGCATAATAACCTACAACTTAATAAAAATATTTCAATTCTATTTCACATTTTATTCTGATTGAACGTTGCTGTTTTAAAGGAATGCTTCCCAATTTAAAGTTCAGTTACAAAGAGCAGACTTGGAAAAGTGTACAAGAAAAAACTGTATTTTTTCACATTTGTGAAAAAAAGGTATCTATAACTGATAAGCTGATTAGGTGCAAATGTGCAGTTGGGGCTGGGCTCTCTCACAGGAAGCCCTGCCATATCCCCTGCTGTCAAGAATTGTTATTCTTTATAAACTCATCCATGCTTGGTGACATTTGCTGTCGCTCAGGATCTGAAGGAGTCGGATGTCTCTGTCAGCCTTGGTGAAGACACTCACCTAGCTCTATGCCACCACATCTCCTAGATGGCTGCTTCAGTTCATGCTGAAGGTAATCAGGGCAATGGGGCTCTGGGGCCTGTTGTCTGTGGAGTAATCATAGTGATGGCTTAAATGATGAAATGTGGCACCTCGAATATCTTCATAAATTCTATTCACCTCTTGGAATGTTGCCCCTGGAGCTAAGACTCCATGTGGTGATGCGAGGGAAGATCACTATTATGTGTGTATTGTTCCACATGAGAAGATCTGTGGTCTCATGGTCTACAGGATCCCCTTCATCCTAATAGGTCCCTTGTTCACACCTCAGTATGTCAAATACATGGGAAGTCTGCTGTCAGATCTGTAACTATGCCCAGCACGCTGTTCAAAACCATGACCACGCTCACGTATTCACTAGGCCAAGGCAACTAAGTAGAAGGCCACTGATTTGAGGTTTGTCTTTGGACATGACAGCTGTATGTCCTGTTCCCATCTGCTTGCCTCTTCCTGTCCAGGATTTCAGTATTGCCTGCCACCGGGCATCCACTGCTGCCCTACATTGAGTTGTAAGGAGGTCTGTGCGATCCCTCCGTAGCAGAGGAGATCACAGAAGGAGCTGGCAGTAGCTTCCACCTGCCAGGTCCGCAAGTGTTCCACACTTGGTGATCATCACAGCTATACTGTGGACCACTTGGCCATCAGCTCTGGTTGTGTTTAAATGACAGGAATAATAATTCTTAAAAAACAATACTTACTTTGAAACCATGTTAGAGAGAGGACCAAAAAAGTGAATGAATGAATGAATGAATGAATGAGTAAATGAATAATACAAAGTATTAAAGTTAGATATCACTCTTGGGCATTACCATTCTGTTTCTCTGTGTGTCTCTTTCTAGCTCTGTCTCTCTTTCTCTCTACCTCTCAGAAAAGCAGGTGAAACTTTACATCCAAAGCAACAAGAATCTGTGATCAACCTCAGACTGTATCAAGTTTAAAACTTCAGCCCTTCAGACTGTGTTTAAGAACTTTTAATGAAAAGGCTGTTTTGGTGCTTTCTGTTTTCTGTGGGTGAGGTTCCCACCCAAGCAGCCAGGAACTGACCTCAGGAAAATGTGAGGTATTACGGGCCGGCAGGGAGGAAACTGGTCACAGCAGGGAGGAGAGCACGAAAGACAAACAATAATCTTAGTCAGAAGAACTCAGATCCTCTGTTCTGGGGAAGCCACAATGGGCAAGATAAGCAGGAGGCAGAGAAGCACAGAAGCACAGAACAGAGCTTTTCCTCCCAGGACAGCGAGAGGAGTTCCCAGATCCCTGAACCCTGACACTGTCCAAGGTCAGCAGAATCCATACGATGAACCGCTGACCTGCCCACTAGTCAGCTGCTGCCAAGCCAAGAACAAAGCCCCACCTTGGGATCCATAGGAAAAGGAGTGGTCATTTTGGAAAGTCGTGTTTCCCAATTAGAATTAAGGAGGAGCTTTATTATGTTACTATTGAGCAATTTATGGGCAATTTAAAATCCAGGCACAGTGAGGGATTAAATTAACTAAGCAGAGGATGATCTATCCAGCCTTGAAATGGAAATATTGCTCCAACAATATTTTGAGAAGCAGATATTTCCATAAACCCAGTCAACATGGAATATAAATGCAGACAAATCGGGAACTCAGAAATTCTGTATGAGTGAAAACACTTAGCTTTTGCGATGCCTTAGTGTTATTGGAGTGCTTAGAGTCAAAATCTGGGCTCCTGAGCACTAACAACGTAGCTTAGCCAACTGTCCTTCACATGCCAATTAAAGAAACAAGTAATAGTGAAAGACAGAGAAAAGAAATTTATCCAAAGTGGCCACTTTAGAAAGAGTAACCAATAAAGAGGTTCAGTGATTGCTAAACCTATCTCCAGGGTGCTGTGAGAGGTCCCATATGCAGGGTGCTGTCAGAGGTCCCATCTGCAGGGTGCTGTCAGAGGGCCCATCTGCAGGGTGCTGTCAGAGGTCCCATCTGCAGGGTGCTGTCATAAGGTTTGGTAGGCAAGAGGGATGCACAACGGAGTAGTCCTGATCCCACCCATCATTGGCCAACCATCGTCTCACCTCTAGTTTATCCTGCAAGATGCTCTGGTAAGTTGTCAAAGTTATGTAGAAGGAAGATGAACTCCTCCTCTAGCTACACCAGAGCCCATCTTTTCCTTCCCTCACCGTGATATTCCTAGAATTAGGAATTTCCTTGGGGCCCACTGTTTCATTGATCTGGTAGCCAATGGGAGGGGCACAAGTGTCTCTAGAATATCTCTACTTCTGGCAGGACGGTACATTAGTCCGCTTGAGCTGCTATCACAAATGCCTCAGACTGAGTGTATTATAAACAACAGCAATTTATTGTTCACAGTTTGGGAGGCTCGGAAATGCATGATCAAAGTGACATCGGTTTCAGTGTTGGGGAGGGCTTGCTCTGTTTGACAGACAGCACCTTCTTGCTGCATCCTCACAGGTTAGAAAAAGCAAACTTGCTCCCTAGGCCTCTGCTATATAAAGATATTCTGCTAATACACGTACATTCCCCCAATATTTTAATGAGGGAAAATATTCACAAGTTCAATACATTTTGTTTAGATGAGAAAAAAAGAAAGACAGTCAATTACACAACCAACTAGGGGTTGAGAGAAGATGCCTCCTACATAGGCCAAAATGAGAAATCTGAACGAGTTAATAATTAGGACTTTAAATTTTAGACATTCAATTTACAACCTGAAAAATGACGAATACCTACAGAAAGCATTTTCGTAAATATGTATGTTGTGCGTACCTGTGGTCTCTGTGAGTGTGTGTGCAGGTGTGCTCACGCAGGCTTGTGTGTACAGAAACCAGACAGGTATACCACTAGCATGCGCGGTCATTCTCTGCTTTGGTCTCTTGAGGCAGGATCTCTCACTGAACCTAGAGCTAGGCTGGTAGCCAGTGGCCAGCGAGCCCTGATGACCCTCCTGTCTCCCTTCTCATAGCCCTGAGGTCACAGACACTAACAAGGCCATGCCTGCCTGGCTTCTTACATAGGTGCTAGGACCTGAGTTCAGGTAGGTCCTCCCATTTGCATAGCAAGGTGCTCTTGCCAACTGAGCCATCGTTCCAGCCCCAAGAAATATGCACTCTATAGATAGCACAATAAGGAAAAATACTAAATCTGTTTGATATATAATATCTTACTTCAGACTGGAGAGAACTTGAATCCGCCCAGGAAGAACTAGTGCCAGGCTCAGCAACATCTATTTGTTTTACCTCAAGAAGCATCAATATCTGAGCTACTGATTCTTAGTCTTCACAGCCCACCACCTCTGGAAAATCCTCCTCCGCCCAAGATGGCAGTGATCTCTTTCTGAATTTCTCCGGGACTTCTATCTGTAGCATGGTATGCATGTGTGCCGCTGTCTTTAAATGCTCGCTTCTTGAGCTAAAATAGGAGGTGACTGAAGACAGACAGCCTGGGGTACTGATCTTTGTATCCATGGCACCTGAAGGATAGTTGAATGCTTAATGCCATTGTGGTTCCCAGACACGCCAACGGAAAGAAAATGGAGAGACAGATGGAAGGCAGGGAGAAAAACCAAGGGAAAGAGGAAGAAGAGGGGTTATCTGTGATTAGGGTCCTTGCTGGACCTGGAGGGGTGGTTGTAGTGTCTATACAAGGGATTCTGTAGCACAAGAGAACAAATCCAGACCAATCAATGCTCTGATTCCAGGACCTTCCAAGCACAAACTTCTAACTTGCAGATCTGTAATCCCAGCACTCCAGCTACAGATGCAGACCAGCTAGAGTTGCAAAACAAGCTTTCCATTAATCATTAATTAATTAACTAATCAATTAATTGGAACCAAAAATAGGTAACCTAAGGAACACCTAGTTAAAAAAAAAATTGGTCAAATCTGTTCTCAGAACGTCTCAGATGCTTGTGGGCAAGGCATGGTCCATCCTCACACCCACGGCAATCGAGAATGTTCTGTTGAGTTTCACAGGCATGAGGCTCACTCTCAACTAGGGTGCAGGTTCGTAAAGTCATTGTTTTTCCTGTGATAAACAAGAGTCTCTCCTCTTTGCTAACCATGTCCCTAATCCTCTCTGTGACTAAGACCATGAATTGGAAGAACGTGAAGGCCCTGAAAGAAGAGTGGCTGAGGCCCATTTCTTCTTTGCTTGGTGTGAAACTCTCCACTGCCAGTCATTAGCTAAACACACACACATACACACACACCACAGCAGTGTAGAAAAACTAGACTACTTTCCAGGTTTCTAGATTAAAGACAATTCCCTAGAGAAGGGTACTTGACATGGCATGGGGATAATGGAATACATTTTCATGAATTGTTCCTGAAAAGCCCTAATTACTGAGGTACACAGGAGCACATCTTGCCCTGTGCCCAGTCCTAAGCTGTTATGCTCCTCAGTGGCTACCAGGTGGCTGCCGTCTCTCGTGCTCCCTCTCTGTGGGGTCTCTGGGTTGTGAGGAAAGAATGTACGGCTTGTTTCTTTCTGTTGATGCATGAATGCTAGGTCGCATCACCTCCTGATTGCCTGAACTCCAGCCTGAGCCTTGCAGAAAAACACACAGACAAAAACATTGCTATTATACTCCATTCTGCCATCCAATGGACGCATGACCATGTCCACAGACTCTGCAGAGCCAAAACCCCCAGATGCTGATCAATCCTGAGCAACAGGAGGGAGGGGTGTGGGAAGGATGACATCAGAGTGTGGTGAGGAGCCAGGCCCAGCTATAGTCACATCCTCAGTGAAGAGCTGGCAAAGTTACACTGAACTTGGTGCCTAATAAACCTTATTTTTTTTAGATTCCAATAAAGATTCAATTCAGTTAAGAGGGGCAATATTAATAAGTCACATACGATTCCAAAGACACTCACCACTAAGTTAAATGATTTGAAGTAGAGAATTCTCTAAGGTTTTAATATGCATGGGGATCCTCAAGGGTTTCAGGGAAGTACACAAATCATGATTCAGTAAGAGTGAGCAGAGCTTGAGGCTCTGTATGTCAGCTCCTTGGAGAGGTGAGTGTAGCTGGTCTGAGCCATACTTCTAAAGATATATGATTACTATTATTGTTATTATTATGCATATCTGAGTGTGTCCATGTGAGTGTGGGTGCCTGAGGAAACTCGTAACTCTGGAAAATATTTAAAGTTGTGTAGGCCTAAATAGATCTCACAACTCAAGGACTAGACAGTTTTATAGATGAAATGTTTCAAGTCTTCAAAGTCTTAAACTATTAAATTTTCCAAAAGAAGAAATAAAAACCTTTCCAATTACTTGAACTAAACCATATAGCGCACTGATTCCAAATTTCACAAAAGAGTAATGCAGTCACATTAGAAAGCTATATCTCAGTTTCACTCCTAAGCATTGATATGAAATTTGAAGTAAAATATTAGGAAATAAAAATTAAGCGGTATTTTTAAAGATCCATGAATAAAATAATCCTGTCTGGGAATTTAAATATCAAGATTATTACACTCAAAGGTCAAAGGAGAAAAAAGTTAATTACCTCAATAAATGTTCTTTTAAGATCTGTAAAATCCAAAATCAAGAGCTGGTTATGAAGACAGGCATAGTAGGAGACGCCTGTCATCCCAGCACTTGGGATGTTGAGGAAGGATGAGTTTGAGGCCAGTTATAGGTGATATAAAAAGAGCATGTCTCAAAAAATAAAATAAATCCAGGAGCTGGAGGAGATGGCCCTACAGTAAGGAGTACAGACTGCTCTTGTAGGGAACCTGAGTTCAGTTCCCAGAACCTATGTTGGACAGCTCACAACCATCTATAACTCCAGCTCCTGGGGGATCTGACACCTCTGGCCTCTGTGGGTACCTGCACCCTGAACTCACATGCATATACCTACACAGAGACACACAGGCATACACATAATTTATAATAATACAAATAAATATCAAAAGATTTTTTATTTAAAAAGTAGGAATCAAATTATGATCAGTATCACCATTCAAATAGAAGCTAGCATCATGTGTGAGGTTAGCATCCTAAGAGTTACACAGAAGCAATGATGCCTGTTATCACCAGTGTTGGGTGTAATGCAGGGTGGGCCTAGCTAGGCCACCTGCTAGAAGGAATGGAGGAATGGCTCTCAGGGGCGTGGCATTCTGCACCAGTTAGTTGTGAAGCTAGTTCCTGCCCAGTACCTGGAAAGAACCTGGTCCACCTGGTAACAAATTACAATTGGCTGCACTTGGGACCCCACCCCATAAGGCTATTGGCTATCCAGACCTATAAGACCTTCTGCACCTCTTTGAATAAAGGAGTTTGTAGCAAATTGCCACTGCTGGCTTCCCGCTCAACTCCCGGAGTCGGTGTCTTGACTCCGCATCTACTCGCCCCCCTCACCCCACCGTGGAGACCATTTGGTCCCCTTGGGCTGGCCCCAAGATTTGGACCCCCAACACACCACCCCTATTTAAACTTATTCAAGGTATACCAAGCAATCTAATCAGATAAAATGATTATTTATGTAATTAATTTCTGGAATGAGGGTATGGAGGTCAGAGGACAACTTGTGAGAGTTGATTCTCTCCTGCCGTGCAGATGCCAGGCTAGAACTCAGGTCATCAAACTTGGAAGCAAGCACCTTTACCCACTGAGCCACCTCACCAGTCCAGGTAAAGCCATTAGCATTAGCATCATTAAATATTATTTTTATTTTGGAAAGAAGATAAAGTTTATGGAGCAGGAGAGATGGCTCAGTGGTTAAGAGCACTAGCTGCTCTTTCGGGGGACCTGGTTCAGTTCCCAGCACCCATATGGCAACTAACAACTATCTGTAACTCCAGTTCTAGGGGAATCTGACACTTTCTTTTGACCTCTGAGGGCATTATATGACATGGGTACACTTAGACACATGCAGGCAATGCATTCATACACATAAAATAAAATATTAAAAAAAGAAAGGTGATAAAGTTTTTTTTTCTTTTTCAGGTAGTAAGATTTTGTGTATGAAAAAAACAAAAGATTTGCATGGAAAAAAAGCATTAAGAACACTCACATAAATCATTAAAATTGTCAGTGAAAAACTGACATTTAAAAATTGGTAGCTTGAATAATAAAAAAAAAAAAAGTAAAATAAAAAGGTGAGCGGGAACGAAAGGGGTACTCGGGTTCTTTAGAGCAGCCGAGCTGATAGAATGAATATATAATAGAAGATTTATTATACTGACTTCCACAATACAGTCTAGGTGGTCCAACGATGGCTGCCTTCACACTGGAGATGCTGAGAACCCAGTACCTGCTTGGTCCATGTGACGGAATGCTTTAGCAGTTCCAATCTGGAACTAAAGGCCTAGAGGATGCCTGGAGGGTCCCTCACCCTCAGGCCACACTGCCAAGCAAAAAAGCTGGGCTCCTACATCAGTGAAGAACTGCGGTGGTGGCCGACAGGTAGACAACTTGCCGTCGCAACAAAAGATGAGCAGGCAGAGAGCTAAAGCTTTTCTTTGGGGAATTCTTTTTGTCTGGGCTGCCAACAGGAAGTGCTGCCCATATGAGGGCAAGTCTTCGGTTTCAACTAAACTGATCAAGAAAATCTGTTAAAGGTGTGCCCAGTGGTGTAGCCATTAACAGAGTTCAGATTCAATCAAGTTGACAACCAAGATCATCCATCACAAAAGGCATCCAATATTGTCAAAACAATCATTACAAAAATAAAATAAGCTCAAAACAAAAACTAAAATTGGGCTGGAGAAATGACCCAGTGATTAAAAGTGTTTGCTGCTCTTACAGAGGACCCAGGTTCTGTTCCCAGGACAGATAACAGGTGGCTCACAATCACATGGAACTGCAGTTGCAAGGGATCTGACACCCTCTTCTAGCCTCTGTATGCACCTGCATGCATGTGGTGCAGGTAAGCTCTTGTAAGCACACACATACACACACACATATACATAAGTAAAAAAATAAACAAAACACACACAATTGACAGAATCTTACCAATCTTAATACTTTTATTGGTTTGTTTTTGTTTTTGAGACAGTGTCTCACTGTATAGCTTCAACTGGCCTGGAACCACTATGTAGACCAGGCTGGCCTCCAGCTCACAGAGATCCATTTGCCTCTGCCTCCCCAGTATTAGGATTAAAGGCACTCTCCACCAAGAACAGCACAAATCCTAATTCTAAAAAAAAAAAAAAAAAAAAAACCTACGGTAGTCAAAACATTAGTACCTACATACCTACATAGGTCTAGACACTTAACAAGTGAGTTAAATTAGGAATCTGGAAATAAACCTGAATATTTAAGGTCAATTGATTTTGAACAAGAGTCTCAAGATACCTTCGGTGGGAAAGGAAAATCCTCAACAGACAAAGCTAACTAAACAGATATCCAAAGGCAAAAGAATGAATTTGGACCCTGCTTCATGTCATATCAAAAATGGACCAATGATGTAACATAAAAGCCAAACATGATTCTCAGGAGAAAGCACAGAAATAAGCCTTTACAGCTTTCATCTAGACAGTGACATCTTATGACTTTAAAATCTTTGTGCTTGAAAGGTACCATTAAGAAAATGAAAACAGAGCCAGATGTGGTGGCACTGGGATTACTGGGATTATTCCGGTTGCCCTAGAACTCAGAAAGCTGAGGCAAGAGGCTCAAGAGCTTGAAGGTATCAGGGGTTGGAGAGATGGCTCAGTGGTAAAGGGCACTGGTTGCTCTTGCAGAGGACCCAGGTTCAATTCCCAGCACCCACATGGTGGCTAAGAACCATCAGTGACTCTGGTTCCAGGGAGTGTGATGACCTCCTCTCACGACATGGGTGCTGCACAACTTGGGTGCACCTACTTACATGAAGGCAACACACTCATACACATAAAATAAAAATAATCAAAGAATTTTTGGGAAGAGTTTGGAGTTAGTCTAGTCTGTATCACAGGAGACCCTGCTTCATAACAACCACCCCCAAAATGAAAACACAGTTCATCGAAAAGAAGATATTTACAAATCACATGTCTTAGAAGGGATTCATATTCAGAATACATAAATAATCCCAACTCTAAACAAAGAAATAAATACATTTTAAAATAAGGGAAGGATTTGAATATTCTCCAAGTAAGATGCACGCATGACCAATAAACACATAGGACGACGACCAACACCACAAGCCATTGGATGTTACTCATTATGTGCAAACCACTCATACCCACCACAGCTTTGAAAAATCATGCAGCAGTTCCTTAAAGTGCTGAACACAGAGTTACCACACGTCCCAGTAATCCTACCAAACTAAAAACACATGTTCAACAAAACGTCCCCTGGAGTGCTCATAGCAACCCCAAGGAGAAAATAATCCAGAGAGAGAGAGGCTGCTAGTGGGGATGTGTTTGGGGTCATGAAAACACCACGGATGATATAGTTGGGTCACATGGTAGCTCTATTTTTACTTTTTTGAAGAACCTCCAAAATAATTTCCAAAATGGCGCTACCGATTTGCCCTCCCACCAGCAGTGAATAAGGGCTTCTCTTTCTTCACATCCATCTGTTGTTGGATTTGTTGATGATAGCCATTTTAACTGGGGCATGGTGATATCTCAAAGTAGTTTTAATTCTCATTTCCCCGATGACTGTGGATGTTGAACATTTTGAAGTAGTTTTTACCCATATGTATTTCTTTTTCTTTAGTCAATTCATTGGCCCATTCCTTCATTGGTAACTTATTTCCTTGGTATTTAATTTTTCAGTTTTTTTGTATAGTCTGGATATTAGCCCTTCATCTAATATATGGCTGGTAAAGATTTTCTCCCATTCCTTGGAGGTATATGCTCTGTTTGATAACTTCCTTTGCTATGAAGAAAATTTTAAATTTCACATAGCCCTATCTGTTGATAACGTGGGCTAATTTTGCTGTTTACTGATAATCTATTCAGAAAGTTCTTGCTTACGCCCATGTCCTGAAGAGTAAGTAGTTCCTATGTTTTCATCTAGGAGTTTCAGGTTTTAAATTAAGGTCTTTGATTCATTTCTAGTTGGTTTTTTGGTGCAAAGTAAAAGCTGTGAATCTCATTTCAGTCTTGGTTGGAAATCCAGTTTTGCCAAGACCATTTATTGAATAGACTTTTTTTTCCAATTTTCTGCCACTTTTGTGAAGAACCAGATGGGCATAGCTTTGTTGCTTATTTCTGGGCACTCCATTCTGTTCCATTGGTCTACCTGTCTGTTTATAAGCCACTGCTGCACCGTCTTTGTCACTATAGTCCTATAGTGTAATTTGAGGTTGGGTATTGGGATGCCTCCAGCCGTACCTTCACGCAATACGATTGCTTTCACTAGTCATGGTCTTTTGTGATTCCGTTTGAATTTGTGGCTTGTTTTATCACGTTTTATGAAATATGACATTGGAATTTTGATAGGTAGTGCATTAAACCTGTAGATTAGCCTGGTGTAGGGGTGCATACCCTTTACTTTCAACACTCAGGAGGCAGAGGCGGACAGATCTCTGAATTAGAGAACAGCCTGATCTACATAGTGAGTTCCAGGCCAGCCATAGTCACCTAATAAGGGCTTGTCTCAAACAAAGAGAAAAACAAAAACATGTAGGTTAATTTTTGGTATATTACCATTTTCACAGTGTTGATTCTGCCTATCCAGGAGCACAGAAGGTCTTACCACTCTGTAGTATCTTTTTTGACTTCATTTTCAGTGGCTCGAAATCTTTATTGTAGAGGTCTTTGTCTTCTTTGGTTAGGTGTATTTCTAGGTATCTAACTTTTTGGTGTAATTTTGAATGTGATAATTTTCCTAATTTCTGTCTCTGAGAACATATTGTTGGTATATAAAAAGGCTACTGGTTTTTTTTATATTGACTTTGTATCCTGCAGCTTTGCTGTGTTTATTAGATCTACAAGTTTTCTAGTAGATTCCATAGGGCCCTTTAAGTATAGAGTCAAGTCACCTGCAAATAAGTGTACTTTTACCTCTTCCTTTGCATTTGTATACCGCCTATGCCTTTTTCCTGTCTAACTGCTAGTTCCTATGAATTAGTCTGGTGATGATCTCACCCCTGGACGTATACCCAGAGAAGTCTATATCTTCCTCTAGAGATATTCGCACCCCACGTTTATTGCTGCTCTGTTCACTATAGCAAAGAAATGGAACCAAACTAGTTGTCCATCAATAGACCAATGGATAATGAAAATCTGGAATATTATTCAGCTCTAAAATTAAATGAAATCACAGAAGTCACAGGAAAATTGATGGACCTAGTATATATCATATTGAGTGAGGTTATTCAGTCACAGAAAGAAATATACTGTATGTCTTTCCTCGTGTGTGGATTCTAGCCTATAACATATACATGTACATTTATAAAGAAATTCATGCTTAGAAATACCAGAATATTGGAAAGAAGAAAAAGGTAACTTTCAAAAAGCATAGTTTTTGCCTTTTTCCATGGAGAATATAATATATTGAATTGCATTTTTATCTGAGGAGGGACATTTTTTATTACATACTAAACAGAAAAACAAGAGGTACATGCTTTAGAATGTATTAGCGTTAAATCTAACACCAACAGTGGAAAACTCTAAAATTTGTCATACAATTACCTAATTGGCAATATTCTGAGGTATTTTGTGTCAAGTTGTGTACTATTGTGACTTTTTTATGCTTCAGGATGCCTCACTATGATTGGGTGTATTGCTGTGCTAAAACAAATTATATTTGAAAGCTAAAACATACATTTGAAGCTGGGTTATATTATTTTTCATTACGATATCTTACATATTGGGGCTACAGAGATGACCCAGAAGTTAAGAGCACTGGCTGCTTTTATAGAGTACCTGGTTTCAATTCCTAGCACCCACATGGCAGCTAACAAACATCCATAACTTCAGTTGCAAGGAATCCAACCCCTCTTCAGGCCTCAGTGAGCATTTCACAACACAGGTACACATATATACATGCAAGCAAACCACTCATACACATAGAATAAAAGTAAAATTTTAAGATATCATATGTAATTGTTTAAATGCTGCCTTTCAAGGTAAGAAGAATAAAGTTGAGAAGTTTTTTATTAAGATATTTCTTGGAAATATAACTATGAACATCTGAATCTTAAATGTATTCAAACCTTGGTAATTCATATTTCAGGTGATATTTCTGCTCGGTGCCTTAGCAGTGCCAGAACAGTTTAATGTTTTCTTTTTCCAAATGGTTGTAGTTATACAAATATTCATTCTTTTGTACTTAAATATTCTATATCCTAAATAAAATCTATATTCAAAAAATGGGGGTGGGATGGAGAGATGGCTCAGTGGTTAAGAGCCACTGGCTGCACTTACAGAGGTCCCAGGTTAAATTCCCAACACCCACATGGCCGTTAACATTGACCCACAACTCCAGTTCCAGGGGCTCCAACACCTCTTCTGGCCTCCATGAACATTGTATGCACATGGTGCACTTATATACATGCAGGTAAAGTGTTCATCCACATAAAATACAAATAAATAAATAAATTTTGAATAAGAAAACACTATGGAATTGGTTTTGATAGCTGTGCATTTTTGTGGTATATGCTAAACACCTGAACTGTACACTTTAAAAAGGTGAATTTTTGTGACTTGCACATTTTGTCTCCGCAAAGTTGCTACTTAAAATCAAATTTACTAATGAGTGCTGGGCTGCATTCCTGTGTATTCGGAAGGCCTGAGTCACCGCTCTCTGGATTGTGATTCTATCATAGGTTGGAGATTTAGAGCTGAGACAATAAAACCAGGGTAATCTTATATTAGTAATTCTCATGAAAATGGGATTATTCCTGACCTACTTTAAAGCTTGTCAACCTGAAAGCCTCTCAGCTAAGGAAAACCCAGGCTCTTCCATTTTGTAGAAACAAACAGAAGCCTAGAGAAGTTGTACCAAAGGCTTAGTGAATTAAGCAATGTGATTTATTTGCCTATAGGCTCTGAGATCTTGAAAAACACATGCAAACTCAATTTTCAGTCACCCCTCTGCAAAATAGAAAGCAACAGCTGTTACTTCATGGGGTGTTGAGACTATTAAATAAGATTAAATGGGTACATAGTGCCAGGTGCATAAAAGTAATTTGGTGGTTGTTGGCTGCCTTTAAAGAACTCCATAAATTATTCTACAAGAGAAAGGAAGGAACTCAGGCACACTAATGTCTGATCCTTTAATGGGAGTGAGCTGAGTGCTTGACTCCCCACAGAAATGCCTCTTGGCCTGAACCACTGTCGCCCAATTGGGCAACAGTCTGTCAGCCTAGCTTCCTCCACCTTCCTTCAGCAGAGGGCAGTCTCACAGAACCTGTCTTGCAAGAATTGAACAGTGAATTCCTAACACCATCTCTTCTCAGACAGACTGAGGAATTGTTCCACAGTAGAAAAGAAGAGTCTTGCCCAACCAAGATCTCAAAACCATGCCTTTTATAATCTGTGCTGGCTCCCATTCAGATGAGATGAAATTGTATGCAACTTTGAGTTGCCAGAGACTAGCAAGCCAGACAGATCAGGATATTCCAAATTTGGCAGTGTCTCCTCTCCAGTACTGTGAGAAGGAAACACCAAGAAGGAAGTGGTGAGCACAGGGATTGCCTCTTCTCATATTTCCTATAATTAAAATATGTAGCTGGGCATGGTGGTGCCCATTTGTAATACAGCCCTCCGGAAAACAAGGCCAGAGGACCCTAGGTCTATGGCCAGCCTGAGCTACATAGTAAGATTCTGTCTCAAGGGGTTAAAAGGTGGGGGTGGGGGATGTGATACATGTAGTCCTTCCTTAGAACAGGGGCTTCCTTATATACAGGGGCTAGAGAGATGGCTCAGCAGTTAAGAGCACATACTGCTCTTCCAGAGGACCTGAGTTGGGTTCCCAGCACCCACAATGGATAGCTCACAACCACTTATAAATTCAGCTCCAGGAGATCTTCCATCCTCCTTGAGCATACACATCCACACGCATAGGCGCACTCCCCCCCACACACACACAATAAATAATAAAATAAATATTTCGGGGGCTAGAGAGATTGCTCAGCAGTTGAGAGTACTGGCTGCTCTTACAGAAGACCCAGGTTTGAATCCCAGCACCCACATGACAGAAATAAACAGGGGATCTGATTCCCTCTTCTGTCCTCTGTGGACATTGTGTGACACAGGTGCACTTACACACATGCAGGCAAAATACTCAGACACATAAAATAAATTAAATAAATAAAAAATGTTTTAAATAAATAAATATTTTAAAAAACAGATGCAAGGGGCTGGAGTGATGGCCCTGCGGTTAAGAGCACTGGCTGCTCTTACCAAGAACCTGGGTTCAGTTCCCAGCACCCACATGACAGCTAACAATTGTCTGTCTTAATTCTAGTTCCAGAATATTCGACATTTTCTTCTGACCTTTTTTGTTGTTGTTGTTTACAGGTGAGAACTAGAGTACTGATAATTATGTGGACACATCGCCAAAAATTCCCCCTTGTGGAAAGCAAGAGAGTGGTCCAAAGGAAGAAAGAAAAAATATCCTGTAAACAGTGGGGAGGGACTCTAGAGGGAGACAGCAGATGGGGACTGCAGCCAGAGGATGTGTGGAGTGTGGACTTACCTTGTCGCCAGAGCTGAGGAATTTTCACTGTTCTGTCACAGGTTGAGGACAGCATACCCTATGCAATTCTTTTTAAGTAACTCTTGAATCTATTACAAAAGGTGATAAATTGAGTGTTAGGACATGGTTTCACACACCTGTAATCTCAGTACTCAGGAGGCAGAGGCAGAATGAAGAGTGGCCATCCTCAGCTAATGGTGAGTTTGAGACTAGCCCAAACTACAATGAGACCATGTCTCAGAAAATAAATAAATAAATAAATAAATAAACAACAAACCCCGCAATTGTCAGGCATCATGACCACTTGCATTCTTGGGCTAGTAAAGCACAGTGCAGTTCTCTGGCCACTAACTCTAGTTACAGAAAGGGAGAAACTCAGATAACTCTGCCCAGGGACAGGAACCTGCGACTTTACCTCATGATTATTAACTACATAGGGTCTCCAAAGAAGGAGATGAGTACTTACTAGTTACTAGTACAGACAACTGAGATACAGCTCACTTTCTAGGATGAGCTGCTAGGATGGAATCAGAGAAGGGACTAGCATCCTTTTAACTTTTCAGAGCAGGTTAGACTCATGGCAGAGGTGAGTAGAGCTCTCAGGGCACCCACTCCTTCTCCAAGGGCTTTTTCCCAGCGGGTTATCCACCCCACCCCACAGATCTTTCACACTACCGTGATCCTGGGACCATACATAATACAGCCTTTCTTCAGTCCACATGCTGGGAACTGAACTGAGACAGAGCCTCATGTTCTCTGTCTCCTGAGACCTGTCTATTCATTCTCTAGACAACGAAGGAAGAAATGTCCATTCTAATGAAGTCTAGCTTCATGGACCATGTCAGTCCCCCACTTATGAGTATAGAGCTCCACATCTTAATTGCCTTGCAATTCCTGTCCCACCTGTCAACTATTTCACCCCAAACCTGGCACACTTGTGACCAAGCTTCTAGCACACAAACTTTTAAAATTTCTATTTTATGTGTTTGTTTTGCGTGTATGGGTGTAAGTGCACCACGTGCATGCAGTGCTTATAGAGGCCAGAAAACGGTGCTGGATCTCCTGGAACTGGAATTATACAAGGTAGCTAGCCACCATTTGGGTGCTGGGAAACAAATGTTTTGTTTGTTTGATTTGGTTTGGGAGAGAGTAGGTGTTTTGTTTTGCTGAATTTTTTGAGACAGGGTCTCACTATGCAATGCTGGCTGGCCTAGAACTCATTATACAGATTAGGCCCACCTTGAACTCACAGAGACCTTCCAGTCTCTGCCTCCCAGTGATGGGATTAAAGGTGTATGCCACCACACCCTACTCTCATTATTATTTACTTTAATGTAGGGCCTCACTATGTAGCCCAGACTGACGTCAGACACAAGATCTTCCTGATTCAGTCTCTGACTGGGACGACAGGCATGTTCTACCATGCCAACTTGATCTTTTTAACTTCCAAATGTTGGAAGATATAGTTTATACCTTAAAGGAAAAAATTATAAACCTCTTTCTGATTTTTAATGTCTAAATAACATATCATTTGATTAGTGTCCTGTTTTCCAAATTTATCTTTAAAAAACACTAATTGGGAATCTGCATGATAGGATAAGGTAGAAGAGCGATCAGGAAGATTCCAGACAACAACCTCAGACCTCCACACGCACTTGAACACACAGGTATGTGCACCCACACACACGTGCCCAAACACATGTACCCCATGTACACATACACATTAAAAAAGAAAAGAAAAATAAACACTCAAAACCTCCCTGCGGGGCTGGAGAAAAGGCTCAGTGGTTAGTAGCTCAGTGGCAATTAACAATCATCTATATCGCCAGTTCCAGAGGATCTGATGCCTTCTTCTGTCCTCTGTGAGCGCTGCATAACACGAGTGCACTTACATTCATGCAGGCAATACACACATACACATAAAATAAAAATAATAAAAAATTTCAGGTTTATATTATTTTTATTTTTTAGTTGATGTGCATGCGTGTATTGCCTGCATGCGTGTTAATGCACCCATGTCATGCAGTGCCTGTGGACATCAGAAGAAGGAGTCAGATCCCCCGGAACTGGAGTCATGGGTGGTTGTAAGCATCCATGTGGGGTGCTGGGATTAGAACCCAGACCTTCTGCAAGAACAGCTGGTGTTCTTAACAGCTAAGTCATCTCTCCAACTCCCAATAAATCATTTTTTAAAAACCTTCCAAAGTGCAAAAAGTAAAAGGGGATTTCCTTAATCTGAGAAAGGTATAAACACCCCACAGAAAACATTAACTTTATGCTGAAAACAATGAGTGCTTTCTCCCTAGTTTGGAAAACAACATAAAGAGACCCACTACCATCTCTAGTTAGTATCATACTGAATATTCTCTGTAGAAGAAAGAGTTGTCTATCCTAGGTTGTCTACATGACACAAAAAGCATAAAACAAAGAAAACAAAACTATGTTAAAAACAATAACCCATCTTGGTCCATTTATGCTGCATTCTCATGAGATTGTTTGTAGTCTGAGTTTCCCATCACATTATAGAGATTACATAATGCTCATCTTTACACAAATTATTTCATCTGTAATGAGGTCATGAATCTGCCTACATTCTGGTTTGTGCTAACAGGATATGGCATCAAGATAGAATCAGACGTATTTTTAAGGATCCTTGGTGTCTTTCAATGGAAAATATCATTACTATAGTATTTAACATTAAAGTATGCCACATTCACTTGCTCCTGAGTAAAATGGTTTTTTTGTGTTAAAGAATGATTTCATATTGAAATTTCCAATGTACTTATGGCAAGCCAGTATGCTTACTAAATTCCTTCATATCTTCTAAACTGAATATCCTGTGATGATTCTTTTCCTGACAAAACTAACATAATTATTTTCTTTTCTCCACACTTTGAATAAAAAAAAAAAAACCACTTCCATTTTGTGACTGGACTCACTGCCCAAAAGTCAATCTTCCCAAATGGGCATGGTGGCACTTACGTACAAACCCAGCACTTGAGAGGCTGAGACAGGAGAAAGCAAAGGAGTTCAAGGCCAACCTCAGCTACAAAGTAAGTTTCATTCAGGTCAGCCTCAGAAACCTAATAAGACCCTGTTTAAAAAAAAAAGTCAATCCCCAGGAGGCAAGAGTTGGTATAGAGTGGGAGCCTGTTATCCTCAGGGACTCAGAGGTGGAAGGGATTTTTATAGGGAGGAAAGCGATGCCTCGCCCACCCACCCATCCTGTCACAGTCCACTTTGACCTATGGTAGTTACAAACATTGCTTCTTTGCAAGTTAAACTTTCTGGCCGCATGTTTTGCCTTAGCTTTTAGGGCCCTGCCTGCCTTTTTCCTAGCTAGGTTCCCAGCCAGGAACTAGCTTCAGCTGCAGTTACTCAGAGGACAACTTGACCTTTAGAAGCCTAATAGCAATTGTTCTGAACCAGGTGTGGTCTGAACCAGGTGTGGTCACATACTCAGATGTTCCCTGGGGGCCTGAACTCTTGACCCTACCAAACCCTCTCTGAAACTTCCTGCAATTAATCACTGGCATCTGCTGGGTGTATATATATTGAGCACCCTGCTTGAATAAATCGGAAGCTTCTCCACCATTTTGGTGTCTGTGTTTGTGTGTCTTGTGTGTCTTGAATTCCTCAGGCCTCACAGGATAGACTCGGGTGGGTGCAGTTGTAGCACAAGGCGCTACATTAGCTGCTGTTCATAACTACAGAACAAGAAAGGGTAATTCAACTTCTGATGTTATCTGAAGGTAACCAGATGTTCTAGGTTCTGACTAAGGGAAGATTATAGAATAATTAACATTGTAATCATTTAGATGTGGATTTTGTTTTTAGAATTTAGACTCCCAGACTAAGGAAAGCGAAAGCAATTCTGCCAAGAATAACTCACAAAAGGATGGTCATCGCGTCATTATCAATTCTGAATATATGGGAAAACTTATTTATAATTCCTCCATGGCTTCAGAAGTCAGCTGTTTTTAACTTGGAGAAGGATCTCTCTTCCGAGATAATGGGAGAATTGTTTCCAAATAATGGTTTATCTGTCATCATTTTCTGACAAATGTATAATGATTTAATATGTTTTAAAAATTATCTTTTGGACAAACGTGGTGGCCTTTAATTCTTTTAATCCCAGCACTCAGAAGACAGAAGCAGGCAGATCTCTGTATGTGTGAGGCCAGTCTGGTCTACAAAGGGAGTTCAAGGTTGGCCAAGGAGTCCCTGTCTTAAAGAAAAAAGAAAGGGGCTGAAGAGATGTCTCAACAGTTAAGAGCACTTGTTACTCTTGTAGAGGACCAAGGTTTCGTTCCCAGCACCTACATAATCGTTCCCAGCTCATAATTGCCTTTTAACTCTAGTTCCAGTGTATCCAACACCGTCTTCTGGCCTTCTTGGGCATGCATATGGCTGCACTTATATACTTGTGGGCAAAACACTCACACACATCAAATAAAAATAAATAAAATAAAAACTGAAGGAAGGGAGGGAGGGCTGGGGAGTCATCTTCCCCAGGCATGATGGTATATACCTGGAATTACAGCACTTAGGAGCCAGAGGGAGGAGAGCCACAAATCTAAGATCAGCCTAGGCATCAAATTGAGTTCCAGGCCAAGACTTGACCCTAGTAAGACCCTGTCACCTTTTGAAACTTAATACAAAAATCTTAAAATTTATTAAAAAATAATTTTGGTTAAAAGTGCAGTATCATTCAAAAGGGAGTGTATTTCTAAATCAAGGGCTGGCTCACACTTCCTGCTCCCTCAAAGAATCTAGGTTTTGCCCGTAGGAAATATAAAGACCCTGGCTTACTCTACGAAGGCAAGAAAATTAATTGTTGATTTTAAAACAGTTTCAGCCATGTAATTTCTATAATTTCATTCATAGACATTCTGGCTGAAAATCAACAAGCCTATGAACTTCAGTTTTCCTTGCTGTCTGTGACCTTCTTTCCACAGCGTTCTAGCATAGCCTGGGGTATCAAGTGTGACACAGACGGAAGGGAAAAGGCCCAGGAACCTGCCTGAGGGGTGGCTTGCAGCCGCGGGCTATTCTGAGTGGTCTATGGCCCCACAAGGAGAAGGACTCTCCCCTTTGTCTAATTCGGCACAGTGCTCTAAGTTGGGGGCCTGTCGCTTCTTTTAACTCTAGTCTTCAGCATTTCTGGATTTTGCCTGGTCTCCCACCTGCTGTGGCTTCTCACCACTCCCTGCAGCCAGGTTGTCAATGTTTGATTTCAGGATTGTGAGGATAACGAGAATTCTAGAGGTGTCTCTACTCCATGGTCTTCTCTTCCCTTATTTCATTGGCTTTTGTGGAACTTTTTATATCCATAGTCAATCTATGACTCCAACTCAATTATGATTTCACGACTGAGACTAAATACATATTTATTTTCTAGTAAATCAATATATCTTGTTATGAGATCTGATATGTGATCTGCCATTAAAATGTGTCACACTTGTTGGGAAGATGACAGTGGGTAAAATGCTTGCTGTGCAACCAGGAGAATCTGGGCTCTGATCCCCCAGTGCTCAGGTAAAGCCAGGCACAGTGGTTGACATGTGGTGTGACGCATACTTAGGGAGTCACTGGCCAGCCAGTCTAGTCAAAACACTGAGCTCCAGGTTCAGTGAGAGTCCCATCTCAAAAAATCAGGTTGATGGGCAGGAGAGATGGCTCAGCAGTTAGGAGCACTGGCTGCTTTCCCCGAGGATCCAGGTGTGGTTCCCAGAACCAACATAGAAGCTAACAACCATCTGTAACTCCAGTTCAGAGGATCAAATGTCCTCTTCTGGCTTCTGTGGGCATCGCACGAGCTGGGTACACTCCGGCCTCTAGGGAGCAGCGGGTGGGGACTGTTTGCACTGAACCATCAGCTGCTCTGTCACCATCACTTGGAGGGAAGACAAAACGTACTTTAAATCCCTGGGAGAAGAAAAGGCCACATTACAGTGAAACTGTAGAACTAATCTAGGAATTCAAAGAAGAGCAGCCAGTTACTGTCTGGAGGAGTTAAAGAGATTTCTTGTTGACTTGAAGGAGGTGGGACAGGAAGCCTGGGCCTTGGCTTGGAGCAGGCAGGAGTAGCTTGGCAGGAAGGAAGAACTGGTGGATGTACAAGGGGCCACAGGAGGGTAAAGCTGGTTAGGTGGGGCAAAACTTAGATCAAACTGGGAAGCTTGAACTTGGTCTAATAAACAATCAAAGGTCATTTTCGATTTGTATGCAAATAGTTTAGGAATGATATTGAAACAGGAGTCTGGCAACCCCAGGGAAAGAGTTTCAGAAAATAATGTAGTGGCCTAGTTTTAAAACCAGAAGCAGCAAGGCTAGAAAGATGACTCTGAAGTTCAGGATTAGTTGGTCTGGCAGAGGACCCAGGTTCAGTTCCCAGCACCCACATGGCTAACAATCATCACCAACTCCAGTTTCAGGAATCTGATGTTCTCTTCTGGCCTCTGTAGGCATTACATGACAGGGGTGTACTTACATACATGCAGGAAAAACATTCATACACATAACATAAAAATTAAAAAATAAAAAAACAGAGGTTGCCGGGAGATGGTTCAGCCAATAAAGTTCTTGCCAAGCAAGCATGAGGACCTGAGTTCAGATCTCAGCACCCACAAAATAAAAAAAAAGGTAAATGAATTTTAAAAAGCTGTGCAAAGGTATCTATAATCCAAGTGAGGGGGAATGGAGACAGGAGGGTCCCTGGGACTTCCTGGCCAGGCATTCTTGCCAAATCAGCAATCTCTGGGTACAGTGAGAGACCCTGTCTTAAAAATAACATGAGGGGCTGGAGAGACGGAGAGTACTGGCTGCTCTTGCAGAGAATCTTGGTTTGCTTCCCAGCACCCATGTGGCTAAAAACCATCTGTAACTCCAGTTCCAGGTTATCCACCGTCCTCTTCTGACTCCACGGGCATTGCAAGACAGGAGTTCACTTACACACATGCAGGCAAAGCACTCATACACATAAAATAAAAATAAGTGAATCAAAAAGATTTTTTTTAATAACACAGGTGCCTGGAAAACAGCTTTAATCCCAAAATTCAGGAGGTAGAGGTAGGCAAATCTCTGTGAGTTTGAGGTCAGCATGATCTACATAGCGAGTTCCAAGAAGCAAGAGCTACATACATCTCAAAAAATAATAAAAATAAATAAATAAGGATGGAGTTGGAGAAGTGGATCATCAGTTAAGAGCACTCCCTTCTTTTTCAGAGGACCCAAGTTCAAGTTCAGTTTCCAGCACCCAAGGTCATTCACAACTGCCAGTGACTACACCTCCAAGGGATTCAGCACCCTCTTTGGCTTCCGTAGACACCTGTATGAATGTGGCCTATCGTCAGAATATAAATAAAAGTCAATTTAAAAACATGAACAGAGATTAAGGAAGACACTCAACCTCTGGCCTGAGAGAGAAAGATGAAAGAGAGAGAGAGAGAGAGAGAGCAATCTGTGATGCTATGTTGACATAAGTTGATGTAATGTGCCTCAGTCAAGCTTGGAGCAGTCAGAATATCTTGCCTTTATGGTATTCTTGGTAAAACTCTCAGCTTCAGTCTAATCACAAGAAAACTCAGACAAATCCAAATGAAGGAAAGTATACAAACGTACACCAGGACTTTTAAAAATGCCAGGTCTCAGTGGGTAAAAGCACTCACCACCAAGCCTGATGACCTGAGTTCCATCCCTGGGGCCCGCATGATAGAAAGAGAAAACAGACTCCTA
This sequence comes from Eospalax fontanierii, assembly GCA_035773235.1. Lineage (NCBI taxonomy): Eukaryota > Metazoa > Chordata > Mammalia > Rodentia > Spalacidae > Eospalax > Eospalax fontanierii. The sequence goes on along the minus strand of CM069532.1, from coordinate 82,219,250 downwards.
CAAGTATGTTTACACACACATAATAGATAAATAAATATAATTTTATTAAAAATTTAAAGTCAAGACAACAGAAGACAAAGAGACTGAAGAAGCATTACAGATGAGAGGAGGCTAAAACTGTGTGAAACTCACACAGCTCAGTAACTAGAATTGATCCTGGAACAGAAATTAGCGGAATGACCAGTGAAATTCAAATAAGAATTAGAAGTACAGCTTTGCGTGCGTGTTAGTGTTTTAGTTCAACAGTTACATAGGCTGAGGGCCGGAGGGACAGCTTAGTCAGATTCTCGGTGTATGAGGAACTGAATTGGGTCCTCAGCGCCCACGTAAAATCTAGGTGTGACAGCAACCTCAAAACACGACAAGCGCACACACACACACACACACACACACACACATTTTATACAAACTGTCAACAGAGAAGACGAGAGGGGAACTCTACTCCTTGGCAACACTTCTGTAACGTCTAAAATGAGGGATTTATTTCTTTTAAAAAGTAATGCAAATAAGACAAAAGAAAGAACAAAAATTCAACGTCCAGCAACACTGAAGGAGGGGGTGGAATAAAACCTTTCACACAGAAACAAGGGTTTTGTGTGACCCCAGGCTTTCCTAATCCATAGTGTGTTTCCTACACAATTCTCTGAGCCTTAAACTCTACATCTTCAAAACATGGTTGCTGGAGGATGTCATTTAAAAAAAAAAAGCCTTATCAGGAAAACTGGATATTCATATGTAAAACAATAAATTTGGACATTGGTTTGTGCTATATTAAAAGTTAACTTAAAACATGAGCTGAGGGCTGGAGAGATTGTTCACAAGTTAAGAGCACTGGCTGCTCTTATCTGACCTCTGTGGGTATTGTATGACATGGGCGCACTTGCATACATAAAAACAATACACTCATGCGCAAAAAACACAAAAATTAAAAAAATAATTAGAGATTGAAATAGCCTCATGAATAAAAATTTAAACTAAAAAAATGGGGACTGGAAAGATGGCGGAAAGATGGCTCCGCAGTTAAGAGCACTGGCTGCTCTGGCAGAGGACCCGGGTTCAATTCTCAGCACCCACATGACAGCTAAAAACCCATCTGAACTCCAGTTCCAGGGGATCCAACACCATCTTCTGGCATCCATGGGCATTATATACACATGGTTCATTTACATGCCTGCAGGCAAGATACTCTCACACATAAAATAAACCAATCAAAACAATCTTTAAGACTTTCTTAAAAATGAGCTTAAAAGGGATTGCAGATCTAAATGTAAAATCTTAATTACACTAATTATTATTCTTATTAATTAAATAAAACTTTCAGAAGGAAACATCAGAGGATGGACTCCAGCCGTCATATTTGGCAATGATTTCCTTGTGAAAGATTTATTTACTTAATTTTATATGTGTGCCTGAGCATATGCATATGCATGCAGGTGCCTGCAGAGGCCAGTAGAGGGTGTCAGACCTCCTGGAAGTGGAGTTACAGTCAGAGAAACTTAGCAAACTGGGCTCCTCTGGAAGAACAGCAAGTGCTCTTAACTGCTGAGCTGCCTCTCCAAGTCCTTGGATATCACATCAAAAGCACAATCAGTAAAAAGAAAAACAGAAATAAATCATACTACATTAAAACTAAAACTCTTGGGGTGGGGATGTGGCTCTGTGGTAAGACACATGACAAGCATACACTTACGTAAGACTCTGGGTTTAATTACCGAACTAGCAACAACAATGAAAAAAAAAAACAAAAACACAAGTGTTTATGCATCAAGGCCCCTTAGCAGGTAAAAGCAAGCCATTTGCAGCATCGCAATGCAGCTGTGCAAAGGCAAGGCAGGAACATGCCGGAGGCCATGTGTGAGAAGTCAAGATTCTTGAAGTTTCTTGTTAATGGTGATGAGACTAAGCAAATATGCATGATGGGGGGCAGCTGCCTACACAGAAACCTCCCCCAGAGTTCCCGCAGCACCTGTCTGCACATAACGCCAGTGCTGACTAGCTTGAACAAGGGCATGCTCTCACAGGGTAGTTTAGTGTCTTAAGGAAGGTCTGGTGGCAACAAACCAGACTTGCCTTTATAGTGCTTTGTTTCACCCTGCTTACCACAGGGACAGGAGCACTATATGTTGGACTGCTGAAGCAGTGACATCACTAGCTCAGCACCTCAAGGAATATTGGACGTAGTGTTACATGCAGGAAGCAGGCTCTCTTCTGGATAACACTGTTTTGTCCAGTCCCAGTGCTCCTGAGAGGGAGTTGGTAGTCCTCCAGATAGTCCTTATGGAGATGCTCTCATGTCTTTCAGTGTGCTTTCATTGTCCCCTTGAAATGGCAAGAGACTTGGGAAGAAAGGAGGCATTTCAGGACATGCCGACGCTCTGTTGTCCTGCAGGATCATTCTCCTTTGGATGTACAAGAATATTTTCAAATGATATGTCTGCATATACATAATTCATACAGGGCTTGGGATGCAGTTCAGTTGGTAGAGTGATTGCCAAGCATACAGGAAGCCTGGGTTCAATCCCCAACACTGCATAAACTGGTCATGTGGAACATACTATAATCCCAGCACTAAGGAGATGGAGACAAGAGGATCACAAGCTCAAGGTCATCCAGGGCTGCATAATGAATTTGAGGCCAGCTTAGGCTACATGAAACCCTGTCAAAATGGAATGGGGAAGAGAGAGAGAGAGAGAGAGAGAGAGAGAGAGAGAGAGAGAGAGAAGGAAAGAAAAGATAAGAAAGGGGGGAGGGGAGTGGAGGAGAGGGGACAGGAGGGGAGGGGAGGGCTGGAGAGAGGCGGGAAGGGCTGGGGAAGACTCACAGGAAGGCTCAAAGGATAAAGGTGCTTGACAACATGATGACCCAGTTCTGTCCAACTGGACTTACATGGTCTACATGATGGAAAGGGAGAACCCACCCCAAAAGTTGTCTTCTGAGCTCCACAAGCAAAATAATATCATTTTAACGGTATAAAGAAATGTCTACAAGACACTGTGCTTGGTGGTGCACACTTTTAATCCCAGCACTTGGGAGACAGAGGTAGGTAGATCTCTCAGAGCTCATGGCCAGGCGGGTCTACATAGTAAGTCCCATGACAGCCAGGGATACAAAGTGAGACTCTGTCTCAAACAAAACAGAACAAAAAAAGGAAGAAAAGAAATGTCTACAAGAAAACATACAAATGATCAATAACCTCATAAAAAGATGTTCAGTGTTTCTAATCAATAGGGAAATGCAAATAAACACTACAATGGGAGACCATTTCACACTCCTTAAAGTGGCAATCATTTAGAGCAGACAGCAAAGAGCTGGAGAGATGGCTCAGTGGCTGGAAGCACTGGCTGCCCTTGCAGAGGATCTGGGTTTGGTTTGTAGCACCCACATAGAAACTAACAGCCACTAGTAACTCCAGTTCCACGAGGTCCAGTGACCTCCTTTGGCTTCTGTGGGCATTGCACAACCCTGGTGCACTTACGTACGTGTAGGCAAAACACTCATACACATAAAATAAAAATTTATTAACAGAAAAGAAGCCTTGTGCACAGAATCCGTATATTGCAGGTAACAATGCAAAATGGCACTGCCATTAGGAAGAAGGTGTGGTTATTCTTCAAAAAATTAACATGGAGCTATCATATGATCCACCAATTTCACTACTGAGCATACAGCAAAAGAAGCAAAATCAAGGACTTTAATAGTTCTTTGTACACCCATGCTCAAGCAGCGTTATTCATAAGAGACAAAAGCAGAAACAGAGCATATGCACTTAGAATGAAACGGTATTCAAATTTTGAAAGGAAGAGAATTCTGACATACTGGATCTTGAAGATATTAGGTCAACTATAATAAGCCAGTCAGGAAAGGACAGATATGAAGTGCTTATGGTGATCAAATTCATAAAAATAGATAACACAATGTTGGTTGCTAGGGTTAGGAAAGAAGGAAATGCAGAGTCATTGTTTTTGTTTTATGGGCTTTGGGGGGAGGTAGTTTTTTCTTTAGGGGCTTTATATCTTTTGTTTTGTTGTCATCATTGTTGTTTTTGAGGGCTTGACTAAGGCGTCCCAGGAACTCACTATGTGGCTCAGACTGGCCTCAAACTTTATTTTCCTGTCTGGTCCACTGAGAGTCACTGTTTAAAGAATGTTATCTTGGGAAAATAAGGTTCTGGAACTGAATGGTGGTGAATATATTTAGTACTACTAAACTGCATGGTTAAAATGATAGTTGATGTATGTCATGTAATTTATATGATGTATATTTTACTGCAATTGAAAAACTTAGTTGGGACCTGAGTCAGGGTCTTGCTATGTAGTCCAGGCTATCGGTGCACCGTTGGCTCTCCTGCCTCAGCTGCCTCCGTGCTGGTATTGGAGATATGCCCCAACGTGAAGTGCGTGTGCGTGTGTGTGTGTGTGTGTGTGTAAAATAAGACTGGCCTAATGCATCCGGGAGATGTGTGAGGATTAAATGCATTTTCTATATAGTTCAGGACATACCCGGTCGGGGGTCCAAACTAATTCTCTTTCCTCTCCCTTCCTAAAACGCGCGTGCGTACACACACACACACACACACACACACACACACACACATGAAACTTCTTCATTATATTTCAATCATTAAACAGGAAAATTCTGGAATGGTTTAATGTCGATGAGGATTGTTGCTAAACGTTCTGCATTTAAACACATATGCATGCATCCCACACTGAAAAAAAAACAGAAAGTGCGGCTGGAGCGCCCCCCCTTAGCAGTCAGAGGTTTCTCCCTCAAGGATCCGGGTTAGCTTTCCAGCAGCCCAGGCGCCTCCGCAGTTTTCTGTTTGTAAGTAAATCAAAGTCTGTATCCCACAGGTTTCTTGGCTTGTGAGATTCCAAGTCGGATCATCCTGGAACCTAGCTTCAGGTCTCGCCCTGTGCTCCCGGGGGGCACCGCGGCAAACCGTGAAGCGCTCTGGACTCCCCTCCCCTTGCTGGCCTTCCTTCCCACCCCGGCTCCTTGCTTCTTTCCTGTGCGGAGATGGCTTAACCACAGAACTGCAAGAGCCATATGCTCTTCTAGAGGAATCGGTGCCCCCGAGGTGCCAACCTGCCAGGCGGCCCATCCTAAGGCTAACAGGGACTGCATGCGCCCAGGCTCCGCTCCGCGCCGGCTCTGCGCCCTAACAGCCTCCACACTGTTCCCACAGGCAGTGGGTGCCAGGCCAGCCGCGCCGGACTGCCCCTGGGAGCCAGGGTCGCATCAGGTGACTCGAGGGGAGTGCATGGGGCTGGAGAAGGGCCCAGAGGGCCTGGCCCGCCCTGCCCGGGCCCGCCCCGCCCCGCCCAGCAGCCCCAGGACTCCTGCGCCCTCGGGATTTGCAGCCACTCCAGGCTCCTCGCGCCCGCCTCAGCCATGGGTCCCCAGGCGGCGCCCACACACAGGTGGCCGCTGCTCCTGCTCAGAGCTCTGCTACTGTTGCTGCTACGGTCCACAGCTGGCGCCTGGGAGCTCACTATCCTGCACACCAATGACGTGCACAGCCGCCTGGAGCAGACCAGCGAGCGCTCCACCAAGTGCTTCAACGCCAGCCTCTGCGTGGGCGGGTGGCGCGGCTCTTCACCAAAGTGCAGCAGATCCGCCGCGAGGAGTCCAACGTACTGCTGCGGGACGCGGCGACCAGTACCAGGGCACCATCTGGTTCACCGCGTACAAAGGCCTGGAAGTGGCACACTTCATGAACATCCTGCGCTATGATGCTATGGTAAGGCAAGGGCTCCCGGGGTAGGGGCTCCAGACCTTGACAGAGAAGCCATCGGTAGCCTGGCTCCGCAAGCCAAGTAGACTCTGGCCAGTGTGCCGAGTGGTCGCAGACGGGCGCCGCTGGAATAATCATCTTGTCTTAAACCGATGCTACTGGGCTTCTCACAGTATGCTCCTCACTCGGCCTAGGTGGAACTTCAGCTGGGGTGTGTAGGAGAACTGAAAGTTCTCCAGGGCGAGAGACAACTGAACTAGGTCTCCCTTGCAGCTCTCATTTGCAGGTCATTTGGCACCTATTTTACTGAAAGGGAAACTGAGGGTCAAAGAGTTAGAGGAAGGAGGGGCTGGAGAGATGCCTCAGCTGATTAGAGCACTCTTTGCTCTGGCAGAAGACCCTGATCTGATTCCTAGCACCCACATGGTGGCTAAGTTACAGAAGATCTGACACCTTCTTCTGTCCTCCACAGGCACTGCATAGTGCACTTGCATACATGCAGGCAATACACTCATACACATAAAAAATAAAAATAATAAAATTTTTAGAAAGAAAGAATTGCAGTGAGTTATCCAGGTAGGGGAAAGCAATCAGATCCGGTTTACCCTGAAGCCTGAACAAAATTAACTCATAGCCTTGGACAGATGTCCAGTGTGGCTAATTTTCTGTGACCTTGAGCAAGTCATTTATTCTGCCTCAGTGTTGTCCTCTATAAAATTGGGATAATAATAATTACCTCAAAGCATTGTCGGAGCTGGAAAGAAAGCCCGGTAGCCAAGAGCACTTGCTATTCTTGCAGAGAACTGGAATATGATTCCTAGTACCCACCTTGAGTAGCTCATAACCCCCTATAACTCCAGCTCCAGAGGATCTCACGCTCTACTCTGGCTTCTGCAGGCACTCATTTGTATATGTGCACACAAACAAGGACAGACACACACATACACACCCACACACAAATAAAAGTAAAATAGATCTTTAAAGAGCCTAACTTAAGAGAGAAAGGGCTGTAGTTGTAGCTCAGTGGGTAGAGTGCCTGCCTTGTATTCACTAAACCCTGTATGTGATCTCCAGCACCATGTAAACCAGGGACACAATGCAAGCTTGGAATCCCAGTGGTTGGTGGAGGCAGGAGGATCAGGAGTTCAAGGTCATCCTTGGCTACATAAGGACTTCAAGGCCAGCCTGGGCACTATGAGACCCTATCTCAAAAGAAAAAAAGTTGAGGGAGGGAGGGAGGGAGGGAGAGACAGAGAGAGAGAGAGAGAGAGAGAGAGAGAGAGAGAGAGAGAGAGAGATTCAAATGTTAAAAGTAGTTTAGTCTACACTCCACCAATACTGTGTTGGAGACAGTGCCTTGTTTATTGGATTAAATTCTAGAGTAGGGGGAAAGACGGTCAAATACTATTAATAAATACTAACTACTATTAATAGATGTAACTGAGATGTATATAAATCAAACCACCACCCACGTTCAACCCTGTGCAGACACCTAGAGTGAAAGGACTCAACCAGATTGTAGAAAAAGTGGAACAGAAAAACATAAGAGCTTTGGAGGGGAAAAGACAGAGCATGGTTCCAGGAATCTGTGAAACCAGAGGGAAGGAAAAAGAAGGCGAGGTCAGTGCTAGGAGGCCAGAGGAGGCTGACAGCGCGATTTGTACAAGAACAGCTCAGAGGTCAGGGAAAGGAAGAGAGTTCCCTTCTGTCAGAACATTGGTTTAGGGATTCTCAAAGCAGCAGTTCTAACAGGTCCTCAGTCCTCCAGAGTTGATGGAGGGAAGCAGAGCTCAACAGCACCTGGCAGAAGAGCCATCATTCTCAGGAATGCTGCTGTCTCTTGGCCTTCTTTCTCCACAGCTAGACCTGCTTGAAGTTTTGAAAGCAGGAAAGGCAATACAAATATTTATGTAATTGAATTGTTAGCTAGCTTGAGCCCTCACTTCCTCCTAGAAGGGTAGGATAAACCTTGTCTGAATTCGTTTTGATTTCTTGTATAAACCACAATGTGTTTTGCAGCATTTTTTTGGTAAGACCCCTTCCTTCTCATTTGTGTAAACCCATATATATAGAAAGAGAGAGTTTTCTTTAGTAAAAATATGTCCGTTAAGGCAAAAGGAGCTATGGTGTAGATGGATGGGGCTGTGAGCTATAGCAGGTTTCCTCCGTGAATATTTAGAATACTTTCTGTTGGGTGAGGTGGAATTGCTTTTTTACAAATTTTGCTTGAAGTAACTAGAGTAGGGCCTGAGGAAGAGTAAGCTATACCCGCTGGAGTCAAGGGGAAGGAGAAGGAATGACAAGGTCTGTGGCTATGCTTTCGGTAGCACCTCGTCAGTACTTATTCCTGGGGTGAATCTTTGGTGAGTTTAGCTAATGATTTGACCTGCATGAAACCCTAGTTCTTACAGCACTAAACCCTAGTGCTACAGCTCCAAGGTCTTTCTGTCTTACAGAGCATTTTCAGTGTCATTGTGCTTATGTTATATTAAGCCTCAGGGGAATTTATTGCTGCTCTGTGTCCTTATCACAACCACGCGCTGGGTACTGTAATGAGCAGCTATCTGAACAGCTGTACAGGGCCATCTCCATTTGCTGCAAACAATGGACCTTGGCTTAGAGGAACAGCATCTAGATCTGTTAGTAGCTTAGCCTTGAGAATTAGAGTAGCAGCTGAGGAGGTGGGTGGTACTTTCTAGACCTGCCACACCTCCTAACCTCCCATAGGAGGACCCGGGTTAGTTTGAAGACGCCTTGGGTCCTGTTGGAGAGGGTAGCAGAAGTCGCCAGGGGGTATGCCTATCCCACTGGAAAGACTGGGGTCCCTGAGGGCATGAGGAGGAGGTGACCTCTGGAAAGTAGGAGGAAGGAGGACAGGAAAAGATGACAAGAGGTCAGTTGTTTAGGGTTCTCTTCTGTTCTTTTTGCCTGGTTATTCCTGAGTCTCATGTTCCTAACTGTGAACAGCACATGGCATACTGAGAAAATCCCTAGTTCTGCAAAGTCAGTATTCACTGAAGGTTAGTTCCTTATACCCTGGGAGGAGCCCGTGGGTGAGAAAGGGAACATTTCATTTTGGTACCTGTCAGCATATGCGGTTCTCAAAATCTAGCACGGACCAGCCTCTCTTCCATATGAATTTACAGCAGTTATTACTCTATGTGTAAGACCTACTTAACCTCAAGCTAAACAAACTCCCAGCATAGGACCAGCGATAGGTAAGAAGCACCAACCCTAAGTGAGGAAGTACTGTCAGCTGACACGTGCTGGGAGAAGAAGTCGGTTTTCTTTGAGGATGTGATGCTGTGCAGATTTATTAGGCTCCAGGGGATGAACCTGCCATGAAGTACATTTCAGAACACAAATCAGACTAGATACACTTTCAAAATAAGAGAGGACATGAAGTTGGGTGGAGATAAGGGGGTGCAGATAGCGGAGGGATCTGAATTTGATCAAAATACATAGGAAAATCTCAAACTTCATTAAAAATCTTTATAAATAAGCATGATAGATTTTCGTAAGGAATCAAGCAGAATGATATGCTAGGAAGTGACTAGATGAATGGCTAAGGTTAAGTAGTGAATGTAGGCCTGATGTGATGACACACAGCTGTAACCAAGTACTTGAGAAGCTGGAGCAGGAGCTTCACTGGTTTTGGCCGTCTACAGGGCCGGATCCTGTTACAAAAAGAAAGCGGAGGCGACGAAGAGAGGAGAGTGGGGAAGAAAAGGGAAAGGGGCATGGGAGTAGAGAAGAAGTGGAAGGGAGGAAAGAAGAGAGGAGAGGGAGAAGAGAAGAGAGTAGGGCGGGCAGAGAAGATAGGGCTGGAGTGTGCGGGATGGACAGGAAAGGGGAGAGGGGACCGCTGAGGTGGCCCTGCTGGTTTCTGAGGTTTCTGCTGGTGCTTCTGTAGCCATTGTGGCCTCTGCTGGGTCTTCTTTGGTCACCACAGATTCACTGGCAGCTGTACACCCTCCCATCTCCTCTGGCAGAAGATCTGAGTTACAGTGTCCCAGCCATCTTTCAACCGCTGTCTCCTCTCTCCCTGCCCATCAGTCTCATTCCTCTGACTTGCTGCTGCTGCAGTGTGATGGCCACCTCTAAGTGGCCTTCGAAGCGGCACTTGGAGTCAGGTGGGGACTGGTGTACTCAAAAGGGAAGGCAAGAGTCAGCAGCAGAAGGAGAACACGGGCAGCATGGTCTGAAAGCTGTGGCATCTCACCTGAGTGTCCTAACCACTAGGAAAACTTTGCTGGGAGCAAGGTGGAGGCTCCTTCTGAACCCTGTTCCCTCTGGGCAGTAGGCATACAGAAGTCCCCACCCCCACCTTCAACAGGTATCCATTCTAAGAGGAGGAATGAGGGAGACTTAGGGGAACTAAGACAGACGGGAAAAAGGTCTTTTTCTTAAAGCCTGCTTTTTATCCTGGCCTAGCGGAACATGCCTTTAATCCCAGCGCGTTGCAGGTGGATTTCTGAGAGAGGTTGAGGCCAGCCTGGTCTACATAGTAAGTACCAGGCCAGCTGGGGCTACAGGGAAACCTACCTCACCCCCCCCCCAAAAAAAAACCAAACAAACACAACAAAAATCAAAGGCTGCTCCTTCTTCCCAGGTCCCCTTCTGACTCCCTGTCAGTGGACTTTGTGCAAAAGTTTCTTCTACCAAGGCCTGCAATGACTAATGGGAGGAACTGTTGGAATCATCAACAGGGTTAAAAATTCCCCAGGAAGGAAAAGGGAGTTTGCCCAAGTACAGTGTCCCAGCCAAGACCAGCAGGGAGTGGGAGAGTTAGGAATCTTTCTCCTTGCTAACCTCTCCCATAGGATACTTTCTGCATGTCCCTCGGCCTCGTCTTGGGCTCCTGTGGTCACTGTGTGTGCCTCGCAGGGTTTTCTACTCACCGCTGCTGCTGATCAGGCTTCTGTCCTGCTGCTTCTGTGCTCAACTCTGGTGTTTCTGTGTTGCCTTGACCTCCATTTGGCTTCTGCGCTCCCTGATTGTGCTTCTTTGCCGACGACGTGGGCTTTGGGGGTCACTGAGGCAACTTCTGGGGCTTCTGTGTTTGCCACTTGAGCTTCTGTGGTCTCTAGGGCAGTGGCTTTGGCTTCTGTGATTGCCCTGGCTCCTGTGGTTGCCATGGTTTCTGTGGTCACAGTGGTCTCCGTGCTCACCAGGTCTTCTGTGTTCTGTGACAGGGCAACCCCCTCCCTGGGACAGAAGCTCTGAGCCACAGCTTCCCAGCCATCTCTCAAACTCTCTCCTCTCCCTCCCTATCGACCTTATTTCTCTGACTACGTGCTCCTACAACACGGATCTCCCACTCTCACTGACTTGTCAGGCTCCACTTGCTCATCTACTGTTATCTTTCTCCTCTTCCTGCTTGCCTCTTTTCATTCTTCTGGGCTTTGGTCTTCTGCCTTTCTCTAACTTTCAATTCATCCTTGCTCCCACCAAACCACCTGGAGAGTAAATCTCATCCTCAAACCGGGCAACAAAGGAAGCCATTAACGTTCTTTTGTGGACGGTGTGGAATTGGCTTTGGGACACTGAGCTGATGGAAGGGGAATGAGAGCAGCTTCTTTGGATCTCTGGCCCATGTGGAGTGACAGGAGAGGCCCTGATAGGCATCAGAGTGGGGTCTAAGGTATTGAAAAGGAAAGAGGGCATCAGCAAGAGAGGGGGATCCCAGGCAGGAGATATCCCAAGGGTTTTGGAATGATGTCAAAGTGGTGGGGCAGTCAACTTGAGTCTCCAGCCCTGTGGAGCAGATGGAGATTACCTACCTGGTTTGCAGCTGGCTGGCGTCTGAAGGATACCAAAGGGAGGGAGGGGGATCAGAAAGAGTTGGGGATGCCTGGCAGAATGGTACGTGGGCAGGAGAAGCCCTGTTTCTCTGAAGCAGCTATGGAAACTGGAATGTCACTACTGGAGAGCAGAGTGGGTTCTAGAGTACTCCAAAGGGAGAGGGAAGGGTCAGAAAGACAAAGGGATTCCTGGCAGCTGGCAATGTCTGGGTTTCCAGGTGGTGGAAATAGGTAAGGGAAGTCGACCTGAACCTCTGGACTCTTGGATGAGTGGAGAGTTCCTAGTGAGCAGCCAGGTGGGGTCTGGGGTTCCATCAAATACTAAGGCAGTCAACAGGAGGCTAAAAAAACTGGAGGCTGACAGGGCACTGTGAGCAGCACACCAGGGTCTACAGGACACAGAGAAGTAATGGAGATTCCCTAGTTAGCTGAATGTTTGAATCTTCAGTATCCCAAAGGAGGGAAGAGGTCAGAAAGAAGTGGGGATCCTTGGCAGGGTTCAGTGACAGGGCTTTGGGTTTGGCTGGAGGGCTCAGGTTGCCTACCTAGGTCCCTGGAACGTGGAAGCATTTGTAGAGGCAATCAGAGAGTCTATTGTGGGCATCATGGTGGGAAGAGGGAGTGTGTTAGAAAGTGTGGGGTACCTTGGTAGTGGGCAGTGTCTGGGATTTGGGTTCTTGGCAGGGAGGTGGGACTGCCTAGCTGGACCTCTGGGCCATGAGGGTAATATGAATGTCCCTGGAGTGCAGGTGTTCACAGTCTGGAGTATATGAAATTGAGCTAGTGGGGTCAGAAGCAGTTACGAATACCTGAAAGGATGGCAAGGGGCATCGCAGACTACCTGACTCACGATTACCTACTGAGTAGTCAGCTGGTGTCTGGTGCATCCCAAGGGAGGTAATGGGTCATGGGGAGAAAGAGAGCCCTAGCAGGATGGCACAGCAGTGATAACATCTTACCTCAGTATCCTAATCCTTTCCTCAACTGAAAAGTTCCTGATGTTTTCCAGGTGGGGCCAGGTCTATTCAGAAGGGAAGAAGGGGCTCATAAAGAGGCAGATGAGAAGCTATGCCAGTGGAAGGCAAAAACACTTTGGTTGTAATGGCAGGGAGGAGAGAATACTACCTATGTCTGGGCTTTGGGGCATCTGGAAAGTACTGTGGGGTTGATGTGGGATCTGGTGTATTCCAAATGGAGGACGGGTGTAAAGAAGGGATGGGATCGTCGATACCTGGGGGTGATTTTGCTATGGGATAATGGCAAGGAAGTGTTCTCCAGTTCTCTGACCCAGGACTGTACAGTCCATTGTCTGCGGTATTCCAAAAGGAGGGAGTTATATTAGGAAGAGGTGGAGATCCGTGGCAGGATTGCAGAGAGTTCTCTGGAATTCTGATGACTAGGAACTGCATGTTCTCTTTTCTGGCCTCTTAAAGGCTTTAAAGCTTCTTTGGTATCCGTTCTCCAACCTGTCTTGTCTCTCCTACAGCCCTGCTTCCTTCCCTGGCTACTCTGCAACAGTTTATTCACTTCCCCTTCTGCTGCCAACATTCAGCTGTTTTTCGTGACCTGCTGGCTTCCACTGGGATGCTCCTGTCTTCATGCTCTGCTGCTGCTTTGTGTTACCAGCTCAGCCTGCACCACTAAATGTAGGTAAGAGGAGATCACTAGAGAAAAGCCATTCATTGTTTCTGATGTTATAACACTATAAGAAACAGCATATGAGAGTTTCTCCCAGCCAATTCTTTAGTGAGCAGGAGAAACCTATTTATTTAGGCAGACATGTTAAGACTTGTGTTTTGGACCTTAGAGCCTTTCATCTAAAGATCAATTACAGTTTCTTTTCTCAACCACAGGGGGAGATCTCCCTCTCGTGGTCTAGGTAGAAATGTTTGCATTTCTAAGGTTCAGGAAGGGTTGTGCTAGCAAATCAGGTGGTGCAAACACAAACAACCCTGGAGGCTGCTCAGCCTTTAGGATCAAGTGAAATCAGCTGGCACCATCTTAGACTTTCCTCAATGCATTCCTGAACTGTTTCAGAGGTCTGCTGCTGACATAAGGGTAGTCCAGCTATGTGACTCAGTCCTTTTGGTTAAAACAGCAAGGAGAGTCTAACAATTGACAGTTAAGGAGTCAAATTGCCCCACCTCCCATTCTCTTTGTTTATTTACAAGAAAATAAACATGAGATGGAGTGCTCAAATAAAAACTTGAAAATTTATCATTAATACTGATAGCAATGTTAACAGCATTTGACACTTCTCAGGTGCCCAAAGTTCAAGTCAGCCCCTCTCATCTCCCTGAGATATATGTTGTTTGAGGAACGTTCCCAAGGATCATTAGACTCCCTTGGTGAAGGAATCTGCTACAACTATATGTGGGTGATTTGATATGTTTTGAAAATAGAATAAGGGAAAAATTTCCCCCAGGTAATTTTCCTCCAGGCCACATTCATTCTTGGTTTAGCTCTGCTATGCAGATACTTGGAAAACTAAGTAGCATGTAAGCCTCCAAATAGATTCTTCCTTCTTAAGGGTATTTCTCACATAATGGCAGAATCCTAGAGAGGGAATCAGTGCTACAAAACCATAAGGTCTCCCCTGTAAGTACAACCTCTGATCTTGAGTTATCCCAAAATTCCAGGCCTCCCACATCTGCTGAGATGATCTTATGCAATAATTGTGTGTTCAGTGATTTTGAAGAGAACATAAATGGTTCACATCATGGAACTGTGCACCCCGCAGTTGGTGCAGAATCACAATTAGAATGTTTTGAATTATCTGATTTGATGATTTGTTAATTAGAAAATCAGCACTACAGCAGGCAGTCTAATTCAGTGTACTTCAGATCACTTCTGAATCAGCTGGAGGGGAGCGGGGTAAAGCAGAGATCAAAGGGTTCCGACTCGTCTTTGAGTTGTGGGAGTGGCTCACAAATTCAGACTTCTAGTAGATAACTTCTAGAAGATGCTACTGTTACTGATCTTGGCATCACCCTAGGAGACCTGTTAAGTAATCTGAACTAAGTGAACATGAATGTCGGATTGGAGTCCTGGATGCAATATCTGGTCAGGGTGAGAAATAGTTCCTGCATTAACAGAAAAATTTAAAAAATATTTATTTATTATTTTTGTGTGAGTGGCTGATGTGTTTGTGTGTGGAGGTGTGCATACCACAGAGAGAGAGCCTGATCTATGCCTACCAAGTGAGACCCTGTCCCAAAACAGTAAAATCAGAAAACAGTAGAAAAGTTAAGCTTAAATATGAAGTAAGGAAAATATAAAAATTGGTTTATTTCTTTCACTTAAAGTATTTCCTTTCGGTAAATATGATTGATAAAGTTATTTTATCTGTTATATTGTTCACGAGTTCCTCCATTAGAGTGGAATGATAATGTGATTAAACTCAAGATGAGAAGCATGCTAGCTAGACACACACACAATACATTTGTTGCTTTTACCAACCTTGTTTGAGATATCCTTGGGAAAATGGGCGTTATCTAATTAAGCAATTTGCATTTTCTCAATTCTGCTGAAGTTTCTGACTCTCAATCAGTAGAGAATGTAAATGGTTTTGCAGTGACGTGCTTCTTCCCATCCATATCTCCAAATTTTCTGTCTTTTTTATCTTGCCTTAGAGTAGTTCATTCAATCAAATTAATATGGTCATCACGTGACATACTTTTTATATGATGTTAACATTTGAAGATTATTCATAGCAATTTTTTCTTTGGTCTTTTTGAGACAAAGTCTCCCTGTAGCCCCAGCTGGCCTGGAACTCACTGTGTAGACCAGGCTGGCCTTGAACTCACAGAGATCCACCTGCCTCTGCCTCCTTAGTGCCAGGATTAAAGGTGTGTGCCACCATGCCCAGCCTACTCTTAGCAATTTTCAAGGCACAAACCCTTTTACCATAGTTATAATGCTGACAAGAGATCGAGAAATGGTTCCTCCTGTCTCTGAAATGGCTCCCATTTCAATCATGATCTCTCCATTACATTCACCCTCCAGTTCCAGATTAGCACCACACTCTTCCCTATCATCTTGAATGTTTAAGATTCTACAAACATGAAAAGCTCTCGTATTTCTACCTGACTCATTTCACTTCATGTAGAGAGTATCTACAAATGTTTTATCCTGTCTCAATTCTTCAAGTTCAGAATGCAAGAGCAAGGCTTGTGGACGTTTTATATTATTGTGTTTTAGTCTGGTTTATCACGAAGCGAAAGGAAGCAGAATAGAGATAAGAAGCAGAGTTAATGAAAAGAATGGGTTAAAGTTCACAAGATGGCAAGTAATTTGTAGAAGACAGACTAGTAGAAGGGTGTTTATTCTAGCTCCTGCTGAGGGGCCCTTTAGATACAGAGCCTGCAAAATGAACACATGTGGACAGTTGAGATGAAATTGCAAAGGAAAACTATCTAGTATATTCACTGTAGATAACTGTGGCTCATTTTCCAAGATCATGAAGTATTTCTTAATTTTCTTGAGTATCTTGATTAAGGTACAGATATTTGTGGAGTATTTCTAAGTAAAAGTGATGTACTGTTAGCACTGCAAACTACTCTGTGAATAAGAAGAAGTAATATTGTAGTGAAAGGTGAGAAGCCTCTGGGGAATCCCCATGTCACGTTATCAGGAACTGCTGTATCAGCATCCCGGCTACTTCAGAAATGGCCTGAATTGATCTATATGAGCGGATGCAGAGTACAATCCTGACTTCTTTTCTCTCTGTCTTACTCTCTCTGTGGCCACGGAAAAGATATTCAGCTCTGTGTTATCTGACTGTAGTGAGTGTTTTCTGTTTTTAAGAAAACCAGGTGGGGAGGATGAAAACCTGTGGTAGGACACTGACTAGAACGCTCAAGGCCATGGACTCAATCCCCAACACTGAAAAAATCATATCAAATAAAAACCAGACAAGCAGTCCAAAACAAAGCAAACAAATCATCACCAAACAAAAACAAAAGACTACAGTGAGTGTTTAACCACCTCCAATGAGCATTGTAAGAATGAAACAAAGCTATCTATCCTCTTTTCTGATCCAAATTCCTAGTTTAGACATTATTATCACTTACTATTGATGGGCCGAATTATTTTCTGTGATAAGCTAATACCGTCAGTTTCAAGATTTATAATTTCCAGTTTAATATATTACTTAATCTGTTGCCATGATGTTTCTCTTCACATTAGGACATTGGAGGCAGTTACTGCTATTCTGCCCATTTTTCTGAAGGCAAAGTCAAAAATTACCAGGCTTCAATTTTTGTTTTTGTTCCAGAATTAGTTCATGTTTTAGATCAAGGATTAGTGTCAATTCCATTGTAGCAATTCTGCCTTCAAAAAGCCCTTTTGCTTCAGGTGTGCCTTGAGAGTCATAGATGAAATACAGTAAATTGGGAACAGAATGAAGAGTTACAGGATTAAGGCGAACATGATCAGAAATGGCACATTGATAGTTGGAGATCGTAGCACAGTTTAAATGGATCAAGATCAACTGCATGAGAAGAAAATTATTTCCCACGTCAGAATGACTAATAAATTTCCAAGTCACGTTAATCTAGAATGCAAATTAGAGAAAATATTTAAGGTATGAGAAAAGGGACAGGCCCCACATTTTGTTTATTATAAAATATGCCCCTGCATAATCACAAATTTGCCTGTCAATGACCAAGATCCCCTGGGGTCAAAAACCTCTGACTTGATGTGGTAATGAGTGCATTGGGGATGTGGGTGGTGTGTTCCCTGGGACTGTGTTCTGTTTGCCAAGGAGGGATGCAGCATTTTCTCTGTGTCAGCCAATTCTCAGAGTGTCCGGCGTAGGCCTGGAGCCACAGCTGCTGCTCCTGGAGACTGCAGGGTAGAGGTGCTAAGACAGGAAATCATGGTGATTTTAATGGGATCAAGAGTAGACGGTTCCAGATGGCAGGGACAGAGAGAGATGGCAACCAGAGATGGGACGTCGTGGAGGGGAATGAGAAGCCAACAGCATAGCCGGTGTATGTTGATGAGGTCTTGGAAGGGTATGCTACAGTTTCTGCTGTGTCTTCTTGGAGATTGGAAAATCTTAGATTACTTACATTTGGCAATGAGTGGGATACCAGGAAGACCCTCAAACAGATGTGTGGAACATAAGATCTTGTTGAAAATGTGTGGCTGACTATAGTCACACACTTGGTCCTGTTTCTGCTAGATGATCTGAGCCCTTGGTTTCAGATTCACTCAGCCTCTGGTGCAAAGTTTGGGTTGTGACCAGTATAGGCTGTGAGGAAAGGAGTTAGGCTTTCATGTTGTCCCTGATGTTCTGACACATGTCACTTGCTCCTGGATAGGAGCAATTGAAGCACAAGGAGTTAAGTAAGGACAAGGATACTGTCATGGGGAAAGGACTGGCAAGAGGCTACCCTTTCACATAGCCCCTTTCACATACCCTTTAAAGAGAAAATAAAGGAAAAGCTTTCTTTTAAGCATTTGCCTTGGAAATTTTAGTTCCATGTCCCGTTAATTTGGGCTGGAGGAGTGGGGATTAAGTAGCGCTTAAGGTCCAAGGTAGTTACTAAATGGTGAGAAACTGCCCATTATGTGCAGGTCCTTTCTGGAAGAATCACTCTTACCTAAGGGAAAGATCTTCCCTTGCAGGTGGATCTTGTATATAATCTGGCTTTGTTAGTGATGTAGGTCTGGGCCTCTCTGGCTGAACATTTGAAATTCTTCTGTGCTGTCTTTGATTAGCCAGTCTGGTCAGTTCACACCAGGAAATCCTGTACCCATCAAAATTCTAAGAAACATAATGTAATGTTTTTTAATAACCCAACCTCTTGAATTGTTAATCAGAGAAACAATGGGATAGCTTGCAATTCAACTTTCTGCTTCTTAAAGTGTCTCTAGATCATTTGGAGGGATCGTGGGGATTTAGCTCAGTGGCAGAGAGCTTGCCCAGGTAGCACAATTCCTGGGTTGGGTCCTCAGCTGATGGGATGAAGAAAGATTTAAATTCTAGGTATGAGTTTGATTATGCATGGAAACATTTGTCAGAGGCCAGGTATGGTGAATGACACTGTTAATCCCAGCACTTGGGACACAGAGGCAGGCAGATCACTCTTATGATGAGGCCAGCCTAATCTATATAGTGAGTTCCAGGCCAGTCAGAACTATACACTAAGGCCATGTTTCAATCATTATAATGAAAAAAACCTAAACTTAATTACTTCATGGGCATGTTAAGACACAGTCTGACAAACTGGGAATGGTGGTATATTCATTTAATCCCAGCTCTGAGGAGGCACAGGCAAGCGGATCTCTCTGATTGTGATGCCAGCCTGGTCTGTAGAACTAGTCCCAGGCAAGCTGGGGCCACAGGGAAACCCATTTTCAAAAAAAACCAAACCAAACCAAAACAAAACAGTAAACAGACTGCTAAGTTGCAGTAATAGAGTTCTCCCTCCCCCATCCCCCAGTTTTTGTGGGATGGTCTCGCATTTTCAACTTTCAAAATATTTTTTATTATTTTTATGTTATGTGTAAAAGTTTATTACCTGCATATATGTAAGTGCAACTGTGTTGTACAATGCCCACGGAGTTCAGAAGAGGGCATCGGATTTCCCTGGAACTGGAGCTACAGATGATTGTTAGCCATCATGTGGGTGCGAGGAATCAAACCCAAGTCCGCTGCAAGAGCAGCCAGTACTGTTATCCACTGAGCCATCTCTGCAACCTGGACTTTCAGTTTTGAACAAATTTCAGGAAACAGCACTGGCCATAGGAAACTAATGGAAAATCGTTGATCTATGATTCCTGTCTAAACTATGGCACCTAGTCCTTGTAAATGTCTCCATATGCCTATAATTGTAGCCCAACACATTAGTAGACCACAATTTCATGTCATAGTTTCTAAAGTGTGGTAAACCCCTGGAACTGAGCAGTTGTAGGTGACCTTGAAAGCGGTGCTGAGTCCCTGGTTCTTATAATTTGTGTTCCATACTATCAATGACTCTGCATGCTGACCTGGATCAGAAGGTTCCACCACACTAATGAGAAATGTTTTCCTTTACTCACGTGAGACTGAATTTCTTCATGGTTTTATTGAAAGCGAGGAGAGGTATTTGTCTCCACGTTGCCGTAGCAGTGCTAAAGCGTGTGGAAATGAAGAAGTAAATGTTTGGTTACTATGTTCCTATGGGTTGAGCTCTCGACCCGAAAAACAAACAAAGGGAAGTTAGTTTTCTCCCAATGCCAGGCAGTAGCCATTGAGGAGGTACAGTTTCCTTTTTAGGATTTTATTTCTCCCAGGGATTATAATTCCTAGGGATCCACACTAATGGGAATTTGTAGGAAGGCCCGAAGATTCCCAAATTGGTCATGTTTCCACATGACATGGAAAATCATTTGTGTGCATGTGTGTACACATGGGGGTGTACAAGTGTGTGTGTGTGTGTGTGTGTGTTGATATGTGCAAGCGAAGCAAACACCGTGTTTCCTTTCTCATGTCCCATCTAGACTGTTGAGACAAAGTCTCCCACACCCCTGGGGTGCAAAGATTAGGCCAGGCTGATAGACCAACAAGCCCATGGGATCTGCTTTTCTCTGCCTCAATGTTAGGAAAAGGCACCCTGCTTTTCATGAGTTCTGGAGATTGACCTCTGGTAGTTTTATTCAATGGCAAACACTTTAGTGACTAAGGTGCTTCCTAAACATTGGTAAAATATTTTATTAATTTTACTTTTATTATTTTAATGTATTTTTGTCAGTTACCTGTATTTTTGGGGGGTCCAGTTATGTTATAAATATATATGGTGAAATGATAAAGTCACCTTAACTAATGGGATTTACATGGACAAGAAACATACCACTGTTCTATTAATACCAAGCATGAGAAAACATATTGTCTTCTTTTAGACCCCAGGGGAAGGGCTCCCTTCAGGACTAAGGGGAATATGTTCCAGGGCAAAAGTTCAGCTGGACTCATGTTAGGAAAAATTCCAGTACTATTTGAAATGTGTCATGGCTGAGGCAGCAAACTTAGGAGGCAGAGCAAGAAGCTTGGTTAATCTTGTAACCTTCTCAACGTATCACTGTATGTTCCAAATGTACAGTGTTCCATAAAGTTAGCTTGCATGGCAGCTTCCTTGGCATTCCTTTTCCCCCAAGGAAGCCAGGTCACGAAGGGATTGTCCACAGGCTGACAGGTAGCCCATTTATTCCATCACCCAATGTCCTTGCTTATTTACAGGAAAATTAATATCAGAAGGAGTGCTTCCTTTGAGAACTGACTTGACTGGATTAGAGCTTAACGTGAAAAACAGAATGGAAGAAATGTGGATGGACTATGGGGTTGTGCTGATAGGGGAGGACTTCTAAATATGATTAAGATGTAGTCTATGAAATGCACAAAAATTCAGTAAAAGATGTATGTTGAAAAAGAGAATATTCATCACATTCACATTTAATATACCTGGTTCAAATTTATTGTCCTAGTTTAAATGTGAATCTATTATCTTGAAAATAAAGAACTGAAACAAAGGCAGGCATGTGGGTATATACCTGTGATCCCAGCACTCAGAAAGCAGAGGCAGACAGATAACTATGAGTTTCAGGCCAACATTGTCTACATACTGAATTCTAGGTCATTACAATCTATGTAGTAAGAACCTGTCTGATCAAGAAAAGAACTGAAACATTGACCATTAGTAGGGACTGGTCTCATATGTCTGTAACCTCAGCACTTGGGGGGCTAAAGGAAGAACATAAGGATTTTGAGGTTAACTTGGCCTATGTTGGGAGATCATGTCTGAGAAAGTGAAGAAATTAACCAATGACTTATGATCGACTCTGATACTGGTACTGATTTTATCAGTAAGCAAAAATGTATGACATGTGCCCAGTAACCCAGAGGACTTTGGCTGCCCTTCACTTGCTTGTCTTGTGATGCTGATGATTGTTTTCATGCCCATTGGCTGTATGCATGTCATATATTTGTGGATATTTTTACTCATTTTTACATTGAATTGTTTTCTAGGCATAGAGTTGAGTATGTATAAATGCTGATATCAACATCTTATGAAATAATTATCTTTGTCTCCATCTGGATGTTGTCACTGTACTTTGTATATAGTGACAAACTGTCTTGATTTGAAAAAGAAATAACTTTTATCCTGTTCTGTTGTTTTCGTATTCAAATAAAAAAATCTCTGTGGAAGAAGGCGACAACTGGCCAAGTTTTAAAGAATAAGAGACTGCAGAGTGTGTATCCTTCGATAGGACTCCTATTTTAAATCTCACCCAGCAACGTGTCAGGGAATATTTCTGGACATGGGGTAGAAAGATTCTAAAGGCCTGGGGTGGTTCATGAACACAGGGAAGCAGAAGCTATCAGGCCACTGGATGTTCACACATGTGAACGTGTGGCAATGATGGCACTGAACACAGGACCTGTGCCAACTCAATTAGACAGAGGCCCAGGGGGAGTGAGATAAATGGTGGTGGGCTGACCCTAGACTGAGAGCTGTTGGAGACTGATTATTACTGGGTGAGGAAGAGTATGCATTACTTACGATCTCTAGATGGGCTGACTAGAGTCCAGTGGCTGAATTTGAACTGAAGGACATCTTGGTACAAATGCTTGGTTGGATAGGAATATACATGTATGGTGGAATACATGAGGTCTTGTGGGGGATCTGGGGGGAATGGATGAGGGGAGGGGTCTAACCTTGATTAAGAACTGTTGTATGAAATGTACAAAAGCTCAATAAAAATTTAAAGAATTTCTACAAATTAAGTTATTTTTCTTTTTGTTTAGTAGTTTTAACAGTGCAGGCCTTATATTTGTTCTTAAAAATGAATGGATTTGGGTTGGTCATTTGCATGTGTGTGTGTTAGATGATGGAGCACAGATGACTTTCGTAACCTAAATAAAGTTATATTTCCTCCACTCTATATTTAAGAATCACTTATACTTTGTAGGGTAAATATTTAAAGCGACAGTTTTTATATAAAATGTCAGTGATTATAGTCAAGAGGCTATTTATTTACAATGGAACTCATGATTCTGCTTTTGTTTTCCAAAAGCTATGGATGTTCCTAAGTTTTTGGAATAAATGATTGGTCAAAGATAAAAATAGAAGCCCTCTGACATCTACTTAGAACAGCACACACAACCACAAACTGATGTTTTAAATCTTAGCCTACCTGGTGTTTGAAACACAAATGGGATTATCCATCACTTCAAGGAATATTTGCTGCTTGCAGTGCTTGATCTTTTCAGAACACATATACGCACACACACACACACACACACACACACACACACACACACAGACACATTATCCTGTGTAAAGAGCAAGGAAGTATATTGACAGATTAAAACTATGTTTTGGTTACAAGATGATCCCAGTTCCATGGGATCTAATACCCTCTTCTGAACTCATGAGCATTGCCTCTTCCTCCTTCCTCTGTCATCTGTTCTTTTCTTTTAGACAGGCTCTTGTTATATATTTGATACTTTCCTACTTCAATTTCCCAAGTGCTAGGTGTGTGTCACCACATAAGACATAGATTCACACTCAGCCTTAGCCAAACATCTAGTCACTTCCTAGTACATCATTCTGTTTGATTCTTTATCTGAATGTATCATGTTCATTTATTTTATTTATTTTAAAAATAATTTTTTGACATTTTAGTTTCCTACAATGTATTTTGATCATACTCAGAACAGCTCCCCTGCCTGCATCCCCTCATATTACTGGCAACCAATTTCATGGCCTATATTATGTTTTTAAGACTATAGAGTCTAATTCTTTTCCCCAAAAGCACTTCATTTTGGGTCATTCCCCTGGATTTTTGTCAACCTATCCAGCATCGCATTCTTAAAAAAAAAAACGGATTCACCCTCTCCCAGAAGCTATTAGCTGTCAGTAGTTCCTGTGCTTGAGTTATAGGGCTTCTTGCTCACGTCCCATCCTATGCTGGGAATGTATCTGTTTTGAGGTTGCATATGTCCTGCATATACTGTCACAATGACTGTAAATTTATATGAGTAAATGCGATGCTGTTTGGAAAACACTTTCCTTGTAGTCATCTGGCTCTTACAAGCTTTCTGTCCCCTATTCCACAATGATCCCTTAGCCTATTCAGGGCTAAGCACTCTACAGTCTCTTATTCTTACACACTTTGGTCAGTTGTGGGTCTCTGTGTTACCATCTGCTACAAATATATTTTCTGGTGAGGGTTGAGAAATGCTTTAATCTATGTGTAAAACAAACGTTCATTAGGACGTCAGTTTAATACTATGTCCATTTAGCAGAATAGTAGTAGTAGATTCTCCCCTATGTGCTGTCACCTGTCTAGTCCCAGGATCCTAGGCCTTGTATCATTGTCAGGTATGGGCTTCGTCTTGTGACACAGAGTTTAAATTTCATCAAAAAGTAGTTGGTTACTCCCCACATTTCATGCCAGTATTGCACCCATAGGTATATCTTGCCAGGTCAGTTGCTATTGTAGCTCACAGAGTTCTTAGCTGGGCAAGTTTGCTGATTACTTTTCTCTTCTGGTAGCGTGTACTGCTGGAGCCCACCAGCAGAAATCGAACTGCACCCAAAGCGGGGGGGTGAGGAAGAGAAAATGGAGAGAGAGAGAGAGAGAGAGGGAGAGAGAGAATAGGACAAACTCAGGAGGACTTTCAGTCACACTGAAGCAGCTTGCCTTTATTAAGTCCCCCCTGTTTATACTATGAAATGAGCAAAACAATGGGTCAGATGTTCAAAAACAATACTAACACAGGCAAAATAACGTAGATGTGATTGGCTTCCTTCAAAGATCTCCAGGTGACCTCAGTCTTGGGTGTAGAATAAACTTCTCCTTAGGTGTAAATCATTTACATAATGAAAACTCCTGCTTCCAACAGCACTTCTGTGCACGAGATTGACTTCTGCCAAACCCCAAACTAGGGCATAGTTCAAGGCAGGCACATGGCTCCCGACAGTGTCCAGTACACTGCAGCACTGTGAAAGCTAGGCCTTAGAGTGAGACTTTGAGGTCCATAACAGCCTCCCCTCACCTCGTTTATTCTATGACGTGTAATGTAGTGTTTGAGATATAGCTTGTGTATGGGGCCCTACAGAGGATCACCAGACTGCCCTGGTGAAGGGATCTAACACAGCTCTTTATGGGCGATTCATCCTTTGAAAATAGAGTAAGGTCAAAAGTCTCTCTGCAGAAAAGTTTCCCTGTTCATTCTGAGTGTAGCTTCCTTGTACAGACACTCAGAGAACTAAGTAGCATGTAAGGTCTGAACTAATATTTTTCCAGATGAGAGCTATGTCCATGTAATGGCAGAATCCCAGTGAGGGAATCAGTCAGCCTTACCCAACCACGAGGTCTTCCCTAGAAAGTTCAGCCTCCAAATTGAGCTACCACGAACTGTAGGACTCCAAATTTTGCTGGCCTGAGCATAGGAAATACTTTTGTATTCCTTCATTGATCAAGTAATATGTGATCTGACCTGGAAGGAAAATGTAGGAATATGTTCAACAAATGACAAAAGGATAGGCCTGGCACTTCATGTATTTTAGCATATATTTCCCCTCAAAGGTCAATG
This sequence comes from Eospalax fontanierii, assembly GCA_035773235.1. Classification (NCBI taxonomy): domain Eukaryota; kingdom Metazoa; phylum Chordata; class Mammalia; order Rodentia; family Spalacidae; genus Eospalax; species Eospalax fontanierii. The sequence continues at coordinate 82,194,124 of CM069532.1, read as the reverse complement.
ATGGCAGGCCAAGGTAGAGAACACCTGGGTGTCCAACTTTGGCTGCAGGTCACAGGGGAACCAGTGAGGGCAGAGATGTATGGATTGCAGGGCTATTCTCTCAGGCACTGTGTTCTGTGGGGCCGGGGAAGGATGCAGCCTGCTTCTTTGGTGGTTGACATTTTCACAAGCCTCCTGATGGTGCAGCCAGTGTAGTTACTGCTGCTCCCCTGGGGCAGGGCTGGTCCATGGCAGGACAAGGCTGAGGATCCCAGCACCTTTTACCGGCTCAAGGCAAGATCATCTGGCACACAGAGGCAAAGAGACCGTAGTGGGGAGTGATCATAAGAAGGATAAAGGGGCCTGGGACCACACTCTGGGTGACCTTTGATGATGTCACTGTGGGGGATGTTTCTAGTATGTTGATGCAGAAATTGGTGCCTCTTTGCTCTATTTACAGTGGGTGTGACAAGTGGGATCAAAGGAGGGTGACAAAGAGATGAAGGGAACATAAATTGTATAAAAGAAACTGAATCTGGCAGGAGCCGACTAAGAAGGGTCAGGGCTGGATGGGATTAATTTCCTGGTGTCGTCTGACTCCTTGATTCCAAGCCTAGATTCTAGCTACCAGAGGCACAGAAAGATGGGCACCAGAGTGCAAGAAGGCTAGGAGTAGCAGGAGGAAATCAGAGAGTGCTCAGAATACCTGTGGCCATTAATGAAGTCACTAATGGAGGGTGGATGTTTCTAATGACTTCCCATGGAGACTGGAGTTTTGGGGGATAGTTTAGATGTTGACAACTGGTGAGATTCCAGTGGGGGCAGTGAAAAAACAAAGGGAGGATAAGGAAAGGTACTGTTGACCTGAGTTCACATAGCCAGGTAGCATCGGACCAGGTGAATTCTGTTGCATGAGCTGTACTACTGGTGAGTAGGATGATATGTTTTAAAAAGTACTAAGTGACAAATCTGCTGATTTCTAAATACTGCACTGAAAATTGTGGATGAGCATAGGAATTAACACTTTTTACCTTTGAAAAATTGCCAGTTGACAGGTGCTTTGCATCAAAAGCTCTCACAGTAATTTGAGGTCAGATCTATCTTGTGTCATAAAAACACAAGACTGGGACAGGCTTTTTGGCGTGATGTATAAACATATTTTGGAGATAAAAGATGTCAGTAGGTTTCTTACAAGTTTAGTTTCCTGTGCACCTACTTATAGAGATAGGGTGTACTTTTGTCCCAAATCAGTTTAATCCAGATCAGAGCATTTGCCAAGGAGAGAACGGCACCTCTGTGGGGGATGGATGTTATCTGATGACAATGTTGCTCCCTTTACATAGAACATATAATCTATGATTAGGACACCAATAAATACATACACTCAGATGATACATTTTTATTGTCAATTTTTTTGAGACATAGTCTTTCTTTGTAGCCCTGGTTGACCTGGAAATCATTACGTAGAGCAGGCTGACCTGGAACTCAGTGTGCTGCCCTCCTCTGCCTTCAGAGTGCTGGGATTAAAGGTGCCCCCCCACCATCTTGTCCAGACAGTCGTGTTACAACTTAAGGAAAAGATGAAGCAATTGTTAGGATATATGTGTGTATAGGTTCATAGGTTGAGGTGTGGAGCAAATTTAGGAGATCTGAGAACTAATCCTTCCTCCTGGTGCCTTATATGGAGAATGGGAAGCAGACATATTCGCACCCCAAACATGGCATTTTCTGTGGGGATCCGAATTCCTGGGGATCCATACTAATGGGAATCTGTAAGAAGGATAGAACAGCCACAAATTGATTCTGTTTGTTTGTGTTTTCTGTGTGTTGTGTGTATTGTGTGTGTGTTGTGTGTATTGTGTGTGTTGTGTGTGTTGTGTGTTCTGTGTTGTGGTTCTGTTATGTGTGTGTTGTGTGTTGTGGTTGTGTTGTGTGTGTCTTGTGTGATGGGTGTCTTGTATGTTGGGTGTCTATTGTGTTGTGTGTGTTTTTGTGTGTGTTGTGTGTGTTGAGTTTGTGTGTATCCTGTATGTTGTATGTGTTGACTTTGTGTTTTCTGTGCTGTGTGTGTTGTGTGTTGTTTTTGGGTGTTTTTGTGTGTTGTGTTGTGTGTTACGTTTCTGTTTTGAGCCTTGTATGTGTTTTGTGTGTTGTGTTATATGTGTTGTGTTCCTTGTGTGTGCACTGTTCGTGTGTTGTGTGTGTTTTGTGTGGGTTGTGTTGTGTGAGTTGTGTGTTCTGTGTTGTATGTGGTGTGTTGTGTGTGTTTTGTGTGTGTTGTGTTGTGTGAGTTGCGTGTTCTGTGTTGTATGTGGTGTGTGTTTTGTGTGTTGTGTGTTTGTTGTGTTGTGTGTGTTATGTATGTGGTTGTATGAGTGTGGTGTGTGTGTTTGTGGTATATAGACTGTGTGTGTATGTGTTCTGTGTGTATGTGGTGTGTGGTGTGTGTATGTTGTGTGTGTTGTGTGTGTGTGGTGGCTGTGTAGATGGTGTGTGTGCTGTTTGTGGTTTGTGTGGTGTGTGTGTTGGTATGTGTGTGTAGTGTGTATGTGGTGTTTCTTTTATAGTCTTTCCTAAATGTCATAATGCTCCATTGTGACATCATTATCTTCATGATGTCACAATGTTTCTTTTATACTGTTTCCAAATCACATAATGCTCCATGTGAAGTCATAATATTCATGATGTCACAATGCTTGTATCACAAATGTTCATAGTTCTCATAATTCTGCACTGTCACGTCATTCTACTCCTGATGTCAAAATGTTACTTTTATAGTGTTTCCAAGATGTCAAAATTCTCTATTGTGATGTCATAATCTTCATGATGTCACAATGCTACATTGTGGTATCATAATCTTCATGATGTCACAATATTACTTTTATAGTGTTTCCTAGATGTCAAAATGCTCCATTGTGATGTCATAATGTTCATGATGTCACACTGTTTCTTTTATTGTGTTTCCAGATATTATAATGCTCCATTGTGATGTCATAATGTTAATGATGTCACAATGTTTTTATCATGTATTCAAATGTCATAATACTCCACTGTGATGTCATAATCTTCATAATGTCACAATGTTTCTTTTCTAGTGTTTCCAAGATGTCACAATGCTCCATTGTGATATCATAAACTTCATGATGTCACAATGATTCTTTTATCGTGTTTCCAAAAGTCCTAATGCTCCACTGTGCTGTCATAATGCTCAATTGTGATGTCAAAATTTTCATGATTTTACAATGTTTCTCTATAGTGTTTCCAAGATAATAAAATGCTCCATTGTGATGACATAATGTTCAGGATGACAGAATTTTTTTTTATACTGTTTTGAAATGTCATAATGCTCCACTGTGATGTCATAATTTTCATGATGTCACAATGTTTCTATTATAGTGTTTCACAATGTCATAATGCGACATTGTGATGTCATAATGTTCATGATGTCACAATATTTCTTTTATAGTGTTTCTAAATGTAATAATGCTCCATTGTGATGTCATAATCTTCATGATGTCACATTGTTTCTTTTATAGAGTTTCCAAGATGTCAAAAACATCCATTGTGATGTCATAATGTTCATGATGTCACAATGTTTCATTTATAGTAATTCCAAATATTATAATGCTCCACTGTATTGTCACGAATTCATGAATGCACAATGTTTGTTGTATAGTATTTTCAAATGTCATAATGCTCCATTGTGATGTCATAATTTTCATGATGTCACAATGTTTCTTTCATAGAGTTTCCAAATGTCATAATGCTGCACTGGGATGTCAAATATCTTCATGATGTCACAATGTTTCCATTATAGTGTTTCAAAATGGCATACTGCTCCCCTGTGATGTCAAAATCTTCATGAGGTCACAATGTTTCTTTTACAGTGTGCCAAATGTCATAATGATCCGTTGTGATGTCATAATATTCATGATGTCACAATGTTACCTTTATACTGTTTCCAAGATGTCAAAATCCTCCATTTTGATGTCATAATCTTCATGATGTCACAATGTTTCTTTTATGTTTTTTCAAAATGTCATAATGCTCCACTGTGATGTCATAAACGTCATGGGGTCACAATGTCACTTTTATAGAGTTTCGAAATGTCATAATGCTCCATTACGATGTCATAATCTTCAAGATGTCACAATGTTTCTTTTATAGTTTTTCCAAGATGTCAAAAATATCCATTGTGATGTCATAATGTTCATGATGTCACAATGTTTCATTTATAGTAATTCCAAATATTATAATGCTCCACTGTATTGTCATAAATTCATGGGTCACAATGTTTGTTTTATACTGTTTTCAAATGTCATAATGCTCCATTGTGATGTGATAATCTTCATGATGTCGCAATGTTACCGTTATAGATTTTCAAAATGACATAATGCTCCACTGTGATGTCATAATATTCATGATGTCACAATATATCTTTTATAGTGTTTCCAAGATGATAAAAACATCCATTGGGATATCAGAAAGTTCATGATGTCACAATGTTTCATTTATAGTATTTCCAAAAATTATAATGCTCCACTTTAATGTCATAAATTCATGAGGATACAATGTTTGTTTTATAGTGGTTCTAAATGTCATAATGCTCCATTGTGATGTCATAACCTGCATGATGTCACAATGCTACATTGTGATGTCATAATATATGTTTTCACAATGTTTCTTTTATATACAGTGATTCCAAATGTTATAATGTTCCATTATGATGTCATAATCTTCATGATGTCAGAGTGCTCTATTGTGATATCATAATGTTCATGATGTCTCAATGTTACTTTTATCGTGTCTCGTAGATGTCAAAATACTCCATTGTGATGTCATAATGTTCATGATATCACAATGTATATTTTACAGTGTTTCCAAATTTTATAATGCTCCATTGTGATGTCATAAATTCATGAGGTGAAAATGTTTGTTTTATAATATTTCCAAATGTCATAATGCTCCATTGTGATGTCATAATGTTCATGATGTCACGATGTTTTTATAGTGTTTCCAAATGTCATAATGCTTCATTGTGATCTCATAGTCTTCATGATGTCACAATCTTTCTTCTATAGTGTTTCCAAACGTCACAATGGTCCATTGTGATGTCATGATGTCACAATACTTCTTTGATAATATTTCCAAGATGTCAAAATGCTCCACTGTGATGTCATAATATTCATGTCACAATGTTACTTTTACACTGTTTCCAAATGTCATAATTCTCCATTGTGATGTTATAATCTTCATGATGTCACAATGTTTCTTTTATAGTGTTTCTAAATGTCATAATGTTCCATTGTGATACCATAATGTTCATGATGTCACATTGTTTCTTTTATAGTGTTTCCAAATTTCATAATACTCCATTGTGATGTGATGTAATGTAATGTTCATGATGTCATAATGTTTCTATTGTACTGTTTCAAAATGTAATAATGTGCCATTGTGATGTCATAATATTCATGATGTCACGATGTTTCTTTTATAGTGTTTTCAACATGTCAAAAACATCCATTGTGAAGTCAGAATGTTCATGATGTCACAATGTTTCATTTATAGTATTTCTAAAAATTATAATGCTCCACTGTAATGTCATAAATTCATGAGGTCATAATATTTGTTCTATAGTGTTTGTAAATGTCATAATGCTCCATTGTGATGTCATAATATTCATGATGTCACAATGTTAATTTTGTAGTTTTTCCAAGATGTCAAAATGCTCCATTGTGATGTCATAATCTTCATGATGTCAGAATGTTTCGTTTCTAGTGTTTTGAAATGTCATGATGCTCCATTATGATATCATATTGTTCATGATGTCACAATATTTCTTTTATATTTTTTCAAAATGTCATAATGATCCACTGTGATGTCATAAAAGTCATGAGGTCACAATGTTACTTTTATAGTGTTTCCAAATGTCATAATGCTCCATCATGATTCCATAATCTTCATGATATCACAATGTTTCTTTTATGCTGTTGCTAAATGTCATAATGCTCCATTATGATATCATAATGTTCAAAATGTCACAATGTTTTATAGTTTTTCGAAATGACATAATGTGGCATTGTGATGTCACAATCTTCATGATGTCACAATGTTTCCTTTCTAGTGTTTTGAAATGTCATGATGCTCCATTGTGATATATTGTTCATGATGTCACAATATTTCTTTTATATATTTTCAAAATGTCATAATGCTCCACTGTGATGTCGTAAACGTCATGTGGTCACAATGTTACTTTTATAGTGTTTCCAAATGTCATAATGCTTTTTTCCAATGTCATAATCTTCATGATGTCACAATGTTTCTTTTATAGTGTTTCTAAATGTCATAATGTTCCATTGTGATATCATAATGTTCATGATGTCACAATGTTTCATTTATAGTAATTCCAAATATTATAATGCTCCACTGTATTGTCATAAATTCATGATGTCACAATATTTCTTTTATACTGTTTACAAATGTCATGAAGCTCCTTTGTGATGTCAAAATCTTCATGATGTCACAATTTCTTTTATAGTGTTTCCAAATGTCATAATGCCACATTGTGATGTCATAATCTTCATGATGTCACAATGCTACATTGTGATGTCATAGTATATGATGTCACAATGTTTCTTTTATATACAGTGATTCCAAATGTTATAATGCTCCATTATGATGTCATAATCTTCATGATGTCAGAGTGCTCTATTGTGATACCATAATCTTCATGATGTCTCAATGTTACTTTTATCGTATCTCCTAGATGTCAAAATACTCCATTGTGATGTCATAATGTTCATGATATCACAATGTACATTTTACAGTGTTTCCAAATTTTATAATTTTCCATTGTGATGTCATAAATTCATGAGATGAATATGTTTGTTTTATAGTATTTCCAAATGTTATAATTCTCCATTGTGATGTTATAATCTTCTTGATGTCACAATATTTCTTTTATAGTGTTTCTAAATGTCCTAATGTTCCATTGTGATATCATAATGTTCATCATGTCTCAATGTTACTTTTATTGTGTCTCGTAGATGTCAAAATACTCCATTGTGATGTCATAATGTTCATGATATCACAATGTATATTTTACAGTGTTTCCAAATTTTATAATGCTCCATTGTGATGTCATAAATTCATGAGGTGAAAATGTTTGTTTTATAGTATTTCCAAATGTCATAATGCTCCATTGTGATGTCATAATGTTCATGATGTCACGACGTTTTTATAGTGTTTCCAAATGTCATAATGCTTCATTGTGATCTAATAGTCTTCATGATGTCACAATCTTTCTTCTATAGTGTTTCAAAATGTAATAATGTGCCATTGTGATGTCAAAATCTTCATGATGTCACAGTTTCTTTTACAGTGTTTCCAAATGTCGTAATGCCACATTGTGATGTCATAATCTTCATGATGTCACAGTTCTACATTGTGATGTCATAGTATATGATGTCACAATGTTTCTTTTATATACAGTGATTCCAAATGTTATAATGCTCCATTATGATGTCATAATCTTCATGATGTCAGAGTGCTCTATTGTGATATCATAATCTTCATGATGTCTCAATGTTACTTTTATCGTGTCTCCTACATATCAAAATGAACATTTTTCAAAATGCTCATGATGTCACCATGTTTTTATAGTGTTTCCAAATGTCATAATGCTTCATTGTGATCTCATAGTCTTCATGATGTCACAATGCTACATTGTGATTTCATAATATAGATGATGTCACAATGTTTCTTTTATATATAGTGATTCCAAATGTTATAATGCTCTATTCTGATATCATAATCTTCATGATGTCTCAATGTTACTTTTATCATGTCTCGTAGATGTCAAAATGCTCCATTGTGATGTCGTAATGTTCATGATATCACAATGTATATTTTACAGTGTTTCCAAATGTCATAATGCTCCATTGTGATGTCATAATCTTCATGATGTCACAATGTTACTTTGATAGTATTTCCAAGATTTCAAAATGCTCCATTGTGCTGTCATAATGTTCATGATGTCACCATGTTTTTATAGTGTTTCCAAATGTCAAAATGCTTCATTGTGATCTCATTGTCTTCATTATGTCACAATCTTTCTTCTATAGTGTTTCCAAACGTCACAATGGTCTATTGTGACATCATAATTTTCATGATGTCACAATACTTCTTTTATAGTGATTCTAAATGTCATAATGTTCCATTGTGATATCATAGTGTTCATGATGTCACAATGGTTCTTTTATAGTGTTTCCGAATTTCATAATACTCCATTGTGATGTGATGTAATGTAATGTTCATAATATCATAATGTTTCTATTACACTGTTTCAAAATGTAATAATGCGCCATTGTGATGTCATAATCTTCATGATGTCACAATGTTCTTTTATAGTGTTTGCAAGATGTCAAAAACATCCATTGTGAAGTCAAAATGTTCATGATGTCACAATGTTTCATTTATAGTAGTTCCAAAAATTATAATGCTCCAATGTAATTTAATAAATTCATAAGGTCACAATATTTGTTTTATAGTGTTTCTTAATGTCATAATGCTCCATTGTGATGTCATAATATTTATGATGTCACAATGTTTCTTTTATAGTGTTTCTAAATGACATAATGCTCCATTATGATATCATAATGTTCATGATGTCACAATGTTTTATAGTTTTTCGAAATGACATAATGTGGCATTGTGATGTCATAATCTTTATGATGTCACAATGTTTCTTTCATAGTTTTTCCAAGATGTCAGAAACATCTATTGTGATATCATAATATTCATGATGTCACAATGTTAATTTTATAGTTTTTCCAAGATGTCAAAATGCTCCATTGTGATGTCATAATCTTCATGATGTCACAATGTTTCCTTTCTAGTGTTTTGAAATGTCATGATATTTTTTCAAAATGTCATAATGCTCCACTGTGATGTCGTAAACGTCATGAGGTCACAATGTTACTTTTATAGTGTTTCCAAATGTCATAATGCTTTTTTCCAATGTCATAATCTTCATGATGTCACAATGTTTCTTTTATAGTGTTTCTAAATGTTATAATGCTCCATTTTGATATCATCATGTTCATGATGTCAAAATGTTTCTTTTATAGTTTTTCAAAATGACATAATGCACCATTCTGATGTCATAATGTTCATGATGTCACAATGTTTCATTTATAGTAATTCCAAATATTATAATGCTCCACTGTATTGTCATAAATTCATGATGTCACAATGTTTCTTTTATACTGTTTACAAATGTCATGAAGCTCCTTTGTGATGTCAAAATCTTCATGATGTTACAATGCTACACTGTGATGTCATAGTATATGATGTCACAATGTTTCTTTTATATACAACGATTCCAAATGTTATAATGCTCCATTATGATGTCATAATCTTCATGATGTCAGAGTGCTCTATTGTGATATCATAATCTTCATGATGTCTCAATGTTACTTTTATCGTGTCTCCTAGATATCAAAATACTCCATTGTGATGTGATAATGCTCATGATATCACAATGTATATTTTACAGTGTTTCCAGATTTTATAATGCTCCATTGTGATGTCATAAATTCATGAGGTGAAGATGTTTGTTTTATAATATTTCCAAATGTCATAATGCTCCATTGTGATGTCATAATTTTCATGATGTCACAATGTTACTTTGATAGTATTTCCAAGATTTCAAAATGCTCTATTGTGCTGTCATAATGTTCATGATGTCACCATGTTTTTATAGTGTTTCCAAATGTCATAATGCTTCATTGTGATCTCATAGTCTTCATGATGTCACAATGTTTCTTTTATATATATTGATTCCAAATGTTATAATGCTCTATTGTGATATCATAATCTTCATGATGTCTCAATGTTACTTTTATCATGTCTCATAGATGTCAAAATACTCCATTGTGATGTCATAATGTTCGTGATATCACAATGTATATTTTACAGTGTTTCCAAATTTTATAATGCTCCATTGTGATGTCATAAATTCATTAGGTGAAAATGTTTGTTTTATAGTATTTCCAAATGTCATAATGTTCCATTGTGATGTCGTAATGTTCATGATGTCACCATGTTTTTATAGTGTTTCCAAATGTCATAATGCTTCATTGTGATCTCATAGACTTCATGGTGCCACAATTTTCATCATATTGGTCCATTGTGATGTCATCAACTTCATGATGTCATAATGTTTTTTATAGTGTTTCCAAGTTGTCAAAATGCTTTGTGATATCATAATTTTCATGATGTCGCAATATTATTTTATTGTGTTTCCAAATATTATGCTGCATTGTGATGTCATAATCTTCAGGATGTCACAATGCTGTATTGTGATATCATAATCCTCATGATGTAACAATGCCATAATGTGCTATTGTGACGTCATAATCTTCATGATGTCATAATGTTTTTTATAGTGTTTCCAAGTTGTCAAAATGCTCCTTTGTGATATCATAATTTTCATGATGTCGCAATGTTACTTTATTGTGTTTCCAAATATTATAATGCTACATTGTGATGTCATAATCTTCAGGATGTCACAATGCTATATTGTGATATCATAATCCTCATGATGTAACAATGATTCTATTATAGTATTTCAAAATGCCATAATGTGCTATTGTGACATCATAATCTTCATGATGTCACAATATTTCTTTTATAATATTTCCAAGATGTCAAAATGCTCCACTGTGATGTCATAATATTCATGATGTCACCATGTTACTTTTACACTGTTTTTATATGAAATGGAGTATTTCATAATACTCCATTGTGATGTGATGTAATGTAATGTTCATGATGTCATAATGCTTCTATTATAGTGTTTCAAAATGTAATAATGTGCCATTTTGTTATCATAATCTTCATGATGTCACAATGTTTCTTTTATAATGTTTTCAAGATGTCAAAAACATCCATTGTTAAGTCAGAATGTTCATGATGTCACAATGTTTCATTTATAGTATTTCCACAAATTATAATTCTGCACTGTAATGTCATAAATTCATGAGGTCACAGTATTTGTTTTACAGTGATTCTAAATGTCATAATTCTCCATTGTGATGTCATAACCTTCACGGTGTCACAATGTATCTTTTATACTTTTTCAGAATGTCATCGTGCGCCATTGTGATGTCATAATTTTCATGAGGTCACAATGTTACTTTTATAGTGTTTCCAAATGTCATAATACTCCATTTTGATATCATAATGTTCATGATGTCACAATATTTCTTTTATAGTTTTTCAAAATGACATAATGTGCCATTGTGATGTCATAATCTTCATGATGTCACAATGCTTCATTGTGATATCATAATCTTCATGATGTCACAATGTTACTTTCATAGTGTTTCCTAAATGTCAAAATGCTCCATTGTGATGTCATAATCTTCATTATGTCACAATTTTACTTTTATAGTGTTTCCAAATGTCGTAATGCTCCATTGTCAGGTTATAATCTTCATAATGTCACAATGTTTCTTTTACAGTTTTTCGAAATGACATAATGCGCCATTGTGATGTCATAATCTTCAGGATGTCACAATGTTATTTTTATAATGTTTTGAAATGTCATAATGTGCGATTGTGATGTCATTATAACAATGTTTCTTTTATAGTGTTTCCAAGATGTCAAAAAGCTATATTGTGATGTCATAGCATTCATGATGTCACAATATTTTTATAGTGTTTCCAAATATTATAATGCTCCTTTATGATGTCATAAATTCATGAGGTCACAATGTTTCTTTTATAGTGTTTCCAAGATATCAAAAAAGCAGCATTGTCATGTCGCAGTGTTCATGATGTCACAATGTTTCTTTTATATAGTTTCCAAATGTCATAATGCTGTACTTTGATGTCAAAATCTTCATGATGTCACAATGTTTCCTTTATTGTGTTTTGAAATGTCATAATGCTCCACTGTGATATCATAAACTTCATGAGGTAACAATTTTACTTTTATAGTGTTTCCTAGATTTCAACATGTTCTATTGTGATGTCATAATCTTCATGATGTCACAATGTTTCTTTTATCTTGTTTCCTAGATTTCAAAATGCTCCATTTTGATTTCATAATGTTCATGATGACAAGAAACTGTTTGTGTGATGTGTGAGTGTTGTGTGTGTTTTATGTGTTTTTTGCGTTGTATATATTGTGTATTTTGTGCGTTGTGTGTTTTGTGTTGTCTTGTGTGTTGTGTGCCTTGTGTGTTGTGTGTTTTGTTGTTTGTTGTATTATGTGTTGTGTGTTGTATTTTCTGTGCATTCTGTTGCATTGTGCATTGTATGTGTTGTGTGTGTTCTGTTTTTGTGTTGCGTGTGTTGTGCTTTGTGTGTGTGAGTTGTGTTTGTGTGTTGTGTTTTGTGTATGTTCTGTCTTGTGTGTGTTGTGTTGTGTTGTTTTATGTGTGTGTTTTGTTTCTGTGTTGTGTGTGACGTGTGTTGTTTGTATGTAGTATGTTGTGCATTGTGTGTGTTTTGTGATTTGTGTGTTGTTTATTGTGTATGTGTTGTGTTTCTTGTGTGTTGTGTGTGTATTGTGTGTTGTGTTTGTTGTATTGTGTGTTTTTTGTGTGTGTTGTGTTGTGTGTTGTTTGTGTGTTGTCTGTGTTGTGTTTGTGTGTAATATGTAGTGTATGTTGTGTGTGAGTTGTGTGTTGTGTGTGTTGTGTCTTAAGTGTTTTTTGTGTGTTGTGGGTTGTGATTGTGTTGTGTGTGTTGTGTGCTGTGTGTTTTGAGTGTGTTGTGTTTCTGTGTTGTGTCTGTTGTATATGTTGTGTTTGTGTTTTGTGTTGTATATGTTGTATGTTGTGTGTGCTATGTGTGTTGTTTCTTGTGTGTTGCGTTTGTGTTATATTGTGTTGTGTGTTGCGTATCTTGTGTGTTGTGTGTGTTTTTGGGTTGTGTGTGTTTTGTATGTTGTGTTTGTGTGTTGTGTGTTGTTTTTGTTTGTGTGTCTTGTGTGTTTTGTGTGTGTTGTGTTTTTGTGTTGTGTTGTTGTTTTCTGTGTTGTGTTGTGTGTATTGTGTGCTGTATGTTGTGTTTTATGTGTCTTTTGGTGTTATGTGTTGTGTGTGTTCTATATGTTGTGCATTGAGTGTGTGTTGTGTGTTGCTTGTTGTGTGTTTTGTGTTTGTGAGTTGTGTTTGTGTGTTGTGTGTATGTCATGTGATGTGTGTATGTAGTATGTTGTGGATTGTGTGTGTCGTGTGTTGTGTGTGTGAGTTGTGTGTTTTGTGTGTGTTGTGTGTGTGTGTGTGTTGTGTTGTGTGTTATGTGTGTTATGTTTTTGTGTTGTGTTTGTGGATTTTTTGTAGTCCTTTCAAAAATCCTTTCTAAGCGGGATTCTGGCACACATCTTAAATCCCAGCACTCTCGAGGCAGTCAGGTAGATCTCTGTGTTACGGAGACCATCCTGGCCTAAATAATGTGTTCCTACATCAGCTAGGAAAAATTAAAAAAAACCTTTTTCCTTTCTTCCCTCTTTTTCAAAATTCTGTGTGCGTGTGTGTGTGTGTGTGTGTGTAGGTACGGATGTCTGTGATGTGCATGTGGAAGCCAGAGAGAACTTGCTTTTCAGTCTCCCTTTTTCTTACCCTTTTCTTATCATATTGGTGATAGGAAATGTACAAGTGACAGTGGACCTGGAGCCCTCAGAGGACCCAGTTGGGAGTACAGGAACAAAAGCAGTGGCTCAGGTTCAAGTGACCACAAATGCACCAGCCGAGGCTATAGGGACCACAGAACACCCAGCGGCAAGCAGGAAGCAGCAACCACAAAATCCTGATGGGCAGTGATGGTGACCACAGAAGCACAAACACCAAGCAAAGCAACCAGGAGCCCCAGTTTAGGGAGGTACAGAAAGTTTCCAAGGAGAGAGACTAGGGAGGAGAAAGATCCTAACTGCCCTTTCCTCTCACTGGTATTGTCTGGGAGGCTTTAACTTGGGTGGGCTCCCATTCCCTCAGGCAGGTTTTTCAAACCTGGCTGTTGCTTATCTGCAAGAACTCTTACCCCAACCAACTGCAGACCTTTGTAAAAGTAAGTGTTGCAGAAAGTCCACTAAAGGGGAGACAGAGGGGACCTAGGAGCAAGAAACAGCCTTTTTTGAAACAGCCTTTTTTCCCCATCAGCCTCAATTTCCCTAAGTACCCCTGACTCCTCCTTTTAGAGATGGACCCCTTCTGTTGGGGATGGGGCAGTGACTCTTCTATCTACTTCTGAGGAGGGGTAGTGTTGCAGAGTATGGATGAGATGGGAGCAGTGTTGTGGGAGTGTTGACCCCAGAGGAGAGTCCTGAAGTGATAAGTCTCTAGTGCTGATTCAGAGAGCTGAGATAAATCTTGGTGTGTCAGGGAGATCGGGGGCTCAGGGCAGCCTGTTGATGATAGCATGCATCCTTGGAGCTTCTTGTGCAAGTAACACATATAACATATGAAAAGTCAAACTGTTAAGACAACTATAATTAATATGGCAGAAATGGTTGTAAAAAGAGTGTTGTCCCTATTAGAGGAGGACGACAAGCAGGAATGCATCCAAAAAATATTTATAGACTTTGTCATAAATATGAGCTATGCTGATTGTTTCCTTGCTGCCCTCAAACAAAAATTTTCCTATACGGCGGCATCCAGCCTTTTCCCTCCTCCAGAAATATTAAGCTGATCTTATGGACTGCCCCTGATAGAGAGGCCTTTTCTAATGGTTTGGTTCTAGAGGTCAAGAAGTTTCTCATCCATCAATTATCATTTGAAGATCAGAGATTGGCCACTCAGAGATTGGCCACTTGGTCACTTGTATCCCCACCTCATGTGGGACACTGAGAGACAAAGTTAATGAGGATAACTCTTTAATGTCATGGTTAATATTAATAAATTAATAATATTCACATCAGTGAGGTGAACGACAACTGTGCTATTGGCTGAACAGTATACCAGAGTCCTGCTGAATATCTGTTGGGCCTTAAGAAATCCTAATTAACCGGCTGGCACCTTGTGTCCTGGGCAAGATAGCTCTGAGAGGAGCTAAAACAAAGACTAGCCAGAGGAGATAGGCACATACCACACATACCATGATAATTAGGTGAAGTAGGAACTTAAGTCCTACTGGAGGAAAATTGCCACCTCCCTCGTGAATAGCGCATGGACGGTAGTAGCCTCAATGTAAAGTAAAAGCATGATCAGAGTGACAAGTAAAGTGATTGATAGAAACTTCCTGCTGTATGATAATACCTTTAACTTTAAACCTTTATAATGTGTCTGATAAGTTCAGTAAACGCCTCCCTGCAGTACAATTGAAGAAGTTACATTAATAAAGCTATATCATCATAAGAGCTGGCTAGCTGCACGCTTCTTTGGTCGGACGAGGGGCCCGGCTGGGGCCCGAAATTAGTCAAATATTATTCAGTCACTGAATGATTGCCATGGGAATAATAATGGAGCACCATCTTCCTTGTCTGAAAGACAGATACTTGCACTTTTACTGTGTGCTTTGAAATCTTATTAACAGTTTCCTTACCTGTATAAGACATGCTGGTGTTGAGGGATTTCCCTAATTCTTCAAATAGCTAGTTTTCTTTGTATTCTTACTGTAATGAAGAGGTCATGACTGAGAATCAGAGGGCTTAGACTATGCTAAGGCTAATACTGAGATTCAACATGAGCTCTTGAGGGCCCTTGGTGCTAGCTGGTGTCTCTCCTGCTAGTATTTCAGACTTCCCTCACCTACCATTGAGTTGTATTCACGCATTGAGTTTATCACAGAAACTACTAAAGTATTGCAAATATTGAGGCTGGAGAGCTGGCTTAGTGGTTAAGCATGCTTCCTGCTCTTGCTGAGGACAGCAGTTCTGTGTCCAGCCCCAACTTGGGAGGCTCATAAACACCAGGAGACCTGATGTCTTACTCTGTCTCTTGTGGCTTATATACACAGACAAGTAAGTACAAGTAAAACAAGAATTTCTTAATTTTTGAGATATTTATTTTCAGTTTATGTGTAAGAGTGTTTTGTCTGCATGCATGTAAGTGTACCTGAGTCATGCAATGCCCAAAGAGGGCAAAAGAGGCCACTGGATATCCCTAACTGTAGCTATGGATGTTTGTTAGCTGCCATGTGAGTGCTGGGAACCAAATCTGGGTCATCTGGAACAGCAGCCAGTGTTCTTAACTACTGAGCCCAACCCCTGAAGCCAAATCTCTAAAAATAAAAACAAGGTCACACATGGTGATGAATGTCTTACTCCCAGTACTGGGACAGCAGGGGTAGGCTTGTGAGTTTGAGGACAGGCTGGTCTACAGAGCAATTTTCAGGTTACTCAGGGTTATATGATGAGATCCTGTCTCAGAAGAAGGGGAGGGGCGTGGAGAGATGGCTTAGCGGTTAAGAGCACTAACTGGTCTTGCAGAGGATCCAGGTTCGATTCCCAGTACCCAGATGTCCACTAACAACCATCAGTAAATCCAATTCCAGGAGATCTGACATGCGGGCATTGCACGACAGTGGTGCACTTACATTCAAGCATTTATACTCATACACAGAAAATAAAAGTAACATATATTTTTAAATCTCTATTAATGGGAACATCCCTCTAGCGACAGTCTGATGAAGTAAGAATTTTCTACCCACATTTCCACTTTGAATTATTTCTTAAAGATTAATTATCTCATCTCAGCAGATGTAGGCAGTCTTCTCAACTTTACAATAATCCTTTTGCTTTCCTTGATAATTAAACAACTTCTAAACATTTATCCATTTGCCAGGGACACGATCTCCGAGAACCTCCAGGGAAGAGATGGACATAAGGACATACTCAAGATGCCGGGCAGGGGGCGGGTGCTGAGTCCAGGGCCTCAGAGGCCCGTGAAACCCCGCCCCCCTGCCCTGTCCCGGAGCTGATTGGATGATCGGTACCGGCACCTTCCACGGGTCTGGACGGCCGGTCCCTCGGCCCTGGTGACCCGCGGTCCTCCGCCACCTCGGCCTCTGCCACCCCGAACGTTCCCGCTCTGGAGCCCGGTTCTCTGCCGCGGCTTCCGTCGTACTGAGCCGCGGTGTCTGCACATTTCTGGCCTGGACGACGCTGGGTGTCGGAATCCCGACTTGGTGAGTGCGGCGAGCGCAGCGGGAGGGAAGCCCGGACTGGGCGTGGCCGCTCTGCTGGGCCGCGTGGTGCTGGGGACGCCGCCGTGGAAACCCGTGGAGCCCCCGTGGGGTCCTGGGAGCGGGGCGAGGGGAACGGCGGACTCCAGGAAGGCGCGCGTGGCTCCCGGTACTTAGCGCTGTGGACCCTGGGGACGAGGGCGGAGGGCCATGGCTCGGGAAGGTGGCGGCCGGGCGCCTGTTGAACTGAGGGGATTTCTCCGCCCAGAGACAGATTTTCTCCCAGACTCCTGCGGCCTCAGCTCTGACTGGAGCCTCTTGGTTTGTGTTTCCACGTGTCTCTGAAGCCCCTGGCTAAATGGCTGAGTCTAGGTCTAGGCCTGTGAACACCGCGTGCCCTCTGCTGTTGTGGACCCGCGTCTGTGGGACCCTCAACCATCTCTTCTCCACTACGCATTTCCTCGAGACCCTGTGGTGTCTAGGACATAGAAGGGACCCAGATTCCCACTTTCCGGTTGGATGCCCTACATTTTTCTCTTAGACATTTCCGTGTGTGTGTGTGTGTGTGTGTGTGTGTGTGTGTGTGTGTCTGACTAGTGATGGAACCTACGGATTCTGACATGCTAGCTCTACCACTTAACTATGGCTCTAGTCCTGTCTTTTTTTCCTCCTCCTCCTCCTCCTCCTCCTCCTCCTCCTCCTCCTCCTCCTCCTCCTTCTCCTCCTCCTCCTCCTCCTCCGTCCTCCTCCTCCTTCTCCTCCTCCTCCTCCTCCTCCATCCTCCTCCTCTGTCCTCCTCCTCCGTCCTTCTCCTCTTCTTCCCTTTTCCTTTTCCTTTTCTTCCTTCCATATAGGGTCTGACTGTAGTCAAGCTGATCTTGAACTTGGGATCTATCAGCCATTCCACAAATAACTGAGATTACAGGACTGCACCATCAGGGCTGGCCCTGTGCCTCTCTTGGTGGAAGTGAATCGAGGAGCCCAGGGCAGCAACTGGCACTTGGCAGGCACCCAGGCACGAGCTACCCTTCTGCCTCCTTGCCTCCTTTGTGTCTCCTCACATGATTCCCTGTGGGTGAAGGGCCAGGGGTGAGTTGGGGATGAGCAGAAAGGCTAAGTATGTTTCTCCTGCAGGATCCCTGCACCAAGCCAGATTCCTTGGAGCACAAGGTGGTGCTTGAGGAATCTCAAGGTACACAGAAGGAAAGAAACTTGGAGTTACGTACAGAGATCCTGTGAGACAGAGACAGGAATGGCACCTGGAGGAGTGTAGGTTCATGCCCTCTGCTCCCCCAGCATCCCTCCCAGCCCTGTGAGTGACTGGCAGGTAAGGAATAGGCCTAGCTGGTTTGGGAGGTGATTCAGAAGCACAGGAGCTAGGGAGTCCACCAGATGCAGTCTCCTCCTGTTCGCCTCCTGTGCAAGGTCCTGAAGTCCTGCCTTTTCCTGGTTTCCCTCCAGACAGGGCCACTACTGATGTTGAGTCCTGGTCAGTATGTCACAGGAGAAGAGGGGAAGCCTTTGGATGCCCTGAGGGATACTGCACAGAAGGCTCTTAGGAATAGGATGGCTGAGAGCTTCTGGGGGTGGAAGCGTGTCTGTTTGGATGGATAAATTCAAAGTGACAGGCCCTGTAACTTCACTGCCTTTGAAGACATAAGAACGAATAGATGTGGTCCATTCCAGACAGCCTTCAGTGACCCTTTGTTCTTTATTTTTTGTAAGACAGAGCTGGAGCTACAGACGGTTGTTAGTTGTCATGTGGGTGCTGAGAATCGAACCTGGGTCCTCTGCAAGAGCAGTCAGTACTCTTTAACTGTTGGGCCATCCCTCTTCTCTGAGATTTTTTAAATATAGGCACTTATACTTGTAAACTTCCCTGTTAGGTCTGCTTTCATTGTATCCCATAGTTTTAGAATGTTAAATCTTCATTTTAACTCAATTCTAGAATTTTTTTTTCTTTTTGATTCTTTGAGTGATCCTTTCATAATTCAGTAGTGTTTTCTTTAATCTCCATTATTTTCTTAATTTTTTATTATTTCTCTTCTTGTTGACTTCCTGGTTATTCTCTGGTTAGCTGTTAGAATGTAAATAATTGTTTCAATTTTTCTATATTTGTCCCTCTCTTTCGAGGCAGACCGGCAGGCACCAGCAGGCACACCCCCTCACCAGGTCCTCCTCTGTCTCCCGGCCAGCAGGAGGGAACTGCGAGTGGGATCTGGTACCAAGCTCCTGTCCCACTTCCCTTGGATTGCCCCAGCCCCCTCCCCGTGGTAGGAGAGGGCCTTTCAGGGAATCAAAGGGACATAGGGTTGCTGTGGCCTGCCAGTTCTCAGCCTCCTGGCCCGCTCCACAAAACAATTAGGCCTGGCGGGGATCCCAGTCTTGACCAAAGAAGCATGCAGCTAGCCAGTTCTTATGATGATATAGCTTTATTAAAGTAACTTCCTCAATGGTACCGCAGGGAGCCCTTTACTGAACTTATCAGACACATTATAA
This sequence comes from Eospalax fontanierii, assembly GCA_035773235.1. Taxonomy (NCBI): domain Eukaryota; kingdom Metazoa; phylum Chordata; class Mammalia; order Rodentia; family Spalacidae; genus Eospalax; species Eospalax fontanierii. Next base: position 82,174,513 of record CM069532.1, on the reverse strand, counting down.
AGGTTTAGAGTTACAGGTATTAGCATACAGTGGGAAGTTTCTACAAATCATTTTGCTGGTCACTCTGATCATGCTTTTTACTTTACGTAGAGGCTACTACTGTCCACGCGCTGTTCACGAGGGAGGAGGTAATTTTCCTCCAATGGCACTTAAGACCCTGGCTCACTGAATTACCATGGTATGTGTGGTATGTGCTTATCTCTTCTGGCTAGTCTTTGTTTTAGCTCCTCTCAGCGCCATCTTGCCCAGGCCACAAGGTGCCAGCTGGTCAGTTAGGATTTCTTAAGGCCCAACATATATTTATGAGATTTGTCTTCTATCCTTATATAATCTATTTTAGAGAGAGAGTTTCATGAGATGTTTAGAAAAACATATTCTCTGATGTTCAGGTGAAGTGTTCTGTTACATCCATTTCATGTATGATATCCTTTACTTTTGACATTTCACTTTCTGTCAGGAGGATCTGTGCATTTGCCTGAGTTGGGCATTGAACTCACCCACTGTTACAGGGTTCAGGTTAGTCTGTGACTTTATATCTAGTCTCGTCTGTCTATTGGTTATGTTCACCAATTTTCGATGCATATAAGTTTAGATTGTAATGTTTTCTTGATGAATTGTTCCCTTAATCAGTTAGAAGTGACTTCCTTTATCTCTGCTGGGTAATTTGCCTGTGATGTCTGTTTTGTGAGCTGTTAGGATAGTGTCCTTTGCTTGTTTCCTAGTTCCATTTTCTTAGAATACATTTTAAAAATTATTTTTATTTTATATGTATGAGTATTTTGACAGCATTTATGAAGGCATATCAGTGTATGGCTTGTATGTAGGTAGGTGCACCTGTGTTGTACAGTGCCCATGGAGGTCAGAAGAGGGCATGGGATCACCTGGAACTGGACTTGCTGGTGGTTGTTAATTGCCATGTGGGCACTGGGAACTAAACCTGGGTCCTCTGCAAGAGCAACCAGTGCTCTTAATTGCTGAGCCCTCTCTCCAGTCCTAGAATACATTTTATAATACTTAAAATATCTCTTTTATGAAGAGGTATGTTTCTTGGAGGCAGCAAATTGACGTGTTTTGTTTTTATAAATGCTTTTTGATTTATTTATCTTTATTTTATGTGTATGAGTGTTTTGCCTGCATGGATGTAAGTATACCTGTGTCGTACAAAACTGTGGAGGCCAGAAGAGGCCATCAAATTCCTTGGAACTAGAGCTATGGACATGGCAGTTGTTAGCTGCCATGTGGATTCTGGGGACCAAACCCTGGGTCCTCTGGAAGAGCAGCCACTGCTGCCCCATGTTTTGTTTTGTTTTTTCAGGAAGGTTGTCACTATGTAGGCCTGGAACTGAAAGACATTTGCCTACCTCTGCCTTTTGAGTCCTGGAATTAAAGGCATGTACCATCACACCCAATTGGATTCTGATTTTTTGTGTTTGTTTATTTTTTGAAATAGGATCTCCTTGTAGTCCTAGCTGGCCTGGAGCTCACTCTGGAGCCCAGGCTGGCCTCAGTCTCACAGAGATCTGCCTGCCTCTGGCTCCTGAGAGTGCTGGGATTAAAAGCATGTACCACTGTACCTGGCCTTGGATTCTGATTTTTAACAGTAGTCTTTGTGTTTTGATGAAATTGAGACCAATAATTTTCCTATCATTTGTGTTGACTGTATTTAGTGTTTTCCTAATTCCCTTTTTAAATATTGTAGAATCTTTTATTTTTCTTGGTGAGCTCTTTGGTATGTTTGTCATTGTCTTCAGCTGGAAGAATTCCTTCCAATATCCTAAATAGAGTTTTCTTAGTGATTATAACTTCCAATAGCTTGGTTTTATCATGTTACCTCTTTATGTCTCCAATACTTATGGTAGATTGTTTTTTTTTTTGAGTGTAGTGTCCTGAGTTGACATTTATTGCCTTTCAGAACTTGAAATACATCTTTCCATGCTCTTCTGGCTTTTAAAGGTTTTGTTGAGAGATGAACTCTTACTCTGATGAGCCGTCCTTTATATGTGACTTGTTTATGTTTTTTCTTTCAACTCTCAATACACTTCCTTTATTCTGTATATTTTGTGTTTAACTATAATATAATGTTGGGAACTACTCTTTTGGGTTTGTTTATTTGGTGTTTTATATACCTATTTTACTTGGCTGGGCGTCTATTCTATTCTTCTACATTCAGGATGTTTGCTTATATGGTTTATTTAAAATATGCCCTTGACATGGAATTCTTATACCAGGAATTTGTAGCTTTGATATTTTCATATGATTTTTTTTGGTCTTTTTGAGACAGGGTCTCCCTGCAGCCTCAGCTGGCCTTGAACTCACAGAGATCTGCCTTGCCTCTGCCTCCCGAGTGCTGGGATTAGAGGCATGTGCCACCACGCCTAGCTTATATTCATTTTTTAAAACTTTATTTTGATGCATGTCTGTGTCTACCTTGTGTGTAATGGTACCCAAGGGCACCAGAAGAGGGAATCGGAACCCTTGGTGCTGGTCTTATAATAGGCGATTATGAAGCCCTTGGCATGGATTCTGGGAACTGAGTGAAGGTCCTCTGGATAAACAGTAAGCTTTCCTAATCATTAAGCATTGCTCTATCCTTTTTCTTTCTACATTTGCCTTGGTTGAGTGCACCAATTCCTCTGTCTTGTCTCTTTTGTTTGTTTGTAATTTGCTTTTTGAGATAGGGCCTTACGATATACTATAGCGGGTCTGGAATTGACTATATAAACCAGGCTAGCCTCGAACTCACAGACATAGACGCCCACCTACCTCTAACACCACAGTGCTGGGATTACAGATGTACACTAGCACACCAGGCTCAATCTTCTCTTTAAGCCCTGATATCTGTCCTCCCATTGAATCATTTTAGTAGTGAGGCTTCCCACTGAGTTGTTTTGTTTTCTTTTGTTTTTTTATCTTAATGATTTTTTCATTTCCAGCATCATTTCAGTTTGGGGTTTTTTTAAAATATTTTATTTATTTATTTATTTTTATGTGTGTGAGTGTATTGCCTCTGTGCATGTAAGTGCACCCATGTTGTGCTATACCTGAGGAGGTCAGAAGAGAGAATCGGATCCCCTGGAACTGGAGTTAAGACAGTTGTTGGCTACCAGGGGGTGCTGGGAATTGAACCTGAGTCCTCTGCAAGAGCAGCCAGTGTGCTTAACTGCTGAGCCATCTCTCCAGCCCTCATTATTTCTTTTTGTTGAATTTTGTTTTCATATCCTGCATTGCCAATCTTATTTCACTTAGCTTTTTGTGTGTTCTTTTGGAATTTATTATGAGAAGTTTATTCATGTCCATTTTCATTTCTTTAAACATCATCCTTTTGAATGCTCTTTCTGGAATCAAGGAGTCACTTCTGTAGGGAGTCATTCCACTGGAATGTTTGCATCTGAGAGATATGTCTTACTTTTTTCAGGTGACTTCTGTTTTTGTATTGGTACTACTTGTGCATCAGGATTTGGTTACATCAGTGGTTTCAATATTATTTATACTGCCTTTCTTTTTTTAACATAGATGTGTTTGCAATGTTTGGGAGGGGCTAGGTTGTTATAGACATGTCTTAACAGGTCTTAGACCTGTTTTTCAGGCAGTGTGTCTGTCCCCAGCCCTTCCACTTCCACAATATCACTGTCCTGTGCTAGACTCACTATGAAAATACTGTAATAGTAGCCAAGTATAGCACATGCCTTTAATCCCCACACTCTGGAGGCAGAGTCAAGTGAGTCTCTGTGACTTCCAGGCCAGCTGGGGCTAAAGGGAGATATGTCTCAAAAAGACAAAGGAAAAGAAAAGTAAAAACATAGTATAATACTCAATTATGCACCAATCAGCTCTTTAAGCCCTAAATACTTTATGGAATAAAGGAACCTTGGTAGTACTGTGTGTAATGTATTAGTTATTGTGAGTATAAATGAAAAAAAAAAGGAAAGAAAAGATGGACTAGCGATTAGTGTTGGAATGACAGAACTCAGAAGAGGGGGAGGGCAACTGGAGAGAAAAAAATATGGGACAATGAGCAGTTCCACATTTAAGATCACTTGTTACCCAGTCAGGAAGAATGAAGCTTGGAGTTCATCATCCATATAACACAATGTTCCAGAAACACCTGTAATTCCTGGACTCAGGAATATGACATCCCTTTTTGGTTTTAATTTTTGTGCACAAGCATGTAAGCATGTGCAGACTCATACATGTACATACAGTCACATAGATACAAAAATGAATGAATGAAGGAAGAAATCAATAAAATCTTTTCAAGAGTCAGGGATGAGAGGAAATTTAAGTAAATGTAGACTGAGGAGAGAGAGGTATCGATACTATCCGGTAATGGACGGGTCCCATCTCTAGGGCCGCTGTGAGCACAGAGCACGCGTAAACCAGGCCATAGTCTTCATTGGAGGAAAAAAAAAACAACAAAAGAACAAGTAGAGAGATTAAAAATGTACAAGATAGGGCAGGAAGAGAGCAAGACTGAGAGGCCAGGAAGATGAGCTGGATAATAAAGAGATGTATAAACACAGAGGACGGGGTGAGTAGAGATACAGGATATGAAAACTGGCTGCCTCTTCTGGACTGGAATCCTCCTTCTCTGGAGCTAGGGTGTCTTCCGAGGTAGGCTCTTCCATTTTCCTCTCTAAGTCTCTCTTTGGATGTCTGAATTGCCTATGGTGTGAGGACCGTGCTTCACAAATGGAGGGATTCTCAGATCTGGTCACACCTCGGAATTTCTTACTAACTCTGATTTCAGATGCCCTGTTCCCAGGCAGCTCCTGCCAGTATCCTGCCACTTGTCAGGGTATCGACAATTCTGTGATGACAGAGTGGAAATTCTGAGAAGTCAGTGTGAAAGTTCAGGTTATACTTCGGTTCCCGCCGGGCTTTGCTGTCTGGTTCAGATCGGAGGTGCCGATGCTTTGTGCAGTCCTGCGGTGTTCTGGTCGTCAGGTTTCATGTTTAGTCCTGCTGCGCTTGTCCGTGATTCCTCAGAGTGCGGTTCTCTGAGGGTCTGGAGCCCCAGCTGCCTCAGCAGCAGAGTCTTTTGGAAACAACATCGTGTTTTCTGATGTGTTGGTTGGTGGTTCCAAGCACCCAGTGCCAAGAAGAGTGGTTTCGCAGCTCCTCCTGGTGGGATTAAAGGCATATGCCACCACGCCCAGCAAGATTTTAAGATTTCTTAAGTTTCATCCTTTTTATACCTTAAGAATCCTACTCAGACTTGCAAAATTTCTTTTTTCTTTTCCATTCTGGAAATATCCAACCATCTTAATCTTTATATACAAATTCTTTTTCACTGAAAGAAATTTCCGTTCTTAAATACTTTGAACATCGTACCTTCACATTATTTCCTTCTTATTACCATGAACTCACCTTATTTAAGTCCTCATCACTTGCATAGGGTGTTCAATATTATTATTATTATTACTATTATTATTATTATTACTATTATTATTATTATTATTATGGAAGTACCCAGAATCACATCCAGAGGCATAGAGAATGGCACGAATACTTACACATTCACACACAGAGATGAAACTCTCCACAAGTGAAGAGGCAACCCATAAATCTCAATCTGTGGTTCAGAGGGGAGAGCCAGGATTTTAAGGGCTTTAGTGATTCTTATCCTCTGGTTTTGGATTGGTCAACTTAAAGAAATGGATACTGACAGAGCACAACCCCAAACTGAAGTACCCAGGGGTTTGTGACTCTAAGCAGGTCAGTTGAAGGGACCTAGTTGAACTGGCTTCCTGCCAGACCAAGAAGAAATTGGAAGTGTGCCATCTTCATTACTCTTCAGTGACCTGTTTGCGGTTTAGTCCCCTGGACCCTGGTCAGGAATATCAACAAATTCCCAAAATTTTACCTCACTGTAATCATTCCGATGCATAAACAGAATGTGATCAAGTTTTAGTTCCTCCTGTTATATTTCAAACAGAGAATCATTTGTTATTTTATTCTCTGAATCCTGGAGCAATACAGTATTTTAAAAACATAAGGGGTTTTGGTTTGTGCTTTTTTGTTGTGGTGGTTTCTTTGTTTGTTTCTTTGTTTTTTGGGAAAGCTCTCCTGTAGTTCTAGCTGGCCTGGAACTCATTTTGTAGTCAAAGCTGGTCTGTATCTCAGAGATCCACCTGCCTCTACCTCCCAGTGTTGGGATTAAAGGTGTGTGCCACCATGCCCTGCCCATGTTTTTACTTTATGTTTTGTGTATGTGTGTGTGCCCAGTTGTCTATATGTGCTTCACATGAGTGCATGTACCTGAGGTCTGCAGAGGGCATGGAATGCCCTTGACTAGAGTTACAGTCAGTTGTGACTAGGGAGGAGAAAGATCCTAACTACCCTTTCCTCTCACTGGTGTTGTCTGGGAGGCTTTAACTTGGGTGGGCTCCCATTCCCTCAGGCAGGTTTTTCAAACCTGACTGTTGGTTATCTGCAAGAACTCTTCCCCCAACCCACTGCAGACCTTTGTAAAAGTAAGTGTTGCGTAAAGTCCACTAAAGGGGAGACAGAGGGGCCTAGGAGCAAGAAGCAGCCTTTTCTGAAACAGCCTTTTTTCCCCATCAGCCTCAATTTCCCTAAGTTTCCCTGACTCCTCCTTTTAGAGATGGACCCCTTCTGTTGGGGATGGGGCAGTGACTCTTCTGTCTACTTCTGAGGAGGGGTAGTGTTGCAGAGTATCGATGAGACGGGAGCAGTGTTGTGGGAGTATTGACCCCAGGAGAGTCCTAAAGTGATGAGTCTCTAGTGCTGATTCAGAGGGCTGAGATAAATCTTGGTGGGTCAGGGAGATCGGGGGCTCAGGGCAGCCTGTTGATGATAGCATGCATCCTTGGAGCTTCTTGTGCAAGTAACACATATAACATATGAAAAGTCAAACTGTTAAGACAACTATAATTAATATGGCAGAAATGGTTGTAAAAAGAGTGTTGTCCCTATTAGAGGAGGAGGACAAGCAGGAAAGCATCCAAAAGATATTTACAGACTTTGTCATAAATATGAGCTATGCTGATTGTTTCCTTGCTGCCCTCAATTATGGAAACAATTTTCCATAACCCTGTAAGCTTGAGAACCAGGAAATTTAATTCCTTCACAAAAACAAGCAATGTGAGCAGTTACTCACAGGCTGTCATGTTACAGTTATGGGATGCTATTTCCAGAGAGGAAGTGAGCCATAAGTAATAAAGATATGTTTGGAATTTGCCTCTTCATTCAGAAGGGTGGATCATTGACTCACAGACCACTTAGATTCCACTTGAATTAGGATGTTCAATAGACTCTGCTGGACCTGAGTACAAACATTCTCCCAAGGTCTGGTAGAGGCAAATTTCTGAAAAAAAACTTTTTCATGGTCCTTATCCATTCCTCTGGGCCTAAATTATCCTACACTAAGGCATTACAGGCTTTTCCCTCCTCCTGAAATATTAAGCTAACCTTATGTCGTATTCCTGATGGAGAGGCCTTTTCCAGTGATTGTCTCTCTTCCAAAGTGTTCCATTCTAACTGTCCTGAACTCCCTAGGCCTGTACACATTCCTCCTAGTAGGTTCTTCTTGCTTCAAGGAGACACTAGACCTGTGGAGGACTCCTGATCTTAAGTCCAGGATCGAGATAGCCACCAAAGACACTGACTCTGTTTGAAGGATTTGTGACCTGGGTACAGTTAGGGAAAAAGTGATAGATCAAGAACCTGGAAATAGTCTACTGTCAGTTCTACGCCTACAGAACTAGTAAGGAGCCATGAGAGGAAGTCTTGTTGGGTGAGGATAGAATCCAGTGATATAAAGGGAGAAAGGGGAGTGACGGGGTAGAACGGGCTATACAGAGTGGGGAATGCGAGGGCACAGCAGAGGAGAGGTATGGGGAAACAAACCATGTACTGATGTTAAAGTTGGTTTTAAAAAAATGTTGTTGAATCTTGCTTCTTCAGAAGCATCTTAACATGTACATATACAGGGTAAAAATAGTTTGAATGGAGCTGCACTAAAACTGGGGGTCTGGACCCCCGTGAGACAACATAGACTAGCAAATGAAAAACCCAATCCTAGGATAGTGGGATGAACTAACTTTTTTGAAGCTGTTGACCAAGGATACCATAAACCATCAGAAAATAGTGACTACTGTACTTTCTCTTTGTTGCCTAGCAAAACTTCATGACAAAACCCTATTACTAAAGACACTACATATGTGAGTCACAGAACAAATAAGAAGATATCAAGCTGGTCCTGACCACAGAGTTCAATATCTACTGTTAGCTTTCATGGTGCTGAAAGGTCCTATGTATGCTAACAGAAAAGTATTCATCAACCTTACCCAGCTGTAAGTCTTCAAACTTTAATACTAACTGGCCTAGAAAGATAGGCCTACAGAATAATAGTGGCATAAATCTTATGGGAGAAACCAACTACTTTCTATTGGATTTAAAATCTTATTCACATGGTGGAGTCCATACCTGTCACTGATATTCAGGTCTAGGATCCTGAGGCTAGACAGGTCACAGGACAGAGCAGAGAACCAACTATCTCTTATTCCACTAAATGGACATAGTATTAAACTGACTCCTAATGAATTTTTGTTATACCCATAGATTAATGCATCTTTCGACTCTCACCAGAGAATCTTCTTGCAGCAGACAATAATTAACCGAGAAACACACAACTGGCCAACATGCAGAGAATTAAGAGGCTGCAAGAAAACACTATCACTGAATGGGACAACTATATCAAACCCTTGCTTCTACTCCTGCCTATGTGACATTCTATCAGGCACCCCCAACTCCTGATCCCCCTCCCTCCCTTTGGCATACTTCAGACCCCAGCCAGCTGCAAACCAGGTAATCTCCATTGGCCCCACAGGGCTGGAGACCCAAGTTGACTGCCCCACCATTTTGACATCATTCCAAAACCCTTGGGATATTTCCTGTCTGGGATCCCCATCTCTTCCTGATGCCCTCTCTCCTTTTCAATGCCCTAGGCCCCACTTCGATGCAGGGTAGTTACTCATATGAATTTACAGCACTTATTACTGTATGTGTAAGAACTACTTAAACTCAAGCCAAACTTACTCCCAGCATAAGACCAGCGATAGGTAAGAAGCACCAACCCTAAGTGAGGAAGTACTGGCAACTGATACATGCTGGGAGAAGAAGTCAGTTTTCTTTAAGGATGTGATGCTGTGCAGGTTTACTAGGCTGGAAAGACTTTCAAAATAACACAGGACATGAATTTGGGTGGAGATCAGGGGGTGCAGATAGCGGAGGGGTCTGCTTTGATCAAAATACATAGGAAAGTCTCAAACTCCAGTAAAAATCTTTATAAAGAAGCATGATAAACTTTCATAAGGAATCAAGCAGAATGATGTGCTAGGAAGTGACTAGATGAATGGCTAAGGTTAACTAGTGAACGTAGGCCTGATGTGATGACACACAGCTGTAACCCAGTACTTGAGAAGCTGCAGCAGGAGCTTCACTGGTTTTGGCCGTCATGGGGTACAGGGCAGAATCCTGTTACAAAAAGAAAGCGGAGGCGACGAAGAGAGGAGAGTGGGGAAGAAAAGGGAAAGGGCGTGGGAGTAGAGAGGAAGTGGAAGGGAGGAAAGAAGAGAGGAGAGGGACAAGAGAGGAGTGGAGGGCGGGCCGAGAAGAGAGGGCAGGAGTGTGCGGGATGGACAGGAAAAGGGAGAGGGGACCGTGGAGGTGGCCCTGCTGGTTTCTGAGGTTTCTACTCATGCTTCTGTAGCCACTGAGGCCTCTGCTGGGTCTTCTGTGGTCACCACAGATTCAGTGGCAGCTGTACACCCTCCCATCTCCTCTGGCAGAAGATCTGAGTTACAGTGTCCCAGCCATCTTTCAACCGCTGTCTCCTCTCTCCCTGCCCATCAGTCTCATTCCTCTGACTTGCTGCTCCTGCAGCGTGATGACCTCCTCTAACTGGCGTTCGAAGCGGCACTTGCAGTCAGGTAGAGACTGGTGTACTCACAAGGGAAGGCAAGAGTCAGCAGCAGAAGGAGAACACGGGCAGCATGGTCTGAAAGCTGTGGCATCTCACCTGAGTGTCCTAACCACTAGGAAAACTTTGCTGGGAGCAAGGTGGAGGCTCCTTCTGAACCCTGTTCCCTCTGGGCAGTAGGCATACAGAAGTCCCCACCCCCACCTTCAACAGGTATCCATTCTAAGAGGAGGAATGAGGGAGACTTAGGGGAACTAAGACAGACGGGAAAAAGGTCTTTTTCTTAAAGCCTGCTTTTTAGCCTGGCCTACTGGAACATGCCTTTAATCCCAGCACTTTGCAGGTGGATCTCTGAGAGAGCGTGAGGCCAGCCTGGTCTACCTAGTAAGTTCCAGGCCAGCTGGAGCTACAGGGAAACCTCCCTCAACCCCCCGCCCAAAAAAAACCAAACAAACACAACAAAAAATCAAAGGCTGCTCCTTCTTCCCAGGTCCCCTTCTGACTCCCTGTCAGTGGACTTTGTGCAAAACTTAATTTTACCAAGGCCTGCAAGGAGTAATGGGAGGAATTGTTGGGATCATCACCGGGGCTAAAAATTCCCAGGGGATGGAAAGGGAGTTTGCCCAAAGACAGTGTCCCAGGCAAGACCAATACGGAGTGGGGAAGTTAGGAATCTTTCTCCTTGCTAACCTCTCCCATAGGATACTTTCTGCATGTCCCTCGGCCTCGTCTTGGACTTCTGTGGTCACTGTGTGTGCCTCGTAGGCTTTTCTACTCACCGCTGCTGCTGGTCAGGCTTCTGTCCTGCTGCTTCTGTGCTCAACTCTGGTGTTTCTGTGCTTGCCTTGAACTCCATTTGGCTTCTGCACTCCCTGATTGTATTTCTTTGCCGACCACGTGGGCTCTGGGGGTCACTGAGACAACTTCTGGGGCTTTTGTGTTTGCCACTTGAGCTTCTGTGGTCTCAAGGGGAGTGGCTTTGGCTTCTGTGATTGCCTTGGCTCCTGTGGTTGCCATGGTTTCTGTGGTCACAGTGGTCTCTGTGCTCACCAGGGCTTCTGTGTTCTGTGACAGGGCTCCCCCCTCCCTGGGGCAGAAGCTCTGAGCCACAGCTTCCCAGCCATCTCTCAAACTCTCTCCTTTCCCTCCCTATCGACCTTGTTTCTCTGACTACTTGCTCCTACAGCACAGATCTCCCACTCTCACTGACTTGTTCGGCTCCACTTGCTCATCTCGTGCTATCTTTCTCCTCTTCCTGATTGCCTCTTTTCATTCTTCTGGGATTTGGTCTTCTGCCTCTTTCCAACTTTCAATTCATCCTCGCTCCCACCAAACGACCTGGAGAGTACAAATCACCCTCAAACTGGGCAACAAAGGAAGCCATTCATATTCTTTTGTGGATGGTGTGGAATTGGCTTTGGGACACTGAGCTGATGGAAGGGGATGAGAGGAGCTTCTCTGGATCTCTGGCCCATGTGGAGTGACAGGAGAGGCCCGGGTAGGTATCAGATTGGGGTCTAGGGTTTTGAAAAGGAGAGAGGGCATCAGCAATAGTTGGGGATCCCAGGCAGGAGATATCGCAAGGGTTTTGGAATGATGTCAAAGTGGTGGGGCAGTCAACTTGAGACTCCAGCCCTGTGGAGCAGATGGAGGTTACCTACCTGGTTTGCAGCTGGCTGGGGTCTGAAGGATGTCAAAGGGAGGGAGGGGGATCAGAAAAAGTTGGGGATGCCTGGCAGAATGGCACATGGGCAGGAGTAGCCATGTTTCTCTAAAGCAGCTATGGTAACTGGAATGTTACCACTGGACAGCAGAGTGGGTTCTAGAGTACTCCAAAGGGAGAGGGAAGGGTCGGAAAGACAAAGGGATCCCTGGCAGGTGGCAATGTCTGGGTTTCCAGGTGGTGGACAGAGGTAAGGGAAGTCGACCTGAACCTCTGGACTGTTGGATGAGTGGAGAGTTCCTAGTGAGCAGCCAGCTGGGATCTGGGGTTCCATCAAATACTAAGGCACTCAACAGGAGGCTGAAAACACTGGAGGCTGACAGGGCACTGTGAGCAGCACACCTGGGTCTGCAGGACACAGAGAAGTAATGGAGATTCCCTAGTTAGCTGAATGTTTGAATCTTCAGCATCCCAACAGAGGGAAGAGGTCAGGAAGAAGTGGGGATCCTTGGCAGGGTTCAGTGACAGGGCTTTGAGTTTGGCTGGAGAGCTCAGGTAGCCTGCCTAGGTGCCTGGAACGTGGGAGGATTTGTAGAGCAATCAGAGAGTCTACTGTGGGCATCATGGTGGGAAGAGGGAGTGTGTTAGAAATTGTGGGGGACCTTGGTAGTGGGCAGTGTCTGGGATTTGGGGTCTTGGCAGGGAGGTGGGACTGCCTAACTGGACCTCTGGGCCATGAGGGTAATAGGATTGTCCCTGTTGTGCAGGTGTTGATGGTCTGGAGTATACCAATTTGTGCAAGTTGGTGTCAGAAGCAGTTAGGAATACCTGAAACGATGGCAAGGGGCATGGCAGCCTACCTGAATTTCTGACCCAAGGCTAGGGGTGACTCAGGATTATCTACTGAGTAGTCAGCTGGTGTGTGGTGCATCCCAAAGGGAGGTAATGGGTCATGGGGAGAAAGAGAGCCCTAGCAGGATGGCACAGGAGTGATAACATCTTACCTGAGTATCCTAATCCTTTCCTCAACGGAAAAGTTCCCGATGTTTTCCAGGTGGGGCCAGGTCTATTCAGAAGGGAAGAAGGGGCTCATAAAGAGACAGGTGAGGAGCTATGCCAGTGGAAGGCAAAAACACTTTGGTTGTGATGGCAGGGAGGAGAGAATTCTACCTGTGTCTGGGCTTTGGGTCATCTGGAAAGTACTGTGGGGGTGATGTGGGTTCTGGTGTATTCCAAATGGAGGACGGGTGTAAAGAAGGGATGGGGATCATCCATACCTGGTGGTGATTTTGCTATGGGATAATCGTAGGGAAGTGCTCTCCAGTTCTCTGACCCAGGACTGTACAGTCCATTGTCTGCAGTTTTCCAAAAGGAGGGAGGAATATTAGGAAGAGGTGGAGATCCGTGGCAGGATTGCAGCGAGTTCCCTGGAAATCTGATGATTAGGAACTGCATGTTCTCTTTTCTGGCCTCTTAAAGGCTTTAAAGCTTCTTTGGTATGCATTCTCCAACCTGTCTTGTCTTTCCTTCTACAGTCCTGCTTCCTTCCCTGGCTACTCTGCAACAGTTTATCCGCTTCACCTTCTGCTGCCAACATTCAGCTGTTTTGCTTGACCTGCTGGCTTCCACTGGGATGCTCCTGTCTTCATGCTCTGCTGCTGCTTTGTGTTACCAGCTCAGCCTGCACCACTAAATTGAGGTAAGAGGAGACAACTGGAGAAAAGTCATTCATCAGTTAAGACTTGTGTTTTGGACCTTAGAACCTTTCATCTAAGGATCAATGACAGTTCCTTTTCTCAACCATCAAAGGGCGAGCTCCCCCTGTGGTCTAGGTAGAAATGTTTGCATTTCTAAGGTTCAGGAAGGCTTGTGCTAGCAAATCAGGTGGTGCAAACACAAACAACCCTGGAGGCTGCTCAGCAGTCAGGATCAAGTGAAATCAGCTGGCACCATCTTTGACTTTCCTCAATGAATTCCTGAACTCTTCCAGAGTTCTGCTGCTGACATAAGGGTAGTCCAGCTGGCTGTGTGACTCACAGTCCTTTTGGTTAAAACAGCAAGGAGAGTCTAACATTTGACAGTTAAGGAGTCAAATTGCCCCACCTCCCATTCTCTTTGTTTATTTACAAGAAAGTAAACATGAGATGGAGTGCTCACAATAAAAACTTGAAAATTTATCATTGATACTGATAGTGATTTTAACAGCTTTTGACACTTGTCCAGTGCCCAAAGTTCAGGTCAGCCCCTCTCATCTCCCTGAGATACATGTTGTTTGAGGAACCCTCCTGAGGATCATTAGACTCCCTTGGTGAAGGAATCTGACACAACTATATGTGGGTGATTCAGTATGTTTTGAAAATAGTAAGGGAAAAATTTTACCCCAGGCCACATTCATTGTTGGTTTAGCTCTGCTATGCAGATACTTGGAAAACTAAGTAGCATGTAAGCCTCCAAATAGATTCTTCCTTCTTAAGGGTATTTCTCACATAATGGCAGAATCCTAGTGAGGGAATCAGTGCTACAAAACCATAAGGTCTCCCCTGTAAGTACAACCTCTGATCTTGAGTTACCACAAAATAAGTGTGTGTTCAGTGATTTTGAAGAGAACATAAATGGTTCACATCATAGAACTGTGCACCAGCAGTTGGTGCGCAATCACAATGAGAATGTTTTGAGTTATCCGATTTGATGTTCTGTTAATCAGAAAATCAGCACTACAGCAGGCAGTCTAATTCAGTGTGCTTCAGATCACTTCTGAATCAGCTGGAGGGGAGCGGGGTAAAGCAGAGATCAAAGGGCTCCGATTCGTCTTTGAGTTGTGGGAGTGGCTCACAAATTCAGACTTCTAGTAGATAACTTCTAGAAGATGCTACTATTACTGTTCTCAGATGGCAACAGACTGGAGCTCTCTAAGAGCAATGGGATTCTTGCTTTATTCAGTGTCATGAGAAATGTCACAGGACCCTATGAGTGTAGACCTGAAACCCAGGGTGTACCGACTGAGGTGACACAGGCTACCTGGAAGTTACCTGGAAGTAACTTCTACTCCTTCATGGCTGCAACTGCCTAACACATAGGGCTAGAGCCAGGCCAGTCAGTCCCTCTTGGATTCAAAACCCAGACCCACCAGCATGGACACCTAGACTGGCCTTGGGAGTTTCCCCTAGTCCAAGTGCATGCAGCAAGGCCCAGCCTAGCAATAAAAATGAATGGAAGGACTTCAACTCTCCAGAGAGTGTCAAGGTTTCCACCTGTGTCAGAGAAACAAAAACATCTCTGGCTCAGGCTCAGTAAACACATGAGAGTTGGCTGGTGCAGGAACTCGGGCCATGTGTATGCTAGCACGTGCGCTTCCACTGATCCACACTCATTTCCTTGGTGGGGACTTATTTAATACAGGTTGTAGCAAGCAAAGCTCATAGATAAACTAAAGCCTCTACAAAGTAGCAGCTTCCCTTTCTTTGATGAGGTCCCCCATGCATTTATTGTTTGCTTCAGATGCCCTGGATGTGCGTTTCATATCTCCCCAACTGATCTCCAACCAGGGACAAACACCAGCCTCTCCTACCGTGCAGCCTCTATCCCACCCGCACACAATCTTGGGTTACCAAGGGCAAACACGTCCATCCTCACAAGAGTTCTTTGTCCCCAACATCACTAGTAATAATAGAAGATCCTCAAGCTGTCTTTCCGATACCTCATTCACTAGCCTCATTGTAACCACAGTCAAGAAAATGCAGTTCTTGATAAGTGGATCTCTGAAATATCAGCAGAAGAGGTTTTGGTTGAGTCTTTTGATTTTCTAGAAAGATACAGAAGTTAATTTCCAGCTTGTGGTCATGGGTACAAGTAGAAAACTCCACAGATAGGAGAGAAGCAGCTCAGAGCTCTGCTCCTAGTTCCCATCTCATAGGGTGACTGGCCCTGTTCTGACTCCACAGGGACCAGACATGGTTGGTGGAGAAGATGCCTGGGAGGCCTGTTCAGAATCAAGATCAGGCATCTCACTAATTATTTAATGTAGCTATTTCGCTTCCTCTTCACATTGTTTAAAAAATAGAGACATGTCACTAAAGGTTTAATAAAAGAGCAGAGAAAAGGGAATCTCAGGGAGCTGGCTCTGAGCTGAGACCTGGCTCTGGAGACCTGGCTCTGCAGACCTGGCGGATGAGGCTGTGGAGGGCCGTGCATGTGACGAGCACATAGACTGGTGAGGGACAGGCACTTGGAAACTAAACTATGAAGTTCTGTGTGGAGCAGGGAAACAAGGAAATACCAAAGGATACCTGTAGTGAGGACTGGAGTGCCCAGTTTCTGTTAACACTTGACCATTCATCTCTTCAATTTTCTTTTAATGTGACATTCAATCCATGAGTTAGGAAATAAATAATTTCCTCTGAAAACAGAAATTCTGTAGTTGGAATTTCTCCCAGTCTTAATGTCTAGGCCTCAGTATGATAAGATGGCTGGGCCATCATAATTCCATGACAAATTATTTAATGAAAAAGAAAAAATACCACTTTATACTACATGGGCTTCATTGTACTTATAGAACTTACTTGAAAGCATTTGGGGGAAAAAATCAATGATACAAAATTGCATCAGAAAACGTGGGGTGAGAAGAAGTTCCTGGAGTGGAATCTACAAAGGAATCCTAGGTCACGATCTTTCTGGGTGTTCTGCACCAAGGAAGGTACAGCTCTTCCCTTACTGATTGCACCCTGAACCAGACATGTGATCTTGCAGAGGGTTTGGGCCACCTGACATCCTGTACTGTGGGCCTCGAGAGTTCCCTGAAATCACTGAGGAAGAACTACTCTCTGTTGTTTTTTCCTGTTTGTCCACAGAAACTGTGACACAGCCTTCCCTCAAAGTCACCAATACCACAGTCTCAGAATGCAGCTCTGGGGTCTTCACCTGCCACTCAGGGAACCCTGTAAAGGCAACTCTATGGATGTTCAATAACCAGAGTCTGCAGCTGACTAAGAGGATGACGCTCTCCCAGAAGAACAGTCATCTCCACATCGATCCTGTCAAGATGGAGGATGCTGGAGACTATCAGTGTGAGGTCTACAACCCGGTCAGTTCCAAGAAGAGTCTCCCAGTCCTCTTGGAAGTGGACAGTGAGTGACTTCTCTCTTCCTACATCAGAGACATGGAGTTCTTTACCAGTAGAGTGCAAAATAGTAAAAACTACGTGAGAAAAATATCAGTGTAGACAGAACAAAGCGAACATGGTGATGAATGCATGTCATTCCAGGAAGGAACATGAAGCAAGTGGAAATGTGAGTATGAGGCCAGAATCAGTTCCAGTGACACACTATCTAAAAAACAAAACAAAGAAAGCAAAAAACCATGTCTGGGCGTTTTGGCCCATGCCTTTAATGCCAGCACTTGAGAGGTGATGCAGAAGCAGAAGCCAAAGCAGGTGGAAATCTGTGACACCCAGACCAGCCTGGTCTTCATAGCAAGTTCCAAACCAGCTGAGAATACAATGAGACCCTGGCTCTTAGAAAAAAAAAATAAAAAGAAAGAAAGGAAGATTAAAACATTGAAGCATTAAATATTAAACAAAAATGCAACAGGAGAGTGATTGCTGGGTCACCATCAAGCTGAGACTCTGACCTGTGATACTGAGTTCACTGATAGCTACTCATACTTTTCGGATACCTGAGTTGCATGTTCTCCTGAACCACAGTGCCCAGCGAGGAAGACATCCAGCTGCAGCCTTCACGTTGACACCAACCACAGATCTTTAGTCAGAAGTTAAAAAAGTGATGCTGGTGACAAAGTCCGTTCCTGGACTCACACCGAGGGACTTTTGGGAACAAAACCTGGCACTGATAGATCTCAATATTACAGAATGCAAGAAATCTCGTGATGTGTATGTAAGGGGTACAGATAGGAGAGAGACTCTAAATATTACCCACATATATAGTATGAAATTTGAAAAAATTCAATAAAATGATATAGAGTATTTAGTAATAAATGCATCAATAGAAATGTAATATTAATATTCCACTGAGTAATTCAGTATCTAAATAAATGGATATTACATAAAATTAATTAATAAATACAGTTACTGGGAGAAAAATGACTGATGTAGCCTGCATTATTCTCTGCAATGTTGATGCATTCCTTAACTCTAGCCCCTAAGTGGGAAATCTCCAGGCCCTGGAGACACACACACACACATTCACACTCTCTCTCTCTCTCTCTCTCTCTCTCTCTCTCTCTCTCTCTCTCCTGTGGCCAGTTCATGCTGTACCTTCTCCCTTCAGTTTCAATACATGCAGATGTATTCTGGAGTCTATAGGAAAGCCAGCCTTCCCTAGCCATGGGAGTTGGTGGACACCGCTTTAAGAGAGAGGCACAGAACCACTGTCCCTCCAGTTCTCCTGGCCTACATTTGTTTTAAATTCATCTGTTTGGAGATCACACATTCTGTCCCCCTGTAGGAAATGCAAATTAAATGTCCTGCGTTTTCTAACAAAGAGTTCAATGAGACAAAGGCCAGAGATCAGACCTTTTCAACCAGCTAGTAAGAACTAGTCCATTCTGTTCCTATCTTATCTCCTTGGGCCTTGGCTCCAACCAACTGAGAGAAAAAGAAGATCTGTAACAACATTAGTAGTCATGACATGCAGAAGGATGCCCTATTAAATAAGACAGTGAGCCTGACTCCATAGTCTTTCAGAGCCCAGAGGGTGTTTAATGCAGTTTTCTTGGTAAGAATATGAGAGACAAAGTTCAGTCCTGTCCTGGAGCTTACGGTGATATTTACTGGAAGAACAGAGATTTTGATCCACCTTGGAAACTATGAAATGTTATACATATATCAACCTCCAAGCTTTGGGACTATTTTTTGAGCTTTATAATTTAGCAGATCTAAATAAGGATGTTAGATCATGGGATACTAGGTCATTAGTAAAGCACTGAAAATACCTAAAATTTTTTAATTAAAATGTTAACAATAGAATTCTAGAAATATTTCAGTTGACATCATGAATATATACTATCAATAGAAGTATAACTTAGTTTTTAATTGCATTCATTTTCTTCTATATACTTAGTTCTAACATAAACATGCTCATTGCTCAGTCTCTCCTGTACAGTAACAGTTATATCTTTGAGAATTCTCATTGCTTTATAATTATACTTCAGAATAATGTATTTCAATGGTTTCACATATAGAATTAAGTAATTATTTGCTCTGCTAGCCCCAGCCAGAATGGCTAAGATTAAGAGAACAAATGACACCAAATACTGGCCAGGATGTGGGGAAAGAGAAACACTCATCCGTTGTTGGTATGATTGCAACTGGTACAACCATAGTAGAAATCAGTGTGGAGAACTCTTCAAAAACTAAAAAAAATCTACATAATAATCCAGTCATACCACTCTTTGGCATATACCTAACAGACGCATCCTACTGCAGAGATGCCTGCACAGCCATGTTGGTTGCTGTTTGTTTCACAATAGCTAGGAAATCAAAACCATCCAGTGTGGTACATGTACACAATGGAGCTCTACTCAGAGTTAGAGAAGAATGAAATCATGAACTGGAAACTGTTATAGTATGTGAAGTAACAAACTCAGAAAAAATAAGTCACACATCCTCTCTCATTAACTCTGAATCCCTCGGTGTGAGTATATATCCGGATACCTACACAGGAGCCAGGAAATCAGAAAGGAACCTTGCGGTTAAAGGGGAAGAAGGAGCCCAAGGGAAGGGGATAGTGGGAAACAGGTGTTCTTAAGAAGGAAATGGGGAAGGGGGGATAATTTAAGTGGGAGGAGCAGGGAGGGTAGACAAGGAGAATGAGAGGAGAAATAACTCTTAGATGTTATGAAAAGCCAGAGGGAAGTGCATTAGTTCAAAATTCTACTAAAAATACACAGAAAATGAATATGCACGGGTGTGTATAGCTGAAGGTTACATAACAAAAAATTCAGTGCCAGGTAGGAGAAACTTCCCTTCAACTTACTGGTCAGCATAGTCCAAGAAACTCTCAAAATAATACAAGCTATTGCCACAGCCCTGGATTGCCTCCCGGAACTTGAAGAGAAGACCCTATTGCTGAAGGCCACACCTCAGACATAGGACTTAGAACAATTGTGCTGGAACTGAACAGGAAAACTTTTCTCTGAAGACTAGCTCTTGTGGTATGAGAGGATACTATACAAGTTGCCAAGGGAGTAAACCAATCTATGGTTCTACCCAGCCAACTATTGACATTGGTACAGTAATGACACTTTTATCTTGGAGGTAGTAAATAGATGTCTAATTGGGACTTAGGCCCACTCAGTGGGGGACAGAGTCATGTATGTGATACTGTAAACATAGCCAAATACACTTGGCTAGCAGGTCATAGATCCTAGAGAAAGACCTACATTTGCTACATCCATAGACAAACATAATTTACTTTATTCTAAATATGCCCCCTCATATAGACAAGTGAACTTCCAGCCCTCATAAGATTCTTTTTGCAACAGATAAAGAGGATTACAGTGTTCCACAATTTGTAAAATGCAGAGAATACGTGTCTGTGAGATGTTTAACCCTAAGTGACACAACTCCAATGCAACCTCTACTTAACCCTGAACAGGACCCCTATTTCAAACCTTTGCCTCCCCAGACTCAGGGATCAGTAAGAAGAGAAGCCTGAAAGAGAGTAAGGATATAGGGAGGGGATGACCACAGAGAAGAGAGTCTTCTAGACTTCTAGACTACTAGACTTCTAGACTTCTAGACTACTCAGTTCCTCAGCTGCTGGTGGTGCTATGGAAAGCTATGGAGTCCTATGTAAACTGAAACCAAACAAAATTCCAGAATAAGGGATTTGGGTAAGAAATCCCAACCCAACCTAAGAAACAGTGATGGCAGCTGAGAAGGGGACAGACAGTATCTTATAGAGATGGGACTCTTCGTGGGCCCAGCAAATGGACACAAACTGAACGACATTTAGGGACAGAAATCAGACTCTATAGGCTATATTATATAGAGAGATATAGATATATAGATATATAAATAGATAGATAGATGATAGATGATGATGATAGATAGATGAGAGTACATTAAATTGAACAGAGGAGCAATGTGGTATATTAAAGAAAATTTTAATATGAACCTCTGACTTCACAAATAATCAGGAAGTTGCACAAAGACCAGAAGCAAAGTAATGTTAAGTCCTTAATCATTTCCTCTCCTCTCAAGTGTCCTTGACCCAAACTGTGATCCTACATACACCAAAATATAGGTAGAACAATCAGTAATATTCATAGCACACACCTTAAATGTTTAAGTGGCCATAGAAAGGAAAGCATTAGGAAACCATGTGGGTTCACATACGTGTTATGGGGGCTCCCCAGAAAATATTAACTAACCCCTTGAGACCCACCACCACTATGTATCAATGCTGAGCACTAGATAGTATCATGTATGTGTCTCTCTGTGCCCTATGTATTCCATTGGGTTCAATGGAAAAGGGAAACCATGAAGGAGATACCATGATGATCATGAAAAGATCTTCCTGCTATTTTCTTTCATAACCAAAAGCAGCAAATAGGGAAAAAATATAAAAGGAATTATGATCCACTCTATAAACTGAATGTGATATTCAGGGGTACACAGGAGTGGAAGTGGGAGAATAGAAAGGAAGGTCCTCATGTGAATACTAAAATTTAAGAGTCTGCACACTGGCTGGGAACTTGCTAATGATGCCTTCCTTCCTGAGAGTCCGTCACTCCGCCTACCTCAGAAGATTGACCTCAGCACCCCACCAGGAACATTTTCAACCCACTGAAACACAGAGCTGTGAACTAGAGAACCACACGGAGGACCCAGATCAATATGTCAGGGCATTAGAAAAACTTTATCAGATATATGCACTGACTTGGAATGATGTGATGTTTGTTAATAATGATCAAACAGTAACCTCTTTAGAAAGAGGGAAAATGCTCGATCTGGCTGAGAGGAAAATGATTACTAAGAAGCTGACAGCAGGAGAATAATGACAACATTCCCACAGGGGTGGGGGCAGTTCCCAATGCTGACCCCAATTAGAAACTGAATAATGTTCGGGGTAAATGGACAGGAACCATCTCCTTTAATGTGCCATCGAGGGTTTCAGGAAATCTGAAGGCCTTAATTATGCCAGGTTGTTTCATATCCATGGGGAAGACCGAGAGGCACCTGTAACCTTCCTGAAAAGACTACAATGGGCATGAGAAAATATACTAAGAAACAGCAGAATCACAGGAGGAAGTTCTCCTAAGGGATATGGTTCTAACCCAGTTTGGCTTTAGACATGTGTCAAAAACTACAAAATCTGACGGTTGACCCTGAAAGACGTTGAACAGTTACATCCAGACCACAAGTCCTTTTATAGCAGGGATGAAGAAAAGAAGAGAGAAAGCACTATGAAAAAATGGTGGCTCCTATGAAGGCCACCCTGACAGAGGTGCTCCCCAACCTGCAACAATATCTAACCCCAGGTACTGCTTTTACTGTGGACCAGAAGGCCATATTCATAGGGAGTGTCACCAGAAAAACGGGACCTCCCCTGACACTAATCATCCTGCAGTGTGCGCTCAGAGCCATGGTGTCAGAGCTGTGGCGACTTCCTGACCTGTCCTGAGTGTCCGCAGAGCCAGCGGTGCAGTTTGTGTAACGAAGACAACTTCACACCGGGAAGGTGAGGGGCCTGACTGGCAGGGTGGGTGCCCGGCTCTCCTCCCTTAGTGATTCTTAATGGCCTCTTGTCGTGTCTGCCCCGTAGCCCTGCCCCTCCTCCCGAGGCCATTTTGTTCCCTTACTATCCTCGACTTGTGCTTTTCCCCCTCTTTGTTCTTCCACTCTCTCCCTGTCTTGGTTTTCTTTCTCCTTTCTTTGTTTCCTGTCTGTCCCCATTTGTCAGTTTCCCTGTCTGTCTCTTCTTCCTATATCGTCCCTCTTATGTCCCAGTCCACAGGTTCCACAGGGGGATTGCCCAGGATCCCTGGTTGGGGAACCTGCTCTCTGTGGTTAGGAGAGGGCCTGGTGCTGCCTGTAGCTCTGCCTGCCTTCTAGACTTATGCCTGCTGTCCGGATGTGGGTGATTGTTGCCTGGGCTTGGCCCAGTATTACCCCTGGACAAACTGGCTAAACACACCTCTCAGCCATGTGTGAGTGTCACTGCCCGCACAGTTACCAGGCCAATGACATCACACACTGCAACCACGAGTGAGATGTGGGTTGGCATGGAAATGTAGCTGCATGGCTGTGGCTCAGGATGGAGGGAGGATGCCATCATGATGCTGGGCTCTCTCTGTGGAACCAGTGTCCCCAGTTAGCCTCAAGATTTTACCCTGTAGACAAAGATCTTAACAGAGTGGCAACATTCCCCCAAGGTAATCCTGGTTACTGTTGAAACAGAATACTCATAGACAGTGGACCCTAGTCCAGAATTGCCATGGAGATGGAAGAGGACTCAGTTGAAAGGGGAGTTTCACAGCGTTGATGTGTAGTTTCTATGGCGACTCACCTGTGATGGAGTTGCCTTGGAGGCAGGCTTACCCACACAGCACAGAACATCGAAGGATGCAGACACTTGTGAGGGTGTTTCAGTGGGTTGACATGAGGGGGTGCTTTGAGAATTCTGGGCCC
The DNA here is from genome assembly GCA_035773235.1 of Eospalax fontanierii. Classification (NCBI taxonomy): domain Eukaryota; kingdom Metazoa; phylum Chordata; class Mammalia; order Rodentia; family Spalacidae; genus Eospalax; species Eospalax fontanierii. Next base: position 82,151,260 of record CM069532.1, on the reverse strand, counting down.
ACCCACCCCTCTCCCCACCCCTCTCCCCACCCCCCCCTCTCCCCACCCCCCCCTCTCCCCACCCCCATATGATCCCTCAGGAGCTGGTGCACTGTGCCCAGGGTGTGTGCAGTGGTGCCCCAGACTTCACCTGTGTGTGTGACCTGGGCTGGACATCTGACCTGTCCCCACCTACACCTGCCCCAAGAACCCCTGCTCCATGCTGCTCTCAAGACTGGCTGCAACTTTCACAGCCATCGTTGCAGGCAGGGATCTGGATTCTGTGATGAGTGCCAGCATGGGCAGCTGTGTCCTGAGCCCCATGCTCTGCTTGTGGGACTTTTTTCTCAGAGTTGCATCTTCCCACAGGCGGTGCTGGGTACCCCGTCCCAGGTCTGCTCCTGTCCCCTTTCCCTGGCTTCACCTCACTCTCCTCTCTTGGGGTGTGCTGTTTCTCTGCTGACTCCAGCCTTGTTTGGCTCTTTGAAGCATCTGGGGAGAGGGTTAGGGATCAGCTGAGTCAGGTGGTCTGGACCCCTTCCTTCCCTTGCCCCTGTCTTACCACTGAGGACTTTCACAGTTTGGACATGGGGGAGCACTGTGAACGGTGCTGGCTCAGCCGCTTTGGCAAAATAATAGGCTCTGGTCGCTGCTGTCCCTGCCAGGGCAATGAGCATGGAGACCCACACCTTGGCCTCTGTGACAACCTCTGCTTTTTCAAGGACTACACTGAGGGTGCCCAGTCACATCTTCTTTCTTGGCTACTATGGGGATCCCTGGTGAGTCAGGGGCCTATAGGGCTGGACAAAGTGGACTGACAGAACCTGTGGGCTGAGACAGCAGTAGTCTGACTCTGAATTTCCTCCGTGTCCACAGGATGGTTGGCACCTGTTTCCAGGAGTGTGGAGGTCGTGCTCTCTTCACCAACACGCCCTCCTCACCAGCATATCGCCAGTGGCTCTGGGGTCCTACAGATTTGGGGGGCTCCTACCTCCAGGGTGTGAGGCGGCAAAAACTGAGCCTGACCTATCTTCCTGTAAGTGGGTTGTCTCAGCCACTGAGTTGCTACAGCCCTGTGTCTCTGGGACCCTCTGTCCCCCACTCACTCTGAGCTTCTCTCCTAACAGCAGCATGCCTTAAACAGTGAGCACTGAGAGTAGGGTTCAGCTTTTAAGCCAGAACTTCGTCTCCTTCTCAATCTGGACCCCCAAATGGTCCTGATCCCCCGCCCACGTCACTGTTTTTTAATCCTTCCTGTCCTGAATTCTCTTTGTCCTAGGCCTTTAGAGGTGCCCACTTCCTAGTTCTTTTTCTATTTCCTCAGCTCCTTCCCCCAGTCCACAGATCCTTAAGTATTCCCTCAAAGACCAGGAGTGGCCAGTTCTTGTATTTTATGTGCCAACTCTGATTTATTAGTAGTGTCTTTTAGGAACTGTGTTGAGAAAGAGATTTGATGCAACAATGCTTGGTTGAGGAGCCATGACAGCTTTGGACACAGGATGGGGCAAGGTGGGCTCCATGCCACAGCTTGGTGGTCTGCCCTGCATGTTTCATAGCCCATTTCCCAGACTCAGGTTGCCTGGTCTCATTCCTTCCTTCCCTTCCTCCCTCCCCTTATTCCTCCTTTTCTCCCTTCACCTCCCTTTCTCCTTCCCTCCTTCCCATCCTTCCTTACTACGTAACCTAGGCACATGGTGAATTCACAGACCTGCCTCAGTCTCCCATGTGGTTGAGGTTATAGGCACATTCCACTGCATCCAGCTCTGCTCTCTCCTCTTGAAGCCCTCCTCCACCCAGACTCCAAGCAATCCTAGTTCTCATCCTCCTCGTTTCCTACCTCTTGATTCTATAAACCTCCAGCTGAGATTCATCCTGGACTTTGGTGGATTTCCATGCATCCTGGACTCTAGTGTCATCCAGTCCAACCACAGCCTCCTAAATGCCTTCTGTGGCCAGCATTGGGACAGAGCCCTTACTGTGCAGGCTCTGTCGAGGATGGGGGTTGAGGGGAGTGAGATCTCTTTGTCTTGTGCCTCCTCCCACTCATCAATGTTGGGGATAGAACCGGTTCAGGTTCTCTTGCATGCTTGGCAAGTGGTGCAGACTGAGCCACACTTAGCCCCTCAGGTGGATTCTAGGTAAGCATTCTCCTTCTAAGTCTCATCCTCAACCTTGTCCTGCTCTTTGTTTTTGTTTTCTTTTCGGTCCTGGGCTTTGCATCCTGCACCTCTGTACCTGTCATCTGATTGGATGTGGGACCATTTTCTAGCTCAGTGACTGTGATGTGCTTATAGATGAGACGGTCGTTTACCTGGGGAATGCATCTTCTCTCCATCACTAGACTTCAGTTGAGAGGAAGATGGGAATTTTCTGGCTATGCTGGCTTTGAAGAAAATAGATGAACAGGGAATGTCTTTGAGGCATTTAGAATATGACCGGTGTGTATAATCCTGAGCCTCTCCGTAGCCATATGGTTCTCAGCCAGGGGTTTCTGACCCTTGGGACATTTGGTGGAGTCTAGAGACATTTTGATTGATGATTAAGGGTGCTATGGCATCTGGCAAATAGACAGAGATGTGGTGTTCATTCTTATAACACAGAAAACTGCATTCACACCAAAGAATGACCCATCCCCCGGTGTCCACAGGCCATCTGAGAGGATGAGAAGCCTGCTTAGGACATGGAGACGTGGGAGAAACATACAGAGAAAGACTGTGTTACCTGTGGTGGCTAAAGGGCCAGACTTTGGAGATGTTTCTCTTGGTCCTGTGACTCAGAGCAGCTAAGTGATGCTGGTGGTGAAGGGGTGAATCAGAGATGGCTTGCTGGAGATTGTGTGGGGCCCCAGGTCTCAGGAGCCACTAGAACTGAGGGGATCTCACAGTGCTTAACCAGTGTTGTGTTAAGTGAGCATCCAGGCTGAGCTGGCCTGAGTCAGACACTGGGGTGCGGCAGTGAGCAAGGGGCCCTCCCACTACACACGGTGGCTGGGGGCAAAGGGGAACAAACTGCCTGGAACAGTACACAGACATAGAAGAGTTTTCTTTCACTGAGACACTGGAAAGGAACAGGCTCCTGGCCTTGTCTTGGGAAATGTGGGGCTGGGCAGGGCAGGGCTTCTTGGAAGAGTGGAACTAGGCTGGAAACAGAAGGTCAGAGGCATGGAGAGGGCAGGGCCTTCAGACACAAGAGGAACACATGCCAAGGCCCTGAGATCTGGGTAGACGAGCCAGTACTGAGGTCCACAGGATGGTGAAAGCAGGAGGTCATGCGGTCAGAGGAGTCTTTAGGCCCCTATGAGCACCAACAAGGGACTTTGCCTTTTGAAAGAAGATCTTGATATGTAGCCCAGGATGCCCTCAAGCTCACTATAGTCCCCCTGCTTCAGCCTCCCAAGTAATGGGATAGCAGGGTGAGCTACCATGTCTGCATGTGTGACTTCCTTTCTTCCTTCTCTCTCCCTCTGTCCCTCCTCCCTTCCTTTCTTTATTCTTTTTTGATCTATGGTCTCATGTAACACAGCCCAGCTTTGAACTCACTATGTAGCCAAGTATGACCTTGAACTCCTGATCTTCCTGCCTCTAGTTCATGAGTACTGGGATTTAATTCATTTATTATATTTATTTCTTTTGTGTGAGTGCATTGGCTGCATGGATTTAAGCGCATCCATGTTGTACAATGCCTGCGGAGGTCAGAAGAGGTCGTCAGATCCCCTGGAACTGGCGTTACTGATGGTTGGGAGCTTCCATGTGGGTGCTAGGAATGGAACCCAAGAGTAGCCATTGCTTTTAACTGCTAAGCCATCTCTCTAGTCCTGGGTGTTGAGATTTTAAGAATATGCCTGGTTTTGCAGGGCTTGTGATTGTGCCTAGGGCTTTGTTCATGCTAGGCAAGCACTCTGCTAACTGAACTACATCCTCAGCCCCTCTGACTTTCCTCCCTCGCTCTCTCCTTCCTTTCTTTTCTTTCTCTTTCGAGGCAAGGTCTCATGTAGCTCTGCCTAGCCTTGAACTCCTGATTCTCCTGCTTCTACCTTCGGAGTGCTAAGATTAAAGACATACAGCATCACAATACTCTTTCTCAGGAAAGTTGTCCTTATATGTGGTTCTGTGAGAGGCTTGCACTTGCCCATGATAGGGTCAGGTTCATGTCTTTAAAGATCACAGGGTCTGTTGGAGGTCCAGAATATAGAGCAGCCAGGAGAGGTGGGAGATGGTGCTAGTGTCTAGGAGGGATGAGACTCTGGCTTGCATGACAGCCCAGGAGAGAGCAAACAGTGCGTAGATAAGGATAAGCCTTCGTGTTTGTTCATTTGTTTTAGTTTGGTTTGTTTTTTGAGACAGGATCTCCCTGTAGCTCCACATGGCCTTGACTCTGTATGTAGATCAGGCTGCCCTTGAACTCACAAAGATGTATCTGCCTCTGCCTCTGCCTCCTGAGTGCTGGTATTAAAGGCTTGCTTCACCATGCCTGGCCTTGTTCATTTGTTTTTCAAGGCAGGGTCCCACTATGTAGCACTGTCTGGCCTGGAACTGGCTATGTAGGCCAGGTTGGCCTCCAACTCAGAGATCTACCTGCTTCTGCCTCCCAAATGCTGGGAATAAAAGTGTTAGCCATTACACTTTTATTAAGCCATTACCTTAAGCTTTATTATTATTGCCGTGATGCCAGACACTGAACCCTAGGTCCTGTATAAGATAGGCATGCCCCAATGCTAGAGCCCCAGCCTAAGATGTAGGTTTAAAATGGCTGGAATTTGGGGTCAGGTGTAGTGGCATACTCCTGTAATCTCAGCACTTAGGAGGTAGAGGCAGAAGGATCAGGAGCAGGTAATCTATATAGCGAGTTAAGTTCAGCCTGGGCTACATGCAAACTTGTCTCAAAACAAAGCAAAGCAACCCAAAATTAAAATTAAAATGTGTGGAATGTGGTGAGTTGGCTAAGGGAAGGGTGTGTTATGAACAGCTGGCTTCCCTGGGGTTTCTCTGACACCACTGGAGCAGTTCCACTTCTCTCCCCACAGGGTTCCTCATTCTGGGACTTCTCTGCCTCTATAGGCTCTGCTCCCTGTGGCTGAAGGGGTCCTCATAGTTTCTCTTCCCCCCAGGAGTGTGTGCCCCAGGATGGGGCTGCAGGTCCTGGGCTCTGTTGATGTCCCCAGGACTGGGCTGGCCCCCTCTGCCCTGTGGCTGTGTCCTGAGAACTATAACACCCACACTGGGGCTGAGATAAGCAACCAGGTACAAATGGGAGACAAACTTCCAGGTGAGAGAGGAGTGATGTCCAGAGCTCCCCTGAGCTTCTCTCTGCTGTCCCCAGAGCCTGGGCATATGTAGCTGTTCTGAGGGGGAACTCCCAGATTCCTTCTATGAAGCCAGTATCCCTCAATACCAAAACCAGATAAAGACACAACCAAAAAAGAAAACTGTAGAGCCATAATGAACATAGCTACCAAAATTCTCAACAAAATACTTGCAAACGACATACAGACACACATCAAAAAGATCATCCACCATGATCAAGTCAGCTTTATTCCAGAGGTGCAGGGGTGGTTCAGTATACGTAAGTCAATAAATGTCGTAAAACACATAAATGGACTCAAAGACAAAAATCACATGGTCATCTCAAGAGTTTCAGAAAAAGTCTTTGACAAAACTCAATGTGGATTTATATTAAAAGTCCCAGAGGGAACTGGAGTGGAGGAAACATACCTCAACATAATTAAAGCCATATACAAAAACCCACAGCCAACATCATTCTAAAGGAGAAAATTTGGGGACATTCCCACTAAAATCAGGAACCAGACTCAGATTTGGCTGTCCTCTATCTCCACTCTTTTTTAATACAGTGTTTGAAACTCTTATTACAGCAATAAAACAAGAAAAGGAAGTTAAAGTAGTACTCATTGGAAAAGAAGTTAAATCATCCCTTTTTTGCAGATGACACGGCATTATATTGAAGAGACTCCAAAAAACTCACCAGAAAACTCCTAGAAATGATTAACACTTTCAGTAAAGTGACAGGTTACAAAATTAATCTACAAAAACCAATAGCCTTTCTACATATGGATAACAAGCAATCAGAGAAGGTGCAAGGAAGCCCTCTCTTTCACAACAGCCTCAAAAAAAAAATCTCTGAATAAACTTGACCAAAGACATTAAAGATCCTTACAATGAAAATTTTAGATCCTTAAAGTAACAGATTGATGAGGACACCAGAAAATGAAAGGACCTCCCATGCTCATGGATTAGAAGAATTAATATTGTGAAAATGAGCATCATATCAAAAGCAAAATACAGATTAAATGTAATTCCAATAAAAATCCCCATGACAGCATTCTTTATAGAATAAGAAAAAGACAACCTAAATTCACATGGAAACACAAAAGATCCTGGATAGCCAAAGCAACCCTGAGCACAAAGAGCAATGCAAAGGAGATTAATATGCCAGATTTGAAACTATGTTACAAAGCTATAGTCATAAAACAGCATGGTAGTGGCACAAAAATAGACCCATAGACCAACGGAATACAATTGAAGACTCAAACATGAGTATATGCAATTTTATCCACCTGATATTTGACAAAGAGACCAAGAACTCCCACTGGAGGAAATATAACATCTTCAGCAAATGGTGCTGGCAAAACTGGATCTCCACCTGTAGAAGAATGAAACTAGACCCTTATCTTTCACCTTGTACAAAAGTCAACTCCAAGTGGATCAAAAACCTTAATGTGAAACCTGAAATTCTGAAACTGTTAGAACATTGTCAATAACCTAGAAGATACAGGTGTAGGAAAGGACTTTCTAAATCAGACAACAGTTTCTCAGGATCAATAATCAATAAGTGGGGACTCATTAAATTAAGAAGCTCCTGTACAGCGAAAGAAACAACCAAGGAAGTGAAGAGAAAACCCACAGAGTGGGAGGAAATCTTCACCAGTGACACATCTGACAGAGGTTCAACATCTAGAATATGTAACAAACTAAAAAAACAAGCATCAAGAAGACAAGTGGCCCAATTAAAAGATGGGCTAAAGATGTAAACAGCGAGTTCTCAAAAGAAGAAATAAAGATGATTGAGAAACATCTTTAAAAGTGTTCAACGTTATTAAAAATTAAGGGAATGCAAATTAAAACCACTTTAAGACTTCATCTTATCCCAGTTAGAGTGGCTGAGATCATGAGAACAACTGATACCAATGGTGGAGAGGATGTGGGGAAAGAGGAACGCTCATCCACTGCTGGTGGGATTGCAAATTCGTTCACCCCCTATGGAAAGCAGTGTGGAGAACTCTTTAGAAAATTAAAAACGAACCTACCATTTGGTCCTGTTATACCACTCCTTGGCATATACCCAGAGGACTCATCCTATTACAGAGATACTTGCACATCCGTGTTTGTTGCTGCTTTTTTCACAATAGCTAAGGGATGGAAGCAACCTAAGTGTCCCTCAACTGATAAGTGCATAATGAACGTGTGGTATATTTACAGAATGGAGTTCTACTCAGCTATAAAGAAAGAAGAAATCATGACATTTGTAGGTAAGTGGGTGGAAATAGAAACTGCTATGCTAAGTGATGCAGCATAGAATCAGAAAAACAAGCGATGTGTGTTCTCTCTCATTTGTGGATCCTCGCACCAAATCCTTAAATGTGAGTATGTATTCTGATGTAACTGCAGGAAAACGGGAAATGGAAAGAAACCATGGTGGCGAAGGGAAAGAAGGAACCTACAAGAAACGAATAATAGGAGACAGGTGTTACTGAGGGAGAGGCAGATATTTAATGGGAAGCGGTGGGACGGTTAAACAAGGAACTATGGGGATAAAAGTAAAGAAGGAGCTCAAGAGAGGTGGAGCCTTCGGAGACTGGTATTATCAAGGGGGAAATGGGGACACTTTAAACGGGGAAGGCATGGAGTGAAGGTTAGACAGGGAGAGAGAAAGAGGCAGGGACAGGAAAGAAAATAACGCCTAGCTAGTGTAGAACACCAGAGGGAATCATAGTGGTCTAACAATCTAATGACAAGTTCCACATACGATACCTCTACATGAGCCCGTGTGCATAGCTGAAAGCTACGTAACAAGAAACAATGTCAGACACAAGGAACTTTCCTTTGAGCTGTTGACCAGAGGGGTCCAAGGAACTCCCAGAATTACACAGGCTGTTGCCATACCAGTCGATTGCCTTCCATAACTTGAAGGGAAGACCCTAGTGTTGAAAACAGGACATACTTTGGAGACTGGATTTTGAGCAATGGAACTGGAACTGACCTAGAATCCACTTCCCCTGAGGCTATCACTCAAAGTTCTGGAGAGCACTATGCATGCAACCAAGCGAGAACATCAGTAGATGACCCAACTCCAGTTTCATGACCAAATAACCACATCGAAGACTAGGGCAGCATTCGACGCTGGTGCAGTAGTGGCATTTTATGTTGAGGGTCAATCAATGGCTATCTAACTAGAGCCCACTCAGTGGGAGGAAACTCATGTATGGTACTGTAATTACAGCCAGATATGCATGGCTAAAGAGGCTATAGATCTGAGAGTTCCCTTGGCTAATGTAACATCTTACCAAATGCAAAATATGTATACTTACATTTAAAGTCACATATCCCACTCATCACTCATTAAAGAAGTTTCTTTTGTACCAGAGAGAGACTAATATAGAATACCACAGTTGTTCACACACAGACATGGTCTGTGAATTGCCCATGCCTATGCAGCACATCTACATGCAGCCTCTACAACTAAAGCTCACACAATATAGAACAAGGGGTAAAGAATCACCAATGAATCTCTCAATTCTCATTCATGAAGCTCCCACGTGCTACAAAGGGCCAGTAGCACAGAAGGTCACAAATGGCAAAATCATGGAGATTAGCAATCTACAGAGTGTGGGTCCTTCGTCAGGACTCCTAAATTAAGCTTAACTCACCCAGGGCTCGGGGAGCACTGCAGAAGAGGAGGAAAGATAGTAAGAGCCAGTGGGGGGGGTGCTTGACCCTATGGAAACAGAATCCTTTAGGGTCCCGGGACCCTCCTCATATGAACCTACAGCAATGATTTCAGCATGCTGAAGACCATGCAGACTCAAGCAGAGCAAACCCAGCATGGCACTGGGGAAATGGGCAGCAGACCACAACCCTTGCTTAAGAAATATTGGCAACTGATTACTGTTGGGTGAGGATGAGTTAATAATCTTCCTAAAGTGAGGGACTCTGGGTAGGCTGACTAGACCTCACTGGATGAATCTGCTTGTGGTCATCTGGGGACACTAACTTGACACAGTGGACCTTATCACAGATGGAAGAATGTATGGATTCCAGTTGGGAGGCTCTGGGAGGTTCCGGTGAGGAAGGGGTGTACAGATGATTAAGACGAACTGAGATGCTCTGTATGAAACACACAATGATTCAATAAAACGTAGCTTTAAAATAATAATAACCTAGCAGAGATGGTGTGAAGGCCGTAACTGGAAACATTAGATCCACACGGAGAAATGGAACTGACCGGTAGGTATGCAGTGGGCTATCTCATTCTCTCTACGTTTGTGTAAGTTCAAATTTTGTATAATAAAAGCCATAGTCTTCTGACACAGAAAAACCTTAATTTCTCTCTCCCCTGTATTAAGAAAACCGATGCTTCCAGGGGTGCCGGTGCCTTTAGTTCCAGAGCTTGGGAGGCAGAGGCAGCTGGATTTCTATGATATAGGGGCCAGCCTGGGCTATATAGTGAATTCCAGGCTATCTGGTGCTACAGGGAGACTTAGTCTCAAGAGAGACAGAGACAGAGACAGAGACAGAGACAGAGACAGAGAAAGGAAAGAAGGAAAACTAATATTGTAATTCAACTTGGACCTAAAGAAAAACTGCAAAAGTAATGATGAGACGCAGCTCACTGCTGTCTACTGCCTCCGTTATTTTTTTCATCAGTCTAGTTATGTATATTTGGTGACTTTAAATTCTTGTTACATTGTACTAATTTTTTATTTTGTGTGTATGAGGGTTTTGCTTGCACCCATGTCATACAAAGCCCACGGAGGCCAGAATCAGATTTCCTGGACTGGAGTATCTGATGGTTGTTAGCTGCCACCTGGGCTCTGGAAACCAAACCCTCATCCTCTGCAAGAGCAGTCAGTGCTCTTAACTGATGAGCCATCTCAAGCCCCTGGTGGCTGCTACGCAAATGACTGATGTGCACAGGTCCATATTTAGCATAGAGCCTAGTTCCATCATTTTGTTCAGGTTATTTGGTGCTAGAGTTTGAATGAAGCCAGTGTCTGCCAAAGATTCACAAGCTGTGAGCCTGGTTTCCAGGGTCGTGTTTGTGCCAGGTGATAGACCTTTGGAGGATAGGCCTTGTGGGATGGCAGGCCCTTAGTTCTTACAGGACATGCCCTTAAAGAGGATTCTGGGAGCCTAGTCTCTTCTCTCTCTCTCTCTCTCTCTCTTCCTCTGTCTCTCTTCCTGTTTCTATCTCCCTCTCTCTCTCCCTGTCTCTCACCCCCATCCCTCCCTCCCTCCCTTTTTCCATTTCCCTCCATCTCTCAATCTCTCTTTTTCAATTTGAGATGTAACCACTTGCTTGCTCCCAATATTCATTCCCACCTTGGTCCCATGAGGTGATGTCATGAAGGGACGTTCCTTGCCAAGCCTAGTCTTTGATACTTTGACGTGGATTCTCTACCTCTGAAACTTTAAGCTAAGTAAAATTTTTCTCTTTACACTTTTCTCTGTGGTATTTTGTCATAGTGATGCAAAGCTCACTACACTTCATTTGCTTCATTCAAAACTTTATATTCTTTCTACCACTCAAAATTTTAACATTGGTAACATTTTTAAAATGTTTTTGCAGAACCAGTTTTCATAGGACATAAGAAAGTTTCTTTAAGCCATTTTTATTCACAAAAAATGTCTATTCCTGAAAATTGCAGCTAGCATACTCTTTTAAGGATGCTAAATTGTATTGAGGTAGCCATCTCTAACTTCGGAGCCCGTGCTTCCTGACACAACACTGAATTCCTCCGTGGGAAATTTTAACCAAGCACGTTTCTCCTGCAGTGTAGCTCTTCCCACTGCGCCATCCTCTCCGAGGTTATGTGGAGGCAGAGAATGGACAGAAGCCCAGTACAAGGAGCAGAATGCAGTTTCTCCATGGTTGCCGCGGCAGTGCCACACGTGTGTCAGTGAGACTTCTGGAACCTTTGAGAGTTTCATACAGCATTTCCTGGGTTTGGGGCGTCTTCAGACCCACACTGCAGCCCTTCCTCTTTCCAGCAAGCTTCCTCCTGTTTTGATCCCCTTCTTCCCTCTGAGTTTCAATGTGGTACTCACATGAGCATGTGGGGGGGGGTATTATTTGCCGAAACATGAGCAGTCTATCAGTGGCTACACCATCCTCCCAAGAACCAATTAGCTCCCGTGTCAGACCTCATGAACCCCTCTCCCAGGCTTGATTAGACAGGGACAGGCCCACTCCTGGGCTGGTCTCCTAACCGCAGCTGCAGTGAGTTCATGGGTACAATGACCATGTCATGTCCAGAAGCGCTTCTGAAGTACTCCCCAACCTCTGGCTCTTTCATTCCTTCTTCCTTCTTCATAATGTTCCCCACGCCTTAACGGTGACAACATAGTTGTCTCAGCCAGACCCAAACAGTCCATAGCCACTTAGTCTCCACACTCGGACCAGTTGTGAGTCTTTGTTAACTGCTACCCACTACAAAAGTAAGCTACTCTGACGAAGCGGAGGCATTCCTAATCGGTGGGTACAGACGTGAGTATTAAGAAGGCAGTTTGATGCCACCCATATAATAAAACAGCAGTAATAAGCTCTCTCCCGGGGCCCCACATTTACAGTATAAGGCATAAGTCCTCTCTTATAGAGCAGACATCAAATTCAAGCAGAAAGAGGTCGCTTGCCCTCATAATAAGTCTGTCTTGCCAGGTCATTCATTTTTATCAGCTATTATTTAAAAGATAGCATACCCAGTAATTAACTTTCAAAAATCACTTTGTTAAAGGTAACAGTAGTCTAGTGTATCTGTCTCCCAAGATGGGTTTTATCAAAAATAAAGAAAAAAACAATTCAAAGCCGGGTGTGGGTGGTACATAACTGTACTCCCAGTTCTCTGACCGTTTCTAAAACATGAGGCTCATGAGCTCTGGACAAGCCTAGGACAACAGTACATTATTTCTTTTTATTCAATGATGGTTATTTTCTAATACAGAGAATTTGACAGATATTGTATATTGTACTTCCTAGGAAGAGGAATATAATACATGTAAGAACAAGAAAAATGATCAAGGAAAGAAACTAGAAATCTAAAACTTTAGGACTTAGAGCATTTATTCGTGCTCCAGTTCCATGCAGAGAAATAGATATTGTTTTAATTGCTATTAATTTATAAGATGCCTAAGGCCGCTACAGAAAGAATGGAGGCAGGGAAGCAGAGTGAAGGGGAGAAAGGCGGCTGCTTATTTGCCACTGAGGAAGGTGAGGAAGCCACGGTCTGGGACTCTGCTGGGTTTTCTTTCTGCTGTTTTCACTCATGAATCTTTTCCTCCCCTTGGCTGGGAGTTGCAGACATTCCCATTGGGTTTTCTCTGCCAACTGAAATTAAGATTTTTAAAGGAAGCCATCTTTTCAAACTCTCTCTTCTCAGAGTTCTCATAGAAGGTTCAGCTGTGCGAGGTTGGGTTTCCCATTGTTGTCATTTCCTGACTAAGTCAAACCCTTTTCCTTTCATCACACAGTTCCCAGAAAAGGACTTTTCCTATGAGAAGGCTATGCATGAATGGCATTCCTATAAAACCTATTCACTGCTTTGTAACTCCAAGCTACAGCTTAACATCACAATATGAATTAAATGGCTTATTCAAGATGTTTTCCATATAGATTACAAATGAGAACTCCTTTAATAATCTGATACTTAGCCTCCTGCAAAAGAAGAAACTGATTAAAGCATCGTTGAAATAGAACATCATATAATCTTACTAGAACACAAAAATCAAAGGAATACACACATATCTGTAAGAAAAGAAACATATTTCCTACTTTTCTGCTTTTATAGAGAAGTAGTTTGCAAGACTTCTTCAAAAAAATAGGTTATCTCCAACTTAGTTGAACAATGACTTCAATTTTAAACTATATACTGAGGAGTGATATTTATATTTAGCATTTCAAAGTTGTGTTCCCTCTTTGGTATCAAGCATAGGATAGGAACTTACTTTTACATGATAGTCATTTATGCTATGAATGTCAAGTTTTAGAGACCTCATCCACAACAGAATTTAGATGTCTGAATGTGTGCGATCGAAGAAGAGTCCTTCTGAATGTCACAACTAAACTCAGCAATTTACATGACTCAGGAAGAAAGAATGCATGCAAATGTTCCAGGTATGGTGTGAAGGACCTTTAAGCATATGAGTGCTTCACACAGTGGAAACTGAAGAACTGGCTGAGACACTGTCCCTCAGGTCCTACAAAGGCGATAAGCTCTAGTTTCACGGAATAAGGTGCTAACACCAAACCCTATGAAACACGGATTTTTCTTTCCATTTGGATTATTTACAACATAATGCATAGACACTGGGATGGATGACAATGAAATGATTAAATATTAAAAGGAAAATTGGAAATGACTAGAATTCTATATGTAAACTGAGAATAAATGAACACTTGGTGATGAAAAAAATGAAAATGAAAAGTTGGAATATTGGCTAATACTCCCACTATGGTCAATCCTAGAAATAAGTCAACATATAAGACATGGCCTTGGGCATTGATGGAGTTACAGCCCAAAGGAGGACACACCTAAATACTGATCTCTGATATGCAGGGAGTGTGCTACACTTGTGCACAAAGTACCTAGGAAGCTCAACGGAGAAAGTAATACCCCAGTCCAGAGACTCAAACAAGTCCAGGAAGAGCTGCACACAGAAGAGGCACAGGCAGAACTCCAAAATAAAGAGACGACACCTCCACCTCTCCGTCCCCTCCACATTGGCTCCACCTCTCCGTCCTCTCCACACTGACCTCTCCAGGTTCTACCTCAGCCTTTCCAAAAGATGCTGGCATCTCTTTCCACAACAGTGGTAGGAAATTCAGGATATGGAACATGTTTTCTGGAAATGTACCTCCCTGGATGGTGCTATCCTTCTGTGCAGAAGGGAGCCGATTGCCATCAGGCTGGTGAGGCACAGGATCTGCTTCATTCTCTAAGTACCCACAGTCCTCCAATAACACACTAAATCAGAGCCCTGGTCCCAGTGTGCTCTCGTGTCAGATATTCATAATTTCAAAAGTGATGCAAGGGGCTGTGGAAGTAGCTCGACTGGGAGAGTGCTAGCCTACATAGCATTCACAAAGCCACAGGTTTGCTCCCCATTACCCTTAACACTGGGCACGTTGGTAAATGCTTATAATTCTGGCACTGGGGAAGCAGTGACAGAAGGATCAGGTGTTCAAGGCCATCTGTGAGTACTTGGTCACATAGTCAGTTCTAGACCAGTCTGGGCTACATAAGACACTGCCTGAAAACAAAATAATTAAATTTAAGATTAAATCAAAAACTAAAAACACAAATAAATAGAAGGAATATGGAAGCTCATTAATAGGATGTAGACGGCAAGTGTAGTGACGGCGAAAGAACGGGAATTGTCTCTCTAGACGGAAATTTTATGTAAATACAGATTAGATATATTTGGATTTGTACAATTAAGTATTCGTGTCTGTGAGTGTCTTGTTATTTACAATATGCATGTTATTTCATGACTCACCAGACTCAAAACATTGTAACTCTTCAATGTCAATTAGTAAAATCTTTTGTTTTCAACAAATTTATCACATTTCTAAGTACACATAATCAGGATCTGAAGAATTGAATAAGTATGGCATTTGTATTGTATATTTGGATAATTTCCTGTTGGATTTTGCTAAAAGTAAATAAAATAAATTCTAAAGCTATTTTAATACAAACTTCTATGAGATTTATAGTTGAAAAAATTTCTTTCTTTAACTTTATTATGTGTGTGTTTGTGTGTGTGTGGTGTGTGTGTGTGTGTGTGTGTGTGTTTGTGTGTGTGTGGTGTGTGTGTGGTGTGTGTGTGTGGTGTGTCTGTGGTGTGTGTGTGTTTGTGGTGTGTGTGGTGTGTGTGGTGTATCTGTGTGTATGTGGTATGTGTGTGTGGTGTGTGTGTGTGTGCGTGTACATGCACAGCACACCTACAGAGATAAGAGGGAAACTTTATAGAGTCAGTTCTCTCTTTCTACCTTTGCATTGGATCCAGGATTTGAACTCAGATCATCAGGGTTGTTTGGCCAATGTTATTATCTATTTAGCAATCTCAGCAGCCATGAAAGTTCTTATTGTAAAAAAAAAAAAATGCAACATCTAACCTATATCTTTAGACCTGCATCTTTTCAGGTTACCAATAGCTAGTGTCTTGTAATCTTGTATAAAAAGAATGTCTCACACCTACCATAAAACTGGCTGGATTTAGAACAAAAAGAGGCAATATTTTGTGCACTCATTAAGACTGTGTCCTTAATGTGCTCACTTTCACCCCAGTGTTTTGTATAAGAAACTAGATATTCCATATTTTTAAATGATTCAAAATTATTTAAGTGATTTGAGAGTAATTACTATAAAAGCATGAATAAGTATTTTATCACTCTTACAAAAATGAGGGTGGGGTTGGTTGGTTGTTTATATTTGTCTGTATGAGGATTAAACTAGAGCCTCAGTTAAAGGAGCATTCTGCCACTAAGCAATTTCCCCACTCTGACTTATAAGACTTTGTCAACATTTTTTGAGTTCTTGATTATTATTATTGCTTTATTTATTATTTTTATTTTATGTGTATGAGTGCTTGTCCTGCTTCTATGTGCACCATATGCATGCAGTACTTGCAGAGGCCAGAAGAGGGATCAGACCCCTGGAACTGCAGTAACAGTCAGTTGTAAGCCACCAGGTGGATGCTGGGAACTGAATCCCCTCCTCTGCAAGAGCAGCAATTGCTCTTAGTCGCTGAGCTATCTCTCGGGCTCCGTTGATTCTCTTGAACATCTAAAGATCATGAATTTCTTTCCATCAAATGCTTAGACTTTCAGTAAAACAAAACTTTTATTGTAGGATAACGCTAGTATTCTTGTGTACATATGACAAAACAGAAACTGAAATGTTGAACTATGAACATACTGGTAGTACATTAAAATAAAACACAGACATGATGTATCACTCATGTTACACAATCATTCATTCAACAAATGCACTCAACTTGCCTACTCTAAACCACACACTCAGCTACATCTGAAACCATGGGGTGTGGTCGAGTTGCCATCCAGTCCTCCACGTTCAGAGAAGCCAGACTACTCTCAGACCAGGAAAACCAGGGAGTAACAAAATGAATCACAGAACAACTCACTCCTTTGCTTTCCCGATATGGCAAGTACTTCAGCATTTCCTAGAAAAGTGAAGGTGAAAGTGAAGGTTAACCCCTGACCAAACGTGGATTGCATCCACACAGGGAGGAGTGGCCTGCCCTCAGGAACAAGAACACTTCCACTTCTTTTGCTGATAATTTGTTAGAGACAGAAAGAAATCTCTCAGAGCAGTTGCAGGAGCTCACCTTGCAGGCACTTCCCATTATCCCAAACCGGAAAAACAGAAATTGGCTGTTGAAGGCGGGGGTTTGGGGGGCCGTCCACGCACTTCCCCATCATTGGGATTTCCTTCTCATAAAACACAGGAGACTAGTGCCAGAAACTGCTTTTTGAAGAAATGTCGCTGTTTCTACACACTTCTTCAGAATTCTCAAAGATTCAAACTGCTGCAATAACGTGTCTGAAGTAATGTCTCCTGTATTCTGTCCTTCCTTCCCGAAACTGGAAGTTGTCTCATAAACAGAGAAGAAAATGCACACTCGTTGTAGAGCTTATAAGACGGCTTCTTTCTATCAATTCTCGCTTTTGTTGCGATGGAGGAGGCTATATTTTCATCACCTTTTCCGATCATCAAGGTCTTTTTTCCCTCATCTGTTCTCTTTTGTCCTCTCTTGTTATCTGTCCTTCCTGCCCACATTTCGAGCCTGCTCTCCACCCCCTGTTAGCTACTTCTCACTGTTCTGCTCCAACCTGCATCTTTGTGTGTGAGCTCAAATCAACTGCCTCTCTGCAGAGTTCCAGAGGCAGATGGCAAACCCATTCTGCTGAGTGGGAGTGTCATTCTGTGCCAGCCTGAGGGAAACAGAGGATGGGAGACGGGGGTGTACCAGCCCGACAATTTGCACTGTTTTAAATGCAGTAACTAAAGGCTGAAAGGAGTTGACATAGATAAATGCACAAAACCAGGTCACATAGATCATCATCCATATAATTCAGCTCATATAGACTGTCATCCATATAATGTCGTGTTAAATCAACCAGACTACGTTCTTGTGTTAAATTGTCTCCTGTAAGATATCACACACACACATGAGAGAGATATTGAGAAAGAAGAAAAATATCAGTACACTCTAAAAAGAAAACACTAAGAAAATCTGAATATTGGTTAAGCCAAGACTGATGGAACAGCATCAAATAAAATGTAGACAGCAAATAAATTGCTATTATTTTTTACATGTATGAAAGGACAGCCATGTCATGGAATGTCCACAGAGGTCAAAAGAGGGCATCAGATTCCCCTGTTACTAGAGATGCAGTTGGTTGTTAGCCACCATATATGTGTTGGGAATCAAACCTGGGTTCTCTGAAAGAACACACAGTGTTCTTAACCAGCCCAGCAAACAAATATTTGATGTAATTTAAAAATACAATGCTTTAGCCTTTGTGTACAAGCAAGTATACTTTAAGCTTAAGTTATTTAAACAAAGTTCTCAAATCCTGAATTTGATAAAGGACTGGCTCTAAAATATCCACATTACTTGTCTATCCTTGGTCTTCTTTCTACGCATTCTACTTTTACCCCAAATCCATATCTTAAATAATAACCTACATCCTCCTTTTTTTTTTTTAACTGGGAACATTATCAGTTGTTAGTTATGATGCTAAGAATCTCAAGACATATAAGAATGTAGAAATATTCTTTAGAAACAAAGTACTCAAATATGAAACTCTATGTAAACCATCATAAAACAAACTAAATTTTAAAAACTTGCACCAAACATACATTGGATGACTTGTGGGTAGAAGCAGACATTCTCATCTTTGGTATAAACCAGTGGTTTTGCCTGTCCATCTGGTTGAAGTCCAACAAACAGCCCTGGGTTCTTTGTAGATTCCAGGCTTACTAATGCATTTTCCAAGTTCTTCTTAATTCTAAAATGACAGTTAGTATCTCCAGTACCCTGCAACCAATGTAACATGATTTCATAAATATGAGCAAACACTGGGAAGAAAAGAAAACTACTCATTTGCAAGAATATAATTTTTCTTCCTTTTTCAATCATCTACATGTGTGTGTATGTGTGTGTGCGTGTGTGTGTGTGTGTGTGTGTGTGTGCACGAATGTGGCCTGTTCCATAAGGTACAGAAACAGAGGCTATGTGATAGGTGGAGGGGGGCACACAGCTGGAAACAAAGGGCTCTGGGCCACAGATGAGCTTCACTAAGGAAAGTGTGCTGTACAGTGTATTTCTTTTCAGAATTGCTCACCTACATGGGTAAACACAGAACATTAAAACATGAAATGAGCCTTTTAGAAAATAATGCCACACGCTGTTTAATGATAAGGGTACACTCAGAGAATGTGCTGTTAGCTCATTTTATTATTGTGAGAACATCGTAGAATACGTTTACATGAACCAACATGATACAACCTGACATACACCTAGACCACATGATATAACTACATATAAATACACACACACACACACACGTGTGTGTGTGTGTTGCCACTTAATGCTTCCAGGCCCATGATGATCCATGATGATCTTTATTGGATGATGACATCCAATAAAGCACTAGAGAAAACACCGCAATCCAGAGATCTTATACGTGTAAAGGATTACAGCACACCATACTGTTCTATAATCAAGTTTTCACATGTACATAGGAGCATGCACTAATATAAGAGTAGATAGTAAGTAAACACATAAAGCATCAAAACAGTTTGCCATCATTGCCAACCACAATATACTCATCATAACTGTGTCCACTATATTTCCTATGCAACTGGAAGTGTGGGGGTTTTGCACCAATATCAGTACAAGCATGTGAATAATAAGCTGCAATATGACATTGTAGCAACTGTGTCACTAAGTGAGAGAAAACGCGCAGCTCCATTTTAAACAAATACGTAGTCCAGCATTGACCAAAATGTGGAATTGTGTCTGCACTCACAAAGTGCAGAAAGGGGCAGCTTTTATTACAGGTCCCTTCACAGCTGAAACTATGTGCTAGTTTTATGTGTTATTGTGCATTTTCAAAATTGAATTTTCATAAATTACATACCAATTATTTCAAGTCTGTTAGTAAAGCATCCAAGAATTATGAGTCTAAAAGTAATCTACATACTCTTAGATCATTATAATCACCTCTGTCTGTTTAAGGTATTTATATTATAAAATATTTCACTACCCAGTACTTTGAAAATTTTACTGTAGGATTTCAGAGTTCTATAAAAATCAGTTTTGTAAGAATTAAAGTTTCTAGTAGCAATGATTATTTTGTTTAATAATAGAAAAGTATGTTTTGGTCTTAATTCAAATGTTAGGTTGCTGTCAGTAAGAACAAAGTGTCTGTCTATGTCCCTTTCATCCTATAAATGTGAATTAATCAATGTCTGCCTTCTCTTTTTGTTACGCATACAATAATACAAATGGCTTTGATTTGTCCATGGTCAAGCACAGGAAATGACTACATACAGAGAGAATGATAAATGCAAGGATATGAGATGGATTCCTGGGGCTTGGTGAACACAGAGGAAAGGCATCACAAAGGGGGCATCTAGAGCAGCTTCCTGGAGAACCAGAAGTGTTAACTAGCACTAAGCTACATAGAGGAAGAGGGGCTGAGAGTGGGAATTGAGAAGGTCTGGCAGAGGCACACTGTTGGGCCTTAAGAAATCCTAATTGATCGGCTGGCACCTTGTGGCCTGGGCAAGATGGCACTGAGAGGAGCTAAAACAAAGACCAGCCAGAGGAGACAGCACATACCATGCATACCTTGATAATTAGGTGAACTAGGGACTGAAGTGCCATTGGAGGAGAACTACTAGCACGTGGACAGTTGTAGCCTCTATGTAAAGGGAAAGGCATGATCAAAGTGACCAGTAGAGTGACTGGTAGAAACTTCTGGCTGTGTGCTAATACCTGTAGCTCTGAGCCTTTATAATGCGCCTGTTAAGTTCAGTAAACGGCTTCCTGCAGCACCACTGAGGAAGTTCAAAGATTAAAGCCGCGTCATCAAAAGAGCTGGCTAGCTGCGCGCTTCTTTGGTCAGACGGGGACCCCAGTCCCGTCCCATAGTCTCCTTGGATGAGCCCGGAGGAGAGGAACGGGTGGGCTGTCGCACCCGACCTCTCTTTGCTCCCCTCGAAAGCCCTCTCCTACCACAGGGTGAGGGCCGGGGCAATCCAAGAGAAGTGGGACACGGGCCGTGCGCCTGATCCCCCTAGCTGTTCTCTCCCACTGGGAGGGAGACAGGGAACGTGGAGAGGGGTACACCGACTGGTGTCTGTCATTCTGCCACGAGAGAGAGCGCGACAGAACACCACGGACCAACGCCGCAGGAACAAACAGGCCTCCCTTGTGAACCTCAAAGAGAAACGCAAATACAGACATCAGCTCTGTGTGTATACAACAGAGTTCAGGCCTTGGAAGCCACAGGAGAATTTCATGAACAGATCCCAATGGTCGTTAGGAACAATTCTTGAATGTTCTTCTGATATATCTCCCAAAGAAAATGTTCATCATTTACCCAGTTACGAATCCCTTGGCACTTCTAAGGTAACCATCAGAAGCATTTCATTTCTTCCCTGTTTCTACAGCATGCATGCAGTCTTGCAACTTTCTCTCTGTCTCTGTCTCTCTCTGTCTCTGTCTCTCTCTTTCCTCTTTCTCTCTCTCTCTCTAGCCCTGGCTGCCTTGGAATTCCTTGTGTAGATCATCCTGGCCTCAAATCACCCACAGAAGTCCACCTGCCTCTACTGGGATTAAAGGTGTGCACTCCCACTCCTGGCTGGGGCTCTCAGTAATTTGTTTGTTTGTTTGTTTGTAGTGGACTTGACTTTTAGAACAACTTTCATTTCCAAAAAACCTAAGAAGATAATACAGAGTCCCTGTAATAAGTACAGTTTCTGCGACTTTTAATACATTATCTATGTCTGTTAGAATTAATGGGTCAATGCTGACGTACATTATTAACTGATCTCTGGTCATACTTCCTTCAGTTTGACCCAGTGGCCTCTCCCAGTGGGCATCCCACCCTGGATGCCACCTTTGGTAATCGGTCTCTTTAGGCTCCATCTGAAAGAAAGCTCCGTGGATTCCCTTTGTTCTTCACAATTGACCTTGCCAGAGCGTTTGGTACAATGCTCACTAGTAGAATTCCTTTGTTTTCCTAATGATTAGACTGGGGCTATAGGACATGGGAGACCACAAAGGCTGTACTTACCAGATTTCTACACCATAAGGTTCCACTTTGCCAAGTTTGCCTACTGTATGCACAAGAGAGAAGTCACTATGTTCAGCCTACACCCAAGGAGTGGGAAATTATAGTTCATATCCTTGAAGACAGACATCTGCATTAGTTTGTTTCCTGCTGCTGTAATAATGTACCCTAACAAACATAATACTTTGGCTTAGAGGAGGACATGTCCACTGACAAGGAAGGCATGGTGATAGGTGCAGGAAGCGGCAGATCACACTCCGGAAGCAGACAGAGAGCAAGAACTTGAGTCAGGCAAAGAAACTCAAAGCCGGCCCCCAGTGATGGACTTCTTCCAGCTGGTCTTCATTTTCTAAAGGCTCCATGAGAACCACCAGCTGGGCACTGAGTGTTCAAAACAAAACCTTCCCAGGAACATTTCATATTCAAACCATTACAGTATCTCATAGAATTTATTCAGAATTCTTCCACATAAGAGATTTGACTCTTTTCCCCATTTATTACAATATGGAGTCATGAATATTTATTTCAGACTTTGGGCTGTAATCAAATACATTATTATTTTCTACACAAATTATTTCAGAATTGGCCATTGGGGGCTTTTGCAGTTGGATTCTATGTATTGTTGAGACTTCTCCATTAATGAGTGCTGATTTTTATTTTTCTTTCTTACTTTATACCATTCTAAAATGCTTCACAGCCAGATATTTCTACAAGAAGCCCTGGGTCCTTTTCATAGTGTTAGAAACCAATGTATGGGTGCTCATTGCAATTCTTGGTAGTCAGGGAGAAGTGTTAACTGCTATATCAACCTGTGCTGAAGAATAAAATTATGTGTTTATAATACTCTATAAAAATATTTCTATATGGAAGCATTCATGTATATGTATTAAGCTAAACATAAACTCATATTGATGTTTCCAGTTAATGGATTACCACCTGGTACAGTCTAGCTTATTTTTATTGCTAATCAATATGATTTGCTCCAACAGTGAAAATTATTTTCCCTCATCTATCATCCATTTACTTACCTAATTACAATGTAAATACATAGTACTATCGGAACTGTTAACACATGTCCCCGCTGAAATTAATTTTGTCAGCTAACTTCTATTACTTATGTGCAATTCCTATTTGCCTTTAGTCTTAACAACGTTGTTCTTTTCCAGTGATACTTGGGTCAGCACCTTTTCTCGCTATCCTCTTCACAAAATTTCAATCTTATATTTCCGTGAATGCCACTTGTCACAACCTACCTTCCTTTCAAAGAGCCCCTAAATAATATTCTGTACGATATACACTTATATTCACTGTGTAATAGAGTGTTGCAGGTTTTCAGACATATATACTATTCATCATTATATTTGCATACAAGATTATTCTGCAGCACACAGAACGATTTCACTGCATTAGCGATCCCCTACATTCCATGTGTTCATTCTCTCTCCTGTCAAATATCTAGCAACAAAAGATGATTCCACTGCCTCTAAAATTTTCCATGTTGCAAAATATTACATAACTAGAATTATACATGATTTAGCCTTTCAGTAGTGACTTATGGTTAGCACTATACATTGAAGTTTATAGTTGATTTCTTTTTATTGACTAACAGCATCCTACTGACTTGATACTGAAATTTATCTACTGATCTGTTTAAGACATGCATGTTGGTTGCTTCTAGTTTTGTGTACTTGTGCACAAAAATTCTATAAGCATGCATACATTCAGTTTTGTAAAATGTATAAAGTCTCTGTCTCAATTTATTTTGTAAATGAATATCCAGTTGCTCTATACCATGGATTGAGGTCCATCCTTGTCCACTGAATTGCTTCTGTTCCATTGTCAAAGGTCATCCAACTGTGTTAGTATGGGTCTGTTTCTAGGATTCCACTGATTTGTGACTCTGCTTACTCTGATATCTCTGTCTGGAGCTACTACTGCTGTAATGTGATCATAAGTTTTTAGGCAATGTAATGTCAGTCCCCCAATTTTATCCTTTAGATAAAAGGTAAAATTAGAACTAGTTTATCCCTGCCATATATGGTTTTCACTGAGATTATACTGCATCTATAGATCAAGTTGGTAAGACCCAACAGCACCCTGGAGTCTTCCAAGCTTCAAACATGGGATGTCTGTCCATTTATCTATGTTTCCTTTCAGTCTTTTCACCCGTTTTGTAATTTCCCATATCCTGTTCCTGTTCCTGTTTGCTATAGTTTAGATCTGAAATTTCCTTCAAAGATTCAGATATTGAAAGCTTGCCCCCCATCATTTAGGGCTAATATTGTTCTCAATCTGTTATAGTCTCAAACACACATATTTTCTATTGAAAACCGATGTCATTTTATACTAAAGAGCTCCAGCAATTAACCATTTCCCAGTGGGTACCTACCTTTGCTATCTCTCTTCACACTACAGCACAGCTGTGTGCATTCTTGCTTCCGGTTTTAACTAAGGGGAGGAGGCATGCCTCACCTATCTACTAAAGCACTAGCAACAGACAGTTTTGCCTTCCCACAGAAAATCAAGCAATTTTTTGACCTTAAAAAGTGTCTGTTTCGATAATGTAATTTTCGTGTAATGGCTTTCTCTTTTCTTTGGTAATAGAAAGTAGAATTATTCTTTCCAAGATTCACTGTTCTGGAAAACTTCTCCGGATGCACTTTGATCAAATCAACCCCCTCTCTAACCTTCAGAAAAGCAACAGAACTGCAACTTGCATGAGATTTCTGATTTGTTATTTTCTCTAGGTTATGACTATATATTTGATCAGTAGCACCTCAAGGAATAATATTTTAACATCCAAATAAAATTAATGAAAAATTAAAAATTTAATTTACTATACCTTAACCTCAAAATAGATTTTCCTTTATCCCATCTTTCTTTCATTTAAAAGTTCTTACTTTGGGCTAGGCATGAAGGAGAAATATCAGACCTTGAATGTGCGAGCAGCTGGAGGCAAGCATCCCACGAAACTGCCACTCCTGGTTGCTTTCCTGGAAACTGCCATCGTGCATGGTCACAACCCACTCCCCACCTACATTCCCAGTATGGCACAGCCCACCCTGCCCACCGACCCTCATATGACACAACCTGAACCACAAGACCCTTCCCCCTCCTCAAAGGGAGAAAAGCATAAAATCCCTGCGACTGTGAGAGAGCTCACTCCCCCCCATGATCCTGGCCCATGAGAGGTGCCTGCCACCTCGGACCCCAGGCCACCAGAGTGGCGTTCGTGCCCTCTCAGGTCTGTTCCCTGATATGCCTGTTTGTCTCAAGGAGGCCAGTTTCTTCCTTTCTTTCCCTCGCTTCATACTTCCTTTCAGATGGTGCTGAAAGCCAGGAAAAAGAACCCTGGCTGTGCTCTCTCTCTCCCTCCCCCCTGCCCCTTCCCACTTCCTGCATGCAAGATTTTGACAGTTCTTCATGTCTACCTTGGCTAAATGGCAACCAGATATTGACCTGGAGCTTCAGTTCTCACTGACTTGTTGCACGAACGAGGCTGAGATCCTCTCCCTGTTTCTCCTGTCATTGATCCTGTCTCTCTGACTTTCTGTCATTGTGAGCTCCAGTGCAAGAGCCATCACTGATGTGCCAGCTCATTCTGAAGAAAACTGGTGCAACATAGGACCCCTGATTACGGAAAGTTCCGTATTGGGGACCTCCTCTCTCCCCGTAGAGGGACAGTTCTTCCCTCACATTCAATCAGCCCCTGACATCCAGAAAGAAACTCCAAAATCTTGAACCCTACTCAACAAACCCCACCAGAAGAGCTCCTGAACCTACCATTCAAGATCTTTAAAATCCAAGAGGAGGGGGGAGGGCAAGAGAGACACTTCCAAGTTGAATCCCAACTCTGGGATGCCACCTCCGGTAAGCCAAAACAAAAGGAACCCAACAAGACCCCAAATGCACTAGGGATGTTTCCATTGCAATAGGGATGGGCACGGGGCAAAAGCATGCCCTCTCTTCAGCCTCCCACCGAGCCCTACCGCTGCTCCTGTGACAATGAAGAGGTTTGCAAGTGGAAATGGGACCGTCCTCAGAAGAGATGCCGCTCTTCCCAGTTCAGTCATTTTCGCCTCCACAGGAGGCTTTTCTTTGACACCTACTGCAGTGAGGAGGCCTGGCTTCTTTGGCCCTGCCCAGAGGGGTGCGTTCCTGGAATCCAGGATCACAGGGACAGTGTCCAGCCCTACGTTTACACTTGTGCTAGTCTGTCTCTCTTAACCAAGTTTTCTGGCCCTCTTCTCCAGACCCTGATCACCATGATGGGGGTCAGAGGCACCGCAGTGCCAGCCAAACAAACTTCCCTAGTTTTCTCTGCACTTTGACATTATGATTTTCCCCCGCTCAGCTTTCAGTCCTTCCCTCCTGACCCTCCCCTTCCGAGACGCGACCTCCTACATAAACTAGAGGCGGCCCTCTCTGTTGCCCGTGTAGAGGCGACCTGGTGCCCTCCTTGAGGTCCCTTCTTTCCACCATGACCTCTTTTCATTAGTGGAGAAACTTTGGCTCCAGAGAACCTTCCAAAACCTCACTCCCGCCCTGACTTCCTTCTCTCCCTTGGCCTCTTCGTGCTCTGGGGCATCTCTCCCACATGCCTTGGGTCAATGATCTCCTATGGTTTCTCTTTACTCTCTACTAGATCTGCTCATCCCTCTCCTGGAGGGTTTCCAAAACCCCCACCATGTGCTCCCTCCGTTTAACACCTTGGATGGATTTCCTGCTCACTCACCATCCTGGCACCCATCATCAAACATTCCTTTTCGCAGACCCGGGGAGAAGTCACCACCTGGCTCTGGCCCAACCTCCCGTGTCAGGGCCTTCTGCCGTCCCACTGGCAGGACCTCGGCCTTCTGCCAGGATGCTCCCCTCTTGTTTTACCCCCACTATTTGGCATAACATCTACCCTCTGTTTTCAGCAACAACTACTGAGTCCTTCAAACTCCCCACCCTAAAAATGCCCAGCACGTGGCTCTTCCCCTATGAGCCCACCAAAAATTAGAACAGCCCCTCCTGTCTGATTCCTCAGTGCTCTTTCAGCCTCTCACCCTGAGCTTCTTAGCAGCTTCCTTTGGGTCCTACAAGTGGGAACTACAAGGTTCTGCAACTATTCAGAGCCTTTGAACCTGCACTCCAGTTACTGCTATTCAAAACCAAATAGCTTCTCTCAATGCCACTGTACTTCAAAACAGATGGGGCTTAGATCTTCTGACCATGGAAAAGGGGGCCTGTGTCTCTTTAGGAGAGGACTGCTGTTTTTCGACCAACAGGGCAGGTGTGGTTCAGCAGAGAATAAGAGCACGTAAGAATGAGCACACTCACCTGGAGGGGACACTTTACAGGGATTTTTCCTCTCATCTGCCCCCTTGGCTCCTCTCTGTTCTTGCCCCAATGTCACAATTACCCAGCTAATCACTTTTCTGTTATGGTTTCTGAGTCTTCTTGAGAAGTTCAGATGACAGAAATTTCTCAAGTTGCTACCCAGGACCCTGTAAAAATTATCCTCCCCTTAAGGGATATGAGTGAACTATTTCTCTCTTGCTCCTCGGCTGCCAGCGGTCAGACGTGATGACTATGGCCCTATACTTACTTATTTCTCTTTAGAATCAAAAACAAAGTAGAAATATCAGACCCTGAATGGGAGAGACCAGTGTCCTACATGGACGTAACCCACTTCCAACTGCATTTCCAATATGGCATAAGCCATATACATGACATAACCTTGACTATGATCCATTTAACACCCCCCCCAAAGGAAAAACAATAAAATTCCTGAGTCAGAGTCAGTGAGAGAGGTTCCTTTTCCTCCAGATCCCAGGCCATCGTGGGTGCTCATCTTCTTCAGCCACTAGGTCATGAGGTGCCATCTCAGGTTTGTTCCCTCATAAACCTGTGTTCTCTGTTGAGATTGAATTCTTCCTCTCTTTCTCACTTCCTATTTCTTTACAGGGCATGATGGCACATGCCTTTAGTCCTAGCACTCCAGAGGCAGAGACAAGCAGATGTCTGTGAGGTTGAAGCCAGCCTGGTCTACATAGAAGGTTCCAAGCCAAACAGGGTGATCGTGTCTCAAAAAGACCAAAAGAAAAGAAAAAAAAAAAAAAAAAAGATGCTTTATTCCTTACCCAAATACAAACTGATCAAAAGGACGTAGACAGAAAATAAAAGTGTATAGGTCATGAATACAAAAGGGTTTGTGTACCCTCTGTAACATTAGCAACAATAACCTACCATGTAAAGTCACTGTAGGGTGTCAGGTGCATGCTCGTACCAAGGCCAGCAATATACTATCCCCTGACCATGTCTCTCCCTTGGCTCCTTATAGAAGGACATGTCCTAGCTATCAGTGCCCAAAATGACTTTTTAAAATTGATTATTTTTTGAAATTCATACAATATATTTTGATTATATCTAGATAATCTCTTCCACATGTACCCCCCACCCCGAATTTCATTGTACTCTACTATACACAGTCAAGCCTCTTGAGTCAAATTTGTGTTCCCAAATGGCATTTAGTGTGGGTCATTCCTCTGGAGCTGGTCAACCTATCCAGCATCATATCCTTAAAGACAGCTGGCTCTCCCTCTCCCAGCAGCCCTCAGGTGCCAATAGTTCCTCAGCTAGGACTGGAGCTTCTTACCTACTTCCCAACTTCTCTGCTGGCATTTTGCCTGGCTTGTGCTTACACAAATCTTGTTCGTGCTGCTACCATTACTATGAGTTCATATGAGTAGCTGCCCAGCTGTCTAGAAATCTGTTTCCTTGAGGTCATCAAACCACCTCTTGCTCTTACAATCTTTCTACCACCTCTTCTACAATTATCCTTAAGCCTTGTGTGCAGAGATTTAATGTTGTGTTCTATTTAGGAATATCAATTCTGTAGTCTCTTACTCTCTGCATGTTGGCTACTCATGGGTCTCTGTGTTACCAACCATCTGCTTCATGATGAAGTTTCTGTGCTTATAGTTGTAAGATGCATTAATCTGTGGGTATAGAGGTAAGTCATTAGGATTCAGTTTAATACTATGTCTATTTAGTTGAATAATTGTGTTAAGCTCTCTCCTATGGCCTGTGACCTGTCTAGCCACAGGTTCCTAGGCCTGAAATCAGTGTCAGGTATGGGATTCATCTTGTGAAGTGGACATTAACTCCAATAAGAAAGCGGTTGGTTACTCTCATAACATTCATGCCAATATTGCACTAGTGGACATATTTTGCCAGGCCAGTTGTTGCTTATAGCTCTGAGGATTCACAGGTGGGCAAGGTTGATGATTACTTTATTCTTCAGTAGTATGCATAGTACCTTCCAGCACTATGAAAGCTAGGCAATAGAGATGAGGTCTTGCAGTTAGTACCAGCTTGATTTCTCTTTGTTTTTTCTACAATTCATGTATACAATGTCTTCAGTAATGGATCGAATCCTTAAATATACATATTTAAATTGGAAAAATCAAAGTCAGGAAACTAGGACGTGTCCGTGGGGCATGTGAGTTTCATGGGAGGGGTGATAGAATGCAGTGACATACAGGGAGAAAATGGGAATAATGATGTAGGAATGGTTAAATGAGGTGTGGAGTGGGAGGGCAGGTCAGAGGAAGGATTATGGAGAAGGATAACTAATCCTAAAGGCCTTTTGAAAAAGTGATATAGAAGTCTCCCAGTATGGAAACTTCTTAAAGTATATGTATATATAATATAAAAAGAAATTAAAAGGTGGTACCCTGTATTAGGGGAATATGACCTCTTCTCCAAGCCATAGGCTAACAGAGAAAAAGTCCAATACCAGGAATGCACTCCTCCTTTCAAAGCTGTTGACCCTCCATAAATACTGGCCATTGCCCCTTGACTATCCAAAGTGACATTTTTAGTTTCTCTTTCATTCAGTATTCTTTGAGCACCTACCAAATTCATGTCTTCGGAAATTTGTGATATTTTAATAAATAAAGCAAACACACTTTCTCATTCTAATAACTTACAGTCAAGTATTATTAATGCTGCTCATCAGCCCTTTTTTCGCGATGACTCTCTTAACAGTCTATTGCTTTATCAAAGATTATTGTTCCTGAGATGAAAAAATCTTTGTTATCTTCAAGGCTGTCTCTATAGTCTTCAAATCTAGTGTATAGTCTGTGGTGTATAATAATATAAAATGTGGGACCATTTTCCAGAAAAGTCAAATGAAATAATTTATTTTACATTCACAATTGTAAAATTACAATCACAATTTTATTGACATTAGTTTTTTGTTTGTTTGTTTTTTTTTACTGTTTGATGAGGAGCTAAAGAGATGGCTCTATGGTTGCGAACACTTGTTCTTCCTGGGGACCCTGGTTTGCTGTTCTGTCACAGAACCTGGGTTCGGTTCCCAGCACCCACAAGGTGGCTAACAACCATCCCTAACTTCAGTTCCTTCTTCTGCCCTCCGTGGACACTGCATGCACATGGGGCACTTATATCATAAAAGCAAAACACTCACACACACACACACACACACACACACACACATAAATATTTTAAAAATTGATTAGGCAAAACATTTTTTAATTATTTACATAAGAGATGTAAAAAATATTGGACTGAGTTTTATATTTTTAGGCCACTAGTCTACCTTTGTACATTACCCTAACCCCAAAATTAGATAAAAAAATGAATTTACATAATCAGTTTCTTTTGCTCTGCTTGTCACTAATATGGCTATTAGACTTTAAAGTAGGGTTGGACCATCAATTGATGTTCTCCCTTATCAGCTTGGTACAGTAGAGGCACTTTTATCTTGGAGGTAATCAACCACTACTTAATTGGATTTAAAGTCCACTCAACGGCAGGAAACGCATATGTGGTACTGTAAACATAGCTAAATACACATGGCTGGAAAGGTCATAGATCTTACAGAAACTAAGACATTCCTAAACAAATGTAATTTCTTACTATGTGCAACATATGGATCCTTATATTTACAGACAAGTATCCTAATCACTACTCATCAAAGAACCTTCTTTTGCAACAGACAGAGATTATTACAGAGTTTCACAACTGCCCATACACAGACATTATCTGTGAATTGCCTAAGCCTAAGTGGCACATCTACAATGCATCCTCTATACCCAAGGCTCATGGAACATAGACCGAGGGGTAAACAGAATACTAATGCATCTCTCAGTTCTCATCAATGAAGCTCTCCCACGCAAAAGAGGACCAGGAACACAAAAAGTCACAGCGTGTGACAGGACTCCTATATTAAACTCCTCCTACTCAGGGCTCAGGAGTCAGAAATGTGTAAAAGCCAGGGAGAAGGTGCACGACCATATGGAACCAGGGTCCCATAGGCTCTTGGGACCTTGCTCATATGAACCTACAGCAATGGTATCAGAATGCACAAGATCCATGCAAACTCAAACAGTCAAAAACCTAGCACAGAACTGTGGAAATGGAGAGCAGGTTTCAGTCTTGACCAACGAATTATTGGCAGCTGATTACTGCTGGGTGAGGAAGATCTGACCTACTTAAAGGGAGGGATTCTAGGTAGGCTGACTAGATCTTGCATTGAGGGATGTTTGGGGACACTAATTTGAGCAAGAGGCCTTAACACAAATATCTGAAAGTATGAATTTCAGAGGGAGAGACTATGGGAAGGACCAGTGGGGAAGAGGGTATAAAGATGATTAAGATGTTCTGAATGGAATACACAAAAAAATCAATTAAAAAATTTACAGAAAAAAGAAAACATGGAAGATTTAAAATAAATGAATCTATGCAATTTTTAGAGAAATGCCTCCATTGTTAAGAGCAGTGACTGCTCTTGCAGAGGACCTGGGTTCGATTCCCAGTACCCACATGGTGGCTAACAACTCTCCTCCATTTATAACTCCAGTTCCAGAGGTTCCACCACCCTCTTCTGGCCTCCACAGGCATTGCACAGTATGGGTGCAGGTAAAATACTCATACACATTAAATAAAAATAAACATATTTTAAAATTAAATAGAAGCTCTATTAAAAGCACTTACTGGTCTTGCAGAGGACTTGGGTTCAACTCCCAGCACCCACATGGCAGCTAATAACAATCCATAGCTCCATTTCCAGGGGAATTTGACACTCTCTTCTGACCTCCACAAGCATCACACAACATGAGTGCACTCACATACATGCAAGCAATACATTCATACACATAAAATGAAAATAAAGTTATAGCTATTTTTAAAAATTAGATAAATAAAAATAAATCTACACAGATTCCTATGTATGCTTTAGTATTTCAACTTCTTACAAACGAGAACTTATTTTCAGGTATATTTTTAGTGAGCAGGAAACTGTAAATAAATCTCTGATGGGGAACAGTCTTAGTGCGTGCCCGTAACAAGCCCCTGCCGGCGCAGGCTGTGTCTGCATGTGGCGTGTTTGCTACACTGAGCACTTCTGAATGCTGAACTTGATTTCTTTCACCTCCTTCTGCTTTTCTCCTTTTCATCCATGCTTAGTGATTTCCACCCATTCTGTTCTGAGTCTAGTTTTTCTCCTTCAAAGTAACTACCTTACTATTGTCCCTAGTGAACTGCACGCTGTTTGTTGTGAGCTTGAATCTCTCCTGCATCAAAATCTATTAAAATGATTTACTCCTACAGAATAAAAATCTTTGATGACAGGAATAGAAATGTTTTTTACAGGATCATTGTCACTTGATTTAAACAGGTGTTTACCAACAAGAAACATTTTCAAATATGTGCTGCAAACACACTGGAAACAGTAATGCTTTTATTCAATTCAATGTATTAAAATAAGCATTTTCTAAGCCTAGGACCAAGGCACTAGTAGGCTTTGAAGATACAGTGATATGAGCAGGCATTAACATTTACCTTTGAATGCATTTCACATTTCACTGTAGATTGTAGGCATGCTTTACCATAGCCTCTAAATATATTCAAACTAAGGTAATTACAGTAATGTTCTCATTTCATTTTCAAGAGCAATGTCATTCCAGAGATGAACAATTCCTGTCAGATACAAAGTGAAAAATGATGTTCTTCATTGTTATAAGTTGATGTTGTATCACTTAAGAAGCACGTGCATTTTGGCTATAGACTCACTACCAAATTTTTGCATGTAGTATTTAAAGTCAGACAACCAAATTGTCATTAAAGAGATAACACACAGAAAATGCTCAAGGGAGGTAGCAAAATCAAAATAACTGGTGAACTTCCAATGAACACCTGTAAGGCTCTAGCAATGTAATGACTATCAGTATACAGATTAAAAGGAGCAGAGGCCATAAGCTGAAATACATCGGCTACAGCTCGAAGTTCTATTACTTGAGCTGAAGCTGGAGAAGTTTGAAAAACATAAGATTGCCCCTGCATTACATAAGTAGCCCTACCATTAGAAGACCCGTCTGTAAATATTACTAAAGCATCCTTAATAGGTTCTTGTTTCATAATTTTTGGAAAAATAAAAGCATGTCTATTTGCAAATTGTAATAACTTGTCTTTTTGATAATGATTATCAATAATGCCAGAAAAATGAGTGAAAGCTATAGCCCATGAATCCACATTTTGAAATAACCAATCTAACTGTTGTTTTGTAAATGGAAGTCCTATTATATTAGGTTCTTTTCCAAAATATTTTTGAGATTCAACTCGAGCCATTTGAACTAAACATGCCACAGCCTCATAATAAGGAGTCAACACTTTAGCAAGCGATACAGGTAAATGCAACCATAGCAAAGGCCCTTTCTGCCATAAAACTGCAGTCGGAGTATGAATAGTAGCCAAAATATATGCTGCCCACTCTTGGCTATAATCTATATATTGCATTTGTTGATTTTCAATAGCTTGTTCTATTCGAGACAATGCCTTTCTGGCGTCCTCTGTCAAGCCTCTAGCTGATTTAGGATCTGGGTCACCTTTTTAAAATGTCAAAAAGAGGCTTCAGTTCTCCTGTAGCAATTTGTAAATGAGGTCTAAGCCAATTAATATCTCCCAATAATTTTTGGAAGTCATTTAAAGTTTTTAACCCATCTTTCCTAATCTGAATTTTTTGAGGTAAAATCGTCTTAGGATATAACTTATAACCCAAATATGAATATGGAGATTTCCGTTTGTACCTTTTCAGGAGCTATAATTAGCCCTTGTTCTTTCAGAGCCTGCTGTAAATGAGCATAGGCTGCAAGTAAAATTCCCTCCTGCTTATGAGCCAAAAGTATACCATCCATATAGTGAATTACATACATTTGAGAATAAGCTTGTCTAGTTTTTGCAACTGCTTGGGCCACAAATTTTTGACACAGGATGGGGCTATTTGCCATACCCTGAGGCAATACTTTCCATTGAAATCCTTTCATAGGATCCTTCCTGGGAGACCAGCAACCCTGCCTTTTACAGGCCTTTGCTGTTGAAAAAGTACTTCCTTAACTGATTTTCCTAGTAAAGCAGCAGCCAACGCTACACCTTGTGTATGCGAGGGGCCCAATATCGGAGCAAAGTCTGATATAGTCTGATAAATTTCCCTTTTTTCTAAACGGTCTCCAGGCTGCTTGACAGGCAGAGTTTGCATTCTCAGAAGTTCAAGCAAAAACAAACATGCATTTACATATGTGAGATTATTCAAGCCACTTACACCTACTAACAATAGATCCTCATTCAGCCTTTGGCTCAAGGCAGACTCCCATTCAGGAGTCACAAGATTCTTGCATATCAAAGCATCCTGCTCCCACAGCAGCCAAGCTAGGGCATGGCTGAAAACAGGCAAATGGCTCCCGACATGAGAAAAATGACAATGACGATGATGATGACAGTGATGGTGGTGATATAATGATTATGTGATAGTAATGATGATATCATGATCATGATGATAGCAACGAATGTTTGATGGATTGATTGCTTGCTATGTGAGTGTGGGTGAGGGCTGACTACTCTGCCTTGGCCAGGTGGTAGACACTGAAGCCATCTGCTCCTCCCTATGCTTTCTTTATTGATGGGGTGATCCTGCCAGGAAACTCACCACTGGCCTTTAGAAGGGTGGTAAGCTTTCCTATTTATAGACTGTTCATTCAGTAGGCACTAGCTTTCAGGTCAGGCACTTCATAATTTCAAATCTTTTGAAGTAATGGTTCAACACAATAATCTTTTTTCCAAGAGTAGATTTAGAATTTTTAACTGAAACAAAAGAAAGCCAGAGAAAGTTTGAGCCCTGAGTTTGGAGTGCTGATGGGCAAAAGGAACTGATTTATGATTAACAGGCCAGAAAGAGCTCTAAAAACCTCACCTTAAGCCAAAGATATTTACTGATGTTTTAAAAATATGCAGAGAAACAAGGTTACCGTCGTGTCAGTTATTGTCTCACCACTCGGGGATAGCCCCAGTGGACTTTGAGGGGCCAGCCCGAGGGGTTGGGGGCAAGTAGACACAGACTCAAGCCGCAGACTCCGGGAGTTGGATGGGAAGCAGGGCAAGCGTGTGGCACTACCAACTCGTTTATTGAATAGGTGCACAAGCTCTTATAGGCCTGGATAGCCAATGACCTTATGGGCTGGGGTCCCAAACACAGCCAGTAGTAAGTTTGTCCCCAGGTAGGCAGGTTCTTTCCAGGTGCTGGTCTCACAAGTAGCCAGAGCAGAACGCCACACCCACAGGAGCCATGCCTCTATTCCTCCTAGCAGGTGGCCTGGCTAGACCCACCTTGCATTATGCCCAACACAAGATTTCCTCTGCAGCACTGGCAGCTCACACCCATATCGCTGTGCTGAGGATTCATGTTGAACTCGTATGCGTTGGTAGATGCATATCCCTGATTTAAATACTGAAATCCTTACATTTTGAATGAAGCATAGCTGTAGTCTGAATGAGCCACCTCATGTCATCCAGATGCCTTGGCTACCCTACCGTGGGAGAATCCTAGGAGTTACAGTCCACTCACAAAGCAAGGATTAAAGTAAGAAAAAAATGATCCCTGACAACTAGATAACGCCTTATGCCTATCTTACACCAACCCTAAGGTTTCTTGCTCCTAAGAAGCTCCCAAAATTTCATTCTAGGAGTTGTAAGGTACTGAAATGTTGAATACAACAGTTTGAGGAAAAACTGGACACCTATGGACCTGATGTTTCTGGTTTTCCTTTTTATATAGTCCCCCTTACTAGTCTCTTTTGTTTCGTTCTTACTTCACATAAATGTTGCCTTAGCAGGTCTAAGAGTTAACATACAAGAAATAGCACATGCAACCACTATAAGGCATGCTCAGCTTTACAAGGCCTAGAAAACCTCTGCCTTATACCCTGGAGTCTTCATTTTAGTGTTCTGTATATCAAATTCTGGGTAACCAATCTATGCATGGTCTTTTGCCAGTTTATGCTTACAGATCTCACTGAGCTCTCCATTTTGGCTTTGTCTAGAAGCAAATAAAAGAGATGTCTTTGGATGGATTTGTTTTAATTATGAAATAACTTCAAGAAAGAGGAATATTTACTTTGAATTTCCAGTTTGTGATTAACTTGCTCATCTCCAAAGTGTTCAGGAAATCTATTCCAAGGAGGCCATTACAGAAACGGAAAAGGAAAGACTCTCCAGCACTGACACAAAGCACAGCACAGGCTAATGTCACACACAGTGTCCTCCCATCTGTCTGACTCAGACCATCTCACACATCTAATAGCTATCCCCACAGCTGGCTTGACGGCTCTCACGTATCTTGACTCTGGTCTCCTCAAAGGGGTTGACTTATCTTCTCCCTTCTGTGATCCTGAGTCCTCTATGGGGGCTCAGAAGTGGAATGAAATAGCTGGGATAGTCTCAGTTCTGCTGTCAGCCTGAGTCTTTGCCAGGTTATTCACCCAGGTTCAAGGTAGGCCTCTGCTTCTAAAGAGTGAGCATACTGGTTTTCCTCAACTCCTGTGTTCTGATCCGCATGCTCCTATCTACCTTCCTGGGCTCAACCGCCTCTTACAGTTAAAGAACGTCATTTGAAGACTAGGTGTTCTTTTGAGGAAGGGTCTTACTATGTAACCCAAGCTGGCCTAGAACTCACTATGTAACCCAGGCTGGAGTCCAACTTGAGATTATTATAGCTCAGTCTTCAAGAGGTAAGAGTACAGTGTGCCCCACCACACCTGGCACCAATAAGTTCTCCATTCTTCTAGCCCAGCCAAATAAGATCCATATGCCCCCAGCATAAAAGAAAAGCAAGAGAAAGATGGGTGGGGAGAAGGAAGAAGAAGATGACAACAGCATGAGTTCTCAGTGTAAGACAGATTCCACTACAAGCTTGCAGAGATCTTTTAGTGATACAGAGACACAATAACCAGTGAACTGGAAAAAATGGTGGAGGAGGATCACTAAGACTAAAGAGAGGGAAAAGGAGCCATGAGAATCACTATCTGTAACAGCTAGTTTGGTATGCCAGTTTGACTGGGCTAAGGAGTGCCCACTTCTCAGTGTGTCTGTGGGAGTGTTTCCAGAGAAGATTGGTGTGAACATGTAGAAGATGTTCTCTGAGCAAAGGCAACACTATCCAGGGGCCTGGACAGACCAAAAGAGCTGCAGAGTCAGTGCGGATTTCTGCTGCCGTCTGAACCAGGGGCCAGTTCCTCACCCTTTGCTTATGGACGGACACTAGCAGCTCCCGGGGCTTCAAGCCTTGGGCCTGAAACTGGGGCTCCATCACAGGCCTCTCCCTCATTCTGGGGCTTCCATTTCCTCAGTCTCCATGGCTATCAGTTTCCCTAGCTCTGCAGCTTACAGATAGCGATGCGGGCTAGTCAGCCTACTCTTCTAAGTCCCCACTTACAACTATATACATTCTGTTGCTGCTCCTTCTCTGGAAAACTCTAACATGTCATCTAACTTGAGATTAATACTGCTAAAAAACAGAAGATAAAAGATCACTGAGCTGTCCCTTTGTTTGCCATCCGGAGGAGACCATTCCCACATTAGGGTCACACTTATGTATGTCTCAGAAACTCTGCCTAGAGACTTCCAACATACATACCGCAGTATGCTCTCAGGTAGAAACATACAACCTGAAGGAAGAGAAAGGTCTGCGTACCTTGTGGGTGTTGATGTGAAGGGAGAGCATCTTCCTGATAAATTTAGGATGACTCAGAATTGATAATGCATATTTAACTTTTCCAGCCTTCATAGTAATGGTACTCACTTAGTCTATGTATCATTGAAAGATCATGAGCTAGACACTTTGTCTCTTAAGCTCAGCAGCTCCTTCCATGGAAATGAATTGATGATATAACTGATTGCATCATGCTCTTGTAAGCTCACCAGGACTGTCAGTTAGATGTGCACAAACTTTTACATTCCTATCAGTAATATATTGACACCCCAGTTTGCAGCAAAGGCAGATCTGAAGAACCAGACATGTTCTTAGTTCTCCTCATTACCCCCACAATCTCATGTAAATTCTCATTTAGCCAGATGTCACACTGGTAAGAAGGAAGATAAAGGGCCTCTGCATTTATCAAGTAGATATAGTTTGAACTAAACTGTTTCAAACAAGGATGGCTGGATAGAGCATTAATATGAAAGTTAAGTTTGCAGTTATAAGCCAGAGTGTTGGTGGATACCATAAACCCCAGCACCCAGGAGGCAGAAACAGGCAGAT
Source organism: Eospalax fontanierii (assembly GCA_035773235.1). Lineage (NCBI taxonomy): Eukaryota > Metazoa > Chordata > Mammalia > Rodentia > Spalacidae > Eospalax > Eospalax fontanierii. The sequence goes on along the minus strand of CM069532.1, from coordinate 82,113,066 downwards.
CTCTGTGAGACTGAGGCAAACCTGGCCTACATAGCAAGTTTCGGGACATCTGGGGCTACAGGGAGATACTATCTTAAAAAAAATAAAGAATAAAACATTGCAACTTTGCTGGGCATGGTAGTGCATGCCTTTAATCCCAATATTCAGGAGGCAGAAGCAGAGGTATCTCTGACTTTGAGGTCAGTCTAGTCTACCCAGTGAGTTCCAGGCTAGACAGGTTTATACAGTGAGACCCAATCTCAAAAACAAATGGCAATTGTTCAGGCCCTCACCCATGGAGAACTATGAATTTATAAAAGCAGTTATCTTAGTTACTTTCTATAGCCTTCCTAAGGATCAAGATTTTTAAAGATTGAGGACAGCTGTTCAGAATTTACAATTACTTCTGGACAACATATGTGATTTCTAATGTGAGAATCCAGACACGGAAAAGAATAGTAAGAAAACAGTGATCTGGAACTTTCTAGAGCCTGGGTTTGTGAGGCAGCGTTGGCAACAAGAGCAGAGAGCTTTGTCAAAATGCAGATGCCCAACCAAGCATGGTGACGGCACAGGTGTGGAGTCCTAGCTCTCAGGAGGCTGAGGCTTGGTGATAGGACCCGGAGATCAGGCTTACCTGAGTGAGAAGGGTGGGAACCTGGAGGGAGAAGGAGTTTACGGTAGAACGGGGAGAAATGTCGACGAGCAGCTCCTCTCCCAGCAGTCTTTGGAATCAGAATAACCATCTCCTCCTCCTCCTCCTCCTCCTCCTCCTCCTCCTCCTCCTCCTCCTCCTCCTCCTCCCCCTCCTCTTCCTCCCCCTCCTCCTCCTCCTCCTCCTCCCCCTCCTCCTTCCTCTTGCTCCTCTTCTTCCTCCTCAAGGCAGGGTCTTTCTGTGGCCTCAGCTGGCCTGGAACTTGCTATGTCCACAAGGCTGACGTTGATATCACAGAGATGCCACTGCCTCCCGAGTGCTGGGATTAAAGGTGTGCACCACCACACCCAACCGGAACTTCTTTTGACACCATTCCCAACGGTCTGTATGTGCACTGTATTTCAAAAGCACTGTAGAGCCCAGATCCCTCTCTGATCATTCTACACACATAGCTGCCCCTCCTCTTACTAAAAACATCAGACAAAGAGGAGTATATATATAATGCCCAATTTCCAAATTATTTATAGGTAACATTTAAAATCAAAGCACTCAGTGAGCTGTTCTCATATCTATTACAGGCCAATGTCTTAAATATTTTCTGAGAGAAATAAGAGCAGGTACTTACTGTTCCGTTACACTGGCCATCCTTAATTCTCAGATACATCTGCCCATTTTTCACACTTTCAAACATGCAAATCCCAGCGCTGACTTTATGCACTCTCCAATAGGATTTTTCTGACTGGTCCCCTGCTCTGCTCCAGTGCAGGTCCCATCCGGCTGCAGACTCAGGGCCTGACACAGGCTTGTAACAAGTATAACCACAGCACTCTTCAGAAATACTCCCTTCAGAGAAACAAAGAGAGAAGCGGTGAGTACCAGGCTCCTGCTCGCTGGGATCAGAGGCTATGAGAGGGGTCAGTGTCAGGATCTTATGAGAAACTTCATAACTGAAAATGAACAGAAGAAATAAGTAATTGTGAATCATAGGTAGTCAAACTCTAAGGGATTTACACTGATGACTATCGGGAGGGTAAGGGTCAGATGCTGCATAGACTTTGAAAAGTATAACACAAACACAAGTGCTTGATTTAATTTTTAATCGCCATAGACAAGTTATTTTTAATAATAAAATATAACAGGATAAAAAAATACACTAGATACCTGAATTAAGAAATGTACTGTATGGATATAATGAGTCAGGGACTGGAAAGACGGCTTAACAGACAAAAGCACGGATGGCTCCTACAGAAGACCTGGGTTCAGTTCCCAACACCCACATGGCAGCTAACAACCATCTGTAACTCCAGTTCCAAGGTATCTAATGCCCTCTTTTGACCTCTGTAGACACTGCATGGACATGGTGCACATACATACATGCAGGCAAAACATAAAATAAAATAAATAAAATACTTTTAATTTAAAAATATGCTTAAATAATCCCATGTAGTGATTAGCTTAAGGAAGAAGATACAAAAGGCTCTTGAAATTTAACCAGAAATATACTAACTAAAGAAAATACAAACACAAAACCAGTCATGTGGACTCTCTAAACTGCAGAATACCAAGAAAGACAAATCAGAAAACATGAACATAGAGAATAAAAAGAAGGAAAAGCAACCCACACTAGCAGTAAAAAATTAAAATTGGAGGTTTATTCGTCTAGAATATTGTCAGAGGAATTCTTTCAGGGACATTCTCACCATTGAAGTCTACTCTACACTGCTGAACAGGGTCAGGCAATAAAAAATTGAACATCCAAAGAAATCCAGCCTATGCTTAAGCTTCTGAGCTGTGATCACTAAGCCCTTGGAGCCTCAAGCCTAATAAAAATGCCTATTTGCCCAGAGGTCTAGATGTGCCTGGCAGACAGGAGCAATGCAAAACTTAGGATGGGAAAAGGTGCCGTACCGTGCTTGTCCACCCCTGAGAGCCGGACACTAACGGACTCCGTCGGGTGTGGACTCTCAACACAGGGCTCATGTGAGCATCCTGGTCAACAGTGCTCCCGGTGCAATGCCACACCGGCCTGAGAAAACACCTCTGCGAATTCCACACGAGCGGGGAAACCGGAAGTTCCATGTTTACTGTTTTACCAGGACTCAGCCCTACGAATCTGTCACCTAGCAGATTTCATCAGTGTCTCTTTTCTCAGTAATAAGCTGAAAATGTTAAGCCAGTTTCATTGATTAGGGGTGTCCTTGGATTACCAAGCCTTGATAGTGGTCCCAGGGCCCGCGAATCGCAGTGCGGTAAGTGAAACGATGGCTCTGCTCGCTTGGTGCCTGTGCTTTCACGGGAGCAAAATTTGATGGAGCTCTAGGAAAAATGTTGATAAGATCTTCCCAAAGCCGTAAAGTTTTATATCCTAACACTTACACTCAATTTATAATTTTTCTAAGCTGTAAAAATAGTAAAAGATACCGTGAAAGGATATGTCAAAGTGGAGAGCGCACTCCCATACGCACAAGGGGTAAAATGGGAGGAAAAAAAAAAATCACGTTTAACAACTTTAAAAGACATATACACATATGTAAAATCCTTACATTTAATGCTATTGGACATGTGATGAGTTAAAATGATGCTGTTTGAGAAAAATAATAATGTAAGGAAGTGCTTGTATCGAAAAATTATGAAGTAATTTAAAGCAGACTTGGTGTGAAAAGTGACCTAGGCTGTATCACACAAACTCTCACTGAAGTTGTGTGAAGACCTTTCCCATCAGCTTTAAAACAGTGATTTCCTCAAGATTAGTCTTGTATATGGTGACACTCTCAATCACTCTCATAAATCACAGCCATTATAGTAATATGATAATGTTTGAAGAATAAATTCATAAATACACACTGTGAAGAGACATATACATTAAGGGAAAGAAGCACATATCTAACAATCAAAGAGAACAAATCATCATGATTAGAAAACCTCAATGAAAGATTCTCTAGCTTCTCATGAGGAATCCCAATCCATAGTTTGGCCTCCAGTCTCCATTAGAGACCCGGTGTTACTCGGATCACAGTCACTGCTGCTACCTATGTAACCAGTGCTTTTCAAAGTCGGTAAAACGAATGGTAAAGGCATCGATGCCACCTAGTGGAAACAGATCCCGTTACTTCCGTGTGAGGCAATTCAAAACAAAAACTTTCCCCCACAATGCAGGAGAAAGCAGGGACCTAACAGCGCAAACTTTGATCCGTTTCCTCCAGTTTACCTTGACAAAAACCACAAATTCTTTTGAAAGCTCTGCATAGCCTGCTGAAGAATCAACAGCTATTTTGCCACGGCGATCAAATATCACAGCATGACCAGGAGCCAGTGTGGACTCAAGAAGTGCACAGCGGCTGATAAAACACTGGGAGCTGAGTGAAGGATCCTACACCAGTCTAAAAGAAAATAAGGGGAGAAACAACCCTGAATTATCAAGAAAATAATCGAAGTAAAGAGTCTGGATATCTATGTATATAGTGTTTAACCCTCAAACACTCAACATTCAGCCATTTTTACTCGTGGACTCACTACCAGTGACTTGCTGCAAGGACACTCTTGGAAACAAGAACCCGTGGGAGAACATTGCGTAAAGATAACTAGTGGCAGGATGATGTCATGAGACATTACTGCGTAGTTTATCCTTGCTTACTTTTCATTTAATTATTTGCGTCTGCCTAACTTGAGGTTATTTGGGACTGAAAGTGAAATTAACGGAAATCATATCTCATTCGTAGAGAGTATGTGGACATCTTGTTCCCAGTCGGTGGCACTGGTTTGGGAGGTTTAGGAGGTGTGGTCCTGCTGCAGGAAGGGGGTCACTGGGGGCGGGCTTAGAGAATTCTTAGACATTGCCAAATTTCTTGTCGCTCTTGGCTTCCCCTGTCTGCTTGAAGATCTAATTGCTTGGCTTTCTGTTCTGGCCACCTCTGTCACCATCCCCCACCTCTGGATTGTCCTTGTGCTGACTGGTTCGGATGGATTTCATCCCTTTGATCAGTTGCTAGTGGTCGATTTATTTTCTTTCCAGCCTTGTTTCTTGCAAATATCTGGTGATGATTAACTACCATTCTATTCTAGGTGGTTTTCTGGCACTTCGTTCTAATTATTCAGCCTGTCGTACTATGTACTGACAGCTTTGTCTAACACATCATACATGCTTTTATCTGAAATTATGAAACTGGTGGTTTAATCTTCCTGTTTTTGGACAGGACTTTGTAGAACCTCCTTTACTTTAGATTGGAAAGGAAAGTGCTCTTCATTGGATGTTTTCTTATCCACTCCTCTTCATGGAGAACTTAGTATCTAGAAACAGAAGGAAATGTATGGGAAAGGAAACCTGAGAGAAGATTCTTGGTGTCATCTGCTTAGATGGGATACAGTTGCTCACATTCCATTCTATACACCTGGCTTAAACTTCACAGAGGAAGCTAACACAGTTTCCAATCTGCAGTAAATTAGGGTTGTTTTACATCACTCATTTCTGACTTTCTCAGTGCAAAATTTCACAACGAATCCAATGTTAGTTTCAAGTATTGTGGAGAGCATGGATTTGCAGCAGGAGGTGTTGACTCTTGAGTCCTATTGGAAGCCAGTGCTGCAGGTTAGAAACAGACAGATGGCCATGTTCTCTATTGCAGTTGAGAGTCTAAACCTTAAATCCCCATTTTCCTCTGTTTTAGTTTTGTGGTAATTCAAACTTCAAGTCCTCTGTAAGTCCCTTCTCCCCCATCTGAAAAGCCAGGAAAGGAGACATGCTTCTTCTGGGATTATGGCCACTGTGAATTTGAAGTAGAGTGAGAACCGCTTTGGCAGATAAGTGGAGGCCAGATTTAAGGCATGTGGGAAAAGCACAGAAATAAAGTCTTCTTTTGAGTTTACAACAAAGTGGTTCAGAAGGGTTATTTATAGCATCAGCAGGGGGCTCAGAAGGGTTCCTGGCCTCTGGGGAAAGCTGATCAATGACAGCTGGATTTTCAGGAGTATGAAGTTTAGACAATGCTTCATTCTACAGCTGCTGAGTGTTCGGAGTCTTCAGCTTAATGTGAGTCTGTTCAGTCTCCAGGAGTCATCTGTCCACTTCTGCTTTGTGCTTTTCTCTTTATACTGTGCCCTTTGGACCTCCAGAGTCCCAGGAAAGGCTTTCCTTCAGAAGTTCTTCAAAATAGCATTCTTTTCCTCTATTAGATATTTGGGCTGGGGAGATGGCTTACTGGGCAAAGTGCTCGCTGTGCAGGTATGGGGATTCTAGCACACATGTTATGTATGCGCATGGCAGCCTGTGTGGAGACAGAAGGATTTCCAGAGCCCACTGGCTCAGCAATCTAGTTGAAATGGTGAGCTTCAGGTTCAGTGAGAGAGAGACCTGTGTCTCAAACAAATAAGGTGGAGAAGTGACATAGGAAAGACAGCCTGATATAACCTTCTGGCCTTTGCCCTCACCCTCCCCACGAATGAGCACACTCATACAACATACATGTACACACAAGCCTATACCACACACACACACACACACACACACACACAAAACTTCCTGAAGATCTCATATATCATCCTAAATATATAATTTCATTGGAAAAGATTCTGCCCCTAGTACATATTTTTAATTAAAACTCACTAGATTGAGTTCATACATCCAAAGATATTCTGTACTGTATTAAATTTCTCAAAAGAGTGATGCTTACTATTGTTTCTCAGCAGTAGGAGTTTATTTATTCAACAATTATTTCTGAAATGCTCACTCTGGCGACATAGTCCTAGGCAGGGGACTAACAGCAATGGACAGATGGATAGCCTCTCATTCGCAGAACTTCTACTTAATAATTTTATATTCTTGAAAAAGAACATTTCAGCCTGGCGATGATGCCCACACTTACACTGGTAGTGCTCACCGTCCGGGGACGACAACTTTGATTCTGAGACCAAGCCTTGTTGCATAAGTGAGACCCCGTTTTAAAAAGAAAGAAGTTTACATAATGAAATATTTAAAAATTTTAAATTATTGGTTTATTACCATAAAAACTGATAAAATAATTTTGAATGAATACAAAAGCATAAAACTCATGGGTAAAGATAATTTAATCAAGTTTAGAGCACCATATTACTCTAATGACAGTACATGCACCATCTCTAGTTTGGAAAGTGACAGTTACATGGTCAGTAGCAACTATACCTCCAGTAAGTTGCTGAGGAACACACAAGACAAATGATTATTAACACAAAAATATGTAAATTGTAGGAGAGACAGGGTAAAATTCCAGAGTATTTGTATGTCACTAACATTAATTTGCTATCATCTTAAAATGGTCTGTTATAAAAATTTTAATGTAAGCCCCACCTTAGTCACAAAGAAAACATTTCCACTGACACAAATGGGAAAGAGAAAGGAATTAAGGATTAGTACTAATAAAACCACGAAACTACAAAGGTATACAGCAAGATAGAGAGGCCAAAGACCTATAGAACAACCAGAGAACAATTAATAAAGTAGCAGGAGTAAATTATAACCTATTAATAATAATTTTGAATGCGAATGCATTAAATTTCTCAAATAAAATACATGGAGTATATGAAGGCTGATTGAAGGAAGAAAATCATACGTAGTGCTGTGTTGTTTACAGAAGACTCTTCACCTGTAAAGACATAAAGATTGAAAGCAAAAAGATGAGAATGGAAGTCCCACGCAGATGGCAACCAGAAGTGCATGGCAGTAGCTACTCTTCGATAGAATGGAGGTTAAGTCAAACACTGTAAAGAGACATAACTATACTCAATGACAGATACATATAAAAGGGAGGTTCCAGAAGGTTATGATGGAGCTGAAATTTTCCTGTTTCTAGTGACCCTGTAACTATACACCTTAGTGGAATGCACCATTGGTGTGTTCATGATGATGCTGGTGTAAACACACCAGCTGCTTCCAGCTATAAACGTGCAGCACATTCATTTATGCATGGTGCAAGATACCTGTTAACAATGCCATTGCTAGGTTACAAATTTCCTATGCTTATGGTAGAGTGGCACAGCTTCAGTTTACTTGTGTGGAATAAAATGCTGCGTTATTCTGGTACTTTTTCGTATATCCCTTGACTGCTTCAAACATCATGTTGCGCAGCTGACCTAGACAAGCTTTCCTAAACTTTTTCTACTCATGACCCCTTACACTTGAGAAATTCTTAGATGGCTGACACTGAGTACACAGGTCTATTAATCAGTCTATAAATCAAATGTTAACTAATACTAAATCATAAAGTATTTTATTTAAAAGTAATTCTTTAGTATGTATAATTTGTCATTTATTAAATATGAAAGCAAATTTGCATGCTAATGAGAGACTTGCTTATTTATTTTTACACAAAGAGTTAAATCTTGGTTAAATATTTGATTCTATGGAATGAAGACAATCTTCAACATTTTTCAGAGTTAGTTGATATTTTGACTTTATAATTGTCAATGCTGAGATTATTGTTCAACATAAATATGTAGTATAAAATGGCAGAAGTACATTTATAGTCATTTCAGAAACGGTTGGAAATTCTGTTCTAATCTTGTCAAAATTCATTTGACAATTCTTATGAAACCCGAGTTAGCAATTCAAACAGTTTTTAAAACCAAGCATTGTAACACAGCGCAAGCCAAGAATACATTAATTTGATACTTACATGCTGAAGAATTCTGGAAGGAGTATACTAAATCTTTGCTTTCTGTAATTAAACAGAACTGGAGGCTTTGTGTGAATAGTAAAACACTACAATTCATAACACAGAATAATCTGGAATGAACTGAGATGCTCCAGAAAACATTCCTTGGGGTTGTATGACATGACAGTGTGCTCAATACAAGGTGAGCATGTGTGTTCAGAATCGAGATGCAGGGAAGTCATGCACTACAACATGGGTGAGCACTACCAGAACATTTCTCATTCATTGCAAATTTGGAAGAATGAATTTTTGTTGTGGATTCAGAGACCTTTTACTATTGCCAAAGTATTTAACTCTGTGTCTAGTCTAGAGAATTATCTATGGCAGCTATGCTTTCGATGTTGTGTTACTGAGTTTGTTTATTAAGCATGTAAGAAATAAAAGAACAAATAACCACCTGCAGATAGGTAGCAAAATCACACCAGTCACTTATAACATCCAGTAGAAATGGACTGAGAAGCCTGATTGGGAAGGCAAGCAAAAGTAACAGCAGAAGTGGCAGAGAGAGAACACCAGAAAATAAGGTGCTTACAACACCCAATGGAAATGACTGTGGAAGCCCTGGTGGAGTTTCTGATTGAGAGTCCAGGCTGGAACAGAGTGTTTTCTCATTAGTGAGTCTTCCCAGGAAGAGAACAAGTGCCAGGTAGCAGATAGAGAGCAACAATCACCAAACTGGTCACTCACAACGCCGGGCAGAAATGATTGGAACAACCCCGAGTCACGCTGGAGTTCTTGACTGAGAGATTTCTCAGCAGAGAATCTTCTCCACAGACGAGCTTCTGGCTTCTGATTCTCATTGCAGACATACTTATACCATTAAATCCCACCCCCCTTTGACCTCTATTGGAAATGGTTTACCTTCCAGCTCTTCTGAAGGGAGCAATGTTTTTAATGTCTGTTTGCTGTTCTTCCTATCTGTCCTGAGGGGAGTGGGGGGCGAGGGGAGGAAGCCTGCTCTAGAATAAGGAATCTCAGAGAATACTTGAGATAAACATGCTTGAGTCCAAGACAGGAGGGCCTACCTTGGACCCAGAGTCTACTCTCAAAAAGTGCTAATAGCACAAAGACAGTTTACCAATGTAGTTTATTTTACACACCTGCATTCAATTGCTGAGCCCATATGGAGTCAAGACCCAGTTTACAAAGCTGGGCCCTAGATATCTAGATCTAAAAATTGCTATGTACAATTTTTGCATGATGATGCCATTTTTTAAAGTATTTTTATTCCTAAGTGAAACATGATTGTGCATTATGTGCCTAGCACTGAGGTATCAGTTAGCTTCAATGCCACCTTGAAACACCTGCAGAGAAAGACCCTCAATTGGTGAATTTCTTTCATTTGACTGGCCCATGGGCATGTGGGGGGCATTTTTTGATAGTTGATTGATGTGGGAGGGCCCAGCCCACTGTGGGCAGTATCGTCCCTAGGCAAGTGGGTTTGGGCCATGTAAGACAGGTTGCTGAATGTGAGCCTGGAAGCAAGCCAGTAAACACAGTTGGAGTTCCTCCATGATCACTGCTTCAGTTTCTGCTTCAAGCTCTTACCTCGAGTTCCTGCACTGACTTCCCCCAATGATGGGCTATAACCTCTAAGCCAAATAAACCCTTTCTTCCCCAATAGAAAGCCAGACTACAACATTGGGATACAAATATGCAAATAAATATAGAAATAGTTCTAAAGGGAGAGGTGGTTGCAATGCAGTGCTAATACACTCCACTCCCAGGTGTGGTCAGATTCTCCACACAGAAAATCAACAAAGAAACATCACATTTAAAGTCCCTTCTAGACCAAAGAAACTAACATTATTAATAGAATGTTCCATTCAACAGCTGCAAGAATGCACAATTTTCTTGTAACACATTCTTTAGGGTAAATGGTAAATTTGGACACAAACAAGTCTTAACAAATTTAAGGAGGTAAAAATCATATCAAGGATCTTTTCTGACCATAATGTAATGAAACTAGACTCAGCAAAAGGAACTTAAGAAGTTTTACAAAAAAATTAATTAACCTGAAAAATTGCATGGGATTGATCTGGGCCATTATTTCTTTGTGTATGACCTTCTCAGAAGCAAAGACAACAAAACAGAAAAACTAGACAAATGGAATTATATCAGACTTCACAGTTCATACATAGCAAGAGCAGCAGAATAAAGAAACAACTTTGAGAATAAGAGAAGTGTTTGAAAACTATGTATCTGCTAATGTTAGTATCCAAAAATCACAAGGAACTGAAGCAGCTAAATAACACAACAAAAATAACCCTCTAAATAAATGTGCAAAAGGCCTGACCAGGCCTAGCTCTAAAGAAAACATGCAAATCACCAACAGATCTTTGCTCAGTGTCACTAATCATCAGAGAAATGCAAATCAAAGTTGTAATCAGATGTCAACCCATGCCTGTTAGAATGGCTGTACAGAAAAAATAAACAAGTGTTGGTGAAGATGTGAAGAACAGGAAACTCTCCCTGTTGGCAGGAATATGCATTATGATAGTCAAAGGAAAATGGTGTGGTGCTTCCTCAAAATATTAAAATAGAACCTGGATAACATTATGTCAAGTGAAATAATCTTGGAACAGAAAAACTCATATGGAAAATGAAACTCTTTTCCTGAAAGACAGACTAGAGTGGTGGTTCTCAGAGGCTTCGGGGGCTAGAGGAGAGCAGACACTGCAGAAGGATTTGTCAGCAGCTGTAAAATCTGTCCAGAATAATAAAAAAGTGTCCAGAATAGCCAAAGATACAGAGACAGAAGCGAAGTTAGGAGGAAAGGATAGGAGAGAAGAGTGAGCAAGAAGCTGGAATGACTGCTGATGATATAGAGCTTCTTTCTTGGGTGATCAAGATGGCCTAAAATGGATTATGATAACTAGCGCAACTGCGTGAACATACTAAAAACTTCCAATGAACGAATAAATTGCATGCTATGAGAATTATATATCTCAATAAACCGTTATAAACAGAAAGGAATAAAATAATTATAATGATTAAAAAACTGATGAAAATAATGACCTAGTTTCATAGATTTAGATTCTGGTATTTATGAAATCATTAAATTGAATGGGAAATTGAATTAAACCACGAAAATGATTGTTAGCCATTTGTATAATGCACTGTCAAATCCTTCCATCATTAACTTATTAGTTTCCACAATCGGTGGATCATCTGAACAGTATTCATTTGGGAATTATTGCCCTGGTTTTATGGAGGAGAAAGCTGAGACAGATGCAAAGTGTTTTGTTCAAGGTTATCTAACCAGTGTTAGTTCCTTCCTCCCTTCAACAGCATGCCGATCCCCGGGAACATCTGTAATTACCACCGTGGTTTAATTTCATGAAAGATAAAAGTCCTTAATTCCTCCCCCCCCCCCTTTGTTTATCTGGCAAAGTCTCCCTGTAGCCCCAACTGGCCTGGAGCTCTCCGTGTAGAGGCTGACCTTGAACTCACATAGATCCACCTGCCTCCTTAACTCTTAACCATTAAGATGCATTTTATTGCATAGACAAAAATAAATTTGAGATTAAATTAGGCAAAAATTTTTCCACTTGGAGTGGTCTGCTACACCTTTCACTTTCAGACAGAAGAGTTTAAAAGAAATATAAGATCACTTAAATGCATAATGAAATCCCTTTAAAATTTAGGGTTCTGTAGTTATCCTCTGTATCAGATCTGTCTCTTAATTAAAAGTATTTACCTCTATAGTCAACTGGAATAATATAAATATAGAATTTATAAACTGCATTTCTTAACACTAGGTGAATATATACATATAATAAACTGGGAAATTTCTTGTCAAAAATTTGATCTTAGGAGCTTACTTTATTGAGTAATTGCTATAACTCCATCATCATTTAGTATTATTCACTAGGATCATAGCTGTAATTAATAGAAAATGGATTGTGTGATAGGAAAGATAGGTTCAGTTTAGAAAATTACTGTTACCATGACATCATTCTATAAACATTATATTATGTGTCTTATTCTATATAGTTTTATATTTATATATAATATAAATATGTGTGCTTATATAGTATGCAGCATGCATATATATAAAACCCCAGAAATAAATTTCAATAACTTATTAAAAAAATAAAATTAATCATTGCTCAAGGAATTTTTATTTTTTTAAATCATTTTGTTCAAATATACCATAGCTTCAAAGGTACAGTCCACATATTATGCATTTTCACATACATTATGGGAGACATTTTACCTTTTTCTAATTACAAATATGTACTTGAAATATATAAAATATATTATTACAAATGTCAATGTATAATTGAAAAAAAAGGTTTTTAAAGCTTGTGCTACCTGTTAAATAATTAAAATGTTTTCTAGGTCTCTTTGATGTTATCTTCAACAAAGGGAATATATGCATTTTCCAAAGTCATGAGATGAGGCATCTTTCTCTTGCTCTTGACAGTGGATTTGTCACTGGAATGGTAAGTAGTCTCTCTCTCTCTCTCTCTCTCTCTCTCTCTCTCTCTCTCTCTCTCTCCTTTTTTTGAGATACAGGATCACACATAGTGTAACTCAGGGTGTGTGTGGGGAGAGGGTGGGGGATGGTGACAGAGGTGGCCAGAACAGAAAGCCAAGCAATTAGATCTTCAAGCAGACAGGGGAAGCCAAGAGCGACAAGAAATTTGGCAATGTCTAAGAATTCTCTAAGCCCGCCCCCAGTGACCCCCTTCCTGCAGCAGGACCACACCTCCTAAACCTCCCAAACCAGTGCCACCGACTGGGAACAAGATGTCCACATACTCTCTACGAATGAGATATGATTTCCGTTAATTTCACTTTCAGTCCCAAATAACCTCAAGTTAGGCAGACGCAAATAATTAAATGAAAAGTAAGCAAGGATAAACTACGCAGTAATGTCTCATGACATCATCCTGCCACTAGTTATCTTTACGCAATGTTCTCCCACGGGTTCTTGTTTCCAAGAGTGTCCTTGCAGCAAGTCACTGGTAGTGAGTCCACGAGTAAAAATGGCTGAATGTTGAGTGTTTGAGGGTTAAACACTATATACATAGATATCCAGACTCTTTACTTCGATTATTTTCTTGATAATTCAGGGTTGTTTCTCCCCTTATTTTCTTTTAGACTGGTGTAGGATCCTTCACTCAGCTCCCAGTGTTTTATCAGCCGCTGTGCACTTCTTGAGTCCACACTGGCTCCTGGTCATGCTGTGATATTTGATCGCCGTGGCAAAATAGCTGTTGATTCTTCAGCAGGCTATGCAGAGCTTTCAAAAGAATTTGTGGTTTTTGTCAAGGTAAACTGGAGGAAACGGATCAAAGTTTGCGCTGTTAGGTCCCTGCTTTCTCCTGCATTGTGGGGGAAAGTTTTTGTTTTGAATTGCCTCACACGGAAGTAACGGGATCTGTTTCCACTAGGTGGCATCGATGCCTTTACCATTCGTTTTACCGACTTTGAAAAGCACTGGTTACATAGGTAGCAGCAGTGACTGTGATCCGAGTAACACCGGGTCTCTAATGGAGACTGGAGGCCAAACTATGGATTGGGATTCCTCATGAGAAGCTAGAGAATCTTTCATTGAGGTTTTCTAATCATGATGATTTGTTCTCTTTGATTGTTAGATATGTGCTTCTTTCCCTTAATGTATATGTCTCTTCACAGTGTGTATTTATGAATTTATTCTTCAAACATTATCATATTACTATAATGGCTGTGATTTATGAGAGTGATTGAGAGTGTCACCATATACAAGACTAATCTTGAGGAAATCACTGTTTTAAAGCTGATGGGAAAGGTCTTCACACAACTTCAGTGAGAGTTTGTGTGATACAGCCTAGGTCACTTTTCACACCAAGTCTGCTTTAAATTACTTCATAATTTTTCGATACAAGCACTTCCTTACATTATTATTTTTCTCAAACAGCATCATTTTAACTCATCACATGTCCAATAGCATTAAATGTAAGGATTTTACATATGTGTATATGTCTTTTAAAGTTGTTAAACGTGATTTTTTTTTTTCCTCCCATTTTACCCCTTGTGCGTATGGGAGTGCGCTCTCCACTTTGACATATCCTTTCACGGTATCTTTTACTATTTTTACAGCTTAGAAAAATTATAAATTGAGTGTAAGTGTTAGGATATAAAACTTTACGGCTTTGGGAAGATCTTATCAACATTTTTCCTAGAGCTCCATCAAATTTTGCTCCCGTGAAAGCACAGGCACCAAGCGAGCAGAGCCATCGTTTCACTTACCGCACTGCGATTCGCGGGCCCTGGGACCACTATCAAGGCTTGGTAATCCAAGGACACCCCTAATCAATGAAACTGGCTTAACATTTTCAGCTTATTACTGAGAAAAGAGACACTGATGAAATCTGCTAGGTGACAGATTCGTAGGGCTGAGTCCTGGTAAAACAGTAAACATGGAACTTCCGGTTTCCCCGCTCGTGTGGAATTCGCAGAGGTGTTTTCTCAGGCCGGTGTGGCATTGCACCGGGAGCACTGTTGACCAGGATGCTCACATGAGCCCTGTGTTGAGAGTCCACACCCGACGGAGTCCGTTAGTGTCCGGCTCTCAGGGGTGGACAAGCACGGTACGGCACCTTTTCCCATCCTAAGTTTTGCATTGCTCCTGTCTGCCAGGCACATCTAGACCTCTGGGCAAATAGGCATTTTTATTAGGCTTGAGGCTCCAAGGGCTTAGTGATCACAGCTCAGAAGCTTAAGCATAGGCTGGATTTCTTTGGATGTTCAATTTTTTATTGCCTGACCCTGTTCAGCAGTGTAGAGTAGACTTCAATGGTGAGAATGTCCCTGAAAGAATTCCTCTGACAATATTCTAGACGAATAAACCTCCAATTTTAATTTTTTACTGCTAGTGTGGGTTGCTTTTCCTTCTTTTTATTCTCTATGTTCATGTTTTCTGATTTGTCTTTCTTGGTATTCTGCAGTTTAGAGAGTCCACATGACTGGTTTTGTGTTTGTATTTTCTTTAGTTAGTATATTTCTGGTTAAATTTCAAGAGCCTTTTGTATCTTCTTCCTTAAGCTAATCACTACATGGGATTATTTAAGCATATTTTTAAATTAAAAGTATTTTATTTATTTTATTTTATGTTTTGCCTGCATGTATGTATGTGCACCATGTCCATGCAGTGTCTACAGAGGTCAAAAGAGGGCATTAGATACCTTGGAACTGGAGTTACAGATGGTTGTTAGCTGCCATGTGGGTGTTGGGAACTGAACCCAGGTCTTCTGTAGGAGCCATCCGTGCTTTTGTCTGTTAAGCCGTCTTTCCAGTCCCTGACTCATTATATCCATACAGTACATTTCTTAATTCAGGTATCTAGTGTATTTTTTTATCCTGTTATATTTTATTATTAAAAATAACTTGTCTATGGCGATTAAAAATTAAATCAAGCACTTGTGTTTGTGTTATACTTTTCAAAGTCTATGCAGCATCTGACCCTTACCCTCCCGATAGTCATCAGTGTAAATCCCTTAGAGTTTGACTACCTATGATTCACAATTACTTATTTCTTCTGTTCATTTTCAGTTATGAAGTTTCTCATAAGATCCTGACACTGACCCCTCTCATAGCCTCTGATCCCAGCGAGCAGGAGCCTGGTACTCACCGCTTCTCTCTTTGTTTCTCTGAAGGGAGTATTTCTGAAGAGTGCTGTGGTTATACTTGTTACAAGCCTGTGTCAGGCCCTGAGTCTGCAGCCGGATGGGACCTGCACTGGAGCAGAGCAGGGGACCAGTCAGAAAAATCCTATTGGAGAGTGCATAAAGTCAGCGCTGGGATTTGCATGTTTGAAAGTGTGAAAAATGGGCAGATGTATCTGAGAATTAAGGATGGCCAGTGTAACGGAACAGTAAGTACCTGCTCTTATTTCTCTCAGAAAATATTTAAGACATTGGCCTGTAATAGATATGAGAACAGCTCACTGAGTGCTTTGATTTTAAATGTTACCTATAAATAATTTGGAAATTGGGCATTATATATATACTCCTCTTTGTCTGATGTTTTTAGTAAGAGGAGGGGCAGCTATGTGTGTAGAATGATCAGAGAGGGATCTGGGCTCTACAGTGCTTTTGAAATACAGTGCACATACAGACCGTTGGGAATGGTGTCAAAAGAAGTTCCGGTTGGGTGTGGTGGTGCACACCTTTAATCCCAGCACTCGGGAGGCAGTGGCATCTCTGTGATATCAACGTCAGCCTTGTGGACATAGCAAGTTCCAGGCCAGCTGAGGCCACAGAAAGACCCTGCCTTGAGGAGGAAGAAGAGGAGCAAGAGGAAGGAGGAGGGGGAGGAGGAGGAGGAGGAGGAGGGGGAGGAAGAGGAGGGGGAGGAGGAGGAGGAGGAGGAGGAGGAGGAGGAGGAGGAGGAGGAGGAGGAGGAGGAGGAGGAGGAGGAGGAGGAGGAGATGGTTATTCTGATTCCAAAGACTGCTGGGAGAGGAGCTGCTCGTCGACATTTCTCCCCGTTCTACCGTAAACTCCTTCTCCCTCCAGGTTCCCACCCTTCTCACTCAGGTAAGCCTGATCTCCGGGTCCTATCACCAAGCCTCAGCCTCCTGAGAGCTAGGACTCCACACCTGTGCCGTCACCATGCTTGGTTGGGCATCTGCATTTTGACAAAGCTCTCTGCTCTTGTTGCCAACGCTGCCTCACAAACCCAGGCTCTAGAAAGTTCCAGATCACTGTTTTCTTACTATTCTTTTCCGTGTCTGGATTCTCACATTAGAAATCACATATGTTGTCCAGAAGTAATTGTAAATTCTGAACAGCTGTCCTCAATCTTTAAAAATCTTGATCCTTAGGAAGGCTATAGAAAGTAACTAAGATAACTGCTTTTATAAATTCATAGTTCTCCATGGGTGAGGGCCTGAACAATTGCCATTTGTTTTTGAGATTGGGTCTCACTGTATAAACCTGTCTAGCCTGGAACTCACTGGGTAGACTAGACTGACCTCAAAGTCAGAGATACCTCTGCTTCTGCCTCCTGAATATTGGGATTAAAGGCATGCACTACCATGCCCAGCAAAGTTGCAATGTTTTATTCTTTATTTTTTTTAAGATAGTATCTCCCTGTAGCCCCAGATGTCCCGAAACTTGCTATGTAGGCCAGGTTTGCCTCAGTCTCACAGAGATCTGCCTGTTTCTGCCTCCTGGGTGCTGGGGTTTATGGTATCCACCAACACTCTGGCTTATAACTGCAAACTTAACTTTCATATTAATGCTCTATCCAGCCATCCTTGTTTGAAACAGTTTAGTTCAAACTATATCTACTTGATAAATGCAGAGGCCCTTTATCTTCCTTCTTACCAGTGTGACATCTGGCTAAATGAGAATTTACATGAGATTGTGGGGGTAATGAGGAGAACTAAGAACATGTCTGGTTCTTCAGATCTGCCTTTGCTGCAAACTGGGGTGTCAATATATTACTGATAGGAATGTAAAAGTTTGTGCACATCTAACTGACAGTCCTGGTGAGCTTACAAGAGCATGATGCAATCAGTTATATCATCAATTCATTTCCATGGAAGGAGCTGCTGAGCTTAAGAGACAAAGTGTCTAGCTCATGATCTTTCAATGATACATAGACTAAGTGAGTACCATTACTATGAAGGCTGGAAAAGTTAAATATGCATTATCAATTCTGAGTCATCCTAAATTTATCAGGAAGATGCTCTCCCTTCACATCAACACCCACAAGGTACGCAGACCTTTCTCTTCCTTCAGGTTGTATGTTTCTACCTGAGAGCATACTGCGGTATGTATGTTGGAAGTCTCTAGGCAGAGTTTCTGAGACATACATAAGTGTGACCCTAATGTGGGAATGGTCTCCTCCGGATGGCAAACAAAGGGACAGCTCAGTGATCTTTTATCTTCTGTTTTTTAGCAGTATTAATCTCAAGTTAGATGACATGTTAGAGTTTTCCAGAGAAGGAGCAGCAACAGAATGTATATAGTTGTAAGTGGGGACTTAGAAGAGTAGGCTGACTAGCCCGCATCGCTATCTGTAAGCTGCAGAGCTAGGGAAACTGATAGCCATGGAGACTGAGGAAATGGAAGCCCCAGAATGAGGGAGAGGCCTGTGATGGAGCCCCAGTTTCAGGCCCAAGGCTTGAAGCCCCGGGAGCTGCTAGTGTCCGTCCATAAGCAAAGGGTGAGGAACTGGCCCCTGGTTCAGACGGCAGCAGAAATCCGCACTGACTCTGCAGCTCTTTTGGTCTGTCCAGGCCCCTGGATAGTGTTGCCTTTGCTCAGAGAACATCTTCTACATGTTCACACCAATCTTCTCTGGAAACACTCCCACAGACACACTGAGAAGTGGGCACTCCTTAGCCCAGTCAAACTGGCATACCAAACTAGCTGTTACAGATAGTGATTCTCATGGCTCCTTTTCCCTCTCTTTAGTCTTAGTGATCCTCCTCCACCATTTTTTCCAGTTCACTGGTTATTGTGTCTCTGTATCACTAAAAGATCTCTGCAAGCTTGTAGTGGAATCTGTCTTACACTGAGAACTCATGCTGTTGTCATCTTCTTCTTCCTTCTCCCCACCCATCTTTCTCTTGCTTTTCTTTTATGCTGGGGGCATATGGATCTTATTTGGCTGGGCTAGAAGAATGGAGAACTTATTGGTGCCAGGTGTGGTGGGGCACACTGTACTCTTACCTCTTGAAGACTGAGCTATAATAATCTCAAGTTGGACTCCAGCCTGGGTTACATAGTGAGTTCTAGGCCAGCTTGGGTTACATAGCAAGACCCTTCCTCAAAAGAACACCTAGTCTTCAAATGACGTTCTTTAACTGTAAGAGGCGGTTGAGCCCAGGAAGGTAGATAGGAGCATGCGGATCAGAACACAGGAGTTGAGGAAAACCAGTATGCTCACTCTTTAGAAGCAGAGGCCTACCTTGAACCTGGGTGAATAACCTGGCAAAGACTCAGGCTGACAGCAGAACTGAGACTATCCCAGCTATTTCATTCCACTTCTGAGCCCCCATAGAGGACTCAGGATCACAGAAGGGAGAAGATAAGTCAACCCCTTTGAGGAGACCAGAGTCAAGATACGTGAGAGCCGTCAAGCCAGCTGTGGGGATAGCTATTAGATGTGTGAGATGGTCTGAGTCAGACAGATGGGAGGACACTGTGTGTGACATTAGCCTGTGCTGTGCTTTGTGTCAGTGCTGGAGAGTCTTTCCTTTTCCGTTTCTGTAATGGCCTCCTTGGAATAGATTTCCTGAACACTTTGGAGATGAGCAAGTTAATCACAAACTGGAAATTCAAAGTAAATATTCCTCTTTCTTGAAGTTATTTCATAATTAAAACAAATCCATCCAAAGACATCTCTTTTATTTGCTTCTAGACAAAGCCAAAATGGAGAGCTCAGTGAGATCTGTAAGCATAAACTGGTAAAAGACCATGCATAGATTGGTTACCCAGAATTTGATATACAGAACACTAAAATGAAGACTCCAGGGTATAAGGCAGAGGTTTTCTAGGCCTTGTAAAGCTGAGCATGCCTTATAGTGGTTGCATGTGCTATTTCTTGTATGTTAACTCTTAGACCTGCTAAGGCAACATTTATGTGAAGTAAGAACGAAACAAAAGAGACTAGTAAGGGGGACTATATAAAAAGGAAAACCAGAAACATCAGGTCCATAGGTGTCCAGTTTTTCCTCAAACTGTTGTATTCAACATTTCAGTACCTTACAACTCCTAGAATGAAATTTTGGGAGCTTCTTAGGAGCAAGAAACCTTAGGGTTGGTGTAAGATAGGCATAAGGCGTTATCTAGTTGTCAGGGATCATTTTTTTCTTACTTTAATCCTTGCTTTGTGAGTGGACTGTAACTCCTAGGATTCTCCCACGGTAGGGTAGCCAAGGCATCTGGATGACATGAGGTGGCTCATTCAGACTACAGCTATGCTTCATTCAAAATGTAAGGATTTCAGTATTTAAATCAGGGATATGCATCTACCAACGCATACGAGTTCAACATGAATCCTCAGCACAGCGATATGGGTGTGAGCTGCCAGTGCTGCAGAGGAAATCTTGTGTTGGGCATAATGCAAGGTGGGTCTAGCCAGGCCACCTGCTAGGAGGAATAGAGGCATGGCTCCTGTGGGTGTGGCGTTCTGCTCTGGCTACTTGTGAGACCAGCACCTGGAAAGAACCTGCCTACCTGGGGACAAACTTACTACTGGCTGTGTTTGGGACCCCAGCCCATAAGGTCATTGGCTATCCAGGCCTATAAGAGCTTGTGCACCTATTCAATAAACGAGTTGGTAGTGCCACACGCTTGCCCTGCTTCCCATCCAACTCCCGGAGTCTGCGGCTTGAGTCTGTGTCTACTTGCCCCCAACCCCTCGGGCTGGCCCCTCAAAGTCCACTGGGGCTATCCCCGAGTGGTGAGACAATAACTGACACGACGGTAACCTTGTTTCTCTGCATATTTTTAAAACATCAGTAAATATCTTTGGCTTAAGGTGAGGTTTTTAGAGCTCTTTCTGGCCTGTTAATCATAAATCAGTTCCTTTTGCCCATCAGCACTCCAAACTCAGGGCTCAAACTTTCTCTGGCTTTCTTTTGTTTCAGTTAAAAATTCTAAATCTACTCTTGGAAAAAAGATTATTGTGTTGAACCATTACTTCAAAAGATTTGAAATTATGAAGTGCCTGACCTGAAAGCTAGTGCCTACTGAATGAACAGTCTATAAATAGGAAAGCTTACCACCCTTCTAAAGGCCAGTGGTGAGTTTCCTGGCAGGATCACCCCATCAATAAAGAAAGCATAGGGAGGAGCAGATGGCTTCAGTGTCTACCACCTGGCCAAGGCAGAGTAGTCAGCCCTCACCCACACTCACATAGCAAGCAATCAATCCATCAAACATTCGTTGCTATCATCATGATCATGATATCATCATTACTATCACATAATCATTATATCACCACCATCACTGTCATCATCATCGTCATTGTCATTTTTCTCATGTCGGGAGCCATTTGCCTGTTTTCAGCCATGCCCTAGCTTGGCTGCTGTGGGAGCAGGATGCTTTGATATGCAAGAATCTTGTGACTCCTGAATGGGAGTCTGCCTTGAGCCAAAGGCTGAATGAGGATCTATTGTTAGTAGGTGTAAGTGGCTTGAATAATCTCACATATGTAAATGCATGTTTGTTTTTGCTTGAACTTCTGAGAATGCAAACTCTGCCTGTCAAGCAGCCTGGAGACCGTTTAGAAAAAAGGGAAATTTATCAGACTATATCAGACTTTGCTCCGATATTGGGCCCCTCGCATACACAAGGTGTAGCGTTGGCTGCTGCTTTACTAGGAAAATCAGTTAAGGAAGTACTTTTTCAACAGCAAAGGCCTGTAAAAGGCAGGGTTGCTGGTCTCCCAGGAAGGATCCTATGAAAGGATTTCAATGGAAAGTATTGCCTCAGGGTATGGCAAATAGCCCCATCCTGTGTCAAAAATTTGTGGCCCAAGCAGTTGCAAAAACTAGACAAGCTTATTCTCAAATGTATGTAATTCACTATATGGATGGTATACTTTTGGCTCATAAGCAGGAGGGAATTTTACTTGCAGCCTATGCTCATTTACAGCAGGCTCTGAAAGAACAAGGGCTAATTATAGCTCCTGAAAAGGTACAAACGGAAATCTCCATATTCATATTTGGGTTATAAGTTATATCCTAAGACGATTTTACCTCAAAAAATTCAGATTAGGAAAGATGGGTTAAAAACTTTAAATGACTTCCAAAAATTATTGGGAGATATTAATTGGCTTAGACCTCATTTACAAATTGCTACAGGAGAACTGAAGCCTCTTTTTGACATTTTAAAAAGGTGACCCAGATCCTAAATCAGCTAGAGGCTTGACAGAGGACGCCAGAAAGGCATTGTCTCGAATAGAACAAGCTATTGAAAATCAACAAATGCAATATATAGATTATAGCCAAGAGTGGGCAGCATATATTTTGGCTACTATTCATACTCCGACTGCAGTTTTATGGCAGAAAGGGCCTTTGCTATGGTTGCATTTACCTGTATCGCTTGCTAAAGTGTTGACTCCTTATTATGAGGCTGTGGCATGTTTAGTTCAAATGGCTCGAGTTGAATCTCAAAAATATTTTGGAAAAGAACCTAATATAATAGGACTTCCATTTACAAAACAACAGTTAGATTGGTTATTTCAAAATGTGGATTCATGGGCTATAGCTTTCACTCATTTTTCTGGCATTATTGATAATCATTATCAAAAAGACAAGTTATTACAATTTGCAAATAGACATGCTTTTATTTTTCCAAAAATTATGAAACAAGAACCTATTAAGGATGCTTTAGTAATATTTACAGACGGGTCTTCTAATGGTAGGGCTACTTATGTAATGCAGGGGCAATCTTATGTTTTTCAAACTTCTCCAGCTTCAGCTCAAGTAATAGAACTTCGAGCTGTAGCCGATGTATTTCAGCTTATGGCCTCTGCTCCTTTTAATCTGTATACTGATAGTCATTACATTGCTAGAGCCTTACAGGTGCTCATTGGAAGTTCACCAGTTATTTTGATTTTGCTACCTCCCTTGAGCATTTTCTGTGTGTTATCTCTTTAATGACAATTTGGTTGTCTGACTTTAAATACTACATGCAAAAATTTGGTAGTGAGTCTATAGCCAAAATGCACGTGCTTCTTAAGTGATACAACATCAACTTATAACAATGAAGAACATCATTTTTCACTTTGTATCTGACAGGAATTGTTCATCTCTGGAATGACATTGCTCTTGAAAATGAAATGAGAACATTACTGTAATTACCTTAGTTTGAATATATTTAGAGGCTATGGTAAAGCATGCCTACAATCTACAGTGAAATGTGAAATGCATTCAAAGGTAAATGTTAATGCCTGCTCATATCACTGTATCTTCAAAGCCTACTAGTGCCTTGGTCCTAGGCTTAGAAAATGCTTATTTTAATACATTGAATTGAATAAAAGCATTACTGTTTCCAGTGTGTTTGCAGCACATATTTGAAAATGTTTCTTGTTGGTAAACACCTGTTTAAATCAAGTGACAATGATCCTGTAAAAAACATTTCTATTCCTGTCATCAAAGATTTTTATTCTGTAGGAGTAAATCATTTTAATAGATTTTGATGCAGGAGAGATTCAAGCTCACAACAAACAGCGTGCAGTTCACTAGGGACAATAGTAAGGTAGTTACTTTGAAGGAGAAAAACTAGACTCAGAACAGAATGGGTGGAAATCACTAAGCATGGATGAAAAGGAGAAAAGCAGAAGGAGGTGAAAGAAATCAAGTTCAGCATTCAGAAGT
Organism: Eospalax fontanierii; assembly: GCA_035773235.1. NCBI lineage: Eukaryota > Metazoa > Chordata > Mammalia > Rodentia > Spalacidae > Eospalax > Eospalax fontanierii. The sequence continues at coordinate 82,089,419 of CM069532.1, read as the reverse complement.
GCTCAGTGTAGCAAACACGCCACATGCAGACACAGCCTGCGCCGGCAGGGGCTTGTTACGGGCACGCACTAAGACTGTTCCCCATCAGAGATTTATTTACAGTTTCCTGCTCACTAAAAATATACCTGAAAATAAGTTCTCGTTTGTAAGAAGTTGAAATACTAAAGCATACATAGGAATCTGTGTAGATTTATTTTTATTTATCTAATTTTTAAAAATAGCTATAACTTTATTTTCATTTTATGTGTATGAATGTATTGCTTGCATGTATGTGAGTGCACTCATGTTGTGTGATGCTTGTGGAGGTCAGAAGAGAGTGTCAAATTCCCCTGGAAATGGAGCTATGGATTGTTATTAGCTGCCATGTGGGTGCTGGGAGTTGAACCCAAGTCCTCTGCAAGACCAGTAAGTGCTTTTAATAGAGCTTCTATTTAATTTTAAAATATGTTTATTTTTATTTAATGTGTATGAGTATTTTACCTGCACCCATACTGTGCAATGCCTGTGGAGGCCAGAAGAGGGTGGTGGAACCTCTGGAACTGGAGTTATAAATGGAGGAGAGTTGTTAGCCACCATGTGGGTACTGGGAATCGAACCCAGGTCCTCTGCAAGAGCAGTCACTGCTCTTAACAATGGAGGCATTTCTCTAAAAATTGCATAGATTCATTTATTTTAAATCTTCCATGTTTTCTTTTTTCTGTAAATTTTTTAATTGATTTTTTTGTGTATTCCATTCAGAACATCTTAATCATCTTTATACCCTCTTCCCCACTGGTCCTTCCCATAGTCTCTCCCTCTGAAATTCATACTTTCAGATATTTGTGTTAAGGCCTCTTGCTCAAATTAGTGTCCCCAAACATCCCTCAATGCAAGATCTAGTCAGCCTACCTAGAATCCCTCCCTTTAAGTAGGTCAGATCTTCCTCACCCAGCAGTAATCAGCTGCCAATAATTCGTTGGTCAAGACTGAAACCTGCTCTCCATTTCCACAGTTCTGTGCTAGGTTTTTGACTGTTTGAGTTTGCATGGATCTTGTGCATTCTGATACCATTGCTGTAGGTTCATATGAGCAAGGTCCCAAGAGCCTATGGGACCCTGGTTCCATATGGTCGTGCACCTTCTCCCTGGCTTTTACACATTTCTGACTCCTGAGCCCTGAGTAGGAGGAGTTTAATATAGGAGTCCTGTCACACGCTGTGACTTTTTGTGTTCCTGGTCCTCTTTTGCGTGGGAGAGCTTCATTGATGAGAACTGAGAGATGCATTAGTATTCTGTTTACCCCTCGGTCTATGTTCCATGAGCCTTGGGTATAGAGGATGCATTGTAGATGTGCCACTTAGGCTTAGGCAATTCACAGATAATGTCTGTGTATGGGCAGTTGTGAAACTCTGTAATAATCTCTGTCTGTTGCAAAAGAAGGTTCTTTGATGAGTAGTGATTAGGATACTTGTCTGTAAATATAAGGATCCATATGTTGCACATAGTAAGAAATTACATTTGTTTAGGAATGTCTTAGTTTCTGTAAGATCTATGACCTTTCCAGCCATGTGTATTTAGCTATGTTTACAGTACCACATATGCGTTTCCTGCCGTTGAGTGGACTTTAAATCCAATTAAGTAGTGGTTGATTACCTCCAAGATAAAAGTGCCTCTACTGTACCAAGCTGATAAGGGAGAACATCAATTGATGGTCCAACCCTACTTTAAAGTCTAATAGCCATATTAGTGACAAGCAGAGCAAAAGAAACTGATTATGTAAATTCATTTTTTTATCTAATTTTGGGGTTAGGGTAATGTACAAAGGTAGACTAGTGGCCTAAAAATATAAAACTCAGTCCAATATTTTTTACATCTCTTATGTAAATAATTAAAAAATGTTTTGCCTAATCAATTTTTTAAATATTTATGTGTGTGTGTGTGTGTGTGTGTGTGTGTGAGTGTTTTGCTTTTATGATATAAGTGCCCCATGTGCATGCAGTGTCCACGGAGGGCAGAAGAAGGAACTGAAGTTAGGGATGGTTGTTAGCCACCTTGTGGGTGCTGGGAACCGAACCCAGGTTCTGTGACAGAACAGCAAACCAGGGTCCCCAGGAAGAACAAGTGTTCGCAACCATAGAGCCATCTCTTTAGCTCCTCATCAAACAGTAAAAAAAAACAAACAAACAAAAAACTAATGTCAATAAAATTGTGATTGTAATTTTACAATTGTGAATGTAAAATAAATTATTTCATTTGACTTTTCTGGAAAATGGTCCCACATTTTATATTATTATACACCACAGACTATACACTAGATTTGAAGACTATAGAGACAGCCTTGAAGATAACAAAGATTTTTTCATCTCAGGAACAATAATCTTTGATAAAGCAATAGACTGTTAAGAGAGTCATCGCGAAAAAAGGGCTGATGAGCAGCATTAATAATACTTGACTGTAAGTTATTAGAATGAGAAAGTGTGTTTGCTTTATTTATTAAAATATCACAAATTTCCGAAGACATGAATTTGGTAGGTGCTCAAAGAATACTGAATGAAAGAGAAACTAAAAATGTCACTTTGGATAGTCAAGGGGCAATGGCCAGTATTTATGGAGGGTCAACAGCTTTGAAAGGAGGAGTGCATTCCTGGTATTGGACTTTTTCTCTGTTAGCCTATGGCTTGGAGAAGAGGTCATATTCCCCTAATACAGGGTACCACCTTTTAATTTCTTTTTATATTATATATACATATACTTTAAGAAGTTTCCATACTGGGAGACTTCTATATCACTTTTTCAAAAGGCCTTTAGGATTAGTTATCCTTCTCCATAATCCTTCCTCTGACCTGCCCTCCCACTCCACACCTCATTTAACCATTCCTACATCATTATTCCCATTTTCTCCCTGTATGTCACTGCATTCTATCACCCCTCCCATGAAACTCACATGCCCCACGGACACGTCCTAGTTTCCTGACTTTGATTTTTCCAATTTAAATATGTATATTTAAGGATTCGATCCATTACTGAAGACATTGTATACATGAATTGTAGAAAAAACAAAGAGAAATCAAGCTGGTACTAACTGCAAGACCTCATCTCTATTGCCTAGCTTTCATAGTGCTGGAAGGTACTATGCATACTACTGAAGAATAAAGTAATCATCAACCTTGCCCACCTGTGAATCCTCAGAGCTATAAGCAACAACTGGCCTGGCAAAATATGTCCACTAGTGCAATATTGGCATGAATGTTATGAGAGTAACCAACCGCTTTCTTATTGGAGTTAATGTCCACTTCACAAGATGAATCCCATACCTGACACTGATTTCAGGCCTAGGAACCTGTGGCTAGACAGGTCACAGGCCATAGGAGAGAGCTTAACACAATTATTCAACTAAATAGACATAGTATTAAACTGAATCCTAATGACTTACCTCTATACCCACAGATTAATGCATCTTACAACTATAAGCACAGAAACTTCATCATGAAGCAGATGGTTGGTAACACAGAGACCCATGAGTAGCCAACATGCAGAGAGTAAGAGACTACAGAATTGATATTCCTAAATAGAACACAACATTAAATCTCTGCACACAAGGCTTAAGGATAATTGTAGAAGAGGTGGTAGAAAGATTGTAAGAGCAAGAGGTGGTTTGATGACCTCAAGGAAACAGATTTCTAGACAGCTGGGCAGCTACTCATATGAACTCATAGTAATGGTAGCAGCACGAACAAGATTTGTGTAAGCACAAGCCAGGCAAAATGCCAGCAGAGAAGTTGGGAAGTAGGTAAGAAGCTCCAGTCCTAGCTGAGGAACTATTGGCACCTGAGGGCTGCTGGGAGAGGGAGAGCCAGCTGTCTTTAAGGATATGATGCTGGATAGGTTGACCAGCTCCAGAGGAATGACCCACACTAAATGCCATTTGGGAACACAAATTTGACTCAAGAGGCTTGACTGTGTATAGTAGAGTACAATGAAATTCGGGGTGGGGGGTACATGTGGAAGAGATTATCTAGATATAATCAAAATATATTGTATGAATTTCAAAAAATAATCAATTTTAAAAAGTCATTTTGGGCACTGATAGCTAGGACATGTCCTTCTATAAGGAGCCAAGGGAGAGACATGGTCAGGGGATAGTATATTGCTGGCCTTGGTACGAGCATGCACCTGACACCCTACAGTGACTTTACATGGTAGGTTATTGTTGCTAATGTTACAGAGGGTACACAAACCCTTTTGTATTCATGACCTATACACTTTTATTTTCTGTCTACGTCCTTTTGATCAGTTTGTATTTGGGTAAGGAATAATGTTTTTTTTTTTTTTTTTTTTTCTTTTCTTTTGGTCTTTTTGAGACACGATCACCCTGTTTGGCTTGGAACCTTCTATGTAGACCAGGCTGGCTTCAACCTCACAGACATCTGCTTGTCTCTGCCTCTGGAGTGCTAGGACTAAAGGCATGTGCCATCATGCCCTGTAAAGAAATAGGAAGTGAGAAAGAGAGGAAGAATTCAATCTCAACAGAGAACACAGGTTTATGAGGGAACAAACCTGAGATGGCACCTCATGACCTAGTGGCTGAAGAAGATGAGCACCCACGATGGCCTGGGATCTGGAGGAAAAGGAACCTCTCTCACTGACTCTGACTCAGGAATTTTATTGTTTTTCCTTTGGGGGGGGTGTTAAATGGATCATAGTCAAGGTTATGTCATGTATATGGCTTATGCCATATTGGAAATGCAGTTGGAAGTGGGTTACGTCCATGTAGGACACTGGTCTCTCCCATTCAGGGTCTGATATTTCTACTTTGTTTTTGATTCTAAAGAGAAATAAGTAAGTATAGGGCCATAGTCATCACGTCTGACCGCTGGCAGCCGAGGAGCAAGAGAGAAATAGTTCACTCATATCCCTTAAGGGGAGGATAATTTTTACAGGGTCCTGGGTAGCAACTTGAGAAATTTCTGTCATCTGAACTTCTCAAGAAGACTCAGAAACCATAACAGAAAAGTGATTAGCTGGGTAATTGTGACATTGGGGCAAGAACAGAGAGGAGCCAAGGGGGCAGATGAGAGGAAAAATCCCTGTAAAGTGTCCCCTCCAGGTGAGTGTGCTCATTCTTACGTGCTCTTATTCTCTGCTGAACCACACCTGCCCTGTTGGTCGAAAAACAGCAGTCCTCTCCTAAAGAGACACAGGCCCCCTTTTCCATGGTCAGAAGATCTAAGCCCCATCTGTTTTGAAGTACAGTCGCATTGAGAGAAGCTATTTGGTTTTGAATAGCAGTAACTGGAGTGCAGGTTCAAAGGCTCTGAATAGTTGCAGAACCTTGTAGTTCCCACTTGTAGGACCCAAAGGAAGCTGCTAAGAAGCTCAGGGTGAGAGGCTGAAAGAGCACTGAGGAATCAGACAGGAGGGGCTGTTCTAATTTTTGGTGGGCTCATAGGGGAAGAGCCACGTGCTGGGCATTTTTAGGGTGGGGAGTTTGAAGGACTCAGTAGTTGTTGCTGAAAACAGAGGGTAGATGTTATGCCAAATAGTGGGGGTAAAACAAGAGGGGAGCATCCTGGCAGAAGGCCGAGGTCCTGCCAGTGGGACGGCAGAAGGCCCTGACACGGGAGGTTGGGCCAGAGCCAGGTGGTGACTTCTCCCCGGGTCTGCGAAAAGGAATGTTTGATGATGGGTGCCAGGATGGTGAGTGAGCAGGAAATCCATCCAAGGTGTTAAACGGAGGGAGCACATGGTGGGGGTTTTGGAAACCCTCCAGGAGAGGGATGAGCAGATCTAGTAGAGAGTAAAGAGAAACCATAGGAGATCATTGACCCAAGGCATGTGGGAGAGATGCCCCAGAGCACGAAGAGGCCAAGGGAGAGAAGGAAGTCAGGGCGGGAGTGAGGTTTTGGAAGGTTCTCTGGAGCCAAAGTTTCTCCACTAATGAAAAGAGGTCATGGTGGAAAGAAGGGACCTCAAGGAGGGCACCAGGTCGCCTCTACACGGGCAACAGAGAGGGCCGCCTCTAGTTTATGTAGGAGGTCGCGTCTCGGAAGGGGAGGGTCAGGAGGGAAGGACTGAAAGCTGAGCGGGGGAAAATCATAATGTCAAAGTGCAGAGAAAACTAGGGAAGTTTGTTTGGCTGGCACTGCGGTGCCTCTGACCCCCATCATGGTGATCAGGGTCTGGAGAAGAGGGCCAGAAAACTTGGTTAAGAGAGACAGACTAGCACAAGTGTAAACGTAGGGCTGGACACTGTCCCTGTGATCCTGGATTCCAGGAACGCACCCCTCTGGGCAGGGCCAAAGAAGCCAGGCCTCCTCACTGCAGTAGGTGTCAAAGAAAAGCCTCCTGTGGAGGCGAAAATGACTGAACTGGGAAGAGCGGCATCTCTTCTGAGGACGGTCCCATTTCCACTTGCAAACCTCTTCATTGTCACAGGAGCAGCGGTAGGGCTCGGTGGGAGGCTGAAGAGAGGGCATGCTTTTGCCCCGTGCCCATCCCTATTGCAATGGAAACATCCCTAGTGCATTTGGGGTCTTGTTGGGTTCCTTTTGTTTTGGCTTACCGGAGGTGGCATCCCAGAGTTGGGATTCAACTTGGAAGTGTCTCTCTTGCCCTCCCCCCTCCTCTTGGATTTTAAAGATCTTGAATGGTAGGTTCAGGAGCTCTTCTGGTGGGGTTTGTTGAGTAGGGTTCAAGATTTTGGAGTTTCTTTCTGGATGTCAGGGGCTGATTGAATGTGAGGGAAGAACTGTCCCTCTACGGGGAGAGAGGAGGTCCCCAATACGGAACTTTCCGTAATCAGGGGTCCTATGTTGCACCAGTTTTCTTCAGAATGAGCTGGCACATCAGTGATGGCTCTTGCACTGGAGCTCACAATGACAGAAAGTCAGAGAGACAGGATCAATGACAGGAGAAACAGGGAGAGGATCTCAGCCTCGTTCGTGCAACAAGTCAGTGAGAACTGAAGCTCCAGGTCAATATCTGGTTGCCATTTAGCCAAGGTAGACATGAAGAACTGTCAAAATCTTGCATGCAGGAAGTGGGAAGGGGCAGGGGGGAGGGAGAGAGAGAGCACAGCCAGGGTTCTTTTTCCTGGCTTTCAGCACCATCTGAAAGGAAGTATGAAGCGAGGGAAAGAAAGGAAGAAACTGGCCTCCTTGAGACAAACAGGCATATCAGGGAACAGACCTGAGAGGGCACGAACGCCACTCTGGTGGCCTGGGGTCCGAGGTGGCAGGCACCTCTCATGGGCCAGGATCATGGGGGGGAGTGAGCTCTCTCACAGTCGCAGGGATTTTATGCTTTTCTCCCTTTGAGGAGGGGGAAGGGTCTTGTGGTTCAGGTTGTGTCATATGAGGGTCGGTGGGCAGGGTGGGCTGTGCCATACTGGGAATGTAGGTGGGGAGTGGGTTGTGACCATGCACGATGGCAGTTTCCAGGAAAGCAACCAGGAGTGGCAGTTTCGTGGGATGCTTGCCTCCAGCTGCTCGCACATTCAAGGTCTGATATTTCTCCTTCATGCCTAGCCCAAAGTAAGAACTTTTAAATGAAAGAAAGATGGGATAAAGGAAAATCTATTTTGAGGTTAAGGTATAGTAAATTAAATTTTTAATTTTTCATTAATTTTATTTGGATGTTAAAATATTATTCCTTGAGGTGCTACTGATCAAATATATAGTCATAACCTAGAGAAAATAACAAATCAGAAATCTCATGCAAGTTGCAGTTCTGTTGCTTTTCTGAAGGTTAGAGAGGGGGTTGATTTGATCAAAGTGCATCCGGAGAAGTTTTCCAGAACAGTGAATCTTGGAAAGAATAATTCTACTTTCTATTACCAAAGAAAAGAGAAAGCCATTACACGAAAATTACATTATCGAAACAGACACTTTTTAAGGTCAAAAAATTGCTTGATTTTCTGTGGGAAGGCAAAACTGTCTGTTGCTAGTGCTTTAGTAGATAGGTGAGGCATGCCTCCTCCCCTTAGTTAAAACCGGAAGCAAGAATGCACACAGCTGTGCTGTAGTGTGAAGAGAGATAGCAAAGGTAGGTACCCACTGGGAAATGGTTAATTGCTGGAGCTCTTTAGTATAAAATGACATCGGTTTTCAATAGAAAATATGTGTGTTTGAGACTATAACAGATTGAGAACAATATTAGCCCTAAATGATGGGGGGCAAGCTTTCAATATCTGAATCTTTGAAGGAAATTTCAGATCTAAACTATAGCAAACAGGAACAGGAACAGGATATGGGAAATTACAAAACGGGTGAAAAGACTGAAAGGAAACATAGATAAATGGACAGACATCCCATGTTTGAAGCTTGGAAGACTCCAGGGTGCTGTTGGGTCTTACCAACTTGATCTATAGATGCAGTATAATCTCAGTGAAAACCATATATGGCAGGGATAAACTAGTTCTAATTTTACCTTTTATCTAAAGGATAAAATTGGGGGACTGACATTACATTGCCTAAAAACTTATGATCACATTACAGCAGTAGTAGCTCCAGACAGAGATATCAGAGTAAGCAGAGTCACAAATCAGTGGAATCCTAGAAACAGACCCATACTAACACAGTTGGATGACCTTTGACAATGGAACAGAAGCAATTCAGTGGACAAGGATGGACCTCAATCCATGGTATAGAGCAACTGGATATTCATTTACAAAATAAATTGAGACAGAGACTTTATACATTTTACAAAACTGAATGTATGCATGCTTATAGAATTTTTGTGCACAAGTACACAAAACTAGAAGCAACCAACATGCATGTCTTAAACAGATCAGTAGATAAATTTCAGTATCAAGTCAGTAGGATGCTGTTAGTCAATAAAAAGAAATCAACTATAAACTTCAATGTATAGTGCTAACCATAAGTCACTACTGAAAGGCTAAATCATGTATAATTCTAGTTATGTAATATTTTGCAACATGGAAAATTTTAGAGGCAGTGGAATCATCTTTTGTTGCTAGATATTTGACAGGAGAGAGAATGAACACATGGAATGTAGGGGATCGCTAATGCAGTGAAATCGTTCTGTGTGCTGCAGAATAATCTTGTATGCAAATATAATGATGAATAGTATATATGTCTGAAAACCTGCAACACTCTATTACACAGTGAATATAAGTGTATATCGGTACAGAATATTATTTAGGGGCTCTTTGAAAGGAAGGTAGGTTGTGACAAGTGGCATTCACGGAAATATAAGATTGAAATTTTGTGAAGAGGATAGCGAGAAAAGGTGCTGACCCAAGTATCACTGGAAAAGAACAACGTTGTTAAGACTAAAGGCAAATAGGAATTGCACATAAGTAATAGAAGTTAGCTGACAAAATTAATTTCAGCGGGGACATGTGTTAACAGTTCCGATAGTACTATGTATTTACATTGTAATTAGGTAAGTAAATGGATGATAGATGAGGGAAAATAATTTTCACTGTTGGAGCAAATCATATTGATTAGCAATAAAAATAAGCTAGACTGTACCAGGTGGTAATCCATTAACTGGAAACATCAATATGAGTTTATGTTTAGCTTAATACATATACATGAATGCTTCCATATAGAAATATTTTTATAGAGTATTATAAACACATAATTTTATTCTTCAGCACAGGTTGATATAGCAGTTAACACTTCTCCCTGACTACCAAGAATTGCAATGAGCACCCATACATTGGTTTCTAACACTATGAAAAGGACCCAGGGCTTCTTGTAGAAATATCTGGCTGTGAAGCATTTTAGAATGGTATAAAGTAAGAAAGAAAAATAAAAATCAGCACTCATTAATGGAGAAGTCTCAACAATACATAGAATCCAACTGCAAAAGCCCCCAATGGCCAATTCTGAAATAATTTGTGTAGAAAATAATAATGTATTTGATTACAGCCCAAAGTCTGAAATAAATATTCATGACTCCATATTGTAATAAATGGGGAAAAGAGTCAAATCTCTTATGTGGAAGAATTCTGAATAAATTCTATGAGATACTGTAATGGTTTGAATATGAAATGTTCCTGGGAAGGTTTTGTTTTGAACACTCAGTGCCCAGCTGGTGGTTCTCATGGAGCCTTTAGAAAATGAAGACCAGCTGGAAGAAGTCCATCACTGGGGGCCGGCTTTGAGTTTCTTTGCCTGACTCAAGTTCTTGCTCTCTGTCTGCTTCCGGAGTGTGATCTGCCGCTTCCTGCACCTATCACCATGCCTTCCTTGTCAGTGGACATGTCCTCCTCTAAGCCAAAGTATTATGTTTGTTAGGGTACATTATTACAGCAGCAGGAAACAAACTAATGCAGATGTCTGTCTTCAAGGATATGAACTATAATTTCCCACTCCTTGGGTGTAGGCTGAACATAGTGACTTCTCTCTTGTGCATACAGTAGGCAAACTTGGCAAAGTGGAACCTTATGGTGTAGAAATCTGGTAAGTACAGCCTTTGTGGTCTCCCATGTCCTATAGCCCCAGTCTAATCATTAGGAAAACAAAGGAATTCTACTAGTGAGCATTGTACCAAACGCTCTGGCAAGGTCAATTGTGAAGAACAAAGGGAATCCACGGAGCTTTCTTTCAGATGGAGCCTAAAGAGACCGATTACCAAAGGTGGCATCCAGGGTGGGATGCCCACTGGGAGAGGCCACTGGGTCAAACTGAAGGAAGTATGACCAGAGATCAGTTAATAATGTACGTCAGCATTGACCCATTAATTCTAACAGACATAGATAATGTATTAAAAGTCGCAGAAACTGTACTTATTACAGGGACTCTGTATTATCTTCTTAGGTTTTTTGGAAATGAAAGTTGTTCTAAAAGTCAAGTCCACTACAAACAAACAAACAAACAAATTACTGAGAGCCCCAGCCAGGAGTGGGAGTGCACACCTTTAATCCCAGTAGAGGCAGGTGGACTTCTGTGGGTGATTTGAGGCCAGGATGATCTACACAAGGAATTCCAAGGCAGCCAGGGCTAGAGAGAGAGAGAGAAAGAGGAAAGAGAGAGACAGAGACAGAGAGAGACAGAGACAGAGAGAAAGTTGCAAGACTGCATGCATGCTGTAGAAACAGGGAAGAAATGAAATGCTTCTGATGGTTACCTTAGAAGTGCCAAGGGATTCGTAACTGGGTAAATGATGAACATTTTCTTTGGGAGATATATCAGAAGAACATTCAAGAATTGTTCCTAACGACCATTGGGATCTGTTCATGAAATTCTCCTGTGGCTTCCAAGGCCTGAACTCTGTTGTATACACACAGAGCTGATGTCTGTATTTGCGTTTCTCTTTGAGGTTCACAAGGGAGGCCTGTTTGTTCCTGCGGCGTTGGTCCGTGGTGTTCTGTCGCGCTCTCTCTCGTGGCAGAATGACAGACACCAGTCGGTGTACCCCTCTCCACGTTCCCTGTCTCCCTCCCAGTGGGAGAGAACAGCTAGGGGGATCAGGCGCACGGCCCGTGTCCCACTTCTCTTGGATTGCCCTGGCCCTCACCCTGTGGTAGGAGAGGGCTTTCGAGGGGAGCAAAGAGAGGTCGGGTGCGACAGCCCACCCGTTCCTCTCCTCCGGGCTCATCCAAGGAGACTATGGGACGGGACTGGGGTCCCCGTCTGACCAAAGAAGCGCGCAGCTAGCCAGCTCTTTTGATGACGCGGCTTTAATCTTTGAACTTCCTCAGTGGTGCTGCAGGAAGCCGTTTACTGAACTTAACAGGCGCATTATAAAGGCTCAGAGCTACAGGTATTAGCACACAGCCAGAAGTTTCTACCAGTCACTCTACTGGTCACTTTGATCATGCCTTTCCCTTTACATAGAGGCTACAACTGTCCACGTGCTAGTAGTTCTCCTCCAATGGCACTTCAGTCCCTAGTTCACCTAATTATCAAGGTATGCATGGTATGTGCTGTCTCCTCTGGCTGGTCTTTGTTTTAGCTCCTCTCAGTGCCATCTTGCCCAGGCCACAAGGTGCCAGCCGATCAATTAGGATTTCTTAAGGCCCAACAGTGTGCCTCTGCCAGACCTTCTCAATTCCCACTCTCAGCCCCTCTTCCTCTATGTAGCTTAGTGCTAGTTAACACTTCTGGTTCTCCAGGAAGCTGCTCTAGATGCCCCCTTTGTGATGCCTTTCCTCTGTGTTCACCAAGCCCCAGGAATCCATCTCATATCCTTGCATTTATCATTCTCTCTGTATGTAGTCATTTCCTGTGCTTGACCATGGACAAATCAAAGCCATTTGTATTATTGTATGCGTAACAAAAAGAGAAGGCAGACATTGATTAATTCACATTTATAGGATGAAAGGGACATAGACAGACACTTTGTTCTTACTGACAGCAACCTAACATTTGAATTAAGACCAAAACATACTTTTCTATTATTAAACAAAATAATCATTGCTACTAGAAACTTTAATTCTTACAAAACTGATTTTTATAGAACTCTGAAATCCTACAGTAAAATTTTCAAAGTACTGGGTAGTGAAATATTTTATAATATAAATACCTTAAACAGACAGAGGTGATTATAATGATCTAAGAGTATGTAGATTACTTTTAGACTCATAATTCTTGGATGCTTTACTAACAGACTTGAAATAATTGGTATGTAATTTATGAAAATTCAATTTTGAAAATGCACAATAACACATAAAACTAGCACATAGTTTCAGCTGTGAAGGGACCTGTAATAAAAGCTGCCCCTTTCTGCACTTTGTGAGTGCAGACACAATTCCACATTTTGGTCAATGCTGGACTACGTATTTGTTTAAAATGGAGCTGCGCGTTTTCTCTCACTTAGTGACACAGTTGCTACAATGTCATATTGCAGCTTATTATTCACATGCTTGTACTGATATTGGTGCAAAACCCCCACACTTCCAGTTGCATAGGAAATATAGTGGACACAGTTATGATGAGTATATTGTGGTTGGCAATGATGGCAAACTGTTTTGATGCTTTATGTGTTTACTTACTATCTACTCTTATATTAGTGCATGCTCCTATGTACATGTGAAAACTTGATTATAGAACAGTATGGTGTGCTGTAATCCTTTACACGTATAAGATCTCTGGATTGCGGTGTTTTCTCTAGTGCTTTATTGGATGTCATCATCCAATAAAGATCATCATGGATCATCATGGGCCTGGAAGCATTAAGTGGCAACACACACACACACGTGTGTGTGTGTGTGTGTATTTATATGTAGTTATATCATGTGGTCTAGGTGTATGTCAGGTTGTATCATGTTGGTTCATGTAAACGTATTCTACGATGTTCTCACAATAATAAAATGAGCTAACAGCACATTCTCTGAGTGTACCCTTATCATTAAACAGCGTGTGGCATTATTTTCTAAAAGGCTCATTTCATGTTTTAATGTTCTGTGTTTACCCATGTAGGTGAGCAATTCTGAAAAGAAATACACTGTACAGCACACTTTCCTTAGTGAAGCTCATCTGTGGCCCAGAGCCCTTTGTTTCCAGCTGTGTGCCCCCCTCCACCTATCACATAGCCTCTGTTTCTGTACCTTATGGAACAGGCCACATTCGTGCACACACACACACACACACACACACACACGCACACACACATACACACACATGTAGATGATTGAAAAAGGAAGAAAAATTATATTCTTGCAAATGAGTAGTTTTCTTTTCTTCCCAGTGTTTGCTCATATTTATGAAATCATGTTACATTGGTTGCAGGGTACTGGAGATACTAACTGTCATTTTAGAATTAAGAAGAACTTGGAAAATGCATTAGTAAGCCTGGAATCTACAAAGAACCCAGGGCTGTTTGTTGGACTTCAACCAGATGGACAGGCAAAACCACTGGTTTATACCAAAGATGAGAATGTCTGCTTCTACCCACAAGTCATCCAATGTATGTTTGGTGCAAGTTTTTAAAATTTAGTTTGTTTTATGATGGTTTACATAGAGTTTCATATTTGAGTACTTTGTTTCTAAAGAATATTTCTACATTCTTATATGTCTTGAGATTCTTAGCATCATAACTAACAACTGATAATGTTCCCAGTTAAAAAAAAAAAAGGAGGATGTAGGTTATTATTTAAGATATGGATTTGGGGTAAAAGTAGAATGCGTAGAAAGAAGACCAAGGATAGACAAGTAATGTGGATATTTTAGAGCCAGTCCTTTATCAAATTCAGGATTTGAGAACTTTGTTTAAATAACTTAAGCTTAAAGTATACTTGCTTGTACACAAAGGCTAAAGCATTGTATTTTTAAATTACATCAAATATTTGTTTGCTGGGCTGGTTAAGAACACTGTGTGTTCTTTCAGAGAACCCAGGTTTGATTCCCAACACATATATGGTGGCTAACAACCAACTGCATCTCTAGTAACAGGGGAATCTGATGCCCTCTTTTGACCTCTGTGGACATTCCATGACATGGCTGTCCTTTCATACATGTAAAAAATAATAGCAATTTATTTGCTGTCTACATTTTATTTGATGCTGTTCCATCAGTCTTGGCTTAACCAATATTCAGATTTTCTTAGTGTTTTCTTTTTAGAGTGTACTGATATTTTTCTTCTTTCTCAATATCTCTCTCATGTGTGTGTGTGATATCTTACAGGAGACAATTTAACACAAGAACGTAGTCTGGTTGATTTAACACGACATTATATGGATGACAGTCTATATGAGCTGAATTATATGGATGATGATCTATGTGACCTGGTTTTGTGCATTTATCTATGTCAACTCCTTTCAGCCTTTAGTTACTGCATTTAAAACAGTGCAAATTGTCGGGCTGGTACACCCCCGTCTCCCATCCTCTGTTTCCCTCAGGCTGGCACAGAATGACACTCCCACTCAGCAGAATGGGTTTGCCATCTGCCTCTGGAACTCTGCAGAGAGGCAGTTGATTTGAGCTCACACACAAAGATGCAGGTTGGAGCAGAACAGTGAGAAGTAGCTAACAGGGGGTGGAGAGCAGGCTCGAAATGTGGGCAGGAAGGACAGATAACAAGAGAGGACAAAAGAGAACAGATGAGGGAAAAAAGACCTTGATGATCGGAAAAGGTGATGAAAATATAGCCTCCTCCATCGCAACAAAAGCGAGAATTGATAGAAAGAAGCCGTCTTATAAGCTCTACAACGAGTGTGCATTTTCTTCTCTGTTTATGAGACAACTTCCAGTTTCGGGAAGGAAGGACAGAATACAGGAGACATTACTTCAGACACGTTATTGCAGCAGTTTGAATCTTTGAGAATTCTGAAGAAGTGTGTAGAAACAGCGACATTTCTTCAAAAAGCAGTTTCTGGCACTAGTCTCCTGTGTTTTATGAGAAGGAAATCCCAATGATGGGGAAGTGCGTGGACGGCCCCCCAAACCCCCGCCTTCAACAGCCAATTTCTGTTTTTCCGGTTTGGGATAATGGGAAGTGCCTGCAAGGTGAGCTCCTGCAACTGCTCTGAGAGATTTCTTTCTGTCTCTAACAAATTATCAGCAAAAGAAGTGGAAGTGTTCTTGTTCCTGAGGGCAGGCCACTCCTCCCTGTGTGGATGCAATCCACGTTTGGTCAGGGGTTAACCTTCACTTTCACCTTCACTTTTCTAGGAAATGCTGAAGTACTTGCCATATCGGGAAAGCAAAGGAGTGAGTTGTTCTGTGATTCATTTTGTTACTCCCTGGTTTTCCTGGTCTGAGAGTAGTCTGGCTTCTCTGAACGTGGAGGACTGGATGGCAACTCGACCACACCCCATGGTTTCAGATGTAGCTGAGTGTGTGGTTTAGAGTAGGCAAGTTGAGTGCATTTGTTGAATGAATGATTGTGTAACATGAGTGATACATCATGTCTGTGTTTTATTTTAATGTACTACCAGTATGTTCATAGTTCAACATTTCAGTTTCTGTTTTGTCATATGTACACAAGAATACTAGCGTTATCCTACAATAAAAGTTTTGTTTTACTGAAAGTCTAAGCATTTGATGGAAAGAAATTCATGATCTTTAGATGTTCAAGAGAATCAACGGAGCCCGAGAGATAGCTCAGCGACTAAGAGCAATTGCTGCTCTTGCAGAGGAGGGGATTCAGTTCCCAGCATCCACCTGGTGGCTTACAACTGACTGTTACTGCAGTTCCAGGGGTCTGATCCCTCTTCTGGCCTCTGCAAGTACTGCATGCATATGGTGCACATAGAAGCAGGACAAGCACTCATACACATAAAATAAAAATAATAAATAAAGCAATAATAATAATCAAGAACTCAAAAAATGTTGACAAAGTCTTATAAGTCAGAGTGGGGAAATTGCTTAGTGGCAGAATGCTCCTTTAACTGAGGCTCTAGTTTAATCCTCATACAGACAAATATAAACAACCAACCAACCCCACCCTCATTTTTGTAAGAGTGATAAAATACTTATTCATGCTTTTATAGTAATTACTCTCAAATCACTTAAATAATTTTGAATCATTTAAAAATATGGAATATCTAGTTTCTTATACAAAACACTGGGGTGAAAGTGAGCACATTAAGGACACAGTCTTAATGAGTGCACAAAATATTGCCTCTTTTTGTTCTAAATCCAGCCAGTTTTATGGTAGGTGTGAGACATTCTTTTTATACAAGATTACAAGACACTAGCTATTGGTAACCTGAAAAGATGCAGGTCTAAAGATATAGGTTAGATGTTGCATTTTTTTTTTTTTACAATAAGAACTTTCATGGCTGCTGAGATTGCTAAATAGATAATAACATTGGCCAAACAACCCTGATGATCTGAGTTCAAATCCTGGATCCAATGCAAAGGTAGAAAGAGAGAACTGACTCTATAAAGTTTCCCTCTTATCTCTGTAGGTGTGCTGTGCATGTACACGCACACACACACACACCACACACACATACCACATACACACAGATACACCACACACACCACACACACCACAAACACACACACACCACAGACACACCACACACACACACCACACACACACCACACACACACAAACACACACACACACACACACACACACCACACACACACAAACACACACATAATAAAGTTAAAGAAAGAAATTTTTTCAACTATAAATCTCATAGAAGTTTGTATTAAAATAGCTTTAGAATTTATTTTATTTACTTTTAGCAAAATCCAACAGGAAATTATCCAAATATACAATACAAATGCCATACTTATTCAATTCTTCAGATCCTGATTATGTGTACTTAGAAATGTGATAAATTTGTTGAAAACAAAAGATTTTACTAATTGACATTGAAGAGTTACAATGTTTTGAGTCTGGTGAGTCATGAAA
Organism: Eospalax fontanierii; assembly: GCA_035773235.1. Classification (NCBI taxonomy): domain Eukaryota; kingdom Metazoa; phylum Chordata; class Mammalia; order Rodentia; family Spalacidae; genus Eospalax; species Eospalax fontanierii. The sequence goes on along the minus strand of CM069532.1, from coordinate 82,072,161 downwards.
TAACATGCATATTGTAAATAACAAGACACTCACAGACACGAATACTTAATTGTACAAATCCAAATATATCTAATCTGTATTTACATAAAATTTCCGTCTAGAGAGACAATTCCCGTTCTTTCGCCGTCACTACACTTGCCGTCTACATCCTATTAATGAGCTTCCATATTCCTTCTATTTATTTGTGTTTTTAGTTTTTGATTTAATCTTAAATTTAATTATTTTGTTTTCAGGCAGTGTCTTATGTAGCCCAGACTGGTCTAGAACTGACTATGTGACCAAGTACTCACAGATGGCCTTGAACACCTGATCCTTCTGTCACTGCTTCCCCAGTGCCAGAATTATAAGCATTTACCAACGTGCCCAGTGTTAAGGGTAATGGGGAGCAAACCTGTGGCTTTGTGAATGCTATGTAGGCTAGCACTCTCCCAGTCGAGCTACTTCCACAGCCCCTTGCATCACTTTTGAAATTATGAATATCTGACACGAGAGCACACTGGGACCAGGGCTCTGATTTAGTGTGTTATTGGAGGACTGTGGGTACTTAGAGAATGAAGCAGATCCTGTGCCTCACCAGCCTGATGGCAATCGGCTCCCTTCTGCACAGAAGGATAGCACCATCCAGGGAGGTACATTTCCAGAAAACATGTTCCATATCCTGAATTTCCTACCACTGTTGTGGAAAGAGATGCCAGCATCTTTTGGAAAGGCTGAGGTAGAACCTGGAGAGGTCAGTGTGGAGAGGACGGAGAGGTGGAGCCAATGTGGAGGGGACGGAGAGGTGGAGGTGTCGTCTCTTTATTTTGGAGTTCTGCCTGTGCCTCTTCTGTGTGCAGCTCTTCCTGGACTTGTTTGAGTCTCTGGACTGGGGTATTACTTTCTCCGTTGAGCTTCCTAGGTACTTTGTGCACAAGTGTAGCACACTCCCTGCATATCAGAGATCAGTATTTAGGTGTGTCCTCCTTTGGGCTGTAACTCCATCAATGCCCAAGGCCATGTCTTATATGTTGACTTATTTCTAGGATTGACCATAGTGGGAGTATTAGCCAATATTCCAACTTTTCATTTTCATTTTTTTCATCACCAAGTGTTCATTTATTCTCAGTTTACATATAGAATTCTAGTCATTTCCAATTTTCCTTTTAATATTTAATCATTTCATTGTCATCCATCCCAGTGTCTATGCATTATGTTGTAAATAATCCAAATGGAAAGAAAAATCCGTGTTTCATAGGGTTTGGTGTTAGCACCTTATTCCGTGAAACTAGAGCTTATCGCCTTTGTAGGACCTGAGGGACAGTGTCTCAGCCAGTTCTTCAGTTTCCACTGTGTGAAGCACTCATATGCTTAAAGGTCCTTCACACCATACCTGGAACATTTGCATGCATTCTTTCTTCCTGAGTCATGTAAATTGCTGAGTTTAGTTGTGACATTCAGAAGGACTCTTCTTCGATCGCACACATTCAGACATCTAAATTCTGTTGTGGATGAGGTCTCTAAAACTTGACATTCATAGCATAAATGACTATCATGTAAAAGTAAGTTCCTATCCTATGCTTGATACCAAAGAGGGAACACAACTTTGAAATGCTAAATATAAATATCACTCCTCAGTATATAGTTTAAAATTGAAGTCATTGTTCAACTAAGTTGGAGATAACCTATTTTTTTGAAGAAGTCTTGCAAACTACTTCTCTATAAAAGCAGAAAAGTAGGAAATATGTTTCTTTTCTTACAGATATGTGTGTATTCCTTTGATTTTTGTGTTCTAGTAAGATTATATGATGTTCTATTTCAACGATGCTTTAATCAGTTTCTTCTTTTGCAGGAGGCTAAGTATCAGATTATTAAAGGAGTTCTCATTTGTAATCTATATGGAAAACATCTTGAATAAGCCATTTAATTCATATTGTGATGTTAAGCTGTAGCTTGGAGTTACAAAGCAGTGAATAGGTTTTATAGGAATGCCATTCATGCATAGCCTTCTCATAGGAAAAGTCCTTTTCTGGGAACTGTGTGATGAAAGGAAAAGGGTTTGACTTAGTCAGGAAATGACAACAATGGGAAACCCAACCTCGCACAGCTGAACCTTCTATGAGAACTCTGAGAAGAGAGAGTTTGAAAAGATGGCTTCCTTTAAAAATCTTAATTTCAGTTGGCAGAGAAAACCCAATGGGAATGTCTGCAACTCCCAGCCAAGGGGAGGAAAAGATTCATGAGTGAAAACAGCAGAAAGAAAACCCAGCAGAGTCCCAGACCGTGGCTTCCTCACCTTCCTCAGTGGCAAATAAGCAGCCGCCTTTCTCCCCTTCACTCTGCTTCCCTGCCTCCATTCTTTCTGTAGCGGCCTTAGGCATCTTATAAATTAATAGCAATTAAAACAATATCTATTTCTCTGCATGGAACTGGAGCACGAATAAATGCTCTAAGTCCTAAAGTTTTAGATTTCTAGTTTCTTTCCTTGATCATTTTTCTTGTTCTTACATGTATTATATTCCTCTTCCTAGGAAGTACAATATACAATATCTGTCAAATTCTCTGTATTAGAAAATAACCATCATTGAATAAAAAGAAATAATGTACTGTTGTCCTAGGCTTGTCCAGAGCTCATGAGCCTCATGTTTTAGAAACGGTCAGAGAACTGGGAGTACAGTTATGTACCACCCACACCCGGCTTTGAATTGTTTTTTTCTTTATTTTTGATAAAACCCATCTTGGGAGACAGATACACTAGACTACTGTTACCTTTAACAAAGTGATTTTTGAAAGTTAATTACTGGGTATGCTATCTTTTAAATAATAGCTGATAAAAATGAATGACCTGGCAAGACAGACTTATTATGAGGGCAAGCGACCTCTTTCTGCTTGAATTTGATGTCTGCTCTATAAGAGAGGACTTATGCCTTATACTGTAAATGTGGGGCCCCGGGAGAGAGCTTATTACTGCTGTTTTATTATATGGGTGGCATCAAACTGCCTTCTTAATACTCACGTCTGTACCCACCGATTAGGAATGCCTCCGCTTCGTCAGAGTAGCTTACTTTTGTAGTGGGTAGCAGTTAACAAAGACTCACAACTGGTCCGAGTGTGGAGACTAAGTGGCTATGGACTGTTTGGGTCTGGCTGAGACAACTATGTTGTCACCGTTAAGGCGTGGGGAACATTATGAAGAAGGAAGAAGGAATGAAAGAGCCAGAGGTTGGGGAGTACTTCAGAAGCGCTTCTGGACATGACATGGTCATTGTACCCATGAACTCACTGCAGCTGCGGTTAGGAGACCAGCCCAGGAGTGGGCCTGTCCCTGTCTAATCAAGCCTGGGAGAGGGGTTCATGAGGTCTGACACGGGAGCTAATTGGTTCTTGGGAGGATGGTGTAGCCACTGATAGACTGCTCATGTTTCGGCAAATAATACCCCCCCACACATGCTCATGTGAGTACCACATTGAAACTCAGAGGGAAGAAGGGGATCAAAACAGGAGGAAGCTTGCTGGAAAGAGGAAGGGCTGCAGTGTGGGTCTGAAGACGCCCCAAACCCAGGAAATGCTGTATGAAACTCTCAAAGGTTCCAGAAGTCTCACTGACACACGTGTGGCACTGCCGCGGCAACCATGGAGAAACTGCATTCTGCTCCTTGTACTGGGCTTCTGTCCATTCTCTGCCTCCACATAACCTCGGAGAGGATGGCGCAGTGGGAAGAGCTACACTGCAGGAGAAACGTGCTTGGTTAAAATTTCCCACGGAGGAATTCAGTGTTGTGTCAGGAAGCACGGGCTCCGAAGTTAGAGATGGCTACCTCAATACAATTTAGCATCCTTAAAAGAGTATGCTAGCTGCAATTTTCAGGAATAGACATATTTTGTGAATAAAAATGGCTTAAAGAAACTTTCTTATGTCCTATGAAAACTGGTTCTGCAAAAACATTTTAAAAATGTTACCAATGTTAAAATTTTGAGTGGTAGAAAGAATATAAAGTTTTGAATGAAGCAAATGAAGTGTAGTGAGCTTTGCATCACTATGACAAAATACCACAGAGAAAAGTGTAAAGAGAAAAATTTTACTTAGCTTAAAGTTTCAGAGGTAGAGAATCCACGTCAAAGTATCAAAGACTAGGCTTGGCAAGGAACGTCCCTTCATGACATCACCTCATGGGACCAAGGTGGGAATGAATATTGGGAGCAAGCAAGTGGTTACATCTCAAATTGAAAAAGAGAGATTGAGAGATGGAGGGAAATGGAAAAAGGGAGGGAGGGAGGGATGGGGGTGAGAGACAGGGAGAGAGAGAGGGAGATAGAAACAGGAAGAGAGACAGAGGAAGAGAGAGAGAGAGAGAGAGAGAAGAGACTAGGCTCCCAGAATCCTCTTTAAGGGCATGTCCTGTAAGAACTAAGGGCCTGCCATCCCACAAGGCCTATCCTCCAAAGGTCTATCACCTGGCACAAACACGACCCTGGAAACCAGGCTCACAGCTTGTGAATCTTTGGCAGACACTGGCTTCATTCAAACTCTAGCACCAAATAACCTGAACAAAATGATGGAACTAGGCTCTATGCTAAATATGGACCTGTGCACATCAGTCATTTGCGTAGCAGCCACCAGGGGCTTGAGATGGCTCATCAGTTAAGAGCACTGACTGCTCTTGCAGAGGATGAGGGTTTGGTTTCCAGAGCCCAGGTGGCAGCTAACAACCATCAGATACTCCAGTCCAGGAAATCTGATTCTGGCCTCCGTGGGCTTTGTATGACATGGGTGCAAGCAAAACCCTCATACACACAAAATAAAAAATTAGTACAATGTAACAAGAATTTAAAGTCACCAAATATACATAACTAGACTGATGAAAAAAATAACGGAGGCAGTAGACAGCAGTGAGCTGCGTCTCATCATTACTTTTGCAGTTTTTCTTTAGGTCCAAGTTGAATTACAATATTAGTTTTCCTTCTTTCCTTTCTCTGTCTCTGTCTCTGTCTCTGTCTCTGTCTCTGTCTCTCTTGAGACTAAGTCTCCCTGTAGCACCAGATAGCCTGGAATTCACTATATAGCCCAGGCTGGCCCCTATATCATAGAAATCCAGCTGCCTCTGCCTCCCAAGCTCTGGAACTAAAGGCACCGGCACCCCTGGAAGCATCGGTTTTCTTAATACAGGGGAGAGAGAAATTAAGGTTTTTCTGTGTCAGAAGACTATGGCTTTTATTATACAAAATTTGAACTTACACAAACGTAGAGAGAATGAGATAGCCCACTGCATACCTACCGGTCAGTTCCATTTCTCCGTGTGGATCTAATGTTTCCAGTTACGGCCTTCACACCATCTCTGCTAGGTTATTATTATTTTAAAGCTACGTTTTATTGAATCATTGTGTGTTTCATACAGAGCATCTCAGTTCGTCTTAATCATCTGTACACCCCTTCCTCACCGGAACCTCCCAGAGCCTCCCAACTGGAATCCATACATTCTTCCATCTGTGATAAGGTCCACTGTGTCAAGTTAGTGTCCCCAGATGACCACAAGCAGATTCATCCAGTGAGGTCTAGTCAGCCTACCCAGAGTCCCTCACTTTAGGAAGATTATTAACTCATCCTCACCCAACAGTAATCAGTTGCCAATATTTCTTAAGCAAGGGTTGTGGTCTGCTGCCCATTTCCCCAGTGCCATGCTGGGTTTGCTCTGCTTGAGTCTGCATGGTCTTCAGCATGCTGAAATCATTGCTGTAGGTTCATATGAGGAGGGTCCCGGGACCCTAAAGGATTCTGTTTCCATAGGGTCAAGCACCCCCCCCACTGGCTCTTACTATCTTTCCTCCTCTTCTGCAGTGCTCCCCGAGCCCTGGGTGAGTTAAGCTTAATTTAGGAGTCCTGACGAAGGACCCACACTCTGTAGATTGCTAATCTCCATGATTTTGCCATTTGTGACCTTCTGTGCTACTGGCCCTTTGTAGCACGTGGGAGCTTCATGAATGAGAATTGAGAGATTCATTGGTGATTCTTTACCCCTTGTTCTATATTGTGTGAGCTTTAGTTGTAGAGGCTGCATGTAGATGTGCTGCATAGGCATGGGCAATTCACAGACCATGTCTGTGTGTGAACAACTGTGGTATTCTATATTAGTCTCTCTCTGGTACAAAAGAAACTTCTTTAATGAGTGATGAGTGGGATATGTGACTTTAAATGTAAGTATACATATTTTGCATTTGGTAAGATGTTACATTAGCCAAGGGAACTCTCAGATCTATAGCCTCTTTAGCCATGCATATCTGGCTGTAATTACAGTACCATACATGAGTTTCCTCCCACTGAGTGGGCTCTAGTTAGATAGCCATTGATTGACCCTCAACATAAAATGCCACTACTGCACCAGCGTCGAATGCTGCCCTAGTCTTCGATGTGGTTATTTGGTCATGAAACTGGAGTTGGGTCATCTACTGATGTTCTCGCTTGGTTGCATGCATAGTGCTCTCCAGAACTTTGAGTGATAGCCTCAGGGGAAGTGGATTCTAGGTCAGTTCCAGTTCCATTGCTCAAAATCCAGTCTCCAAAGTATGTCCTGTTTTCAACACTAGGGTCTTCCCTTCAAGTTATGGAAGGCAATCGACTGGTATGGCAACAGCCTGTGTAATTCTGGGAGTTCCTTGGACCCCTCTGGTCAACAGCTCAAAGGAAAGTTCCTTGTGTCTGACATTGTTTCTTGTTACGTAGCTTTCAGCTATGCACACGGGCTCATGTAGAGGTATCGTATGTGGAACTTGTCATTAGATTGTTAGACCACTATGATTCCCTCTGGTGTTCTACACTAGCTAGGCGTTATTTTCTTTCCTGTCCCTGCCTCTTTCTCTCTCCCTGTCTAACCTTCACTCCATGCCTTCCCCGTTTAAAGTGTCCCCATTTCCCCCTTGATAATACCAGTCTCCGAAGGCTCCACCTCTCTTGAGCTCCTTCTTTACTTTTATCCCCATAGTTCCTTGTTTAACCGTCCCACCGCTTCCCATTAAATATCTGCCTCTCCCTCAGTAACACCTGTCTCCTATTATTCGTTTCTTGTAGGTTCCTTCTTTCCCTTCGCCACCATGGTTTCTTTCCATTTCCCGTTTTCCTGCAGTTACATCAGAATACATACTCACATTTAAGGATTTGGTGCGAGGATCCACAAATGAGAGAGAACACACATCGCTTGTTTTTCTGATTCTATGCTGCATCACTTAGCATAGCAGTTTCTATTTCCACCCACTTACCTACAAATGTCATGATTTCTTCTTTCTTTATAGCTGAGTAGAACTCCATTCTGTAAATATACCACACGTTCATTATGCACTTATCAGTTGAGGGACACTTAGGTTGCTTCCATCCCTTAGCTATTGTGAAAAAAGCAGCAACAAACACGGATGTGCAAGTATCTCTGTAATAGGATGAGTCCTCTGGGTATATGCCAAGGAGTGGTATAACAGGACCAAATGGTAGGTTCGTTTTTAATTTTCTAAAGAGTTCTCCACACTGCTTTCCATAGGGGGTGAACGAATTTGCAATCCCACCAGCAGTGGATGAGCGTTCCTCTTTCCCCACATCCTCTCCACCATTGGTATCAGTTGTTCTCATGATCTCAGCCACTCTAACTGGGATAAGATGAAGTCTTAAAGTGGTTTTAATTTGCATTCCCTTAATTTTTAATAACGTTGAACACTTTTAAAGATGTTTCTCAATCATCTTTATTTCTTCTTTTGAGAACTCGCTGTTTACATCTTTAGCCCATCTTTTAATTGGGCCACTTGTCTTCTTGATGCTTGTTTTTTTAGTTTGTTACATATTCTAGATGTTGAACCTCTGTCAGATGTGTCACTGGTGAAGATTTCCTCCCACTCTGTGGGTTTTCTCTTCACTTCCTTGGTTGTTTCTTTCGCTGTACAGGAGCTTCTTAATTTAATGAGTCCCCACTTATTGATTATTGATCCTGAGAAACTGTTGTCTGATTTAGAAAGTCCTTTCCTACACCTGTATCTTCTAGGTTATTGACAATGTTCTAACAGTTTCAGAATTTCAGGTTTCACATTAAGGTTTTTGATCCACTTGGAGTTGACTTTTGTACAAGGTGAAAGATAAGGGTCTAGTTTCATTCTTCTACAGGTGGAGATCCAGTTTTGCCAGCACCATTTGCTGAAGATGTTATATTTCCTCCAGTGGGAGTTCTTGGTCTCTTTGTCAAATATCAGGTGGATAAAATTGCATATACTCATGTTTGAGTCTTCAATTGTATTCCGTTGGTCTATGGGTCTATTTTTGTGCCACTACCATGCTGTTTTATGACTATAGCTTTGTAACATAGTTTCAAATCTGGCATATTAATCTCCTTTGCATTGCTCTTTGTGCTCAGGGTTGCTTTGGCTATCCAGGATCTTTTGTGTTTCCATGTGAATTTAGGTTGTCTTTTTCTTATTCTATAAAGAATGCTGTCATGGGGATTTTTATTGGAATTACATTTAATCTGTATTTTGCTTTTGATATGATGCTCATTTTCACAATATTAATTCTTCTAATCCATGAGCATGGGAGGTCCTTTCATTTTCTGGTGTCCTCATCAATCTGTTACTTTAAGGATCTAAAATTTTCATTGTAAGGATCTTTAATGTCTTTGGTCAAGTTTATTCAGAGATTTTTTTTTTGAGGCTGTTGTGAAAGAGAGGGCTTCCTTGCACCTTCTCTGATTGCTTGTTATCCATATGTAGAAAGGCTATTGGTTTTTGTAGATTAATTTTGTAACCTGTCACTTTACTGAAAGTGTTAATCATTTCTAGGAGTTTTCTGGTGAGTTTTTTGGAGTCTCTTCAATATAATGCCGTGTCATCTGCAAAAAAGGGATGATTTAACTTCTTTTCCAATGAGTACTACTTTAACTTCCTTTTCTTGTTTTATTGCTGTAATAAGAGTTTCAAACACTGTATTAAAAAAGAGTGGAGATAGAGGACAGCCAAATCTGAGTCTGGTTCCTGATTTTAGTGGGAATGTCCCCAAATTTTCTCCTTTAGAATGATGTTGGCTGTGGGTTTTTGTATATGGCTTTAATTATGTTGAGGTATGTTTCCTCCACTCCAGTTCCCTCTGGGACTTTTAATATAAATCCACATTGAGTTTTGTCAAAGACTTTTTCTGAAACTCTTGAGATGACCATGTGATTTTTGTCTTTGAGTCCATTTATGTGTTTTACGACATTTATTGACTTACGTATACTGAACCACCCCTGCACCTCTGGAATAAAGCTGACTTGATCATGGTGGATGATCTTTTTGATGTGTGTCTGTATGTCGTTTGCAAGTATTTTGTTGAGAATTTTGGTAGCTATGTTCATTATGGCTCTACAGTTTTCTTTTTTGGTTGTGTCTTTATCTGGTTTTGGTATTGAGGGATACTGGCTTCATAGAAGGAATCTGGGAGTTCCCCCTCAGAACAGCTACATATGCCCAGGCTCTGGGGACAGCAGAGAGAAGCTCAGGGGAGCTCTGGACATCACTCCTCTCTCACCTGGAAGTTTGTCTCCCATTTGTACCTGGTTGCTTATCTCAGCCCCAGTGTGGGTGTTATAGTTCTCAGGACACAGCCACAGGGCAGAGGGGGCCAGCCCAGTCCTGGGGACATCAACAGAGCCCAGGACCTGCAGCCCCATCCTGGGGCACACACTCCTGGGGGGAAGAGAAACTATGAGGACCCCTTCAGCCACAGGGAGCAGAGCCTATAGAGGCAGAGAAGTCCCAGAATGAGGAACCCTGTGGGGAGAGAAGTGGAACTGCTCCAGTGGTGTCAGAGAAACCCCAGGGAAGCCAGCTGTTCATAACACACCCTTCCCTTAGCCAACTCACCACATTCCACACATTTTAATTTTAATTTTGGGTTGCTTTGCTTTGTTTTGAGACAAGTTTGCATGTAGCCCAGGCTGAACTTAACTCGCTATATAGATTACCTGCTCCTGATCCTTCTGCCTCTACCTCCTAAGTGCTGAGATTACAGGAGTATGCCACTACACCTGACCCCAAATTCCAGCCATTTTAAACCTACATCTTAGGCTGGGGCTCTAGCATTGGGGCATGCCTATCTTATACAGGACCTAGGGTTCAGTGTCTGGCATCACGGCAATAATAATAAAGCTTAAGGTAATGGCTTAATAAAAGTGTAATGGCTAACACTTTTATTCCCAGCATTTGGGAGGCAGAAGCAGGTAGATCTCTGAGTTGGAGGCCAACCTGGCCTACATAGCCAGTTCCAGGCCAGACAGTGCTACATAGTGGGACCCTGCCTTGAAAAACAAATGAACAAGGCCAGGCATGGTGAAGCAAGCCTTTAATACCAGCACTCAGGAGGCAGAGGCAGAGGCAGATACATCTTTGTGAGTTCAAGGGCAGCCTGATCTACATACAGAGTCAAGGCCATGTGGAGCTACAGGGAGATCCTGTCTCAAAAAACAAACCAAACTAAAACAAATGAACAAACACGAAGGCTTATCCTTATCTACGCACTGTTTGCTCTCTCCTGGGCTGTCATGCAAGCCAGAGTCTCATCCCTCCTAGACACTAGCACCATCTCCCACCTCTCCTGGCTGCTCTATATTCTGGACCTCCAACAGACCCTGTGATCTTTAAAGACATGAACCTGACCCTATCATGGGCAAGTGCAAGCCTCTCACAGAACCACATATAAGGACAACTTTCCTGAGAAAGAGTATTGTGATGCTGTATGTCTTTAATCTTAGCACTCCGAAGGTAGAAGCAGGAGAATCAGGAGTTCAAGGCTAGGCAGAGCTACATGAGACCTTGCCTCGAAAGAGAAAGAAAAGAAAGGAAGGAGAGAGCGAGGGAGGAAAGTCAGAGGGGCTGAGGATGTAGTTCAGTTAGCAGAGTGCTTGCCTAGCATGAACAAAGCCCTAGGCACAATCACAAGCCCTGCAAAACCAGGCATATTCTTAAAATCTCAACACCCAGGACTAGAGAGATGGCTTAGCAGTTAAAAGCAATGGCTACTCTTGGGTTCCATTCCTAGCACCCACATGGAAGCTCCCAACCATCAGTAACGCCAGTTCCAGGGGATCTGACGACCTCTTCTGACCTCCGCAGGCATTGTACAACATGGATGCGCTTAAATCCATGCAGCCAATGCACTCACACAAAAGAAATAAATATAATAAATGAATTAAATCCCAGTACTCATGAACTAGAGGCAGGAAGATCAGGAGTTCAAGGTCATACTTGGCTACATAGTGAGTTCAAAGCTGGGCTGTGTTACATGAGACCATAGATCAAAAAAGAATAAAGAAAGGAAGGGAGGAGGGACAGAGGGAGAGAGAAGGAAGAAAGGAAGTCACACATGCAGACATGGTAGCTCACCCTGCTATCCCATTACTTGGGAGGCTGAAGCAGGGGGACTATAGTGAGCTTGAGGGCATCCTGGGCTACATATCAAGATCTTCTTTCAAAAGGCAAAGTCCCTTGTTGGTGCTCATAGGGGCCTAAAGACTCCTCTGACCGCATGACCTCCTGCTTTCACCATCCTGTGGACCTCAGTACTGGCTCGTCTACCCAGATCTCAGGGCCTTGGCATGTGTTCCTCTTGTGTCTGAAGGCCCTGCCCTCTCCATGCCTCTGACCTTCTGTTTCCAGCCTAGTTCCACTCTTCCAAGAAGCCCTGCCCTGCCCAGCCCCACATTTCCCAAGACAAGGCCAGGAGCCTGTTCCTTTCCAGTGTCTCAGTGAAAGAAAACTCTTCTATGTCTGTGTACTGTTCCAGGCAGTTTGTTCCCCTTTGCCCCCAGCCACCGTGTGTAGTGGGAGGGCCCCTTGCTCACTGCCGCACCCCAGTGTCTGACTCAGGCCAGCTCAGCCTGGATGCTCACTTAACACAACACTGGTTAAGCACTGTGAGATCCCCTCAGTTCTAGTGGCTCCTGAGACCTGGGGCCCCACACAATCTCCAGCAAGCCATCTCTGATTCACCCCTTCACCACCAGCATCACTTAGCTGCTCTGAGTCACAGGACCAAGAGAAACATCTCCAAAGTCTGGCCCTTTAGCCACCACAGGTAACACAGTCTTTCTCTGTATGTTTCTCCCACGTCTCCATGTCCTAAGCAGGCTTCTCATCCTCTCAGATGGCCTGTGGACACCGGGGGATGGGTCATTCTTTGGTGTGAATGCAGTTTTCTGTGTTATAAGAATGAACACCACATCTCTGTCTATTTGCCAGATGCCATAGCACCCTTAATCATCAATCAAAATGTCTCTAGACTCCACCAAATGTCCCAAGGGTCAGAAACCCCTGGCTGAGAACCATATGGCTACGGAGAGGCTCAGGATTATACACACCGGTCATATTCTAAATGCCTCAAAGACATTCCCTGTTCATCTATTTTCTTCAAAGCCAGCATAGCCAGAAAATTCCCATCTTCCTCTCAACTGAAGTCTAGTGATGGAGAGAAGATGCATTCCCCAGGTAAACGACCGTCTCATCTATAAGCACATCACAGTCACTGAGCTAGAAAATGGTCCCACATCCAATCAGATGACAGGTACAGAGGTGCAGGATGCAAAGCCCAGGACCGAAAAGAAAACAAAAACAAAGAGCAGGACAAGGTTGAGGATGAGACTTAGAAGGAGAATGCTTACCTAGAATCCACCTGAGGGGCTAAGTGTGGCTCAGTCTGCACCACTTGCCAAGCATGCAAGAGAACCTGAACCGGTTCTATCCCCAACATTGATGAGTGGGAGGAGGCACAAGACAAAGAGATCTCACTCCCCTCAACCCCCATCCTCGACAGAGCCTGCACAGTAAGGGCTCTGTCCCAATGCTGGCCACAGAAGGCATTTAGGAGGCTGTGGTTGGACTGGATGACACTAGAGTCCAGGATGCATGGAAATCCACCAAAGTCCAGGATGAATCTCAGCTGGAGGTTTATAGAATCAAGAGGTAGGAAACGAGGAGGATGAGAACTAGGATTGCTTGGAGTCTGGGTGGAGGAGGGCTTCAAGAGGAGAGAGCAGAGCTGGATGCAGTGGAATGTGCCTATAACCTCAACCACATGGGAGACTGAGGCAGGTCTGTGAATTCACCATGTGCCTAGGTTACGTAGTAAGGAAGGATGGGAAGGAGGGAAGGAGAAAGGGAGGTGAAGGGAGAAAAGGAGGAATAAGGGGAGGGAGGAAGGGAAGGAAGGAATGAGACCAGGCAACCTGAGTCTGGGAAATGGGCTATGAAACATGCAGGGCAGACCACCAAGCTGTGGCATGGAGCCCACCTTGCCCCATCCTGTGTCCAAAGCTGTCATGGCTCCTCAACCAAGCATTGTTGCATCAAATCTCTTTCTCAACACAGTTCCTAAAAGACACTACTAATAAATCAGAGTTGGCACATAAAATACAAGAACTGGCCACTCCTGGTCTTTGAGGGAATACTTAAGGATCTGTGGACTGGGGGAAGGAGCTGAGGAAATAGAAAAAGAACTAGGAAGTGGGCACCTCTAAAGGCCTAGGACAAAGAGAATTCAGGACAGGAAGGATTAAAAAACAGTGACGTGGGCGGGGGATCAGGACCATTTGGGGGTCCAGATTGAGAAGGAGACGAAGTTCTGGCTTAAAAGCTGAACCCTACTCTCAGTGCTCACTGTTTAAGGCATGCTGCTGTTAGGAGAGAAGCTCAGAGTGAGTGGGGGACAGAGGGTCCCAGAGACACAGGGCTGTAGCAACTCAGTGGCTGAGACAACCCACTTACAGGAAGATAGGTCAGGCTCAGTTTTTGCCGCCTCACACCCTGGAGGTAGGAGCCCCCCAAATCTGTAGGACCCCAGAGCCACTGGCGATATGCTGGTGAGGAGGGCGTGTTGGTGAAGAGAGCACGACCTCCACACTCCTGGAAACAGGTGCCAACCATCCTGTGGACACGGAGGAAATTCAGAGTCAGACTACTGCTGTCTCAGCCCACAGGTTCTGTCAGTCCACTTTGTCCAGCCCTATAGGCCCCTGACTCACCAGGGATCCCCATAGTAGCCAAGAAAGAAGATGTGACTGGGCACCCTCAGTGTAGTCCTTGAAAAAGCAGAGGTTGTCACAGAGGCCAAGGTGTGGGTCTCCATGCTCATTGCCCTGGCAGGGACAGCAGCGACCAGAGCCTATTATTTTGCCAAAGCGGCTGAGCCAGCACCGTTCACAGTGCTCCCCCATGTCCAAACTGTGAAAGTCCTCAGTGGTAAGACAGGGGCAAGGGAAGGAAGGGGTCCAGACCACCTGACTCAGCTGATCCCTAACCCTCTCCCCAGATGCTTCAAAGAGCCAAACAAGGCTGGAGTCAGCAGAGAAACAGCACACCCCAAGAGAGGAGAGTGAGGTGAAGCCAGGGAAAGGGGACAGGAGCAGACCTGGGACGGGGTACCCAGCACCGCCTGTGGGAAGATGCAACTCTGAGAAAAAAGTCCCACAAGCAGAGCATGGGGCTCAGGACACAGCTGCCCATGCTGGCACTCATCACAGAATCCAGATCCCTGCCTGCAACGATGGCTGTGAAAGTTGCAGCCAGTCTTGAGAGCAGCATGGAGCAGGGGTTCTTGGGGCAGGTGTAGGTGGGGACAGGTCAGATGTCCAGCCCAGGTCACACACACAGGTGAAGTCTGGGGCACCACTGCACACACCCTGGGCACAGTGCACCAGCTCCTGAGGGATCATATGGGGGTGGGGAGAGGGGGGGGTGGGGAGAGGGGGGGGTGGGGAGAGGGGTGGGGAGAGGGGTGGGTGGGCCCAGAATTCTCAAAGCACCCCCTCATGTCAACCCACTGAAACACCCTCACAAGTGTCTGCATCCTTCGATGTTCTGTGCTGTGTGGGTAAGCCTGCCTCCAAGGCAACTCCATCACAGGTGAGTCGCCATAGAAACTACACATCAACGCTGTGAAACTCCCCTTTCAACTGAGTCCTCTTCCATCTCCATGGCAATTCTGGACTAGGGTCCACTGTCTATGAGTATTCTGTTTCAACAGTAACCAGGATTACCTTGGGGGAATGTTGCCACTCTGTTAAGATCTTTGTCTACAGGGTAAAATCTTGAGGCTAACTGGGGACACTGGTTCCACAGAGAGAGCCCAGCATCATGATGGCATCCTCCCTCCATCCTGAGCCACAGCCATGCAGCTACATTTCCATGCCAACCCACATCTCACTCGTGGTTGCAGTGTGTGATGTCATTGGCCTGGTAACTGTGCGGGCAGTGACACTCACACATGGCTGAGAGGTGTGTTTAGCCAGTTTGTCCAGGGGTAATACTGGGCCAAGCCCAGGCAACAATCACCCACATCCGGACAGCAGGCATAAGTCTAGAAGGCAGGCAGAGCTACAGGCAGCACCAGGCCCTCTCCTAACCACAGAGAGCAGGTTCCCCAACCAGGGATCCTGGGCAATCCCCCTGTGGAACCTGTGGACTGGGACATAAGAGGGACGATATAGGAAGAAGAGACAGACAGGGAAACTGACAAATGGGGACAGACAGGAAACAAAGAAAGGAGAAAGAAAACCAAGACAGGGAGAGAGTGGAAGAACAAAGAGGGGGAAAAGCACAAGTCGAGGATAGTAAGGGAACAAAATGGCCTCGGGAGGAGGGGCAGGGCTACGGGGCAGACACGACAAGAGGCCATTAAGAATCACTAAGGGAGGAGAGCCGGGCACCCACCCTGCCAGTCAGGCCCCTCACCTTCCCGGTGTGAAGTTGTCTTCGTTACACAAACTGCACCGCTGGCTCTGCGGACACTCAGGACAGGTCAGGAAGTCGCCACAGCTCTGACACCATGGCTCTGAGCGCACACTGCAGGATGATTAGTGTCAGGGGAGGTCCCGTTTTTCTGGTGACACTCCCTATGAATATGGCCTTCTGGTCCACAGTAAAAGCAGTACCTGGGGTTAGATATTGTTGCAGGTTGGGGAGCACCTCTGTCAGGGTGGCCTTCATAGGAGCCACCATTTTTTCATAGTGCTTTCTCTCTTCTTTTCTTCATCCCTGCTATAAAAGGACTTGTGGTCTGGATGTAACTGTTCAACGTCTTTCAGGGTCAACCGTCAGATTTTGTAGTTTTTGACACATGTCTAAAGCCAAACTGGGTTAGAACCATATCCCTTAGGAGAACTTCCTCCTGTGATTCTGCTGTTTCTTAGTATATTTTCTCATGCCCATTGTAGTCTTTTCAGGAAGGTTACAGGTGCCTCTCGGTCTTCCCCATGGATATGAAACAACCTGGCATAATTAAGGCCTTCAGATTTCCTGAAACCCTCGATGGCACATTAAAGAAGATGGTTCCTGTCCATTTACCCCGAACATTATTCAGTTTCTAATTGGGGTCAGCATTGGGAACTGCCCCCACCCCTGTGGGAATGTTGTCATTATTCTCCTGCTGTCAGCTTCTTAGTAATCATTTTCCTCTCAGCCAGATCGAGCATTTTCCCTCTTTCTAAAGAGGTTACTGTTTGATCATTATTAACAAACATCACATCATTCCAAGTCAGTGCATATATCTGATAAAGTTTTTCTAATGCCCTGACATATTGATCTGGGTCCTCCGTGTGGTTCTCTAGTTCACAGCTCTGTGTTTCAGTGGGTTGAAAATGTTCCTGGTGGGGTGCTGAGGTCAATCTTCTGAGGTAGGCGGAGTGACGGACTCTCAGGAAGGAAGGCATCATTAGCAAGTTCCCAGCCAGTGTGCAGACTCTTAAATTTAATATTCACATGAGGACCTTCCTTTCTATTCTCCCACTTCCACTCCTGTGTACCCCTGAATATCACATTCAGTTTATAGAGTGGATCATAATTCCTTTTATATTTTTTCCCTATTTGCTGCTTTTGGTTATGAAAGAAAATAGCAGGAAGATCTTTTCATGATCATCATGGTATCTCCTTCATGGTTTCCCTTTTCCATTGAACCCAATGGAATACATAGGGCACAGAGAGACACATACATGATACTATCTAGTGCTCAGCATTGATACATAGTGGTGGTGGGTCTCAAGGGGTTAGTTAATATTTTCTGGGGAGCCCCCATAACACGTATGTGAACCCACATGGTTTCCTAATGCTTTCCTTTCTATGGCCACTTAAACATTTAAGGTGTGTGCTATGAATATTACTGATTGTTCTACCTATATTTTGGTGTATGTAGGATCACAGTTTGGGTCAAGGACACTTGAGAGGAGAGGAAATGATTAAGGACTTAACATTACTTTGCTTCTGGTCTTTGTGCAACTTCCTGATTATTTGTGAAGTCAGAGGTTCATATTAAAATTTTCTTTAATATACCACATTGCTCCTCTGTTCAATTTAATGTACTCTCATCTATCTATCATCATCATCTATCATCTATCTATCTATTTATATATCTATATATCTATATCTCTCTATATAATATAGCCTATAGAGTCTGATTTCTGTCCCTAAATGTCGTTCAGTTTGTGTCCATTTGCTGGGCCCACGAAGAGTCCCATCTCTATAAGATACTGTCTGTCCCCTTCTCAGCTGCCATCACTGTTTCTTAGGTTGGGTTGGGATTTCTTACCCAAATCCCTTATTCTGGAATTTTGTTTGGTTTCAGTTTACATAGGACTCCATAGCTTTCCATAGCACCACCAGCAGCTGAGGAACTGAGTAGTCTAGAAGTCTAGAAGTCTAGTAGTCTAGAAGTCTAGAAGACTCTCTTCTCTGTGGTCATCCCCTCCCTATATCCTTACTCTCTTTCAGGCTTCTCTTCTTACTGATCCCTGAGTCTGGGGAGGCAAAGGTTTGAAATAGGGGTCCTGTTCAGGGTTAAGTAGAGGTTGCATTGGAGTTGTGTCACTTAGGGTTAAACATCTCACAGACACGTATTCTCTGCATTTTACAAATTGTGGAACACTGTAATCCTCTTTATCTGTTGCAAAAAGAATCTTATGAGGGCTGGAAGTTCACTTGTCTATATGAGGGGGCATATTTAGAATAAAGTAAATTATGTTTGTCTATGGATGTAGCAAATGTAGGTCTTTCTCTAGGATCTATGACCTGCTAGCCAAGTGTATTTGGCTATGTTTACAGTATCACATACATGACTCTGTCCCCCACTGAGTGGGCCTAAGTCCCAATTAGACATCTATTTACTACCTCCAAGATAAAAGTGTCATTACTGTACCAATGTCAATAGTTGGCTGGGTAGAACCATAGATTGGTTTACTCCCTTGGCAACTTGTATAGTATCCTCTCATACCACAAGAGCTAGTCTTCAGAGAAAAGTTTTCCTGTTCAGTTCCAGCACAATTGTTCTAAGTCCTATGTCTGAGGTGTGGCCTTCAGCAATAGGGTCTTCTCTTCAAGTTCCGGGAGGCAATCCAGGGCTGTGGCAATAGCTTGTATTATTTTGAGAGTTTCTTGGACTATGCTGACCAGTAAGTTGAAGGGAAGTTTCTCCTACCTGGCACTGAATTTTTTGTTATGTAACCTTCAGCTATACACACCCGTGCATATTCATTTTCTGTGTATTTTTAGTAGAATTTTGAACTAATGCACTTCCCTCTGGCTTTTCATAACATCTAAGAGTTATTTCTCCTCTCATTCTCCTTGTCTACCCTCCCTGCTCCTCCCACTTAAATTATCCCCCCTTCCCCATTTCCTTCTTAAGAACACCTGTTTCCCACTATCCCCTTCCCTTGGGCTCCTTCTTCCCCTTTAACCGCAAGGTTCCTTTCTGATTTCCTGGCTCCTGTGTAGGTATCCGGATATATACTCACACCGAGGGATTCAGAGTTAATGAGAGAGGATGTGTGACTTATTTTTTCTGAGTTTGTTACTTCACATACTATAACAGTTTCCAGTTCATGATTTCATTCTTCTCTAACTCTGAGTAGAGCTCCATTGTGTACATGTACCACACTGGATGGTTTTGATTTCCTAGCTATTGTGAAACAAACAGCAACCAACATGGCTGTGCAGGCATCTCTGCAGTAGGATGCGTCTGTTAGGTATATGCCAAAGAGTGGTATGACTGGATTATTATGTAGATTTTTTTTAGTTTTTGAAGAGTTCTCCACACTGATTTCTACTATGGTTGTACCAGTTGCAATCATACCAACAACGGATGAGTGTTTCTCTTTCCCCACATCCTGGCCAGTATTTGGTGTCATTTGTTCTCTTAATCTTAGCCATTCTGGCTGGGGCTAGCAGAGCAAATAATTACTTAATTCTATATGTGAAACCATTGAAATACATTATTCTGAAGTATAATTATAAAGCAATGAGAATTCTCAAAGATATAACTGTTACTGTACAGGAGAGACTGAGCAATGAGCATGTTTATGTTAGAACTAAGTATATAGAAGAAAATGAATGCAATTAAAAACTAAGTTATACTTCTATTGATAGTATATATTCATGATGTCAACTGAAATATTTCTAGAATTCTATTGTTAACATTTTAATTAAAAAATTTTAGGTATTTTCAGTGCTTTACTAATGACCTAGTATCCCATGATCTAACATCCTTATTTAGATCTGCTAAATTATAAAGCTCAAAAAATAGTCCCAAAGCTTGGAGGTTGATATATGTATAACATTTCATAGTTTCCAAGGTGGATCAAAATCTCTGTTCTTCCAGTAAATATCACCGTAAGCTCCAGGACAGGACTGAACTTTGTCTCTCATATTCTTACCAAGAAAACTGCATTAAACACCCTCTGGGCTCTGAAAGACTATGGAGTCAGGCTCACTGTCTTATTTAATAGGGCATCCTTCTGCATGTCATGACTACTAATGTTGTTACAGATCTTCTTTTTCTCTCAGTTGGTTGGAGCCAAGGCCCAAGGAGATAAGATAGGAACAGAATGGACTAGTTCTTACTAGCTGGTTGAAAAGGTCTGATCTCTGGCCTTTGTCTCATTGAACTCTTTGTTAGAAAACGCAGGACATTTAATTTGCATTTCCTACAGGGGGACAGAATGTGTGATCTCCAAACAGATGAATTTAAAACAAATGTAGGCCAGGAGAACTGGAGGGACAGTGGTTCTGTGCCTCTCTCTTAAAGCGGTGTCCACCAACTCCCATGGCTAGGGAAGGCTGGCTTTCCTATAGACTCCAGAATACATCTGCATGTATTGAAACTGAAGGGAGAAGGTACAGCATGAACTGGCCACAGGAGAGAGAGAGAGAGAGAGAGAGAGAGAGAGAGAGAGAGAGAGAGAGAGAGTGTGAATGTGTGTGTGTGTGTCTCCAGGGCCTGGAGATTTCCCACTTAGGGGCTAGAGTTAAGGAATGCATCAACATTGCAGAGAATAATGCAGGCTACATCAGTCATTTTTCTCCCAGTAACTGTATTTATTAATTAATTTTATGCAATATCCATTTATTTAGATACTGAATTACTCAGTGGAATATTAATATTACATTTCTATTGATGCATTTATTACTAAATACTCTATATCATTTTATTGAATTTTTTCAAATTTCATACTATATATGTGGGTAATATTTAGAGTCTCTCTCCTATCTGTACCCCTTACATACACATCACGAGATTTCTTGCATTCTGTAATATTGAGATCTATCAGTGCCAGGTTTTGTTCCCAAAAGTCCCTCGGTGTGAGTCCAGGAACGGACTTTGTCACCAGCATCACTTTTTTAACTTCTGACTAAAGATCTGTGGTTGGTGTCAACGTGAAGGCTGCAGCTGGATGTCTTCCTCGCTGGGCACTGTGGTTCAGGAGAACATGCAACTCAGGTATCCGAAAAGTATGAGTAGCTATCAGTGAACTCAGTATCACAGGTCAGAGTCTCAGCTTGATGGTGACCCAGCAATCACTCTCCTGTTGCATTTTTGTTTAATATTTAATGCTTCAATGTTTTAATCTTCCTTTCTTTCTTTTTATTTTTTTTTTCTAAGAGCCAGGGTCTCATTGTATTCTCAGCTGGTTTGGAACTTGCTATGAAGACCAGGCTGGTCTGGGTGTCACAGATTTCCACCTGCTTTGGCTTCTGCTTCTGCATCACCTCTCAAGTGCTGGCATTAAAGGCATGGGCCAAAACGCCCAGACATGGTTTTTTGCTTTCTTTGTTTTGTTTTTTAGATAGTGTGTCACTGGAACTGATTCTGGCCTCATACTCACATTTCCACTTGCTTCATGTTCCTTCCTGGAATGACATGCATTCATCACCATGTTCGCTTTGTTCTGTCTACACTGATATTTTTCTCACGTAGTTTTTACTATTTTGCACTCTACTGGTAAAGAACTCCATGTCTCTGATGTAGGAAGAGAGAAGTCACTCACTGTCCACTTCCAAGAGGACTGGGAGACTCTTCTTGGAACTGACCGGGTTGTAGACCTCACACTGATAGTCTCCAGCATCCTCCATCTTGACAGGATCGATGTGGAGATGACTGTTCTTCTGGGAGAGCGTCATCCTCTTAGTCAGCTGCAGACTCTGGTTATTGAACATCCATAGAGTTGCCTTTACAGGGTTCCCTGAGTGGCAGGTGAAGACCCCAGAGCTGCATTCTGAGACTGTGGTATTGGTGACTTTGAGGGAAGGCTGTGTCACAGTTTCTGTGGACAAACAGGAAAAAACAACAGAGAGTAGTTCTTCCTCAGTGATTTCAGGGAACTCTCGAGGCCCACAGTACAGGATGTCAGGTGGCCCAAACCCTCTGCAAGATCACATGTCTGGTTCAGGGTGCAATCAGTAAGGGAAGAGCTGTACCTTCCTTGGTGCAGAACACCCAGAAAGATCGTGACCTAGGATTCCTTTGTAGATTCCACTCCAGGAACTTCTTCTCACCCCACGTTTTCTGATGCAATTTTGTATCATTGATTTTTTCCCCCAAATGCTTTCAAGTAAGTTCTATAAGTACAATGAAGCCCATGTAGTATAAAGTGGTATTTTTTCTTTTTCATTAAATAATTTGTCATGGAATTATGATGGCCCAGCCATCTTATCATACTGAGGCCTAGACATTAAGACTGGGAGAAATTCCAACTACAGAATTTCTGTTTTCAGAGGAAATTATTTATTTCCTAACTCATGGATTGAATGTCACATTAAAAGAAAATTGAAGAGATGAATGGTCAAGTGTTAACAGAAACTGGGCACTCCAGTCCTCACTACAGGTATCCTTTGGTATTTCCTTGTTTCCCTGCTCCACACAGAACTTCATAGTTTAGTTTCCAAGTGCCTGTCCCTCACCAGTCTATGTGCTCGTCACATGCACGGCCCTCCACAGCCTCATCCGCCAGGTCTGCAGAGCCAGGTCTCCAGAGCCAGGTCTCAGCTCAGAGCCAGCTCCCTGAGATTCCCTTTTCTCTGCTCTTTTATTAAACCTTTAGTGACATGTCTCTATTTTTTAAACAATGTGAAGAGGAAGCGAAATAGCTACATTAAATAATTAGTGAGATGCCTGATCTTGATTCTGAACAGGCCTCCCAGGCATCTTCTCCACCAACCATGTCTGGTCCCTGTGGAGTCAGAACAGGGCCAGTCACCCTATGAGATGGGAACTAGGAGCAGAGCTCTGAGCTGCTTCTCTCCTATCTGTGGAGTTTTCTACTTGTACCCATGACCACAAGCTGGAAATTAACTTCTGTATCTTTCTAGAAAATCAAAAGACTCAACCAAAACCTCTTCTGCTGATATTTCAGAGATCCACTTATCAAGAACTGCATTTTCTTGACTGTGGTTACAATGAGGCTAGTGAATGAGGTATCGGAAAGACAGCTTGAGGATCTTCTATTATTACTAGTGATGTTGGGGACAAAGAACTCTTGTGAGGATGGACGTGTTTGCCCTTGGTAACCCAAGATTGTGTGCGGGTGGGATAGAGGCTGCACGGTAGGAGAGGCTGGTGTTTGTCCCTGGTTGGAGATCAGTTGGGGAGATATGAAACGCACATCCAGGGCATCTGAAGCAAACAATAAATGCATGGGGGACCTCATCAAAGAAAGGGAAGCTGCTACTTTGTAGAGGCTTTAGTTTATCTATGAGCTTTGCTTGCTACAACCTGTATTAAATAAGTCCCCACCAAGGAAATGAGTGTGGATCAGTGGAAGCGCACGTGCTAGCATACACATGGCCCGAGTTCCTGCACCAGCCAACTCTCATGTGTTTACTGAGCCTGAGCCAGAGATGTTTTTGTTTCTCTGACACAGGTGGAAACCTTGACACTCTCTGGAGAGTTGAAGTCCTTCCATTCATTTTTATTGCTAGGCTGGGCCTTGCTGCATGCACTTGGACTAGGGGAAACTCCCAAGGCCAGTCTAGGTGTCCATGCTGGTGGGTCTGGGTTTTGAATCCAAGAGGGACTGACTGGCCTGGCTCTAGCCCTATGTGTTAGGCAGTTGCAGCCATGAAGGAGTAGAAGTTACTTCCAGGTAACTTCCAGGTAGCCTGTGTCACCTCAGTCGGTACACCCTGGGTTTCAGGTCTACACTCATAGGGTCCTGTGACATTTCTCATGACACTGAATAAAGCAAGAATCCCATTGCTCTTAGAGAGCTCCAGTCTGTTGCCATCTGAGAACAGTAATAGTAGCATCTTCTAGAAGTTATCTACTAGAAGTCTGAATTTGTGAGCCACTCCCACAACTCAAAGACGAATCGGAGCCCTTTGATCTCTGCTTTACCCCGCTCCCCTCCAGCTGATTCAGAAGTGATCTGAAGCACACTGAATTAGACTGCCTGCTGTAGTGCTGATTTTCTGATTAACAGAACATCAAATCGGATAACTCAAAACATTCTCATTGTGATTGCGCACCAACTGCTGGTGCACAGTTCTATGATGTGAACCATTTATGTTCTCTTCAAAATCACTGAACACACACTTATTTTGTGGTAACTCAAGATCAGAGGTTGTACTTACAGGGGAGACCTTATGGTTTTGTAGCACTGATTCCCTCACTAGGATTCTGCCATTATGTGAGAAATACCCTTAAGAAGGAAGAATCTATTTGGAGGCTTACATGCTACTTAGTTTTCCAAGTATCTGCATAGCAGAGCTAAACCAACAATGAATGTGGCCTGGGGTAAAATTTTTCCCTTACTATTTTCAAAACATACTGAATCACCCACATATAGTTGTGTCAGATTCCTTCACCAAGGGAGTCTAATGATCCTCAGGAGGGTTCCTCAAACAACATGTATCTCAGGGAGATGAGAGGGGCTGACCTGAACTTTGGGCACTGGACAAGTGTCAAAAGCTGTTAAAATCACTATCAGTATCAATGATAAATTTTCAAGTTTTTATTGTGAGCACTCCATCTCATGTTTACTTTCTTGTAAATAAACAAAGAGAATGGGAGGTGGGGCAATTTGACTCCTTAACTGTCAAATGTTAGACTCTCCTTGCTGTTTTAACCAAAAGGACTGTGAGTCACACAGCCAGCTGGACTACCCTTATGTCAGCAGCAGAACTCTGGAAGAGTTCAGGAATTCATTGAGGAAAGTCAAAGATGGTGCCAGCTGATTTCACTTGATCCTGACTGCTGAGCAGCCTCCAGGGTTGTTTGTGTTTGCACCACCTGATTTGCTAGCACAAGCCTTCCTGAACCTTAGAAATGCAAACATTTCTACCTAGACCACAGGGGGAGCTCGCCCTTTGATGGTTGAGAAAAGGAACTGTCATTGATCCTTAGATGAAAGGTTCTAAGGTCCAAAACACAAGTCTTAACTGATGAATGACTTTTCTCCAGTTGTCTCCTCTTACCTCAATTTAGTGGTGCAGGCTGAGCTGGTAACACAAAGCAGCAGCAGAGCATGAAGACAGGAGCATCCCAGTGGAAGCCAGCAGGTCAAGCAAAACAGCTGAATGTTGGCAGCAGAAGGTGAAGCGGATAAACTGTTGCAGAGTAGCCAGGGAAGGAAGCAGGACTGTAGAAGGAAAGACAAGACAGGTTGGAGAATGCATACCAAAGAAGCTTTAAAGCCTTTAAGAGGCCAGAAAAGAGAACATGCAGTTCCTAATCATCAGATTTCCAGGGAACTCGCTGCAATCCTGCCACGGATCTCCACCTCTTCCTAATATTCCTCCCTCCTTTTGGAAAACTGCAGACAATGGACTGTACAGTCCTGGGTCAGAGAACTGGAGAGCACTTCCCTACGATTATCCCATAGCAAAATCACCACCAGGTATGGATGATCCCCATCCCTTCTTTACACCCGTCCTCCATTTGGAATACACCAGAACCCACATCACCCCCACAGTACTTTCCAGATGACCCAAAGCCCAGACACAGGTAGAATTCTCTCCTCCCTGCCATCACAACCAAAGTGTTTTTGCCTTCCACTGGCATAGCTCCTCACCTGTCTCTTTATGAGCCCCTTCTTCCCTTCTGAATAGACCTGGCCCCACCTGGAAAACATCGGGAACTTTTCCGTTGAGGAAAGGATTAGGATACTCAGGTAAGATGTTATCACTCCTGTGCCATCCTGCTAGGGCTCTCTTTCTCCCCATGACCCATTACCTCCCTTTGGGATGCACCACACACCAGCTGACTACTCAGTAGATAATCCTGAGTCACCCCTAGCCTTGGGTCAGAAATTCAGGTAGGCTGCCATGCCCCTTGCCATCGTTTCAGGTATTCCTAACTGCTTCTGACACCAACTTGCACAAATTGGTATACTCCAGACCATCAACACCTGCACAACAGGGACAATCCTATTACCCTCATGGCCCAGAGGTCCAGTTAGGCAGTCCCACCTCCCTGCCAAGACCCCAAATCCCAGACACTGCCCACTACCAAGGTCCCCCACAATTTCTAACACACTCCCTCTTCCCACCATGATGCCCACAGTAGACTCTCTGATTGCTCTACAAATCCTCCCACGTTCCAGGCACCTAGGCAGGCTACCTGAGCTCTCCAGCCAAACTCAAAGCCCTGTCACTGAACCCTGCCAAGGATCCCCACTTCTTCCTGACCTCTTCCCTCTGTTGGGATGCTGAAGATTCAAACATTCAGCTAACTAGGGAATCTCCATTACTTCTCTGTGTCCTGCAGACCCAGGTGTGCTGCTCACAGTGCCCTGTCAGCCTCCAGTGTTTTCAGCCTCCTGTTGAGTGCCTTAGTATTTGATGGAACCCCAGATCCCAGCTGGCTGCTCACTAGGAACTCTCCACTCATCCAACAGTCCAGAGGTTCAGGTCGACTTCCCTTACCTCTGTCCACCACCTGGAAACCCAGACATTGCCACCTGCCAGGGATCCCTTTGTCTTTCCGACCCTTCCCTCTCCCTTTGGAGTACTCTAGAACCCACTCTGCTGTCCAGTGGTAACATTCCAGTTACCATAGCTGCTTTAGAGAAACATGGCTACTCCTGCCCATGTGCCATTCTGCCAGGCATCCCCAACTTTTTCTGATCCCCCTCCCTCCCTTTGACATCCTTCAGACCCCAGCCAGCTGCAAACCAGGTAGGTAACCTCCATCTGCTCCACAGGGCTGGAGTCTCAAGTTGACTGCCCCACCACTTTGACATCATTCCAAAACCCTTGCGATATCTCCTGCCTGGGATCCCCAACTATTGCTGATGCCCTCTCTCCTTTTCAAAACCCTAGACCCCAATCTGATACCTACCCGGGCCTCTCCTGTCACTCCACATGGGCCAGAGATCCAGAGAAGCTCCTCTCATCCCCTTCCATCAGCTCAGTGTCCCAAAGCCAATTCCACACCATCCACAAAAGAATATGAATGGCTTCCTTTGTTGCCCAGTTTGAGGGTGATTTGTACTCTCCAGGTCGTTTGGTGGGAGCGAGGATGAATTGAAAGTTGGAAAGAGGCAGAAGACCAAATCCCAGAAGAATGAAAAGAGGCAATCAGGAAGAGGAGAAAGATAGCACGAGATGAGCAAGTGGAGCCGAACAAGTCAGTGAGAGTGGGAGATCTGTGCTGTAGGAGCAAGTAGTCAGAGAAACAAGGTCGATAGGGAGGGAAAGGAGAGAGTTTGAGAGATGGCTGGGAAGCTGTGGCTCAGAGCTTCTGCCCCAGGGAGGGGGGAGCCCTGTCACAGAACACAGAAGCCCTGGTGAGCACAGAGACCACTGTGACCACAGAAACCATGGCAACCACAGGAGCCAAGGCAATCACAGAAGCCAAAGCCACTCCCCTTGAGACCACAGAAGCTCAAGTGGCAAACACAAAAGCCCCAGAAGTTGTCTCAGTGACCCCCAGAGCCCACGTGGTCGGCAAAGAAATACAATCAGGGAGTGCAGAAGCCAAATGGAGTTCAAGGCAAGCACAGAAACACCAGAGTTGAGCACAGAAGCAGCAGGACAGAAGCCTGACCAGCAGCAGCGGTGAGTAGAAAAGCCTACGAGGCACACACAGTGACCACAGAAGTCCAAGACGAGGCCGAGGGACATGCAGAAAGTATCCTATGGGAGAGGTTAGCAAGGAGAAAGATTCCTAACTTCCCCACTCCGTATTGGTCTTGCCTGGGACACTGTCTTTGGGCAAACTCCCTTTCCATCCCCTGGGAATTTTTAGCCCCGATGATGATCCCAACAATTCCTCCCATTACTCCTTGCAGGCCTTGGTAAAATTAAGTTTTGCACAAAGTCCACTGACAGGGAGTCAGAAGGGGACCTGGGAAGAAGGAGCAGCCTTTGATTTTTTGTTGTGTTTGTTTGGTTTTTTTTGGGCGGGGGGTTGAGGGAGGTTTCCCTGTAGCTCCAGCTGGCCTGGAACTTACTAGGTAGACCAGGCTGGCCTCACGCTCTCTCAGAGATCCACCTGCAAAGTGCTGGGATTAAAGGCATGTTCCAGTAGGCCAGGCTAAAAAGCAGGCTTTAAGAAAAAGACCTTTTTCCCGTCTGTCTTAGTTCCCCTAAGTCTCCCTCATTCCTCCTCTTAGAATGGATACCTGTTGAAGGTGGGGGTGGGGACTTCTGTATGCCTACTGCCCAGAGGGAACAGGGTTCAGAAGGAGCCTCCACCTTGCTCCCAGCAAAGTTTTCCTAGTGGTTAGGACACTCAGGTGAGATGCCACAGCTTTCAGACCATGCTGCCCGTGTTCTCCTTCTGCTGCTGACTCTTGCCTTCCCTTGTGAGTACACCAGTCTCTACCTGACTGCAAGTGCCGCTTCGAACGCCAGTTAGAGGAGGTCATCACGCTGCAGGAGCAGCAAGTCAGAGGAATGAGACTGATGGGCAGGGAGAGAGGAGACAGCGGTTGAAAGATGGCTGGGACACTGTAACTCAGATCTTCTGCCAGAGGAGATGGGAGGGTGTACAGCTGCCACTGAATCTGTGGTGACCACAGAAGACCCAGCAGAGGCCTCAGTGGCTACAGAAGCATGAGTAGAAACCTCAGAAACCAGCAGGGCCACCTCCACGGTCCCCTCTCCCTTTTCCTGTCCATCCCGCACACTCCTGCCCTCTCTTCTCGGCCCGCCCTCCACTCCTCTCTTGTCCCTCTCCTCTCTTCTTTCCTCCCTTCCACTTCCTCTCTACTCCCACGCCCTTTCCCTTTTCTTCCCCACTCTCCTCTCTTCGTCGCCTCCGCTTTCTTTTTGTAACAGGATTCTGCCCTGTACCCCATGACGGCCAAAACCAGTGAAGCTCCTGCTGCAGCTTCTCAAGTACTGGGTTACAGCTGTGTGTCATCACATCAGGCCTACGTTCACTACTTAACCTTAGCCATTCATCTAGTCACTTCCTAGCACATCATTCTGCTTGATTCCTTATGAAAGTTTATCATGCTTCTTTATAAAGATTTTTACTGGAGTTTGAGACTTTCCTATGTATTTTGATCAAAGCAGACCCCTCCGCTATCTGCACCCCCTGATCTCCACCCAAATTCATGTCCTGTGTTATTTTGAAAGTCTTTCCAGCCTAGTAAACCTGCACAGCATCACATCCTTAAAGAAAACTGACTTCTTCTCCCAGCATGTATCAGTTGCCAGTACTTCCTCACTTAGGGTTGGTGCTTCTTACCTATCGCTGGTCTTATGCTGGGAGTAAGTTTGGCTTGAGTTTAAGTAGTTCTTACACATACAGTAATAAGTGCTGTAAATTCATATGAGTAACTACCCTGCATCGAAGTGGGGCCTAGGGCATTGAAAAGGAGAGAGGGCATCAGGAAGAGATGGGGATCCCAGACAGGAAATATCCCAAGGGTTTTGGAATGATGTCAAAATGGTGGGGCAGTCAACTTGGGTCTCCAGCCCTGTGGGGCCAATGGAGATTACCTGGTTTGCAGCTGGCTGGGGTCTGAAGTATGCCAAAGGGAGGGAGGGGGATCAGGAGTTGGGGGTGCCTGATAGAATGTCACATAGGCAGGAGTAGAAGCAAGGGTTTGATATAGTTGTCCCATTCAGTGATAGTGTTTTCTTGCAGCCTCTTAATTCTCTGCATGTTGGCCAGTTGTGTGTTTCTCGGTTAATTATTGTCTGCTGCAAGAAGATTCTCTGGTGAGAGTCGAAAGATGCATTAATCTATGGGTATAACAAAAATTCATTAGGAGTCAGTTTAATACTATGTCCATTTAGTGGAATAAGAGATAGTTGGTTCTCTGCTCTGTCCTGTGACCTGTCTAGCCTCAGGATCCTAGACCTGAATATCAGTGACAGGTATGGACTCCACCATGTGAATAAGATTTTAAATCCAATAGAAAGTAGTTGGTTTCTCCCATAAGATTTATGCCACTATTATTCTGTAGGCCTATCTTTCTAGGCCAGTTAGTATTAAAGTTTGAAGACTTACAGCTGGGTAAGGTTGATGAATACTTTTCTGTTAGCATACATAGGACCTTTCAGCACCATGAAAGCTAACAGTAGATATTGAACTCTGTGGTCAGGACCAGCTTGATATCTTCTTATTTGTTCTGTGACTCACATATGTAGTGTCTTTAGTAATAGGGTTTTGTCATGAAGTTTTGCTAGGCAACAAAGAGAAAGTACAGTAGTCACTATTTTCTGATGGTTTATGGTATCCTTGGTCAACAGCTTCAAAAAAGTTAGTTCATCCCACTATCCTAGGATTGGGTTTTTCATTTGCTAGTCTATGTTGTCTCACGGGGGTCCAGACCCCCAGTTTTAGTGCAGCTCCATTCAAACTATTTTTACCCTGTATATGTACATGTTAAGATGCTTCTGAAGAAGCAAGATTCAACAACATTTTTTTAAAACCAACTTTAACATCAGTACATGGTTTGTTTCCCCATACCTCTCCTCTGCTGTGCCCTCGCATTCCCCACTCTGTATAGCCCGTTCTACCCCGTCACTCCCCTTTCTCCCTTTATATCACTGGATTCTATCCTCACCCAACAAGACTTCCTCTCATGGCTCCTTACTAGTTCTGTAGGCGTAGAACTGACAGTAGACTATTTCCAGGTTCTTGATCTATCACTTTTTCCCTAACTGTACCCAGGTCACAAATCCTTCAAACAGAGTCAGTGTCTTTGGTGGCTATCTCGATCCTGGACTTAAGATCAGGAGTCCTCCACAGGTCTAGTGTCTCCTTGAAGCAAGAAGAACCTACTAGGAGGAATGTGTACAGGCCTAGGGAGTTCAGGACAGTTAGAATGGAACACTTTGGAAGAGAGACAATCACTGGAAAAGGCCTCTCCATCAGGAATACGACATAAGGTTAGCTTAATATTTCAGGAGGAGGGAAAAGCCTGTAATGCCTTAGTGTAGGATAATTTAGGGCCAGAGGAATGGATAAGGACCATGAAAAAGTTTTTTTTCAGAAATTTGCCTCTACCAGGCCTTGGGAGAATGTTTGTACTCAGGTCCAGCAGAGTCTATTGAACATCCTAATTCAAGTGGAATCTAAGTGGTCTGTGAGCCAATGATCCACCCTTCTGAATGAAGAGGCAAATTCCAAACATATCTTTATTACTTATGGCTCACTTCCTCTCTGGAAATAGCATCCCATAACTGTAACATGACAGCCTGTGAGTAACTGCTCACATTGCTTGTTTTTGTGAAGGAATTAAATTTCCTGGTTCTCAAGCTTACAGGGTTATGGAAAATTGTTTCCATAATTGAGGGCAGCAAGGAAACAATCAGCATAGCTCATATTTATGACAAAGTCTGTAAATATCTATGGATGCTTTCCTGCTTGTCCTCCTCCTCTAATAGGGACAACACTCTTTTTACAACCATTTCTGCCATATTAATTATAGTTGTCTTAACAGTTTGACTTTTCATATGTTATATGTGTTACTTGCACAAGAAGCTCCAAGGATGCATGCTATCATCAACAGGCTGCCCTGAGCCCCCGATCTCCCTGACCCACCAAGATTTATCTCAGCCCTCTGAATCAGCACTAGAGACTCATCACTTTAGGACTCTCCTGGGGTCAATACTCCCACAACACTGCTCCCGTCTCATCGATACTCTGCAACACTACCCCTCCTCAGAAGTAGACAGAAGAGTCACTGCCCCATCCCCAACAGAAGGGGTCCATCTCTAAAAGGAGGAGTCAGGGATACTTAGGGAAATTGAGGCTGATGGGGAAAAAAGGCTGTTTCAGAAAAGGCTGCTTCTTGCTCCTAGGCCCCTCTGTCTCCCCTTTAGTGGACTTTACGCAACACTTACTTTTACAAAGGTCTGCAGTGGGTGGGGGGAAGAGTTCTTGCAGATAACCAACAGTCAGGTTTGAAAAACCTGCCTGAGGGAATGGGAGCCCACCCAAGTTAAAGCCTCCCAGACAACACCAGTGAGAGGAAAGGGTAGTTAGGATCTTTCTCCTCCCTAGTCACAACTGACTGTAACTCTAGACAAGGGCATTCCATGCCCTCTGCAGACCTCAGGTACATGCACTCATGTGAAGCACATATAGACAACTGGGCACACACACATACACAAAACATAAAGTAAAAACATGGGCAGGGCATGGTGGCACACACCTTTAATCCCAACACTGGGAGGTAGAGGCAGGTGGATCTCTGAGATACAGACCAGCTTTGACTACAAAATGAGTTCCAGGCCAGCTAGAGCTACAGGAGAGCTTTCCCAAAAAACAAAGAAACAAACAAAGAAACCACCACAACAAAAAAGCACAAACCAAAACCCCTTATGTTTTTAAAATACTGTATTGCTCCAGGATTCAGAGAATAAAATAACAAATGATTCTCTGTTTGAAATATAACAGGAGGAACTAAAACTTGATCACATTCTGTTTATGCATCGGAATGATTACAGTGAGGTAAAATTTTGGGAATTTGTTGATATTCCTGACCAGGGTCCAGGGGACTAAACCGCAAACAGGTCACTGAAGAGTAATGAAGATGGCACACTTCCAATTTCTTCTTGGTCTGGCAGGAAGCCAGTTCAACTAGGTCCCTTCAACTGACCTGCTTAGAGTCACAAACCCCTGGGTACTTCAGTTTGGGGTTGTGCTCTGTCAGTATCCATTTCTTTAAGTTGACCAATCCAAAACCAGAGGATAAGAATCACTAAAGCCCTTAAAATCCTGGCTCTCCCCTCTGAACCACAGATTGAGATTTATGGGTTGCCTTTTCACTTGTGGAGAGTTTCATCTCTGTGTGTGAATGTGTAAGTATTCGTGCCATTCTTTATGCCTCTGGATGTGATTCTGGGTACTTCCATAATAATAATAATAATAATAGTAATAATAATAATAATAGTAATAATAATAATAATATTGAACACCCTATGCAAGTGATGAGGACTTAAATAAGGTGAGTTCATGGTAATAAGAAGGAAATAATGTGAAGGTACGATGTTCAAAGTATTTAAGAACGGAAATTTCTTTCAGTGAAAAAGAATTTGTATATAAAGATTAAGATGGTTGGATATTTCCAGAATGGAAAAGAAAAAAGAAATTTTGCAAGTCTGAGTAGGATTCTTAAGGTATAAAAAGGATGAAACTTAAGAAATCTTAAAATCTTGCTGGGCGTGGTGGCATATGCCTTTAATCCCACCAGCAGCAACAGGAGGAGCTGCGAAACCACTCTTCTTGGCACTGGGTGCTTGGAACCACCAACCAACACATCAGAAAACACGATGTTGTTTCCAAAAGACTCTGCTGCTGAGGCAGCTGGGGCTCCAGACCCTCAGAGAACCGCACTCTGAGGAATCACGGACAAGCGCAGCAGGACTAAACATGAAACCTGACGACCAGAACACCGCAGGACTGCACAAAGCATCGGCACCTCCGATCTGAACCAGACAGCAAAGCCCGGCGGGAACCGAAGTATAACCTGAACTTTCACACTGACTTCTCAGAATTTCCACTCTGTCATCACAGAATTGTCGATACCCTGACAAGTGGCAGGATACTGGCAGGAGCTGCCTGGGAACAGGGCATCTGAAATCAGAGTTAGTAAGAAATTCCGAGGTGTGACCAGATCTGAGAATCCCTCCATTTGTGAAGCACGGTCCTCACACCATAGGCAATTCAGACATCCAAAGAGAGACTTAGAGAGGAAAATGGAAGAGCCTACCTCGGAAGACACCCTAGCTCCAGAGAAGGAGGATTCCAGTCCAGAAGAGGCAGCCAGTTTTCATATCCTGTATCTCTACTCACCCCGTCCTCTGTGTTTATACATCTCTTTATTATCCAGCTCATCTTCCTGGCCTCTCAGTCTTGCTCTCTTCCTGCCCTATCTTGTACATTTTTAATCTCTCTACTTGTTCTTTTGTTGTTGTTTTTTTCCTCCAATGAAGACTATGGCCTGGTTTACGCGTGCTCTGTGCTCACAGCGGCCCTAGAGATGGGACCCGTCCATTACCGGATAGTATCGATACCTCTCTCTCCTCAGTCTACATTTACTTAAATTTCCTCTCATCCCTGACTCTTGAAAAGATTTTATTGATTTCTTCCTTCATTCATTCATTTTTGTATCTATGTGACTGTATGTACATGTATGAGTCTGCACATGCTTACATGCTTGTGCACAAAAATTAAAACCAAAAAGGGATGTCATATTCCTGAGTCCAGGAATTACAGGTGTTTCTGGAACATTGTGTTATATGGATGATGAACTCCAAGCTTCATTCTTCCTGACTGGGTAACAAGTGATCTTAAATGTGGAACTGCTCATTGTCCCATATTTTTTTCTCTCCAGTTGCCCTCCCCCTCTTCTGAGTTCTGTCATTCCAACACTAATCGCTAGTCCATCTTTTCTTTCCTTTTTTTTTTCATTTATACTCACAATAACTAATACATTACACACAGTACTACCAAGGTTCCTTTATTCCATAAAGTATTTAGGGCTTAAAGAGCTGATTGGTGCATAATTGAGTATTATACTATGTTTTTACTTTTCTTTTCCTTTGTCTTTTTGAGACATATCTCCCTTTAGCCCCAGCTGGCCTGGAAGTCACAGAGACTCACTTGACTCTGCCTCCAGAGTGTGGGGATTAAAGGCATGTGCTATACTTGGCTACTATTACAGTATTTTCATAGTGAGTCTAGCACAGGACAGTGATATTGTGGAAGTGGAAGGGCTGGGGACAGACACACTGCCTGAAAAACAGGTCTAAGACCTGTTAAGACATGTCTATAACAACCTAGCCCCTCCCAAACATTGCAAACACATCTATGTTAAAAAAAGAAAGGCAGTATAAATAATATTGAAACCACTGATGTAACCAAATCCTGATGCACAAGTAGTACCAATACAAAAACAGAAGTCACCTGAAAAAAGTAAGACATATCTCTCAGATGCAAACATTCCAGTGGAATGACTCCCTACAGAAGTGACTCCTTGATTCCAGAAAGAGCATTCAAAAGGATGATGTTTAAAGAAATGAAAATGGACATGAATAAACTTCTCATAATAAATTCCAAAAGAACACACAAAAAGCTAAGTGAAATAAGATTGGCAATGCAGGATATGAAAACAAAATTCAACAAAAAGAAATAATGAGGGCTGGAGAGATGGCTCAGCAGTTAAGCACACTGGCTGCTCTTGCAGAGGACTCAGGTTCAATTCCCAGCACCCCCTGGTAGCCAACAACTGTCTTAACTCCAGTTCCAGGGGATCCGATTCTCTCTTCTGACCTCCTCAGGTATAGCACAACATGGGTGCACTTACATGCACAGAGGCAATACACTCACACACATAAAAATAAATAAATAAATAAAATATTTTAAAAAAACCCCAAACTGAAATGATGCTGGAAATGAAAAAATCATTAAGATAAAAAAACAAAAGAAAACAAAACAACTCAGTGGGAAGCCTCACTACTAAAATGATTCAATGGGAGGACAGATATCAGGGCTTAAAGAGAAGATTGAGCCTGGTGTGCTAGTGTACATCTGTAATCCCAGCACTGTGGTGTTAGAGGTAGGTGGGCGTCTATGTCTGTGAGTTCGAGGCTAGCCTGGTTTATATAGTCAATTCCAGACCCGCTATAGTATATCGTAAGGCCCTATCTCAAAAAGCAAATTACAAACAAACAAAAGAGACAAGACAGAGGAATTGGTGCACTCAACCAAGGCAAATGTAGAAAGAAAAAGGATAGAGCAATGCTTAATGATTAGGAAAGCTTACTGTTTATCCAGAGGACCTTCACTCAGTTCCCAGAATCCATGCCAAGGGCTTCATAATCGCCTATTATAAGACCAGCACCAAGGGTTCCGATTCCCTCTTCTGGTGCCCTTGGGTACCATTACACACAAGGTAGACACAGACATGCATCAAAATAAAGTTTTAAAAAATGAATATAAGCTAGGCGTGGTGGCACATGCCTCTAATCCCAGCACTCGGGAGGCAGAGGCAAGGCAGATCTCTGTGAGTTCAAGGCCAGCTGAGGCTGCAGGGAGACCCTGTCTCAAAAAGACCAAAAAAAATCATATGAAAATATCAAAGCTACAAATTCCTGGTATAAGAATTCCATGTCAAGGGCATATTTTAAATAAACCATATAAGCAAACATCCTGAATGTAGAAGAATAGAATAGACGCCCAGCCAAGTAAAATAGGTATATAAAACACCAAATAAACAAACCCAAAAGAGTAGTTCCCAACATTATATTATAGTTAAACACAAAATATACAGAATAAAGGAAGTGTATTGAGAGTTGAAAGAAAAAACATAAACAAGTCACATATAAAGGACGGCTCATCAGAGTAAGAGTTCATCTCTCAACAAAACCTTTAAAAGCCAGAAGAGCATGGAAAGATGTATTTCAAGTTCTGAAAGGCAATAAATGTCAACTCAGGACACTACACTCAAAAAAAAAAACAATCTACCATAAGTATTGGAGACATAAAGAGGTAACATGATAAAACCAAGCTATTGGAAGTTATAATCACTAAGAAAACTCTATTTAGGATATTGGAAGGAATTCTTCCAGCTGAAGACAATGACAAACATACCAAAGAGCTCACCAAGAAAAATAAAAGATTCTACAATATTTAAAAAGGGAATTAGGAAAACACTAAATACAGTCAACACAAATGATAGGAAAATTATTGGTCTCAATTTCATCAAAACACAAAGACTACTGTTAAAAATCAGAATCCAAGGCCAGGTACAGTGGTACATGCTTTTAATCCCAGCACTCTCAGGAGCCAGAGGCAGGCAGATCTCTGTGAGACTGAGGCCAGCCTGGGCTCCAGAGTGAGCTCCAGGCCAGCTAGGACTACAAGGAGATCCTATTTCAAAAAATAAACAAACACAAAAAATCAGAATCCAATTGGGTGTGATGGTACATGCCTTTAATTCCAGGACTCAAAAGGCAGAGGTAGGCAAATGTCTTTCAGTTCCAGGCCTACATAGTGACAACCTTCCTGAAAAAACAAAACAAAACATGGGGCAGCAGTGGCTGCTCTTCCAGAGGACCCAGGGTTTGGTCCCCAGAATCCACATGGCAGCTAACAACTGCCATGTCCATAGCTCTAGTTCCAAGGAATTTGATGGCCTCTTCTGGCCTCCACAGTTTTGTACGACACAGGTATACTTACATCCATGCAGGCAAAACACTCATACACATAAAATAAAGATAAATAAATCAAAAAGCATTTATAAAAACAAAACACGTCAATTTGCTGCCTCCAAGAAACATACCTCTTCATAAAAGAGATATTTTAAGTATTATAAAATGTATTCTAGGACTGGAGAGAGGGCTCAGCAATTAAGAGCACTGGTTGCTCTTGCAGAGGACCCAGGTTTAGTTCCCAGTGCCCACATGGCAATTAACAACCACCAGCAAGTCCAGTTCCAGGTGATCCCATGCCCTCTTCTGACCTCCATGGGCACTGTACAACACAGGTGCACCTACCTACATACAAGCCATACACTGATATGCCTTCATAAATGCTGTCAAAATACTCATACATATAAAATAAAAATAATTTTTAAAATGTATTCTAAGAAAATGGAACTAGGAAACAAGCAAAGGACACTATCCTAACAGCTCACAAAACAGACATCACAGGCAAATTACCCAGCAGAGATAAAGGAAGTCACTTCTAACTGATTAAGGGAACAATTCATCAAGAAAACATTACAATCTAAACTTATATGCATCGAAAATTGGTGAACATAACCAATAGACAGACGAGACTAGATATAAAGTCACAGACTAACCTGAACCCTGTAACAGTGGGTGAGTTCAATGCCCAACTCAGGCAAATGCACAGATCCTCCTGACAGAAAGTGAAATGTCAAAAGTAAAGGATATCATACATGAAATGGATGTAACAGAACACTTCACCTGAACATCAGAGAATATGTTTTTCTAAACATCTCATGAAACTCTCTCTCTAAAATAGATTATATAAGGATAGAAGACAAATCTCATAAATATATGTTGGGCCTTAAGAAATCCTAACTGACCAGCTGGCACCTTGTGGCCTGGGCAAGATGGCGCTGAGAGGAGCTAAAACAAAGACTAGCCAGAAGAGATAAGCACATACCACACATACCATGGTAATTCAGTGAGCCAGGGTCTTAAGTGCCATTGGAGGAAAATTACCTCCTCCCTCGTGAACAGCGCGTGGACAGTAGTAGCCTCTACGTAAAGTAAAAAGCATGATCAGAGTGACCAGCAAAATGATTTGTAGAAACTTCCCACTGTATGCTAATACCTGTAACTCTAAACCTTTATAATGTGTCTGATAAGTTCAGTAAAGGGCTCCCTGCGGTACCATTGAGGAAGTTACTTTAATAAAGCTATATCATCATAAGAACTGGCTAGCTGCATGCTTCTTTGGTCAAGACTGGGATCCCCGCCAGGCCTAATTGTTTTGTGGAGCGGGCCAGGAGGCTGAGAACTGGCAGGCCACAGCAACCCTATGTCCCTTTGATTCCCTGAAAGGCCCTCTCCTACCACGGGGAGGGGGCTGGGGCAATCCAAGGGAAGTGGGACAGGAGCTTGGTACCAGATCCCACTCGCAGTTCCCTCCTGCTGGCCGGGAGACAGAGGAGGACCTGGTGAGGGGGTGTGCCTGCTGGTGCCTGCCGGTCTGCCTCGAAAGAGAGGGACAAATATAGAAAAATTGAAACAATTATTTACATTCTAACAGCTAACCAGAGAATAACCAGGAAGTCAACAAGAAGAGAAATAATAAAAAATTAAGAAAATAATGGAGATTAAAGAAAACACTACTGAATTATGAAAGGATCACTCAAAGAATCAAAAAGAAAAAAAAATTCTAGAATTGAGTTAAAATGAAGATTTAACATTCTAAAACTATGGGATACAATGAAAGCAGACCTAACAGGGAAGTTTACAAGTATAAGTGCCTATATTTAAAAAATCTCAGAGAAGAGGGATGGCCCAACAGTTAAAGAGTACTGACTGCTCTTGCAGAGGACCCAGGTTCGATTCTCAGCACCCACATGACAACTAACAACCGTCTGTAGCTCCAGCTCTGTCTTACAAAAAATAAAGAACAAAGGGTCACTGAAGGCTGTCTGGAATGGACCACATCTATTCGTTCTTATGTCTTCAAAGGCAGTGAAGTTACAGGGCCTGTCACTTTGAATTTATCCATCCAAACAGACACGCTTCCACCCCCAGAAGCTCTCAGCCATCCTATTCCTAAGAGCCTTCTGTGCAGTATCCCTCAGGGCATCCAAAGGCTTCCCCTCTTCTCCTGTGACATACTGACCAGGACTCAACATCAGTAGTGGCCCTGTCTGGAGGGAAACCAGGAAAAGGCAGGACTTCAGGACCTTGCACAGGAGGCGAACAGGAGGAGACTGCATCTGGTGGACTCCCTAGCTCCTGTGCTTCTGAATCACCTCCCAAACCAGCTAGGCCTATTCCTTACCTGCCAGTCACTCACAGGGCTGGGAGGGATGCTGGGGGAGCAGAGGGCATGAACCTACACTCCTCCAGGTGCCATTCCTGTCTCTGTCTCACAGGATCTCTGTACGTAACTCCAAGTTTCTTTCCTTCTGTGTACCTTGAGATTCCTCAAGCACCACCTTGTGCTCCAAGGAATCTGGCTTGGTGCAGGGATCCTGCAGGAGAAACATACTTAGCCTTTCTGCTCATCCCCAACTCACCCCTGGCCCTTCACCCACAGGGAATCATGTGAGGAGACACAAAGGAGGCAAGGAGGCAGAAGGGTAGCTCGTGCCTGGGTGCCTGCCAAGTGCCAGTTGCTGCCCTGGGCTCCTCGATTCACTTCCACCAAGAGAGGCACAGGGCCAGCCCTGATGGTGCAGTCCTGTAATCTCAGTTATTTGTGGAATGGCTGATAGATCCCAAGTTCAAGATCAGCTTGACTACAGTCAGACCCTATATGGAAGGAAGAAAAGGAAAAGGAAAAGGGAAGAAGAGGAGAAGGACGGAGGAGGAGGACAGAGGAGGAGGATGGAGGAGGAGGAGGAGGAGGAGAAGGAGGAGGAGGACGGAGGAGGAGGAGGAGGAGGAGAAGGAGGAGGAGGAGGAGGAGGAGGAGGAGGAGGAGGAGGAGGAGGAGGAGGAGGAGGAGGAGGAGGAGGAGGAGGAGGAGGAAAAAAAGACAGGACTAGAGCCATAGTTAAGTGGTAGAGCTAGCATGTCAGAATCCGTAGGTTCCATCACTAGTCAGACACACACACACACACACACACACACACACACACACACACACACACGGAAATGTCTAAGAGAAAAATGTAGGGCATCCAACCGGAAAGTGGGAATCTGGGTCCCTTCTATGTCCTAGACACCACAGGGTCTCGAGGAAATGCGTAGTGGAGAAGAGATGGTTGAGGGTCCCACAGACGCGGGTCCACAACAGCAGAGGGCACGCGGTGTTCACAGGCCTAGACCTAGACTCAGCCATTTAGCCAGGGGCTTCAGAGACACGTGGAAACACAAACCAAGAGGCTCCAGTCAGAGCTGAGGCCGCAGGAGTCTGGGAGAAAATCTGTCTCTGGGCGGAGAAATCCCCTCAGTTCAACAGGCGCCCGGCCGCCACCTTCCCGAGCCACGGCCCTCCGCCCTCGTCCCCAGGGTCCACAGCGCTAAGTACCGGGAGCCACGCGCGCCTTCCTGGAGTCCGCCGTTCCCCTCGCCCCGCTCCCAGGACCCCACGGGGGCTCCACGGGTTTCCACGGCGGCGTCCCCAGCACCACGCGGCCCAGCAGAGCGGCCACGCCCAGTCCGGGCTTCCCTCCCGCTGCGCTCGCCGCACTCACCATGTCGGGATTCCGACACCCAGCGTCTTCCAGGCCAGAAATGTGCAGACACCGCGGCTCAGTACGACGGAAGCCGCGGCAGAGAACCGGGCTCCAGAGCGGGAACGTTCGGGGTGGCAGAGGCCGAGGTGGCGGAGGACCGCGGGTCACCAGGGCCGAGGGACCGGCCGTCCAGACCCGTGGAAGGTGCCGGTACCGATCATCCAATCAGCTCCGGGACAGGGCAGGGGGGCGGGGTTTCACGGGCCTCTGAGGCCCTGGACTCAGCACCCGCCCCCTGCCCGGCATCTTGAGTATGTCCTTATGTCCATCTCTTCCCTGGAGGTTCTCGGAGATCGTGTCCCTGGCAAATGGATAAATGTTTAGAAGTTGTTTAATTATCAAGGAAAGCAAAAGGATTATTGTAAAGTTGAGAAG
This sequence comes from Eospalax fontanierii, assembly GCA_035773235.1. Taxonomy (NCBI): domain Eukaryota; kingdom Metazoa; phylum Chordata; class Mammalia; order Rodentia; family Spalacidae; genus Eospalax; species Eospalax fontanierii. The sequence continues at coordinate 82,031,197 of CM069532.1, read as the reverse complement.
ACTGCCTACATCTGCTGAGATGAGATAATTAATCTTTAAGAAATAATTCAAAGTGGAAATGTGGGTAGAAAATTCTTACTTCATCAGACTGTCGCTAGAGGGATGTTCCCATTAATAGAGATTTAAAAATATATGTTACTTTTATTTTCTGTGTATGAGTATAAATGCTTGAATGTAAGTGCACCACTGTCGTGCAATGCCCGCATGTCAGATCTCCTGGAATTGGATTTACTGATGGTTGTTAGTGGACATCTGGGTACTGGGAATCGAACCTGGATCCTCTGCAAGACCAGTTAGTGCTCTTAACCGCTAAGCCATCTCTCCACGCCCCTCCCCTTCTTCTGAGACAGGATCTCATCATATAACCCTGAGTAACCTGAAAATTGCTCTGTAGACCAGCCTGTCCTCAAACTCACAAGCCTACCCCTGCTGCCCCAGTACTGGGAGTAAAGACATTCATCACCATGTGTGACCTTCTTTTTATTTTTAGAGATTTGGCTTCAGGGGTTGGGCTCAGTAGTTAAGAACACTGGCTGCTGTTCCAGATGACCCAGATTTGGTTCCCAGCACTCACATGGCAGCTAACAAACATCCATAGCTACAGTTAGGGATATCCAGTGCCCTCTTTTGCCCTCTTTGGGCATTGCATGACTCAGGTACACTTACATGCATGCAGACAAAACACTCTTACACATAAACTGAAAATGAATATATCAAAAATTAAGAAATTCTTGTTTTACTTGTACTTACGTGTCTGTGTATATAAGCCACAAGAGACAGAGTAAGACATCAGGTCTCCTGGTGTTTATGAGCCTCCCAAGTGGGGGCTGGACACAGAACTGCTGTCCTCAGCAAGAGCAGGAAGCATGCTTACCCACTAAGCCAGCTCTCCAGCGTCAATATTTGCAATACTTTAGTAGTTTCTGTGATAAACTCAATGCGTGAATACAACTCAATGGTAGGTAAGGGAAGTCTGAAATACTAGCAGGAGAGACACCAGCTAGCACCAAGGGCCCTCAAGAGCTCATGTTGAATCTCAGCATTAGCCTTAGCATAGTCTAAGCCCTCTGATTCTCAGTCATGACCTCTTCATTACAGTAAGAATACAAAGAAAACTAGCTATTTGAAGAATTAGGGAAATCCCTCAAAACCAGCATGTCTTATACAGGTAAGGAAACTGTTAATAAGATTTCAAAGCACACAGTAAAAGTGCAAGTATCTGTCTGTCAGACAAGGAAGATGGTGCTCCATTATTATTCCCATGGCAATCATTCAGTGACTGAATAATATTTGACTAATTTCGGGCCCCAGCTGGGCCCCTCGTCCGACCAAAGAAGCGTGCAGCTAGCCAGCTCTTATGATGATATAACTTTATTAATGTAACTTCTTCAATTGTACTGCAGGGAGGCGTTTACTGAACTTATCAGACACATTATAAAGGTTTAAAGTTAAAGGTATTATCATACAGCAGGAAGTTTCTATCAATCACTTTACTTGTCACTCTGATCATGCTTTTACTTTACATTGAGGCTACTACCGTCCATGCGCTATTCACGAGGGAGGTGGCAATTTTCCTCCAGTAGGACTTAAGTTCCTACTTCACCTAATTATCATGGTATGTGTGGTATGTGCCTATCTCCTCTGGCTAGTCTTTGTTTTAGCTCCTCTCAGAGCTATCTTGCCCAGGACACAAGGTGCCAGCCGGTTAATTAGGATTTCTTAAGGCCCAACAGATATTCAGCAGGACTCTGGTATACTGTTCAGCCAATAGCACAGTTGTCGTTCACCTCACTGATGTGAATATTATTAATTTATTAATATTAACCATGACATTAAAGAGTTATCCTCATTAACTTTGTCTCTCAGTGTCCCACATGAGGTGGGGATACAAGTGACCAAGTGGCCAATCTCTGAGTGGCCAATTTCTGATCTTCAAATGATAATTGATGGATGAGAAACTTCTTGACCTCTAGAACCAAACCATTAGAAAAGGCCTCTCTATCAGGGGCAGTCCATAAGATCAGCTTAATATTTCTGGAGGAGGGAAAAGGCTGGATGCCGCCGTATAGGAAAATTTTTGTTTGAGGGCAGCAAGGAAACAATCAGCATAGCTCATATTTATGACAAAGTCTATAAATATTTTTTGGATGCATTCCTGCTTGTCGTCCTCCTCTAATAGGGACAACACTCTTTTTACAACCATTTCTGCCATATTAATTATAGTTGTCTTAACAGTTTGACTTTTCATATGTTATATGTGTTACTTGCACAAGAAGCTCCAAGGATGCATGCTATCATCAACAGGCTGCCCTGAGCCCCCGATCTCCCTGACACACCAAGATTTATCTCAGCTCTCTGAATCAGCACTAGAGACTTATCACTTCAGGACTCTCCTCTGGGGTCAACACTCCCACAACACTGCTCCCATCTCATCCATACTCTGCAACACTACCCCTCCTCAGAAGTAGATAGAAGAGTCACTGCCCCATCCCCAACAGAAGGGGTCCATCTCTAAAAGGAGGAGTCAGGGGTACTTAGGGAAATTGAGGCTGATGGGGAAAAAAGGCTGTTTCAAAAAAGGCTGCTTCTTGCTCCTAGGTCCCCTCTGTCTCCCCTTTAGTGGACTTTCTGCAACACTTACTTTTACAAAGGTCTGCAGTTGGTTGGGGTAAGAGTTCTTGCAGATAAGCAACAGCCAGGTTTGAAAAACCTGCCTGAGGGAATGGGAGCCCACCCAAGTTAAAGCCTCCCAGACAATACCAGTGAGAGGAAAGGGCAGTTAGGATCTTTCTCCTCCCTAGTCTCTCTCCTTGGAAACTTTCTGTACCTCCCTAAACTGGGGCTCCTGGTTGCTTTGCTTGGTGTTTGTGCTTCTGTGGTCACCATCACTGCCCATCAGGATTTTGTGGTTGCTGCTTCCTGCTTGCCGCTGGGTGTTCTGTGGTCCCTATAGCCTCGGCTGGTGCATTTGTGGTCACTTGAACCTGAGCCACTGCTTTTGTTCCTGTACTCCCAACTGGGTCCTCTGAGGGCTCCAGGTCCACTGTCACTTGTACATTTCCTATCACCAATATGATAAGAAAAGGGTAAGAAAAAGGGAGACTGAAAAGCAAGTTCTCTCTGGCTTCCACATGCACATCACAGACATCCGTACCTACACACACACACACACACACACGCACACAGAATTTTGAAAAAGAGGGAAGAAAGGAAAAAGGTTTTTTTTAATTTTTCCTAGCTGATGTAGGAACACATTATTTAGGCCAGGATGGTCTCCGTAACACAGAGATCTACCTGACTGCCTCGAGAGTGCTGGGATTTAAGATGTGTGCCAGAATCCCGCTTAGAAAGGATTTTTGAAAGGACTACAAAAAATCCACAAACACAACACAAAAACATAACACACATAACACACAACACAACACACACACACACACAACACACACAAAACACACAACTCACACACACAACACACGACACACACAATCCACAACATACTACATACACACATCACATGACATACACACAACACACAAACACAACTCACAAACACAAAACACACAACAAGCAACACACAACACACACTCAATGCACAACATATAGAACACACACAACACATAACACCAAAAGACACATAAAACACAACATACAGCACACAATACACACAACACAACACAGAAAACAACAACACAACACAAAAACACAACACACACAAAACACACAAGACACACAAACAAAAACAACACACAACACACAAACACAACATACAAAACACACACAACCCAAAAACACACACAACACACAAGATACGCAACACACAACACAATATAACACAAACGCAACACACAAGAAACAACACACATAGCACACACAACATACAACATATACAACACAAAACACAAACACAACATATACAACAGACACAACACAGAAACACAACACACTCAAAACACACAGCACACAACACACACAACACAATCACAACCCACAACACACAAAAAACACTTAAGACACAACACACACAACACACAACTCACACACAACATACACTACATATTACACACAAACACAACACAGACAACACACAAACAACACACAACACAACACACACAAAAAACACACAATACAACAAACACAACACACAATACACACACAACACACAAGAAACACAACACATACACAATAAACAACACACAAATCACAAAACACACACAATGCACAACATACTACATACAAACAACACACGTCACACACAACACAGAAACAAAACACACACATAAAACAACACAACACAACACACACAAGACAGAACATACACAAAACACAACACACAAACACAACTCACACACACAAAGCACAACACACGCAACACAAAAACAGAACACACACAACACATACAATGCACAATGCAACAGAATGCACAGAAAATACAACACACAACACATAATACAACAAACAACAAAACACACAACACACAAGGCACACAACACACAAGACAACACAAAACACACAACGCACAAAATACACAATATATACAACGCAAAAAACACATAAAACACACACAACACTCACACATCACACAAACAGTTTCTTGTCATCATGAACATTATGAAATCAAAATGGAGCATTTTGAAATCTAGGAAACAAGATAAAAGAAACATTGTGACATCATGAAGATTATGACATCACAATAGAACATGTTGAAATCTAGGAAACACTATAAAAGTAAAATTGTTACCTCATGAAGTTTATGATATCACAGTGGAGCATTATGACATTTCAAAACACAATAAAGGAAACATTGTGACATCATGAAGATTTTGACATCAAAGTACAGCATTATGACATTTGGAAACTATATAAAAGAAACATTGTGACATCATGAACACTGCGACATGACAATGCTGCTTTTTTGATATCTTGGAAACACTATAAAAGAAACATTGTGACCTCATGAATTTATGACATCATAAAGGAGCATTATAATATTTGGAAACACTATAAAAATATTGTGACATCATGAATGCTATGACATCACAATATAGCTTTTTGACATCTTGGAAACACTATAAAAGAAACATTGTTATAATGACATCACAATCGCACATTATGACATTTCAAAACATTATAAAAATAACATTGTGACATCCTGAAGATTATGACATCACAATGGCGCATTATGTCATTTCGAAAAACTGTAAAAGAAACATTGTGACATTATGAAGATTATAACCTGACAATGGAGCATTACGACATTTGGAAACACTATAAAAGTAAAATTGTGACATAATGAAGATTATGACATCACAATGGAGCATTTTGACATTTAGGAAACACTATGAAAGTAACATTGTGACATCATGAAGATTATGATATCACAATGAAGCATTGTGACATCATGAAGATTATGACATCACAATGGCACATTATGTCATTTTGAAAAACTATAAAAGAAATATTGTGACATCATGAACATTATGATATCAAAATGGAGTATTATGACATTTGGAAACACTATAAAAGTAACATTGTGACCTCATGAAAATTATGACATCACAATGGCGCACGATGACATTCTGAAAAAGTATAAAAGATACATTGTGACACCGTGAAGGTTATGACATCACAATGGAGAATTATGACATTTAGAATCACTGTAAAACAAATACTGTGACCTCATGAATTTATGACATTACAGTGCAGAATTATAATTTGTGGAAATACTATAAATGAAACATTGTGACATCATGAACATTCTGACTTAACAATGGATGTTTTTGACATCTTGAAAACATTATAAAAGAAACATTGTGACATCATGAAGATTATGATAACAAAATGGCACATTATTACATTTTGAAACACTATAATAGAAGCATTATGACATCATGAACATTACATTACATCACATCACAATGGAGTATTATGAAATACTCCATTTCATATAAAAACAGTGTAAAAGTAACATGGTGACATCATGAATATTATGACATCACAGTGGAGCATTTTGACATCTTGGAAATATTATAAAAGAAATATTGTGACATCATGAAGATTATGATGTCACAATAGCACATTATGGCATTTTGAAATACTATAATAGAATCATTGTTACATCATGAGGATTATGATATCACAATATAGCATTGTGACATCCTGAAGATTATGACATCACAATGTAGCATTATAATATTTGGAAACACAATAAAGTAACATTGCGACATCATGAAAATTATGATATCACAAAGGAGCATTTTGACAACTTGGAAACACTATAAAAAACATTATGACATCATGAAGATTATGACGTCACAATAGCACATTATGGCATTGTTACATCATGAGGATTATGATATCACAATACAGCATTGTGACATCCTGAAGATTATGACATCACAATGCAGCATAATATTTGGAAACACAATAAAATAATATTGCGACATCATGAAAATTATGATATCACAAAGCATTTTGACAACTTGGAAACACTATAAAAAACATTATGACATCATGAAGTTGATGACATCACAATGGACCAATATGATGAAAATTGTGGCACCATGAAGTCTATGAGATCACAATGAAGCATTATGACATTTGGAAACACTATAAAAACATGGTGACATCATGAACATTACGACATCACAATGGAACATTATGACATTTGGAAATACTATAAAACAAACATTTTCACCTAATGAATTTATGACATCACAATGGAGCATTATAAAATTTGGAAACACTGTAAAATATACATTGTGATATCACGAACATTATGACATCACAATGGAGTATTTTGACATCTATGAGACATGATAAAAGTAACATTGAGACATCATGAAGATTATGATATCACAATAGAGCATTATAACATTTGGAATCAATATATATAAAAGAAACATTGTGACATCATGAAGACTATGAGATCACAATGAAGCATTATGACATTTGGAAACACTATAAAAACATGGTGACATCATGAACATTATGACAGCACAATAGAGCATTTTGAAATCTTGGAAATACTATCAAAGTAACATTGTGACATCATGAAAATTATGACATCACAATGGAGCATTATGACATTTGGAAATATTATAAAACAAACATCTTCACCTCATGAATTTATGACATCACAATGGAGCATTATAAAATCTGGAAACACTGTAAAATATACATTGTGATATCATGAGCATTATCACATCACAATGGAGTATTTTGATATCTAGGAGACACGATAAAAGTAACATTGAGACATCATGAAGATTATGATATCACAATAGAGCACTCTGACATCATGAAGATTATGACATCATAATGGAGCATTATAACATTTGGAATCGTTGTATATAAAAGAAACATTGTGACATCATATACTATGACATCACAGTGTAGCATTGTAACATCATGAAGATTTTGACATCACAAAGGAGCTTCATGACATTTGTAAACAGTATAAAAGAAACATTGTGACATCATGAATTTATGACAATACAGTGGAGCATTATAATATTTGGAATTACTATAAATGAAACATTGTGACATCATGAACATTATGACATCAGAATGGTGCATTATGTCATTTTGAAAAACTATAAAAGAAACATTTTGACATCATGAACATGATGATATCAAAATGGAGCATTATAACATTTAGAAACACTATAAAAGAAACATTGTGACATCATGAAGATTATGACATTGGAAAAAAGCATTATGACATTTGGAAACACTATAAAAGTAACATTGTGACCTCATGACGTTTACGACATCACAGTGGAGCATTATGACATTTTGAAAAAATATCATGACATTTCAAAACACTAGAAAGGAAACATTGTGACATCATGAAGATTATGACATCACAATGGAGCATTTTGACATCTTGGAAAAACTATAAAATTAACATTGTGACATCATGAATATTATGATATCACAATAGATGTTTCTGACATCTTGGAAAAACTATGAAAGAAACATTGTGACATCATAAAGATTATGACATCACAATGCCACATTATGTCATTTCGAAAAACTATAAAACATTGTGACATCATGAACATTATGATATCATAATGGAGCATTATGTCATTTAGAAACACTATAAAAGAAACATTGTGACATCATAAATATTATGACATCACAATGGAGCATTATGACATTAAGAAACACTATAAAACAAATATTGTGACCTTATGAATTTATTAAATTACATTGGAGCATTATAATTTTTGGAACTACTATAAATGAAACATTGTGACATCATGAACATTTTGACTTCACAATGGATGTTTTTGACATCTTGCAAACACTATAAAAGAACATTGTGACATCATGAAGATTATGACATCACAATGGCGCATTATTACATTTTGAAACAGTGTAATAGAAACATTATGATATTATGAACATTACATTACATCACATCACAATGGAGTATTATGAAATTCGGAAACACTATAAAAGAACCATTGTGACATCATGAACACTATGATATCACAATGGAACATTATGACATTTAGAATCACTATAAAAGAAGTATTGTGACATCATGAAAATTATGATGTCACAATAGACCATTGTGACGTTTGGAAACACTATAGAAGAAAGATTGTGACATAATGAAGACAATGAGATCACAATGAAGCATTTTGACATTTGGAAACACTATAAAAACATGGTGACATCATGAACATTATGACAGCACAATGGAGCATTTTGAAATCTTGGAAATACTATCAAAGTAACATTGTGACATCATGAAGATTATGACATCACAATGGAGCATTATGACATTTGGAAACACTGTAAAATATACATTGTGATATCATGAACATTACGACATCACAATGGAGCATTTTGACATCTACGAGACATGATAAAAGTAACATTGAGACATCATGAAGATTATGATATCAGAATAGAGCATTATAACATTTGGAATCACTATATATAAAAGAAACATTGTGACATCATCTATATTATGAAATCACAATGTAGCATTGTGACATCATGAAGACTATGAGATCACAATGAAGCATTATGACATTTGGAAACACTATAAAAACATGGTGACATCATGAGCATTTTGAAAAATGTTCATTTTGATATGTAGGAGACACGATAAAAGTAACATTGAGACATCATGAAGATTATGATATCACAATAGAGCACTCTGACATCATGAAGATTATGACATCATAATGGAGCATTATAACATTTGGAATCACTGTATATAAAAGAAACATTGTGACATCATATACTATGACATCACAATGTAGAACTGTGACATCATGAAGATTATGACATCACAATGTGGCATTACGACATTTGGAAACACTGTAAAAGAAACTGTGACATCATGAAGATTTTGACATCACAATGGCACATTATTACATTTTGAAACACTATAGAAGAAAGATTGTGACATCATGAAGACTATTAGATCACAATGAAGCATTATGACATTTGGAAACACTATAAAAACGTCGTGACATCATGAACATTATGACATCACAATGGAGCATTATGACATTTGGAAATACTATAAAACAAACATTTTCACCTCATGAATTTATGACATCACAATGGAGCATTATAAAATTTGGAAACACTGTAAAATATACATTGTGATATCATGAACATTATGACATCACAATGGAGTATTTTGACATCTACGAGACACAATAAAAGTAACATTGAGACATGATGAACATTATGATATCACAATGGAACATTAGGACATTTAGAAACACTATAAAAGAAATATTGTGACATCAAGAAGATTATAACATCACAATGGAGAATTATAACATTTGGAAATACTATAAAACAAACATATTCATCTCATGAATTTATGACATCACAATGGAAAATTATAAAATTTGGAAACACTGTAAAATGTACATTGTGATATCATGAACATTATGACATCACAATGGAGTATTTTGACATCTAGGAGATACGATAAAAGTAACATTGAGACATCATGAAGATTATGGTATCACAATAGAGCACTCTGACATCATGAAGATTATGACATCATAATGGAGCATTATAACATTTGGAATCACTGTATATAAAAGAAACATTGTGACATCATATACTATGACATCACAATGTAGCATTGTGACATCATGAAGATTATGACATCACAATGTGGCATTATGACATTTGGAAACACTATAAAAGAAATTGTGACATCATGAAGATTTTGACATCACAAAGGAGCTTCATGACATTTGTAAACAGTATAAAAGAAATATTGTGACATCATGAATTTATGACAATACAGTGGAGCATTATAATATTTGGAATTACTATAAATGAAACATTGTGACATCATGAACATTATGATATCACAATGGAACATTATGACATTTAGAAACACTATAAAAGAAACATTGTGACATCATGAAGATTATGACATTGGAAAAAAGCATTATGACATTTGGAAACACTATAAAAGTAACATTGTGACCACATGACGTTTACGACATCACAGTGGAGCATTATGACATTTTGAAAATATATAAAAGAAATATTGTGACATCATGAACAATATATCACAATGGAGCATCATGACATTTCAAAACACTAGAAAGGAAACATTGTGACATCATGAAGATTGTGACATCACAATGCCACATTATGTCATTTCGAAAAACTATAAAACATTGTGACATTTTGAACATTATGATATCATAATGGAGCATTATGACATTTAGCAACAGCATAAAAGAAACATTGTGATATCATGAAGATTATGGAATCATGATGGAGCATTATGACATTTGGAAACACTATAAAAGTAACATTGTGACCTCATGACTTTTATGACATCACAGTGGATCATTATGACATTTTGAAAAAATATAAAAGAAATATTGTGACATCATGAACAATATGATATCATAATGGAGCATCATGACATTTCAAAACACTAGAAACGAAACATTCTGACATCATGAAGATTATGACATCACAATGGAGCATTTTGACATCTTGGAAAAACTACAAAATTAACATTGTGACATCATGAATATTATGACATCACAATGGAGCATTATGACATTTACAAACACTATAGAACAAATATTATGACCTCATGAATTTATGACATTACAGTGGAGCATTATAATTTTTAGAAATACTATAAATGAAACATTGTGACATCATGAACATTCTGACTTCACAATGGATGTTTTTGACATGTTGAAAACACTATAAAAGAAACATCGTGACATCATGAATATTATGACATCACAATGGCACATTATTACATTTTGAAACAGTACAATAGAAACATTATGACATCATGAACATTACATTACATCACATCACAATGGAGTATTATGAAATTTGGAAACACTATAAAAGAAACAATGTGACATCATGAACATTATGGTATCACAATGGAACATTATGACATTTAGAAACACTATAAAAGAAACATTGTGACATCATGAAGATTATAACATCACAATGGAGAATTATGACATTTGGAAACAGTGTAAAAGTAACATTGTGACATGAATATTATGACATCACAGTGGAGCATTTTGACATCTTGGAAATATTATCAAAGAAGTATTGTGACATCATGACATCACAATGGACCATTGTGACGTTTGGAAACACTATAGAAGAAAGATTGTGACATCATGAAGACTATGAGATCACAATGAAGCATTATGACATTTGGAAACACTATAAAAACATCGTGACATCATGAACATTATGACATCACAATGGAGCATTATGACATTTGGAAATATTATAAAACAAACATTTTCACCTCATGAATTTATGACATCACAATGGAGCATTATAAAATTTGGAAACACTGTAAAATATACATTGTGATATCATGAACATTATGACATCACAATGGAGTATTTTGACATCTACGAGACACGATAAAAGTAACATTGAGACATCATGAACATTATGATATCACAATAGAGCACTCTGACATCATGAAGATTATGACATCATAATGGAACATTATAACATTTGGAATCACTGTATATAAAAGAAACATTGTGAAAACATATATTATGACATCACAATGTAGCATTGTGACATCATGCAGGTTATGACATCACAATGGAGCATTATGACATTTAGAACCACTATAAAACAAACATTGTATCCTCATGAATTTATGACATTAAAGTGGAGCATTATAATTTTTGGAAATACTATAAATGAAACATTGTGACATCATGAACTTTCTGATATCCCAATGGATGTTTTTATCATCTTGGAAACACTATAAAAGATATATTGTGACATCATGAATATTATGACATCACAGTGGAGCATTATGTCATTTTGAAAATCTATAACGGTAACATTGCGACATCATGAAGATTATCACATCACAATGGAGCATTATGACATTTGAAAACAGTATAAAACAAACATTGTGACCCATGAATTTATGACAATACAGTGGAGCATTATAATATTTGGAATTACTATAAATGAAACATTGTGACATCATGAACATTATGACATCACAATGGATATTTTTGACATCTTGGAAAAACTATAAAAGAAACATTGTGACATCTTGAAGATTATGACATCGTAATGGAGCATTATGACATTTCGAAACTCTATAAAAGTGACATTGTGACCCCATGACGTTTATGACATCACAGTGGAGCATTATGACATTTTGAAAAAACATAAAAGAAACATTGTGACATCATGAAGATTATGACATCAAAATGGAGGATTTTGACATCTTGGAAACAGTATAAAGGTAACATTGTGACATCATGAATATTATGACATCACAACGGATCATTATGACATTTGGCACACTGTAAAAGAAACATTGTGACCTCATGAAGATTTTGACATCACAGGGGAGCAGTATGCCATTTTGAAACACTATAATGGAAACATTGTGACATCATGAAGATATTTGACATCCCAGTGCAGCATTATGACATTTGGAAACTCTATGAAAGAAACATTGTGACATCATGAAAATTATGACATCACAATGGAGCATTATGACATTTGAAAATACTATACAACAAACATTGTGCATTCATGAATTCGTGACAATACAGTGGAGCATTATAATATTTGGAATTACTATAAATGAAACATTGTGACATCATGAACATTATGACATCACAATGGATGTTTTTGACATCTTGGAAACTCTATAAAAGAAACAATGTGACATCATGAAGATTATGACATCACAATGGAGCATTATTACATTTAGAAACACTATAAAAGAAATATTGTGACATCATGAACATTATGACATCACAATGTCGCATTATGACATTGTGAAACACTATAATAGAAACATTGTGACATCATGAAAATTATGACATCACAGTGGAGCATTATGACATTTCAAAACAGTATAAAAAAAAATTCTGTCATCCTGAACATTATGTCATCACAATGGAGCATTTTATTATCTTGGAAACACTATAGAGAAACATTGTAAAATCATGAAAATTTTGACATCACAATTGAGCATTATGACAGCACAGTGGAGCATTAGGACTTTTGGAAACACGATAAAAGAATCATTGTGACATCATGAAGTTTATGATATCACAATGGAGCATTGTGACATCTTGGAAACACTAGAAAAGAAACATTGTGACATTATGAAGATTATGACATCACAGTGGAGTATTATGACATTTGAATACATGATAAAAACATTGTGACATCATTAACATTATGACATCACAATGGAGCATTATAATATCTGGAAACACAATAAAAGAAACAGTGTGACATCATGAACATTATGACATCACAATGGAGCATTTTGACATCTAGGAAACACTATAAAAGTAATATTGTGACATCATGAAGATTATGATACCACAATGTAGCATTGTGACATCATGAAGATTATGACATCACAATAGAGAATTTTGACATCTTGGAAACACTATAAAAGTAACATTTTGACATCAGGAGTAGAATGACGTGACAGTGCAGAATTATGAGAACTATGAACATTTGTGATACAAGCATTGTGACATCATGAATATTATGACTTCACATGGAGCATTATGTGATTTGGAAACAGTATAAAAGAAACATTGTGACATCATGAAGATAATGATGTCACAATGGAGCATTATGACATTTAGGAAAGACTATAAAAGAAACACCACATACACACTACACACACATACCAACACACACACCACACAAACCACAAACAGCACACACACCATCTACACAGCCACCACACACACACAACACACACAACATACACACACCACACACCACATACACACAGAACACATACACACACAGTCTATATACCACAAACACACACACCACACTCATATAACCACATACATAACACACACAACACAACAAACACACAACACACAAAACACACACCACATACAACACAGAACACGCAACTCACACAACACAACACACACAAAACACACACAACACACACCACATACAACACAGAACACACAACTCACACAACACAACCCACACAAAACACACACAACACACGAACAGTGCACACACAAGGAACACAACACATATAACACAACACACAAAACACATACAAGGCTCAAAACAGAAACGTATACCACACAATACATAACACACAACACAACACACAAAAACACCCAAAAACAACACACAACACACACAGCACAGAAAACACAAAGTCAACACATACAACATACAGGATACACACAAACTCAACACACACAGCGCACACAAGCACACACACAACACAAAAGACACCCAACATACTAGGCACCCATCACACAAGACACTCACATCACAACCACAACACACAACACACACATATCACAACCACAACACAGAACACACGACACACACAACACACACAATACACACAACACACACACAATACACACAACACACAGAAAACACAAACAAACAGAATCAATTTGTGGCTGTTCTATCCTTCTTACAGATTCCCATTAGTATGGATCCCCAGGAATTCGGATCCCCACAGAAAATGCCATGTTTGGGGTGCGAATATGTCTGCTTCCCATTCTCCATATAAGGCACCAGGAGGAAGGATTAGTTCTCAGATCTCCTAAATTTGCTCCACACCTCAACCTATGAACCTATACACACATATATCCTAACAATTGCTTCATCTTTTCCTTAAGTTGTAACACGACTGTCTGGACAAGATGGTGGGGGGGCACCTTTAATCCCAGCACTCTGAAGGCAGAGGAGGGCAGCACACTGAGTTCCAGGTCAGCCTGCTCTACGTAATGATTTCCAGGTCAACCAGGGCTACAAAGAAAGACTATGTCTCAAAAAAATTGACAATAAAAATGTATCATCTGAGTGTATGTATTTATTGGTGTCCTAATCATAGATTATATGTTCTATGTAAAGGGAGCAACATTGTCATCAGATAACATCCATCCCCCACAGAGGTGCCGTTCTCTCCTTGGCAAATGCTCTGATCTGGATTAAACTGATTTGGGACAAAAGTACACCCTATCTCTATAAGTAGGTGCACAGGAAACTAAACTTGTAAGAAACCTACTGACATCTTTTATCTCCAAAATATGTTTATACATCACGCCAAAAAGCCTGTCCCAGTCTTGTGTTTTTATGACACAAGATAGATCTGACCTCAAATTACTGTGAGAGCTTTTGATGCAAAGCACCTGTCAACTGGCAATTTTTCAAAGGTAAAAAGTGTTAATTCCTATGCTCATCCACAATTTTCAGTGCAGTATTTAGAAATCAGCAGATTTGTCACTTAGTACTTTTTAAAACATATCATCCTACTCACCAGTAGTACAGCTCATGCAACAGAATTCACCTGGTCCGATGCTACCTGGCTATGTGAACTCAGGTCAACAGTACCTTTCCTTATCCTCCCTTTGTTTTTTCACTGCCCCCACTGGAATCTCACCAGTTGTCAACATCTAAACTATCCCCCAAAACTCCAGTCTCCATGGGAAGTCATTAGAAACATCCACCCTCCATTAGTGACTTCATTAATGGCCACAGGTATTCTGAGCACTCTCTGATTTCCTCCTGCTACTCCTAGCCTTCTTGCACTCTGGTGCCCATCTTTCTGTGTCTCTGGTAGCTAGAATCTAGGCTTGGAATCAAGGAGTCAGACGACACCAGGAAATTAATCCCATCCAGCCCTGACCCTTCTTAGTCGGCTCCTGCCAGATTCAGTTTCTTTTATACAATTTATGTTCCCTTCATCTCTTTGTCACCCTCCTTTGATCCCACTTGTCACACCCACTGTAAATAGAGCAAAGAGGCACCAATTTCTGCATCAACGTACTAGAAACATCCCCCACAGTGACATCATCAAAGGTCACCCAGAGTGTGGTCCCAGGCCCCTTTATCCTTCTTATGATCACTCCCCACTACGGTCTCTTTGCCTCTGTGTGCCAGATGATCTTGCCTTGAGCCGGTAAAAGGTGCTGGGATCCTCAGCCTTGTCCTGCCATGGACCAGCCCTGCCCCAGGGGAGCAGCAGTAACTACACTGGCTGCACCATCAGGAGGCTTGTGAAAATGTCAACCACCAAAGAAGCAGGCTGCATCCTTCCCCGGCCCCACAGAACACAGTGCCTGAGAGAATAGCCCTGCAATCCATACATCTCTGCCCTCACTGGTTCCCCTGTGACCTGCAGCCAAAGTTGGACACCCAGGTGTTCTCTACCTTGGCCTGCCATCATTGACCTTTGAGGGGAAATATATGCTAAAATACATGAAGTGCCAGGCCTATCCTTTTGTCATTTGTTGAACATATTCCTACATTTTCCTTCCAGGTCAGATCACATATTACTTGATCAATGAAGGAATACAAAAGTATTTCCTATGCTCAGGCCAGCAAAATTTGGAGTCCTACAGTTCGTGGTAGCTCAATTTGGAGGCTGAACTTTCTAGGGAAGACCTCGTGGTTGGGTAAGGCTGACTGATTCCCTCACTGGGATTCTGCCATTACATGGACATAGCTCTCATCTGGAAAAATATTAGTTCAGACCTTACATGCTACTTAGTTCTCTGAGTGTCTGTACAAGGAAGCTACACTCAGAATGAACAGGGAAACTTTTCTGCAGAGAGACTTTTGACCTTACTCTATTTTCAAAGGATGAATCGCCCATAAAGAGCTGTGTTAGATCCCTTCACCAGGGCAGTCTGGTGATCCTCTGTAGGGCCCCATACACAAGCTATATCTCAAACACTACATTACACGTCATAGAATAAACGAGGTGAGGGGAGGCTGTTATGGACCTCAAAGTCTCACTCTAAGGCCTAGCTTTCACAGTGCTGCAGTGTACTGGACACTGTCGGGAGCCATGTGCCTGCTTTGAACTATGCCCTAGTTTGGGGTTTGGCAGAAGTCAATCTCGTGCACAGAAGTGCTGTTGGAAGCAGGAGTTTTCATTATGTAAATGATTTACACCTAAGGAGAAGTTTATTCTACACCCAAGACTGAGGTCACCTGGAGATCTTTGAAGGAAGCCAATCACATCTACGTTATTTTGCCTGTGTTAGTATTGTTTTTGAACATCTGACCCATTGTTTTGCTCATTTCATAGTATAAACAGGGGGGACTTAATAAAGGCAAGCTGCTTCAGTGTGACTGAAAGTCCTCCTGAGTTTGTCCTATTCTCTCTCTCCCTCTCTCTCTCTCTCTCTCTCCATTTTCTCTTCCTCACCCCCCCGCTTTGGGTGCAGTTCGATTTCTGCTGGCGGGCTCCAGCAGTACACGCTACCAGAAGAGAAAAGTAATCAGCAAACTTGCCCAGCTAAGAACTCTGTGAGCTACAATAGCAACTGACCTGGCAAGATATACCTATGGGTGCAATACTGGCATGAAATGTGGGGAGTAACCAACTACTTTTTGATGAAATTTAAACTCTGTGTCACAAGACGAAGCCCATACCTGACAATGATACAAGGCCTAGGATCCTGGGACTAGACAGGTGACAGCACATAGGGGAGAATCTACTACTACTATTCTGCTAAATGGACATAGTATTAAACTGACGTCCTAATGAACGTTTGTTTTACACATAGATTAAAGCATTTCTCAACCCTCACCAGAAAATATATTTGTAGCAGATGGTAACACAGAGACCCACAACTGACCAAAGTGTGTAAGAATAAGAGACTGTAGAGTGCTTAGCCCTGAATAGGCTAAGGGATCATTGTGGAATAGGGGACAGAAAGCTTGTAAGAGCCAGATGACTACAAGGAAAGTGTTTTCCAAACAGCATCGCATTTACTCATATAAATTTACAGTCATTGTGACAGTATATGCAGGACATATGCAACCTCAAAACAGATACATTCCCAGCATAGGATGGGACGTGAGCAAGAAGCCCTATAACTCAAGCACAGGAACTACTGACAGCTAATAGCTTCTGGGAGAGGGTGAATCCGTTTTTTTTTTTAAGAATGCGATGCTGGATAGGTTGACAAAAATCCAGGGGAATGACCCAAAATGAAGTGCTTTTGGGGAAAAGAATTAGACTCTATAGTCTTAAAAACATAATATAGGCCATGAAATTGGTTGCCAGTAATATGAGGGGATGCAGGCAGGGGAGCTGTTCTGAGTATGATCAAAATACATTGTAGGAAACTAAAATGTCAAAAAATTATTTTTAAAATAAATAAAATAAATGAACATGATACATTCAGATAAAGAATCAAACAGAATGATGTACTAGGAAGTGACTAGATGTTTGGCTAAGGCTGAGTGTGAATCTATGTCTTATGTGGTGACACACACCTAGCACTTGGGAAATTGAAGTAGGAAAGTATCAAATATATATCAAGAGCCTGTCTAAAAGAAAAGAACAGATGACAGAGGAAGGAGGAAGAGGCAATGCTCATGAGTTCAGAAGAGGGTATTAGATCCCATGGAACTGGGATCATCTTGTAACAAAAACATAGTTTTAATCTGTCAATATACTTCCTTGCCCTTTACACAGGATAATGTGTGTGTGTGTGTGTGTGTGTGTGTGTGTGTGTGTGTGCGCGTGTATGTGTTCTGAAAAGATCAAGCACTGCAAGCAGCAAATATTCCTTGAAGTGATGGATAATCCCATTTGTGTTTCAAACACCAGGTAGGCTAAGATTTAAAACATCAGTTTGTGGTTGTGTGTGCTGTTCTAAGTAGATGGTAGAGGGCCTCTATTTTTATCTTTGACCAATCATTTATTCCAAAAACTTAGGAACATCCATAGCTTTTGGAAAACAAAAGCAGAATCATGAGTTACATTGTAAATAAATAGCCTCTTGACTATAATCACTGACATTTTATATAAAAACTGTCGCTTTCAATTTTTACCCTACAAAGTATAAGTGATTCTTAAATATAGAGTGGAGGAAATATAACTTTATTTAGGTTATGAAAGTCATCTGTGCTCCATCATCTAACACACACACATGCAAACGACCAACCCAAATCCATTCACTTTTAAGAACAAATATAAGGCCTGCACTGTTAAAACTACTAAACAAAAAGAAAAATAACTTAATTTGTAGAAATTCTTTAAATTTTTATTGAGCTTTTGTACATTTCATACAACAGTTCTTAATCAAGGTTAGACCCCTCCCCTCATCCATTCCCCCCAGATCCCCCATAAGACCTCATGTATTCCACCATACATGTATATTCCTATCCAACCAAGCATTTGTACCAAGATGTCCTTCAGTTCAAATTCAGCCACTGGACTCTAGTCAGCCCATCTAGAGATCGTAAGTAATGCATACTCTTCCTCACCCAGTAATAATCAGTCTCCAACAGCTCTCAGTCTAGGGTCAGCCCACCACCATTTATCTCACTCCCCCTGGGCCTCTGTCTAATTGAGTTGGCACAGGTCCTGTGTTCAGTGCCATCATTGCCACACGTTCACATGTGTGAACATCCAGTGGCCTGATAGCTTCTGCTTCCCTGTGTTCATGAACCACCCCAGGCCTTTAGAATCTTTCTACCCCATGTCCAGAAATATTCCCTGACACGTTGCTGGGTGAGATTTAAAATAGGAGTCCTATCGAAGGATACACACTCTGCAGTCTCTTATTCTTTAAAACTTGGCCAGTTGTCGCCTTCTTCCACAGAGATTTTTTTATTTGAATACGAAAACAACAGAACAGGATAAAAGTTATTTCTTTTTCAAATCAAGACAGTTTGTCACTATATACAAAGTACAGTGACAACATCCAGATGGAGACAAAGATAATTATTGCATAAGATGTTGATATCAGCATTTATACATACTCAACTCTATGCCTAGAAAACAATTCAATGTAAAAATGAGTAAAAATATGCACAAATATATGACATGCATACAGCCAATGGGCATGAAAACAATCATCAGCATCACAAGACAAGCAAGTGAAGGGCAGCCAAAGTCCTCTGGGTTACTGGGCACATGTCATACATTTTTGCTTACTGATAAAATCAGTACCAGTATCAGAGTCGATCATAAGTCATTGGTTAATTTCTTCACTTTCTCAGACATGATCTCCCAACATAGGCCAAGTTAACCTCAAAATCCTTATGTTCTTCCTTTAGCCCCCCAAGTGCTGAGGTTACAGACATATGAGACCAGTCCCTACTAATGGTCAATGTTTCAGTTCTTTTCTTGATCAGACAGGTTCTTACTACATAGACTGTAATGACCTAGAATTCAGTATGTAGACAATGTTGGCCTGAAACTCATAGTTATCTGTCTGCCTCTGCTTTCTGAGTGCTGGGATCAGAGGTATATACCCACATGCCTGCCTTTGTTTCAGTTCTTTATTTTCAAGATAATAGATTCACATTTAAACTAGGACAATAAATTTGAACCAGGTATATTAAATGTGAATGTGATGAATATTCTCTTTTTCAACATACATCTTTTACTGAATTTTTGTGCATTTCATAGACTACATCTTAATCATATTTAGAAGTCCTCCCCTATCAGCACAACCCCATAGTCCATCCACATTTCTTCCATTCTGTTTTTCACGTTAAGCTCTAATCCAGTCAAGTCAGTTCTCAAAGGAAGCACTCCTTCTGATATTAATTTTCCTGTAAATAAGCAAGGACATTGGGTGATGGAATAAATGGGCTACCTGTCAGCCTGTGGACAATCCCTTCGTGACCTGGCTTCCTTGGGGGAAAAGGAATGCCAAGGAAGCTGCCATGCAAGCTAACTTTATGAAACACTGTACATTTGGAACATACAGTGATACGTTGAGAAGGTTACAAGATTAATCAAGCTTCTTGCTCTGCCTCCTAAGTTTGCTGCCTCAGCCATGACACATTTCAAATAGTACTGGAATTTTTCCTAACATGAGTCCAGCTGAACTTTTGCCCTGGAACATATTCCCCTTAGTCCTGAAGGGAGCCCTTCCCCTGGGGTCTAAAAGAAGACAATATGTTTTCTCATGCTTGGTATTAATAGAACAGTGGTATGTTTCTTGTCCATGTAAATCCCATTAGTTAAGGTGATTTTATCATTTCACCATATGTATTTATAACATAACTGGACCCCCCAAAAATACAGGTAACTGGCTAAAATACATTAAAATAATAAAAGTAAAATTAATAAAATATTTTACCAATGTTTAGGAAGCACCTTAGTCACTAAAGTGTTTGCCATTGAATAAAACTACCAGAGGTCAAGCTCCAGAACTCACGAAAAGCAGGGTGCCTTTTCCTAACATTGAGGCAGAGAAAAGCAGATCCCTTGGGCTTGTTGGTCTATCAGCCTGGCCTAATCTTTGCACCCCAGGGGTGAGGGAGACTTTGTCTCAACAGTCTAGATGGGACATGAGAAAGGAAACACGGTGTTTGCTTCCCTTGCACATATCAACACACACACACACACACACACACACACACTTGTACACCCCAATGTGTACACACATGCACACAAATGATTTTCCATGTCATGTGGAAACATGACCAATTTGGGAATCTTCAGACCTTCCTACAAATTCCCATTAGTGTGGATCCCTAGGAATTATAATCCCTGGGAGAAATAAAATCCTAAAAAGGAAACTGTACCTCCTCAATGGCTACTGCCTGGCATTGGGAGAAAACTAACTTCCCTTTGTTTGTTTTTCAGGTCGAGAGCTCAACCTATAGCAACATAGTAACCAAACATTTACTTCTTCGTTTCCACACGCTTTAGCACTGCTACAGCAACGTGGAGACAAATACCTCTCCTCGCTTTCAATAAAACTATGAAGAAATTCAGTCTCATGTGAGTAAAGGAAAACATTTCTCATTAGTGTGGTGGAACCTTCTGACCCAGGTCAGCATGCAGAGTCATTGATAGTATGGAACACAAATTATAACAACCAGGAACTCAGCACCGCTTTCAAGGTCACCTACAACTGCTCAGTTCCAGGGCTTTACCACACTTTAGAAACTATGACATGAAATTGTGCTCTACTAATGTGTTGGGCTACAATTATAGGCATATGGAGACATTTACAAGGACTAGGTGACATAGTTTAGACAGGAATCATAGATCAACGATTTTCCATTAGTTTCCTATGGCCAGTGCTGTTTCCTGAAATTTGTTCAAAACTGAAAGTCCAGGTTGCAGAGATGGCTCAGTGGATAACAGTACTGGCTGCTCTTGCAGAGGACTTGGGTTTGATTCCTCGCACCCAAATGATGGCTAACAATCATCTGTAGCTCCAGTTCCAGGGAAATCCGATGCCCTCTTCTGAACTCCATGGGCATTGTACAACACAGCTGCACTTACATATATGCAGGTAATAAACTTTTACACATAACATAAAAATAATCAAAAATATTTTGAAAGTTGAAAATGCGAGACCATCCCACAAAAACTGGGGGTGGGGGGGAGAACTCTATTAGTGCAACTTAGCAGTCTGTTTTCTGTTTTGTTTTGTTTTGATTTTGTTTTTTTTGAAAATGGGTTTCCCTGTGGCCCCAGCTTGCCTGGGACTAGTTCTACAGACCAGGCTGGCATCAGAATCAGAGAGATCCGCTTGCCTGTGCCTCCTCAGAGCTGGGATTAAATGAATATACCACCATTCCCAGTTTGTCAGACTGTGTCTTAACATGCCCATGAAGTAATTAAGTTTAGGTTTTTTTCATTATAATTATTGAAACATGGCCTTAGTGTATAGTTCTGACTGGCCTGGAACTCACTATGTAGATTAGGCTGGCCTCATCATAAGAGTGATCTGCCTGCCTCTGTGTCCCAAGTGCTGGGATTAACAGTGTCATTCACCATACCTGGCCTCTGACAAATGTTTCCATGCATAATCAAACTCATACCTAGAATTTAAATCTTTCTTCATCCCATCAGCTGAGGACCCAACCCAGGAATTGTGCTACCTGGGCAAGCTCTCTGCCACTGAGCTAAATCCCCACGATCCCTCCAAATGATCTAGAGACACTTTAAGAAGCAGAAAGTTGAATTGCAAGCTATCCCATTGTTTCTCTGATTAACAATTCAAGAGGTTGGGATATTCAAAAACATTACATTATGTTTCTTAGAATTTTGATGGGTACAGGATTTCCTGGTGTGAACTGACCAGACCGGCTAATCAAAGACAACACAGAAGAATTTCAAATGTTCAGCCAGAGAGGCCCTGACCTACATCACTAACAAAGCCAGATTATATACAAGATCCACCTGCAAGGGAAGATCTTTCCCTTACGTAAGAGTGATTCTTCCAGAAAGGACCTGCACATAATGGGCAGTTTCTCACCATTTAGTAACTACCTTGGACCTTAAGTGCTACTTAATCCCCACTCCTCCAGCCCAAATTAACGGGACATGGAACTAAAATTTCCAAGGCAAATGCTTAGAAGAAAGCTTTTCCTTTATTTTCTCTTCAAAGGGTATGTGAAAGGGGCTATGTGAAAGGGTAGCCTCTTGCCAGTCCTTTCCCCATGACAGTATCCTTGTCCTTACTTAACTCCTTGTGCTTCAATTGCTCCTATCCAGGAGCAAGTGACATGTGTCAGAACATCAGGGACAACATGAAAGCCTAACTCCTTTCCTCACAGCCTATACTGGTCACAACCCAAACTTTGCACCAGAGGCTGAGTGAATCTGAAACCAAGGGCCCAGATCATCTAGCAGAAACAGGACCAAGTGTGTGACTATAGTCAGCCACACATTTTCAACAAGATCTTATGTTCCACACATCTGTTTGAGGGTCTTCCTGATATCCCACTCATTGCCAAATGCAAGTAATCTAAGATTTTCCAATCTCCAAGAAGACACAGCAGAAACTGTAGCATACCCTTCCAAGACCTCATCAACATACACCGGCTATGCTGTTGGCTTCTCATTCCCCTCCACCATGTACCATCTCTGGTTGCCATCTCTCTCTGTCCCTGCCGTCTGGAACCGTCTACTCTTGATCCCATTAAAATCACCATGATTTCCTGTCTTAGCACCTCTACCCTGCAGTCTCCAGGAGCAGCAGCTGTGGCTCCAGGCCTACCCAGGACACTCTGAGAATTGGCTGACACAGAGAAAATGCTGCATCCCTCCTTGGCAAACAGAACACAGTCCCAGGGAACACACCACCCACATCCCCAATGCACTCACTACCACATCCAGTCAGAGGTTTTGGAGCCCAGCGAATCTTGGTCATTGACAGGCAAATTTGTGATTATGCAGGGGCATATTTTATAATAATCATAAAATGTGGGGCCTGTCCCTTTTGTCATACCTTAAATATTTTCTCTAATTTGCATTCTAGATTAACGTGACTTGGAAACTTATTAATCATTCTGACGTGGGAAATAATTTTCTTCTCATGCAGTTGATCTTGATCCATTTAAACTGTGCTACGAACTCCAACTATCAATGTGCCATTTCTGATCATGTTCGCCTTAATCCTGTAACTCTTCATTCTGTTCCCAATTTACTGTATTTCATCTATGACTCTCAAGGCACACCTGAAGCAAAAGGGCTTTTTGAAGGCAGAATTGCTACAATGGAATTGGCACTAATCCTTGATCTAAAACATGAACTAATTCTGGAAAAAAAACAAAAATTGAAGCCTGGTAATTTTTGACTTTGCCTTCAGAAAAATGGGCAGAATAGCAGTAACTGCCTCCAATGTCCTAATGTGAAGAGAAACATCACGGCAACAGATTAAGTAATATATTAAACTGGAAATTATAAATCTTGAAACTGACGGTATTAACTTATCACAGAAAATAATTCGGCTCATCAATAGTAAGTGATAATAATGTCTAAACTAGGAATTTGGATCAGAAAAGAGGATAGATAGCTTTGTTTCATTCTTACAATGCTCATTGGAGGTGATTAAACACTCACTATAGTCTTTTGTTTTTGTTTGGTGATGATTTGTTTGCTTTGTTTTGGACTGCTTGTCTGGTTTTTATTTGATATGATTTTTTCAGTGTTGGGGATTGAGTCCATGGCCTTGAGCATTCTAGTCAAGTGTCCTACCACAGGTTTTCATCCTCCCCACCTGGTTTTCTTAAAAACAGAAAACACTCACTACAGTCAGATAACACAGAGCTGAATATCTTTTCCGTGGCCACAGAGAGAGTAAGACAGAGAGAAAAGAAGTCAGGATTGTACTCTGCATCCGCTCATATAGATCAATTCAGGCCATTTCTGAAGTAGCCGGGATGCTGATACAGCAGTTCCTGATAACGCGACATGGGGATTCCCCAGAGGCTTCTCGCCTTTCACTACAATATTACTTCTTGTTATTCACAGAGTAGTTTGCAGTGCTAACAGTACATCACTTTTACTTAGAAATACTCCACAAATATCTGTATCTTAATCAAGATACTCAAGAAAATTAAGAAATACTTCATAATCTTGGAAAATGAGCCACAGTTATCTACAGTGAACATACTAGATAGTTTTCCTTTGCAATTTCATCTCAACTGTCCACATGTGTTCATTTTGAAGGCTCTGTATCTAAAGGGCCCCTCAGCAGGAGCAAGAATAAACACCCTTCTACTAGTCTGTCTTCTACAAATCACTTGCCATCTTGTGAACTTTAACCCATTCTTTTCATTAACTCAGCTTCTTATCTCTATTCTGCTTCCTTTCGCTTCGTGGTAAACCAGACTAAAACAGAATAATATAAAACGTCCACAAGCCTTGCTCTTGCATTCTGAACTTGAAGAATTGAGACAGGATAAAACATTTGTAGATACTCTCTACATGAAGCGAAATGAGTCAGGTAGAAATACCAGAGCTTTTCATGTTTGTAGAATCTTAAACATTCAAGATGATAGGGAAGAGTGTGGTGCTAATCTGGAACTGGAGGGTGAATGTAATGGAGAGATCATGGTTGAAATGGGAGCCATTTCAGGGACAGGAGGAACCATTTCTCGATCTCTTATCAGCATTATAACTATGGTAAAAGGGTTTGTGCCTTGAAAATTGCTAAGAGTAGGCTGGGCATGGTGGCACACACCTTTAATCCTGGCACTAAGGAGGCAGAGGCAGGTGGATCTCTGTGAGTTCAAGGCCAGCCTGGTCTACACAGTGAGTTCCAGGCCAGCTGGGGCTACAGGGAGACTTTGTCTCAAAAAGACCAAAGAAAAAATTGCTATGAATAATCTTCAAATGTTAACATCATATAAAAAGTATGTCACGTGATGACCATATTAATTTGATTGAATGAACTACTCTAAGGCAAGATAAAAAAGACAGAAAATTTGGAGATATGGATGGGAAGAAGCACGTCACTGCAAAACCGTTTACATTCTCTACTGATTGAGAGTCAGAAACTTCAGCAGAATTGAGAAAATGCAAATTGCTTAATTAGATAACGCCCATTTTCCCAAGGATATCTCAAACAAGGTTGGTAAAAGCAACAAATGTATTGTGTGTGTGTCTAGCTAGCATGCTTCTCATCTTGAGTTTAATCACATTATCATTCCACTCTAATGGAGGAACTCGTGAACAATATAACAGATAAAATAACTTTATCAATCATATTTACCGAAAGGAAATACTTTAAGTGAAAGAAATAAACCAATTTTTATATTTTCCTTACTTCATATTTAAGCTTAACTTTTCTACTGTTTTCTGATTTTACTGTTTTGGGACAGGGTCTCACTTGGTAGGCATAGATCAGGCTCTCTCTCTGTGGTATGCACACCTCCACACACAAACACATCAGCCACTCACACAAAAATAATAAATAAATATTTTTTAAATTTTTCTGTTAATGCAGGAACTATTTCTCACCCTAACCAGATATTGCATCCAGGACTCCAATCCGACATTCATGTTCACTTAGTTCAGATTACTTAACAGGTCTCCTAGGGTGATGCCAAGATCAGTAACAGTAGCATCTTCTAGAAGTTATCTACTAGAAGTCTGAATTTGTGAGCCACTCCCACAACTCAAAGACGAGTCGGAACCCTTTGATCTCTGCTTTACCCCACTCCCCTCCAGCTGATTCAGAAGTGATCTGAAGTACACTGAATTAGACTGCCTGCTGTAGTGCTGATTTTCTAATTAACAAATCATCAAATCAGATAATTCAAAACATTCTAATTGTGATTCTGCACCAACTGCGGGGTGCACAGTTCCATGATGTGAACCATTTATGTTCTCTTCAAAATCACTGAACACACAATTATTGCATAAGATCATCT
Organism: Eospalax fontanierii; assembly: GCA_035773235.1. Classification (NCBI taxonomy): domain Eukaryota; kingdom Metazoa; phylum Chordata; class Mammalia; order Rodentia; family Spalacidae; genus Eospalax; species Eospalax fontanierii. Next base: position 82,003,549 of record CM069532.1, on the reverse strand, counting down.
CAGCAAATGTGGGAGGCCTGGAATTTTGGGATAACTCAAGATCAGAGGTTGTACTTACAGGGGAGACCTTATGGTTTTGTAGCACTGATTCCCTCTCTAGGATTCTGCCATTATGTGAGAAATACCCTTAAGAAGGAAGAATCTATTTGGAGGCTTACATGCTACTTAGTTTTCCAAGTATCTGCATAGCAGAGCTAAACCAAGAATGAATGTGGCCTGGAGGAAAATTACCTGGGGGAAATTTTTCCCTTATTCTATTTTCAAAACATATCAAATCACCCACATATAGTTGTAGCAGATTCCTTCACCAAGGGAGTCTAATGATCCTTGGGAACGTTCCTCAAACAACATATATCTCAGGGAGATGAGAGGGGCTGACTTGAACTTTGGGCACCTGAGAAGTGTCAAATGCTGTTAACATCGCTATCAGTATTAATGATAAATTTTCAAGTTTTTATTTGAGCACTCCATCTCATGTTTATTTTCTTGTAAATAAACAAAGAGAATGGGAGGTGGGGCAATTTGACTCCTTAACTGTCAATTGTTAGACTCTCCTTGCTGTTTTAACCAAAAGGACTGAGTCACATAGCTGGACTACCCTTATGTCAGCAGCAGACCTCTGAAACAGTTCAGGAATGCATTGAGGAAAGTCTAAGATGGTGCCAGCTGATTTCACTTGATCCTAAAGGCTGAGCAGCCTCCAGGGTTGTTTGTGTTTGCACCACCTGATTTGCTAGCACAACCCTTCCTGAACCTTAGAAATGCAAACATTTCTACCTAGACCACGAGAGGGAGATCTCCCCCTGTGGTTGAGAAAAGAAACTGTAATTGATCTTTAGATGAAAGGCTCTAAGGTCCAAAACACAAGTCTTAACATGTCTGCCTAAATAAATAGGTTTCTCCTGCTCACTAAAGAATTGGCTGGGAGAAACTCTCATATGCTGTTTCTTATAGTGTTATAACATCAGAAACAATGAATGGCTTTTCTCTAGTGATCTCCTCTTACCTACATTTAGTGGTGCAGGCTGAGCTGGTAACACAAAGCAGCAGCAGAGCATGAAGACAGGAGCATCCCAGTGGAAGCCAGCAGGTCACGAAAAACAGCTGAATGTTGGCAGCAGAAGGGGAAGTGAATAAACTGTTGCAGAGTAGCCAGGGAAGGAAGCAGGGCTGTAGGAGAGACAAGACAGGTTGGAGAACGGATACCAAAGAAGCTTTAAAGCCTTTAAGAGGCCAGAAAAGAGAACATGCAGTTCCTAGTCATCAGAATTCCAGAGAACTCTCTGCAATCCTGCCACGGATCTCCACCTCTTCCTAATATAACTCCCTCCTTTTGGAATACCGCAGACAATGGACTGTACAGTCCTGGGTCAGAGAACTGGAGAACACTTCCTTGCCATTATCCCATAGCAAAATCACCCCCAGGTATCGACGATCCCATCCCTTCTTTACTCCCGTCCTCCATTTGGAATACACCAGATCCCACATCAACCCCACAGTACTTTCCAGATGCCCCAAAGCCCAGACATAGGTAGTATTCTCTCCTCCCTGCCATTACAACCAAAGTGTTTTTGCCTTCCACTGGCATAGCTTCTCATCTGCCTCTTTATGAGCCCCTTCTTCCCTTCTGAATAGACCTGGCCCCACCTGGAAAACATCAGGAACTTTTCAGTTGAGGAAAGGATTAGGATACTGAGGTAAGATGTTATCACTGCTGTGCCATCCTGCTAGGGCTCTCTTTCTCCCCATGACCCATTACCTCCCTTGGGATGCACCAGACACCAGCTGACTACTCAGTAGGTAATCGTGAGTCAGGTAGTCTGCGATGCCCCTTGCCATCCTTTCAGGTATTCGTAACTGCTTCTGACCCCACTAGCTCAATTTCATATACTCCAGACTGTGAACACCTGCACTCCAGGGACATTCATATTACCCTCATGGCCCAGAGGTCCAGCTAGGAAGTCCCACCTCCCTGCCAAGAACCCAAATCCCAGACACTGCCCACTACCAAGGTACCCCACACTTTCTAACACACTCCCTCTTCCCACCATGATGCCCACAATAGACTCTCTGATTGCCTCTACAAATGCTTCCACGTTCCAGGGACCTAGGTAGGCAACCTGAGCCCTCCAGCCAAACCCAAAGCCCTGTCACTGAACCCTGCCAAGGATCCCCACTTCTTTCTGACCTCTTCCCTCCTTTGGGATACTGAAGATTCAAACATTCAGCTAACTAGGGAATCTCCATTACTTCTCTGTGTCCTGTAGACCCTGGTGTGCTGCTCACAGTGCCCTGTCAGCCTCCAGTTTTTTTAGCCTCCTGTTGACTGCCTTAGTATTTGATGGAACCCCAGACCCCACCTGGCTGCTCACTAGGAACTCTCCACTCATCCAAGAGTCCAGAGGTTCAGGTCGACTTCCCTTACCTATTTCCACCACCTGGAAACCCAGACATTGCCAGCTGCCAGGAATCCCTTTGTCTTTCTGACCCTTCCCTCTCCCTTTGGAGTACTCTAGAACCCACTCTGCTCTCCAGTAGTGACATTCCAGTTTCCATAGCTGCTTCCGAGAAACAGGGCTTCTCCTGCCCACGTACCATTCTGCCAGGCATCCCCAACTCTTTCTGATCCCCCTCCCTCCCTTTGGTATCCTTCAGACGCCAGCCAGCTGCAAACCAGGTAGGTAATCTCCATCTGCTCCACAGGGCTGGAGACTCAAGTTGACTGCCCCACCACTTTGACATCATTCCAAAACCCTTGGGATATCTCCTGCCTGGGATCCCCCTCTCTTGCTGATGCCCTCTTTCCTTTTCAATACCTTAGACCCCACTCTGATGCCTATCAGGGCCTCTCCTGTCACTCCACATGGGCCAGAGATCCAAAGAAGCTGCTCTCATTCCCCTTCCATCAGCTCAGTGTCCCAAAGCCAATTCCACACCGTCCACAAAAGAACGTGAATGGCTTCCTTTGTTGCCCGGTTTGAGGATGAGATTTACTCTCCAGGTGGTTTGGTGGGAGCAAGGATGAATTGAAAGTTAGAGAAAGGCAGAAGACCAAAGCCCAGAAGAATGAAAAGAGGCAAGCAGGAAGAGGAGAAAGATAACAGTAGATGAGCAAGTGGAGCCTGACAAGTCAGTGAGAGTGGGAGATCCGTGTTGTAGGAGCACGTAGTCAGAGAAATAAGGTCGATAGGGAGGGAGAGGAGAGAGTTTGAGAGATGGCTGGGAAGCTGTGGCTCAGAGCTTCTGTCCCAGGGAGGGGGTTGCCCTGTCACAGAACACAGAAGACCTGGTGAGCACGGAGACCACTGTGACCACAGAAACCATGGCAACCACAGGAGCCAGGGCAATCACAGAAGCCAAAGCCACTGCCCTAGAGACCACAGAAGCTCAAGTGGCAAACACAGAAGCCCCAGAAGTTGCCTCAGTGACCCCCAAAGCCCACGTCGTCGGCAAAGAAGCACAATCAGGGAGCGCAGAAGCCAAATGGAGGTCAAGGCAACACAGAAACACCAGAGTTGAGCACAGAAGCAGCAGGACAGAAGCCTGATCAGCAGCAGCGGTGAGTAGAAAACCCTGCGAGGCACACACAGTGACCACAGGAGCCCAAGACGAGGCCGAGGGACATGCAGAAAGTATCCTATGGGAGAGGTTAGCAAGGAGAAAGATTCCTAACTCTCCCACTCCCTGCTGGTCTTGGCTGGGACACTGTACTTGGGCAAACTCCCTTTTCCTTCCTGGGGAATTTTTAACCCTGTTGATGATTCCAACAGTTCCTCCCATTAGTCATTGCAGGCCTTGGTAGAAGAAACTTTTGCACAAAGTCCACTGACAGGGAGTCAGAAGGGGACCTGGGAAGAAGGAGCAGCCTTTGATTTTTGTTGTGTTTGTTTGGTTTTTTTTTGGGGGGGGGGTGAGGTAGGTTTCCCTGTAGCCCCAGCTGGCCTGGTACTTACTATGTAGACCAGGCTGGCCTCAACCTCTCTCAGAAATCCACCTGCAACGCGCTGGGATTAAAGGCATGTTCCGCTAGGCCAGGATAAAAAGCAGGCTTTAAGAAAAAGACCTTTTTCCCGTCTGTCTTAGTTCCCCTAAGTCTCCCTCATTCCTCCTCTTAGAATGGATACCTGTTGAAGGTGGGGGTGGGGACTTCTGTATGCCTACTGCCCAGAGGGAACAGGGTTCAGAAGGAGCCTCCACCTTGCTCCCAGCAAAGTTTTCCTAGTGGTTAGGACACTCAGGTGAGATGCCACAGCTTTCAGACCATGCTGCCCGTGTTCTCCTTCTGCTGCTGACTCTTGCCTTCCCTTTTGAGTACACCAGTCCCCACCTGACTCCAAGTGCCGCTTCGAAGGCCACTTAGAGGTGGCCATCACACTGCAGCAGCAGCAAGTCAGAGGAATGAGACTGATGGGCAGGGAGAGAGGAGACAGCGGTTGAAAGATGGCTGGGACACTGTAACTCAGATCTTCTGCCAGAGGAGATGGGAGGGTGTACAGCTGCCAGTGAATCTGTGGTGACCAAAGAAGACCCAGCAGAGGCCACAATGGCTACAGAAGCACCAGCAGAAACCTCAGAAACCAGCAGGGCCACCTCAGCGGTCCCCTCTCCCCTTTCCTGTCCATCCCGCACACTCCAGCCCTATCTTCTCTGCCCGCCCTACTCTCTTCTCTTCTCCCTCTCCTCTCTTCTTTCCTCCCTTCCACTTCTTCTCTACTCCCATGCCCCTTTCCCTTTTCTTCCCCACTCTCCTCTCTTCGTCGCCTCCGCTTTCTTTTTGTAACAGGATCCGGCCCTGTAGACGGCCAAAACCAGTGAAGCTCCTGCTCCAGCTTCTCAAGTACTTGGTTACAGCTGTGTGTCATCACATCAGGCCTACATTCACTACTTAACCTTAGCCATTCATCTAGTCACTTCCTAGCACATCATTCTGCTTGATTCCTTACGAAAATCTATCATGCTTATTTATAAAGATTTTTAATGAAGTTTGAGATTTTCCTATGTATTTTGATCAAATTCAGATCCCTCTGCTATCTGCACTCCCTTATCTCCACTCAACTTCTGAAATGTACTTCATGGCAGGTTCATCCCCTGGAGCCTAATAAACCTGCACAGCATCACATCCTTAAAGAAAACCGACTTCTTCTCCCAGCACGTATCAGCTGACAGTACTTCCTCACTTAGGGTTGGTGCTTCTTACCTATCGCTGGTCCTATGCTGGGAGTTTGTTTAGCTTGAGCTTAAGTAGGTCTTACACATAGAGTAATGACTGCTGTAAATTCATACGGAAGAGAGGCTGGTCTGTGCTAGATTTTGAGAACCGCATATGCTGACAGGTACCAAAATGAAATGTTCCTTTTCTCACCCACGGGCTCCTCCCAGGGAATAAGGAACTAACCTTCAGTGAATACTGACTTTGCAGAACTAGGGATTTTCTCAGTATGCCATGTGCTGTTCACAGTTAGGAACATGAGACTCAGGAATAACCAGGCAAAAAGAACAGAAGAGAACCCTAAACAACTGACCTCTTGTCATCTTTTCCTGTCCTCCTTCCTCCTACTTTCCAGAGGTCACCTCCTCCTCATGCCCTCAGGGACCCCAGTCTTTCCAGTGGGATAGGCATACCCCCTGGTGGCTTCTGCTACCCTCCCCAACAGGACCCAAGGCGTCTTCAAACTAACCCGGGTCCTCCTATGGGAGGTTAGGAGGTGTGGCAGGTCTAGAAAGTACCACCCACCTCCTCAGCTGCTACTCTAATTCTCAAGGCTAAGCTACTAACAGATCTAGACGCTGTTCCTCTAAGCCAAGGTCCATTGTCTGCAGCAAATGGAGATGGCCCTGTACAGCTGTTCAGATAGCTGCTCATTACAGTACCCAGCGCGTGGTTGTGATAAGGACACAGAGCAGCAATAAATTCCCCTGAGGCTTAATATAACATAAGCACAATGACACTGAAAATGCTCTGTAAGACAGAAAGACCTTGGAGCTGTAGCACTAGGGTTTAGTGCTGTAAGAACTAGGGTTTCATGCAGGTCAAATCATTAGCTAAACTCACCAAAGATTCACCCCAGGAATAAGTACTGACGAGGTGCTACCGAAAGCATAGCCACAGACCTTGTCATTCCTTCTCCTTCCCCTTGACTCCAGCGGGTGTAGCTTACTCTTCCTCAGGCCCTACTCTAGTTACTTCAAGCAAATTTGTAAAAAAGCGATTCCACCTCATCCAACAGGAAGTATTCTAAATATTCACGGAGGAAACCTGCTATAGCTCACAGCCCCATCCATCTACACCATAGCTCCTTTTGCCTTAACGGACATATTTTTACTAAAGAAAACTCTCTCTTTCTATATATATGGGTTTACACAAATGAGAAGGAAGGGGTCTTACCAAAAAAATGCTGCAAAACACATTGTGGTTTATACAAGAAATCAAAACGAATTCAGACAAGGTTTATCCTACCCTTCTAGGAGGAAGTGAGGGCTCAAGCTAGCTAACAATTCAATTACATAAATATTTGTATTGCCTTTCCTGCTTTCAAAACTTCAAGCAGGTCTAGCTGTGGAGAAAGAAGGCCAAGAGACCGCAGCATTCGTGAGAACGGTGGCTCTTCTGCCAGGTGCTGTTGAGCTCTGCTTCCCTCCATCAACTCTGGAGGACTGAGGACCTGTTAGAACTGCTGCTTTGAGAATCCCTAAACCAATGTTCTGACGGAAGGGAACTCTCTTCCTTTTCCTGACCTCTGAGCTGTTCTTGTACAAATTGCGCTGTCAGCCTCCTCTGGCCTCCTAGCACTGACCTCGCCTTCTTTTTCCTTCCCTCTGGTTTCACAGATTCCTGGAACCATGCTCTGTCTTTTCCCCTCCAAAGCTCTTATGTTTTTCTGTTCCACTTTTTCTACAATCTGGTTGAGTCCTTTCACTCTAGGTGTCTGCACAGGGTTGAACGTGGGTGGTGGTTTGATTTATATACATCTCAGTTACATCTCTTAATAGTAGTTAGTATTTATTAATAGTATTTGACCGTCTTTCCCCCTACTCTAGAATTTAATCCAATAAACAAGGCACTGTCTCCAACACAGTATTGGTGGAGTGTAGACTAAACTACTTTTAAAATTTGAATATCTCTCTCTCTCTCTCTCTCTCTCTCCCTCCCTCCCTCCCTCCCTCAACTTTTTTTCTTTGGAGATACGGTCTCATAGTGCCCAGGCTGGCCTTGAAGTCCTTATGTAGCCAAGGATGACCTTGAACTCCTGATCCTCCTGCCTCCACCAACCACTGGGATTCCAAGTTTGCATTGTGTCCCCGGTTTACATGGTGCTGGAGATCACATCCAGGGATTAGTGCATACAAGGCAGGCACTCTACCCACTAAGCTACAACTACAGCCCTTTCTCTCTTAAGTTAGGCTCTTTAAAGATCTATTTTACTTTTATTTGTGTGTGGGTGTGTATGTGTGTGTCTGTCCTTGTTTGTGTGCACATATACAAATGAGTGCCTGCAGAAGCCAGAGTAGAGCGTGAGATCCTCTGGAGCTGGAGTTATAGGGGGTTATGAGCTACTCAAGGTGGGTACTAGGAATCATATTCCAGTTCTCTGCAAGAATAGCAAGTGCTCTTGGCTACCGGGCTTTCTTTCCAGCTCCGACAATGCTTTGAGGTAATTATTATTATCCCAATTTTATAGAGGATAACACTGAGGCAGAATAAATGACTTGCTCAAGGTCACAGAAAATTAGCCACACTGGACATCTGTCCAAGGCTATGAGTTAATTTTGTTCAGGCTTCAGGGTAAACTGGATCTGACTGCTTTCCCCTACCTGGATATCAGGGTCTTCTGCCAGATCAGAGTGCTCTAATCAGCTGAGGCATCTCTCCAGCCCCTCCTTCCTCTAACTCTTTGACCCTCAGTTTCCCTTTCAGTAAAATAGGTGCCAAATGACCTGCAAATGAGAGCTGCAAGGGAGACCTAGTTCAGTTGTCTCTCGCCCTGGAGAACTTTCAGTTCTCCTACACACCCCAGCTGAAGTTCCACCTAGGCCGAGTGAGGAGCATACTGTGAGAAGCCCAGTAGCATCGGTTTAAGACAAGATGATTATTCCAGCGGCGCCCGTCTGCGACCACTCGGCACACTGGCCAGAGTCTACTTGGCTTGCAGAGCCAGGCTACCGATGGCTTCTCTGTCAAGGTCTGGAGCCCCTACCCCGGGAGCCCTTGCCTTACCATAGCATCATAGCGCAGGATGTTCATGAAGTGTGCCACTTCCAGGCCTTTGTACGCGGTGAACCAGATGGTGCCCTGGTACTGGTCGCCGCGTGGTGCCCTGGTACTGGTCGCCGCGTCCCGCAGCAGTACGTTGGACTCCTCGCGGCGGATCTGCTGCACTTTGGTGAAGAGCCGCGCCACCCGCCCACGCAGAGGCTGGCGTTGAAGCACTTGGTGGAGCGCTCGCTGGTCTGCTCCAGGCGGCTGTGCACGTCGTTGGTGTGCAGGATAGTGAGCTCCCAGGCGCCAGCTGTGGACCGTAGCAGCAACGGTAGCAGTGCTCTGAGCAGGAGGAGCGGCCACCCGTGTGTGGGCGCCGCCTGGGGACCCATGGCTGAGGCGGGTGCGAGGAGCCTGGAGTGGCTGCAAATCCCGAGGGCGCAGGAGCCCTGGGGCTGCTGGCGGGGCGGGGCGGGGCGGGGCAGGGCGGGGCGGGCCCGGCCCTCTGGGCCCTTCTCCAGCCCCACGCACTCCACTCGAGTCACCTGATGCGACCCTGGCACCCAGGGGCAGTCGGGCGCGCTGGCCTGGCACACGCTGCCTGTGGGAACAGTGTGGAGGCTGTTAGGGCGCGGAGCCGGCGCGGAGCGGAACCTGGGCACATGCAGTCCCTGTTAGCCTTAGGATGGGCCGCCGGGCAGGTCGGCACCTCGGGGGCACCGATTCCTCTAGAAGAGCATATGGCTCTTGCAGTTCTGTGGTTAAGCCATCTCCGCACAGGAAAGAGGCAAGGAGCCGGGGTGGGAAGGAAGGCCAGCAAGGGGAGGGGAGTCCAGAGCGCTTCACGGTTCGCCGCGGTGCCCCCCGGGAGCACAGGGCGAGACCTGAAGCTAGGTTCCAGGATGATCCGACTTGGAATCTCACAAGCCAAGAAACCTGTGGGATACAGACTTTGATTTACTTACAAACAGAAAACTGCGGAGGCGCCTGGGCTGCTGGAAAGCTAACCCGGATCCTTAAGGGAGAAACCTCTGACTGCTAAGCGGGGGCGCTCCAGCCGCACTTTCTGTTTTTTTTCAGTGTGGGATGCATGCATATGTGTTTAAACGCAGAACGTTTAGCAACAATCCTCATCGACATTAAACCATTCCAGAATTTTCCTGTTTAATGATTGAAATATAATGAAGAAGTTTCATGTGTGTGTGTGTGTGTGTGTGTGTGTGTGTGTGTGTGTGTGTGTACGCATGCGCGTTTTAGGAAGGGAGAGGAAAGAGAATTAGTTTGGACCCCCGACCGGGTATGTCCTGAACTATATAGAAAATGCATTTAATCCTCACACATCTCCCGGATGCATTAGGCCAGTCTTATTTTACACACACACACACACACACGCACACGCACTTCACGTTGGGGCATATCTCCAATACCAGCACGGAGGCAGCTGAGGCAGGAGAGCCAACGGTGCACCGATAGCCTGGACTACATAGCAAGACCCTGACTCAGGTCCCAACTAAGTTTTTCAATTGCAGTAAAATATATATCATATAAATTACATGACATACATCAACTATCATTTTAACCATGCAGTTGAGTAGTACTAAATATATTCACCACCATTCAGTTCCAGAACCTTATTTTCCCAAGATAACATTCTTTAAACAGTGACTCTCAGTGGACCAGACAGGAAAATAAAGTTTGAGGCCAGTCTGAGCCACATAGTGAGTTCCTGGGACGCCTTAGTCAAGCCCTCAAAAACAACAATGATGACAACAAAACAAAAGATATAAAGCCCCTAAAGAAAAAACTACCTCCCCCCAAAGCCCATAAAACAAAAACAATGACTCTGCATTTCCTTCTTTCCTAGCCCTAGCAACCAACATTGTGTTATCTATTTTTATGAATTTGATCACCATAAGCACTTCATATCTGTCCTTTCCTGACTGGCTTATTTTAGTTGACCTAATATCTTCAAGATCCAGTATGTCAGAATTCTCTTCCTTTCAAAATTTGAACACCGTTTCATTCTAAGTGCATATGCTCTGTTTCTGCTTTTGTCTCTTATGAATAACGCTCCTTGAGCATGGGTGTACAAAGAACTATTAAAGTCCTTGATTTTGCTTCTTTTGCTGTATGCTCAGTAGTGAAATTGGTGGATCATAGGATAGCTCATCTTAATTTTTTGAAGAATAACCACATCTTCTTCCTAATGGCAGTGCCATTTTGCATTGTTACCTGCAATATACGGATTTGTGCACAAGGCTTCTTTTCTGTTAATAAATTTTTATTTTATGTGTATGAGTGATTTGCCTACATGTACGTAAGTGCACCAGGGTTGTGCAATGCCCACAGAAGCCAAAGGAGGTCACTGGACCTTGTGGAACTGGAGTTACTAGTGGCTGTTAGTTTCTATGTGGGTGCTACAAACCAAACCCAGATCCTTTGCAAGGGCAGCCAGTGCTTCCAGCCACTGAGCCATCTCTCCAGCTCTTTGCTGTCTGCTCTAAATGATTGCCACTTTAAGGAGTGTGAAATGGTCTCCCATTGTAGTGTTTATTTGCATTTCCCTATTGATTAGAAACACTGAACATCTTTTTATGAGGTTATTGATCATTTGTATGTTTTCTTGTAGACATTTCTTTTCTTCCTTTTTTTGTTCTGTTTTGTTTGAGACAGAGTCTCACTTTGTATCCCTGGCTGTCATGGGACTTACTATGTAGACCCGCCTGGCCATGAGCTCTGAGAGATCTACCTACCTCTGTCTCCCAAGTGCTGGGATTAAAAGTATGCACCACCAAGCACAGTGTCTTGTAGACATTTCTTTATACCGTTAAAATGATATTATTTTGCTTGTGGAGCTCAGAAGACAACTTTTGGGGTGGGTTCTCCCTTTCCATCATGTAGACCATGTAAGTCCAGTTGGACAGAACAAGGTCATCATGTTGTCAAGCACCTTTATCCTTTGAGCCTTCCTGTGAGTCTTCCCCAGCCCTCCCCTCCTCTCCCCAGCCCTCCCCTCCCCTCCTGTCCCCTCTCCTCCACTCCCCTCCCCCCTTTCTTATCTTTTCTTTCCTTCCCTCTATCTCTCTCTCTCTCTCTCTCTCTTCCCCATTCCACTTTGACAGGGTTTCATGTAGCCTAAGCTGGCCTCAAATTCATTATGCATCCCTGGATGACCTTGAGCTTGTGATCCTCTTGTCTCCATCTACTTAGTGCTGGAATTATAGTATCTTCCACATGACCAGTTTATACAGTGTTGGGGATTGAACCCAGGCTTCCTGTATGCTTGGCAATCACTCTACCAACTGAACTGCATCCCAAGCCCTGTGTGAATTATGTATATGCAGACATATCATTTGAAAATATTCTTGTACATCCAAACGAGAATGATCCTGCAGGACAACAGAGCGTTGGCATGTCCTGAAATGCCTCCTTTCTTCCCAAGTCTCTTGCCATTTCAAGGGGACAATGAAAGCACACTGAAAGACATGAGAGCATCTCCATAAGGACTATCTGGAGGACTACCAACTCCCTCTCAGGAGTACTGGGACTGGACAAAACAGTGTTATCCAGAAGAGAGCCTGCTTCCTGCATGTAACACTACGTCCAATATTCCTTGAGGTGCTGAGCTAGTGATGTCACTGCTTCAGCAGTCCAACATATAGTGCTCCTGTCCCTGTGGTAAGCAGGGTGAAACAAAGCACTATAAAGGCAAGTCTGGTTTGTTGCCACCAGACCTTCCTTAAACCACCCTGTGAGAGCATGCCCTTTTTCAAGCTAGTCAGCACTGGCGTTATGTGCAGACAGGTGCTGCGGGAACTCTGGGGGAGGTTTCTGTGTAGGCACCTGCCCCCCATCATGCATATTTGCTTAGTCTCATCACCATTAACAAGAAACTTCAAGAATCTTGACTTCTCACACATGGCCTCCGGCATGTTCCTGCCTTGCCTTTGCACAGCTGCATTGCGATGCTGCAAATGGCTTGCTTTTACCTGCTAAGGGGCCTTGATGCATAAACACTTGTGTTTTTGTTTTTTTTTTTTCATTGTTGTTGCTAGTGCGGTAATTAAACCCAGAGTCTTACGTAAGTGTATGCTTGTTATGTGTCTTACCACAGAGCCACATCCCCACCCCAAGAGTTTTAGTTTTAATGTAGTATGATTTATTTCTGTTTTTCTTTTTACTGATTGTGCTTTTGATGTGATATCCAAGGACTTGGAGAGGCAGCTCAGCAGTTAAGAGCACTTGCTGTTCTTCCAGAGGAGCCCAGTTTGCGAAGTTTCTCTGACTGTAACTCCACTTCCAGGAGGTCTGACACCCTCTACTGGCCTCTGCAGGCACCTGCATGCATATGCATATGCTCAGGCACACATATAAAATTAAGTAAATAAATCTTTCACAAGGAAATCATTGCCAAATATGACGGCTGGAGTCCATCCTCTGATGTTTCCTTCTGAAAGTTTTATTTAATTAATAAGAATAATAATTAGTGTAATTAAGATTTTACATTTAGATCTGCAATCCCTTTTAAGTTCATTTTTAAGAAAGTCTTAAAGATTGTTTTGATTGGTTTATTTTATGTGTGAGAGTATCTTGCCTGCAGGTATGTAAATGAACCATGTGTATATAATGCCCATGGATGCCAGAAGATGGTGTTGGATCCCCTGGAACTGGAGTTCAGATGGGTTTTTAGCTGTCATGTGGGTGCTGAGAATTGAACCCGGGTCCTCTGCCAGAGCAGCCAGTGCTCTTAACTGCGGAGCCATCTTTCCGCCATCTTTCCAGTCCCCATTTTTTTAGTTTAAATTTTTATTCATGAGGCTATTTCAATCTCTAATTATTTTTTTAATTTTTGTGTTTTTTGCGCATGAGTGTATTGTTTTTATGTATGCAAGTGCGCCCATGTCATACAATACCCACAGAGGTCAGATAAGAGCAGCCAGTGCTCTTAACTTGTGAACAATCTCTCCAGCCCTCAGCTCATAACTTTTAATATAGCACAAAGCAATGTCCAAATTTATTGTTTTACATATGAATATCCAGTTTTCCTGATAAGGCTTTTTTTTTTTAATGACATCCTCCAGCAACCATGTTTTGAAGATGTAGAGTTTAAGGCTCAGAGAATTATGTAGGAAACACACTATGGATTAGGAAAGCCTGGGGTCACACAAAACCCTTGTTTCTGTGTGAAAGGTTTTATTCCACCCCCTCCTTCAGTGTTGCTGGACGTTGAATTTTTGTTCTTTCTTTTGTCTTATTTACATTACTTTTTAAAAGAAATAAATCCCTCATTTTAGACGTTACAGAAGTGTTGCCAAGGAGTAGAGTTCCCCTCTCGTCTTCTCTGTTGACAGTTTGTATAAAATGTGTGTGTGTGTGTGTGTGAGAGAGTGTGTGTGTGTGTGCGCTTGTCGTGTTTTGAGGTTGCTGTCACACCTAGATTTTACGTGGGCGCTGAGGACCCAATTCAGTTCCTCATACACCGAGAATCTGACTAAGCTGTCCCTCCGGCCCTCAGCCTATGTAACTGTTGAACTAAAAAACTAACACGCACGCAAAGCTGTACTTCTAATTCTTATTTGAATTTCACTGGTCATTCCGCTAATTTCTGTTCCAGGATCAATTCTACTTACTGAGCTGTGTGAGTTTCACACAGTTTTAGCCTCCTCTCATCTGTAATGCTTCTTCAGTCTCTTTGTCTTCTGTTGTCTTGACTTTAAATTTTTAATAAAATTATATTTATTTATCTATTATGTGTGTGTAGACATACTTGTAGGAGTCTGTTTTCTCTTTCTATCATGCGGGCCCCAGGGATGGAACTCAGGTCATCAGGCTTGGTGGTGAGTGCTTTTACCCACTGAGACCTGGCATTTTTAAAAGTCCTGGTGTACGTTTGTATACTTTCCTTCATTTGGATTTGTCTGAGTTTTCTTGTGATTAGACTGAAGCTGGAGAGTTTTACCAAGAATACCATAAAGGCAAGATATTCTGACTGCTCCAAGCTTGACTGAGGCACATTACATCAACTTATGTCAACATAGCATCACAGATTGCTCTCTCTCTCTCTCTCTCTCTTTCATCTTTCTCTCTCAGGCCAGAGGTTGAGTGTCTTCCTTAATCTCTGTTCATGTTTTTAAATTGACTTTTATTTATACTCTGACGATAGGCCACATTCATACAGGTGTCTACGGAAGCCAAAGAGGGTGCTGAATCCCTTGGAGGTGTAGTCACTGGCAGTTGTGAATGACCTTGGGTGCTGGAAACTGAACTTGAACTTGGGTCCTCTGGAAAAGAAGGGAGTGCTCTTAACTGATGATCCACTTCTCCAACTCCATCCTTATTTATTTATTTTTATTATTTTTTGAGATTTATGTAGCTCTTGCTTCTTGGAACTCGCTATGTAGATCATGCTGACCTCAAACTCACAGAGATTTGCCTACCTCGACCTCCTGAATTTTGGGATTAAAGGTGTTTTCCAGGCACCCGTGTTATTAAAAAAAATCTTTTTGATTCACTTATTTTTATTTTATGTGTATGAGTGCTTTGCCTGCATGTGTGTAAGTGAACTCCTGTCTTGCAATGCCCGTGGAGTCAGAAGAGGACGGTGGATAACCTGGAACTGGAGTTACAGATGGTTTTTAGCCACATGGGTGCTGGGAAACAAACCAAGATTCTCTGCAAGAGCAGCCAGTACTCTCCGTCTCTCCAGCCCCTCATGTTATTTTTAAGACAGGGTCTCTCACTGTACCCAGAGCTTGCTGATTTGGCAAGAATGCATGGCCAGGAAGTCCCAGGGACCCTCCTGTCTCCATTCCCCCTCACTTGGATTATAGATACCTTTGCACAGCTTTTTAAAATTCATTTACCTTTTTTTTATTTTGTGGGTGCTGAGATCTGAACTCAGGTCCTCATGCTTGCTTGGCAAGAACTTTATTGGCTGAACCATCTCCCGGCAACCTCTGTTTTTTTATTTTTTAATTTTTATGTTATGTGTATGAATGTTTTTCCTGCATGTATGTAAGTACACCCCTGTCATGTAATGCCTACAGAGGCCAGAAGAGAACATCAGATTCCTGAAACTGGAGTTGGTGATGATTGTTAGCCATGTGGGTGCTGGGAACTGAACCTGGGTCCTCTGCCAGACCAACTAATCCTGAACTTCAGAGTCATCTTTCTAGCCTTGCTGCTTCTGGTTTTAAAACTAGGCCACTACATTATTTTCTGAAACTCTTTCCCTGGGGTTGCCAGACTCCTGTTTCAATATCATTCCTAAACTATTTGCATACAAATCGAAAATGACCTTTGATTGTTTATTAGACCAAGTTCAAGCTTCCCAGTTTGATCTAAGTTTTGCCCCACCTAACCAGCTTTACCCTCCTGTGGCCCCTTGTACATCCACCAGTTCTTCCTTCCTGCCAGGCTACTCCTGCCTGCTCCAAGCCAAGGCCCAGGCTTCCTGTCCCACCTCCTTCAAGTCAACAAGAAATCTCTTTAACTCCTCCAGACAGTAACTGGCTGCTCTTCTTTGAATTCCTAGATTAGTTCTACAGTTTCACTGTAATGTGGCCTTTTCTTCTCCCAGGGATTTAAAGTACGTTTTGTCTTCCCTCCAAGTGATGGTGACAGAGCAGCTGATGGTTCAGTGCAAACAGTCCCCACCCGCTGCTCCCTAAAGGCCGGAGTGTACCCAGCTCGTGCGATGCCCACAGAAGCCAGAAGAGGACATTTGATCCTCTGAACTGGAGTTACAGATGGTTGTTAGCTACTATGTTGGTTCTGGGAACCACACCTGGGTCCTCGGGGAAAGCAGCCAGTGCTCCTAACTGCTGAGCCATCTCTCCTGCCCATCAACCTGATTTTTTGAGATGGGACTCTCACTGAACCTGGAGCTCAGTGTTTTGACTAGACTGGCTGGCCAGTGACTCCCTAAGTATGCGTCACACCACATGTCAACCACTGTGCCTGGCTTTACCTGAGCACTGGGGGATCAGAGCCCAGATTCTCCTGGTTGCACAGCAAGCATTTTACCCACTGTCATCTTCCCAACAAGTGTGACACATTTTAATGGCAGATCACATATCAGATCTCATAACAAGATATATTGATTTACTAGAAAATAAATATGTATTTAGTCTCAGTCGTGAAATCATAATTGAGTTGGAGTCATAGATTGACTATGGATATAAAAAGTTCCACAAAAGCCAATGAAATAAGGGAAGAGAAGACCATGGAGTAGAGACACCTCTAGAATTCTCGTTATCCTCACAATCCTGAAATCAAACATTGACAACCTGGCTGCAGGGAGTGGTGAGAAGCCACAGCAGGTGGGAGACCAGGCAAAATCCAGAAATGCTGAAGACTAGAGTTAAAAGAAGCGACAGGCCCCCAACTTAGAGCACTGTGCCGAATTAGACAAAGGGGAGAGTCCTTCTCCTTGTGGGGCCATAGACCACTCAGAATAGCCCGCGGCTGCAAGCCGCCCCTCAGGCAGGTTCCTGGGCCTTTTCCCTTCCGTCTGTGTCACACTTGATACCCCAGGCTATGCTAGAATGCTGTGGAAAGAAGGTCACAGACAGCAAGGAAAACTGAAGTTCATAGGCTTGTTGATTTTCAGCCAGAATGTCTATGAATGAAATTATAGAAATTACATGGCTGAAACTGTTTTAAAATCAACAATTAATTTTCTTGCCTTCGTAGACTAAGCCAGGGTCTTTATATTTCCTACGGGCAAAACCTAGATTCTTTGAGGGAGCAGGAAGTGTGAGCCAGCCCTTGATTTAGAAATATACTCCCTTTTGAATGATACTGCACTTTTAACCAAAATTATTTTTTAATAAATTTTAAGATTTTTGTATTAAGTTTCAAAAGGTGACAGGGTCTTACTAGGGTCAAGTCTTGGCCTGGAACTCAATTTGATGCCTAGGCTGATCTTAGATTTGTGGCTCTCCTCCCTCTGGCTCCTAAGTGCTGTAATTCCAGGTATATACCATCATGCCTGGGGAAGATGACTCCCCAGCCCTCCCTCCCTCCCTTCAGTTTTTATTTTATTTATTTTTATTTGATGTGTGTGAGTGTTTTGCCCACAAGTATATAAGTGCAGCCATATGCATGCCCAAGAAGGCCAGAAGAAGGTGTTGGATACCCTGGAACTAGAGTTAAAAGGCAATTATGAGCTGCTATGTAGGTGCTGGGAACGAAACCTTGGTCCTCTACAAGAGTAACAAGTGCTCTTAACTGTTGAGACATCTCTTCAGCCCCTTTCTTTTTTCTTTAAGACAGGGACTCCTTGGCCAACCTTGAACTCCCTTTGTAGACCAGACTGGCCTCACACATACAGAGATCTGCCTGCTTCTGTCTTCTGAGTGCTGGGATTAAAAGAATTAAAGGCCACCACGTTTGTCCAAAAGATAATTTTTAAAACATATTAAATCATTATACATTTGTCAGAAAATGATGACAGATAAACCATTATTTGGAAACAATTCTCCCATTATCTCGGAAGAGAGATCCTTCTCCAAGTTAAAAACAGCTGACTTCTGAAGCCATGGAGGAATTATAAATAAGTTTTCCCATATATTCAGAATTGATAATGACGCGATGACCATCCTTTTGTGAGTTATTCTTGGCAGAATTGCTTTCGCTTTCCTTAGTCTGGGAGTCTAAATTCTAAAAACAAAATCCACATCTAAATGATTACAATGTTAATTATTCTATAATCTTCCCTTAGTCAGAACCTAGAATATCTGGTTACCTTCAGATAACATCAGAAGTTGAATTACCCTTTCTTGTTCTGTAGTTATGAACAGCAGCTAATGTAGCGCCTTGTGCTACAACTGCACCCACCCGAGTCTATCCTGTGAGGCCTGAGGAATTCAAGACACACAAGACACACAAACACAGACACCAAAATGGTGGAGAAGCTTCCGATTTATTCAAGCAGGGTGCTCAATATATATACACCCAGCAGATGCCAGTGATTAATTGCAGGAAGTTTCAGAGAGGGTTTGGTAGGGTCAAGAGTTCAGGCCCCCGGGGAACATCTGAGTATGTGACCACACCTGGTTCAGACCACACCTGGTTCAGAACAATTGCTATTAGGCCTCTAAAGGTCAAGTTGTCCTCTGAGTAACTGCAGCTGAAGCTAGTTCCTGGCTGGGAACCTAGCTAGGAAAAAGGCAGGCAGGGCCCTAAAAGCTAAGGCAAAACATGCGGCCAGAAAGTTTAACTTGCAAAGAAGCAATGTTTGTAACTACCATAGGTCAAAGTGGACTGTGACAGGATGGGTGGGTGGGCGAGGCATCGCTTTCCTCCCTATAAAATCCCTTCCACCTCTGAGTCCCTGAGGATAACAGGCTCCCACTCTATACCAACTCTTGCCTCCTGGGGATTGACTTTTTTTTTTAAACAGGGTCTTATTAGGTTTCTGAGGCTGACCTGAATGAAACTTACTTTGTAGCTGAGGTTGGCCTTGAACTCCTTTGCTTTCTCCTGTCTCAGCCTCTCAAGTGCTGGGTTTGTACGTAAGTGCCACCATGCCCATTTGGGAAGATTGACTTTTGGGCAGTGAGTCCAGTCACAAAATGGAAGTGGTTTTTTTTTTTTTTTTTATTCAAAGTGTGGAGAAAAGAAAATAATTATGTTAGTTTTGTCAGGAAAAGAATCATCACAGGATATTCAGTTTAGAAGATATGAAGGAATTTAGTAAGCATACTGGCTTGCCATAAGTACATTGGAAATTTCAATATGAAATCATTCTTTAACACAAAAAAACCATTTTACTCAGGAGCAAGTGAATGTGGCATACTTTAATGTTAAATACTATAGTAATGATATTTTCCATTGAAAGACACCAAGGATCCTTAAAAATACGTCTGATTCTATCTTGATGCCATATCCTGTTAGCACAAACCAGAATGTAGGCAGATTCATGACCTCATTACAGATGAAGTAATTTGTGTAAAGATGAGCATTATGTAATCTCTATAATGTGATGGGAAACTCAGACTACAAACAATCTCATGAGAATGCAGCATAAATGGACCAAGATGGGTTATTGTTTTTAACATAGTTTTGTTTTCTTTGTTTTATGCTTTTTGTGTCATGTAGACAACCTAGGATAGACAACTCTTTCTTCTACAGAGAATATTCAGTATGATACTAACTAGAGATGGTAGTGGGTCTCTTTATGTTGTTTTCCAAACTAGGGAGAAAGCACTCATTGTTTTCAGCATAAAGTTAATGTTTTCTGTGGGGTGTTTATACCTTTCTCAGATTAAGGAAATCCCCTTTTACTTTTTGCACTTTGGAAGGTTTTTAAAAAATGATTTATTGGGAGTTGGAGAGATGACTTAGCTGTTAAGAACACCAGCTGTTCTTGCAGAAGGTCTGGGTTCTAATCCCAGCACCCCACATGGATGCTTACAACCACCCATGACTCCAGTTCCGGGGGATCTGACTCCTTCTTCTGATGTCCACAGGCACTGCATGACATGGGTGCATTAACACGCATGCAGGCAATACACGCATGCACATCAACTAAAAAATAAAAATAATATAAACCTGAAATTTTTTATTATTTTTATTTTATGTGTATGTGTGTATTGCCTGCATGAATGTAAGTGCACTCGTGTTATGCAGCGCTCACAGAGGACAGAAGAAGGCATCAGATCCTCTGGAACTGGCGATATAGATGATTGTTAATTGCCACTGAGCTACTAACCACTGAGCCTTTTCTCCAGCCCCGCAGGGAGGTTTTGAGTGTTTATTTTTCTTTTCTTTTTTAATGTGTATGTGTACATGGGGTACATGTGTTTGGGCACGTGTGTGTGGGTGCACATACCTGTGTGTTCAAGTGCGTGTGGAGGTCTGAGGTTGTTGTCTGGAATCTTCCTGATCGCTCTTCTACCTTATCCTATCATGCAGATTCCCAATTAGTGTTTTTTAAAGATAAATTTGGAAAACAGGACACTAATCAAATGATATGTTATTTAGACATTAAAAATCAGAAAGAGGTTTATAATTTTTTCCTTTAAGGTATAAACTATATCTTCCAACATTTGGAAGTTAAAAAGATCAAGTTGGCATGGTAGAACATGCCTGTCGTCCCAGTCAGAGACTGAATCAGGAAGATCTTGTGTCTGACGTCAGTCTGGGCTACATAGTGAGGCCCTACATTAAAGTAAATAATAATGAGAGTAGGGTGTGGTGGCATACACCTTTAATCCCATCACTGGGAGGCAGAGACTGGAAGGTCTCTGTGAGTTCAAGGTGGGCCTAATCTGTATAATGAGTTCTAGGCCAGCCAGCATTGCATAGTGAGACCCTGTCTCAAAAAATTCAGCAAAACAAAACACCTACTCTCTCCCAAACCAAATCAAACAAACAAAACATTTGTTTCCCAGCACCCAAATGGTGGCTAGCTACCTTGTATAATTCCAGTTCCAGGAGATCCAGCACCGTTTTCTGGCCTCTATAAGCACTGCATGCACGTGGTGCACTTACACCCATACACGCAAAACAAACACATAAAATAGAAATTTTAAAAGTTTGTGTGCTAGAAGCTTGGTCACAAGTGTGCCAGGTTTGGGGTGAAATAGTTGACAGGTGGGACAGGAATTGCAAGGCAATTAAGATGTGGAGCTCTATACTCATAAGTGGGGGACTGACATGGTCCATGAAGCTAGACTTCATTAGAATGGACATTTCTTCCTTCGTTGTCTAGAGAATGAATAGACAGGTCTCAGGAGACAGAGAACATGAGGCTCTGTCTCAGTTCAGTTCCCAGCATGTGGACTGAAGAAAGGCTGTATTATGTATGGTCCCAGGATCACGGTAGTGTGAAAGATCTGTGGGGTGGGGTGGATAACCCGCTGGGAAAAAGCCCTTGGAGAAGGAGTGGGTGCCCTGAGAGCTCTACTCACCTCTGCCATGAGTCTAACCTGCTCTGAAAAGTTAAAAGGATGCTAGTCCCTTCTCTGATTCCATCCTAGCAGCTCATCCTAGAAAGTGAGCTGTATCTCAGTTGTCTGTACTAGTAACTAGTAAGTACTCATCTCCTTCTTTGGAGACCCTATGTAGTTAATAATCATGAGGTAAAGTCGCAGGTTCCTGTCCCTGGGCAGAGTTATCTGAGTTTCTCCCTTTCTGTAACTAGAGTTAGTGGCCAGAGAACTGCACTGTGCTTTACTAGCCCAAGAATGCAAGTGGTCATGATGCCTAACAATTGCGGGGTTTGTTGTTTATTTATTTATTTATTTATTTATTTTCTGAGACATGGTCTCATTGTAGTTTGGGCTAGTCTCAAACTCACCATTAGCTGAGGATGGCCACTCTTCATTCTGCCTCTGCCTCCTGAGTACTGAGATTACAGGTGTGTGAAACCATGTCCTAACACTCAATTTATCACCTTTTGTAATAGATTCAAGAGTTACTTAAAAAGAATTGCATAGGGTATGCTGTCCTCAACCTGTGACAGAACAGTGAAAATTCCTCAGCTCTGGCGACAAGGTAAGTCCACACTCCACACATCCTCTGGCTGCAGTCCCCATCTGCTGTCTCCCTCTAGAGTCCCTCCCCACTGTTTACAGGATATTTTTTCTTTCTTCCTTTGGACCACTCTCTTGCTTTCCACAAGGGGGAATTTTTGGCGATGTGTCCACATAATTATCAGTACTCTAGTTCTCACCTGTAAACAACAACAACAAAAAAGGTCAGAAGAAAATGTCGAATATTCTGGAACTAGAATTAAGACAGACAATTGTTAGCTGTCATGTGGGTGCTGGGAACTGAACCCAGGTTCTTGGTAAGAGCAGCCAGTGCTCTTAACCGCAGGGCCATCACTCCAGCCCCTTGCATCTGTTTTTTAAAATATTTATTTATTTAAAACATTTTTTATTTATTTAATTTATTTTATGTGTCTGAGTATTTTGCCTGCATGTGTGTAAGTGCACCTGTGTCACACAATGTCCACAGAGGACAGAAGAGGGAATCAGATCCCCTGTTTATTTCTGTCATGTGGGTGCTGGGATTCAAACCTGGGTCTTCTGTAAGAGCAGCCAGTACTCTCAACTGCTGAGCAATCTCTCTAGCCCCCGAAATATTTATTTTATTATTTATTGTGTGTGTGGGGGGGGGAGTGCGCCTATACGTGTGGATGTGTATGCTCAAGGAGGATGGAAGATCTCCTGGAGCTGAATTTATAAGTGGTTGTGAGCTATCCATTGTGGGTGCTGGGAACCCAACTCAGGTCCTCTGGAAGAGCAGTATGTGCTCTTAACTGCTGAGCCATCTCTCTAGCCCCTGTATATAAGGAAGCCCCTGTTCTAAGGAAGGACTACATGTATCACATCCCCCACCCCCACCTTTTAACCCCTTGAGACAGAATCTTACTATGTAGCTCAGGCTGGCCATAGACCTAGGGTCCTCTGGCCTTGTTTTCCGGAGGGCTGTATTACAAATGGGCACCACCATGCCCAGCTACATATTTTAATTATAGGAAATATGAGAAGAGGCAATCCCTGTGCTCACCACTTCCTTCTTGGTGTTTCCTTCTCACAGTACTGGAGAGGAGACACTGCCAAATTTGGAATATCCTGATCTGTCTGGCTTGCTAGTCTCTGGCAACTCAAAGTTGCATACAATTTCATCTCATCTGAATGGGAGCCAGCACAGATTATAAAAGGCATGGTTTTGAGATCTTGGTTGGGCAAGACTCTTCTTTTCTACTGTGGAACAATTCCTCAGTCTGTCTGAGAAGAGATGGTGTTAGGAATTCACTGTTCAATTCTTGCAAGACAGGTTCTGTGAGACTGCCCTCTGCTGAAGGAAGGTGGAGGAAGCTAGGCTGACAGACTGTTGCCCAATTGGGCGACAGTGGTTCAGGCCAAGAGGCATTTCTGTGGGGAGTCAAGCACTCAGCTCACTCCCATTAAAGGATCAGACATTAGTGTGCCTGAGTTCCTTCCTTTCTCTTGTAGAATAATTTATGGAGTTCTTTAAAGGCAGCCAACAACCACCAAATTACTTTTATGCACCTGGCACTATGTACCCATTTAATCTTATTTAATAGTCTCAACACCCCATGAAGTAACAGCTGTTGCTTTCTATTTTGCAGAGGGGTGACTGAAAATTGAGTTTGCATGTGTTTTTCAAGATCTCAGAGCCTATAGGCAAATAAATCACATTGCTTAATTCACTAAGCCTTTGGTACAACTTCTCTAGGCTTCTGTTTGTTTCTACAAAATGGAAGAGCCTGGGTTTTCCTTAGCTGAGAGGCTTTCAGGTTGACAAGCTTTAAAGTAGGTCAGGAATAATCCCATTTTCATGAGAATTACTAATATAAGATTACCCTGGTTTTATTGTCTCAGCTCTAAATCTCCAACCTATGATAGAATCACAATCCAGAGAGCGGTGACTCAGGCCTTCCGAATACACAGGAATGCAGCCCAGCACTCATTAGTAAATTTGATTTTAAGTAGCAACTTTGCGGAGACAAAATGTGCAAGTCACAAAAATTCACCTTTTTAAAGTGTACAGTTCAGGTGTTTAGCATATACCACAAAAATGCACAGCTATCAAAACCAATTCCATAGTGTTTTCTTATTCAAAATTTATTTATTTATTTGTATTTTATGTGGATGAACACTTTACCTGCATGTATATAAGTGCACCATGTGCATACAATGTTCATGGAGGCCAGAAGAGGTGTTGGAGCCCCTGGAACTGGAGTTGTGGGTCAATGTTAACGGCCATGTGGGTGTTGGGAATTTAACCTGGGACCTCTGTAAGTGCAGCCAGTGGCTCTTAACCACTGAGCCATCTCTCCATCCCACCCCCATTTTTTGAATATAGATTTTATTTAGGATATAGAATATTTAAGTACAAAAGAATGAATATTTGTATAACTACAACCATTTGGAAAAAGAAAACATTAAACTGTTCTGGCACTGCTAAGGCACCGAGCAGAAATATCACCTGAAATATGAATTACCAAGGTTTGAATACATTTAAGATTCAGATGTTCATAGTTATATTTCCAAGAAATATCTTAATAAAAAACTTCTCAACTTTATTCTTCTTACCTTGAAAGGCAGCATTTAAACAATTACATATGATATCTTAAAATTTTACTTTTATTCTATGTGTATGAGTGGTTTGCTTGCATGTATATATGTGTACCTGTGTTGTGAAATGCTCACTGAGGCCTGAAGAGGGGTTGGATTCCTTGCAACTGAAGTTATGGATGTTTGTTAGCTGCCATGTGGGTGCTAGGAATTGAAACCAGGTACTCTATAAAAGCAGCCAGTGCTCTTAACTTCTGGGTCATCTCTGTAGCCCCAATATGTAAGATATCGTAATGAAAAATAATATAACCCAGCTTCAAATGTATGTTTTAGCTTTCAAATATAATTTGTTTTAGCACAGCAATACACCCAATCATAGTGAGGCATCCTGAAGCATAAAAAAGTCACAATAGTACACAACTTGACACAAAATACCTCAGAATATTGCCAATTAGGTAATTGTATGACAAATTTTAGAGTTTTCCACTGTTGGTGTTAGATTTAACGCTAATACATTCTAAAGCATGTACCTCTTGTTTTTCTGTTTAGTATGTAATAAAAAATGTCCCTCCTCAGATAAAAATGCAATTCAATATATTATATTCTCCATGGAAAAAGGCAAAAACTATGCTTTTTGAAAGTTACCTTTTTCTTCTTTCCAATATTCTGGTATTTCTAAGCATGAATTTCTTTATAAATGTACATGTATATGTTATAGGCTAGAATCCACACACGAGGAAAGACATACAGTATATTTCTTTCTGTGACTGAATAACCTCACTCAATATGATATATACTAGGTCCATCAATTTTCCTGTGACTTCTGTGATTTCATTTAATTTTAGAGCTGAATAATATTCCAGATTTTCATTATCCATTGGTCTATTGATGGACAACTAGTTTGGTTCCATTTCTTTGCTATAGTGAACAGAGCAGCAATAAACGTGGGGTGCGAATATCTCTAGAGGAAGATATAGACTTCTCTGGGTATACGTCCAGGGGTGAGATCATCACCAGACTAATTCATAGGAACTAGCAGTTAGACAGGAAAAAGGCATAGGCGGTATACAAATGCAAAGGAAGAGGTAAAAGTACACTTATTTGCAGGTGACTTGACTCTATACTTAAAGGGCCCTATGGAATCTACTAGAAAACTTGTAGATCTAATAAACACAGCAAAGCTGCAGGATACAAAGTCAATATAAAAAAAACCAGTAGCCTTTTTATATACCAACAATATGTTCTCAGAGACAGAAATTAGGAAAATTATCACATTCAAAATTACACCAAAAAGTTAGATACCTAGAAATACACCTAACCAAAGAAGACAAAGACCTCTACAATAAAGATTTCGAGCCACTGAAAATGAAGTCAAAAAAGATACTACAGAGTGGTAAGACCTTCTGTGCTCCTGGATAGGCAGAATCAACACTGTGAAAATGGTAATATACCAAAAATTAACCTACATGTTTTTGTTTTTCTCTTTGTTTGAGACAAGCCCTTATTAGGTGACTATGGCTGGCCTGGAACTCACTATGTAGATCAGGCTGTTCTCTAATTCAGAGATCTGTCCGCCTCTGCCTCCTGAGTGTTGAAAGTAAAGGGTATGCACCCCTACACCAGGCTAATCTACAGGTTTAATGCACTACCTATCAAAATTCCAATGTCATATTTCATAAAACGTGATAAAACAAGCCACAAATTCAAACGGAATCACAAAAGACCATGACTAGTGAAAGCAATCGTATTGCGTGAAGGTACGGCTGGAGGCATCCCAATACCCAACCTCAAATTACACTATAGGACTATAGTGACAAAGACGGTGCAGCAGTGGCTTATAAACAGACAGGTAGACCAATGGAACAGAATGGAGTGCCCAGAAATAAGCAACAAAGCTATGCCCATCTGGTTCTTCACAAAAGTGGCAGAAAATTGGAAAAAAAAGTCTATTCAATAAATGGTCTTGGCAAAACTGGATTTCCAACCAAGACTGAAATGAGATTCACAGCTTTTACTTTGCACCAAAAAACCAACTAGAAATGAATCAAAGACCTTAATTTAAAACCTGAAACTCCTAGATGAAAACATAGGAACTACTTACTCTTCAGGACATGGGCGTAAGCAAGAACTTTCTGAATAGATTATCAGTAAACAGCAAAATTAGCCCACGTTATCAACAGATAGGGCTATGTGAAATTTAAAATTTTCTTCATAGCAAAGGAAGTTATCAAACAGAGCATATACCTCCAAGGAATGGGAGAAAATCTTTACCAGCCATATATTAGATGAAGGGCTAATATCCAGACTATACAAAAAAACTGAAAAATTAAATACCAAGGAAATAAGTTACCAATGAAGGAATGGGCCAATGAATTGACTAAAGAAAAAGAAATACATATGGGTAAAAACTACTTCAAAATGTTCAACATCCACAGTCATCGGGGAAATGAGAATTAAAACTACTTTGAGATATCACCATGCCCCAGTTAAAATGGCTATCATCAACAAATCCAACAACAGATGGATGTGAAGAAAGAGAAGCCCTTATTCACTGCTGGTGGGAGGGCAAATCGGTAGCGCCATTTTGGAAATTATTTTGGAGGTTCTTCAAAAAAGTAAAAATAGAGCTACCATGTGACCCAACTATATCATCCGTGGTGTTTTCATGACCCCAAACACATCCCCACTAGCAGCCTCTCTCTCTCTGGATTATTTTCTCCTTGGGGTTGCTATGAGCACTCCAGGGGACGTTTTGTTGAACATGTGTTTTTAGTTTGGTAGGATTACTGGGACGTGTGGTAACTCTGTGTTCAGCACTTTAAGGAACTGCTGCATGATTTTTCAAAGCTGTGGTGGGTATGAGTGGTTTGCACATAATGAGTAACATCCAATGGCTTGTGGTGTTGGTCGTCGTCCTATGTGTTTATTGGTCATGCGTGCATCTTACTTGGAGAATATTCAAATCCTTCCCTTATTTTAAAATGTATTTATTTCTTTGTTTAGAGTTGGGATTATTTATGTATTCTGAATATGAATCCCTTCTAAGACATGTGATTTGTAAATATCTTCTTTTCGATGAACTGTGTTTTCATTTTGGGGGTGGTTGTTATGAAGCAGGGTCTCCTGTGATACAGACTAGACTAACTCCAAACTCTTCCCAAAAATTCTTTGATTATTTTTATTTTATGTGTATGAGTGTGTTGCCTTCATGTAAGTAGGTGCACCCAAGTTGTGCAGCACCCATGTCGTGAGAGGAGGTCATCACACTCCCTGGAACCAGAGTCACTGATGGTTCTTAGCCACCATGTGGGTGCTGGGAATTGAACCTGGGTCCTCTGCAAGAGCAACCAGTGCCCTTTACCACTGAGCCATCTCTCCAACCCCTGATACCTTCAAGCTCTTGAGCCTCTTGCCTCAGCTTTCTGAGTTCTAGGGCAACCGGAATAATCCCAGTAATCCCAGTGCCACCACATCTGGCTCTGTTTTCATTTTCTTAATGGTACCTTTCAAGCACAAAGATTTTAAAGTCATAAGATGTCACTGTCTAGATGAAAGCTGTAAAGGCTTATTTCTGTGCTTTCTCCTGAGAATCATGTTTGGCTTTTATGTTACATCATTGGTCCATTTTTGATATGACATGAAGCAGGGTCCAAATTCATTCTTTTGCCTTTGGATATCTGTTTAGTTAGCTTTGTCTGTTGAGGATTTTCCTTTCCCACCGAAGGTATCTTGAGACTCTTGTTCAAAATCAATTGACCTTAAATATTCAGGTTTATTTCCAGATTCCTAATTTAACTCACTTGTTAAGTGTCTAGACCTATGTAGGTATGTAGGTACTAATGTTTTGACTACCGTAGGTTTTTTTTTTTTTTTTTTTTTTTAGAATTAGGATTTGTGCTGTTCTTGGTGGAGAGTGCCTTTAATCCTAATACTGGGGAGGCAGAGGCAAATGGATCTCTGTGAGCTGGAGGCCAGCCTGGTCTACATAGTGGTTCCAGGCCAGTTGAAGCTATACAGTGAGACACTGTCTCAAAAACAAAAACAAACCAATAAAAGTATTAAGATTGGTAAGATTCTGTCAATTGTGTGTGTTTTGTTTATTTTTTTACTTATGTATATGTGTGTGTGTATGTGTGTGCTTACAAGAGCTTACCTGCACCACATGCATGCAGGTGCATACAGAGGCTAGAAGAGGGTGTCAGATCCCTTGCAACTGCAGTTCCATGTGATTGTGAGCCACCTGTTATCTGTCCTGGGAACAGAACCTGGGTCCTCTGTAAGAGCAGCAAACACTTTTAATCACTGGGTCATTTCTCCAGCCCAATTTTAGTTTTTGTTTTGAGCTTATTTTATTTTTGTAATGATTGTTTTGACAATATTGGATGCCTTTTGTGATGGATGATCTTGGTTGTCAACTTGATTGAATCTGAACTCTGTTAATGGCTACACCACTGGGCACACCTTTAACAGATTTTCTTGATCAGTTTAGTTGAAACCGAAGACTTGCCCTCATATGGGCAGCACTTCCTGTTGGCAGCCCAGACAAAAAGAATTCCCCAAAGAAAAGCTTTAGCTCTCTGCCTGCTCATCTTTTGTTGCGCCGGCAAGTTGTCTACCTGTCGGCCACCACCGCAGTTCTTCACTGATGTAGGAGCCCAGCTTTTTTGCTTGGCAGTGTGGCCTGAGGGTGAGGGACCCTCCAGGCATCCTCTAGGCCTTTAGTTCCAGATTGGAACTGCTAAAGCATTCCGTCACATGGACCAAGCAGGTACTGGGTTCTCAGCATCTCCAGTGTGAAGGCAGCCATCGTTGGACCACCTAGACTGTATTGTGGAAGTCAGTATAATAAATCTTCTATTATATATTCATTCTATCAGCTCGGCTGCTCTAAAGAACCCGAGTACCCCTTTCGTTCCCGCTCACCTTTTTATTTTACTTTTTTTTTTTTTATTATTCAAGCTACCAATTTTTAAATGTCAGTTTTTCACTGACAATTTTAATGATTTATGTGAGTGTTCTTAATGCTTTTTTTCCATGCAAATCTTTTGTTTTTTTCATACACAAAATCTTACTACCTGAAAAAGAAAAAAAAACTTTATCACCTTTCTTTTTTTAATATTTTATTTTATGTGTATGAATGCATTGCCTGCATGTGTCTAAGTGTACCCATGTCATATAATGCCCTCAGAGGTCAAAAGAAAGTGTCAGATTCCCCTAGAACTGGAGTTACAGATAGTTGTTAGTTGCCATATGGGTGCTGGGAACTGAACCAGGTCCCCCGAAAGAGCAGCTAGTGCTCTTAACCACTGAGCCATCTCTCCTGCTCCATAAACTTTATCTTCTTTCCAAAATAAAAATAATATTTAATGATGCTAATGCTAATGGCTTTACCTGGACTGGTGAGGTGGCTCAGTGGGTAAAGGTGCTTGCTTCCAAGTTTGATGACCTGAGTTCTAGCCTGGCATCTGCACGGCAGGAGAGAATCAACTCTCACAAGTTGTCCTCTGACCTCCATACCCTCATTCCAGAAATTAATTACATAAATAATCATTTTATCTGATTAGATTGCTTGGTATACCTTGAATAAGTTTAAATAGGGGTGGTGTGTTGGGGGTCCAAATCTTGGGGCCAGCCCAAGGGGACCAAATGGTCTCCACGGTGGGGTGAGGGGGGCGAGTAGATGCGGAGTCAAGACACCGACTCCGGGAGTTGAGCG
The DNA here is from genome assembly GCA_035773235.1 of Eospalax fontanierii. NCBI lineage: Eukaryota > Metazoa > Chordata > Mammalia > Rodentia > Spalacidae > Eospalax > Eospalax fontanierii. The sequence goes on along the minus strand of CM069532.1, from coordinate 81,973,578 downwards.
GGAAGCCAGCAGTGGCAATTTGCTACAAACTCCTTTATTCAAAGAGGTGCAGAAGGTCTTATAGGTCTGGATAGCCAATAGCCTTATGGGGTGGGGTCCCAAGTGCAGCCAATTGTAATTTGTTACCAGGTGGACCAGGTTCTTTCCAGGTACTGGGCAGGAACTAGCTTCACAACTAACTGGTGCAGAATGCCACGCCCCTGAGAGCCATTCCTCCATTCCTTCTAGCAGGTGGCCTAGCTAGGCCCACCCTGCATTACACCCAACACTGGTGATAACAGGCATCATTGCTTCTGTGTAACTCTTAGGATGCTAACCTCACACATGATGCTAGCTTCTATTTGAATGGTGATACTGATCATAATTTGATTCCTACTTTTTAAATAAAAAATCTTTTGATATTTATTTGTATTATTATAAATTATGTGTATGCCTGTGTGTCTCTGTGTAGGTATATGCATGTGAGTTCAGGGTGCAGGTACCCACAGAGGCCAGAGGTGTCAGATCCCCCAGGAGCTGGAGTTATAGATGGTTGTGAGCTGTCCAACATAGGTTCTGGGAACTGAACTCAGGTTCCCTACAAGAGCAGTCTGTACTCCTTACTGTAGGGCCATCTCCTCCAGCTCCTGGATTTATTTTATTTTTTGAGACATGCTCTTTTTATATCACCTATAACTGGCCTCAAACTCATCCTTCCTCAACATCCCAAGTGCTGGGATGACAGGCGTCTCCTACTATGCCTGTCTTCATAACCAGCTCTTGATTTTGGATTTTACAGATCTTAAAAGAACATTTATTGAGGTAATTAACTTTTTTCTCCTTTGACCTTTGAGTGTAATAATCTTGATATTTAAATTCCCAGACAGGATTATTTTATTCATGGATCTTTAAAAATACCGCTTAATTTTTATTTCCTAATATTTTACTTCAAATTTCATATCAATGCTTAGGAGTGAAACTGAGATATAGCTTTCTAATGTGACTGCATTACTCTTTTGTGAAATTTGGAATCAGTGCGCTATATGGTTTAGTTCAAGTAATTGGAAAGGTTTTTATTTCTTCTTTTGGAAAATTTAATAGTTTAAGACTTTGAAGACTTGAAACATTTCATCTATAAAACTGTCTAGTCCTTGAGTTGTGAGATCTATTTAGGCCTACACAACTTTAAATATTTTCCAGAGTTACGAGTTTCCTCAGGCACCCACACTCACATGGACACACTCAGATATGCATAATAATAACAATAATAGTAATCATATATCTTTAGAAGTATGGCTCAGACCAGCTACACTCACCTCTCCAAGGAGCTGACATACAGAGCCTCAAGCTCTGCTCACTCTTACTGAATCATGATTTGTGTACTTCCCTGAAACCCTTGAGGATCCCCATGCATATTAAAACCTTAGAGAATTCTCTACTTCAAATCATTTAACTTAGTGGTGAGTGTCTTTGGAATCGTATGTGACTTATTAATATTGCCCCTCTTAACTGAATTGAATCTTTATTGGAATCTAAAAAAAATAAGGTTTATTAGGCACCAAGTTCAGTGTAACTTTGCCAGCTCTTCACTGAGGATGTGACTATAGCTGGGCCTGGCTCCTCACCACACTCTGATGTCATCCTTCCCACACCCCTCCCTCCTGTTGCTCAGGATTGATCAGCATCTGGGGGTTTTGGCTCTGCAGAGTCTGTGGACATGGTCATGCGTCCATTGGATGGCAGAATGGAGTATAATAGCAATGTTTTTGTCTGTGTGTTTTTCTGCAAGGCTCAGGCTGGAGTTCAGGCAATCAGGAGGTGATGCGACCTAGCATTCATGCATCAACAGAAAGAAACAAGCCGTACATTCTTTCCTCACAACCCAGAGACCCCACAGAGAGGGAGCACGAGAGACGGCAGCCACCTGGTAGCCACTGAGGAGCATAACAGCTTAGGACTGGGCACAGGGCAAGATGTGCTCCTGTGTACCTCAGTAATTAGGGCTTTTCAGGAACAATTCATGAAAATGTATTCCATTATCCCCATGCCATGTCAAGTACCCTTCTCTAGGGAATTGTCTTTAATCTAGAAACCTGGAAAGTAGTCTAGTTTTTCTACACTGCTGTGGTGTGTGTGTATGTGTGTGTGTTTAGCTAATGACTGGCAGTGGAGAGTTTCACACCAAGCAAAGAAGAAATGGGCCTCAGCCACTCTTCTTTCAGGGCCTTCACGTTCTTCCAATTCATGGTCTTAGTCACAGAGAGGATTAGGGACATGGTTAGCAAAGAGGAGAGACTCTTGTTTATCACAGGAAAAACAATGACTTTACGAACCTGCACCCTAGTTGAGAGTGAGCCTCATGCCTGTGAAACTCAACAGAACATTCTCGATTGCCGTGGGTGTGAGGATGGACCATGCCTTGCCCACAAGCATCTGAGACGTTCTGAGAACAGATTTGACCAATTTTTTTTTTAACTAGGTGTTCCTTAGGTTACCTATTTTTGGTTCCAATTAATTGATTAGTTAATTAATTAATGATTAATGGAAAGCTTGTTTTGCAACTCTAGCTGGTCTGCATCTGTAGCTGGAGTGCTGGGATTACAGATCTGCAAGTTAGAAGTTTGTGCTTGGAAGGTCCTGGAATCAGAGCATTGATTGGTCTGGATTTGTTCTCTTGTGCTACAGAATCCCTTGTATAGACACTACAACCACCCCTCCAGGTCCAGCAAGGACCCTAATCACAGATAACCCCTCTTCTTCCTCTTTCCCTTGGTTTTTCTCCCTGCCTTCCATCTGTCTCTCCATTTTCTTTCCGTTGGCGTGTCTGGGAACCACAATGGCATTAAGCATTCAACTATCCTTCAGGTGCCATGGATACAAAGATCAGTACCCCAGGCTGTCTGTCTTCAGTCACCTCCTATTTTAGCTCAAGAAGCGAGCATTTAAAGACAGCGGCACACATGCATACCATGCTACAGATAGAAGTCCCGGAGAAATTCAGAAAGAGATCACTGCCATCTTGGGCGGAGGAGGATTTTCCAGAGGTGGTGGGCTGTGAAGACTAAGAATCAGTAGCTCAGATATTGATGCTTCTTGAGGTAAAACAAATAGATGTTGCTGAGCCTGGCACTAGTTCTTCCTGGGCGGATTCAAGTTCTCTCCAGTCTGAAGTAAGATATTATATATCAAACAGATTTAGTATTTTTCCTTATTGTGCTATCTATAGAGTGCATATTTCTTGGGGCTGGAACGATGGCTCAGTTGGCAAGAGCACCTTGCTATGCAAATGGGAGGACCTACCTGAACTCAGGTCCTAGCACCTATGTAAGAAGCCAGGCAGGCATGGCCTTGTTAGTGTCTGTGACCTCAGGGCTATGAGAAGGGAGACAGGAGGGTCATCAGGGCTCGCTGGCCACTGGCTACCAGCCTAGCTCTAGGTTCAGTGAGAGATCCTGCCTCAAGAGACCAAAGCAGAGAATGACCGCGCATGCTAGTGGTATACCTGTCTGGTTTCTGTACACACAAGCCTGCGTGAGCACACCTGCACACACACTCACAGAGACCACAGGTACGCACAACATACATATTTACGAAAATGCTTTCTGTAGGTATTCGTCATTTTTCAGGTTGTAAATTGAATGTCTAAAATTTAAAGTCCTAATTATTAACTCGTTCAGATTTCTCATTTTGGCCTATGTAGGAGGCATCTTCTCTCAACCCCTAGTTGGTTGTGTAATTGACTGTCTTTCTTTTTTTCTCATCTAAACAAAATGTATTGAACTTGTGAATATTTTCCCTCATTAAAATATTGGGGGAATGTACGTGTATTAGCAGAATATCTTTATATAGCAGAGGCCTAGGGAGCAAGTTTGCTTTTTCTAACCTGTGAGGATGCAGCAAGAAGGTGCTGTCTGTCAAACAGAGCAAGCCCTCCCCAACACTGAAACCGATGTCACTTTGATCATGCATTTCCGAGCCTCCCAAACTGTGAACAATAAATTGCTGTTGTTTATAATACACTCAGTCTGAGGCATTTGTGATAGCAGCTCAAGCGGACTAATGTACCGTCCTGCCAGAAGTAGAGATATTCTAGAGACACTTGTGCCCCTCCCATTGGCTACCAGATCAATGAAACAGTGGGCCCCAAGGAAATTCCTAATTCTAGGAATATCACGGTGAGGGAAGGAAAAGATGGGCTCTGGTGTAGCTAGAGGAGGAGTTCATCTTCCTTCTACATAACTTTGACAACTTACCAGAGCATCTTGCAGGATAAACTAGAGGTGAGACGATGGTTGGCCAATGATGGGTGGGATCAGGACTACTCCGTTGTGCATCCCTCTTGCCTACCAAACCTTATGACAGCACCCTGCAGATGGGACCTCTGACAGCACCCTGCAGATGGGCCCTCTGACAGCACCCTGCAGATGGGACCTCTGACAGCACCCTGCATATGGGACCTCTCACAGCACCCTGGAGATAGGTTTAGCAATCACTGAACCTCTTTATTGGTTACTCTTTCTAAAGTGGCCACTTTGGATAAATTTCTTTTCTCTGTCTTTCACTATTACTTGTTTCTTTAATTGGCATGTGAAGGACAGTTGGCTAAGCTACGTTGTTAGTGCTCAGGAGCCCAGATTTTGACTCTAAGCACTCCAATAACACTAAGGCATCGCAAAAGCTAAGTGTTTTCACTCATACAGAATTTCTGAGTTCCCGATTTGTCTGCATTTATATTCCATGTTGACTGGGTTTATGGAAATATCTGCTTCTCAAAATATTGTTGGAGCAATATTTCCATTTCAAGGCTGGATAGATCATCCTCTGCTTAGTTAATTTAATCCCTCACTGTGCCTGGATTTTAAATTGCCCATAAATTGCTCAATAGTAACATAATAAAGCTCCTCCTTAATTCTAATTGGGAAACACGACTTTCCAAAATGACCACTCCTTTTCCTATGGATCCCAAGGTGGGGCTTTGTTCTTGGCTTGGCAGCAGCTGACTAGTGGGCAGGTCAGCGGTTCATCGTATGGATTCTGCTGACCTTGGACAGTGTCAGGGTTCAGGGATCTGGGAACTCCTCTCGCTGTCCTGGGAGGAAAAGCTCTGTTCTGTGCTTCTGTGCTTCTCTGCCTCCTGCTTATCTTGCCCATTGTGGCTTCCCCAGAACAGAGGATCTGAGTTCTTCTGACTAAGATTATTGTTTGTCTTTCGTGCTCTCCTCCCTGCTGTGACCAGTTTCCTCCCTGCCGGCCCGTAATACCTCACATTTTCCTGAGGTCAGTTCCTGGCTGCTTGGGTGGGAACCTCACCCACAGAAAACAGAAAGCACCAAAACAGCCTTTTCATTAAAAGTTCTTAAACACAGTCTGAAGGGCTGAAGTTTTAAACTTGATACAGTCTGAGGTTGATCACAGATTCTTGTTGCTTTGGATGTAAAGTTTCACCTGCTTTTCTGAGAGGTAGAGAGAAAGAGAGACAGAGCTAGAAAGAGACACACAGAGAAACAGAATGGTAATGCCCAAGAGTGATATCTAACTTTAATACTTTGTATTATTCATTTACTCATTCATTCATTCATTCATTCATTCACTTTTTTGGTCCTCTCTCTAACATGGTTTCAAAGTAAGTATTGTTTTTTAAGAATTATTATTCCTGTCATTTAAACACAACCAGAGCTGATGGCCAAGTGGTCCACAGTATAGCTGTGATGATCACCAAGTGTGGAACACTTGCGGACCTGGCAGGTGGAAGCTACTGCCAGCTCCTTCTGTGATCTCCTCTGCTACGGAGGGATCGCACAGACCTCCTTACAACTCAATGTAGGGCAGCAGTGGATGCCCGGTGGCAGGCAATACTGAAATCCTGGACAGGAAGAGGCAAGCAGATGGGAACAGGACATACAGCTGTCATGTCCAAAGACAAACCTCAAATCAGTGGCCTTCTACTTAGTTGCCTTGGCCTAGTGAATACGTGAGCGTGGTCATGGTTTTGAACAGCGTGCTGGGCATAGTTACAGATCTGACAGCAGACTTCCCATGTATTTGACATACTGAGGTGTGAACAAGGGACCTATTAGGATGAAGGGGATCCTGTAGACCATGAGACCACAGATCTTCTCATGTGGAACAATACACACATAATAGTGATCTTCCCTCGCATCACCACATGGAGTCTTAGCTCCAGGGGCAACATTCCAAGAGGTGAATAGAATTTATGAAGATATTCGAGGTGCCACATTTCATCATTTAAGCCATCACTATGATTACTCCACAGACAACAGGCCCCAGAGCCCCATTGCCCTGATTACCTTCAGCATGAACTGAAGCAGCCATCTAGGAGATGTGGTGGCATAGAGCTAGGTGAGTGTCTTCACCAAGGCTGACAGAGACATCCGACTCCTTCAGATCCTGAGCGACAGCAAATGTCACCAAGCATGGATGAGTTTATAAAGAATAACAATTCTTGACAGCAGGGGATATGGCAGGGCTTCCTGTGAGAGAGCCCAGCCCCAACTGCACATTTGCACCTAATCAGCTTATCAGTTATAGATACCTTTTTTTCACAAATGTGAAAAAATACAGTTTTTTCTTGTACACTTTTCCAAGTCTGCTCTTTGTAACTGAACTTTAAATTGGGAAGCATTCCTTTAAAACAGCAACGTTCAATCAGAATAAAATGTGAAATAGAATTGAAATATTTTTATTAAGTTGTAGGTTATTATGCAAAGTAATGGATCTCATTATTGCACTTTCAAATGCATGAATCATTATACTTTGCTCTGCTTCTCTCCCCTCCATCAGTGCCCCAGCTTGTGCCATTTGCATCTCTCCAGGTAGTTGCTTCCCTTCCCCTGATATTTTTCTCCTAATTTTCATCAAATAGTATTCTAAGAAGTCTAAATTTAAAAATCTAATATTCACACTGTCCTAGTTTCATTTCCTATTGTTGTGATAAAACAGTGACCAAAAGCAACTTGGACAGGTTTATTTGGATGGAGGTTTAAAGTCCATCCTGGAGGGAAACCAAGGCAGGAACTTGGAGGCAGGAGTTGACGCAGAGACCATGGAGGAACACTGCTGACTGGCTTGTTCCCTCTGACTTGCTCTGATACCTTTCGTATCACCTGTCCAGGGACGGCACTGCCCACAGTGGAGCGGGCTCTTCTAGTCAATTAGTAATCAAGAAAATGTCCCATAGACATGTCCACAGCCCAATTTGATGGAGGAAATTTCTCAACTGAGTTTTCTCGCTCCAAGTGTCTCTAGTTTGTGTCACGCTGACAAAAACTGACCAACACACACAGAACCAAAACAGCTGGGATGGATGATAAACAATGACGATATTGAAGAGCAACAAGATATTTTCCATTTCTTATGGTAGAATAAATTTGAAAATTTCATCCTGTACATGCAAAATATTTTTTCCTTTGAGCATTTGTAGATTGTTTGTAATTCCCAACACAGACCAAATCAAACTACAATACAAATTATAAATTAGAAAGAATTACCTTTACAAGAAATCAAGTGACACACATATCGATGTCTCCACTTGGAAGGCATTTCTCTCTTGCAGCAGTGTAGCCAAACAAGGGCAGATGTCTTGAATTTTTTCTTTGGTTTTACCTTAGCTAAAATCTAGACTCCAGAAACTAAAATTCTGAAATGGGAAAATCTACATAACAAACAAATATCATGCACAGCAAATGGATCCAACACCCTGGAGTTTGAAGTTTTAATCTCTGTCTTCACAGTAGAATCTCCTATAAGGACTTTAAAAAGCTGATCTCAAGTTACAGTGGACCAATGAAATCAGAATACTTGTTCTGGGACCCGGACATAGACATTGTTTAAAGCTTTCCGGGTGAAGCAAGTATGAGGCCAACTAAGGACAAAAATTAAGGAACATGAAAAAAAGTTGCCAAGAACTCTGTGATACATTGAAGAGGCCAAACACAAGAGTCCATGGAGTAGAAGAAGGAACAGAGATAAAATCAAATGGAACAAACAGAATACTTATTAAAGCTATAGCAGAATTTTTCATAGGCTTGAAGAAAGAGACAGACATACAAACACAAAACAGCAAACCAAAACATCACCAAATTCATAAGAAATATCAAACTCCTTTATATAATAACCTTAAATACAAATGACCTCGACTCACCTCTGAAAAAACATAGACTAATGGACTAGATTTAAAAAACAAGAACCAACTGTATGGTGACTCCAAGAAACACACTGGACAGTGAAGACATCCAAAAATAATATGAAAGGATTCAAAATAAACCACATTGCCACATTAGAAAATGTAAACAAGTAGGCGTAGCTATCCTTAAATCAGATAAAGTAAGCTTTGGGCCAAAATTAACTAGAAGAGATAAAAAAGGATGGCATATGCTAATAAAGGGAACAATTAATTGAGATAAACAATAGCATATATTTATGCACCAAATATCGGAGCCCCTAATTTTATAAAAGAAGCGATAAAGAACATAAAAGGCCATACAGGTCTTCACACAATAATAGTGAGGGGCTTCGATACTCAACTCTCATTTTTACATAGATGTTCTAAACAAAAAACAAGGGAAGAAACCTTAGAACGAAAAATACACTTTAGATCAATTCTATGTAACCGATAGATTTAAAATATCACACCCAACAGATAAGGAATACACATTTTTCCCAGCAGTACAAGAATCTTTTCCTAAAGCAATCACCTCATAGGACACAAGTCTCTCAAAAAATAGAAACATATGGGATAATTACTTATGTCTTAACAGACCACAATGGAATGAAAGTGGGAATTAACAATGAGAAACCACAGAAACCACAAAATGCTTGGAGACTAAATGATACATTTTAATAATAAATAGTGGGCCATCCAACAAATCAGTCATGAAATTAGAAATTCCTAGTGACAAAGGGATAGAGAGAGATGGTTTAGTGGTTAAGAGCACTGGTTGGTCTTCTAGAGGACTCAGGTTTGATTCCCAGCACTCACACGGTGGCTAACAATCATCCATAATTCCAGTTCCTAAGGATCTGATACCCTTTTCTGACCTTGAACTGGCATTGCATGACATGGGTGCACTGACATACATACAGGCAAAATACTCATACACATAAAATAAACACAGTAAAATTGCAGGACACAAAATCAATAGAAAAAAAGTAACCTTCTCATATACCAACAATAGACTCCCAGAATAAGAAATTAGGGGAGAGAGCCTATTCAAAATAAAACCAAAAAAAATTTAAGTACTAGGAATATACCTAATCAAAGATTAGAAGGACTCCAACAACAAAAATTTCAAGATACTGAAAAGGGACATCAAAAAAGAGACTAGACAATGGAAAGTCCTCATGGTCCTGGATTGGCAGAATTAATATGGTAAAAATGGCTATACCACCAAAATTAATATACAGATTTAATGAAATACCTATCAAAATTCCAATGTCATATTTCACTGATCTATAAAAGTCAATCCAAGCATTACTATGGAACCACAAAAGACCACAAATAGCCGAAGCAATCCTGTAGAGTAAGAACCCTGTAAGAGGCATCACAGCAATATCTGACTTCAAACTATACTACAGAGCTATAGTGATAAGGGGTAGCTTGGTGCTGGCATAAATACAGAAAGGTAAACCAGTGGAAGAGAATACAGGACTCAGAAATAAAATGACAAAGCTATGCCTACCTAATTCTCCATAGAGGAGGCAAAAATTATATTGAAAAAACAAGACCCTATTCCAAAAATGGTGTCAGCAGAACTCGATTTCCACCTGCAGAAGAGTAAATTCGATTGACAACTTTCACCCTGTACAAAAATCATTTCACCTTTAATCCCAGCACTTGGGTGGCAGAGGTAGGCAGATCTCTGTGAATTCAAGGCCAGTGCAGTCTACAAAGCAAGTTCCAGTCCAGCTGGGGCTACAGGGAGATCCTGTCAAAAGAAATCATTTCAAAATGAGTCAAAGATTCATTTACTTTGAAATCTGAAACTCTTAGACTTCTAGATGAAGTTATAAGGCATACTCCAGAACATTGGGGTAGGCAAAAACTTCATGAATAGAGCATTAATAACACAGTTATTAGCCCCAAGTATCAACAGATGTGACAAGAGGAAATCGAAAAATTTCTGAAAAATGAAAGAAACTATCAGCAGAGGACACAGACAGCCCATAGAATGGAAGGAAAATCTTTACAATCAATACATCACTCAAGGGACTAATATCCAGCAAAAGAACAGCAAAAATTAAGTGCCAAGGAAATAAAATTACCAATATATAAATGGGATATAGAGTTGAGTAGACAGTTGTCAGAAAAATAAATACAAATGCCTGACTGCTTTAAAAAAGTGTTCCAGTCAGACATGATGATAGCACATGCCTTTAATCTTTGCACTCAGGAAGCAGAGGCAAATGGATCTCTGTGAGATGGAGACCAGCCTGGTCTACATGGTGTGTTCTAGGCCTGCAGGGCTACAGGGAGACCTATGTCAAAAAGATCAAAGATGAGAGAAAGAGAGAGAGAGGGAGAGGGAGAGAGAGAGAGAGAGAGAGAGAGAGAGAGAGAGAGAGAGAGAGAGAGATCCAACAATAAATGTTGGAGAACTACCACATGATCCAACTGTCTCACTCCTGGGCATATTCCCAGGGAACTCCATACCTTACTGCAGAGACCCTTGGTCCCCATGTTTATTGTTGCTCTAATCACTATAACAAGGAAATGAAACAAACCTACTTGTCCATCAGCAGATGAATGAATACTGACGATCTAGTACATCACAAATTCAGAAGAATGAATAAACCTAGAATGTATAAAATTAAGTAAGGTCACTCAACCTCAGAAACTTAACTCCACGTTCTCCCTTATAGTCAGTCTCACAGGCTAGCCTGCAATGCATACATGCATATGTGCAAAGTAATGCATGCCTGAGCATACAATAATATTTAAAAAGGAAAACAAGAGAGGATAAGAAATTTAAAGGCATGGTGTTTTTCTAATGGTAGATGTGTGAATTAAACTTTCTGGGTCTTAAGAAGCAAGAATCATTTCTTCATTTCAAAAGAATGCAACATGTGTTATCCCTCTGAGGCAGTGATTGTGAAAGCTGGGCTTTCTTTTTCATTCCATTGAGCATTAGTGCAATAGGAAGTAGACATTACTAGCCACTGAATACATTTTTTTTTTGCATAGATCCACTTAGAAAAAGTGATCTATTTGTTAATTTTTTATAATCTGAAAAAATTCCTTTTTCTACTGCTTAAATCTATGTGAAGTAATTTTATTATAGTGTTATTTAATTTGCAAGTTACATTGCTCTATGTAGAGTATGTTTTTTTAAAAAAAATTTAAAAATTATGGCTTGGTGTTGTAGTGCACACCTTTAATCCTAGCACTCATGAGGCAGAAGAAGGTGGATCTTTATGTGATGAAGGCCAGCTTGGCCAAATTTTATTGATAGCGGAAGCACACACAGAGCAAAGCACACAGAGAGACTCTCCAGGTAGAAAGGGGATCCAGGCTCAGAAATCTGAATGTCTGGCAGAGCCAAAAGTTTTATGTTTCTGGTGGGATGAATTATATTTTTTCCCTCAGAAATGGCTGGTTTGGTCAGTCACTGGGAATTGTAGAATTCAAAGAAAGGGGAACTTGTACCCGCTACAGGAGTCCCCTCGGAGCCCTAAGGAAGTCTAAATATTCCCCTGACCGTTCCTGCAGGAAAACACAAGTCCTTGACCTGCAGTGGGAGAAGCAACAGGAAGTCAGTCATCTAAATGTTTAGTGAAAAGTACTTTAGACCAGCTAGGCCTCTTCTCCCTGTCTGTCTGTCTGCCTGCCAGAGATCTGTCCTAATGAGCCCCTCACTAGCAACGCAGAGAGCTGAGGCAAGAAGATCACAAATTCCAGACCAGCCTGGGCTACAAAGCGAATTAAAGGCCAAGCTAGGCAACATAGTAGTGAGATTCTATCTCAAACAGACAAGAAACAAACCAAATGGGTTAAATTCAGTGATAGAGCACATGACTGGCACATTAAGATCTGGGGTCCCATCCCCATCACCTTCTCCCTGTGGGACCTCAGAGAAGCCAGTATTGAGACTCTGTGCTCTTCTGGAAGGTGGAGTGATTCCTTCCTCCAGAATAGAGTATTGGTGAGGTCTGGCAAGGACGGCCCTTTAGGATCCTTGCACACTTGCCAACCCAGGATACTCAGGGGCTAGCTGCTGTCGTGGTACCATTGTGGTGACAGTCGAGAAAGGATCCACCCAGCAGGTTTATCTGCCACTCCCACTCCAGGAAGCTCTAGGTTTGGAAATCAGTCAGGGAACCATGGTGTGCTCCCATAAAAGGCTTCTACTTGTATGATTCAAAAAGAAGTAGAGGGACAGGAGATGGGCAAAGAAAGGAGGTTCTGGACCCACATGATGGCACAAACCTGTCATTCCAGCATACAAAAGGCTACGCAAAAGGCTAAGAACGGAAAAATGAATTTCCACATTATTGTGTAGATACCCACAGTTGAGAAGTAGGTGAATATTTTATCTCTACATGTTCAAAAGAATGTAGAAAAGCAAAAAAAAAGCATCAATGAACACTGCAATGTGGGTCTCTGTTTCCATACATGGCTGTTGTGTACCAGCTGTCCCAGAGAATGGAGAGCAGACGAACAGGTCCTCAGGCAGCCCAGGGTGCAATGGGAAAGAACTCCTGGAAGACTGTGTCAGTGGACAGCTCATTCATTCATTGAAACCAAGGCAGGGGTTTATATAGAGAGGCCTGTCTGGCTGTTACTGAAGAGGGGAAAGTTCAAATTGGGGCCTTTAGGTAAAGGTGGGAAGGTTCTAGTGGCCTATAGGGGTCAGGTGAAGCAAGCACTGAGGAATGAGGAAACAAAACCCAAGACCTGGCTGTGGTCTGCTGTGATCTTTATGGGGCCTGGGTCATAGTCTCAAGGCAGAGCAGGCCAGACACCTGCCGTCCCTTCAGGGTCTCTGGGGTCACATTGCCCACTCAATGCTTTTGCAATAGGCCTAGGCCCCACACTGCACTATACACAAGTATTATTTATTATATCAACTCTTGAAGGAATAAAATGAGGACAATTATTATAAGTCAATATTTCTTTACAACTTTCCTCAGAACAATAAGATTCACTTTTATTTTTGAATTGCATAAAAATATTAATATTCATTGCATATTAATGATAGTTTTGCCATCATTTTAGATATTTACCAAATGACTGCCTCAACTGAGACTAGCCAGTAAATCAGAACACATATTAGTGATAAGTTGGAACCACCAACAGGAAGACATCACATAAAGAGATTGAAGTGAGTAAATCCTTTAATCTGAGGTCTTGACATATTTGAAATGAAAACATGAAGAGTGAAAACCATTCAACAGTGTTTCCTGAAGAACTTAGCCTGAGACTGGAATGACTGCTGTTGGCAAAGTGATGGCCACGTAAGGGTGAGTAACTTGCCATGAGCTCACAGCACCCACTGAAAATTGGGGCATGATGTGCCTATGAGTTCACAGCACCCACTGAAAATCGGGGTATGATGTGCCTATGAGTTCACAGCACCCACTGAAAATCGGGGTATGATGTGCCTATGAGCTCACAGCACCCACTGAAAATTGGGGCATGATGTGCCTATGAGTTCACAGCACCCACTGAAAATCGGGGCATCATGTGCATATAATTCCTGAATGGGGAGATTAGAGAAGTACAGAGTTTTTCTGGCCAGACAGATTTTCAGAATACACAAATTCCCAGTTCAGTTGTTTTACTGTCTTAGAAATTAAGGTGGAAGATGATTGGGAAGACAGTTTATAGTGAGCATTCATCTACACTACAGGCACATGAGCATGTTCACCTACACCTATACATACAACACACACCAAAAATCTTAACCTTTGATCAACCTGATCAGGCTGATAGAATGAAGTCTGGGTAATATGTTAATTTTAATGTAGCCGATAAACCTTCTTGCCATCATGTGGATCTTCTTCTCTACAGACGTAGTCATAGTATTCATGGCATTTTTAAAATACATTTCACAAGGAATATCATTCTAACTAGAAGTAATATGATTGATGTATAACTTTGGTTAATTGGATCTTTAACAAATTCTATAAATACTAGAAATATCTTCTTTATGTTTCATAAGTAGCTGAAAACGTAAATCATGTGAGGATGCAATGTATGTGTGATAATATTGGCTAAGATAAGAAAAGTAATCTCAATAAATGGAAAATTACATCTTATAGAGAAATACAATTGTAAGTTTTAAAAGTATTTCACTAAAAATCATCCATTGACAAAGCTACCTGAAAACTGTCACAAGTTCTCCTATCACTAGGCAGAAGTAAAGGTGAAACAGAAGACCAACAGCATGACAAAGTCCTAAGAAGGCAAACCATGCATGAAGATGCTTTACCAAGAGTGACAGCAAGCCAGTAATCCAAATATCTTCATAATGAAAGGAGGAATTTGGAGCTCAAATTCCGACTGGAGGGCTGTAAGCAACATCGACCCCTTTCTTCCTTGATACAAACTGAGGTACAATTTCACCTAACTACAGTCCTGGAAACTAGTGAGTTTATTGGGCTCATTTTAGAACACTGGTTCAGGGTTTACTTGGAGGAGAAAGGCCATACCAGAAGGTCTTCATTCAAGCATAGACAGTAGCTTCCCCTTTGTGCATAAAATGGTGAGATCCTTCCCTATGCTTTTTCAGTTTAGTTTCTTAGATTCTCTCCCTTTCACCACTATGGCTGATTGGTTAGTTGGGAAGATTCTGTGACTCTCCCTTCTCCTCCTTCCATGTGGAACATGATAGTCAACAATCTTAGCTATGATGATCCTACGCAAGTGGGTGCAATCAAGTTTGGTAAGATAGGAAACAAGCTTGGGAAGATGGTACCTCTCCGTGATCTGTCAGAGGACAAATTTTATGCAACAACAATCTATTATAAAATAAAGTCTGACTAAACATCGGAATTTTCATACAGAAATACCATAGGAGCATAAAGAATTTGGGAAAAACTTACAGTTGAATTCTCAGCTCACCTCATATCAGAGAGCTCATGCAGTAGAGAAGCCATATGACTGCTCCTATTGTGGGAAGTTTCCCCTGCAAGTCAAAACTCATTGTACACCAATGATCTCATATAGGAGAGAAGGACTACAAATGCGCAGTGCAAACAGGCTTTCTAGTGCAATTCACAGCTCTCTGAACATCGGTTAACTCACATAGGATAGAATCCTTAAGAATGTAAGCATATGGAAAAGCTTTCTTCTGTAAGTCCAAACTCACTAGACATCAGAGAACTAATACAGGACAGAAGACTTATGAATGTCCAGAGTATGAATTATTATTTCCTTCCACTTCACTCACTACTTTGAAAGCATTAATTTGTCAACAAATGTTTTTATTTAGTTTAGCTGCATTTATGGCACAAGATTTCATTTTCAAAATGGAACCAATTTTCCGTAAGTGTAAGACTGTTTTTTTGGAAAATAAATCATAGATTGACACCAAATGAAAAAGGACAGTAAAAAAAGAAAATCAAATAATATTAGGGAGGAGAGACACAATTAAGGCCTTAAAAAATTTCATAATGCTTTGGTGTCTTAAAATATTGGTACACTATTTTGTTGTTTATTTTAAAAGACTTGGAAGCATCTGCAATACAGGAAAATTGTTTTAACAACCTGTATGGCAAATTCCGAGACTGCCAGCAGCAGTTAGGTGTGTTAGAAGGAAGGTCTGAAGGCCTCTCCCCTGGCAGGCAAGCAGCGGTGGGGGATGGACTCGGACGCCTAAGCCTCTGTCTTATTGGACAGCACCCCGGAGGGCTGTGCTGCAGTCACAAAGGAGGCGTTATTATCGGGAAGGGAAGGGATAATGGAACGCCCAGTGGCTGGACAACACCCCAGTTTTAGTTTGTCCTGGTACTCTGCACGGACAGGTCTATGACACTGGAGGACTTTGGGTCTTCTCTCTGTCCCTTCCTTCCCACACTAACAGACTCTTCCTAGCCTTCTAATATTTCAGTGACTGTAAGAACATAAACATATGGTCCGTACTTTTGGTCTTGTTTCTGCTGAAGTACGCCCAAAGGTCTGCCCAATTTTCCTTTTATTCCAGCCTCGTCATACACTTCCCTCACAGCAGCATCTCCAGCTTCCTCCTCTGGCTCCATTCTCCCTCCTGGGATAATCCCTTGGTGAGGACACCAACTGCTGCTCACCAACACCGCTTCGTCCTCCTGAGAGCTGGGGAAGCACAGGCACGCCACCTGCTTCCTGAAGCTCCGGTGGTCACAGGTTTGCGTCTGGTCCTGTTGGAACGTCATCATAAAGGCGGGCTCTGGCAGTGCCCGCGGGGTCCGGTCAAGGCCACCCTGTCAGGGAGTCTGGGTGCACAGCGAGGGATGGCAAGGCTGAAGGTTCTGTTACCAGGGACGCTGTCCTGTGAGGTAGGACGCGGGTCACCGCAGCCCAGCAGCCTTGGTGGAAGCTCGTCTTATCGTGGGGTGCCTGTTGCTGTAGATGGAGCCCGCTGCCCAGGAAGACCTACCTTTCAGGCTCGTGCCATGCTGAGACAGTTGGAGGCTGCAGCTCCGACAGGGCAGAGGCGCCACGGCCCTTTCATACATTTTTGATTGTGGGTGAAAGTGGTTTCCATACCAAGATGGAGGAGGGATCATGTCCACTCCTAGACAGCGTGCTAAGCATGACGTAAGAAAAAAACTGCCAAGTAAGCCTTGGTTGTGGTGATGAGTTCCCATGGTAACAGTATAATCCAGTTCAATTAACTGCTGGAAGACCTATCAAAGGTAAGAGACCAGCAAAAGCTCTTCAGTGCCTCAGCACTCCTGTAAACGTGCAAGAATATGATCATCTTACTTTCTAAGCCTGGGACTCATGAACAGATTGTGTGTCTCCCATTGGGTCAATCTGCCATATTGTCAGAAAACCGACCAATTAATAGGAACTACCTGAGTCTTTTCCTGGTTTCTGCCAAAAGCTCCTAGACTAGCAACTCAGTGGCAAAAAGGAGAGGTCCCTCACAGGAGCTCTGATTGTACCTTTCTCAATAAATATTTCAATCTATTAAAACTTTAAACAACAAATATTTCAAATTTTCCCACAATTCTGACAGCTGTGTTCAGGCTGCATGAGCATACAGTCTGATGCTTGGTCTGTTTAGTGTCTGAGACAAATATGTTAGACTCTGAGATGTCAAGTAGCCCCTGATGCAATTTGCCATGAAGATCATTTGGGAATACACAGGGTCATGCTCATGGACATTTTTGTGCTTTGTAAATGTGTTTGGGAGATCCATCGTTTTTTTTCCATCTTGAAGAGACACATAATATACCAATTCCTTTCATCTCCCACTGTAAGTTAAATTGAGATCCACCCAGAGGGAACTAAAGAGTTACATTGCCACATGCATATTTCTAATGCTCCTCTTTTCAGAGTGATATAGGTGTTTGATTCACTTTCCCAATAATATAGTACCTTTCCTAAGACAGGGTTCAACCCCATTGTGCCTAAGCCTTCCATAATATTGGCGGTCAGTGTTTTATCAGTTTGCCACTTTCAGTCAAGTCATTTATGGCTTTGAGAGGGACTTCAAACGTGTGTAGATGTTTATCCATCTTTTACGCATGGACTGAGGGATGTCAGGAGTCCTGTTTCGCTATTGATATGGGAATTAAACTCATGGCTTTGCACAGTCTTTGTGAATCTGTACTGCAGTGCACGCCCCATTCCCAACACCTTCCTTTTCATTGGTTTTTGAAAAATATTTATTATTTTTACTTTATGTGTATGAATGTCTTGACTACATGTATGTAATTGTGCCCATGTCATGCACTGCCCACAGTGGCCAGAAAAGGCCATTGGATTTCCTGGAACTGGAGTTATGCACATAAATTAGCATCCATGTGGGTGCTGGCATCCGAATCCGGGTCCCCTGAAAGAACATCCCGTGTTCTTAACTGGTAACCTATCTCTGCAAACCCTCATTGTTTTTAAAATCAATTGTTCATTTGAAAAATATTTATTGATTCACTGAGAATTGATGCGCTGCATTTGGTGTCCGTTTGCGCCACCTCCTCCTCTTAGCGCCTCCCTGACACACCGCACTTCACTCATCCCCTAACTTCATGCTCTCTCTCATTCTTTAACGGAACAAATTATTTGGATAAGGGAAATAGAGACATCGAACAGTGTCATTTATCACGTGTTCAGAGACATCTCTAAGAATATGACAGCACAGTTCACCCCTTCAGCTTGACCACTGAGAACAGAGAAGGAGGGAAAGTACAAAAACACACTTGCTGCAGCATGGAGGATTGGCGTTGGACTTCACCCACTCACAAAAGAAGTACTAGAGCCTCAGCAAGATCCAGTGGATCCTACAGACAGGAAATCGGATATGTGAAGTTCAGATGGAGGAATGGGCTTCCCAAGGCCATCAAGCCTTTTGTCTAGATTCATTGCTGGATGTCCAGTCCGAGTCTAGTTCTATCTCTGATCCTTGGAGACTACCCTTCCTTCTGGGGAGAATACAGTCCGTATTCTTGGAGCAACTCTTGTACCTACTGTCTCCTTCTACACTTAGCATCTGACTGAGTCCCTGGTACTGAGCAGAATCAACCAATCTTAGTTGCCAAGACTTCAAACTTTCTGATTTTACTTGTCCTGAGTCTGCACACATGATCAGAGTCAGAACATTTGACATCGGATGTGTTCCCTTTGTATCCTAGAAAGCTGACTCCATGTGCCCTTCTCCTATATGATCAGAGAGAGAGGTCATGACATGCTGGTGTGGAAATTGCCATTTGCCTTTAGTGACTGGGTGCTGGAATCTAAGAAGTTGGGGTATATGACAGAAGGACCCAGATGGCCCAAGGAGATGATGATAGGCAGCTAGATCATGTAATATGGGCTATCAAGGTCTTCTTATGTAAAGGAGATCTGGCATAGTGACAGTATTCAAGAGGCTAAAGAAGGTTTGGAAGTTCAAGGCCAGGTTGAGCTAAGTTGGAAGAACTTGTTACCAAAAATGTTATCTGGGGCTGGAACAATTGCTCAGCAGTTAAAAGCACTAGCTAGATCTGGGCTTGGTTCTTAGAAACTACATGGTAGCTAAACAACTGCCCATAACTGCGGTTCCAGAGGATTCAATGCCCACTTCCGGCCTCTGCAGGCATTGAATACACATGGTACACTCACGCACATACAAGTAAAACTCATCCACACAAAAAAAAAGTTTTAAAAAATGCTGTGGGTCCATGACATAGCTCAATAGTAAAACACTCTTAATATGTACAAAACTCTAGGTTTGATCCCCAGCAATATGCAACAAAACAAAGCAAGCAAACAAGGAAATCCCCTTGTAGAAGCAAAACAAAAACAGATGCTGATGAACCTTCTACCCACAAACAGAAACACAAAAGGTCCGGGATGTAGGAGCATCATTTCAAAATGAACAATGATTGATTTTGAGCATTTGAGTGGCCATTACAGAACATACTGCTCCAGTCTCCCTACAGGAGTGAATCTGTGGCCCAGTGGTTATGTGTGTATGTTGCTGACCATCTTCAGTGGGGCTCCGTCAAAGTCTATCTTGGTTTGCCAGCTGGAAACAATGTACAGCCTCTGGCCATGCCCAAGCCATGGGACAGGAGAGTGTGTCACCTCTAGAGAGGGGTTTCTCTCACAGTCTTATGAACCTCTGCCCAATCTTGTCTCCTTTTTTCCCTAGTGCTACACTTCTTTGGTCTTTTGTGCTCCTAGTACCACCTAAACATGTAACATTCAGAGAAGACAATCACTACATGGGCCTGATCTCTCTCACGTTAGTTTTATAAAGTCATCACGTAAAGACAGAGAGACTTGAACTGTGATGTCTGGTGAGATTTTGTGAGTCAGTAATAAAGCTCACACAGTTGTCTGGCAGAATGAAGTTTCCATGTAGCATCTCCATCCTCCTGCAAAAGGATTAACAGATCTGGCACCAGTTGAAGCTTGGATAGCCTCATTCTGTTAGAATCTGGCAATGTGGAATTTGTTGTACTCTGTTTTTCCATTTGAGCTTGTCTAGAAGGTAGGTTAATTCGTCCTTCCAGAATAAAACATCTTGAGGTTGGGCCAAGAAAGCCTAGGAGGCCTGACATGCACAGATGTATAAAACTATACACAGCAACTCTCATGTTCAAAGTCTTTCAGATATTACTAATGCACCCATTGTGAAGAATGTTTCCGCTTGATGTTTGAATATACCAGGATAGCTCAGGTACAGTTACTGTCTTCACGAGTTCGTTCCAATATTAACATGTCTATAAGCTTTGGCTGTCCTTGGAGATGTAGTATTAATTCTATTAAGTCAGCAAAAGTCTCCCCCCTCCGCCCACCCTGAAAGATTTTTAGAAGGAATTAATTTTTTTTTTCTCTAAGGTTTTGAGCAAAAAAAGTGGGGTGAGTCTCTTTCAGTCAGATATTTGGGTGTTATTTATTTTGTTACTGATTGTATTTTTTTTAAGCAGCCAAAGAATTTTAAGTTTTTCAGAAACAAAGAATGATTATTATAGTAAATGTTCTCTTGGGAACTGTTCATATTTGCTGTTGTAAAATCAGCAGAGGGAGCTCTTCAAATGAACTGTGGTTTGTGGAGACCATTCCTGGAATTGTTTCTATTCATTTGGAAAATTAAAGCAAGTGCTGAATATTTTATGTGGTAGACACACTATTTCCTTCTCGGCTTCATAGTTGTTTAAAGACGAAAATGAGCAGTGTACATACAATGGAAACTATTTTTGGAAATTCGTTTTTTTTCTTCCCTCTTTTATCCAAACATTAAGTTTGGTGTTGGGGCTTGCTACACCTTTTTTTCCCCCTCAGTCACATTGACTTTGCTGTTCTGTATCAGAGTTAAAACAAAAATCAAAGCATTGGATTTTTTTAATATAGATTGAATAATATGAGGTTATGCTTCAGTGTGAAAGCCAGTAGAAAATGCTATTTAAAAATAAAAAGAGGTTTTGTTTCTATAATGATCAGTGGTCGCTTTTAATGGGCTGAGGAAATGCAAACATCTGCCATCATTAGGCCATGTCCTGTGAGGTCCCTTCCCCAGTTAGTAACAATGAGATGCTTATGGCCAGTAGTGTCTTGTGATTACTGATGAATGTATTTAGAACTGTTTTTTGGAGGGCAAGCCAGTAAGTCTAACAAGTGTTTGTTGAAATTTTTTCTGAGTCTCAAGTTAAAAATAAACCTAAGTTTTTACATAACACTTAAATTATAAAGACTAAACAACTATTTCCTGACCTTTTGGTAGTTTAAGGCTTAGTTTAAGTGTATTCATGAGCCTGTGACATTATACAGTGTCAGACTTGTCTTCATTGGCAATGAATATTAAAGGCCTTTTTGGGAAATCTGACTTGCCGTCTTAACCACATTGATGCAGGTTGACCAATTGTACTAGCTAGTGTTCACAGCATTATGATAAAATATAAACCTATGTGACTGAATTGATGCAGATCTACTTGCACCTGGACCCAAAGGAAGATGACTATAACTGAGCCTAGTCAGACAGTAATCAATTATGAATGCCGAGAAAAAAAACTTTGGACAGCATTTCAGCAAGTGCTGTCAAAGAAGTCTAGCAGTTGCTTTTGAATCTTTGGTTTTCTATGTATCCTTCGCTGGAATTCATTTTGTTTCAAATCAAGTTCTAACCTTTATAACTGAAGCCAAAGACTTAAAAGATTATTAATTTCTCAAGTCCCCTATCACTGTCTGTAAGCTTTTTCTATTATAAAGTAAGGCACAGTTATTCTTGTACCACCTGTCTGACAAGTTGTATGTACCAAATAGAAATAGTAAATGAAAGCCTGTGAGAACACTTGTCCCCCACCTTATGGAGTAGACGGCGTCACCATCTCCCTAATTCACTCCTCTTGCCTTCAAACTCTGATTCCTCACGAATCTCATTGTCTTACCTCTCAAAACTATCTCAATTTTACCTGTTTTTCTCCACTTCATTGTTATCATTTTAGTCCAAGTTACCATTTTATTTTCGTTTCCTTTTTGCTACAAAGTCTCCTTCAACGTCTCTGGAGCTTTTTTTCTAAACCTTAACATCCTGGTTTCAAAGGGCATAAGTGATCTTTCACAGATTCTGACCTCATCTTCTCCATCTCTAGAGCTGCCTCTGCTTGGTCCTCTGAAGTCTTTGAGCATCCCTTTGGTCTTGTCATAGAGCATAGAATCCACTAATCTCCTGCCTCAAGCCAGTCTTTGACTCAGAACCTACAGTGAGTACCCAGTATCTTTCAATCACATCAACCTCTTTCACTTTCTATATAACACAACACTTACCTGATATTTTCTGTTTATTATGTGACATTCCCTGAAAAGTGAGTAACGTAAGAATAGGAACTTTGTTCTAATTCCAAACTGAAAAAAGTCCTGATCAGATGTCAGGCAAGTATTTGTGGAATTGCTAAGTTAATAAAGCATTTACTGCTCACTTAAAACTATTTGCAAAATACACGAAGTACTTTGCAAGTCAGTGTTAACTGCGGGGGATCATGCGGTGTTGCTTGGAGCTTCCAAGCATAGCCTTGGCAGGTGTGAAGGTCAGGTAAAGACACAGTCTGGAGTGCTTTAGAGGCTTGGCCCACTCCTACTGTGAGTGGTGAGACTGGTCCGGAGCCCTCCTCCCGCCTGCTGCTTGCCTCTGCAGCATCCGCAACACAGTACTGGTAAAGTAATTCAGACGAAATAGAAGCTATTTAAAAATATTTTATTTGTCATTTTGCTTTATGTGTGTGAGTGTCCTGCACGCGTGTGTGTAAGTGCACTAGCGCAGTCAGAAGAAGGCTTCGAGATTCCCCTGGGCCTGGAGTTACAGACAGTTGTTAGCTGCTATGGGGATGCTAGGAACTGAACCTGGGTCCTCTACGAGAGTCATCTGTGCTCTTAACTGCTGAGCCATCTCTCCAGCCCCAAATAGAAACTCTTTAAAAGACTTTCAGTTCTTTGGAGTCTTTGAAGTAGGTAGTAGGTTTTGGTGAATCTGTTAGCATTTTTTAATCACATGACATGATAATCTACTTAATTTGAATTCCAGGCACTCTTTAGATTTAACTGAAGTATATAAGAAATGGATGTATTTATTTACCTATGTATTTATTTATTTTGAAGGGCATCTCCTAAATATTCCCAGTTCCTCTTCATTTTTAGGTACTTCTTCACTTCAGGGTTAGAGAAAGAAGTGTTGAAAAAAGATCAAGTTTTGATCTCCATTAAGAAAAATAGTTTGTTTTGGGGGATTTTCTAGTTCAATGAGCAGCAGGAAGCCCTGACTTCTCACACAATCTCTAGCCAGATGTTTAATCTTGAAAGATTCCAACAGTTTACAGAAACACCCTCAAAGTTGTACCAGCTTATTTGAACCAAGGTAAATCCATCCATTTGACAGACTTGCCATCCTTTGCTGATCCTGCTTGTCCAGTCTTTAGGAGGCAGGCGGGAAGGAATGAAGGCCTAGAGTCCAGTGCCGACATGGCATCTGATTTGCAGGATACCTAAAGTGCTCTCCATGAGCCTGCTGGAACATTACTGCATTTCCTGATGACCAGGAAGAAAATGTTAATGTTTAGCCTGGGCCCTGGCTCTCCCCACCCAGAACCAGATCTTGTGGCATATTTTACACACTAAACGTTCAAGTGTTGTGGTGTATAGTCGCTTACATTTTTTTAAGGCAAAGCTTTGTATACACTGAATATATAACTAGAGTGAGAGGGTTATACATAGCTTTTGGGGGGGTAAATATTTGTGACACTTCAGGGCAGGATGTCTAAAACATTTTCCCTAACTTTTCTCACTCAGAACTAGTCTTTATCTTCTGTGCAGAATCTAACAGAGAATTAGCCTCCACTTGTGTGGCTCTTATAAAGTGCTTTTCTACTTTGGTTTTGTGTTACTTAGCTATTTTGTGGTAAGAAAGGAAGAGATAAAATTTAGAGTTAAATAAAAAATATAATGAATGTTTTTGAGAACAAAGAAAAATACAGCTATAGATGGTAATCACTGCTGATTATTAATCAATCCATTGTCAGTCTTCATGAGCAGGGGTGATGTGGAGCTGGGTCAGGTCAGTTGCTCACTCTAGCCTCGCACAGGAAGGATTTGGTCACAGAGCCAGCGCCCCTCCCACTCAGTCCTTACAGCCTGCGTGATCCTATTCTTACTCCACAAGCAGTCTTGGTTATCATCTGAGACAGGCAGAAGGGGCAGTTAGAAATGAGATAAAGGGCCAACATCAGCAGGAGAAATAAAAGCAAGGAGAAGAGCGGGGCAGAGCCAGAACCGGTGGTGTAGAGAATGGACACCCTCTTCCTTCTGTGTTCCTGTTTGAGGTACAAAGGACCAGACCAGGAAACGGGGTGAAACTTCTATGACTGGGGATCTGGGAGCACAGGCAAGCTGAATGTGGGGCTGGGATGAGTCGGGGAGAGGGTCTTGCAGATACCTTTGGGATTGCAAAGACTTTGGAGGTCTCTTTGCTTTGAATTTAGAGGTTTTGCCTTTTGTTTACAAACCTCTCAAGTGATGAATTAGAAAATTCATAGAGGACCCAAAGAGAGACGTCACAAAAGCCATTTTAAACCCACCGAGGGGAAAGGAGGCAAAGCACATCATTACCTGTCTTTTCACATGGCCCTATTGAGTTCACCAAGGTGGGAATTAAGGGTTTAGAAAAGAATTCTTTCTGATTACGAAGAATCAGAAAGAAGCACTTTGTCTTACGGTTTCCCTGTGTAGCACTAGAAGGATATGAGGAGGCCCTCCTCCAAGGACCTCACATAATAGTTAATAATTCCGATCTCAGTGAAACAGAGGAAAACCCAGATTTAAGTTGTCTTAGCTTGGCAAGGATGAGAAAATCATCACAGCAAACAACAACAACAAAACGGAAGAATGCTCTTCTAAGTAGAGGTACAGGCATGCTTGGAACCCTAGATGAGAAGTTAGGACCAAATTACGAACTTCTCTTTGTGTTGGGGCCTTTTGACTTTATACTAAAAGTGAGACTGCTGTAAAGGATGTGAGCACTGCAGTGGAAACGAGGAAGGATGGGACCATCACCTGACATCTCATCAGGAGAAGGCCATTTCATCCACCATATAGCTGGGGCAGGAAACTGAAATTCCTTCTGGAAGACCTGTGTTAGTCTGCTGAGATGTGAAGATGTGGGACAACAGATGAAAGGGACAAGGCTTCCATCCTCTGGCAGGGAGACTAAGGCCCTTGGGACATGCTAGGCAGGCACTTTAAAGGCTTCTCCATACCCTGCAGGTATTGGGATATTCTTGAAAGGCATCAGAAACTTTAAAATGTTCTATTGTTTGGCTTACTCTGGTGACTAATATAAAAAGAAATTCTCTTTTGGAGTTCCTCCTATCAATTACTTTTTAGGTCACTCTTGCAGGACAAATTGAGATCTCTCTAGCAGACAGAGTCCATTTCAAATGCTCGAGTCCCCATTTTCTTATGGATGAAACTTGTAAGAATTTTGCCAGTCTACTTGGTGATGTTTAAGAAATTAAGCCATTTAGCAAAATATTTGACAAGTAAGGGGTGAATAAATTGCCCCCGACAAACTGCTCTAATGACTTTCCTGTTGCCATTGCAGTTGCAGCCTCAGTAATCCTTGGGCTGTGTTTTGAATGTGGAGTTTCATGAAAAATTGGAAATCATGCACCTTGACCACCATTTCTTGTAATCTCAGGTAACAATGCACCATCTGAAGAGCGAGAAGATCCTAGACGTTGTAGCAAATGTACGCCTCTCTCAGATCCAGGCAGATGGGGACATTGTCTGTGAGCTTCCTGTAATGAAGGGAGGACAGCCTATTCATCCATGTGTGTTATTAATCTTAGTAGCATTCATTGCATATGTGAATTGTTTTGTAGGTCCTTGAATTCTGAACTACGTATTTTTTTTCTACCTCTCAGATTCTTGCTTTACTCGCTAAGAAGTGACTTGTTCAGTGTGACAGCTTTAGCCGCTGGTGAATCTGGGATTAAGCATCTCTCAAAACAGTTCTTATGATCCAGATATAGTCTCAAAGGCTAAGGATGTGAAGATAAGAAATGTCATGTCTGTGTCTCCTCTGGCTTTGCTATGGGCCAGCTGGTCACTCACTCATCACTGCACTGTTGATCTATACTCTCAGAAAGGCTTACATCATTTGAAGCATCAGGCTTCATATAGAGAAGCAGTTCCACCTCAACTCTGAGGGAGAAACAGCTTTCTGTGTCATTCATGTGCTAGCCTTTAAAGAATCTTTTATTTCTCCATCTAAAAATCCACTCATTTAGAATGACAATTAAAATCCAACCGTGAGAGGTTTCTTAATAAGCATAAAAGATGTAGATTTCAAAATCATCATATAATTTTTCAAACTATTGCCTAAGAACAGATAGATCTAGACTGTTTATATGAGTACTGTGGTAACAGATGTTTTTCTTTTTCTCCCCGATGCTTTGCCTGTGGCGCGATACCATGTCGATGTATATACTGGGCAGCTGAAGCAAGCAGAAACAGAGTCTGAGGTCTCTCTGTCTCTATGGAGAGAGGGGAGACTCTGGCCTTCGACAGCTGTACAAGTCCAACATGCCAGTACGACTTCAAAGAGGACAGGTGGGTCTATGCGGAGATCTTCCCTTGGTTCCTAGCAGTCCCCCTGATTAGGGCCGTGCGTGGTTTAAAACCTGGAAATTGCTCTTGAGTTAAGTTTTGGAACAACTTTAATTCAAGTTTCCTGACCTGACTTAAAGTGCTCTGTTTTAGAAGTTATTGACAGATAAAAGAGATGTCCTAAATCTATATGAACAGTAGAACAAAGATAAATGAATTAAAATAGCTATACTGTAAGAAAAAGAACAAACTGGGTTGAAAAGACAGCAAGGAAAGTGTACATGGACATGCGCCATTGGGACTGGAAGCTGCAGAGCATGATTCTGCAGGGTCAGGCCGCGGGAGGGCCGTTCAGGCACTCCTCTAAAGTCAGCTTGAATGGAACCAACCCCTTACTAGTCCCTTTTGTCTTTTATGTCCCAGCATGGTTCTTTCTGTATATTAAACATTTAGGAGTTTACAGTGGGAAATCTATAAACCTTATTAACTTTTGATGCTTCTTTGCCGTATTTGGAAAGAAGGCTGCTGCCTACAAATGTGAAATTGGGATCAGGATCCGGAGGTGTTATTAGAAAAAGCTCCCATTGAAATGAACAGAAAGACAAGTTCTGCCTTGGATGAGAGAAAAATATAAATTATGCCTAATTTTTGCTATCACACGTGAACTAATTTATAGCAGAAACAGACTTTTCAATATTACATTAGTATTTTTAGTGATCCTCTGAAGAACACTTCTGGCAGTGTGTCAGGTCCGTCCTTCATCACTCTCACACTTTCTGATGGTGAGGGCTCCATCGTACTGGACTGTGTGTCAGCTGGTACACATGCAGTGCTATACCAAGTGAACTTACTAAGATAACGTGCTAGGGGTTTGCAGCCATCATGGCTGATCTTCAGTTCACCATTATGTACAACACTTTGTAAAGAGTGGTGAGGGTGCCTTGTGGACTGAAACTGAACTTTAGTAGGAGGAGTAGGTGGATTCAGTGAATAGAGAGAGTGAAAGTGTGAGTTTAATGGCGCTGCGGTGAAGAACCAGAGCACAGAGCTATGTTTCTTCTCTGGTATGTCGTGGAGTTGACCCCTTTTGATGATTTTCCTTAATCCAGGCACTAAAAAGAAATTGCCAAACAGTTTGAAGAGATCAGCTGCACCAGCTGCCATGGATGACACCCATCATGAAATGTCCCCTTAAAAAGCACCCTGAGGGTACAGAACAGTGAAAAGGAGGTTACGGTCACCCAGAATTTGTAAACAGTGACCTACTTCCCAGAAGCATCCTGCTTGGACCAGTTGTCGTTTTCGTTTGGCTGAAACAAGAGAAGATTTTTATGACTAACAATCAATGGTTGTGACTGAGGGAGTGTGTTTTCAATGACTGATTTGAAATTTAACTTAGAAACACTGCAGACCTCAACTAACACAACCCATTCTTGGTGGGCAACACAAGCATTTCTGAGTTTACATTTTTACCATGAAACAGCGTAACAGTAGCTAACAGACAGCTGTCACTTCTGGACATGTGTCAAGTTTAATTAAATTCATGACCCTTTCCTTAGATCAAACAGCATTCTGGAGAAGGAGCATGTCAAGGAGTCGTTTTTATTCCAATCACCAGAGCGTCTCCTTCGGGTCCTACTTCTCTCCATCTCTCTGAAAATGTCAATGTGTTTCTGACATGACAGACGAATGCTGTTTACAAATACAGATTACAGGGTGCGCGTTCCTAACAAATGGAAGAACGTGCTCTATTTCCATTTACAGAGGAAGGCACAGGAGAGGCGTTTAGTGAAGAAAGGAGGGAAGGGAGTTAGAAGGCAAGCTTTCTCTCATGCTACCCCATGAGACCCTGGATGTGAGGCTGCATATTGTCAGCCACCTGCTAAGGAATGGCTTCTCAGAGCCAAAGCTGGAGGTTCTTGTGTCAGGATTTTTTTTTTTTTTTTTTTACATTGAGTGACACTACAATGAAGAAAATAAAACTGTGAAAGGAAACATGTTTAATACATAAATTCAATCTTCCTTTATTGCCCCTTTTTAGTATTTCCTGTAGTAACGTTATCACTTTTAAAGTACTGTGCTGCTCCTGGAAGCCTTCGGTTGCTGATATTGCCAGCGTTTGTATTTGCTGGACTTGAGTTATTCCCAAGGGTTTTTTCTCCACCAGACTGATGAATTTCAAATAGAAGCAGTGTGTCTTGGAAACCTGCAGAGGGTGCTGTTGCGCTGTGAGGGCAGTGACGGATCCCAGCGTTGGTACTGTGAAAAGGTCATCGTCAAGGAGCCTGGCGCTGCATCAGAATCCATCTTCACCTGTGAAAGGTAATCCCCTCCTGATGTTCTTTAGAGGGCTGTGCGCTGCCGAGGGTCACCCTGGCTGTGTGTCTGTTTCAGAGCAAGGATGGTGTGCTTCCTCAGGCTGCACATCACCTGCCACTCACTCATGGTTCAGTAGATGGTCTTTTGTTAAATGTTTAAGGAAGTTTATCTTCTAATTTCTTATGATTGGCTTTTTGTGTCAAAAAGGGCCTGAAACTTCGTCCTGGAAATTATTATGTAAATAGTAAGGATGCTTGCTGAAATCAGTGATGTCTTTACATCACTAATATTGTAGTGTTATATCAATTTCGTTACGTGCTTATTTCATTGAATGTTGGGGTACTATCTACCAAAATATGGAACTCAGAGCTCTAAATCAGAGACTGACAGCTCTTAACTGGCTGAAGCTCCCTTGTTACCACAGCTTTCAAATACTTTTGTTGCTCTATGGAAGCTTAGCTTTTTTTTCTCTTTTGTATTTCTTTTTTAATTAAAAAATATATGAATTTATTTGTGTGTGAGGGGGCTACCAGGGTTTTTTTGTTTGTTGTTTGTTTTTGAGACATTGTCTCCCTTTCACCTCACCTGACTTTGAGCTTCTTATGTAGACAAGGCTAGCCCTGATTTCAGAGAGATCTGCCTGACTCTGCCTCCACAGTACTGAGATGGGTAAGTGCTACTGTGCTCAGCTTAAATTTTTTATAATTTTAATTGCATAATAAAGAAGCAAAGCAAAAGAAAAGAAATACGGACAGAACATTATAGTCTTTCTGGTCAAGGTTTTTTGCCTGCTCACCACAGCCCCTGCACTCCAATTTGCTTTTATAGCTTTCCTCTTGCAAGTGTGTGTGAAAATTAGAGCACCTATTATCTCCTGAAGAAGTTCTGTTCCACTTTGCTTCCGGCCTCTGGAATGTGCTTTCTGGACACAGGAACGCCCTTCCTCATTCTCTTCTTCCTGTCGTGACTCAGTCCATTCTTCAAGGCCCTGTTCAGATTCAGTCTTTAGCATGAGCTAGTCACAGAAACAACAGGCCTGCCCGCACAGCAGAGACACACAGTTATGAAGACGGACAGCCTCCTTCCCACACAATGCCCAGGCATCTCGGGACAACTGTATCCCATGCCCTGCATCAGAAAGCCAGGGAGCGCCCCCCCCCCCCGTTATGTTCCCATCTACACTGCTGCATCAGCCCCCACTGATTTATTTAAACCTGAAATGTCCTGAGGGTCTTTAGATCTAGTCACGCCTCACGCCTTCCATGTGCTCAGTGCTGCCGTCACTGCCTCTGAAACACCACTCACACCCCTCTTCCACACCTTACTTTCCTCTTCATATTTTTTTAAAATTCTTGTGAATTTGAAGCAATATATTTTGATCTTATTCAGATCCTATTCCCCTATCTGTACCTTTCTTATAGACCCCTCCCCACTGGGTTTCATATACCCTGTCATATAAGGCCTAGCAATCTAGTTTGTGTGCCCCAATGTCATTCATGTGCCCACCCGCTGGAGCCTGCCTAAACTACTGATTGTCAAACCCTTAAAGAAGATGGGCTCTCCCTCGCCCAGCAGTTGCCAATAGTTCCTCAGCTAAGGTTGGGGCTTCTTCCTCACCTCCCACTTCTGTGCTGGGATGTTGTCAGGGTTGAGCTTGCACGGGTCTTGCCATGCTGTCACCACTGCTCTTAGTTCATATAAGTCACTTCCCAGCTGTCTGGAAAACTCTGTTTCCTTGTGATCATCTGCAGTTTCTTATTCTTTGTATTTTGGCCAGTTGTGACTTTCTGTGCTAATCTACTGTATGAGGTTAGTGTGTGCTGTGAAAGTGAGAGATACACTAACATTCTTTCTGCCCTCTGTTACTCTACGTGCCTGGAGCCTTAGGTGTTGATGTTGCACTGCAGGGTGTCACTTAGAGCTGGACTCCTCGCAGAAAATTATTCTTTGTGTTTGACCAGCTGTGGAACTTTGAGGTAGTCTCCACTGTTGCAAACAGTGAGTGGTGAGAAGCATGCTTATATATAAGGACTTGGAGCTGGGCTCCACAAATGAGAGAGAACAGGTGTCACTCGTTTTGCCAAGTTGGTGTTACTGCACTTAGTGTAAGGGTTTCTAGTTGCCAAGTCTGTGTTACTGCCCTTAGTGTAACAGTTTCTAGTTCCACCATTTACTACAAAGTTCATGATTTTGTCTTTCTTTACTGCTAATTAGAACTCAGTTATGCAGATGCACCACATTTTCTTTATCCATTCATCAGCTGAGGCAGTTTCCATTTCCTAGCTACTGTGAAAAGAGCAGCAAAAATCATGGGGGAACAAGTAGGATACCGAGTCCCGCCAAGCGGGGGTAAAACCAGATCATACGGTAGATTTATTTTTAGTTTTTAGAAGTTCTCTACACTGATTTCCATAGTTGTTACACCAGTTAGCAATCCCACAATAAATGAATGAATGCCCCATTCACCACACCCTCACCAGCATTTGGTATTGTCTGTTCTCTTGATCTTAGCCATGCTGACTGGGGTGCAACGAAATCTTACAGTAGATTGAATTTACATTTTCCTAAATACTAAGACGGTGAATACATGTTAAGGTGTTTCTTAGCCATTTTTATTTCTTCTTTTGAGAAATCTTTGCTTAGATCCCATTTTTTAATCTGCTCCTTTGTTTTCCTGATTCTGTGTTTTCTGAGTTCGTTGTGCATATTCTGGGTATGAGTCCTCTGTCACATGCACAGCTGGAAAAGATTTTCTCCCATTTTGTTTTCTTCTTCATTCAATGGAATATGCTTTTGCTGTACAGAAGTTTTTAGATTAATGAGGACCCATTTGTCAGACCTTAATTCCTTAGTGGCTAAAGTCTGATTTAGAAAGTCTTTTCCTGCACCTACATCTTGTAGGGCACTACCTGTGTTTTATTCTAACAGTTTCAGAGATTCGGGTTTCACACTGAGATCCTTGACCCATTGAGAGTTGACTTTTGTACAGGGTGATAGATATGTATCCAATTTCATTCTTCTACATGTGGAAGTTTCCCAGCACATTTGTTGAACTTGCTGTCTTTCCTCCAATGTGTATTTTTGGCAGCTTTGTCAAATATCACATGGCTGAAATTGCATACACTCTTGTTTGGGTTTTTAATTTTGTTTCATTGATCTACATGACTGTTTTTGTGCCACTATTGTGCTGTTTATAAGACTACAGCTCTTGAATATTGTCTGAAATCTGGTATGGTAAATTTCCCAGGATTGTTCTTTGTTCTCAGAATTGTTTTGGTTTTCTGGGGTCTTTTGTGATTCCATATGAATTTTAGGATGGTTTTTCCTATTTCTGTGAAGACTGCCATGGGAGTTTCACTGGTATCACATTCAGTATATAAACTGCTTTTGGTAGGATGGTCATTTTCACAATATTAATTATACCAATCCGTGAGCACAGGTGGGGTCTTTTCATCTATTATTTTCCTAAAGCTTTTTCTTCAAAGATTTAGTTTCTGTTGTAGAGCTTTTTAATGTCTTTGGTTAGGTTTATTCATAGATATTTTTTTGGAGGCTATTGTGAATGGGAGTCTTTCCTTGATCACTTTGTCTGATTGCTCTTTGTTGGTATATAAAAGAGCTAGTGACTTTTAAAATTAATTTATTTTTCAGCTACATTGCTGAAAGTTTTGGTCATTTCTAGAAATATTCTGGTGGAAGTTTTGGGATCTCATATGTATAAATATCATATCATCTGCAAATAAAAATGATTTGACCTCCCTCTTCTGTTCCAAATAATACTTCTTTAATTTCATTCTTTTATCTTACTGCCGTAGATATGGCTTCAAGCACTTTAATAAGAAGGTGAGATGGCCTTAGTGGTTAAGAGCACTGACTGCTCTTGCAGAGGATTCAGGTTAGGTTCTCGACACCCAGATGGCAGCTAACAACCACCTGTAACTTCAGTTCCAGGAGCATCTGCCTCCCTCTTCTGACCTCCCCAGGCATTGCATGACATGGGTGCACTCACACACATGCTCATACCCAATACATATAAAAGTAAAATACTTAAAAAATACAAGGACTGGGGGTAGTGGATAGCCTCATTTGGGTCCTGACTTTAATGAAAAGTTTCTGGTTTTTCTCCATTTAGAATGATGTTGCTTGTGGGTGGATGTATATGGCCTTAATTATGTTGGGATATGCTCCCTCCAGTCCAATACCCTCTGGAACTTTTATCATGAATGCATGTTGGATTTTTTCAAAGGCCTTTTCTGCATCTATTGAGAAAATCGTGTGATTTTTGTCTTTAAGTCCATATATACAATTTATTACAATTTTTGACTTATGTATATCGTACCAGTCCTCCATCTCTGAAACAAAACCAACTTGATCATGGTGCATGATCTTTTGGATACGCTTCTATATGCCATTTATAAATATTTGTTGAGAATTTTTGATCTGTGTTCTTTAGGGATATGGGCCTATGGTTTTCTTTTTGTTGTTGCTGTTTGTTTTTTAACTGATTTTGGTGTTAGAGTAACACTCGCTTCATAGAAAGAATTTGGGAATTCTCTTTCTGTTTCTATCTTTTTGAATAATTAAGCATGATTGGTTGTAGGTATTTGAAGGTCTGGTAAAATTCTCCTATGAATCTATCTGGACATGGACTTTATTTAGTCAGGAGGATTTGCATTGCTATTTCAATATTCTTATTTGTTATAGTACTTTCACTCTTAGGTGGTGCCTATCTTTGAAAGAAAGATGAGTTTCTTATAGACAACAAAAAACGGCTTTCTTAATCCACTGAACTTGCCTGTGTCTTTGGACTGGGGAATTGAGGCCATTGTTATTTACAGTTATGAGTGAAAGATGTGTATTGGTTAGTGTTATTTTATCTTTTGTTTGTATTCTCAGTCTTATGTTTTGCTTCTGTAATTATACCTTCATTTGTTTTCTTTCTGTAGCCTCTTGGGCATCATCATTCTTTCTTCAATCTTGGTCTTGCTTTGAGTATTTGCTATAGGCTGGTTTGGGGAACATAGATTATTTTAGCTTATTTATATGGAAATGTCTTTTCTTTCTCCTTTGAGTATATAGGAAGTTTTGATGGATAAAGTATTCTGTGTTTTGTCTATGGTCCCTTAGAAACCGGAATACTTTATCATAGGCTCTTCTGGCTTTTAAAGTTTGTGCTGAAGAGTCAGCTATAACTCTGATGGGATTTTCTTTATATGTAAGGTATTGTTTTTCCCTTGGACCTTTCAGTATCCTTGCTTGTTCTGTATATTTAGTATTTTTACTAAGATATGTTATGGGAGTCTTTGTTCTGGTCCTGTCTATTTGGTCTTCTGTGTGCTTCTTATATCAGTATGGATATGTCTTTCCTTAATTTATGGAAGTTTTCTTCTATAATCCCATTGAATATTTGGGCAATGATATTGATGTGGGATGCTTCTCCTTCCTTTATGCCTATAATGCATAGATTTGGCCTTTTTCATGATGTCCCACATTTCCTGAATATTCTATTCCTGTATTTTGTAAAAGTTTTTCATACTTTGTGCTTGGGTGGTCCAATTACCCAACTTTATCTTCCAATCTTGAAGGTCTTTTCTAGTTGATTCATTGTGCTGGTACATCATTCTTCTGTCATTTTAAATGGGCTGGTTGAGTTTTTCAATTCCATCTTCATTTTAGCTTGAGCTTTCTTCAATACTTCTATCTTTTTTGTAAGTTCACTTTTCAAATCCTGAATTGTCTTTGCCATTTCATTCAGCCATGTATTTGTATTTTCTTCCCATTCTCGCTGATTGTATGACTAGTATGTTTATATGTTCCTCAAAATCCTTGACTTCATTGACCATGTTAATGATTGTTCTTTTAAGTTCTGGCCTGGGATTCCTCTGGATAGTTTTCACTGTGAAATGTTTGTATAGGACTCATGGGATTTGATCAGAACTTATTATCTTGGTTTTTCATGTTATTTGTTGTTTTGCCCTGTGACCTGGGCATTTGGACTTTTTTGTTGGTTGCTTGTTTCATTTGTTAGTTGTAGTTTGGTGCTTTCTTATTGTTGTTTAAGTTTGAGTTGATTTCTGATCAATTATGAGTAGTTAGTCTGTGTTTCATGTTCTCTCTTTGGATTCTTTTTTTTGGGGGGGGGGGCACAGGATTGGTTCTAGGCAGGCTAGTCAAGACGTAGTGTGAATGGGCCTATTCCCAAAGCAGGAAGATGACAAACGACTGTGCAGGTTCTGACTAGCTAAGCGGAATAGATGTCATCCATGAAGCAATGGAAACAGACAAGTCCCAAATAAGGGAGATGGTGTCTGAGTGCCTGGGTTCTGAGTAAATTACTAGGCTAGTCAGGAGCTCTTTGGCATCATGAATTGACTGAGTCTCAAAATGGTGACCTACTGTGCATGTTCTGACTAGCTAATTAGGGTAGATGTGAGCCCTGAAGCAGCACCAATGGGACTATTCCCAAAGCGGTGTGATGGCCCCCAAGGTGGTGGGTTCTGACTTGCACCTTACTTTTTATTTGTGATGCTAACATAAAGAAGGAAGGAAGAGATAATCAGTGCCAATTGATTGTATCTCAAAATATGTTAGTTACAAAGATATGTTAGGTAACTAAAAGCAAACTAAAACCTGCGTACCATCCTGAAGTATCAAGCGCTAATATCTGATGGCCTGCACAGAGCATCCTGAAGAAGTGGTGTACAAAGCTCGTTCATCCAGTACTCTGATGAGGAGCATAGTTACAAACAGTCATTCCTTTCTATTCTATACAAATGAAGAGGTGGGGGAGACACAGCTTTCTTCTTTCTTAAAGAAGCGGAAGCATGGCTCTGAAAATGAACAACGAATAGCAGAAGAAGACCATTTAGAATCCACTAACAATGGCTCCTGTACCCACAAGCGCCTCCGCTGCTTGTGAAAATCAAGGATGGTGGCAGTTAAGGCAGATGGAGTCTGGAAGGCTGCATTCGGAGGGGGTGAGACCTGTGTACAGGAGTAAGCCTGGGCAGTCTCCTTGCAGTCCTGGTGTGGGAGCTGGGTGGGGTGTTCTGTGAGTAATCTATTCTGGGGTGACAGGGAAAAATGCTCAGCTGGACACATCAGAAGTGGACATGTGAATCATGCTTCTTCTCAAAGAGCAAATAGGTTGTGTGTGTGTGTGTGTGTCTGTGTGTATAACAATAATAATTATTGAAGAGCTCATGCATCTGAAAGTTACAAAGTTACAAAGTGGAGGGGAAGGGAGGAAATGGAGGAAGAGAGGGAGTGATGAAAATGATGTAAATACAGTGTATTTTACACACTTGCTCTTTA
Source organism: Eospalax fontanierii (assembly GCA_035773235.1). Lineage (NCBI taxonomy): Eukaryota > Metazoa > Chordata > Mammalia > Rodentia > Spalacidae > Eospalax > Eospalax fontanierii. Next base: position 81,937,226 of record CM069532.1, on the reverse strand, counting down.
TATATCAAACAACAAACATTTAGAGCATAGCTAAAGGAGAGTGAAAGACCAGTCAGTGCTGTGGTTTCTTCAGTCAGCTAGGAGGAAATGCTTAGGTGAAACAGGAAGGTGAGCTCAGGAAAGCTGTGCGTCGCAGATGCTTATTGCAACTTTTCTCATCACTCTTCCTTCCCCTCAATATTCATATCATTGGTTTTACTGTTTCTATGCCAGAAGGTACTATTTTCTGCCCTTTGTAGGCAAGATTGGAAGAAAAAATTTCTGTTTGAATAAGGCTAGCATTCAAGTGACTCTAAACTGATTTGAATATTCTTTTTTTTTTTTTTTTTTTTTTTTTTTACTATTTGTATCAGCTTATTGTGACTGCTGTAAGAAATGGCTACAAACTGGGTACTTTCAAACAACAGAAATCAATCAAATCGCTCAGCATTCTGGAACTGGCTGAGCTTCACAGCTCCTGAAAACTCTTGAAGCTGATTCTCCTAGTTTTCCCCAGATTCCAGTGACTGCTAACAATCCTTGGTATTTCAAGACTTGCACTTCTGTGGTAGTTGCTGCTGCAGTCACGTGACTTTGCCCACTTAGGGTGCTTGTGTCTCTTTTGATTTGACAGTAGTCACTGGGCTAGTCCTACCGTAGTCCAGTATAACCTCAGCTGAACTAATTACATCTGCAGAACCTTAGTCCAAATGTTATGAAATTTCAGGTGCATCTGATTTTGTGGAGGGAACTCTAGTAGTGGATGCTGCTGGAGTGAATCTCTTGATATCCTATGCAATACAGGGCCTGTAGGAGTTAATTGAAGGAGCTCCAAGTTTTTAGTATTATCAGACCCTTGTAGTATTATATATGTGTGATCCTGCCTTTAATTGGGAAATCATTAAAAATACGATGGTATCTATATGTTGGCAGAAATACTGTAATTCATAGGATGTTTGAGATGACCCAGTAAGCATTGGAGGGTTAGTTACAGGCAGGCTTTCCAGCATGAAGGCCAAAGTTGCTGATGAACTCTCAGAGTTCCTTCCACTGCTCCTGATGTTTCAAGACGACATTGATATGAACTTTCATGAACAAGTTCCTTGAAATTAAAGGATGTAGGACAATTCTATACAGAGGAATATTTTATAAACATGTAATAACTGATCATTTTTAAAAAAACCTAAATTGATTTTTAAGGCAGAAGAGCGGATCCTGTTTTGTTTTTGCAAAGCAACATCATGGTCAGAGATGTAGAGTGGTGTTGAGGCATGTTGATCTAAGGGTAAATACTGCTCAGGGTCAGTGACACGACTAACACATTTGAAGTGTTCTGGCCTCCTTTCTATTCAGTTGTCTCCTCTTCCTCCTCCTCCTCCTCTTCCTCCTTTCTCTCCTCTTCCTCCTCCACATCTCTTCTTCCTCCTCCTCTTCCTTGTGTTCCTTCTTCCTCCTTTTCTTCTTCCTTCTCTTCTTCTCCTCCTCCTCCTCCTCTTTCTCTTCTTCCTCCTTCTCCCCCATCTCCTCTTCCTCCCTCTCCATTGCCTTCTCTTCTTTCTCCTTCTCCTTGAGAAAAATTTTATGGAGGTTTTTGCTGTGCATCTGATTGATCATCATTAAATCCCAGATCCTTCTGTGAGCTGTACCGTGGCTTCCCCACTCTACTGCATCCACACCTCCAAGCCAGTGCTCAGCTCTTTCTTCCTGAGTGCTGAGGAAGGACCAGGTGTTCCACTCAAATCACTACAGGTCCGGGGGGCAGATGAGGCCCGCCTTTGGACTTGGAAGAGTAACAGGCTTTCCTCGTTTCATCTGGAGCCACTGCAGCTGAGCTGTCCCTTGTCGCATAGCAGCAGCAGGCCAGGAGCCTGAAGACACCAGGCTCTGTGTGACCTTCCGGCTCGCAGTTGGTGTCGTGCTGTCTGAGCTCACCTGACCCTTGCCCTTGCCCTCGTGCCCATTTCACTTTCACTGCCGTGTTTACCAGTGAGCTTACAGAACTGTGTGCCTCTGTCAGAAGTCTTTCCTGAAGCTGGGAAAGACTTTTCAGGCTGGGAAACTGGAATCCATCCTCAGCTCTCACAGAACACAGGCTGTTCATTCACTACTTAATACATCTCATCACATGTGTGTTTCTCTGTCACATCTCTCACTTTTCTTCAAGATTGTCAGATGCTTTACATGTTGACTTTCATTCCCCATGTCTGTTTCTAGATTCTAATAGATTCATCAAGACACTGTAATCTCTAAGGGGAACCATAATGCATGATGTATTTAGAATTAGAAAATGAAATATAAAAGGTTTAACTATGTCTTAGTTTTACTATGATTCATAAACAAAATGACCATTTAATTCCCATATTCAGATGCTAATGGTAACAAAGAGCCCAAGAGCTATTCTTAGAATAATCATAGGAATGTAAAAAAGGAAAGGCTAATGTCATACTCATTTAAGCAAAGCACAGTTTGTCCCAGAATAAACTAGTCTTGAAGTTTGGAAATAACCAGTTGTCCTCTGGTGCTTTTGCCATTCTCACTGTGACCACCTTTCTACCACCAAAGGACTAGCGTGCCTTGTATCAGTGGGGCCACAATGGTGCAAGGCATTCTTGAACCTCAGTGATCCTGGTAGTCAGTTACCCTCCGCTATTATGTTCACAAAGCATTTCCCTTGTTAATGGCCATGTGCCAGCCCTGGAGGTTATTTTAGAAAATCGCACATGAAGAACCCTCCACTAGGAGTTTGTAATAAAAGTTTATCACATGACAAACACAACATATGGCTTCTCGGGAAGTGTATTTTAAAGTAGTGAATTTATAAGTGACTCATAAACTTGGCCTCGTATAGAGCTGGGTTAAGTACATCACGAATGTTGCAGGATAGGAATGGAATTTGGAGCAGCCCTGTTGATACCCTACTCTTTGTTTGCATAACTCAGTTTGGCAAGAGAACTTTGTGTGCATGTCAGCTCTGTGTACAGGTGTTATGGTGACAGGTATAAGACAAATTAGCCCCATAGTTTTCGCTTCCAGTTCTAATGAGTAAAGTACAGTTTGCTCCCTTCCGTAAGCGTTGTGCAGGGACGTTGGTCTTCTCTTAGAACCTCACAGATATCAACTTACTTTACTACCTTCTTGTTTATTAAAGTGTTCAGTGTCCTAGGCAAGCTGCCTTCCATTTCCTGAAGCTTCCTCTGGTTTCTCATCAGGAATGAACGGTGTTTATTCTCTTTAAAACCTTCCATTCCGTGGCTTAGAACATCACACAGCACTTACCACATGGCATCACTGTCACTGTGAATGCCCTTGTTTAGGGTACCAAGTGAACAAGCTTCTGAGACTAGCCTCATACATTTCATTGTAGTGCCCAACATGGTTTCTTGTACTAAGCAGGGGTTTATCTATATTTATAGAAAAAGAAAGGGGAACAATGTAGGAAGGAATGAAGGAAGGAAGGAAGAGGGAGAAGGAAGGAGAGAAGGAAGGGAGGAGGGGAAGGAAGGAGGGAGGGAGGGATAATGGAATCCTAAGTTGGAAGACCTTAGAGGTCACCTAATCTTTATGTGAGTTCTCTGCTTTGGGAAACAACTTCTGATGTCTCATTAAAAATAATTTACACATTAACCTATGGGCAAATCATTTTCTCTTCCCTTTCTGGGAAATGATGAGCAATACAGATAAAAAGGAATATAGACATTTTGATAAAGTACAGAAATGTAAAAAAGCCCCTTTTTTACAAGGAGAAAAGAATAATAAACTTACCATGAGATAGTGAGCAATCATTTAACTTCACTGATTATTTTTTTCCCCCGAAGGAGGCCACTATTAATCATTCCTTGCTATTCTGAGCATGCATTCGTGTTGCCACAGAGTTCTGTCCTCTTTGTCTGAGGCACTCCTTGGTATGAAAGTGACAGGCAGTGAAGTAGGGAGCTGACAGAATGAGGGATGAGTCTTGCTCATTGTTCTGCGGAGACACAGAATCTTTAACTATTTCTCTCACTGTTCTCAATGAGATTGGGGAGTTCCCTGTCTAAAACATATTTCAGACAAAATCTAATCTTTCCACTCCTTATCCTTAATGCCTCTTTTCTAGCAAAACCATGCCACGTATTTTGGAGTTGCATCACCATTCTTCCTTTCACTATAAAAACTTAAAGAATTGTCACATCTTTGGATTTCCTATGAGGTCAGTGAAAAGAAAGTTCCCTGGTAATTTGGGGGTGGTGGTAGATGCTCCTTTCCTAGTATCTGGATACTGTACAGGTGTACAGGACAGTCTGCAGAAGCAAGCATGTGCAGCTCCCCCCCTCCCACCCCATCCCCCCATCCCTTTCACATCATCTCCTTGATGGCTTTCTGGAATTTTCCTGACCTAACACAAAAACTTGAGTCACATGTAACTCCTAACCTTGCTAATTCTCTTCAATTTTTTTTTGTTGTTTTTGAGAGTTTTTCTTGTAATACAGTTTGATGTACAAACTAAGGATGGATGAGCGCTTGCTTGGATACATGCTTAGACAGGTATGGAAATAGATGTTCATTACAAACAGCTCATCAGGGCAACAGAATCCATCCTACAGGCTTCAGCAGCAGCGACTCAGAAATAAAGATTTGATGGTAATCAAAACACTGACTCTCTCTCTCTCTCTCACTGTGTATATGTGTATATGTGTGTGTGAGAGAGAGATGTGTGTGTGTGTGTCTGAGAGAGGGGAGAGAGAGAGAGAGAGAGAGAGAGAGAGAGAGAGAGTCTCACTGTGCAACCCAGGCTGGTTTCAAACTCTGAAGGCCCCTACTTCAGCCTCCTGAGTACTAGGATCAAAGATATGTGTAGTTGTGCCTAGCATATAAAACTTTATCTAAGCATTCCCTGGAATCGGTTCTAAAGAATCAATTTATTTCAAATGTGATGGCCACTAGTCTTGATAATGTCGAGTGTTTCAATTAATCTGAGCCTAGAGAAATCTAGGGGCTCATCTTCCATGGTGCTCAAATGCTGTGGTAGATTTAGGTTCCCACCACCACCTTTATCTAGTGTCTTTAGGAGAAAGATTAGTCATAGGACAAATGCACAAGGAAAGAGAGCACTGCTTTTACAAATCCAGTCAATAAATCCTGGGATTTTTTTTTGTACTAATGAACTCCGTAAAGTTGGCTTTAGGGCAGCCTTGAAGGTGATTCTCATGTTAAGCAGTAAATCTGAGTATTACAAACTAGAACATCAAGAACCATTCACCCCTTTTGGACTGTCAAGTTTCCACTTCACCAAAGCATGCCATTATTTTTTTATAGACCAGTTTCTTCTGGAAGGTTCTCCTTTCCCATTTTGTTGAATCACAACTGGCTGTGGTTCCCATAGTGTCACTTAGCCTCCAGAGTATGGATCTCCTTGAGATCTACAGTTCATCCAGTAACTGTTTCTGTAACTATTAGTCCGAGGTCTTATGAGAGAAGACCTGATTGGTTGACCTAGACTGACGTCATCCTGCTGCAACCAGCTAGAATGGGAAGCGGACTTCTGCTGCAGCACTGAAACACGCTGTCTCCTTTCCTGTTGCACGTCTGAAAAGACGGATTCCTCTTGGCTCACTAGCAAGTGCCCCAAGCATATCTGCTATAACGCCAACTACGAACAGAGTTCTGTGCTTGGCAATGACAATCTAGAGTAGTAACTGGAAGTTCTTATTTATTGCAGGTCAGAAGTCATGATAAATTCACACATACCTAATCATTCTATTTTCCTATTGTGTAGGTATTATTATTTTTCTAACTTTCCAAATGAGGAAACTGAGGCTTAGAGAGATGAGGAACATGAGATGATATTGAGTAGTTTACAAGCTTTGGAACAAGTCAGCTTGACTCTGCATCAAATCAGATCCTATCTTTCTCTCTCTCTCTCTCTCTCTCTCTCTCTCTCTCTCTCTCTCTGTCTCACTCTCCTTAGAAGGTCTCAAGGAACCTGAACTTCCTGTCTGCTGGGATTACAGGCATATACCACCATACCCAATTTATGGGTAAGTTCTCACCAACTGAGCTGAAGCTCCACTCTAAACTTATGCAAATGTTTTTTGAATGTGGTTTCACTATGAAGCTTAGACCTCACAATCACAGTCTCCCCTCTGCCTCTTGGGTGCTGGGATGATAGTGTGGGCTACTATACCCAGTAGTTAAAATAAAATATGGAGATAATCTTGCTGGAAAGATTAATACAGCAATCAAAACTCAGTTAATAAAGCAAGATTACATAGTTATGGGAAAACTAAAAGTATAAAATAAATTGTATGTATCATTAAATTGCAGAAGAGGAAGATTAAGCATATCTTGGGCTACAGTGGTCAGGAGATAAGCTCTCTTAGCGATTTTTCAAATGGAGAGCTTTGTGGTCCTGACACTTGTGTAGGACTTCTTATGACCACCACATACTGTCCAGCCCACACCTGTCAATTTCAAGACTAGTGTGGTGGAATGTCTGGCTTTTCACATTCTCAGTCTTATGTCTTCCCCATAAGTAAATCCCATGGAAGTGCCCTGCTTCCCCCTGAGTCCTGCCTTTTGAAGTAGTCTCCTGTGTTCTGGCCTCACGGAATCCCATCATGTGCCCCTGGTAGTCCTATTTTCTCAGTCTGTGGGACATCCTCACCCCTCTCCCCGTCCCACCCCACCGCACTTGACAATGTTTTAGTGTCCAACCTTAGGCTCAAGGGCCTCCTCATTTTGTAAAAAGTGTTTTTATAATATAGTTTGATATTTTTATATTTATAAGTGCTTTGCCTTAATGTATGTAAGTGCACCCATGTGTGCCTGGTGTCTACAGAGGTCAGAAGAGGGCACTGGATTGTCTGATACTGGAGTTATGGATGGTTGTTAGCCGTCATGTGGGTCCTCTGTGAGAGCCGCAGTGCTCTTGGTTACTGGGCCGTCTCTCCAGCCCTAAGGGATGCTCTTTATTCAAAGGTTTTGTTCGTTGTTTTGTACTTCTCCACTCCTAACATTTGGAGTTGGTCATTCTCTTTTGCTTGATGCAAAAGGCAGACTGCAGGCGTTTCTATCCATTTTTCCTGTGCTATTTCCCACACTTACTCGTGTTGATTTCCTCGTGTTGCCATCCCTCTGATACTGGCAGTTCCAGGTCAGATTCCCTATTTCTGATGTTGTTGGAACTCCTGCAGTTTTCGAGATGCCAGGCACACAGAAGAGAAGACAATGTCCAGGCATTTATTGAATGGGCAGATGAATGGATGGATGGGAAGAACGGTTTTACTTTTGATAGCAGCAACTGTGGTTTTTGTGGTGTAATAATGACACTTCTAAACTACTTAATAGCACATAAAATGCTTCTGGTGACTTTTTCATTTTAACTTGACAACAGTTCTATGCATGAGGAGATACTTTAGTCAGTGAAGCTAAGATCCAAGCGGGTACAGAGTTGATAAGAGAAAGCTGCTTTTCTGAATACAGTCGCATTTCTCCCACGGGGCGTTTCTAACATGGAAGTCTAGTGAGTTAGGGGAGATACTAGTGTGAACTATTTCCCTACATTTTCCAAAGTAGTTTTCTTTTTACCTTGTCTTGAGGTAATATGATTCTTCTTACATACATCGAGGACAAGATTTTAGAGGGGAGTATGTGACAGATTTCCACGGAGGGAAGATTAACAGGTGAATTTCACTTTTCTGTGAAATGTTTCCCTCAAGCAATGAGTGTGCCACATTTTCTAAAGCTATAACTTGGCCTTTCTAGAACTTTACAGAGGAGTTTTACTTCAGCTCCTCTGGCATTCAAAGAGAGCTAGTGGTTGGGGGTGATAAGCCCATTTCAGCTACACGTCATTTTTCAAGCCACAGCTGTGATGTAATTATTTGCACAATGATGACTGTGTGATAGGTTGGATTGTATTTGGCTGTAGAAAAGTAAAACTATTTTTTTTAATTATTATTTTATTTTTTTTGAAGTGTCTTTTAAAATTATCTTTATGTTCAGAAAAATAAGCAGTGTGCATTTAACCCAGTTTGGTGGTGAGTTCTTTGGTCTTTGCCTTTTCCAGCTTGGCAATGCAAGCCACAGATCTTAGAACCAGGAGATTGCCTCCCCAGTTACAGTGGATCTCATCTTATCTGTCATGGTAATTGGTCCCCAGAGCGTCCACCAGCTTAGCCAGAGCACCTTTGTCTTCCGAGTTAGCTTCTGTGAAGTCAACTGTGGACTAGCCACCCCAGTCTGGCCTTCCCTTGATCATACAGTGGGGGACATCTGTGTCATGACATAGGGCAGGCAGGAAAACCACCAGCTCAGTGGGGTCTATATTATGTACAGTCACTACCAGCCGAGCCTTCTTGTTCTCCACCAAGGCAGTGACAGTAACCAGCCCTGCTCAAAGGACAGGTGTCTCTTGGTGGTGCTGGCCCCTTTGCCACCAGCCTTCTTCTCAGCTCAGTCTAACAGCTTCTGCTTCTCTTGCTTTGTCTCTGGCAAGCAGACTTAAGCAGCTGGGTAGGGTCTGGGTGAACTGGTTAATTGCAGGTGGGACTTTCAGTGTCTTGTAGAGGATAGCTCTTCGTTGCTGCAGCCAAAGTTAGGGGGCCGTTTGACGAAGCACGTGCGGTTTCTTTCGGGTTGAATGTCCTGTCCATTGTCAAAGTTCTTAGGTCTTTTCTCAAACAGAGGATTCATGACCTTTTGAACCTCCTGATTCTTTAGGACAGCAGGGCTGGGGCCACCTTCTTCCCCTTGGCCTTCTTTCCTTTGGGCATCTTGCTCAGCTGGAGGAGAAGAAAAGAAAAGGGAACTGTGGGTAATGTGTAAGCTGCAGCGGCTCTTATTTTTGTTTTATGTTTATGAGCGTATTGCCTGCATATATTTAAGTGTACCCATGTCATGCAATGTCAGGAAGTCAGAAGAGGGTGTCAGATGCCCCGGAACTGGTGGTCGCCGCTATGTGGGTGCTGGTGACCGAATGCAGGTCCTCTGTGATTAGCCAGTGCTCTTAGCCCCTGAGTCATCTCTCCAGCCCCTAAATCTATTTTTATAGTTACCCTTCAATAAATAAAAATAAAATAGATTACAACTTATTGTAAAAATGAGGAAAATACAAAAGTTATTTTTCTTCTTTTTTTCCTTTTCTTCAGATGGAGTCCTTTCATGTCTCAGGATTAATTCACTCAGAGATTGAACTTATTGTCAAGGTGAGGATTAATTTAGCTGACTGAAGAAGGTGCAAGATATTTTGTTCCTTCTGGACATCATGAAGATGACATCCCGGATTGCCCCAGATTGCTCCCTTTGCAAGTGTTACATTCCTTATAGTGAGACGACAACGCATTGATATATAGTTCGGAGATGTTATGTGCCCTAATCTAAATTAAAAATCAGCCCAAGGATTTGTCGCTGCTAAGGACTTAAGCTTATGCTTCTTTTTTTCTCCATTTGTAACGTTACAAGACAGATCTATTATTAACTACATTTTACTCTTATTTTGCAGAAATGCAAACAAATCATCCATCTAAAATACAAGAGGAAGCAAATGGTAAGTGTTGTCATGCTTTTCACCATCTTTTACTCATCTAAAATAATTTCTTGCTATTTCCAGATTGTCTGCTCCTCACATTTTTATGGTATATTACTATTGAGTTTAAATGACAATAAGATATTTCAAAATACTTGCAGTGAGTTCAAGAAAAAATAAACATGAAATTTGATATATTTAAAAAACCAAAATGAGCAACTTTAGCAACTTTAACCCCAGGTCCTTTGTTTCTTCAGTGCTTCCGATCATTAATAAATATACAGAAGTAGCAATCACTTTCAAATGTCTTTTTATGTTTTTTTCTCTCCGTTTAGAATATTACTTATATGTATCATTTATACAAAATAATTGGTTTCATCCTTCCCTTCTTTTATCTCCATTTAGTTTCTTCTGGCTTGCCTCCCCACAAATAGGACCCCCTTTATCTTCATGGATTTTTTCTTTAATGTAGTCTGCATGAGAGAAAACATGCAGAATTTGTATTTAGAATCTGGTTCTTAATATCTTAGCTTCTATTTCTATCAGTTTTCCTGTAGATGATATAATTTCATTCTTCTTTACAGCTTACTAAAACTCCATTTTGAAGTGTGTACATACCGCATCTTACTATGTTAGGCTGATCCCATAATTTAGCTGTAGGGAGTGAACGTGTCTGTCTTGTGCTGACCTTGTTTTATTAGGTGTATACCCGAGAGTGACATAACAGGAGCTTATGCTGCTTCTACTAGTTTGGGGAATTTCTTTAGGGGATCAACAAGTTCACATTTATACCAAGTGTGTATAAGGACTTCTTTCCACACATCCTCACCAACATTTCTGGTCATCGGCTTTTGGGTGACAGACTTTCTAACTGGAGTGAAATGGACTCTTGGTGAACCTCTTCATGACTAATTGGTCATTGGTACTTTATCTTTTCAGAACTGTCTGTTGAGTTCATTTATCGAAGGAGTTATTTGTTCTTTGAGCGCTTGATTTTTTGGTCCATCCTGTATTATGGATATTAAATGTCCTGTCACATAAATAGCTGGCAAAACATTTCTCATTCTCTGTAGGCTTCAATCTAATATTTTTTCCCTTTGTTGTGTAAAAACTTTTGAGTTTTAGGCATTTCCATTTGTCAATTCTTGATATTATTTTCTGGGATTTCAAGTTCTTTTCAAAGGGTCTTTTCCTATGCCTATGTCTGTAAGTGTGATCTTCATATTTCTTTCTAGTACCTTAAAAGTTTCAGGTCTCACACTAAGTGCTTTGATGCACTTTTCAGTTGATTTATATGGACAGCAAGAGACAGAGGGTCTAGATTCATTCTTCTAACTGTGGATATCAGTTTACCCAGCACCATTTATTGTTGATGCTGTCTTTTTTTAAAAAAAAAATTGCAATTTGAGGTCATTGGTAATTTTAAAAACTTATTGAATCTTTGCAAATTTCATACAATACATTTCGGTCATATTAAGACCCCATTTCTCTGTCTACACCTGTTTCATCGTTCCCTCCCCAGATTGGATTTCATGTACTCTGTCATATATGTTCAGACCCATCTATCAAGTTTGTGTTCCCAAATGTCCTTTGGTGTGCATTGAAGTCTGTGTCTGAAGTCTGCCCTGTCTTCAGCAATAGAGTCTCACCTTCAAGTTCTGGGAGGCGATCAAGGGCTGTGGCAACAGCCTATATTCTTCTGGGAGTCTCTTGCACTACTCTGACTAACAACTCCACTGGAAGTTTCCCCTGCCTGGCACTGTTTATTATTTTCCTGGATTTTATTGAATTTTTGTGCATTTCATACATCTTAATCATATTGAGACGCCCTCCCCTATCTACACCCCATAACCCCCACTGGATTTCATGTATCATGTCATGTATGTTAAGGCCTATTAAGTCAAGTTTATGTCCCAGATATCTCCCAGTGTAAGTTCATCCACTGGAGCTTGTTCAACTTATTATGTTGTACAGCCTTCAGCCATTCACATGCACTTAGAAGTATAGCGTATGTCTATTTTTTAGTAAGCTTTAAAAATCATACATTTCCCTCTGGCTTTTCATACCACCTAAGCAGTACTTATCACTCCTCTCTCCCCCGTGTAGAGCTTCCTGTTCCTCCCTAGTTAAAGTGCCCTCCATTTCCCCCATCTCCTCTTTGATAACACCAGTTTCCTACTAGCCTTCTCTCTACCTCCTTCTTCCCCTTTGTCCTATGGTTCCTTTCCAGTTTTTTGGCTCCTGCTGTTATATCAGGATATATACTCACCTTTAGTGATTTGGACCTAGGATTGGCAAAGGAGAGAGAACATGGGTCACTTACTTTTCTGAGTCTGTGTTACAGTTTCTAGTCCCATCCATTTGCCTGAAATTTTCATGTTTATCTTTTTCTTTACCTTTGAGTAGAACTCCATTGTGCACCGTATCATATTTTCATTATCCATTCATCAGTTGAAGGGCATTTAAGTTGCTTCCGTCTCTTAGCTATTGTGCAAAGAGCAGCAACGAACACAGCTGAACGAATATATATGTAGTAGGATTATATGCAGTAGGATGATGAGTCTTTGGGTATAAAGCAAGGAGAGGTGTAACCAGATCGTACAGTAGACGTGTGTTTTTAGGTTTGAAAGAGTTTCCCACACTGCTTTCTGTAGCGTTTCACCAGTTTGCAATTCCACCCGTAGTGGATGAGGGCTCTCCTTTACCTGCATCCTTGCCAGCATTTGGTGTTATTGGTTCTCTTGATGTTAGCCATTCTGACCGGGATAAGATGTTAGCTTAATATGGTGTTAATTTGCATTTCTGTCATAATTCAGGATGTTGAACAGTTTTTAAGGCATTTCTCCTTTAAGGCATGGTGGCAGAGGTGGCTAGAGCAGAAGCTAAGTGCTCACATCTTCAAGCAGGCACAGGAAGCAGAGCATGACTGGAGACCCAGCAAGGATTAAGAACTCTCTGAATCTGCCCCAAGTGAGGTGCTTCCGCCAGCACGGCCACACCTTCTAAGACCTCCCCCAGTGACGTGCTTCCTCCAGCACGGCCACACCTTCTAAGACCTCCCCCAGTGACGTGCTTCCTCCAGCACGGCCACACCTTCTAAGACCTCCCCCAGTGACGTGCTTCCTCCAGCATGGCCACACCTTCTAAGACCTCCCCAAACAGTACCATCTCCTGGGGACACAGTGTTCAGATACTTAGAGCCTGTGAGGAACATTCTCATTCCAACTACCACAGCTGGCTAGTTAAGCACTCTGGCAGCGTGAATGAGCCTACTTCCAAAGCATGACAAAGTGTGTGAGTTTGGACTGGGTGAGCAGGGTAGCTGTGAGTCCTGGAGCAGCATGAAAGGGACGATTCCCAGCATGGGGTGATCATCAGTGGTGATTTTTAACCTAGATTTTTAATTTGATTGTCGGGCATTTCACGTGATTTGTTTGCTGAGGAGTCATGAACTTTGGAAAGTGACATTTTCCCGTTTGTTCATAATGCTTATTGTTTTAACTTTCAATTTGTGCTTGTGTTAGGATGAGTACCTCTTCTTGGCATACTTGGGATCTCCCTTAGTCAGCAACTTTTCTTGTGGCCTCAGTCCCTCGTATCCACCCCTACTATCAATATCCAGTATAAACTATCATAAGATAATGGCATGAAGCTGGAGATGGTATGGTGGTCTGTCTTTAGTCCCAGGACTCAGGAGGCAGAGGCACACAGATTGCTGTGGGATCAAGGTTGGCCTGGTCTAGATAGTGAGTTACAGGGCAGTAGTGGCTATAGGGAGACCCTGTCTCAAAAGAACCTTCACCCCTGGCCCCCAAAAAAAGAATAAATCAAAGCAAACTGTCTGACTCTGTGTACTAAGTGATGGATAGCCACAGGTGAGAGGTCAGCTTCAGGCGACACTCATTGAAGAGGCTTTTTTTTTTTATGTTGGGACCCATTGCTGGTCCCACTTGTTCCCACTGCTTCAGACCATGGTTTGTGTACCTATGAGCAGGACAAATGAGCAATACACTGGATTTGGGGCTCAGGGTTTCCTTTTACACTCACCGAGAAGCCATTTGCAGCATGGATAGAGCTCTGGAGGCCGAGGATTTACTGACAGTGAGCTCCTGGGCGTTAACCTCTGCAGTGACCATCAGAAGGTAGAGCTCACTCTTGCCACAGAGAAGAGAGCTGCTGCACTGCTTAGTTTTTGACAACTTGACAAACTAAACTCACCTGGAGTGATGGAACCAAAGGGATTTTCTCCTTTGGATTGGCCGGTGGTCAAGTCTGTGAAGCATTTCCTTGATTGGTGATTAATATAGAAGGGCGAAGTCCACGGTGAGCAGTGTCAACCCTGATTGGGCACATGGGCCTGGGGATGTCCAAGGAGAATAAAGCCAGTAAGCCGCATTTCTTCGTGGTCTCTGCTTTAGTTCCATCTGGTTCCTGTCTTGAGTTCCAGCCTGGACTTCCAGTGATGAACTGGGGCCTCTAAGATGAAATTAACCTTTTCTTGCCCAGGTTGCATTTCATCAGTATTTTCTCTCAACAATAGAGAAGTGAACTAGAATAGCCACCGATGACCATGTCCTTCACAGCTAGAGCTTGTTAATGATTGAGTTTCTCAGTTTGTCTGAACCAACTCTATCTTTGCTTCTCTCAGCCACCCCCCCAGGCACTGTTGGATGGTCTCCCCTTACTCTCTGCGTTACAATTGTTCCTTATTTACAGGTCTCCAGAATAACCTGTAAGTCAACTGACATACAGATACTGAATTCCACTTGTTAGCGAAGCACCTGTAGCTCTGAACAGCAGAGCTCACACTTTTCATTGTAACAGTGTAAGTTTCTGTTAAAAATCACTCCTTAATTATTGAAAAGAAATCTAAATTCCTTATAGAACATTTGCAGATCACAGAGTATGCCGAAACGAGACCGTTAAAGTATCTTTAACACAAAAGAAAAATAAGTTTCCTGGATGTTGTGTCCCCTTCCAACTTCCTTTTTTTAAAGCAGAATTTCTTTAAATGGAAGCCATTGCTGTGGTGTCAGGGTAAGGGAGTAATGAGAGATCGACATGGGGTAGTTTAAGGCAGATGAGCCACGATGGCTTCCGACATAACCAACAAGCTTTAGACATCTGTCAGAACTGGTAAGGGTGAGATGGATATTTAGATTTCAACTATAAGGATTTCCCCTTTAGTTTTTTGAATCTGTAATGGAAGAATTCTTCTAAAGAGATTGACAGATGATCATATTTTTTATGAGACCTAGGGGTTGAGTAGATAGCAGGTATCCGAAAGAGAAATTCAAATAGATAAAAATTTAACTGATGTTACTTACATGTGGAAAATTTAAATCAGAAAGTTACAAAATAGTTCTTATCATTTTGACACATATATAAACAATTCCAAAACTGTAAACATATTTTTGGCCCTGTTATAAACAAACTGTTTCACAGGATGGTTTCATTTAAATATAGACTCAGACCATTTCTCCGTTATTTTCTATAAGTGCTCTTTTGCTACTGCTTGAGGCAGTGTATCATTGTCTAGCTCAGGCAAATCTTGAACTCAGGATCTGCCTCCTTCTACAGAGCGCAGGGATCTTATGTGCGCCATCACACTTGGCTACAAATGTCATTGACTGTTTTATATTTTAGATGATGAGACATTCTTAAAGAGATGAATTGTTCACGTTTTAAAATTACATCATAGGAATAACAGAAACATAATTTTCCAGTTTCAGAAAAGCAAACATGCTTAGGAAAACTTAAAGAACAAAAATAACCAACCGCAAAAAACAGTTTCGTTAATTATTCATTTATTAAGGCTTAAGTGACAGTGACATGCTGATTCCAACATAAAATTATATAAACCAGTGACTCCTTTCTAGTAGCCTTTACTTTGGTGAACTAACCATCCAAGCTTCTGTGTAAACACATACCTGTTTATCTGTCTCTCTCCCCATGACAGCATGAGTTGTTGCAAATCCCACCCCCCCACACAGATGGCAAGGGAGATAAGGACTCAGGAGGACAGAAAACCTAAAAAAGGAAAAAGATTCTTTAACTTCTTGAATTACACATCAAAGCGCATATGTGAGAGATTTTCTGTAAGAATTAATGTTTTCATGGGCTTCTCAATGGGCTCACAGCTTGAAAATTGCATGGTTCAATTCCCAAGGAGGCATGTGTAAACTACTCAAAACAAACAAGCTGCTGGATGGGCGCTTTTGAGTTCAGGGATACCTTTGAAACTTGGTGCTGAGGCTTCCTCTCCATCTTTATTATCAAATGTGGTACTATGAGAAACTTACTTGATGTGAGGTTTTTGTTTGGTTGCTTGTTTCTTTTGAGACAGTGTCTCCCTGTAGCCCCAGCTGGCTTGGAACTCACTATGTAGACCAAGCTGGCCTCTGACTTACAGAGATCCACATTCCTCTGCCCCGCAAGTGCTGGGATTAAAGGTGTGCGTTACCACATGACTGTTGATGTAAGTTTTATCAAACTAGCTGGACATCTTCAAAAGATGTTTGTGGATATCTGGGTGGGGGAGATGGATATACACAACCATTCAAGGGAAAGGTGGTATCTTACTGGATGCAGTCCTGAGATTTCTGATGTTCATAATGGTGCTGGGTTTTAACTGTGTTTTAGTAGAGTAAAGATTACATATGACACAGTGTGTGCTTATGTAATCTCCAAGAATGTCAACAGAGATGTCTTTAAATTGCTCCTGTTCCAGGGTGAGACTGTGGTAGCAGAGATGTGGAAGGTGACAAGGCATCCTTATGGCGTTCGAGTGCATGGTGTGGACCTAGAGTCTGCTGGAAGGTGGGAGGACAGCTTCCCCATGGAGTTGGTGGCGTAGCTTCCCAAAGAAGTGCACAAAATGTAAAACGAGTACTATCTCAGTTTGTCTTTTCAGCTAAACTGATCCCAGAACAATGCATGGATCTTTGAAAAAGATGTTTCCTGTCACGGGCTGCTGTCTCAACCTTTCTGTACTCCCACTTCTCCACAGCAGGAAGCACAGTCATCTCTCCTGCTTACATGATTCACTGTCTCTGTTTCCTGTCTGTCTTTTCTTCACCCAGCCTCCCCAAGCCTAGCTCCTTCTGCCGGGGTCCGATTTAAAAGCATTTCCCTCACTTGGTGGTTTGCTTTAACTCTAAAAGAAAACCAGCAACTTTTCATTAAAAAATCTCCTCTGGTCTTTGCTTCCTTGTAAGTCTTCCACATCTTTCCTGCTTTTCTGCGACATCGCCGAGCTGTCATGAACTCCAGCTTTATAGGGGAATTCTTTGCCTTCATGTCAGCCTATCAGGATATGTCTGTCATTCATCCCCATCCAGACTTGACAGTGCTAATGAAACTCCCTCTTAAGTCCTCCAGACACATGTGTGGTGCTTTGTACTCTGCCTTGACTCTTCTGATTGAAATATCCTGGTTTTGTTTTGTAATTAAGATTCTGTAACATTTCCAAAACGGTTTCATATGCTTGCCTCCAAAGGGGAATCCATAATAGCAAGTATGGATTTCACAAACTGCTTCTTTCCTAACTGAGCAGATTAAGCAGACGTCCCATGTTCCGAACACGAATGGGTTTCCTCCATAACTTTTCCTTTTTCTTTGCAGATGGGGACTGGAAGGTGACTGTTGTCACTGGGGATCTTGAAGATGCTGACACCATGGCAACAGTATCCCTTTGTGTCTATGGAGAAGCCAGATGTTCAGGTCCTATCATTTTGGGGTCTGGAAAGCACCACCTGTTTAACTCCAGCAGTGCAGATATGTTCAAGGTAAAATCCACCTGACTATGACTTGTTTACTAAGATACATTGTTGTATACTTTCCCTAAGGTAGACTTGAGAAGGACTTTTTGTTGTTTTGATGATGTGTTTGCATTAAATTTTCTTTATGTACATTAAATCTTTTGATCTCAGGGCAGTTGGGAAATAGTAGTAATAACAGGAATATAGTATTTTCGTTGCTTCCCTGTTTTCTATTTGTATAAGGGCAAAACATGTGCATTTTAGAAAGTTTAAAGACAGAGCAGAAAAATTTACCCCTTATACTACTAGTGAGTCAATTGTCTTCACAAGTACCTGTTCTAGTCCTTGCCCAGAACTATGCCTGTTTTATACAAGCACCTGACATAAGGGATGGTGGTGCTTTCATGGGAAGGGGGTGACCTCAGGCAAAGGCAGGATCCAAGCGTTGACTAGGACTCAGAGGTCATCTATGGCAGTTACAAGCCTGGTGACCTGGACTGGGAACTGTACACCCCTCAGCTTGCTCAGCAAACTCTCCTGGAAGGCATTTCTCCATGGATTCAATGACCTGGACTACCTGAGAAGCTCAGTTAATATTTACTACTAATATTATAATGCATATGCAGTTTTGTAGCACGGCTTTCTATGTACACCACAACGCATGCAAGGAGCTACCTAATGTTCTTAATTAAAGCTTTTATTGATCACTGAAGATTATACCATAGATACATGAAATGCTTTGATAGTGCTGAACAATTACATGGCCCCCAGGTTTTTATGATTAAAAATAATAATATTGTAATAAGCATGCTTTTTTACCTTTTTTTTTCTTCAACCAAAGCTATTCTAGCTTCCTATGACAAACTCTGAGAAGTGGTATTATTCTTAATGAACTTTTGACCAATTGCATTTTTAAAACATCTGCTTTATACACTGTAATGCCCAGAGAAACACCTTGAACAAATGGTAAATTTCAGACATTCTTGTCCATTACTACACATCATATCGAGGTCTATATCTGTCATACACGTCATTTAATATCTTCAAAATGAAATCTTTTAGTTCCTCTGCCGGTCATAGACTGTAACTTCATGAACGTTAGCTCCTTCCTTCTCATTTAAAGAGCTCGATTGAGATGCAATTCATGTGCCATAGCATTTCACAAGTAATCTCTAATTCATGGTGTTTAACGTAGTCATGCATTTGTACAATTGCCACATGCTAATTTTAGAATATTTCTATCCCCCAAAGAAAGCCATAATTGTTAGTAGTTCTCTGTAACTCCTTTTATCCCAGTCTTAGAAGATTATTACTCTGATTTCTGTTTCTATAAAATCTGCCTGCTCTAGGTATTCCATAAAAGTAGATTTATGCAGTGCTGAGCCTTTTGAGTCTGAGTTCCTTTACTTACCGTAATGTTTTCAGTTAAACCGCATGCCTCATACTTCACTGTTTTCATAACTAAACTATATTCCATTGCATGGGTACACTACAGTTTACGCATTCATCAGTTGATGGATGTTGGGTTATCTTCTTTATGAGCTACTGTGAATACTGCTGCTGAGGGCATTCTTGTGCAGGGGTTTGTATGGCCATGTTATCATTTCACTTGGGTAGATGCCTAGGAGTAGAATTAGTGGATTATAAGAGCTCTGTACTGTGCATTTTGAGAAACTGCCAAGTTTTTCTCCAAGATGGCTACAGTAATTATTACATTCATCCCAGGACTGTACAAGGGCTTTCCACACTCATCAACATTCTTTATTGCTTATCCACCATTTACAAAGGCATCCTTGTGGGTATGGCGTCCAATTTCACTGTGCTTCTGATGGACATTTCCCTAATCACGAACAGTGTCGAGCATCTTTTAATGTGCCTGTTGAGCATTTGCGTATCTCTGAGAAATGTCTACGCACACACATCTTTTGTTAGTTTTTAACTGGATTATTTTTCTTTTAATTAAAGAGTCATCATATATTCTGCATGACTCATGATATATATTATTCACAAATCTTTTCCCCATTTTATCTTCTTTCTGTCTTCATAGTGTGCATTTTCATTACCTCCCAAAACCGTTTCAAGTCAACCTGAGAAATCCCCTTTAGTGTTTCTTGGAGGACCCATATGCTTGTGAATTCTGATTTTACTTTACCGAGAGTGTCTTCATCTGCATATAAAATTCTGGTTGATATTTTTCTTCTGTCCTTTTGTGGATGCTGCTGTTCCACCATCCTCATCCTTTGAGAAGTTATCCATGCATCTCACTGAGGAGTCTTTGTATGAGTTAAGTTGTTTCTGTTTTACTATATCTAGGGTTCTTTCTCCTTTGTGTCTGTCTTTCAGCTGTGTGATTATGTCTTATCTAGATGTGGATCACCTTACTGTTGGTGTTCACAGCTTCTATGCTTGTATGGTTACCGATTTTCAAGTCTGTTGCCGAGCTGTGGACAAGGTAAAGGGTAGGTCATTTTACAATGCACAGGCTCCTGGTTCTTACTAGTTTGTAGTTTCTATTGCCATTTCCATTTCCAGAAGTCAACTGATCTTCAGATGGCTTCAAGTCTTTGATAAATTTCCATAGCTGTAGAAAAGTTGAATTCAATAATTTGTCATTTCTTTGTGGAAGAGTAGATTTATGGCAGGCCTCTATTTGCTATTTCAGAAGTTATGCTATATAATCTTTCTTTTCATATTTCTTTTTTTTTCATTAAAATTTCTATTCATCCATTAAATCTTCATGCTGTGGATATGAATTTTAAATATAAAGTTACTTATATGATTTATAATATGAAGATTAATAAGAAGTCACTCTGTATCCACTAAGATTTGTACCATGGGCATGAATCGGTAATCTGCTGCTGCCAGCCAAGTGGTTGTGGATGCATCACCATTAGAACAGTGAAAATTTCTCTGATGTGTTTCTACTTCCTGCGACGACACGCAGCAGGGATGGTGTTCTCCTGACCGAGACGTGAATCCTGAAGGAGAGCTTGATTGTAGACTGGGGAGAAAGTAGAAGAGAATTTGGTTTCAAGAAAGGTTTACAAAATGCGTCAGTGGTTTTGTTGGAATTTTGACATCTCCCTCCCAGTTCCATAGTGTCAACCCTGTGGGTCACTGGCAGCCAAGCTCAGGAGATAGACCCCCATCAGGACAACAGGGCAGAAGACCAGAAGGTTCATTCTGGCAGAAAGTATGGAGAGAGCAGGCAAAGGAGTGTGTAGAGCTGCTGTCCCAGGCCTCGCTATGCTGCTACTTGTTGAATCTTGTCCACACCCAACCTACACAGACACTCACAAACGACTGTACAAAGCAGGAACACTTCGTGAAAATGGCTTGGATGATGTGTGTTTAATACTTACTGCTTCCTTTGGCATTCATTGTTGAATTTCCATTGTCCTCTCTTTCAGTTTGAGGGCATCATAGAGGCATATATGCATCTTATATGGTTCCTTACTTATCAGACTTTTTGGAGCATTAGCTAGTTTTTAATTTCTTTTAGAATTTCAACTTTGTTAATATATTAACAGCATTTCCACCCCTCTTCCTCTCTCTTCCATAAATGTATCTTAAAGTAAGCTTACAGGACGTTTCCCTATGACGTTCACACATCCTTAGTGTTGCTCATCTCTCCTTCCTCCTGTGCTACCCCCCGGTTGAACTCCCCCTGCATCTTCCACATTTCTCCCTTCAATACACCGTATCTTACTGTTCCCCTCTCGAGTGTCTTCTTCCCCACTCTGCTTTACTGATGTCTGTGGTTACTTGCGGTCATGGACCCAAATTGAAAGATTTGAAGCTAAGATTCATGAATAAGAGAGAATATGAGGCATTTGTCTTTCTGGATCAAGGTGACCTCAGTTAGTATAGTGTCATCTAGTTCTCTCTGTTTACCTGGAAACTTCACAATTTCATCTGTCTTTTCTGCTGAATAGAATTATATCGTGCATATGTATCACATTTTTATTATTCATCCATCAGTTAAAGGACAGCTGGGCCTTTTCTATTTCCTTGCAATTGTGAATAGAGCAGCAATGAAGATGGCTGAACAGTACATCTACAGTAGGTTATAGAACCCTTTGGGTATATTACAAGGAATGGTATTATGTGAGTTATATGGTAGATTTATGTTTAACATCTTGAGAAGTCTCCACACAGACTCCTATAGTGGTTGCACCATGTTTCAATCCCATCAACAACGAATGAGGGTTCTTCTTTCCCTTCAAACCATTTGTTATCAGTTTTCTTGATCTTAGCTTGGTAGGGAGCCTTAAGAGTCTCCCAAAACATATAAGCTATTGACATTGCTTTGGTTGCCTCCCAGAACAACTTGAAGGTAAGAACCCATTGCTAAAGACACCACACTTTGGATATAGAACTTGGAGAAATGGACCTCCTCTTCCCTGAGTACTAGCTGTCATAGTATTAGCCAAGGTTTTTATTGTGTTCTTGCAAACTGAAACATTAAATATACTCTCTGTTGCTTGGGAAAAATTAGAGCCTATACCATTCACTTCTAAAATGTAGTTTCTTGTCTTTGTTTTAGTATGGGCAAACAGTTTTAATGTTTATTTTGAGCTTATAGGGCAAATGCCCAATCATTTCAATAGCCTGTAGTTCCGTATGATAGATTCTCTAATAAATTCTTGTCTTTTAAAAAACAACTTAGATTAACAGCAGTTAGGATATCGATATTTGAATTCTCTTTCTTCCCCTGTCTGTATGAGGAAACATGCACAGACCACTTTACATTTCTCAGCTTTGGTTCTCTCCTTTGGACAGTGGGTACAACAATACCTGCTAGTGTTATTGTTCAGATTGAAAGAATTAATATTAAAATAGTTTATATAAAATATTAAACATCATTATCCTATTGAGACTGACACTTATGATCCTGCCAATTAGTTGGAATGGGCTGCTGACTGGGTGGGATTTTAGACAGTTTTCAGATGAATGAAGGTGGGAAGACAGCTTTGGAAGATGGTTAGTAGGTGGTTATTACTGGCATGGGGGTCTGTGTAGAGGCGTCTGATGGCTAGAGTAGGAGGAAGAAGCAGAGGGAGCCAAGACTAAGTTGGCCAGCCTAGATCAACTCATCAAATGCAAGAGCAATAACAGGAACATTTATCCTGTGCCTTTTAAGTTAGGTGTCTGTGTGCACCTGCAGATTATTAGCCGTTTGTCAGCACATCATTCTGGTTTTGGTACAGTGCTTTAACTTTCTTTGTTATATGTCTTCTCTTGTATCTCTCTGGAGTTCCGTAATATGCCTCATGCACTAAAGAATGAGTTATCTTAGGGATAATTTAACTTGATCTTTTCTCTAAGGCACAAAATTTAAAATACTTTAAAATAACATGTAAATCTGAACAACCAAATATTCATTTATGAATCCTTATCAGTAAAGGTCAAGGGACCCATCCCTATCAAACAGAGTGAACTTGGAAATGGTTGCTGTCTTAGCTTCATTTATGTTTCTGTGATGAAATACTCTGGAAAATGCAAGTCAGGTTGTCAGGAGCTTGCAGCAGCTACACCTGCAGTTCAGAGCAGAGAACAGTGAATTTATGCATGCATGCTTATGTGCAGCTTGCAGTCTTCACCCTCATACAATGCAGGGTCCCCTGCCTAGGGAATGGTTCCACAGTGGGTGAGTCTTCTCACCAAAATTAGCATAATCAAGACAGTCCCATACTGACCGGCCCACAGGCCATCTGGTCTAGACAGTCTCTTATTGAGATTCTCTTCCCAGGTGATCCTTGATTGTGTCAAACTGAGAGTTAAAACAAAAGAAAATGGATACCAGTGCATGTGACCTCAGAAAGGAGGCAGAATAGATGACTGGTCCATAACTTTAGTGACTTTATGGTAAGCTCAACTCGCAACCATCAATGGGTTAGAATGCTTTGTGAAAACTCCAGACCTCGAGGGTGGGGCTGAAGTCCTCCTTGAACACACAGCCCCCGAGGAGCAGCAGCATGTCCCTGTGCTGGCCCCTCTCAGACTGCTCTGTCCAACTTTGCATCCACCACGAGGTTTCCCTGAGCCCACACTGCCTCCAGGGGTAAATGAGAGCCGGAGGCAGATGTCGGGATCCTCCACATTCTGTGTTGCATTGGAGTTAGCTTTTGTTTTACTGGACTGGGAACACCTGGGAGAATGTGCAGGGCTATGCCACCTAAGTCAGCCAAGAATGAAAAAAAGACATATCTTACAGTTACTACACAGACCTCAGGAGAAGCACTTCATCCGTGATGACACTAATGTCTTCCATCCAAAGAGTCTGGACAGTGGCATCACTTACCTATGGAGCTGAACTGTTTGGCCCCCGAACACCATACATAGTTTCATTTTCTTGGAAACCCAACAACTGATGTGCCTGACCAATACGCTCAATCTATAACTTTGCATGAGTAGAAAACAAAGCCAGCACTTGCCCTCAGACGAGAGTACACTCTCTAACACTCCCAAATTCCCAGTAAGGGCCCTACTCAGTCATAGAGCCCAGAATACGATTCTGCCAGAGAAAGGAAATAAACCAGAAACTTTCCCAAGTGTGCGACTCACTTGTGGTCTAGTCCACCTGTCGTCCAGTAACTCTGCCTGGCCATGGAGCCCAGCTTCCAGACCCATCTGAACTCAAAACTCAACTCATACTCTGCCTGACTTTATAGCACTGCTCACAACCCAAGTGGGCCACAGTCCAGCCAATAGCAGATTACAACTTTGCATCCTTGCCCACATGCAGGGTACAATTTGCACATGTTTTCCACTTAGAAGCCCAATATTAATTCTGACTGGCTGTGTAAAAAGGAGCAAATTCTGCACAGACCTAGCTTTCCTATAAAGTATAATCAATCAGAGAACTTAGCACATAGCCTACAGAACCCAGCCTTTTCCTCCACCTGAATGGGGAAATCAGCCAATAGCATTGACTTGTCAGGTAGCACAGATGAGGACCTACTTATTCAAAAATAAGTGTCAAGTCCAACCTGAATACACAGTATAAAGGGTTACACCCTTTGACCAGAAAGCATAGCCTGTGACTCTTTTCAGACAGAGGCAAGTCAGGAGCCACTCAGTGGCCCTGCCTGATCACAGAGCCCAGCTGGTGTCCTTGCCTGACCAGGAAATCCATTCAGCAGTCTCACCTGACCAGAGTCTAGCCAGTTCCCCTACCAGCTGCAGGCTTCAGCTGGCAGCGCTTCCCAATCTCTCAGCAAAAGCAAAGGCTGTTCATGTAGAAATCCTGACAGCAAACCCTGCATTCCTGAAGAGAACACTAGCTGGCCATCTAGAATTCAAGGCAAGGCAGATGACTGAAGGTTTTCTTCCCCCTGTCAATATCAGTCTTTAAAGGTTAGGACAAACGACTGCTTCCTCATATGCAATGATATTAATCCAATTGTATAAAAATCACCAATAATCAGGAAACATGGTACCATGCAAGAAAAATGAAAAAGGCTGCAAACAATTGACCTTAAAGAAATGAAGATATGAGCTAGAGAGATAGCCTAGCCTTTACAGAGCACTGATTGCTCTTGCAGAGGACCCAGGTTCGATTCTCAGCACCCAACATGGTGGCTAAGAACCATCCTTAACTCCACTTCCAGGAGATTCAACACATAAAATAAAAATAATAAATAAAATATATTTTCAAAAAGAAACAAAGATGTCTGAACAGATGGACAAATGTTGAGAATAACCATCTTAAGGCAATCCAGGGAACTTCAGGAAAACAGGCAACAAAATGAGACTGAGAAAGACAAGTCCAAGGTAAAAACAGAAACCACCGAAAAAAGAACAGATATCATAGAAGTGAGGAATATGATGACTGAATACACAGAATCAATCAGCAGAGACATTAAGCAACAGACTCAAGCAGAAGAACTGGTAGACTGACAGGCCGTTTGAAAATATCTAGTGTCAGGAAGCAAAAGATATACGATTGAAACAGTGACGATAGTAAAGACAGCCTAAGGGACAGAACAGATACCTGTGTCTCAAATATAAGCTGAAAAAAGACCCGATGAGATTCTAAATTGTCAAAATTCAAACAGAAAATTTTGAAAGCGTTAAGCGGAAAATGACTCATGATATACTGTGTAGTCCTCATAAGACAATCATCAACTTTTCAGACAAAAACTTATAGACCTGGACTTAATGGTATCATATGTTCAACCACTGGAAGAAGTCTGGTGAGATGACTCAGTCGGTAGAGATTCTTGCCACCAAGCCTGCAACCTGAGTTCTATCCTTACAGCCCAAATGGTGGAAAGAAAAACTAACTCCTGTTGCTGTGCTCTGACCTTCACATGGGAACCGTGGAAAATTGCCCTCTTATACAAAATAAAGGTAAGAATAAATTGTAATTGATTATTTACGATTTCCATAGAATATAGTTTGATGGTATTTAGATCCTCTCCCAATCCTCACCTTCCCGAGTGCCCCCTACCCAATTTAATGTGCTTTATTACATATATATAGTAATATGACCTATAGAATATGATTTGTGTTTCTAAATGCCCTTTAGTGTGGGTCCTTCCATTGGGCAGACCAACAGTCCCACCCCTGTAAGATACTGCCTTTTCCCCCCTTCCAGTAGCCATCAGTTGCCAAAAGTGCCTTAGGTTGGGTTGGGGTTGGGATTTCTTTCTCACTTCCCTATGTCTATGCTGAGATTTTGTCTCGCTTTAGCTTACATATGAATTGTGCGTGCTGATACCATTGTTGTGAGTTCATATGAGTAAATAACCGACTGTCTGAAAGACTGTTTCCTTGTGGTCATCTATCCCCACTGGCTCTTACAATCTTTCTATGCCCTTTTCTATAGTGATACCTGAGTCTTGAGAGGCACAGGTTTGAAAAAGGTGTCCTATTCAGGGATAAATATTCTGGGGCCTCTTGTTCTATGCACATCAGTCAATTGAGGGTTTTTGTGCTAATCACTATCTACTGAATTAGGAAACTTCTTTGGTGAGAACTGAGAGATGCATTCATCCTATTGTAGAGGTTGCACTGAAAATGTGTCATTTAGGGTTAAGCATCCATCTCACAGACACTTAGTCTCTACATTTGACCGGTTATGAAACTCTGTGATAATCGGCATCTGTTGCAAAAAGAAGCTTCTGTGATGAGGGGTGAAAGGTGCATTTGTCTTTAAATCTGAGGATGCAAATTTAGAATAAAGTAAGAAATTACATTGGCATACAATGTGGCAAAAGTAGGTTTTAATCTAGGACCCATGACCTCTCCATTCATGTGTATTTGGCCATCTTTATAGTACCACACATGAGTTCCCTCCCATTGAGCCGGCCCTTACTTCCAATTAGGTGGCTGTTGATTATCCACAAGATAAACATGCTACTGTACCAATAGCAACAGTTTGTTGGACCAGTCATTGTTGTTTATTAGACTTTACAACTGGGCAGTACAGTTGATTGCTTTTCTCCTGTGGCAGCTTATATAATATCATCTGATACCATGAGAGTTAGTCTTCAGGGAGGAGAATTCCACATCAGTTCCAGCTCTATTTCTCTAGGTCCTGTGTCTCAAGTGTGGCCTGTCCTCAGCAATAGGGTCTCAACCTTTAAGTTCTGGGAGGTAATCAGGGGTTGTGGCAAATGTATCATTTTGGGAGCCTCTTCAGCTACCCTGACCAACAACTCAAGGGGAGGTTTCTCCTGCCTGACACTGTGATTTTTATTGTATAGCTATCAGTGATACATGTGAACTCACATATTTACTGAAGGTGTATTTTTTAGTAAGACTTTGAATTAAGATTGTACTGTATCCCCTCTCATTTTTAATACAGTGCTTGAAACTCTAGTTAGAGCAATAAGACAAGAGAAGGAAATCAAAATGGTACTAATTGGAAAATAAGCCAAATTGTCCTTATTTACAGAAGATATGATATTATATACAAGAGATCCTAAAAAATATAACAGAGAACTTCTAGAAATGGTCAACACTTTTTGCAATGTGGCAGGTTACAAAATCAGTCTACAAAATTCAATGACCTTAATATATATACAAATAACAAGCAATCAGAGAAAGAATTGAGGGAAACACTTTAAAAATGGCTAGGGATAAACCTAACCAAAGACAGTAAAGACGTATTCAATGAAAACTTTAAATTTTTAAAAACAAGGAGATGAAAAGACCTCCTGTACTCATGGATTTGTAGAATCAATATAGTAAAAATGATTATCCAATCAAAAGAAACTTACAGATTCATTTCAATTCCAATCAAAATTCCCATGACATTATTCACAGAAATAGAAAAATACATTCTAAAATTCCCAAAGAAACACAAAAGACCCTAGACAGCCAGAACAATACTGGACACAAAGAGCAATGCTGGAGGATTACCATACCAGAAGAGCCATAGTCATAAAAACATCATGGTACCGACACAACACAGACTTGTAGATCAATGTAAGAAAATAGAAACCCAAACGGGAGTGCACACAGTTACAGCCACCTGATATTTGAAAAGGTGCCAAGAGCACACACTGGCGGAAAGTCAGCATCTTCAACAAATAGTGCTGGCAAAATTGGATTTCCAAGTGTAGAAGAATAAATTTAGACCCATATCTGTCACCTTGCACAAAAGTCAACTGCAATCGGATGAAAGACCTCAATATGAAGTATGAAATGATGAAACTGTTATAATACATAGGAAATACCATATAAGATATAGGTGAAGTAAGGGACTTTCTAAATCAGACAAATTTACTTAGGCATTAAGGTCAACAGTTGACAATTGGCACCTCATTAAACTAAAAAGTTATGTACAGTAAAGGAAAACCTGATTGCTGAAGAGGAAGCCTATAGAGTGTGAGAAAATCTTCACCAGATATATATCCAACAGAGGATTAATATTTTATATATTCTGTATATACAAATAAGTCATAAAACAAGCAAGAAAACAAATGACTCAATTAAAAAATGGGCTATGTATCTGAACAGAGAGCTCTCAAAAATCAGAAATATCAGTGGCTAAGAAATACCTTAAAAGTGTTCAGCAGCCTTAGTAATTAGGAAAATGAAGATCTAAACCACTTTAAGGTTTCCTCTACCTCCAGTCAGAATGGCTAAGACCAAGACAACAAATGACACCAATGCTGGATGTGGGGAAAGGGGAACCGTCATCCACTATGGATGAGATTGCAGATCGATGATGCAAGCACTATGGAAATCAGTATGGAGACCTTTTAAAAAACTAAAAGTGAATCCTATGATCCAGATATACCACAGCTTGGTATATACACAACAGACTTATCCTATTACAGGAATACTTGCACAACCATGTTTGTTGCTGTTCTTTTCACAATAGCTAAGAAAAGAAAACAGCCTATATGTCCCTCAATTGATGAATGGATAATGAAAATGTCATGCATGTACATACACAATGGAATTCTACTTAGAGGTAAAGAAAAATGTAATATGAAATCTTCAGGTAAATGTAGGAACTGTTACACTAAGTGAAATTACAGAGGCTCAGAAAAACAAGTGGCATATGTTCTTGTTCATTTGAAGATCTCCACTCCAAATCCATATCTATCCTGATGTAACCATAGGAGCCAGGAAAATGGAAAGGAACCATGGCACGAAGTTGAAGAAGTGGCTTGAGAAGGGGGTCGTGGGGGACAGACGTTATTAAAGAGGAGATGGGGAAAAGGGGAAACATTTTAATTGGGGAGGGTGTGAGGGGATTATTACAGGGAGAATGGCAGGAGCTAAATAGTGCTTAGATGGTATGAAAAACCAAAAGGAAATGATAGCTTTCTTAATTGGAAGAGAAAATTGCCTATCAGGAATACTATGCAGGAAAGCCTGTTCTTAGGAAGTGAAGGAGAGGGAAAACTTCCCAGACAGACAGAAGCAGGGTCGGGCACAACCAGACACGCCTTGCGAGTAACAATGAACAGAGTCTTCAAGCTAAAATGAAGAAATGTTATTTAATACTGTAAAAATGCATGGATGTATAAAAATATCTATATAGACTTAAAATTAGAATTCTCTAGGAGCATGAATCATGTTTAAGTCTAATGTGAAAGATATTCATATTAAAACAATCATAATTATAATGATTTATATCTCATATCAAACATAAGATATGTAGACTGCTACATTAGTAATTTAAAATCTGGAAGAAGATATTAAATATAAAGATTTTTGTGGATTTGAAGTTAAATTGTTCCAACAAACTAGAATGGGAAAACTGAGATACTTTATGTCACCCTTATGGTAACTACTATACAAAGGCAAAGGGGTGAATGGGTTAGTTTGAGAAAGGAGCTGTAACAAAATCATCCTTGTATAATAAGCTTTATTAGGAGAGAGGGCAGCAGGACCATGGGAATCATGATCAAGTCTTGAGGTAGGAGAACATTAAAAAAAGGATAATAGCTCACATCAAAGACAACATGAACAGAGCCTTAAAGGGAAAGAGGATTGTCCCTTTAAATCCTGGAGAGGAGTTTCCTCAAGAGCAATGGGTTAATGTAAGAAAGAGGGATAACCATCATGGAAAGGATAATGGGGCAAGCGAAGCCTGGAGGAGAGTCTTCAGAGAAATCTCTTATACGAAGGAAAACCTCTGACTTTACGTCCTTTGAAGGAGGGGATGGAAAGTTCGATACAGCATGACTTGGTTGGACAGCCTATGTGACAAGAAGTGTGGAGAAGCTAGGTACAGAGCAGGGCCAACCATAAATCAGGAGCTATGAGACACAAAACAGAGGGCGGCAGATGTGGCGTTATTTCTTCAGGCTGTGAGATCTAAAGGAAAAACCTGTAGGAGATAACCCCAAAGAAAAGAGAGAGGAGTCAAAACAAGGACTGAGGACATGACACAATCAACCACAAAGAAAGAAAGAATAACAAACAAAGGAACTACAAAGGAATAAAAAATTGTCAAAATGACAATATTAAGTCCATTTTTATAAAGAATCATTCTGTTGAATGTAAAGGGATTAATTTTTATACAAAGACATAATTAGGGTAGCTGAATGGGTAAACCAAACACACAGTGAAATGCTGCCTTTAAGAAATGTACTTTAGCTTTAAGGATACATGCATCTGAAACTGTGGTGATAGAAAAGGATATTCAATATAAATGCTTTCCAGAAATAAGAAGGAATGCCTATACTTACATTACATAAAACAGATTTTAAGTCAAAAACTGCAAAATGAGGACACGGCAGGACAAGATCATCTAAATTTATAAAATAAATACTAACACAGCAGCAACACAGTGAGGATAGGAACTGTAGTACTCCAGATGGAACAATGGATAGTTATTTAGACAGAAAATAAAATACAGAAACAGTGGATTGAATAACACCACACTAACCTAACAGACACACACAGGGAGTTTGACCCAGCAGCAGCAGAGTTCTTGTACTTTTCTGGGGCACATGGGACATTATTTAGGACAGACCACAGAATAGATCTCAAAGCAATTCTCAACAAATTCAGGGATGTGTAAATCATGTCAAATATACTAAATATCTGCTTTCCCCACCCCTTTGAGACAGGGTGTCACTGTCTGGTGGCTGACCTGGAACTTGCTATCTAGACCAGGCCAACCTTGAACTTACAAATATCCACCTGCGTCTGAATGCTGGTATTAAAGTTCTGACCCACTATACCTGGCATGTTAGTATCTTTAAAGCCACCAGGGCGGGGCTGGAGAGATGGCTCAGCAGTTAAGAGCACTTTGTTTTCTTGAAGAGGATCCAAATTTGGTTCCCAGCACCCACACAGTGGTTCACAACTGTCTGTAACTCCTGTTCCAAGGGATCCAACTCCTCATGGCTTCCTTAAGTAACAGTAACTCATGTGGTGCACATACACACATGCAGGCAAACATTCACACACATAAAATTTAAAAATATATATTTTAAAAACTTCACAGAAACCCACCATAGTGTGAAACCAGAAAGCACTAAGAAAAAGGAGAGAAAACCAAAACAAACACATTCCTGAACCACCACTGAGTAACAGAAGAAATCAAAAGGGAAATGTTTTAATGGCTTGAAATGAACAAAGGTGATCTTGAGAGAAGAGTTTACAGTAAAAGGCTTACATTAAGAAAACAGACAGGAGAGATGGCTCAGAGGTTGTGAGCACTTACTGATCATCCAGACAGGCAGAATTTGGCTCCCAGCACTCAAATCAGGCAGCTCACAACTGCCTATGACTTCACTTACAGGAGATAAAATGCCCTCTCCTGGCCTCTGTGAGTACCTGCACATGTGGCTTATACACACAGGGAAACAGGGTTTTCCAGAGAACTGGAAGTTAGTCATATGAACTAACAGTAATGGTAGCAGCATGAACAAGTCCCACAGAAGCTTAAGTCAGACAAAATCCCAGCATAGACGCGGGGAAGTGGGTAAGAAGCCCCAACCTTAGCTGAGGAATATTGGTAACCAATCACTTCTGGGAGAGGGAGGGTTGACTTTCTTTAAGGATGTGACATTAGATGGATTAACCGGGCTTCCCTGCATAGACGCACCCTGGAGGACATCTGGGGATGCAAACTTGACTTGATAGGCCTTACTGTATGTAACAGAATACACGGACCCAGCAGTGGGTGGTGAGGGTTACTGTAAGAAGGTTGTGGATGGGGAGGGAGTCCAAATATGATCAAAATATATGACTTCGATTAAAAAGGAGAAAAAAATTAAAGAATGCTAATTTTTCCAAAAGATTGAAACGGAGAAAGTTAAAGTGAAGGGAGAACTTCCAAACTAATTCTATGAGGAAGTATCACCCTAATACAAATCAGACAATGTCTCCACAATAAAAGAAAACTATGGGCCAATCGCTTTGGTGAGCATAGATACCAAAATCTTACACCAGGTACAGATACCAGATTCAATTAATGCATTACGGTTATCATACACCACCATCAACTGAAACTTATTGCTGGGATTCCAAGATGTATAAATATACATAAATAAATCAATAAATTTGGTATACTTCCTTGACTAACTGAAGAATAAAAATCATATCGTAATTTTGATGACTGGCATATAATTCAATTGGTAAAGTACCTAACACAAAAGCATGAGGACCTGGGGTACACTCTCCATCACCCACAAGAAAGCAGGTCGTGGTAGCACCAATCTGTAACCCCAGTGCTTAAGGAAGAAAAGACAGGTGAGTCTCACTAGCTGTCCAGCCTAGATAAATCAACGTTCTTTCAATTCAATGAGAAATCCTGTCTCAGAAAATAAGGTGGAGAGTGGTCGAGGAGGACACCTGACATTGACCTTTGACCTCCACACACACATGCACACATACCTGCATGAACACATAGACCACACACAGTCACAGGCACATACACATCTACAAAATCCTATTACTATTTTAATAGGTGCAGAAAAGCATTTTTCAAAATTCCAGCTATGTTCCATGAAAAAATTCTTATTACATTGCATATAGAATGCCTCTATTTCAATCTAAAGAAATTCAAATATAACAGGTAGGATGCTGAAAATATTTCCTCCAAGATCAGGAAGAAGGCAGGATAACCACTTTTGTTGTTTCTGTACAATGCAATACTGGACATCCCATAAGAGCAATGATGCAAGAACAGCTCAGTAAAAATCCTCAAAATCAAAAGGTAAAAGTAAAGTGATATATGTTTGCAGATGGCATCATCTATACAGAAGGTACTAAAGATGCCACCACAAAATTATGGAGATGATTTCTTTTGCGTGGGGCTGAGAATCAAATAAGAGCCTCACGTATGCTAGGCAAACTCTATCCTGAACTGCAGTTCCAGACCTTTTACAAATCTCTATCATCTATCTGTCTATCTATCTGTCTATCTATCATCTATCTATCTTATTTATTTATTTTTATATACATGCATACATACATACATACATACATACATACATAGGGGCTCACTAAGTTACTCAGGCTAGTCTTACACTAGCCTTTGTAGCCTAGGCTGGCCTTCAACCTATGATCCTCCTGCCTCAGCCTCTGAGGTAGCTGGGACTGCAGGCCTGTGCCAACAGGCCCTGCATGTTAGAACTGCTAGCCACAACTAATTTACAGGAAACAAAATCAACATAAAAAAATTGTACTTCTATATACTAATAGAAAACTATTTGAGAAACAAATGATAAATTCCTATTCATAAAAGGATCAAAACTATGAAATCAGTACTAGGAATAAATGTATCCAATGAAGTGAAATGTTTGCACATTAACAAGTGTGAATCATTTATGAAAGAAATTTAACACAAATAAACGGAAATGAATCCTAAGTTTATGGACCAGAAGAGTGTTTAAAAAGTGTACTACACAATGTGGTGCTATATGTGTATAATCACAGCTCTGAGAGACTGAGGCAGGAGAATTTGATGGCAGCCTGTGCTACACAGATAGCTCAGTGGGGGCTATGCAGTGAGACCTGTTATCAAGAAATTTTTCCTAGTACTTTACCTGCTTTCCTTGACATTTTGAGAGTGTTGAGGGGGATGGTGAGGAGCTGGCAGGTACCTGCTATGCCTCTGTGAGCCTTCAAGCTGAGTTCCTGGGAGGCTGGAGGCACAGGAGTGCGCAGGCTCAGAGGGCACTTGCCCCTGCTGGGGTTTCCCTCTCCAGCAGTCCAGGATCCCGCTCCCCTGGCTGCCTAGGGTGAGCAGGGCTCCCGGTGAGCGGCTGTGACCGTCTTCCAGCTCCATCCAAAGGTTGCTGGACTCGGCTGGACCTCGTCTTGTGCCCACTGTCCTTCCTGCGCTGGCTACCTGCTCTGGCTTCCTGCGCTGGCTGACTCTGTGTGGCTCCAGGTCGTGCTGTGGGAAGAGGACTCCGCCCACGCTCCTCCAGGTCTGCTGGCAGGAGGGAGCAGGAGGGGGCTCCTTCTGGAGGGACCTCCAGGTGGCCTGGCCCAGCGCCCTGCCCTGACTGGGCTAGGAGGTGCGGGCCACAAGCCACCATCCCAGGAGGAGGCTGATGAGCCAAGAGTGGCCAGGCCCGGCCCCCCTGAAGCTGAGGCTGAGCTGAGGCCCAGGCCACAAGGGGTACTGGAAAGCCGCTCCCACACCCTCAGGGGACAAGAAGCTGGAACAGCAGCCCCAGGGGACACCGAAGACCAGCACAGCAGGTAAGTGTTGCGGACCTAGGGTGATGAGCAAGGCGGATGGGCAGTTCCTGCCTCCCAGAAGCCTTCCCTGCCACGTGGAGGTGGCAGGAGGTGGAAAGCAGGTACCCCTGGCTCCTGAGGTGACACGCATTCGTTTTCCTTTGGTGGACAAGGCTGAGATGACAGGGATAAACGCTCCTGATGTCCCTCACTTTCCAAGGCCACTGGGTATCTTCAGTCCGGAAAGCTTGGGCAGTGAGTTTACCATGCATTTTCCTGGCTGTGAGTTCTTCTGGGCGTCCTGCTTTTGACTATTTGCTAGGAACTGGGCTCGTTGGTGGGTGTTTCTGGTCCGTTATATGGTAATAGGTTCCACTGAGATGGTAGTTCAAATGACAGTGTACATGGAGGAGTTCTATGAGCTCCTGTGAGATAGCCTTCGTCTTGTCATTTTCATAGTCCCCCCAGGTACCTTAGGTAGAGGCCCTGCATCCCGAGACCTAGGATGAAGAGCAGGCAGAACCCCCGCCCCCAACAGCCAAGCACAAGGACTCCAGGAACATGCAAACCAAGGGTCTGCCCTTGGAACTGTCAGGAGACGGCGGACCCTGGCCGAGCCAAGGGAGAGCAGTAGTGAGTCTAGGTGCTTGACGGTGTCTGCTGGTGATCCAGCGCAGCCTAGCCTCAGGTTGGTTTTGCAAAACGGTCAGATCATGTCTGTCCAGATACGCTCTCGCTGTGATCTGCCTCCTGCTTGGCTTTGAAAGTGTCCCCGCGAGTTGAATCGACCTTTGGAGCCCTAGTGCCATCTGTGCTCGGTACAGGGAGGTAGGACTAGAGGAATGACATCGGGGTGAGGAGCTGTCTTGAGCGCCCCGCTCCCACCTACAGAAGGCGATTGTCTCCTTTTCTACCGCGCTAACTGCCTCTAGGTGTTGTCCTTGGGGCTTCTGTGCTCCCCCGAACACGCTGTGACCCCAGACAGCTTGGGAACGAATGGGTCTCTTTCAGCTGGAATAACCCATGCCCGGTGGTGGCGGTGCTTCTCGTGGGTGGGGTTTCGGGATGGGGGTGGGAGGAAGGACAAAGTCGGTCGGACGTGCGGACGGCGGCGAGACACTGGACTCGGAAAGCTGAGTGTCCATCCCGGACCGTGGCAGTCACCTGGGAGGCACCCTCAGATCGTGTCCTGTTGGCCGGTGGCAAAATAATTTTGAGTGGTCAAGGTGAGACTGATCAGAATAAGGGACTGTGGCCCCTCCACCCGACTGCAGGGCTCCTCTGTACAGGGGAGCGCCCCATCCTGCCTTTCTCTAACCGTCCTGCCGCTGTGGGCCCAGCCCTGTTTGCCATCCATTACGACGCTCTAGAGGTTTGGATCTTTGTCGGGTCCTCCAGAGTCATCAGGACTTTGCTTCCACTGGGCCTTCAGGTTCAGTTTAGTCGGGTCCTCTGACTGTACGCCTCATCCTACAGAACAGCGTGTACAGAGTTCTGGGAGCAGGCAAGAGGTGCTTGAAGGTCTGATCTCACCATGCTCTGGTACAGTAGGGTAGGTGGAGTTGGAGTGAAAACCAGCTTAAACTCCAAGTGGCCACAGTGAAAGGCAGTTTTAGTGCGTGCGTGTTTGTCATCTGTAGAGGTTGCTTTACGGTTTTAATATATAATTTATACATATATTTTTTTTCATATATAATATATTCTGGTTAACAAGGCAGACAGACAAACAGAAATTTAAAAGAAGTGAAAATGAGAGTAGAAATGGGTATGAAGATATGGAGCAAAAAGGAAACTTTTCATCGCAGAGCCCAGACCGGAAGAAAGGGGATTCACCTAGACCTCCTGCTTTGGGCTTGGTGTATGGCCCCTGCCATCACTCTGGGGGCTTTCTCAGGATCATAAAGCATGTGACCTGGCTGCTGCCTGCAGTTGAGACTTCAGGGGACTCACACACAGCCGTTCTAGGCCACAGAGCCCCGTTCAAGTTCCAGTTGAATTCTATGAAAGTATCTGAGTGTCACACTGCTCCTGCAACACTTCGGACTAATTCTACCACCTAAAATATAAGAATTGCTCAGGATGTCGAGAAAATCCAAATGATACTGTTTAATCTTTTTCAGACATCTGTCACAGAGTTTATTTGCAGCTAGGCAGCAGTGGCCTTGTGGCTACATTTCAGGACAAGCAGACAGTTTACCACTTTGTGTCAGGAATTACTCATCAGGGAGGACATGGAATGGAAAGATGAATGCGGGATCTCCTCCCCTTCCCTCCCCCTCTCCCAGAAGATTCAGACTGAGAGTATGCTTGAAGGAAGAAAGGATCCCCTAGTTGATCTGGCATAAGAGACAAACAAGGGGACTGGGGGCAGAGCAGTACAGAGAAGCAGTGGCCCTTAACCTGCTGGCCTTGACAGTTTGAGTGTTGAGGGGGATGGTGAGGGGCTGTCAGGTATGTGCTATGCTTCTGTGAGCCTTCTAGCTGAGTTCCTGGGAGGCTGGAGGCGCAGGAGTGCGCAGGCTCAGAGGGCACTTGCCCCTGCTGGGGTTTCCCTCTCCAGCAGCCTGGAATCCCACTCCCCTGGCTGCCTGGGGTAAGAGGGGCTCCCAGTGAGCGGCTGTCAGGGCCTTCAGGCTGCGGGACTGGGCTGGACCTCTTCTTGTGCCCACTATCCTTCCTGTACTGGCTGCTTGGCGATTGTGTGGCCAGTCACCACCCCCGTCTTCAACAGGTATCCAGTCTAAGAGGAGGAATGAGGGAGTCTTAGGGGAACTAAGACAGATGGGAAAAAGTTTTTTTTTACAGCCTGCTTTTTAGCCTGGCCTACTGGAACATGCCTTTAATCCCAGCACTTTGCAAGTGGATCTCTGAGAGCTTGAGTCCAGTCTGGTTTACATAGTAAGTTCCAGGCCAGCTGGGGCTACAGGGAAACCTGCCACATCCCCCCTCCAAAAATACTCCAAACAAACACAACAAAAATCAAAGGCTGCTCCTTCTTCCCAGGTCCCCTTCTGACTCCCTGTCAATGGACTTTGTGCACAAGTTACTTTTACCAAGGCCTACAGTGACTAATGGGAGGAACTGTTGGAATCATGAACAGGGTTAAAAATTCCCCGGGGAGGGAAAGGGAGTTTGCCCAAGTACAGTGTCCCATGCAAGACCAATAGGGCGTTGGGGAGTTAGGAATCTTTCTCTGTGCTAGTCTCTCTCATAGGATACTGTCTGCATGTCCCTCGGCCTCGTCTTGGGCTCCTGTGGTCACTGTGTGTGCCTCGTAGGCTTTTCTACTCACCGCTGCTGCTGGTTAGGCTTCTGTCCTGCTGCTTCTGTGCTCAACTCTGGTGTTTCTGTGCTTGCCTTGACCTCCATCTTGCTTCTGCGCTCCCTGATTGTGCTTCTTTGCCGACCACGTGGGCTTTGGGGGGTCACTGAGGGCTTTTGTGTTTGCTGTGTGTGCTTTTGTGGTCTCTAGGGCAGTGGCTTTGGCTTCTGTGATTGCCCTGGCTCCTGTGGTTGCCATGGTTTCTGTGGTCACAGTGGTCTCCGTGCTCACCAGGGCTTCTGTGTTCTGTGACAGGGCACCCCCCTCCCTGGGGCAGGAACTCTGAGCCACAGCTTTCCAGCCATCTCTCAAACTCTCTCCTCTCCCTCCCTATCGACTTCTTTCTCTGACCACTTCCTCCCACAGCACGGATTTCCCACTCTCACTGACTTGTTAGGCCCCACTTGCTCATCTCGTGCTATCTTTCCCCTCTTCCTGCTTGCCTCTTTTCATTCTTCTGGGCTTTGGTCTTCTGCCTCTCTCCAACTTTCAATTCATCGTTGCTCCCACCAAACCACCTGGAGATTACATCTTACCCTCAAACTGGGCAACAAAGGAGGCCATTCACATTCTCTTGTGGATGGTGTGGAATTGGCTTTGGGATGCTGAGCTGATGGAAGGGGGATGAGAGCAGCTTCTCTGGATCTCTGGCCCATGTGGAGTGACAGGAGAGGCCCAGGTAGGCATCAGAGTGGGGTCTAGGGTATTGAAAAAGAGAGAGGGCATCAGGAAGAGATGGGGATCCCAGGCAGGAGATATCCCAAGGGTTTTGGAACGATGTCAAAGTGGTGGGGCAGTCAACTTGAGTGTCCAGTCCTGTGGAGCAGATTGAGATTACCCGGTTTGCAGCTGGCTGGGATCTGAAGTATGCCAAAGGGAGGGAGGGGGATCAGAAAGAGTTGGGGATGCCTGGCAGAATGGCCCATGGGCAGGAGGAGCATGTATCTCTGAAGCAGCTATGGTAACTGGAGTGTTACTACTGGACAGCAGAGTGGGTTCTAGAGTACTCCAAAGGGAGAGGGAAGGGTCAGAAAGACAAAGGGATCCCTGGCAGCTGGCAATCTCTGGATTTCCAGGTGGTGGAAATAGGTAAGGGAAGTCTACCGGAACCTCTGGATGCTTGGATGAGTGGAGAGTTCCTAGTGAGCAGCCAGGTGGGGTCTGGGGTTCCATCAAATACTAAGGCAGTCAACAGGAGGCTGAAAACACTGGAGGCTGACAGGGCACTGTGAGCAGCACACCTGGGTCTACAGGACACAGAGAAGTAATGGAGATTTCATAGTTAGCTGAATGTTTGAATCTTCAGTATCCCAAAGGAGGGAAGAGGTCAGAAAGAAGTGGGGATCCTTGGCAGGGTTCAGTGACAGGGCTTGGGGTTTGGCTGGAGGGCTCAGGTTGCCTACCTAGGTCCCTGGAACGTGGAAGCATTTGTAGAGGCAATCAGAGAGTCTATTGTGGGCATCATGGTGGGAAGAGGGAGTGTGTTAGAAAATGTGGGGGACCTTAGTAGTGGGCAGTGTCTGGGATTTGGGGTCTTGGCAGGGAGGTGGGACTGCCTAACTGGACCTCTGGGCCATGAGGGTAATATGAATGTCCCTGGAGTGCAGGTGTTCACAGTCTGGAGTATACGAAATTGAGCAAGTGGGGTCAGAAGCAGTTAGGAATACCTGAAAGGATGGCAAGGGTCATGGCAGACTACCTGAATTTCTGACCCAATCTAGGCGTGACTCAGGATTACCTACTGAGTAGTCAGCTGGTGTCTGGTGCATCCCAAGGGAGGTAATGGGTTAGGGGGAGAAAGAGAACCCTAGCAGGATGGCACGGGAGTGATAACATCTTACCTGAGTATCCTAATCCTTTTCTCAACTGAAAAGTCCTGATGTTTTCCAGGTGGGGCCAGGTCTATTCAGAAGGGAAGAAAGGGCTCAGAAAGAGGCAGATGAGGAGCTATGCCAGTGGAAGGCAAAAGCACTTTGGTTGAAATGGCAGGGAGGAGAGAATACTACCTGTGTCTGGGCTTTGGGGCATCTGGAAAGTACTGTGGGGTGATGTGGGATCTGGTGTATTCCAAATGAAGGACGGGTGTAAAGAAGGGATGGGATCATCCATACCTGGTGGTGATTTTGCTATGGGATAATGGCAGGGAGGTGTTCTCCAGTTCTCTGACCCAGGAGTGTACAGTCCATTGTCTGGGGTATTCCAAAAGGAGGGAGTTATATTAGGAAGAGGTGGAGATCCCTGGCAGGATTGCAGAGACTTCCCTGGAATTCTGATGACTGGGAACTGCATGTTCTCTTTTCTGGCCTCTTAAAGGCTTTAAAGCTTCTTTGGTATCCGTTCTCCAACCTGTCTTGTCTCTCCTTCTACAGCCCTGCTTCCTTCCCTGGCTACTCTGCAACAGTTTATCCGCTTCACCTTCTGCTGCCAACATTCAGCTGTTCTGCTTGACCTGCTGGCTTCCACTGGGATGCTCCTGTCTTCATGCTCTGCTGCTGCTTTGTGTTACCAGCTCAGCCTGCACCACTAAATTGAGGTAAGAGGAGACAACTGGAGAAAAGCCATTCATTGGTTCTGATGATATAACCCTATAAGAAACAGCATAGGAGAGTTTCTCCCAGCCAATTCTTTATTGAGCCGGAGAAACCTATTTATTTAGGCAGATATGTTAAGACTTGTGTTTTGGACCTTAGAGCGCTTCATCTAAGGATCAATGACAGTTCCTTTTCTCAACCCCTGGAGGGCGAGCTCCCCCTGTGGTCTAGGTAGAAATGTTTGCATTTCTAAGATTCAGGAAGGCTTGTGCTAGCAAATCAGGTGGTGCAAACAAAAACAACCCTGGAGGCTGCTCAGCCTTTAGGATCAAGTGC
The DNA here is from genome assembly GCA_035773235.1 of Eospalax fontanierii. Taxonomy (NCBI): domain Eukaryota; kingdom Metazoa; phylum Chordata; class Mammalia; order Rodentia; family Spalacidae; genus Eospalax; species Eospalax fontanierii. The sequence continues at coordinate 81,896,678 of CM069532.1, read as the reverse complement.
AATCAGCTGGCACCATCTTAGACTTTCCTCAATGCATTCCTGAACTGTTTCAGAGGTCTGCTGCTGACATAAGGGTAGTCCAGCTGGCTGTGTGACTCACAGTCCTTTTGGTTAAAACAGCAAGGAGAGTCTAACAATTGACAGTTAAGGAGTCACATTGCCCCACCTCCCATTCTCTCTGTTTATTTACAAGAAAATAAATATGAGATGCAGTACTCACAATAAAAACTTGAAAATTTATCATTAATACTGATATCGATGTTAACAGCATTTGACACTTGTCCAGTGCCCGAAGTTCAGGTCAGTCCCTGTCATCTCCCTGAGATACACGTTGTTTGAGGAACCCTCCCGAGGATCATTAGACTCCCTTGGTGAAGGAATCTGACACAACTATATGTGGGTGATTTGATATGTTTTGAAAATAGAATAAGGGAAAAATTTCCCCCAGGTAATTTTCCTCCAGGCCACATTCATTCTTGGTTTAGCTCTGCTATGCAGATACTTGGAAAACTAAGTAGCATGTAAGACTCCAAATAGATTCTTCCTTCTTAAGGGTATTTCTCACATAATGGCAGAATCCTAGTGAGGGAATCAGTGCTACCCAACCACAAGGTCTCCCCAGTAAGTACAACCTCTGATCTTGAGTTACCCCAAAATTCCAGGCCTCCTACATTTGCTGGGATGATCTTATGAAATAATTGTGTGTTCAGTGATTTTGAAGAGAACATAAATGGTTCACATCGTGGAACTGTGCACCCAGCAGTTTGTGCGCAATCACAATGAGAATGTTTTGAATTATCCGATTTGATGTTTTGTTAATCAGAAAATCAGCACTACAGCAGGCAGTCTAATTCAGTGTGCTTCCATCACTTCTGAATCAGCTGGAGGGGAGCGGGTTAAAGCAGAGATCAAAGGGTTCCGACTCGTCTTTGAGTTGTGGGAGTGGCTCACAAATTCAGCCTTCTAGTAGATAACTTCTAGAAGATGCTACTGTTACTGATCTTGGCATCACCTTAGGAGACCTGTTAAGTAATCTGAACTAAGTGAACACGAATGTTGGATTGGAGTCCTGGATGCTATATCTGGTCAGGATGAGAAATAGTTCCTGCATTAACAGAAAAATTTAAAAAATATTTATTTATTATTTTTCTGTGAGTGGCTGATGTGTTTGTGTGTGGAGTGTGTGCACACCACAGAGAGAGAGCCTGATCTATGCCTACCAAGTGAGACCCTGTCCCAAAACAGTAAAATCAGAAAACAGTAGAAAAGTTAAGCTTAAATATGAAGTAAGGAAAATATAAAAATTGGTTTATTTCTTTCACTTAAAGTATTTCCTTTCGGTAAATATGATTGATAAAGTTATTTTATCTGTTATATTGTTCACGAGTTCCTCCATTAGAGTGGAATGATAATGTGATTAAACTCAAGATGAGAAGCATGCTAGCTAGACACACACACAATACATTTGTTGCTTTTACCAACCTTGTTTGAGATATCCTTGGGAAAATGGGCGTTATCTAATTAAGCAATTTGCATTTTCTCAATTCTGCTGAAGTTTCCGACTCTCAATCAGTAGAGAATGTAAACGGATTTGCAGTGAGGTGCTTCTTCCCATCCATATCTCCAAATTTTCTGTCTTTTTTATCTTGCCTTAGAGTAGTTCATTCAATCAAATTAATATGGTCATCACGTGACATACTTTTTATATGATGTTAACATTTGAAGATTATTCATAGCAATTTTTTCTTTGGTCTTTTTGAGACAAAGTCTCCCTGTAGCCCCAGCTGGCCTGGAACTCACTGTGTAGACCAGGCTGGCCTTGAACTCACAGAGATCCACCTGCCTCTGCCTCCTGAGTGCCAGGATTAAAGGTGTGTGCCACCATGCCCAGCTTACTCTTAGTAATTTTCAAGGCACAAACCCTTTTACCATAGTTATAATGCTGATAAGAGATGGAGAAATGGTTCCTCCTGTCTCTGAAATGGCTCCCATTTCAACCATGATCTCTCCATTACATTCACCCTCCAGTTCCAGATTAGCACCACACTCTTCCCTATCATCTTGAATGTTTAAGATTCTACAAACATGAAAAGCTCTGGTATTTCTACCTGACTCATCTCACTTCATGTAGAAAGTATCTACAAATGTTTTACCCTGTCTCAATTCTTCAAGTTCAGAATGCAAGAGCAAGGCTTGTAGACGTTTTATATTATTCTGTTTTAGTCTGGTTTATCACAAAGCGAAAGGAAGCAGAATAGAGATAAAAAGCTGAGTTAATGAAAAGAATGGGTTAAAGTTCACAAAATGGCAAGTGATTTGTAGAAGGGTATTTATTCTTGCTCCTGCTGAGGGGCCCTTTAGATACAGAGCCTGCAAAATGAACACATGTGGACAGTTGAGATGAAATTGCAAAGGAAAACTATCTAGTATATTCACTGTAGATAATTGTGGATCATTTTCCAAGATCATGAAGTATTTCTTTATTTTCTTGAGTATCTTGATTAAGATACAGATATTTGTGGAGTATTTCTAAGTAAAAGTGATGTACTGTTAGCACTGCAAAGTACTCTGTGAACAACAAGAATTAATATTGTAGTGAAAGGCGAGAACCCTCTGGGGAATCCCCATGTCACGTTATCAGGAACTGCTGTATCAGCATCCCGGCTACTTCAGAAATGGCCTGAATTGATCTATATGAGCGGATGCAGAGTACAATCCTGAGTTCTTTTCTCTCTGTCTTACTCTCTCTGTGGCCACGGAAAAGATATTCAGCTCTGTGCTATCTGACTGTAGTGAGTGTTCTCTGTTTTTAAGAAAACCAGGTGGGGAGGATGAAAACCTGGGGTAGGACACTTGACTAGAACACTCAAGGCCATGGACTCAATCCCAACACTGAAAACATCATATCTAATACAAACCAGGCATGCAGTCCAAAACAAAGCAAACAAATCATCACCAGACAAAAACAAAGACTACAGTGAATGTTTAACCACCTCCAATGTGCATTGTAAGAATGAAACAAAGCTTTCCTCTTGTCTGATCCAAACTCCTGGTTTACCCATTATTATCAGTTACTATTGATGGGCCAAATTATTTTCTGTGATAAGTTAATACCATCAGTTTCAAGATTTATAATTTCCAGTTTAATATATTGCTTAACCTGTTGCTGTGATGTTTCTCTTCACATTAGGACATTGGAGGCAGTTACTGCTATTCTGCCCATTTTTCTGAAGGCAAAGTCAAAATACCAGGCTTCAATTTTTCTTTTTGTTCCAGAATTAGTTCATGTTTTTGATCAAGGATTAGTGCCAATTCCATTGTAGCAGTTCTGCCTTCAAAAAGCCCTTTTGCTTCAGGTGTGCTCTGAGAGTCATAGATGAAATACAGTAAATTGGGAACAGAATGAAGAGTTACGGGATTAAGGCGAACATGATCAGAAATGGCACATTGATAGTTGGAGTTCATAGCACATTTTAAATGGATCAAGATCAACTGCATGAGAAGAAAATTAGTCCCCATGTCAGAATGATTAATAAGTTTCCACATCAAGTCAAGCTAGAATGCAAATTAGAGAAAATATTGAAGGTATGAGGAAAGGGAGGGGCCCCATGTCTTATGTTTATTGTTAAATATGCCCCTGCATAATCACAAATTTGCCTGTCAATGACCAAGATCCCCTGGGGTCAAAAACCTCTGACTGGATGTGGTATTGAGTGCACTGGGGATGTGGGTGGTGTGTTCCCTGGGACTGTGTTCTGTTTGCCAAGGAGGGATGCAGCATTTTCTCTGTGTCAGCCAATTCTCAGAGTGTCCTGGGTAGGCCTGGAGCCACAGCTGCTGCTCCTGGAGACTGCAGGGTAGAGGTGCTAAGACAGGAAATCATGGTGATTTTAATGGGATCAAGAGTAGACGGTTCCAGATGGCAGGGACAGAGAGAGATGGCAACCAGAGATGGGACGTGGTGGAGGGGAATGAGAAGCCAACAGCATAGCCGGTGTATGTTGATGAGGTCTTGGAAGGGCATGCTACAGTTTCTGCTGTGTCTTCCTGGAGATTGGAAAATCTTAGATTACTTGCATTTGGCAATGAGTGGGATATCAGGAAGACCCTCAAACAGATGTGTGGAACATAAGATCTTGTTGAAAATGTGTGGCTGACTATAGTCACACACTTGGTCCTGTTTCTGCTAGATGATCCGGGCCCTTAGTTTCAGATTCACTCAGCCTCTGGTGCAGAGTTTGGTTTGTGACCAGTATAGGCTATGAGGAAAGGAGTTAGGCTTTCATGTTGACCCTGATGTTCCTACACATGTCACCTGCTCCTGGACAGGAGCAATTGAAGCACAAGGAGTTAAGTAAGGACTCCAATACTGTCATGGGGAAGGACTGGCAAGAGGCCACCCTTTCACACAGCCCCTTTCACATACCCTCTGAAGGGAAAATAAAGGAAAAGCTTTCTTCTAAGCATTTGCCTTGGAAATTTTAGCTCCATATACAGTTATTTTGGGCTGGAGGAGTGGGGATTAAATAGCACTTAAGGTCCAACATACTTACTAAATGGTGAGAAACTGCCCATTATGTGCAGGTCCTTTCTGGGAGAATCACTCTTACCTAAGGGACAGATCTTCCCTTGCAGGTGGATCCTGTATATAATCTGGCTTTGTTAGTGATGTAGGTCAGGGCCTCTCTAGCTGAACATTTGAAATTCTTCTATGCTGTCTTTGATTAGCCTGTCTGGTCAGTTCACACCAGGACATCCTGTACCCATCAAAACACTAAGAAACGTAATGTAATGTTTTTGAATGCCCCAACCTCTTGCATTGTTAATCAGAGAAACAATGGTATAGCTTGTAATTCAACTTTCTGCTTCTTAAAGTGTCTCTAAATCATTTGGAGGGATCGTGGGGATTTAGCTCAGTGGCAGAGAGCTTGCCCAGGTAGCACAATTCCTGGGTTGGGTCCTCAGCTGATGGGATGAAGAAAGATTTAAATTCTAGGTATGAGTTTGATTATGCATGGAAACATTTATCAGAGGCCAGGTATGGTGAATGACACTGTTAATCCCAGCACTTGGGACAAAGAGGCAGGCATATCATTGTTATGATGAGGCCAGCCTAGTCTACATAGTGAGTTCCAGGCCAGTCAGAACTATACACTAAGGCCATGTTTCAATCATTATAATGAAAAAAGAACCTGAACTTTATTACTTCATGGGCATGTTAAGACACAGGCTACCAAACTGGGCATGGTGGTACATTCATTTAATCCCAGCTCTCAGGAGGCACAGGCAAGTGGATCTCTGTGAGTCTGATGCAAGCCTAGTCTGTAGAACTAGTCCCACGCAAACTGGGGCAACAGGGAAACCCAGTTTCAAAAAAAAAACAGAAACAAAACAGAAAACAGACTGCTAAGTTGCACTAATAGAGTTCTCCCTCACCCCCACCAGTTTTTGTGGGATGGTCTCGCATTTTCAACTTTCAAAATATTTTTTATTATTTTTATGTTATGTGTAAAAGTTTATTACCTGCATATATGTAAGTACAGCTGTGTTGTACAATGCCCATGGAGTTCAGAAGAGGGCGTCGGATTCCCCTGGAACTGGAGCTACAGATGATTGTTAGCCATCATGTGGGTGCGAGGAATCAAACCCAAGTCCTCTGCAAGAGCAGCCAGTACTGTTATCCACTGAGCCATCTCTGCAACCTGGACTTTCAGTTTTGAACAAATTTCAGGAAACAGCACTGGCCATAGGAAACTAATGTAATATCATTGATCTATGATTCCTGTGTAACCTATGGCCTCTAGTCCTTGTAAATGTCTCCATATGCCTATAATTGTAGCCCAACACATTAGTAGACCACAATTTCATGTCATAGTTTCTAAAGTGTGGTAAAGCCCTGGAACTGAGCAGTTGTAGGTGACCTTGAAAGCGGTGCTGAGTCCCTGGTTCTTATAATTTGTGTTCCATACTATCAATGACTCTGCATGCTGACCTGGGTCAGAAGGTTCCACCACACTAATGAGAAATGTTTTCCTTTACTCACGTGAGACTGAATTTCTTCATGGTTTTATTGAAAGCGAGGAGAGGTATTTGTCTCCACGTTGCCGTAGCAGTGCTAAAGCGTGTGGAAATGAAGAAGTAAATGTTTGGTTACTATGTTCCTATGGGTTGAGCTCTCGACCTGAAAAACAAACAAAGGGAAGTTAGTTTTCTCCCAATGCCAGGCAGTAGCCATTGAGGAGGTACAGTTTCCTTTTTAGGATTTTATTTCTCCCAGGGATTATAATTCCTAGAGATCCACACTAATGGGAATTTATAGGAAGGCCTGAAGATTCCCAAATTGGTCATGTTTCCACATGACATGGAAAATCATTTGTGTGCATGTGTGTACACATGGGGGTGTACAAGTGTGTGTGTGTGTGTGTGTGTTGATATGTGCAAGGGAAGCAAACACCGTGTTTCCTTTCTCATGTCCCATCTAGACTGTTGAGACAAAGTCTCCCACACCCCTGGGGTACAAAGATTAGGCCAGGCTGATAGACCATCAAGCCCATGGGATCTGCTTTTCTCTGCCTCAATGTTAGGAAAAGGCACCCTGCTTTTCATGAGTTCTGGAGATTGACCTCTGGTAGTTTTATTCAATGGCAAACACTTTAGTGACTAAGGTGCTTCCTAAACATTGGTAAAATATTTTATTAATTTTACTTTTATTATTTTAATGTATTTTAGCCAGTTACCTGTATTTTTGGGGGGTCCAGTTATGTTATAAATACATATGGTGAAATGATAAAATCACCTTAACTAATGGGATTTACATGGACAAGAAACATACCACTGTTCTATTAATACCAAGCATGAGAAAACATATTGTCTTCTTGTAGCCCCCCAGGGGAAGGGCTCCCTTCAGGACTAAGGGGAATATGTTCCAGGGCAAAAGTTCAGCTGGACTCCTGTTAGGAAAAATTCCAATACTATCTGAAATGTGTCATGGCTGAGGCAGCAAACTTAGGAGGCAGAGCAAGAAGCTTGCTTAATCTTGTAACCTTCTCAAGGTATCCCTGTGTGTTCCAAACGTACAGTGTTTCATAAAGTTAGCTTGCATGGCAGCTTCCTTGACATTCCTTTTCCCCCAAGGAAGCCAGGTCAGGAAGGGATTGTCCAAAGGCTGACAGGGAGCCCATTTGTTCCATCACCCAATGTCCTTGCTGAGTTACAGGAAAATTAATATCAGAAGGAGTGCTTCCTTTGAGAACTGACTTGACTGGATTAGACCTTAACGTGAAAAACAGAATGGAGGAAATGTGGATGGACTATGGGGGTGTGCTGATAGGGGAGGACTTCTAAATATGATTAAGATGCAGTCTATGAAATGCACAAAAATTCAGTAAAAGATATAGGTTAAAAATAGAATATTCATCATATTCACATTTAATATACCTGGTTCAAATTTATTGTCCTAGTTTAAATATGAATCTATTATCTTGAAAATAAAGAACTGAAACAAAGGCAGGCATGTGGGTATATACCTGTGATCCCAGCACTCAGAAAGCAGAGGCAGACAGATAACTGTGAGTTTCAGGCCAACATTGTCTACATACTGAATTCTAGGTCATTACAGTCTATGTAGTAAGAACCTGTCTGATCAAGAAAAGAACTGAAACATTGACCATTAGTAGGGCCTGGTCCCATATGTCTGCAACCTCAGCACTTGGGGGGCTAAAGGAAGAACATAAGGATTTTGAGGTAAACTTGGCCTATGTTGGGAGATCATGTCTGAGAAAGTGAAGAAAATAACCAATGACTTATGATCGACTCTGATACTGGTACTGATTTTATCAGTAAGCAAAAATGTATGACATTGGACTTTGGCTGCCTTTCACTTGCCTGTCTTGTGATGCTGATGATTGTTTTCATGCCCATTGGCTGTATGTATGTCATATATTTGTGGACATTTTTACTCATTTTTACATTGAATTGTTTTCTAGGCATAGAGTTGAGTATCTATAAATTCTGATATCAACCTCTTATGAAATAATTATCTTTGCCTCCATCTGGATGTTGTCACTGTACTTTGTATATAGTGACAAACTGTCTTGATTTGAAAAAGAAATAACTTTTATCTTGTTTTGTTGTTTTTGTATTCAAATAAAAAAAAAATCTCTGTGGAAGAAGGCCACAACTGGCCAAGTTTTAAAGAATAAGAGACTGCAGAGTGTGTATCCTTGGGGAGGACTCCTGTTTTAAATCTCACCCACCAATGTCTCAGGGAACATTTCGGAAGATGGGGTAGAAAGATTCTAAGGGCCTGTGGTGGTTCATGAACACAGGGAAGCAGAAGCTATCAGGCACTGGATGTTCACACATGTGAACGTGTGGCAATGATGGCACTGAACACAGGACCTGTGCCAACTCAATTAGACAGAGGCCCAGGGAGAGTGAGATAAATGCTGGTGGGCTGACCCTAGATTGAGAAGTGTTGGAGACTGATTATTACTGGGTGAGGAAGAGTATGTGTTAAGTACGGTCTCTAGATGGGCTGACTAGAGTCCAGTGGCTGAATTTGAACTGAAGGACATCTTGGTACAAATGCTTGGTTGGATAGGAATATACATGTATGGTGGACTACATGAGTCTGGTGGGGGATCTGGGGGGAATGGATGAGGGAAGGGGTCTAACCTTGATTAAGAACTGTTGTATGAAATGTACAAAAGCTCAATAAAAATTTATAATATCTCTGGAAATTAAGTTATTTTTCTTTTTGTATAGTAGTTTTAACAGTGAAGGCCTTATATTTGTTCTTTAAAATGAATGGATTTGTGTTGGTTATTTGTGTGTGTATGTGTGTGTGTGTGTGTGTGTGTTAGATGATGGAGCACAGATGACTTTCTTAACCTAAATAAAGTTATATTTCCTCCACTGTATATTGAAGAATCACTTATACTTTGTAGGGTAAAAATTTAAAGTGCCAGTTTTTATGTAAAATGTCAATGATTATAGTCAAGAGACTATTTATCTACAATAGAACTCATGATTGTACTTTTGTTTTCCAAAAGCTATGGGTGTTCCTAAGTTTTTGGAATAAATGTTTGGTCAAAGATAAAAATAGAGTGCTTTGAGAGACTGCTTGACAGGAACACCAGTGTGGGGGAGGGATAGAGAACACATGATAGGTAGTATTTTCTCACCTTCAGAAAATGCCCATGAAGTTAGAAACTGTGCCATATCAGACCTTTGTTTGAAGCAATCTTTTAGGAACGGTGCCTACACTCTCCCTACAGAATGACAGTCCACAGTTGTACCTGCCCCTCAATCCTCTCTAAAAGGGTAGGTAGGTCATAGTTTCAGAAATCTCACTAGTCATTGTAGACTCCTGTGAACCTATATTTCTGATTGTACCAGAGGCAGTTTACAAAAGAAAACAATACTAGTGCCTGAACAAGACACACAAGAAATAACAAAGAAATGCAAACTTAGCCAGCAGTGGCCAGTTACTGAAATAGTCTAAACAATCAAAAATGTAAAGGTCATCAGGAGCTTTTTGGCAAGTATCAATCTAGTATGGAACATATGGTAACACCATGTGCAGAAAGAAAAGGTGGCAGGGGAGGTGGTTTCAGGTGGTGAATACCTTTAATGCCAATACTTTTAAGGTAGAGACAAATAGAATTCTCTTAATTCTAGGTCAGCCTGATCTGTATAGCAAGTTTGAGGCTATCTAAGACTGCAAAGCGTCAGCGGGTTCTTCCTCCTTAAAGGAAATTACAAACGTAAAGAATAAAAAGAAGTGTAAATAACAATAAATATAAAGAAATTGAAACTACGAGCTGATCCTGTGGTGGGTTACTCCTGTAATCACCTCTACTGGGACTATAAGGCGGAAAGGTGGATGTAAGTTTCAGGACAGACCGTGATGTATGTTGACTCACTGTGTGACAAAGTACAGAAAGACCTTCAGCTTCTGGGTTAACACACGGGATGTTGCACATTAAAGCAGGGCTAGGGCAGCAGCTTAGATGGGTTACTATAAACGCACCAAAGAGGAAAATGAATGCCCACATCAGAGTGATTAACAGTCCATAACTACAGTTCCAGGGGAATCCAGCACCTTTTTCTGAATCTGTAGGCATTGTACAGCATGGGTGCACTTGCACATATACAGGCAATACACTCATACATAAATAAAATAAAAATAAATAAAATATTTAAAAAGTAAACATTGGTGGGCCAAAGCCCAGAAAGGCAACAAATTCTGATCATCAGCCTTGGAAACAGAGGATGCGGGCATGTTTTCCCTGTTATGTGTCTGTTATGCTGGGAATGTATCTGTTTTGAGTTTACCTATGTCCGGCATATACTGTCACAATGACTGTAAATTTATATGAGTAAATGCGATGCTGTTTGGAAAACACTTTCCTTGTAGTCATCTGGCTCTTACAAGCTTTCTGTCCCCTATTCCACAATGATCCCTGAGCCTTGGGGGACCAGGGTTTGGTATAGGTGTTCTATTCAGGGCTAAGCACTCTACAGTCTCTTATTCTTACACACTTTGGTCAGTTGTGGGTCTCTGTGTTACCATCTGCTACAAATATATTTTCTGGTGAGGGTTGAGAAATGCTTTAATCTATGTGTAAAACAAACGTTCATTAGGACGTCAGTTTAATACCATGTCCATTTAGCAGAATAGTAGTAGTAGATTCTCCCCTATGTGCTGTCACCTGTCTAGTCCCAGGATCCTAGGCCTGGTATCATTGTCAGGTATGGGCTTCGTCTTGTGACACAGAGTTTAAATTTCATCAAAAAGTAGTTGGTTACTCCCCACATTTCATGCCAGTATTGCACCCATAGGTATATCTTGCCAGGTCAGTTGCTATTGTAGCTCACAGAGTTCTTAGCTGGGCAAGTTTGCTGATTACTTTTCTCTTCTGGTAGCGTGTACTGCTGGAGCCCGCCAGCAGAAATCGAACTGCACCCAAAGCGGGGGGTGAGGAAGAGAAAATGGAGAGAGAGAGAGAGAGAGAGGGAGAGAGAGAATAGGACAAACTCAGGAGGACTTTCAGTCACACTGAAGCAGCTTGCCTTTATTAAGTCCCCCCTGTTTATACTATGAAATGAGCAAAACAATGGGTCAGATGTTCAAAAACAATACTAACACAGGCAAAATAACGTAGATGTGATTGGCTTCCTTCAAAGATCTCCAGGTGACCTCAGTCTTGGGTGCAGAATAAACTTCTCCTTACGTGTAAATCATTTGCATAATGAAAACTCCTGCTTCCAACAGCACTTCTGTGCACGAGATTGACTTCTGCCAAACCCCAAACTAGGGCATAGTTCAAGGCAGGCACATGGCTCCCGACAGTGTCCAGTACACTGCAGCACTGTGAAAGCTAGGCCCTAGAGTGAGACTTTGAGGTCCATAACAGCCTCCCCTCACCTCGTTTATTCTATGACGTGTAATGTAGTGTTTGAGATATAGCTTGTGTATGGGGCCCTACAGAGGATCACCAGACTGCCCTGGTGAAGGGATCTAACACAGCTCTTTATGGGCGATTCATCCTTTGAAAATAGAGTAAGGTCAAAAGTCTCTCTGCAGAAAAGTTTCCCTGTTCATTCTGAGTGTAGCTTCCTTGTACAGACACTCAGAGAACTAAGTAGCATGTAAGGTCTGAACTAATATTTTTCCAGATGAGAGCATTGTCCATGTAATGGCAGAATCCCAGTGAGGGAATCAGTCAGCCTTACCCAACCACGAGGTCTTCCCTAGAAAGTTCAGCCTCCAAATTGAGCTACCACGAACTGTAGGACTCCAAATTTTGCTGGCCTGAGCATAGGAAATACTTTTGTATTCCTTCATTGATCAAGTAACATGTGATCTGACCTGGAAGGAAGATGTAGGAAAATGCTCAGCAAATGACAAAAGGATAGGCCTGGCACTTCATGTATTTTAGCATATATTTCCCCTCAAAGGTCAATCAATGATGGCAGGCCAAGGTAGAGAACACCTGGGTGTCCAACTTTGGCTGCAGGTCACAGGGGAACCAGTGAGGGCAGGGGTGTATGGATTGCAGGGCTATTCTCTCAGGCACTGTGTTCTGTGGGGCAGGGGAAGGATGCAGCCTGCTTCTTTGGTGGTTGACATTTTCACAAGCCTCCTGATGGTGCAGCCATTGCAATTACTGCTGCTCCCCTGGACAAGGCTGGTCCATGGCAGGACAAGGCTGAGGATCCCAGCACCTTTTACCAGCTCAAGGCAAGATCGTCTGGCACACAGAGGCAAGGAGACAGTAGTGGGGAGTGATCATAAGAAGGAGAAAGGGGCCTGGGACCACACTCTGGGTGACCTTTGATGATGTCACTGTGGGGGATGTTTCTAGTACGTTGATGCAGAAATTGGTGCCTCTTTGCTCTATTTACAGTGGGTGTGACAAGTGGGATCACAGGAGGGTGAGAAAGAGATGAAGGGAACATAAATTGTATAAAAGAAACAATCTGGCAGGAACCCACTAAGCAGGGGCAGGGCTGGATGGGATTAATTTCCTGGTGTCGTCTGACTCCTTGATTCCAAGCCTAGATTCTAGCTACCAGAGACACAGAAAGATGGGCACCAGAGTGCAAGAAGGCTAGGAGTAGCAGGAGGAAATCAGAGAGTGCTCAGAATACCTGTGGCCATTAATAAAGTCACTAATGGAGGGTGGATGTTTCTAATGACTTCACAAGGAGACTGGAGCTTTTGGGGACAGTTTAGATGTTGAGAACTGGTGAGATTCCAGTGGGGGCAGTGAAAAAACAAAGGGGGATAAGGAAAGGTACTGTTGACCTGAGTTCACATAGCCAGGTGGCATCGGACCAGGTGAATTCTGTTGCATGAGCGGTACCTTCCGTTTCAGATTCTACTACTGGTGAGTAGGATGATATGTTTTAAAAAGTACTAAGTGACAAATCTGCTGATTTCTAAATACTGCACTGAAAATTGTGGATGAGCATAGGAATTAACACTTTTTACATTTGGAAAACTGCCAATTGACAGGTGCTTTCCATCAAAAGCTCTCACAATGATTTGGGGTCAGATCCATCTTGTGTCATGAAAACACAAGGACTACCAGAGTGTCCTGGTGAAGGAGTCTGGGACAGGCTTTTTGGCGTGATGTATAAACATATTTTGGAGATAAAAGATGTCTAAAATGTTCCTTCAGTAGGGTGCTTACAAGTTTACGTTCCTGTGCACCTACATGTAGAGATAGGTGTACTTTTGTCCCAAATCAGTTTAATCCAGATCAGAGCATTTGCCAAGGAGAGAACGGCACCTCTGTGGGGGATGGATGTTATCTGATGACAATGTTGCTCCCTTTACATAGAACATACAATCTATGATTAGGACACCAATACAGATACTCAGTTGATACATTTTATTGTCAATTTTTTGAGACATAGTCTTTCTTTGTAGCCCTGGTTGACCTGGAAATCACTATGTAGAGCAGGCTGGCCTGGAACTCAGAGTGCTGCCCTCCTCTGCCTTCAGAGTGCTGGGATTAAAGGTGCCCCCTCCACCATCTTCTCCAAACAGTTGTGTTACAACTTAAGGAAAAGATGAAGAAATTGTTAGGATATATGTGTGTATAGGTTCATAGGTTGAGGTGTGGAGCAAATTTAGGAGATCTGAGAACTAAGCCTTCGTCCTGGTGCCTTACATGGAGAATGGGAAGCAGACCCATTCTCACTCCAAACATGGCATTTTCTGTGCGGAGGAATATTCCTAGGAATTAGGAATCCGTACTAATGGGAATCTGCAAGAAGGATAGAACAGCCCCAAATTGATTTTGTTTGTGTGTGATTCATGTGTGTTGAGTGTTGTGGTTGTGTTGTGTGTGTGTGTTGTGTGTTCTGCGTTGTGGTTGTGTTGTGTGTTTTGTGTGTGTTGTGTCTTGTGTGTTGTATGTGTTGAGTGTGTGTTTCTTGTGTGTGTGTTGTGTTTGTGTGTTGTATGTATGTGTTGTGTGCGTTGTGTGCTGTGTGTGTGGTGTTTCTGTTTTGTGTATTGTGTGTGTTGTGTGTGTATTGTGTGTTGTGTTTGTTGTATGTTGTGTTTGTGTTTTCTGTGTTGTGTGGTTCGTTTTGGATATTGTGTGCTGTGTGTTGTGTGTTGTGTGTTATGTGTGTGTTTGCAGTGTGTGTTATATGTGTGTTGTGGTTGTGTTGTCTGTGTTGTGTGTTGTGTGCTGTGTGTTTTGTGTTTTGTGTGTGTTGTGTTTCTGTGTTGGGTGTGTTATGTGTGTTGTGTTTGTGTGTGATATGTTGTGTATGTTATGTGTGAGTTGTGTGTTGTGTGTGTTCTATTTGTGTTTGTTGTGTCTGTTGTGTATGTGCTGTGTATTATGTGTTGTGTGTTTTGTTTGTATGTCTTGTGTGTGTTTTGTGTGTTGTGTGTTGTGTATGTTGTGTGTTCTGTGTGCTTTGTGTGTGTTGTGTGTTGTGTGTGTTGTGTGTTGTGGTTGTGTTCTGTATGTGTTGTGTGTTGTGTGTTTTGAGTGTGTTGTGTTTCTTATAGTGTTTCCAAATGTCATAATGCTTGATTGTGATGTCATAATCTTCATGTCACAATGTTACTTTTTTACTGTTTCCTGGTTGTCAAAATGCTCCATTGTGATATCATAATGTTCAAGATTTCACAATGTTTATTTAATAGTGCTTCCAAATGTTAGAATGTTCCATTGCGATGTCATAAATTAATGAGGTCACAACGTTTGTTTTATAGTGTTTCCAAATGTCATAATGCTCCATTATGATGTCATAATGCTACACTGTGATGTCATAATCTTCATTATGTTATAATGTTCCATTGCGATGTCATAAATTAATGAGGTCACAATGTTTGTTTTATAGTGTTTCCAAATGTCATAACGCTCCATTATGATGTCATAATGCTACATTGTGATGTCATAATCTTCATGATGTCACAATGTAACTTTTATAGTGTTTCCTAGATGTCAACATGCTCCATTGTGATATCATAATGTTCATGATGTCACAATGTTTCTTTTATTGTGTTTCCAAATATCATAATGCTCCATTGTGCTGTGATAAATTCATGATGTCACAATGTTTCTTCTATAGTATTTCCAAGATGTCAAAATGCTTCACTATAATATCATAATGGTCATGATGTCACTATAATATCATAATGGTCATGATGTCACAACGTTTCTTTTATAATGTTTTCAAATGTCATAATGCTCCAGTGTGATGTCATAATCTTCATGATGTTACAATGCTACATTGCGATATCATAATCTTCATGATGTCACAATGTTTCTTTAATAGTGTTCCAAGATGTCAAAATGCTACATTGTGGTATCATAATCTTCATGATGTCACAATGCTACATTGTGATGTCATAATCTTCATTATGTCACAGTGTTACGTTTATTGTGTTTCCTAATGTCAACATGCTCCATTGTGATATAATAATATTCACGAAGTCACAATATTTCTTTTATTGTGTTTCCAAATATTTTAATGCTCCATTTTCATGTCATACATTCATGAGGTCACTATGTTTGTTGTATAGTGTTTTCAAATGTCATACACTCCATTGTGAAGTCATAATCTTCACGATGTCAAAATGTTTCTTCTATAGTGTTTCCAGATGTCATAATGCTCGACTGTGATGTCATAATCTTCATGATGTCACCATGTTTCTTTTATAGTGTTTTCAAATGTCAGAATGCTCCATTCTGATGTCATAATCATCATGATGTCATAATGTCACTTTCACAGTGTTTCCAAAATGTCAAAATGCTCGATTGTGATGTCATATTCTTCATGACGTCACAATGTTTCTTTTATACTGGTTTCAAATGACATAATGTTCCATTGTGATGTCATAATCTTCATGTCAAAATGCTCTATTGTTATGTCATAATATTGATGATGTCACAGTGCTACATTGCGATATTATAATCTTCATGATGTCACCATGTTACTTTTATACTGTTTCCTACTTGTCAAAATGCTCCATTGTGATGTCATAGTGTTCATGATTTCACAATGTTTCATTTATACTGTTGCCAAATGTCATAATGCTCCACTGTGATGTCATAATATTCATGATGTCACAGTGTTACTTTTATAGTATTTCCAAGTTTTCAAAATGCTCCATTGTGATGTCATAATGTTCAGGTTGTCACAATGTTTGTATAGTGTTTCCAAAGGTCACAATGCTTGACTGTGATGTCACAATCTTCATGATGTCACAATGTTTCTTTTATAGTGTTTCCAAAAGTCATAATTCTCCATTATGATATCATCTTCATGATGTCACAATGTTACTTTTATTGTGTTTCATAGATGTCAAAATGCTCCATTGTTATGTCATAATCTTCATGATATTACATGTCATAATGCTCCATATTGATGTCATAATCTTAATGATGTCACAATGCTCCATTGTGATATTATGATCTTCATGATGTCACAATGTTTTTATAGTGTTTCCAAGTGCCGTAATGCTTCATATTGATGTCATAATCTTTGTGATGTCACAATGTTTCTTTTAAAGTGTTTCCTAGGTGTCAGAATTCTCCATTGTGCTGTCATAATGTTAATGATGTCACAATGTTTCTTTTATAGTGTTTCCAAATGTCGTAATGCTCCTTTTTGATGTCATAATCTTCATCATTTTTTTCAATGTTTACTTTATACTCTTTCCAAATGTCGTAAATCTCCATTGTGATGTCCTAATCTTCATGATGTCACAATGTTTCTTTTATAATATTTCCAAATGCCATAATGCTCCATTTTGATGTCAAAATCTTCATGATGTCACAATGTTTCTTTTTTAGTGTTTCCAAGTCATAATGCTCCATTGTGTTGTCAAAATCTTCATCATGTCCCAATGATTATTTTATACTGTTTCTAAATGTCATAATGCTCGACTGAGATGTCATAATTTTCATGATGTCACAATGTTTCTTTTATAGTGTTTTCAAATGTTATAATGCTCCATTGTGATGTCATAATGTTCATTATGTCACAATGTTTCTTTTACAGTGTTTCCAAAAGTCATGATGCTCCATTGTGATGTCATAATGTTCATTATGTCACAATGTTTCTTTCATATTGTTTCCAAGTGTCATAATGCTCCATTGTGATCTCATAATCTGCATGATGTCACAATGTTTCTTTTATACTGTTTCCAAGTGTCATAATGATCCATATTAATGTCCTAATCTTTGTGATGTCACAATGTTTCTTTTAAAGTGTTTCCTAGGTGTCAGAATTCTCCATTGTGCTGTCATAATGTTAATGATGTCACAATGTTTCTTTTATAGTGTTTCCAAATGTCATAATGCTCCTTTTTGATGTCATAATCTTCATCATTTTTTTCAATTTTTACTTTATACTCTTTCCAAATGTCGTAAATCTCCATTGTGATGTCCTAATCTTCATGATGACATAATGTTTCTTTTATAGTGTTTCCAAATGGCATAATGCTCCATTGTGATGTCATAATCTTCGTGATGTCACAAAGTTTCTTTTCTTGTGTTTCCAAATGTTATAATGCTCCGTTGTAATGTCATAATGTTCATGATTTCACAATGTTTTGTTTATACTGTTGCCAAATGTCATAATGCTCCACTGTGATGTCATAATATTCGTGATGTCACAGTGTTACTTTTATAGAATTTCCAAGATTTCAAAATGCTCCATTGTGATATCGTAATGTTCAGGATGTCACAATGTTTTTTATAGTGTTTCTAAATGTCATGGTGCTCGACTGTGATGTCATAATCTTCATGATGTCACATTGTTTTTATAGTGTTTCCAAAAGTCATAATGCTCCATTGTGATGTCATAAGCTTCATCATGTCCTAATGTTACTTTCACAGTGTTTCCAGGATGTGAAAATGCTCCATTGTGATGTCATAATATTGATGATGTCCCAATGCGAAATTGCGATATCATAATCTTCATAGTGTCACAATGTTACTTTTATACTATTTCCTAGTTTTTAAAATGCTCCATTGTGATGTCATAATATGTACGATTTCACAATGTTTATTTTATAGGGCTTCCAAATGTTATAATGTTCCATTGTGGTGTCATAAATTAATGAGGTCACAACGCTCCATTGTGATTTCATAATGCTCCACTGTGATGTCATAATGTTCATGATGTCGCAATGTTCCTTTTATACTGTTTTCAAGATTTCAAAATGCTCCATTTTGATGTCATAATGTTCAATGTCACAATGTCTTTTATACTGTTTATATGTCATAATGCTCCACTGTGATGTCATCATCTTCATGATGTCACAATGTTTCTTGTATAGTGTTCCAAGATGTCAAAATGCACCATTGTGATGTCATAATCTTCATGATGTCACAATGTTTCTATTATAGTGTTTTAAAATGTTGTAATGTTCCATTGTGATGTCATAATCTTCATGATGTCACAGTGTTTCTATTTAGTGTTTCAAAATGTCATAATGCTCCATATTGATGTTGTAATCTTCATGATGTCACAATGTTCCATTGTGATATTATAATCTTCATGATGTCAGAATATTTCTTTTATAGTGTTTCCAAGTTTCATAATGCTTCATATTGATGTCACAATCTTTGTGATGTCCAGTGTTTCTTTTAAAGTGTTTCCTAGATGTCAAGATTCTCCATTCTGCTGTCATAATGTTAATGATGTTACAATGTTTTTATAGTGTTTCCAAATGTCATAATGCTCCATTTTGATGTCATAATCTTCATCATTTTTTCAATGTTTACTTTATACTGTTTCCAAATGTCGTAAATCTTCATTCTGATGTCCTAATCTTCATGATTTCAGAATGTTTCTTTTATACTATTTCCAAATGACATAATGCTCCATTGTGGTGTCAAAATCTTCATGATGTCACAATGTTTCTTTTTTAGTGTTTCCAAGTCAGAATGTTCAATTGTGTTGTCATAATCTTCATCATGTCACAATGGTTATTTTATACTGTTTCTAAATGTCATAATGCTCCATTGTGATGTCAATGTCTTCATGATGTCACAATGTTGCTTTTAAAGTGTTTACTAGATGTCAGAATTCTCCTTTGTGCTGTCATCATGTTAATGATGTCACAATGTTTCTTTTATAGTGTTTCCAAATGTCATAATGCTCCATTTTGATGTCATAATCTTCATCATTTTTTCAATTGTGATGTCCTAATCTTCACGATGTCACAATGTTTCTTTTATAATATTTCCACATGTCATAAGGCTCCATTGTGATGTCAAAATCTTCATGATGTCACAGTGTTTCTTTTTAGTGTTTCCAAGTCATAATGCTCCATTGTGTTGTCATAATCTTCATCATGTCCCAATGGTTATTTTATACTGTTTCTAAATATCATAATGCTCGACTATGATGTCATAATTTTCATGATGTCACAATGTTTCTTTTATAGTGTTTTCAAATGTTATAATGCTCCATTTTGATGTCATAATGTTCATTATGTCACAATATTTCTTTTATAGTGTTTCCAAAAGTCATGATGCTCCATTGTGATGTCATAATATTCATTATGTCACAAAGTTTCTTTTATATTGTTTCCAAGTGTCAAAATGCTCCATTGTGATCTCATAATCTTCATGATGTCACAATGTTTCTTTTAAAGTTTTTCAAAACGTCATAATGTGCCATTGTGATGTCATAATCTTCATGATGTCACAATGTTCCTATTATAGTGTTTTGAAATGTTGTAATGCTCCATTGTGATGTCATAATATTCATGATGTCACAATGTTTCTTTTTTAGTGTTTCCAAGTCATAATGTTCCATTGTGTTGTCATAATCTTCATCATGTCACAATGGTTATTTTATACTGTTTCTAAATGTCATAATGCTCCATGTGATGTCAATGTCTTCATGATGTCACAATGTTTCTTTTATAGTGTTTCCAAATGTCAGAATACCCCACTGTGATGTCATAATATTGATGATGTCACAATGCTTCATTGTGATATCATAATCTTCATGATGTCACAATGTTAGTTTTATACTGTTTCCTAGTTGTCAAAATGCTCCATTGTGATGTTATAATGTTCATGATTTCACAATGTTTCATTTATACTGTTGCCAAATGTCATAATGCTCCACTGTGATGTCATAATATTCATGATGTCACAGTGTTACTTTTATAGTATTTCCAAGATTTCAAAATTCTCCATTGTGATGTCATAATGTTCAGGATGTCACAATGTTTTTTATAGTGTTTCCAAATGTCATAATGCTTGACTGTGATGTCATAATCTTCATGACATCACAATGTTTCTTTTATAGACTTTCCAAATGTCACAATGTTCCATTGTGATGTCATAATCTTCATGATGTCATAATGTTACTTTCAAAGTGTTTCCAAGATGTCAAAATGCTCAGTTGTGATGTCATAATCTTCATGATGTCACAATGTTTCTTTTATTGTGTTTCCAAATATTATAATGCTTCATTTTGATGTCATACATTCATGAGGTCACAATGTTTGTTTTATTGTGTTTCCAAATGTCATAATGCTCGACTGTGATGTCATAATCTTCATGATGACACAATGTTTCTTTTATAGTGTTTTCAAATTTCATAATGCGCCATTGTGATGTCATAATCTTCATGAGGTCGAAATGTTTTTTATAGTGTTTCCAAATGTCATAATGCTCCATTGTGATGTCATAATATTGATAATGTCACAATGCTACATTGCGATATCGTAATCTTCATGATGTCATAATGTTACTTTTATACTGTTTCCTAGTTGTCAAATACTCCATTGTGATGTCATAATGTTCATGATTTCACAATATTTATTTTACAGTGCTTCCAAATGTTATAATATTCCATTGCAATGTCATAAATTCATGAGGTCATAATGGTTATTTTTTAGTATTTCCAAATGTCATAACACTCCATTGTGATGTCATAATACTCCACTGTGATGTCATAATGTTCATGATGTCACAATGTTTCTTTTATATTGTTTCCAGGTGTCATAATGCTCCATTGTGACCTCTTCGTCTTCATGTTGTCACAATGTTTCTTTTATACTTTTTCGAAGTGTCGTAATGCTCCATTGTGATATCATAATATTCATGGTGTCACAATGTTTCTTTTATAGTTTTTCGAAGTGACGTAATGCTCCATTGTGATATCATAATATGCCACTAGAAAAGAAACATTGTGACATCATTAACATTATGACAGCACAAAGGAGAATTCTGCTCTGCATAAAAAGGAGGAAGCTAGCTGAGCAGGGGCATTCATCACCCTGCTGCCGAACTGTGGGTACAGTTAGGCCGCCTCCAGCTCCTGCCACCAGGACATGCCCTCATGATGGGGGTTGTACCCTCAAACTGTGAGCTAAAATCAGCCCTTTCTTTCTTAAAGTTGCTCATGTCAGGGTATTTTGTTGTAGCAATAGAAAAGTAGCTAAGAGGGACTCAGCACTGAGGGTCCCTGAGTTTCCTGGGTAATCTACAAGAGGAAAATTATCCTTGAGGCTCTCACAGTAGACAACAGTGGCAACTCTGTTATAACTCTTGATTTTTCCAGTGTTGCCTTGAGCTACTGATAACACTGCCTGCCCACCTCCTGATAACACTGTCTGGAGGCTGCTAACTTCCCAGCGTCTTTCTGGAGCCTCCCTGGCCATAGTATCTGTCATGCTGTTTCTCTTTCACAATGCTTGCACATGTGGGTTGATATGTGGTGGGGACTCAAGCTCACCAGTGAAGCACAGAGCCCTGAACATGGTCACGGGCTGTATCTTTAGCATCTGATGAGATGTGCAGAGATCCCCACTTTTCAAACTGCAGTTTAGACTCTTGCATTCTGAAAGTTCTTTATGACACTTTTGCATTTTGGAGGCATTTTCATTTATGTGCTGGTTCTTCAGACATCAGCATGAGGGTGTGTGGATCCACTGGAGGACACTCCGGCAGCAGAGTGCTGGCTGTGATATTACAGCAGTGCACCAGTCTGTATTTGCAGTCCCTTTGTGACAACTGAAGCTGTAAAACCTAAGGAGTTCTGGCTGCAGAGACTGGGAGGTCCTGGTTTTAACATAGGAATATGAAGGCTGTGCAGCTAAACCCAAGCTATCTGGCTGTTATTAGCACCAAGTAGGGGAGAAAGCATCACTGAGGAATGTACACCCTCCCAGTCCCAGCCATGTTTAGATGAAGCCTTTGTTTAATGCAGTGCTCAGTAATGCTCTAATGCTGACACTCACTGTCTGTAAAGGAAACAGACTCATCTCCCATGTTCAAACTGGCACTCAAGGCTGATGAGATGACTTAGAAGGTAAGCACCCTTGCCAACACAGCTGATGACCCGAGACTGATCCCTGGGACCCTTATGGTAGAGGGAGAGAAATACCACAAACTGTACTTTGACTTCCACTTACATACCACGGTCTCCCCACTTTCCATCGCATACAACCAATCAATCAGTGAATGTGAAAAAGTTCTAAGTTGGCATCTGAAAGTTATTCATTGATAGTTTTAGGTTGGAAGACGATCCCATGTTTCTGAACAAAGCAGCAGACTTAGTAGCAGCTGAGTATGTGATTTTTCTGTGATCAGACAGTCTCTACATGGGTTCCATGAAAGTCTAAACGCAACAGGAGATGCAAACAAACTATACACAGTCTCCTTGGAGTATAAGATAGAGTTTAAGCAAATATGTTATCTACAACCTTAATCCAACACAACATTAAGTAGTGCAAACTAGAATATTGATTTAAATTTCTCTTGGCCTTCTAGGGATTTTATACTTGATATATAAATACATTTTGGTTTTAGTAACTGAAGAGCTTTAATAAGATGTTTATTGTACTTGCATGTTGGTATGTGTGATAAGGAATAATGGAAAATTATTATTAATATTAATTTTATTTGTTTTGTTCCTTAGGAACAAATTTAGTCTTTGAAGATGAAATCACTGCATTGCAACCCGAAGTACATAAACTAAAAACTCTAAATGTGAACAAAATCATTGCCCTGGGACACTCTGGTTTTGAAACGGATAGACTCATCCCTCAGAAAGTGAAGGGTGTGGACGTTGTGGTGGGAGGACACACCAACACCTTTCTTTACACAGGTAATGGTTTCAAAAAAATGCTACAGGATGGGCATTAATCAACTTGAATGACCTTGAATCCCCTGGACCTGTTCAAATGGCTTCCTAGTGACATGTCTACCATCCAAAGTATGGCAATGTCCAAGTCATCTGAGGTGGTGTGCATTAGAGCACCTTGTCCATTATGCATAGTTGTATTCTGCTACCTACTAATCAAAATGTGCCCCTCAGAACTGTGGCTCACCAAGCAGAGCTGACCCTCACTTAAGAAAATAATGTCTTTTAATTTATGCTAGTTCAACTATTGCGCAGGTACTTTATCTCTTGACAGATATGAGTTAAAGAATTTAAAAATAATTCTACTCACTAGAGATTGTGAAATCAATTTGTCGGATTTTCAACAGTATAACAGACAAAGATAGATAAAGCATCTATACTGCTCATCACAAGCGTAAATACTGTTCATGGGAAAAGATATATATAAAATGGCACAGGTAGCCCCAGACACAAAAAGCAATCAGTAAGCAATGAGATAACAACAGAGGGGATGTGACCATCTTCATGTGGGTGACATTACAAACTTCTGGGAATCTCCATAGTAACTCCAGGAACAGAGCGCTAACCCAGAGAGTCAAGCCAGGGAGAACCCAGCCATCACTGGGCAGCACCCAGTGGCAGTGAAGACTGACATCCTGCTGACTCTACACTATAGTCTCAGCCAGATTTCTTTCATCTCTAGAATGAGGATGGTAACAGAGTAGCTATTAGAAGGGCCATTGTGAGTTAATGCATGTATGGAATGCATGTTAGTCAATTACTTGTGTTAGTCTGTTTTCTGTTGCTATCACAAAATATCTGAAGCTGAGTATTTTATGAAGAAAAGATACTTGTTTTGCACATAGTTTAGAGGTTAAAAGTCCAGCAACAGTTGACTCCATCAGTCTGGCCTCAAGTGAACGCCCTCTTCGCTCTATCACAGCAAGGCAGAGAAGCAGAAAGAGAAATGGACATGTGAAGAAGAGGCCAAGTATGTGGGGAGGCCTCACTTTACAGCCACTCTCACCAGAACTAACTGTAGTCTCAAGAGAACTACATTAGTCTCTTCCAAATGTGATGTTCCCTAAGACCTTGTCCCCTCATTAGATAGGTCTTGAAGGCTCCACTTCATTGCCACTGGACTGGGGACTGAGCTTCTAGCCCATGAACCACAAGGAGGCCACATCCAAAGCACTGCAGACTACAGCAGGTCCTAGCGCTTTACTGTTCACATTTCCGTGTGTGCTAGCTCTGTGGGTTAGACCTGTGAAACCCCTCCCTGTCAGAACTGTGGATCCACAGTGGGCCCTACTTGGATCTTCTGCTCTTTTATCCGCTGCAGTTTGGGTTTTATATGTTTTTGAAGGTGATCCATAGTAAGAATGACATTTTACAGGAGGACCCAGCACACCTATGTACATATGTGTAGGAACACTCACACACAGACCCACACAAAGTAGTTTCACAGAGCACTTAGAATACATCCCGACATGTTTTATTTATTGTTTCTTTTTCTTTTCCTGTTTTGTTTTATTTGGGGTTTTTATGAGACAAGGTCTCATGGAAGCCCTGATGGCCTCAGACTCACTATGTAGCTGAGACTGACCTTCAACTCTTGATCTTCCCCTTCCATCTTCCAAGGGCTGATTGAGTTACAAGATACAGGCATGTGCCACCACCGTCCCTCCATTCTCTGTCCCTCTTTTCGTTTTGTTTTTCTTTTTTTTTTTTTGAGGCAGAGTCTTTTGGTGTTTCTAAGTCACATTACAGTTATGCCTTAATGCCTCTTAGCATCCGTTTTAAGGCTAAAAGCAGTCTCAAACTGCTGAGTACCTGTTCTTTCAGATGTCTCTTGGAACTCTGCCCCAAGCAACGGTTTTGCTCATTCTGTACTGAAACAGTATCTCCAGCATGAAATGGAGAAGTAGAAGCCAGGACCCACCCTTATCAGAGAACCTTGCCCTTTGATCCCTAGGCCTAGGGATCACACACTCAAATTTCTCTCATTGTTTGCTATGAGAAAAGCACACTTTTATACTACTTTTATACATTCATATACCATCTTGGGCGGAGGGCAAGGAGGGGTCCCGAGGGATTAGGGTCATATGCCCAGGTCACCACCGGAGCACATGAATCAGTCAACTTGTTTACATTATATACATTACCTTTTTTATATAAGGTAGGTAAAAGTCTTTAGTCCAGATTACGTCCATATTGGAAAAGTCTTTTCTACAAGTCTCACTATGCTACCCTGGAACTTAGAATATAGAATTTAGAATATAGAATTGCCTTAAACCCAAAGAGATCCTCGTGCCTGTCTTCCAAGTGCTAGGATTACAGGCATGTGCTACTACACTTGGTTTTTCTTCCTTTTTAATATCAGTTATATTTTAGGAATTAATTTCCTTACACTGTAGCCATGTATTTAAAAAAACAAACTCAGCTTTAAACGGGGCATGCCCAGAATAGGGCATGAGAGTGTCAGGTCTCTGCTCAGATGCTGAAATCATCCTTTTGTCACCTTGACTTGTCTTTACACCATCTTGATCAATGGTACCTATGGCATCATTTGGGTACCACAGCCCATGGTGTATAGCTACTGACTGGGGGTACCTCTCACCTGAAAGACTGAGGGACGATGCTCACCCTTTGGCTCTTGTAACTATTGTCCCGGCCATTGTAGTCCTGCAACACAGGATGAAAAGCTTGAGGCTAAAGCAGCAGCTTGCTTATCTGTACATCTTGAAGAGATCTCAGTCACTTTGAACACTGACCTGAGTCTTAGTCATTTATTTCACATTTCATAATGGTTGATCAAGATTAAAGTTGTTTCCATGAGAATCTATTTTGGCTGTCTTTTGAGAAGTGAACTTAGCTGTTAAAGGATATAGTAAGGGATGAGGCCTACTTACGTATTTAAATCCATTTTCCTAGCCTTAAAAAAAATTGGCCAAGTCTGAAGAGATGGCTCAGTAGTTGAGAGCATTTGCAGGGGACCTGGGTTCAGCTTCAGCACCCATGACTGCCAACAACTTTCTTTAACTCCAGTTCCAGGGGATCCTATGCCTTATTCTAGCCTCCCCAAGCATCGCATGTACATGGTGTACATGTGCTTCATGGCGTATGTGCACTCACACATCTGCTGTTCTATCTCTGTCACACACACACACCACAAATGCAGAGAGAGAGAAAATGAAAAACAATTAAAATTATTTTCCACCAAACGTATAGAATTACCATGAAGTTAAAATTATATAATTACATTCCATTAAACATGATCAGTCAATATAGTAAAAAATAATACAGCCTATGGAAATTTAAATCTTTGTTTTGTTTTGGTTTCTGAAGTAGGGTCTTAACTGCAGCCCAAGCTGGCCTCAAACTGGGAGAAATCCTCCTACGTCAGCCTCCCAAATTGCTGGGATTACACCCATAAGCCACTACGCCTCACTGGAAATTTAATCCATAGGAAGCTTCTCAGCACATACACGCACACACACCCACAGGAAAACTTTTCCAAAGCACCCAAATTGCATGCTGCTATTTTCTGTTCTTTTATTTAATCTTTTGTGCTTTTTACCAGCCACTAGTTTCCTTCCGTTGTATCTAGCCCATCTTCTAAAAGCCTCAGTGTTAAATGAAGCATGACAAACACAGCCACAGTGCATGACCTACTCCCCTCCTATGGAAACAGCCCTCCCAGGATCTTTCCACTGCAACTACTGCCCACATGACATATCACCCTAACCTCGTCTGGTGGCACTCAGGTCACAGTGAAGAAGAAAGGGCTTCCCAGTGAGTTTTGCAGAGTGTTATAACAGCAAGGTGAGGGTCAAGAGGCAAAGCTTTCTCTAAAGGAATTAAACCCAAAAGACTCATGTTTTTGCCCTTGAGAATAGGTAGCGAAATGAATTCTCGTTAGAACACAGAGCAGGCACACCAGGGGACTCTGTTCTTTTTATGAGTCTTGAAGGGATCCTAAGATGCTGGCTTCCTGTCTGCCTCCCAATATTTGAACGAGACATTTGGTTCTAACAGTGTATGTGGAGGGCTTTCATCCTAGACGAGTGTAGACATCGATTTTTATCTGCAGTTGCGCTGAAAGGAATTGTTATGTGTGACTCTTACACACTGCTCCCTGGAAAGGCATCCATGCATAGGGGCTGATGGCCTACTTTCCAAGATTTGAGGAAATCTTTCTTTTTTCATTTTTTTTAGAAAAACATAAAACATCCTTAGGCTACTGCAGGGAGCGCCTCTGAGACTCCTACAACCTGCCTATTCTTATCTCCGCAGCAGTGGTCTCCTAGCATCCTCCAGCACTAGGAGTAGGTAGCACTCAGTTTCCTCTCTCTCTGCATATCAGCCCTGGCCTTCATCCTGGCAGGGTGTCTGTGTGGACAACAGATCCAGTTCCCCAAGTTCATGGCGTCTTGCTCCCATCACTACAATGACTGTCACCTGTACTGAGTCTCAGCATCTTCAGTTCACAGAGAAGGGCTTAGACTGTGTCATCTCCAGACAGCTTCTCATCTCCTCTCTCTGACCCTCTTCTCCCAGGCTTCCCATCCCTAGAGTTTCTCCACCCTGTATTTCTTTCAGAACCAGCCTTCAGTGGTAGTGAAGCCTCAGGTCTCCTGGCCTCTTTCCTAGCTGGTCCAGCAGCCTTCGATTCTCACTCCTTGTTAGTCTTCTCCTGGCTGTTTCAGCTGATGTGTGAGGCAGGGATCCAGTATAGCTGAATGGATACTAACAGGCATTTCTATTTCTATCTATCTATCTATCATCTGCCTAACTATTTATCTATCTGCCTGCCTGTCTGTCTATCTATCTATCTATCTATCATCTATCTATCTATCATCTATCTATCTATCATCTATCTAAAGGGTCTCTGTTGTCTAGGCTGGCCTCAAACTCTCAGAGATTCACCTGCTTCTGTCTCCCAAGTGCTAGAATTAAAGGTGTTTTACACCACACAAAGCTTAGTACAGCTCTTTGGTTCTTTGATTAGTCAAGTTTTAGGATTTTTTTAAATTACTTAATTCCCATCAGGATTGGTTCTGGCTTTAGGCACACATTTATTAATATGAAATTCAATTTTTGTGTTTAAGGAACAGAAATTATGTTTAGGCTACAGCATTTTGCTTTTTAAAAGCTGTGGTTTTTTAAAAAATTTATATGTATGTTTTGCTAGCATGTGTTGCTGTGCATGCAATACCTAAGGAGGCCAGAAGAGGGCATAGGATCCCCTGGAACTGGAGTTAAGGATGGTTGTTAGGTGATGGGAACTGAACACAGGTCCTCTGCAAAGGCAGCCAGTGCTCTTAACTGCTAGGCCATCTCTCCAACCTCAGAACTTTTTTCATAAAACAAATGGAGTTCATGAAATAATTTTAAAGAAGACTAGAACATGCTGTGTCCTTGACCTTGAGTAGGGGTAGATCTATTCCTGCTGTGTTAGAATAAGGAGGGAGGCAGCGTCTACTTGCAGTCATACTCATCTTCTCCCCTCCTCCCACCCCAGCAAGGGACACATGCCTGGCCTTGAACTTGCTAGTAGCCAAGGATGATCTTGAATTTTTGGTCTTTCTGTCTCCACCTCCTGAATGCTGGGTTTTCAAGCACACAGCATGTCACCACGCCCAGTTTTATTCAGTGCTCGGGATCAGACCTAGAACTTTGTGCATGTTAGGTAGGCACTGTACCAGCAGAGCCACATATCCAGCCCTGCAGTCACTGTGAGATTAAGGGCAGCCCAGTCTACATAGCAAGTTCCAGGTTAGCTGCAGCTGCAGGGAGAGAACTTGTTGCAAAAACAAAAACAATAACAAAAAACCCCAGATCTTTGGCATACATCATTTTAGCATTTATTAAAGACAAAAGCAAATTTGCATAGTGAGATGGATGTGCTTATTTACTTTTGCATAAAGAATTAAATCTTGGCTGAACATTTGATGCTGCAGCATTTTCAATGTGTCAGTATCTTAATTTTATAATCACCAATGCTGACAAAACCACTTTACATAAATACTTACTGCAAAATGACAAAGGATGTTCAGAGCCATTTCAGAATTGTTGGAAATTCTGTCCTAATCCTCAGGAAAAATTAATTTAATGTTTTTATGAAACTTAAGTTAGCAACTCAAATAGCAGTTTCTATCTGCTATCATCCTAATGTAATCAACTCCAGAGATAGACTAATTTGATAGATATGTACTTAAAGGGGCAGGAAAACATTAAAAGCCTTTGTTTTCCATAATGAAGCCATTATGTTTCTGTAAAAGCACAAAGTTTTGCACATTCAGTAAACATGCTGCAATTCATCATGAGATTCTCTCAAATCTGAGCCCGGGTATCTCAGGCACTGCTCACTGGAGTAATGACTGGCACATGAAGTGCAAAGTACACAGGTTAGTTCAGAATCAAGTCTATAATGAAGCCATATCATTAGTGCAGGTGAGCACTCCCTGCAACTTGGACTCATCCTCTTTGATTTTGAATTAATATTTGGTCATTGTATATTCAGAAACCTTTACTGTTGCCATATTTTATGGCCCTCCCTTTCAGTTATGCAACCACAAATGGGGTCATAACCCACAGTTGAAGAAGCTAGGGTTTAAGCCAAGCAGGCCTGGAATCCTAGCACTGGGAGGGTCAGGAATACAAGGTCATCTTCTACACACAAGTTCAAGGCCAGCCTGAGCTACATGAGACACTATTTAAAAAACAAACAAAAAAAGAAGCTGTGTTTAGATCACCTAGTCTTTTCAGAATAACCCGAACATTTATCACATTCACCAGAGAGAGAAAAACTTCCAACAAGGAACCATTTACTGAGCATTCAATAAGGACTGCTGACATTTGTGGTTTATGAAGTGCACTGGAGAATCAGCCAAAGGACAGCAGTGTGACCAGTGGCCTCTGCAGTGATCTCCCTGGGTGTTTCTGTGGTCAGCACAGAGACTTACGGAAGGGGGCCACTCATTTCTGCCCTCTCAGATGGCCTCTGTTCTTGGCCCAGTTTCATCACTAGCTTCCTCTGTGGGCAAAGCCACATAATTTTGCAACTACCTAACATAGATCAGTTTTAGCTATGCCTCATGAAGCTGCTTCCCAAGAGAAAATGGATCTATCAAAAGCCAACTGAAAAGAATGGCTATAAACAAATGGGTTAAGATCCTTTGGGGAGTGGGGTTGAGTTTTAGAAGGAAAGCTCGCATCCAGCTTCTGTCAGATCCTAGGCCGCCCACTCACTGTGAGCACTGGTGACTTCACGGGGTGGAAGTTTTGCTGTTTGATGGTCTTCCACAAGGTCTCAGTTCTCTAACTTTCACTCAGATGTGGCGTGGGAATGTGGACAGGGTTTGGGGCTCCTACAGGATGTTTCCTTCCTGGCTCAGTGATTACTGTCTGACCTGAGTCAAGTTATTTATCCTTTTTGAGATTTAGCTTTTATTTTTCTTGTAATTAATTTTTTTAATTTTATATGTATGAGAGTTTTGCCTGCATGTATGGAAGTGCACTGAGAAGTGCAATACCTGAGGAGACCAGAAGAGGTTATCAGGATCCCCTGGAACTGGAGCTACAGATGGTTGTCAGCTGCCATGGGGGTGCTGGGGGCTGAACCTAGGTCCTCTGCAAGAGCAGCCAGTGCTCTTAACCACTGAGCAACCTCTCTAGCCCTCGCCCCCATTTTTAAAAATGAGTTGGTGCAGTTACCTTAAAGAATTGTTACAGGGATTAAATGATGTAGAAGATGAGCAGAAGTGGGTTAGAAGAAGTCCAAGACAAATACCACAACTCTCTATTCTATGTCCTCTGCCCTCTCTCTCTATGTGGTTCTGTTTCTCTGGAGAGCCCCAACTAATCTAGGTATTTTACTAAACAAAAATGGTTTCTACGTAACAGGTACTCTGCTATCAATTTCTCCCTCACAGATACACATACACATATTTTCTTGAAATTTTCAGAATCCTAAGAATGAAAGGTCTATGAACATTTTTTCTTCTCCCTTTTCCAGATATCCTGCAATGCCTGGGTTTATATTTATAACAAAACCTTTAAAATTCTCTGGATTCTATAGACTTAATTATTAATCTTAAATTTGAATGTCTATGTTTTTTATATATATTAATTCTCCTAAATGTGAGAATCTGAGGTAAATTCATAAATAAGCATCATTTTACCTCTGAAAGAAACCATGGATGTAGTAATTCAACCCAGCCAGCCTGGCTGCATTTCACTTGGGCCTCTTGATCTCAGTTTACCAATTTCCCTCAGGTCTAGAAACATTTATGGCTGAGGACTGGGGACTGCTGCCAGTGAAGGAGCTCCAAGCACATGTGTACAGGGTCCAGAAGAGGGTAACAGATCTCCTGGAGTTGGAGTTACAAGTGGTTTTGAGAGGCCTGATGTGAGCATAGGGATCAAACTCTGGTCCTCTGGAAGATCCTTTGGTGACCTCCTATTTGTTATTGAAAGGCCAGGGCAAGAATCTGAGCAGTAATGGAAGAGAATGTGAAGCAGAGTGACATGGTCTGGCTCATAATTCCCTGAAAGGATAAGACTGTATACGCATTGGGGTTTGGAGCATCCCATCCAGCTGAAGAGTCAGTGACTCGCGCCTCTCATTACTGGACCCTCCTGACTAGGTTATGATGAAAAAGCAGGGATTGGGGAGCCCCTTCCCCCCGCAACACTGGAGCCTCTTTTAGTTGAGAGGCAGTAATGGGAAGCTGGATTGATGAGAAGCCAGAAAGGGCTGGACTCCAAGCTCTGAAGACTAGGGGTCTTAGTACTGCCCTGTACAGCTCTGCATAGAAACAAACAGAGCCAAGTTTCTGCTCTCCAGCTGAGCAAAACTTACACCACTGTTGGCTTAAGCCACTGATAAACTATTTTGTTTGATAAATGTAGTCAACAAAAACAGAGGCTAATCAAAATTAGGGGCTACATGGGGCAAGAGATCTGGTTAAAGCTGAGCTAGCACTGGAGCCCACCCGGTTCCAAGCCCTGACTTAGGCTCCTCTTCATTTGCCTCCCAGGCTCTGTTAGATGAGAAAGGACAGTTGAGGGTCAACCAGGTGGGTTGGTATCTGGTGTAGCTGGTCTCTGCACATAGAGTCTTTCATGTGGAAAGCATAAAAATCTTACATGATCTGTGGAAAGTGTTCACTAAACTAAAGTTTAATTAATAGTCCATCTTGTGGTATTATAATAGAATACCACATTCTAGGTAGTTTATAAGAAGGAAACTTGGAAAGCCCAAGTTGGAGGGGCTGCACCTGGTGTAGGTTTCTTGCCATGTGCTAACGTAGTGCAAGGCATCATATGGCCAAAGAATATGCCAGAGGAGATAAGAGATGGCTGATCTCACAAGAGCGTCCTTCTTTTGATAACATTAGTATGGAACCTCCCGCCCTCATAACCTCTTAGAGGCCTCATGTCTCAACACTTGCTTTGGAAGATATATTCAAACCACAGCAGTCATTCAACAAATATTGACTGAAAGCCCACTTTTTACTACATAAACCCTGAAGACACACGTACCCCTTCCCTCCTAGAACATGTCTTAAAGGAAATACTGGTGTTGATCAGAAATTCTGATGCATGATTATGCAAATGAATAAGACCTTGCTATGAAGGGAGAAAAAGTATGTCATGACATAGGGCCTGTAATGAGAGTCTGACCTGTCTTGAGATTACCAGCATATGTCTCCCTGTGAAATGGACACTAGAGCCAAGATCAGAACGACATCAAGAGATTACATCATCAATAATCATTACTAGTAATTGTTTAAGCTTTATTTTGTGTGTATGAGTTGTTTTCGCCTGCATGCATGTGTATGTATGTGTACCATGTGCATACCTCATGCCCAAGTAGACCAGAAAAGGGAAACTGGAGCCACTGGAGCTGTAGTTACAGTCTGTCCACCATGTGGATGCTAGGCACCAAACTCAGATCCTCTGCAAGAGTAGCAAATGCTCTTAACTGCTGAGCCATCTCTCTAGCCCCTTCACAAGAATTTTTTGAAAATGCCTCTTGAATCAGGCTTGGCTTGCTACATTAACTTCTTCAATCATCCCAAGGCCCCTATAAGATAATTGCTGCTAATTTTTCTGCCCTATTGGGTCAAATACAGAAAAGGAAAAAGACATAACTCACTGACAGGTAGGCTTTTGGCTCTGGAAGTTCTTACTGCATATGAGAAAGCTCCTAGGCAGGCAGGTGTGGTCCAGGAATGGGAAGAAGCCAAGGATGCTGAAGAGAAGGGAAGATGTCCTAGGTGAAGCTGGTAAGAAAGGGCCGAACCACAGGAATTTTTCAGAGCACAATATTTGCATTAAGAAATATTGCCAGGTGTGGTGGTGCACGCCTTTAATCCCAGCACCTGGGAGGCGGAGGCAAGGGTATCCTTGGGAGGTCAAGGCCAGCTGGGACTGCAGGGAGACCTTGTCTCAAAAAGATTAATACATATATATATATATATATACATATATATATATATATATTCTTATATATATTCTTATATACTTTTTAACAACTCTCTCTCACCTCCTTATTGTTTTTTTTCTCCTATTAAACAGAGGCTGAATCAAAATTACATGATGGATAATTATAAGTAAATTAAGATAACCTGTGCACATATTTTTACATATTAAACTTTTGTTCCAAGTTTTAAGCCAATTCCTCTGTTTGGACTTTTACATCTTTTTATGTGGTTTTACACAATCTGAGAGTTATAAACAAAATTTACACTTTAGTAAGAGCTGTGATATGCTATGAAGATGACCTTGGAGTGAGGGAGACTCCTTACAAACAAGAAAAGGCAGAAAGAAAGCACATACAGAGCTGAAAAATCTTTATATGTTAACCCTGTAACTGAAGTTTTAGATTCTATAAGATATGTATTTTCCTTGTTTTAGGTAGGATAGAGAGGTGCAAAGCAGCCCCATGGTCTTCTAGAAAAGTCTCTCCTTATATCTCATTCTAAAAACTACCAAGTATTCCTGGTGCAGCCAGTGGAAAAAAAATGACTGACTCCTCTTATCTTCATCAAAGGTTAGGAGAGTTACTTTTTGTTTCCAATTTTTCACTTTGGGATTTTTTTCTTAAATTTTTTTCTATTTTCTTAATTTATTGCTTTGATTACCCATTTTAGGGTCATCTATGTTATTTTACAGTTTTCCCCCCTTATTACTCCCTGAAACCAGAGGAATTGACCAGGGCTGTTGGGCTTGCCTTCTCTCTATCTAATTTTTTGTTGTTGTTGTTAACTGATTGCCCAGCTGCTGATTACAGATCATTTTTCTCTTCATTTTATAGCTTTTATTATCCAGAAGATGCTCTCCCCTAGCTGTGCTTATGGTTTGCATGAATGTAAGTAGCAGGTAGAGAGCAGCAGCAGATACATAGCAAAAATATCCTCAAATCTTTGTTTACAGTATTTCCAAGAAGTTAGCTGAAGAAGTCATGCTAAAACTATTAATTGGAGTTAGTAGTTGACAGAGAAAGTTCTCTCTGTTCTCTCCACAGATGAGAACCCCTATCACTACTTTCATTATAGATGTCTTTGTATCATGAGATAAACAGTAGTAGCTTTTGTTGAAAATACCTTGCCCCTTAACTGTCCTTAAGGATACAATTCATTAATCTTGGGCTATTTTGCTATTCTCCTTTTACCTTGTAACTCAATCAGGGGGGCATCCTGACACAGAACAGACAATTTGGGAACACTTTCAAACATTCTTGGGTCTGAAGGGGGAGAGGAAAAGTCCATTTCAGAGCCATATTCTCAGGGAGCTTACATAGCAGATGATAATTTGCCAATGTAATATATACACAAAAAACATTTGCTTCTCTATAAAATTGAAGATAGAAACAGGTTATTTGTAGAAGGACCAGAGAAGAGAAAAGGAACCCAGTGGTTTACACTGGACAGGAGACTTTTTGTCAAGTCCAGTGATGGCAAGCTACATTCAAAGCACTTGTCCTCCTTGGAACCTAGATAGTTATTTAGAGGAGTTTGCCTGGTTTGTTGTGCTTTAAGAATGGTGACTGATAGGAGGCAGAAAGCATTGTTTTCTTTACTGTGCTAGCTGAGCAAGAACACTTGATTTGGAAGGATCATTCTCTGTTATTGTTACACTTTATAAACTGGTAGGGTAGTAATCTGCATTTATGATCAAGCAGTACAAACGAGGCTGACTGAAGTATCTGCCTTTTTCAATGTCTAACCTGAGATAATCCTTGGCTACATTTTCAGTGATCAATTGCTTGAAAACTTATAAGCACTATCAGTTTTTGTATGTCTTCAAATGGAGGCAGACAAACTGAAAAATTTAACAAGTACCTGCTCTCCTACAAAGAGATTAAGTTGCAGGATAATATAACACTCTGATTGAAATCACCTGTGAACGAACGTTTTTATTCTTTAACTTCAGTGCAGAAAGCATCAGACATTTTTTCTTTAAGGTCTGGCTGTCCATCCTACAATTTTAAGTATGTTCTGGGTGGTACCCCAGCTAAAAGGGAAGCAAGAAATAGAGAATTTCAGAAGCTTTTCCTTCTCATTTACAGATCAGCTCTAATTGGAGGATCTTTCAGTGCATTTTTTTTTATAATTTCACAGAGGATATTCAGGCCATGTACAGGTTGGGAAAAGGATTAAAACATTCTTTCAAAGTACTTGGAGGCTTAGCTTGCTCCAGTTGCATAGGAAGCAAACTAGTGGAGAGTTTGAAGCTCCTGTCCCCAAGTATAAAGCAAAAACAAAGCTAGGTGAGGTTGATAGAGGGTCATCTAGTCCCTCAAATCTCTCTTCCCTATTCCTTGAGAGGCAGCTCCAAACTATAATTGGGTCAATCATCACAAATTTGGTGCTCCTGGCATCAGTTTCCAGAGTGGTACTGATTCCTACTTAGCCACACCTGTGAACCAGGTCCCTGATAATGTCACTTCTATCCCAGATAGTTCCCATGCTTCCATTCCTAAAAGTATATTGGTTCTCTTCTACCCTTATCTGTAAGGTTAGTAGTTATTCTGATTGCTGTAAAAAATTACCATAAACTTGGTAGCTTAAAATAATATAATTGTTATCTCTTCCTGTTAGGGAGACCAGAAGTCTGAACAAGAACTTACTTTTCCTCTGTGTATTTCCTAAGGAAACCCATCACTGCATCTAGGGTCTATTGTATAATAATCTTTTCTAAGTCTTTACACAGTTGCATTGGTAAATATTAATGGGTAATACTCATACATTCTGAGATGAGGATTTAAATGTGCATTTTAGAGGGTAGTTTTCAGTCTACTACAGTGGCACGTGACAATAAGCATCTTTTCACATGGTGTTTATAACTGTTCATATTTCTTCCTAGGTTAGGTGTCATTCTCCCATGGTTTATTTGACTATGAAATGCCCTCTATATGTTTAGGTACTGGGTGCCAGCTGATGGGGAATTAGGACGAGAGAAAGTGATCCTAAAACTCTGACCCAATCAATGACTTAGTTCCTGTATAGGTTCATTCTACATTGATGTTAGTAGATGATGAAAAGTAGAAGGCAGTGCCTAGTTGGAGTTCATTTTAGTTAATGTTGACAAGTATAGAGAAATATTTATTTTTAGCATGCAGATATTCAAAATCCAGCAACATATTTTTTTAAAAAATAACAAATGATCCCTCTTCTATTGAACTGTGATTGTTGAAGTGCTAAAATCAGTTTCTAATCTATGTGAGACTCTATGAACTTTCTATTTGGTTCTTATCTTTATGCAAATTGTATATCGTGCTAATTGTCTTTTTGTAATGTCTCCATTTTATATATTTATTTATTTTTATTTTGTGTGTATGAGTCTTATGCCTGCATGTATGTAAGTGCACCCATGTCATGCAGTGCCCACAAATGACAGAAGAGGGGGTCAGATTCTCTGGAACTTGAGTTATGGATGGTTGTTAGTTGCTATGTGGATGCTGAGATTCAAACCCAGGTCCTCTGCAAGGGCAGCCAGTGCTCTTAACCACTGATCTCCAGCCCAGTAATGTCTCCATTTTAATCACCTACAACTATCTGCTTTCAAATCAACATTATTATTTTAGGTATTTTGAATTTCTATGTGATTCTTATAATGAAATATTCACCTTCACACTGTTTTAACTAGGCTTACAGTTAGCCAATCAATAAACTGGGGAAATTTTCCATTTTAACAACATTGTGTCACTGCCCATATACCTGAGGCATCTCCTCATTATTTTAACCCTCTTTAACTTGTCCTAGCAATGTTGTGGTAATGAGAGGTCTGATACATCTGGTGGTGGGCGGGTTCTTGGGCACTCCATCACCCACACAATTAGAGATCATAATGCTCTGTAATTTCCATGTTCATTTGTGTGTTGTTAGACTATAGTGATAAAATTTAATTTTACATTGATCCTACATACTGAAAACTTGCTAAAATTACATTAGTTTTAGTAACATGATTATAAATCCTATCATCTTTCCCACAGATGATTCTGTTATCCAGACAGAAGTTTATAAATTTTATTATAATAGTAAGGCCTTAGTTTTTATTTATTCATTTTTCCTAACTTCACTAACTAGAAACTTTCTAGAAACTAGAAAATCAGGTTAAAAATAATTGACAAGACCAGAAGGTTCATCTCATTGCTGATCTGGGTGCAAAGAGGTCAGATCATCATTTTAAATGATTTTTCTTTTTTGATAATGGCATTTATCAAGACTAGACTATTCTCTTCTATTTCTGGTTTGTTGGTATTAATAAACAGGTATCTGTCAGAGTTTTTTCTAATACTATAAGATAATCATATGCTGCAAAAGAATTTAGTCTGTTACCATATGAATATGTGAATTTCACTTTAATGTGAATATTAAATCCAACCTGCATTCTGAAAGCAAACCCATCTTTATTTTACATACTCATCAGTATTATCTGCTCAAATGTTATGAAGTATATTTGCATCTCTGTTTATGATAAAATTGACATACAGATTTTTATTTTCATCGATTTTATTTTACATTAGGATAATGATGACCTCTTAAATGAGTTGAAATTCATCCCCTTCTCTTCAGTTTTTTCCACAAATGTTAAAAATAACATTAGCATTATTTTTCCCCGAAGCATTTGTCACATTACCATAGATCTTTGTGGGTTCTGGTTCTGATTCTGGTAATGAAAGATTTTAGATTAATTTAGTTTTTAGTTTAGTTTAGTTAAGTGTTTAGTTTTATTGGGTCTCTTGTCTTAGACCCAAAAGATTTACTTAATTTATTTTGCCCTGCTTTATATTTTATGATGTTGGAATAGCTAAAGTATGACTATGTTTTGAAAGTACCATATACTTATAATAAGAACATGATCTTCTGTTGTACATGAAAAACTTTCTAGATTCTGTAGTCACATATTAAGATTTTTGTAAGTGAAATGTACTCTTTAAATATAATTAAAATTTTTTTTATAATTATTGATAATACGGGGTTTTCATTTTCATCAAAAATGAAATACATGACTGGTGGCAAGACATGGCTTTCTCGATCACTGAGGCATCAAATTTGTTTTTACAATGCTGTTATGTGTTTCAAGTTCCACAGATATGCACAGTCCAATGTCTGGACAACCAAGTAAGCACAGACTCCAGTTTCAACTCATTTCACAAAAAAGCATTGATGTCTTATATTTTTAAAATTAGAAAATATGAAGACAATGGAAAAGTCTGTTCTTGCCTAGGTAAGGTCCACCTGCAACTGCAAAGTGTTTGTGTCACAGGTGAAGTAGTCACCAGGGCATCTGCCATGGAGGGAAAAGGAAAGCTGAAGAATGGAGAACAATGGCAGACACTGTGTGCATGCTTGAGGAAGCTGGACAGAACATTCAGATTTCACCAAATACTTAGAATTTGTTACGGAAATGTTTCATCAAAGAAATGTTTCTAAAAGACTGGAGAGCCGTTAAGACAGCGTACTACTCTTGCAGAGGAGTAGAGTCCAGTTCCCAACACCCTTATCAGAGTGGCTCACAGCCCCCTATAACTCCAGCTGCAGGGGTTCCAACGCCCTCTTCTGGACTTCGTGAGCACCTGCACTCACATGAACATAACCACACACACACACACACACACACACACACACACACACACGTGGTTAAAAATAAACTTTTTTTTAACAAGAAGTGTTTTTAAAATCATACAGGAAAGAATATATGACCCATGTACTTGTGTAGTAAGTATTAGACGATGAAAATTATACTATATTCTTTCTGTTAGGCGTTTATAACATTATTTGCAGCCCAGTGAAATTTGCTGGTCCTATCTCAGTTGATTTCCAGGTAGCATTACTGCATGTTATCCACTAGGTGGCGAACTTGACCTGTATGATATCTTCGAGATAAAGCAGTTCCAAATTGAAACTGCATCCCCAGCCCCAGCTCCTGTTTGGTGGAGGCTGACCTCCCATTTACTCATTCAGTGCTTTCAGAGCATCTGCTACATGTCAACCTTGCTGTGGCTGTCCTAAAACTGTTCACCAACTCCTGAGGGGATGCACAAATGTGGAACAGATCTATTAAAATTTGAAAAGATAACCCTGGTGATGAGGCGCTCAGCCCAAACTCTTCATCCAGGACCCGATGAAATAGCTCTTGGGTGTTCTTGCCTCTCCTTAGTACTGCATTTAAAAACAAAATAAATCATAAAACTAGAGGAAATTTTATGATAGAAAGGTTGATGCTGGGCTGGAGAGATGGATAGGCATGTAAGAGATGGGTCTTACATACATGCAGGCATTACATTCATACACATAAAATTAAAAATATAATAAATAAAATATTTTAAATATATATATATATATATTTTTTTTTTTTTTTTAAAGAAACATGATGGAAAACCCCTTGGTGACTGGGAATGGGAAAGATTCAACCTCAAGGCCTGAGTGCTCAGACCATGTTTGGAGTCAAGATCATAGCTAGCTATCAAGGGAGTTGGAAAGTTCATTCCTGAGAATCAGTTCTCTCAAGACTGGAATCTGAAAATGACAGAAACCTTCCCTTTGCCCAGCATAAGTACAACATAGGCAAAGCCACTGCCATACACAGCATGAGACTTTGGGTTTATGGGGTTATGGTGAGTGCAGCCACTCAGAGAAGGCTGAAACTGCTCCCAAACATCAGGGAGTCCTCCATCTTCTAATCTACTCCACCATAAGCCCACCACCAGGGGAATGTGGAACTATGGCTCATGGTTGGAGACTCCAGCTCCTGCTGTCAGAGAGGCCACAATTCTGAGTCACAGGAGGGAACCACAATTCTAACTCACAGGAGGGGACCACACTCCAGTTCCACTGAGCCATCTCAATGACCCTGTTTTTATGCTTAATGTTAATCACAGCCATATAAAAACTGAATATCTGTTAAATAGTGTTAGGAACTGATAATAGAAAGTAAAGAGACTGGAAAGATTTCTTCAGAAAAACTTAATAGTACTTCCTCCTCAGCTGAATAGACTTTAAGAAAGTACATGAGGAAGCTAAGGAGTTAAAATTCAGAATGTGACATAGGTTGGAAAGGGATTAGGGAGAAGATAGGATCAGAATACACTGAATACATGTATAAAATTATAGAAGGTTTGATAAAAACAAGAAAGCATTTAATATTTGCTTCTTTACCACTATTAGAACTTAACCTGACAGGAACACAGTTGTCACTGTCAATTATACTATACAATCACTGTTACTCAATTTATGAGCTTCTGAGATCTTTTAGAGCATATG
Source organism: Eospalax fontanierii (assembly GCA_035773235.1). NCBI lineage: Eukaryota > Metazoa > Chordata > Mammalia > Rodentia > Spalacidae > Eospalax > Eospalax fontanierii. The sequence continues at coordinate 81,855,762 of CM069532.1, read as the reverse complement.
TAGTCTGTTTTAAGTAATAACCTGCAATACTGCAATACAGATTCAGAGAGAGAGAGAGAGAGAGAGAGAGAGAGAGAGAGAGAGAGAAAGATTTGTCTAAAATCATATAACTAAATTTTTATTTAAAGCATTCTCAGAGCTTGATGGGTCATTAATCTCATGTTTCTTCCAAGTGAATGTCAATTGGATTTTGTGTAATTATTCAGACATAGAAGAAAAACAATTTTAAAAGCAAACCAACTATAACCTGTTTATTCTTGGAAGTTTGGAGAGGTATAAGTACATGTATGCTATCTTCAGTTCAAATGTTATAAGCATGTAGAATTCATTTCTGTCGAGCACTGTTTTTTTCTTTTTCACAGATGTTTCAGTTTTTAAAATATTTTAAAATTCTTACTTTATTTTTAATTGAATTTTTGAGAATTTCATACAATATATTTTGGTCAATACGTTGCAGTTTTAAAAAGCACACTCTCATCAGTTTTCTCTTTAAACTGTGTTACTGAGGCTCAAACCCAGGGGTTTACACATGTTAGACAAGTGATCTCACACAATACCATCCAGTCCTTCCATGAATTTTCTGATTTTGCCAGGGAACATCCTCAGGAAGTAGAATGGCCAGAAGTAACCTCTGTGCTACAGTGAAAGAAACAGCAGCTCTAACAACTGAAGACTTTTCAAAAAAGTATACAGGTGCTGCAAGATTCAGCTGAAGTCTCTGAAGTGAATAAATTACCTTGTTGGGAGAAGAATCACAAGGATCTTCATCTGAGGAGTACTGTGTATAGAATTCTTTTAGGATAGATAAGGTTCCAATCAGGAAAGATGTCTGGTACTGCATCTGATGTAACTCCCGGGCCCGGGAATGAACCCGAACCCTAACACGGAAGTAAACCCGGAAGTGAGCCCTGACCCGGAAGTGGACCCTAACCCTAACCCCGAGGGGTGCCTGGAAACCCTAACCCTCACCCTCACCCTCAGCCTCACATTCACCCTCACCCTCGCCCTCACCCTCACCCTCTCCCCTGACCCGGGAGTGACCCCTAACCCCAAACCGGAAGTGAGCCCTGTCCCTAACCCTAACCCTAACCCTAACTGGAAAAAAAAAAAAAAAAAATCAGAAAATCAAAAAATAAAATAAAATAAATATAAAATTAAAAAAAAAACTCTGATCCCTAGGGAATTCCCTAACCCTACCCCTAACCCTAACCCTCACCCTCACCCTAACCCTCCTGGCTGAAGCATGGCCATGCAGGGAACACTACTCCCCTGGCCCATGCTCAACCTCCCTTCTTGTATATCACAGAACCACCTGCCCAGCGGTGGCACCACCCACCATATGCTAGCCCTTCCAACCTCAGTCAACAATCAACAAAATGCCTCACAATCATGGCCACATGGCAGTGCAATGGAGGAAATTCCCCAAGTGAGGTTTCTTCTACCCAGGTGTGTCAAATTCACAGCCAAAGTTATCCAGCATAATTGACTCCTTTTCAACCTGACATACAAACATATCACTATTAATCCACAATCTTTCCATGTCTTATCCAACTGGTGTGACGTTAATATTCCCCCAATCCTAACCTTAAACACAGTCCTAGTTGTTCCGTCGTCGTTGAGCTTTAATGATTTGAACCCCACTGCTCTCCTTTCTCTTCCTTGCATCCTATAAAACAACTTGTCAAGACTGCCTGTTCTACTATCTTTAGCACCAACCTTCCCATCAGACAACACAAAGTACATAAAAAAGCTAAAGCTTTTAAAGACTAGTTTTATACATTGTCTTCAACACTAACTGTTGAACATAAAAATCACTGAGACCTCAGACATCTATAACTCCCATATCATGTGACCTGGATCAAGTAGGGCCATACAATGCCTCAGTTATATGTGAGCAGAACTTCCCACCAGTTTCCTTGAGACCATCAGGCCCTGGGGCATGCAACTCAATGTAGGTTGCCATCTTCTCAGAGAAACCACCAACCACTCAGTCTTACTGCTTTGGGGATAGTAAAACAGTGAGTGAACAGCCTTGTCCAAGACGGAACATTATCACACCACCTTTTAACATCTTGTCACAGAGGCCCTGAATCAAGGACAAGACCAAATGTTCATGTTCTCAGAATGACAACACAAATAACTAGTTTCAAGGTGCTGGAATATAAAGTCCCTTGAACCAAAATTTCACAAGGAACATTTTTGAAGTATAGGAGCAGTAAAATCGAGAAAAAGATGAACTAGGAAAATGAGCAAAGACAACTGTGACAACTCAGCGCCCACTCTACCTTTACTAGGTAGTCTTAGAGCTTCATTATGTCTCAGCCCGTAACATGTCCTCATCACAAGAGCAGTATAATTCCAGAGGGTTTGAACAAAAATTGTACTGGGAGCTGGAAAGATGGTCCAGCAGTTAAGAGCATATGTTTGGTTCCCAGCACAACAGTGTTTAACTACAGTTTCACAGGATCTAATGCCCTCCACAGGCACTGCACACACATGGTACACTTACACACAGGCAGAACACTCACACATATACAAATAAAAAGCATGACATTGATGCAAAGGTTTTATAATTGTCAGCTATTCCACTCTGAAGACCTGAATGTTCCTCCATGTGAATTCAGAAGCCCAAAACAGCCAGGATCTGTCTTTTCATAGTTCATTTGCATCTTGCTCATCTTGTCCCACACTTTCTGCAGGTCTCCCAGGTCTTTTCTGCACAAAGAGCTCTTCCTTCTACGTGTCCTTCATCTGCTTCTGTTGGCACAGTGCAGGTACAGCAGGGGCTTGGTCTGGGAACATGGGCTGGGTACTCTCCTAACCACAAATAGGTTCTGAAAGCCATGTACACTGAGGACTGAAGTTTGTTTTATGTACAAGGGCTATTTTTGCAGTCTTCACTCAGAACGTTCTAGCTTCCATGTGAATTGAACCGTTACATTTTATTCAGGATTCTACCAAGGGCATGTTCCACCACGGAAAATGTGATTTCTGTGTTTGTCAGACTTTCCATGACTGTGACACATAACTGGGAGAAACAATTTAAAAGGGAGTTAGATTGATTTTGACTCATGACTTCAGAAATTTCAGCCCCTGGTCACACAGCTCCATGTTTCTGGGCCTGTACTAAAATGGAGGGAAGGGCAGGAGTGTGAGGGAGGGGCTATTCACCTTAAGGCAACTAGGAAGCAACAGGAACAGTAACAGAATGACTAGAACTAAGGACAAGTACACAATGACCCACTTCCTCCAACCAGGCCCCATCTTCCACTGTTCCACAACATCCCAAGTCTATTCAAAAACTGTATCCGATTTACTCATTCAGGAAGGTAGAATCCATGACCCAATCACTTCTCAAAAGTTTATCAGATAGCAAGCCCACAAAACATGAAGACAAAGGAAGGATGGAAGTAGCCAGTTGCGGAATGTGACCTGAAGACCAGCAGGGAAAGCTCTACCAAAGCTCATCCAGCTCTTTGACAGCTTCTGAGAGGAGGATATCTCATACTCAAACTATAACATTCCCCTGCCAGCATCAAGGGATATGACAACTGTCCATGTAGTCATCCACATAGCCTACTGCAGCTCTGTTTTAACACCCTGTATGTTATTCTCTCCCCCAACATTACATTTGGGGAAACAGCCTGACAACTTTCAACAAGTGTGTATAGGTCATGTCACTTACGAATTTCAAATGAGGTTAGAACGAGGTCAACATCCAATATTTTTATAAAAAGGAATGTTGTATCTGGTGGAACTGACGGCTGAGTTCATATCCCCTGAGTTCTGAATGCATAGGGCAAAGGGTGAATTCCAAGGCAATTCAGTCACTTGAGGGACTTGATGGCAGCCAGGCTGTTGAACATGATATCCTCAAAGTAGTTCTTGATGTCAGCAAAGATTACTTGTGACCATGTGTCAGCATACTGATCTGGCCATTCTTCTCCTCTACTTGGGGAACCTGTCTTTCTCTGCAGGTCAAGTTCATCTCTCAGTCTCTTCATCTTATACTTAGCTACTCTGAAAATGCTGCCCAGAAGGATGACTATGAATACCTGTTGTTAACTGTTGTCTTTACACAGAAGTGGGTCAGTATGTGGTAACCACAGCTCCCCAAACTTGCTTATGAATAAGTTCTTCTGGGATTCCAAGTGAGTCTGCTGGCTTTAGAAACATATTCATTCTCATTTTCTCTCCCCCACCCCACCCCACCCCCGTCTCTCCATGTGGTATGTTTTAATCTGCCTTATGTACTCTCAGTTAATGACTTTGAGAGATAAATTACTTTCTGATGGGAAAGCCCCTGATGCCATTATATACAATGTACTTGTGAGAAACTGACCTCACACTTGCTTCTCCAAGTTGGTGTGTTACAGGATATCATCATACACAGAGAGCACAGAGAGGCCAATTCTCCTTGGGCTAACTATTCCTCATCCCTAGAAAGAATCCAGCTTAGTACACTCTGTGCTCCTGCTGCTCTGATTGCTTGGATTCTCTTACATCCAAGTTCATGCACCATGCCCAGAACAAGAAAGCTTTGGTAACCTTCACATTTCATAACCAACTCCCCTATGAGGTCACCCAAGAGTGAAAGAGAGTAACAGACAAGATTAAACAGTTTTGCTTCCTCACTGTGTTAGTCAGCTCACTGTCACTGTGACAAATAGCTGCAGTAACTGAGTTTAAAGAAGGGTTTTTATTTTGGCTCATGGCTCAGAGGTTTCAGTCTATGGTCACTCTGTCCTGTTACTTTGGAAAGGATGGAACACTATGTAAGGAACATGTGGTGGAGGTCTGTTTGCTTCATAGCAGCAAGGAAGCAAAAGAAGAGAATATCTAGGGTTCCCAATAGCACATCTCAATGACCAAGCCTCTGCCTCTCTAGTGCTGGAACTAAAGGCATGCACCTTCATGCCCAGTTTTCCTAAAGCTTTTTAATTAATTGTTTACTTGCTAAGCACAATGAGTTTCCCTCCTAGGAATGGTTTACCTCAGAGTAAATTACTACATAACAATCACCAGTAGCTACTTAAATCATGGAGACTCAAGAACAAATTTCTTTCATAACCCAACTCAACCCTCACCAGGCTTGTAAGATTTTCTAAATGCATCTCTCTTCTGACAGGAGGTACAGTTCTTCAAAAAAAAATTGATCTGACAATCTCATACCTTGTAGAGAGCCTCGGATTGCTGCGTCTTAAAGATGGCGCCTGCTCCCGCCCCCCACCATCCCGAGGTGGGCGCTCTCTGGAGCAAACAGCTCCATAATTGGCTGTGGCTGAGGTCTGGCCCTGCTTCCGCCTGTGTGCGCCTATCTACTTTCACCACGTGGTAGTTTGGAGTTGGCTGGCAGGAGGGAATTTAACTCTGTGGCGGGCTTTCCCCGGGAGGAAAAGGAAAAGTAAGTTAGCAGGAGGAGAAGTAAGGAGAAGGAAGAGGGAGAAGAAGAAGCAGTAAGGAGAGGGAATGCGGCGAACACCCTCCGACCAGCAGAGGAAGAAAACCACCACAACGAAGATTCTTCTTGGATCGCACTTTATTGGAGAGCCTCTCGGTTGACTGATGGGCGTTGATGACGAGGGGCAAAGAGCGGGCTTGTTCAGCGGCCTTTTATAGTAAGCAGGGCGGTATGACAGCTCGGGATTGGATGCTGACAGCCCGCCACAAGCAAAGCCACGGATTGGCTCGGGAGAGTTTAAATTGACGCGCGAATTGACGCGCATGCGCAGCCTCGGGATGGCTTGCGCGCCAAAACATTTCCTCAATGGAGCAGTTTGACAGGCGGCTCCAGGAAGTCGGCGCCATTTTGTAATGGCGCTGACCGGCTCCCTGCAGCTCCCCCTTTTTTCTTATATGCTAGCAGAGCCCTAGGAAATACAACGTTCCCGATCTGGTCTTCACCTCATGATGTGCCGACCGATCAAGGGAAACAAAGGCCAAACAGTCTTTCCTAAGCCCGTGCAATGGGCAAACACTCCCGGGGCGTGCTAAGGCAAAGTCTGGGCCAAAAATATCTCTGCCACTGCCCATCCTCATGCAATGGGTCATACTGATCCCAGAGGGTGCAAGGGCCAGGGCAGAGCCAATTTTTCATTTCTTTAGGGCTGCCAGCCATACCTGAGGGGATACTCCACATTCCAAGGCGGCCAATGCCTGAGAAATAATAACTTTGTCCCTTTTTGCTTGGGCTCTCATCCTACAAATTAACCATAGACATAGTATGCATCCTCCAATGCTGCAGACCGCAAACATGCCTACTCCCACCCATTCTTTAAAATGCGAAAATACAGAGGAAAACCAAGAAACAAACCCATTTGTCAGGCTGGGGTCTACACGGGTGGAATTAATGGTAATAACAGCTCTCCGAAGTTTTTCCAAATCCTTATCAAAAGCGTCACTCCAATTACCCACTAAATAATTTGACAATTGTTTAGACAAGTCTGCTGCTATAGAAGTATTATCATACAGAACACTTGTAACACATAACGCTTGAAATTTCCACTCACATCCCAATTGGGCTACTTGCACCAGTCTCAATAAAACTCCGAGAACTCTGTAGGAATGCAATAAGAGTGTCCTCCGGAAGCAATGGCAAACCTAAGTCCTTTTCAGTTGTGAAGAAGCGAGGAAAGACCGACGAATCATGGCGAACTGGAACAGGTATTGGGAAGACAGACAGAAATCCCCAGCGTTGTTCTCCTTCACTCGATGTCCAGAGTTGGAGGAGGATCAGCAACATTGGCAGGCTCCGTCTTGCCCTGTGCAGAGGCATCGTCCAGCGCGGGTTGGATGGTCTTCACCAAGCGACTGGGGACCCAATGAGGCGATTCTTCACTCTGAGGAAAAACACAAACAGCTCCCCTGGATCTGTTAATAACCAGATCCGGTCCCATCCATTTATTGGATATAACATCCTTCCACATGACCATTTCGCGGGACTTAGAAACATCCCTTTGACTATGTCTGTCAGCAGCAGACTGGCCATGAGGGTCTAATATTAGGAAATTTATTGTAAAAAGGGCGAGGGAAACTCGCTCCTTGGGGGTTGCATTCTCTGCAATACCTTTTCTTTGCTTTATCAAAATGGCCTGCAAGGTTTTATTAGCCCTTTCTACTATACCTTGGCCCTGTGGATTGTATGGAAGGCCAGTGGCATGGGCTACTTGCATTAAGGCACAAAAAGCACGGAAGCCTGAAGAGGAATACGCTGGACCATTATCTGTCTTTAGGCGACCTGGCCTTCCCCAGGCAGCCCAAGCTTCCAAGCAATGGGTCTTTACGTGAAGCACCTTTTCTCCCGTCAGGGGAGTGGCGTGAACAATGCCAGAACAAGTGTCCACGGACACATGAACATACTTTAACTTTCCAAATTCAGAAATATGTGTCACATCCATTTGCCATAAGTCTCCAGGACGAAGGCCACGAGGATTAACCCCAACATGGGGAGATGGTAAAAAGGTGACACAGGTTTGACAAGCCTTAACTATATTTCGTGCCTCTTGACGGGAAAGGGAAAATTTGCGCCTTAGAGTTTCAGCAGGCACATGGTACAATTTATGGAAGTCAAAGGCAAGTGATGTTTTATCATTTAGGGAAAGCATAGCCATCCTGGTGGCTTGATCTACGATATCATTGCCTTGTGTTAGGGGACCAGGAAGCAAAGAATGAGCACGTAAATGTGAAACGAAAAAGGGGCAAGCTCGTTGTAAAATTAATGCTTGGAGTTGGACTAAAATAGTGGAAACTGTGCTAGCAGGTTTTACATAAGCCGCCACCTCCAAGGCGGATAATGCATTAGTCACGTATTGGGAATCCGTATATAAATTAAAAGATTCAGAAAAAGTTTGGAAAACCTCCAACACAATCATACACTCTACAACCTGAGGAGCATCGGGTCGAAACATGCGGACCACAGGCTCCCTACCTTGTACAAGATAGGCTCCCCGTCCTGTCTTGGATCCATCAGTAAAAATTGTAATAGCATTTGTAATGGGCCTAATGGCAGTAACTTTGGGAAAATACACTAAATTATGTTCAACAAAGGTTAAGATGGGACTTTTGGGATAATGGTTATCTATTTTATAAGGAAAAGCACATACTAATATACTCCAATCATCCACCGTGGCAGCCAAAACTTCCACCTGTTGTCTAGTGTAATCGATTTAAATTCAAGGAACTGGCCTCTTGTTAGGCAAGCCTTGGCCAATTCAATCCAATCTGTGGGGGTCAAAGGGACTGCTATAATTCTCCGTAACAAAGCTACCGAGTAATCCGCTCCTGGTCCAAAATCTTTGACCGCCTGCACTAAATCTTTAAGCTGTTTGTAAGGCACTGGCTCATGCCTTCTAATATGAGTGGCTAAATCCTCAAACACGGGGAAAATAGAAAATAAACGAGACCAGGTTCCTGGCTGGATAAAACAACACTGACCCGTGTTGGATGCATAGGGTGGGGGTGCTATAGGCCCCGCCCCTTGTTTAAAATTTCCCGCCGAAACAGTAGCCCTTTTCTTTACGGAGGCCCCTCCTCCTTCCGGGGGGTGCCAGGGCCCTGTTGCATGAGGGATAATTACTTCCTCTACTTCCTGCTCCTCTTCAGATACCTCCTCACTAGAACTTCGTCCCTGTATTGACAAATGTGCAAACTCCTCCAAGGAAGGATATAAGGGTTTAGGGGACGGCGACCGCCATTTTTCATTCTTAATATCCCTTTCACCGGGATCTTTACTATGACTGGCTTCTTGGAGCTCTTCTTTTAAACTTTTTTCCTTCTGTTTTTGTTTTCTTTTAGGCCTTACTTGCATTTCCCCACTCACATCTGACTCTGAGAGGCTATCCTGATGCCTTACTAATGCCCTTCTTCCCTCCTTAATGAGATTAGTATGGCTTCCTTTGCTGAGACACGAATGGATTAATCTCCAAAAGGGGAGGGTACCTTTCCCTAACTCTCCCTCTTCCTTGACTCTCTCTAGGTCTTTACCCAATTTTTCCCATGAAGGGAGAGAAAGGTCTCCCGAGATCGCGAACCATGGAGCGGCCGCATCCAGGTCCCTTACGATCTTTTTTATGGTCTGATTGGAGATCTTGATGTCTCTCTGCCGAAGTAACTCCTTAATAGGTGTAATAAAGTCCCCACCCGGAATTTCAGAGCTGGGACCGTGACCCATAACTAGCAAATGCGTGCCCTTTTTTACCTTAAGGCAGAGCTTAAACCTTCTTAAGGAACAAGGGAAACGCCTTTGCTCACTATCAAGGAATTACTTTCACCTTTTCGCCGCTGACTAAACGGAATCGCGGCAGCACGCTTTGCTCGGGTCGTCACATCGGAGGCAATGGCAAAAAACAGCAACCACAAAGAACCACAAAATAAGGGCAATAGCACAGATCAGGGTGAGCTGCAGCTCAGACACGATCATGGGGATGACTTACCGGCGCCTTTCCTCTCCGTGCGTCAAGTTCTGAATCCTCTTCGGCCCCTCGCCAGGTAGCCGCACTGCAACCCGGCGTCCCGGGTTTCGGCACCACTTTGCGGCGAACACCCTCCGACCAGCAGAGGAAGAAAACCACCACAACGAAGATTCTTCTTGGATCGCACTTTATTGGAGAGCCTCTCGGTTGACTGATGGGCGTTGATGACGAGGGGCAAAGAGCGGGCTTGTTCAGCGGCCTTTTATAGTAAGCAGGGCGGTATGACAGCTCGGGATTGGATGCTGACAGCCCGCCACAAGCAAAGCCACGGATTGGCTCGGGAGAGTTTAAATTGACGCGCGAATTGACGCGCATGCGCAGCCTCGGGATGGCTTGCGCGCCAAAACATTTCCTCAATGGAGCAGTTTGACAGGCGGCTCCAGGAAGTCGGCGCCATTTTGTAATGGCGCTGACCGGCTCCCTGCAAGGGAAGAAGAAGTTAGAAAGTTAAAAGCCAAAAGGTTGTTCAAGGTTCCTGAATAAACTGCTTTTGGAAGAGTCCGGGGTCGCGTCTTCCTTGCTGGACGAGGCCGCGCAACAATACCTGACCAGAAGCTTCATATACAGAGACCACTTTGGGACAAACCAACTTCACTTCTGCTGACAGAATTCCTGTAAAAGGACCTTCACTTGGACAAATCCCCACATGATCCTGGAGGACTACTCCAGAACGTGGGACAGTTTAGAAGAAATTGAACATAAACTCTTCATCAGTAACATCAGGAATGGCCTTGGCTCTTTCTGTTGGACGAGGACGGCAGACCCTTCCACTCTTCTTTCTGGTAGCCTCACATACAGGCTTTACCTGGGCTGAATGAGTAGCTGTCAGGGGAAGGGGGAGTGGAAAATCAGAACTGAATAACAGTTAAAACTACCCATGTTGCTATAATGCCCACAAAACTTCATGGCAAATTTACTAACTTACTTCTCAAAATTACAAGTACTGGAGAAAGCCAAGACCAAGACAAGTTGGTTTTCCCACCCCAAAAGCTCCTGAGAGGTATACACTTTCTGCCTGCTTAGTCATTCCTGAGCCATCTCCTCCTCCACCAGTCTTGCTGCTCTGGCCTTCTCCCTATCCCTTTCAAGTAGAGGTACTAAATCAATCACTTTCCAGATCCTCACCGGCCCTTAGAGCCCGCAGGGCCTCCTGCCACTCGGCCTCCATCTGAGCCCTGTAGTCCCCAAACAAGGAACGCATCAGCTGCCTCTTCCTGGGCAAGGGTGTTCTTTCACTACGCAGGGTTCGGATTGCCCCAACAGCCTGCTCTTCTGCAGATAAAAATAAAGAACTGGGGAGTTCGTGCATACTTATCCTTTAGAAACATCAGCAGGCTACCGTCCCGTTTACATTCCCCTAACGACACAGAAGGGCTCCTCACTCTGCTTAAGGGCCGGTCTCTGCATCCTGAGGCCCAGCTCCAGCTGCTCCACGCACCAGGCCAGCTCTCGCGCTAGCTGCTCTGCCTGTGATGGAAAGGAGGACGTAAACCCCGCAGCCCACTCCCCTCAGCGTCTTAATTCCAAAGACTCAGACTACACCAGTGAGCAGACTAGCTCCCACTGACCCCACCCTTCCTTACCTGGGTCTCGGCATTATGGGACGCTTCCTCTGGGGCAGGCTTCTCAGAGATCTTTTCGTCTCCATTTGCCAAAGAAGCCTTGTTAGGGATTTTCTTCTTCTTCTTCTTCTTCTGCTTCTGCTTCTGCTTCCTCGAGGTAGTGCTGCCTTCATCGCCTACCGGCTGTGCTGTGGTGATGGGGTCAATGCACGCAGGTTGCACTGAACTGATACAGGCATTAGGATTTGAGGCGCCGGAGATCGACCCGGGGAGCTGCGGTCTGCATGGAACGCATTGGGTTCTCGGGCGTGAGGCTGTTGGTGCCTTCCGAGCAGGAAGTCCTGGAGCCTGGAGAAAGTGCGGTAAGATGGGAATCACAAGGAGCCCCCAGCCCAAGGTCTCGCTCCAAGCCCGTCTTATCCCCACTGCTCACCGCCATTCGCCGCAACGGATGCCGGAACTTGTGTAAGATCCGAGTTCCGCGGTGAACTCGCTCCTCCAACACACAGCGTTCCACAGGAAGCGCCCCGTGGGGCAGGGCCTGTGCTCAGGGAGCGGCCGGAAGCTCTAGGGGCGGGCCGATCGCTCCCGGCAGAGATACTCACCTGTCAGTGCTCAGGGCCAATGAGCGGGTTCGGAGGACCCAGCCGAAAGAACCGCGCCCGCGTGAGTCTAAGGCTAGGCGCAGGCTGCTCAGGGGCTCGGCACCGCGCCAGGCGGCAGGGCTGGGCTGAAGGCTGGACGTGGCTGGAGCGGGAAAAGGCACATCGGTGTGGGGCCGCAGGCCCGGAACTTGCCGCTTGCTGTGCAGCCGGAGTGGCTCCGGGAAGAGGCCGACTGGGTCTTAGCAGCAGTTTCCTGGGCTGATGTTAGCGGAGCTCGGCTTTTGCTTCAGACCTTCCTGGAGGTCAGGACAAAGTTCTAAAGGGAATGCCTCGCAGAAACCAGCTAGCGGGAGGTAAACCTAAAAAGGTGTCACACAGTGCATAGTGCGGGCGGCTTCAGGACAGTCAGTGAGGACTTCTCTCGCGGAGAAGGGTGAGGATTTTCTTAATCACATTAACTGATATGGGAAGGACCCATGCCACTGTTGGTGGCAACATTTCCAGAGTTTAGAGTCTGAATTGTATAAGTGAGCTGAGTAAAAAGCATGCATTCATTTCTCTCTGCTCTTTTTTTAAATATATATTTTGCTTACTTCATTTTATGTGCATGAATGTATTGCCTGCATGTATATAAGTGCACACGTGTCATGCAGGGTTCAGGGAGGTCAGAAAGGGTGTTAGATCCCATGGAACTGGAGTTATGACCAGTTGTTGGCCTCCATGTGGGTGCTGGGAACTGAACCTGGGTCCTCAACAAGAGTAGCCAGTGTTCTGAACGGCTGAACCATCTCTCCACTTCCCTTCTCTCTGCTCTTGACTATGAATGTGATGTGTCTACCTATTTTAAGTGCCTGCCACCTTCTGTAGGACCTTCATTTTTCTTAAAAGACAGGATCCTCACTTCAGCCATTAAAACCTCCTTGTCAGCTCACCCCTCCCTAAATGAAAAGTCCCAAAAGTCATAAGGGCTATGTCAGCATCTCCTGTCACAAAAGCCATGTCAACAACTTGTGGTAGGTGAGATAATGTCTGGGATAATAACAGAAAAAGCCCCTTTCTTGTAAAAATAGACTCCTGGTCAAGACATTTGTCAAGTCAACAATTTGTAATGTGTCACAATGCTTGTGGCATTACTGAGAAAAAGGTTGGACTATGTAAAAGTTGTCTTTTTGTAACCCTGGTTTGTGCCAATCTATACCCTGTATGTCAATATATGATAATCTTGTGGTTTTTTGCTATAAGAACTTGGTCCGAGCAGGGCCAGGGGGGGCTTGGCATCCCGAGACCAAGTCACCCACTTGTACAAGTGTAATAAACTCCTCATGCTGCTTGCATCTGACGGTCTGGATTCTTGGGACTAACACTCGGGCAGCCTGAAGGGGTTCGAGTCCCCTAGGCTGAGAGTGGTAGTGGGGCGAGGCTCCCCGAGGTTGGGCTCTCAGGCAGCCCTGGGAGGGGTTCGAGTCCCCTGGGCTGAGAGTGAGAACCAACACTTCACTTCCCTGCTATGGTAGCCTGCAACCTGGAATTGTGGGCTAAAACAAACCTTTTCTTCTCTAAGTTGCTTTTAGTCAGTGTATTTTATCACAGCAACAGAAACAAAAACTAGGCCAACGCAGCTATTGCTAATGTGAGTTTCTTTGCTTCTGGCCTCCTGGCCTATACATCATCCTGCAATTGGATGAGTGAACTTTCTGACCAAATCTAACCATGCTTATCCCCAGCACATAACCATTCAGTGGATGCCTAGTAATGAACGAACATTAAATTTTAACTGAACATAGTATTATTGATACATCAATGTCACACTACAAGAGTTCAATTGCTGGCTCCAGTACTGACTGGTTTGGTCTTCCTAAGAAAGTGATTTAGCCTCTCCATGCCTTAAATGTATAAAAATGGGAATAACAATAGTACCTATCACATAGGCTTATTGTTAGACTAAATCATAACAGGCAGAAAGAACATCTCAGGTGGTGGCTGTTATCATCATCATCCTTCTCTTTCAGAAATGAAGAAGACCTCATTTGTGATGCCTATACTCACTGATTCACCAAAATAGATACAACTCCTCATCTATCTCCACAGCACCTTAAGAGTGCTTTGCTGCACTCACACAACTTCCAATTAAAAGCACATTTGACTTATTTCTATTAGACAGCGATTGTATTTATTTTTATATCCCCATTGCCTGGTAAAGTATTCACCACATAGAAAATGTTCATAAAAAGCTTGTTGGATGAGTATATGGATAAATAACATTAAATGAATGAGATAAGAAAACTTTGTCAAAAGGAAGATAATTAGAGACTCTCTGTAGTTGACTAGGAAAGAATGTTTTCATGGTAGTGGTAGCAAAATGGATTTATTCGTTTTAAATTTTTATTAAGAAGTGGGGGGCGGGCAGGATGATAGCTCAGTAGTTAAGAGCGCTGGCTGCTCTTGCAGAAGACCTAGGTTTGGTTTCCAGCACCCATTTTTTGGCTTACAGCCATTCATAACTCTATGCCCTCTTCTGGCTTCTATGGGCATTGCACACATGGTACACTTCTGAATATGCAGGCAAAACATATACATAAAATTATAAAAATTAAATGTTTTTTAAAAATGAATAATGGGTGCCGGGATCGCCGGCAGGTAGGGCGGTGGCGAAGCTGGTCCAGCCGGCCTCCTCCAGGGGCTGAGCAGGATGGTGAGTGTCGCGATCCGGCCCCCCTCCACTCCGGAGGAAAAAAAAACCCGCCGAGTCGGGAGTCTGTCTAGCAGGATCTCGTTTATTAACCGTCACAAAATAACTTATATAGGGTAGGGGTGGGGCTAAAAGGGAGTGAAGGACCAATCGATCTTTGTTACATAATCTGCAGCCAGGCAAAGTCCATTCTGATAGGCTGTCAGACTCAGGTGAGGCTCTGACAGCTGCATTCTAAACGGTTGGTGATGGTTGTGACAGTTGGAAACTGTTAGATAATGCCCCAGCCCCCAGCTATTGTGTGGAGTGCTCTGAGCCACTGTGTGAGCCTGTGTGGAGGCCCAACAAATGGGAGCTAGAGAGATGGCTTAGTAGTTAAGAGCAATGACTGCTCTTGCAAAGGATCCAGGTTCAATTTCCAGTACCCACAGGGTAACAAACAACTGTCTGTAACTCCAGTTCCAGAAGAATTCAATGCCCTCTTATGACCCCCCACCATGGGCAATGCACAACATGGGTGCAGTCACATACATGCAGGCAATACACTCATACACATAAAGTAAAAGAAATAAATATTTTTAAATGAATAAAACAGAGGCAGTTTCTTCCTTAGTAATACTATTATTGACAGTAATCAAATGCATTTCATTCAGTTCACATAAGTGCCAAAAAGTCATTGGAGCACCACGCATCAAAACTCATTTAACCCTCAAAGTAACCCTGGAAGCTAATAGCTTATTGTCACAGACACCAAGCAAGGAATTATGACAGGAGCACTAGACTAGGTGGGAAGTGACTTGAAATCATGCTGTAAAAGAAACAGGTTAGTACCACTATGAACATTAGAGTTTCAGATTTATGTTAGAAATGTAGAAAGAGTGGAGATTAGGACCTAGTTGGTGCCATTTTTGCCTTTTTCTTTCTTGTGTAAAGCTGCAGCCTCTTGGGTTGCAAGTGATGGCACCCAAACCATACGACATATTAAGATCTGGGCCCTACCATTTTATACTAATTAGCAAACATACAATAACACCAGTGACCCAGAGAGGAAAAGGACCCTGCCTGGGAAGGGACAGTCCCAGAAACACAGTGGCTTCTTCCCTTGTCCCATGTCCCAACATTTAGAGCCTTTTTCAGACTCTTCTCTGGCTGGTGGGAACACATGGCTGTGACCATGGCCAAAGAATTAGGATCTCTTAAGACAATAGCTATCCCTAGGCTGTTTAATTTAGTATTAGCCTCCCACTTTGGACAGTTTCCTGAATATTGATGGATGACCCCCTGGTAAGTGTCTCATATTTACAGACCCCCTCACTCCCATCATTTGTGGAGTGCAAGAGCTGTTCCTTGTAGATTTGTGATTTCCATTTCACCCTCTATACATTTTCATGCAGACAAGATCACACAAAATTTCTATACTGCCCCCAACCCAGAATTCCAACACACACCAAAAAAATCCCAGATTGCCAATCAAAAAGAGATCACCGCTTTGTCCTTCCTTGCTGGTGACTCCTGCCTGAGACTACTCAGATTCTCCCTTCTCCCCACCCAGATCCATTTAGTCAGGGTACTCCAGGAGTCTTACAAGGAGGTGACCAATCTCTTCTCTCACCAATTTTGGTGGGTCTCCTGTGGACCTGGGTCCTACCGGTTTGGTTGGGAAGTGTTCCAAATCCCTGCTCCTGGTTCCTGTCTCCCGCAGGTTCCATTGTACTCAGGGACAGCATCTCTAAGACCACAACTCTCTGAGGCTGGGGAGTGATGTCCCCATTCTCAGCTAGATGCCAAAGGTGTTATCATAGCAATTCTGAAACCACAGTCCTATCTAGCTGTGCCAGTGTCCTAACCACAAACTTGTCAGCTGAACTCTAGTGAAAGAGACAGAAGAAGACAAGGATTAAAACTCATTTTTCTTAAATATTTCATTTTCCCCTAAATCACTATAAGTAACCCCAATAAACTTCATGGTTCATCAAGTTGGATTTTGGTGGTCTCCTTACTATGATCTGCCAGTTCCCATCTCCCCATGAATAGTCTCACACGACAGGAGATACCACTGAACATGGGAGAAAGGGTGGGATTGAGAACCTGGAATGTGGTAGCACTAGAATTTGGTATTGATAGCATCTAGGAGAGCGAACTGTGAGGAAGGGTTCAAGGTGGATGTTCAGATTATAGTGTTTGTGACTAAGACCAAGAAGAGAAATGAGAAGAGACTTGGATCTGGGGATTTGGAAGGTATATTACTCAGACTTTTTACTGCTGTGACAAATGTCTGGAATAAAGGAGGAGAGATTTATTTTGTATCATGTTTTCATAGATGGCAGGATAGGGGCACTTTTATTCAATATTATAAGGACACATTTGTAATTCATATTGTAAAAGGTAATCTGCACATACACACTAACAATGTGTTTGTTCTGAGTTAACTTTTGACGTAGATGGCACTTTGGGAGGAATGTAAGACTCGGGGGCCTTGAGAATATTCAAAGCCCTGCTACACAAAGAGAGATGACAATGAGGGAAAAGTACTGAAGATGATAAGGAGAGAAGTTCCAACATATGAGTCTCACGCACAAGGCTGACCACCTGACCAAAATGATAGGACCAAATTTTGGGATCATAAAATCCCAAAATTTGTTTAGATTCTCTATAAAGTATTCCATCTGAGGATGGGATGGGTAAAGGCAGACAAAGATGGGGCTGGAGAGCTGGCTCAGCAGTTAAGAGCATTGGCTGCTCTTCTAGAGGAGCTGAATTTGAGTCCTAGCACCCACATGGTGGCTAACAACACATGACCCAACTCCAGGGCACCTGACACCCTCTTCTGCCTTCTTTGAGCATTGTACAACACTGGTGTATTTATATACATGCAAGCAAAACTCATACACATAGAATACAAATAAATAAAATTTAAAAAGACAAAGACTACACATCAGGTAGACTAGACCATACCTCTTAGGTGCTTTAAACTGGCCATAAAGGATTATATTGGCACTAACTCCTTGACATCGGTTACTTTCTCTGACCCAACATGGGATCAGATCAGACCAACTGAACAGATCTCATCCCAGTGATGAGGGAAATGTGTTCAGAAAAAAAAAATGTTTGAAAACAGGGGATAAAGGCCAGGCATGGTGGCACACAACTTTAATCCCAGCAGTCAGGAGGCAGAGGCAGGTGGATCTCTGTGACTTCAGGGCCAACCTGGTCTACATAGTGAATTCCAATCTGAAAAGAAGAAAGGGGGTTGGGGGAGAGAAAGTAAGAAAGAATCCAACAACTGAATCTATAGGGCTCAAAGTTCTCATATTATTGAAAGTTCTTGGGCAAACAATTATTTGTTTTGAAACTAAAAAGAAACACAACACACCTAACATGAGAGGGGAAAATGTTTTATCCAGTTGGGAAGAGAGCAGGAAGACAAGAGTGTATGTTGTCACATGACAGTAACAAATTGGGGCTTTTATAAATCCCTTGAGATAAGAGAAAATCAAGATAGGAGACAGATTTAGACATGGCCAGTGTATACTAGTAACCCAGTGCTGTTCTTGGGGTACCTGGAGAAGCTTCCTCAATATTTCTTGTATTGTTCAGAGTCTATGTTGAAGAAGAGACAGGACTATAATTTTTCAGAGGGTTCAGGCATCTTCCTTGGAGGGGGGAGTGCTATAGGCGTAGGAGTAGCTGGATGACAGAAAGCTTTACTCTTAGTCTTAGTGTGCCCTGTAGGGCTTAGTTCTCTTCTTTTGTTATTTTCTTTATATAGCCCCCTATCCTGATACAGGGCACTGTAGACTGGTTCTCCTGATTCAGATAAAATAGGCCCTTGTTGTAGAATGGTATCCCTCTTATCTAGTCTCCAAATCTTAAGATTTGATGTGTTGGAACTCTTCTTCCTATCCTATACAGAGATCTCTGGGTGAATCTAAGTATAGTTAAAGAAGAACTAGAACTCCTGGCTTGAATCTCCAGTTTATCTGTACTTGCTCTTTCCTTGCCAGGGTTTTACATAATTGCCTATGTTGTCTGTCTCGCAGGACTAAATCATAAAAACATTGATAAGCTATTTTCCACTATGAGCATCTCTAGGGCATTAGGGCTTCTACTAAGAAGCCCTCTAAATAAATAAATAAATAAATAAACCTGAACTACTAGGCTGCTACATTCAGAGCAGAGACTTGCTTATATGAATGACTTTGGCATTTTTTCTTTTGAATTGCCATTCAAATTAAAAGTTTAAATGGGTGTATTTGTTCCCTTTGGATCTAATGCTCAAGAGAATGTCTCAGTGATACAGAAGAAGTTATATTCTTACAAATAACTGTATTCTTATATAATGTCCTGATAAGAATAGGCCACTTACACTTTCCTTGTTTTACTTACTAAGTGGATACCTTGAAATATAACCCTGAGAAGCTCAGAGATGTTTTATTGCTCCATGGTGTTTTCACTACCCTGAGATGTTATATTAATCTACGAAGTCTTGAAGTTCTGTGATGCTTTCCATTCATCATGTCCAACTATTAATAAAGATTAAAGAATGGAAAGTTCACCCGATGGTTTAACAAAGCACCTGATCCAGTTAGTAGGAAAAAAAAAAACAGAGATCTGTAGGGCCTGGCCTCCCAACATGCCTTTTTCCCTGTTAGGTTCCCGGCCAGGAACTAGCTTCAGTTTGTCAGCTGCAGTTGCTCAGAGGACAACTTGACCTTTACAGGCTTAACCGCAATTGATCTGAACCAGGTATGGTCACATACTCGGATGCTCCCTGGGGGCCTGAACCTTTGTCCCCTCCCAAACCCTCCTTGGAATTTCCTGCAACAATCACTGGCATCTGCTGGGTGCATATATATTGAGCACCTTGCTGGAATAAATCGGAAGATTCTCCACCATTTTTGGTGTCTGTGTTTGTCTGTCTTGTATGTCTTCTGTGTCTTTCATTCCTCAGGCCTCGCCGGATAGACTCGGGTACGGTTTAGCAACAGACTGCTACAGAGATCCAAAACCAGAAATCTAAACTTCTGATGATGCTGTTTTGTAAATTGAAATAGCTATTTGACTGGATCCTAGCTCAGTTAGCCTAGCCTAGTTATAGATCAAAAGGTGGCAGATGTCCTGACACACACCTGGGATATCTACTTTAAAATTTATGTTGGCTGAGTTCACTCAGGAAGGAATTTCCTGAGATAGCATGGCCCATCATAAAAAGAAACATAAGGCTCAGGTGCCAGTCATAAAATGATGACATAAAATTGACTATAAAATCTTCATTTGTACTTCAGGTCGGGGCCCCAGAGAATCTAAGAAGCCTTTGTTGCTTATTGGGGTACTATGTTTTGACTCTCTCCTTATGCTCAAAGAATGCTTGATCTCTTTGCTGTTTGAAGAATTTTTCCATAACATTTCTACTAGGGAAATTATCTATATACCCTTGAAGAAAGGACTTCTATAGTAAATAAACAGGAAGAAGTTGAGAGCAGTTAGAATATAATGAAATTGAAAAGTAAAGAGGTCCAGTGTGGTGCCAAGGTAAAGAACCTGGTACTTGGTCTTTATAGTTGGCAGCATTCACAGTATGGAGCCCAAGTTATGTCTGGATCAACTGTTCCCACCACCCTGGTAGTCATCTGGGAAGGTGGGAGGAAGATTGGAGTATATGAACAAATGCTGGCATCATGGAAAAATTGGGGATGGGGGTGTCCCACAGCAGCCACGTGGGCATTGTTAATGCCAATATTGTTGCTCCTGTATTAATTGCCTATGAATCAGTCAGCTCCCAACCAGTTCTCCCTCATATATTAACAGGTGGTCTGGTGGGATCCATGTACCTCCCAGTCAGTGCTGGGATGCTGTGGATCCCCAGAAGCCTGCCAATTTAAAGTGAGACCGCTCCCAAACACTGGAGATGCAGAAATCAGAGGAGAAGTGCTCGCTACCTATGAGCTTGCCCATTTCCAATTGCTCCAGGCAGATGGGTGAATGCCGGCTAGCAGGAAAGTCTGAGGGTGTGGGCCCAGGTAACTGCTGGCTAATGCCCACGCTTTATCCTCCACATGATTTAGGCTAACTTCTCCTGAGACACCATAAGCCATGGCAGAAATTAAGGCATCCTAGTTTTATTGTTTATGCTGACAAAAAGCAATTTAGGGGAGAAACGGTTTGTTTTAGCTCCCAATTCCATGTTAAAGCCTATCATAGCAGGAAGTGAAGGCAGCAGGAACAATACATCCACAGGCAAGAGCAGAGAAAAATGAATGCACCATGCTTATTAGTGCTCAACTTGCTTTCTCCATAGTCCAAGACCCAAACACAGGAATGTTGTCACCCACAATGGGGTGGGTCTTCCCAATCAATTAATGTAAGCAGGACAATCCCACACACACATGCCCACCAGCCAATGCATTTTAAAAAATTACTCCTTGATATTCCTTTCCCAGGAGATTCTTCATTATATTAAGTTGACAAAACTAATCATCATATAAGGACAGAAGGGAGAGGGTTAATCAGGCCTACCACAGAAATTTTCCCAGTTTACAAGAAAGAGAAAAAGGTTCAGAAGAATTTCATGTTCACCTCCTTGTTGGCTTGCTAGAGATTATAAGCATGGATTTGAGTACCAGGGACATATGGTTAGATGTTGGGCATAATACAAGGTGGGCCTAGCCAGGCCACCTGCTAGGAGGAATAGAGGAATGGCTCCTGTGGGTGTGGCGTTCTGCCCTGGCTAGTTGTGAGACCAGCATCTGGAAAGTACCTGCCTACCTGGGGACAAACTTACTACTGGCTGTATTTGGGACCCCACCCCATAAGGTCATTGGCTATCCAGACCTATAAGAGCTTGTGCACCTATTCAGTAAAAGAGTTTTCAGTGCCACACAAGTATACAGTTCCATGCGCTTGGCCTGCTTCCCATCCAACTCCCAGAGTCTGCAGCTTGACTCTGCGTCTACTCACCCCCAAACCCTCGGGCTGGCCCCCCAAAGACCACTCTGGATGGCCCCGATTGGTGAGACGTGACGGTAACAGACACAATGATAGTTAGAAATGGAAATAGAAGGTTTATTAATAATGAGAAAGCATTCCCAAGAATGGAGAGTTTGCTAGTGAGATGAGGGGGAATCCCAAACAATTCTGGGCCATCTATCCACCTCTTCCACATTTGTATGTCCTGGGCTTTTATTGACCTGTATAAAGCCCAGGTGTAGAATGGATTCCAGTCTTTCTCTGTCAGTTGATTAATTTCATATGTTAATCCTTATTTTTTAATTTATCTATTATGTGTGTACATGTGCACTATGTCTATGTGGGCATATGCATCATACATATATGTGGAGGCCAAAGGACAACTTTGTAGAGTTTGTTCTTTCCATCCACTTTTACTGGGTTCTAGGTATTGAACTCAGGTCCAAGGCTTGCACAGAAAGTGCCTTTATAAATCAAGCTCTCTTAATTACTCTTCTATTACACTTTTACATTACAATTCTCCAAGCATCAGCATATTTTGCAACCTCCTTCACAATCTCTGATGGAATTTATGGATCTACCTTCTTCCCATCTGTTGGATTTCATGGGCTTCTTGCAATTGGTTCTACTTCTTCCGTGTTTACTGTGACAACTTAAATAACATTTCTCTTCAAAGCATCATTTAGGTTTTGAGGCAGTGGCCTGAGGATGACATTTTGTAAATGTTGTTTGACTATCCCTGTACATAGCAATCTATTGATGAGGATCATATTCTTTAATATTAATTAGTACACTTGATTTCAAAGAATAATAAACTTCAGCACTAACCAACATTTATGTTTAATATATTTATTATTTTTACTTTATGTGTATGAGTGGGTATTGCCTGCATGCATGTAAATGCACCTGTATCATGCAGTGCCTGCAGAGGTCAGAAGAGGGCATTGGATTCCCCGGGAATTGGAGTTACAAAATGGTTAGCTGCCATGTGAGTGCTGGGAATCAAACCCGGGTCCTCTGCAAGAGCAGCCAGTGCTCTTAACCCCTGAGCTACCTCTGGTTTTAATTATTGTTGCCCTTTTGACTTATACAACTCAATATATTCAGAAAAAGCAAGTCCATATGAATGTGGTTTGGTCACACAGGTTCAGCTCATCTTTCCCTAGAGCATTTTTGTTGTAGCCATCACTTTGCTCTTAATCTAGAAATTTCTCTTATTTCCATGATTTTATCAAACAAACAACCTAATATGAGTTGTAATTATAGTTTTACCCTCATCTCAGTTTTAACCTTAGAACATATATGATTACATAAAGGACTCAAATGAACCGAATAATTTTGGTAATTGGTTTAATTAAAACAAATAATTTCAACTCACTAAATCATGTATACATCCACGATTACTATATATCACCAGTATGTGGGTGTTTTCATTGTTTCATTACCTGGTTTGTAGTTGCTACTGCAAAGAAATGCTATTGATCCATTCCCTAGTTTAGTATGTGTTTGTCCTGATTAACAAATACAATTTCTCTTGAGTACACATTTGAGAATTAAGTGTTTGGTTTTCTTGGCTTTATAGTCTGTAGTTTTCAATAAGGCTCTCTAGTCAGTGTTTCTGAAATTCCAACAGGGTTGTTTTTTTTGTTTTTTTGGTTTTTTTTGGTTTTTTTTTTGGTAAGCATTTTGTATATTACCAGTTTTGACAGTTTAATGTCTGTAAAATTAGCGTGTTACTAATTTTTGTAAATGTTCTGTAAACATTTACACACACACACATTACTCAATTAAGGAATTTGGGTTTTTCCACTCAACTGTGGATTCCTTGTTCGTTCTTATGTGTTTACTTTTCTTTAAACTTTATTTTTATTGTTTATGTGTATGAATGTATTGCCTGCACGTATGTAAGTGCACCTGTGTCGTGCAATGCCCATGGTCAGAAGAGAGCATCCGATCCCCTGGAACTGGGGTTACAGATGGTTGTTAGCTGCCATGTGGGTGCTGGGAACCGAACCTAGATCTTCTGCTGAGCCATCTCTCCAGCCCCCATGTGTTTACTTTCTATTTTACCAGTAGTGGATATGGAAGCCATGGCCTGACACACACACTAGGCAATCCGTCTGCCACTGAACTCTACCACCAACCATGCTTGTGTTTTTATCAAGCTACAATTTAATTCTGGTGACCACTGAATTAAAATCTCCCATTTCCGCGCTATATTAAATTTTCCCTGTATCTCTAATAGTACCCTCTCTTGGTTGCCACCTATTTGGGAGAACCGCCCACCGTGGCGGCTGAGATCCGGAAGGGTTCGCAATGACAGCTCACGCCACCAGATTCGGGCTTTGAACCAAGGAGTCGCCCAGAACGTAGAGCGGCTTTAGGGTCTGCGCGAGGCGGGGCCGGAAGTCGAGCAGGCCTCCGGAGGGCCGGTGGCGCCCAGAAACAGACTTTGGTGTTGCGTTGTGTGGCTCCGGCTGGGCGCTACTCCACGGGAGGTGAGTTTACTAGGCGAAGGCTTAGTCCCCAGGGCAGCGCGGGCGACGGGACGCGGACTCGGGCCTGTTGCACGCTGGGTCCTCTGGGACAGAGGCGGCGCCTCCAAGGGGCGTGGGGTGGAATGAGTGGTGCGGAAGGCTGGACCCAGACTCCTCTCCTGGGACTGCACTGGAACCGCTTGCGGAAAGACGTGACAGGTGTGCAATGAAGGTGCTCCGGACGTGGGGCCTCCGTGCGTGGGTGACGCTCCACGCCAGGCGTACTGCCCTTGATCCTTGATGCCCAGCGGTGGTTGATTGGTAGAGATGGGCTCTGAGGAGAAAGGATTTTTTACCTGTTGTCGTGGGGATAGGGTTGAGGGGTCCACCAGGGCCTGTTCTTTCCTTCCTGTTGCAGTAACGTGCTACTGAGTCTTCCCATTAGCTGACTTCACAAAATAAGGCTCAGCCTTTAGCCAGGAAAGAAATCTGCTTCCAAGCTTATTCAAGCTTTTGGAAAGATCCATTGCCTTTTTATGTTAGCAGCAGGTTTACGTTTCCTTGCTGCTTCGGAAGGCATGGCCAGAACATCTCATACCTCCTGAAGGCTTTTGTACTGGAGGTTCTTAAACGTGGCCCACACATCTGGGGACTGAGTCTCCTATGGATGTGGAGAGTGAAATTGGGTATCTGCTCCATCAGGGAAGTTGGAAGCCATCACTGGGTTTTATGACATCCACCATTTGTTCTATTTCTGCTCTCATACAGGTGGGCACACTGATATTTTTCCTGCTTTGAATCTCATACCATCTTTTCTGAGTACCCTGCCAAGTTAATCTTATGAAAGATTTTGGTTTTGTCAGAAATGTGTGCTATGCTTTACTTCATCAGGCTGCCTAAGCTTCCTAGTCTGTCTTCAGTAACCATCCTCTGAGATGTCTTTACCTCTTTGCCTTTTCCTGTAAATGCTCTCCTGAAACCTCACTTAGATGGCTAGTTTGGGGTTCTTCTCATCTCAGTCTAGTAGCTAGCTATCAAGCCCCTTTTTTTGCTCAAAAGCATCACATTGTTGCTCCCTACACCATCCTTCTGCCACCAGAAAGGAGCCATTCTAAGTACCTTCAGTGTCATAGTCCTGTGCTGCAGAACCTATATTTCACAGTGTGGGCCTGTGAGACTGAGTACAGTGCCCCTTAGGAGATGCTCTACTTAATTTTTTTGTCCACCCACTCTGGCCATCCCACTGCTAGAATCTACCCTGCTTGTCTCTACCCTTCCCACTTAACCTTGCTTCTACCACTCTCCCTTCCTCATCTTTAGGTCACTTGCTGTATTAGTTACTTTCTGCTACTGTGATAAAACACCATAACCAAGGGAACTTACAGAAGGAAGAGTTTATTTGAGCTTACAGTTCCAAGTTCCAGAGGGAAAGGCCTGGAGAGGTGGTGGAGCAGGAGCAGTAAGCCCTCACATCTTCAAGCAGGCACAAGAAGTAGAGCACAACTGGAAATTCCCAAGGCTTAAGAATTCTCAAAGCCTACCCCCAGTGACACACATCCTCCAGCAAGACCGTACTTCCTAAAACCTCCCAAAACTATAAGCCCCTGTAAAATCAAAAGACAAATTACATCCTTCCAACATATAGTGGAACTGAATGCACATTCCCATTCTAAATAGGAAGAAGCATAATGAGGAAATATTGGACCAAATACAAAACTGAAAACCAGCAGGGCAAACACCAAATCCAGAAGTTCCATGTCCGACTTCTGGGACTTTGCCTTCAGGCAAAGGGCTTAGATGACTCAACCCTTCCAGTTTTGCTGTATACAACATCTCTCTCTTGGGCTGGTACCATTCCCTCTATACAACTCTCCTTAGCAGACGTCTCACAGCTCTGGCATCTCAAATCTCTTCTTGGGGTCTCCACTGCCAACCACGGTTCACTTTCACAGCTTCATACAATGACATATCAGTACCTCTTAACCTGTCAGGGCCTTTATGCAAGGACACCCCTGCTTAATGCTGCCTGTCCTTGGCAGCTCTGTGAAACTGCTGAAGAAGAACTGATGGCCCTTCACTCTTGCATTTTTCATGCCTCTAAAGCCAGCACCATGTGAGTGACACCGCCAAGTTCAGCTTCCAGCCTGGGGTGGACCCTGGCCTGCTTCATCCACATTACCAGCTTTTTCATGCTGTTGTTTCTAAAGCTGAAAACCCCTTTCACAGGTTGGAAGCTTAGCTGGGTGTGGTCTTCTCCTGAAGGTACTTTTTCCATTGTTTAGGTACAAATCTCTAAGCCTCTCCTTAACTGCTCCTTCAGCACATGCCTTTGCTCCAACATTCATATTCCCAGTACTCCCAAATGTACATTATGCATTTCTTTCTGCCCCACTTGTACATTTTCACTGTAGATCTTCATATATTTACCATTAATAGCCATGCCACCAATTCACTATTAGGCTTTCTTGAAATTTTCTCCACCAAAGAAATTAGTCCATTGCTTTTCAGCTTAGCCTCAGGCAAGCTCTTAGGCTGTGGGCAGAGAACAGCCTATTTGCCAAAATATCCCAGTTGCTGCTTAAATCCTTATGTCCCTCTGGAACTACATTGTTTTCAGCGTTACTTTCTTCCAGGCTCCTACGAGAATGGGCCATTAAGTTCTGCAGTCATAGCTTTTCTAGGCCAAACTTCCAAAGTCAGGTTCTTTACAGCTAATCTCTGGTACCAACTTCTGTATGAGTTGCTTTCCTGATGCTGTGATTAAACACCATGACTAAGGGAACTTAGAGGAAGAAAGATTATTTGAGCTTACAGTTCCAGGTTTCACAGGAACTAGAGTTTGTCATGGCAGGGAGGCATGGTAAGGTGACTGGGGCAGGAACTTGTTTAGAGACCCATTTTTACTATCTATATTAGTTACTTTTCTATTGCTATGATAAAACACTATGACCAAGGGAACTTAAAGAAGGAAGAGTTTATTTCTCTTACAGTTCCAAAGAGGCAAGAGTCCATCATGGTGGGGAGGCATGGCAGCACAGGTGGCCAGAGCATCAAGAGGTGTGTTCACATCTTCAGTCAGGCACAGGAAGCAGAGAAACTGGAAATCTGGCAAGGCTTAAGAACTCTCAAAGTCCACCCCCAACAACTTCCTTTAGCCAGGCCACACCTCCTAAAACCTCCCAAAATGGTGTCACCAACTGGGAACAAAATGTTCAAATACATAATGCCTACGGGCAACATTTTTATTCAAACTACCACACTACCTAGTTAAAATCTCCCTTCTACTGCTTCCTTGCTGTCTTGTCCAGAGTAGATGCCCCATCTCACTGATACATTTACTGTGATCTTTTATCCCAGCAAGCTCCAAGAGCATAATATTGACTGCAGTGCCCCCCATTTTTCCCCAAAATAGAAACCAGCAATATAATTAGTGTTCAGGAAACACTCTTAAAAACACTCTTAATAAAACACTTTCTTACTCAAGAGAAATCCAGTTCACTAGTTGAGAGCATTATCTGCTTGAAGTTTCTGCCAAGATTTCCTGCCTTGTCTTCTCAACTCCTCAGATGATACATGTTAGAATGCAGGAAGGGCTGAGGCATGTCAAGTCCTGCTCCCTAGTTGGCTCCTGGGCAAGGTGTGAATGGTTAGGAGACAGGGTAATAAGTAATTCATCTATGTGAGGATGTGCCTCCAGGTGGAAGTGTCCCATCTCCTACCCAGGGGGAGTAGTTAAGACTGGAGACGAGCCCAAGTTTGGGAGCCTTCACAGGATAAAGAGTGTTTCCTACTTGGGCTAGACAAAATCACCAAGGAATTTGGTACAGATGCAAAAGTCAACCCTTGGACACCAGCAAAAGAAGGAAATGAGAGGCTAGATAGATGGTTAGTGGTATGGTGAGAGGGCATTCCAGGAGGGTAGAGACAGGAATACCTGTAATGGCTGCTGCCAATTATATCTCAGATAAACCTGATTACTAGGACAGGCAAGCACTAAGCATGATAGCTTTTGTGTCCACAGCAGTCCATAGTGCCTTTGACTACTCAAGTTTTATGGCTGTGGCTTCCTCATGGTATAAGGACCCAGAATTCAGAAGGGATGGCCCACAACAGAGAGCAGGCCTTGTTAGGTTTGTACCCCTCTTTATGGTAGTCTGGAACCCTTTGGTGGGATGCTTTGTGGACAACAGTGGCTCACTTTGACTTGGGGATCAGCATTTTACCACTTTATACCTGTGATCCCAGATGGAGGAAGAATCTTCCCTTTGGTAAGAGAATGGATTCCTGAGGTCTGTGTACACTCACTTCTATCCTTGCTGGTCTTCAGGTACCAGCTATGCCCAGCCTCAGTATGCCCCCAAGAAGGCAGAGGTGAAGCCCTCAACTCCAGGACCATCCCCTTGGACTCTTGCAGCACAGGCTTGTATAAGTAATACTCCTGCAAGACCCATTCTGGATCTTCAGTCTCTGGGCCCCTCTGCTGTCAGATTGTTGAGCTGGAAGCCATCCACTCTCACCATCAGCATCCAGGTACTGGGAACTGGTTCTCCACTGGTGCCCTGATTCATGGAAGATGATGATGTCCACATCACCCTAATCTTGCGCTTAAGGAAGAATCATCTATGTTATGCCTCATGCATGGACTCAAGGGGCCAAGGCTGGATGTCAGAAAGGAAGCTGACTTCTCTAAGCCCCTTGCACCCTAAGTAGGACACTGGTTTCCCTCTTGACACAGAAAACTGTGCTCTCATCGTTGTCAGAATCCTTTGCTTTGCCCTACAGGCCTGACTTTGCTAAGCCCAATGACTAGGTTGGTTGACAGCCCCCTGCCTCATGATTCCATCCTGCTTCATCCTGGCTACATTCACATTGCCCAGTTGCTCCTATCGCACTCAACCCTTTCAAAGAATCCTTTTCAAAGACTCTTCACCAACTTACCTGTGTGGACCTCAGCAGTGAACAGGATGGTTTCTTAACATTAGCTTCCCTCAGTCAAGACAAGTCAGACAGCACCTGTTTTACAAGGGAACACACCAGTCAGACCCATTGTGGACAGGGGTGGTTAGGCTAAGAGTAGAGACAGTGCATTTCCATGTGGATATGACCATATAGGCTAAACAGAGAATATTGTAAATGGAAGGAGATAAGAGATAGGAGATCACCAGAAATGACCCTGAGAAATAGGCCTGCTGACCAAGCTGAGCAGACACAGAATGTTAAGTAAGTAGTTTGTGAAGAGGCCCTTATTGGGAATGTTGAACAGAGAAGGATAAGGAAATCTAAGATCCTGGGAACTTGTACTAAAGGGAACTCATATTCTGAAACCCACTGTGGAAGAAATTGGCCTGGTAGACATCTCCAAGTACCCACATAAACATTTAAATAAATTTTTTTAATTATCAGAACCAACTTTGTCAGAAATCTGGAAAACTGTTTAGTTGTAGCAACCAACTAAACACTAAATCAGAACAAAGCAATTGTAAAGTGGAAGGAGTACTTTGTTACGTTCTTACTTTCCTGTGCCCCAACCCTTTTCCCTGCTTGTTGGCACTCTGATAGCGGGCCAGCTACATTCCACTATAGGACTTTGATCCCTGTTTTGAGAGGGAATAGAGCAGATTGAGCAGGTTTTGCTCAGAAATTATTGTATTGGTTCTAACCTGTATGGGCCTCCTGAAAGAACTGCCACAAGGTACTTATTTCTGTTCTACCTAATTCAGCATGGGACAGGAAAACAGTTCAAAAGTATTGGCTTCATTGGCTATGGTTATATGTACATTAAACTACCAACAGCTTACTAAGAAAAGCTGTGAGGAGAGCTTGGGAGAAATGAGGGAATTCAGAAGCATAATTTGGGAATTTAGAAAGGTACGCACATGCCCAGGAAACAGTATGAACTCAGGAAAAAAACCTATAAGATTGTAAGTGTTCAGCTCCAGCTGATCTCTAGTCTTTCACAAAAACTGAGAAATTGTTAGCAATGTTAAAGGAGTGCCCCTAAGCAGAGACAGTTTACACACTGGGAAAGGAATTTTATGTTCCTTGATTCTTGATGTTTAAGGAAATCTTTTGAAACACTAGCTAAGAGCTGATTGCATGGCTCACTGGTCGAACATTTGCCTACTACATGCAAGGTACTGTGTTTAATTTCCAGTAGTGCAAAAAAGAAGTAAAAATTAGGAGGAGAGATAGTTCAGCTGTTAAGAGCACTGGCTGCTCTTGCAGAGGACCTGGGTTCAATTCCAAGCACTGATATGGAGGCTAACAACTGTACATAACTGCAGTTTCTATGGAATCCAGTGCCCTCTTCTGACCCCCTCAGGCATTACATGACACAGGTGCACTTACATACATGTAGGCAATACACTCATATACATAAAATAAAAATAAAAAATAATATTTTTTCAATAAATAAAATAA
Source organism: Eospalax fontanierii (assembly GCA_035773235.1). NCBI lineage: Eukaryota > Metazoa > Chordata > Mammalia > Rodentia > Spalacidae > Eospalax > Eospalax fontanierii. The sequence goes on along the minus strand of CM069532.1, from coordinate 81,825,573 downwards.
GTAAAAAAACCTACCTGTGGCTAGAGAGATGACTCAGCTGTTAAGAGCATTAGCTGCTCCTGCAGAGGACCCAGGTTTGATTCTTAGCACCCATGTAGTGGCTAACAACCATCTGTAAGTCCAGTTCTAGGACATCTGACCTCTGCAGGGATTGCATGACATGTGTTCACTTACATACATGCAGGCAGTACACTGATACACATAAATCTTTTTAATCAAAAAAAAATCACTAAATGAATAGACTACTGTAGTCTTTAACAATCAAGAATAGTGAACCTTAGCTGGGCATGGTGGTGCATGCCTTTAATCCCAGCACTTAGGAGGCAGAGGCAGACAGATCTCTGTAAGATTGAAACCAAAATGGTCTAAATAGCAAATTCCAGGCCTACTGGGGCTACAGGGAGACCCTGTCTCAAAAACAGACAGGCAAAAAGGATAGTGAACCTTGTAAGAGGGAGACACTTACTGTCTGAATTTTCAATTACTATTCAAATGTCAAGTTTTTAGCAGTTCAAAGGGAGTATCCCTGAAAAAAAACCTAGATATTAGACTTAGTAGACAAAGACTTTAAGTCAGCTACCTTAAATGCACTCAAAGAAGTAAATGAAACCATGAACAGAGGTTAAATGAATCAAGAAAACAAAAATGTGTGAATGAAAAGAGTCAATAAAATGCCATGATTTAAGAAAAAAAGAATCAAGCGTAGTGCCAAAAAGTACTAAACAAACTGAAGAATTCACTAGAGGGTTCCAACAGCAGATTTAATTGAGCAGGGACAAGAAAACAAATGAAGAAATTTCACGTTAAGATGGTAAAATTGTCCAGTTTAAGGAACAAAAAGTACAAAGTTCAAAATTTTAATGTATAGAGTAGAAACAATAGAATTTAATGACCTATGGGACACTGTCAGGTACACCAATATATGTGTTTTATACACCCGAGAAGAGAAAGGGATAAAAAGAATATGTGATAACACAGGTCAAAGATACCTCAAATTTGAAAAACCTCAATTTACAGACCAAGACTCAACAGACTCAGCAAGATAAATTTAAAGAAATCCACACAAAGTTTAATTAAACTGATGAAAAACAAAGAATTTAAATCTATTAAGAAGGAACATATTTGGTTATTACCACAGCTTAGTGGGGGTTGATAGCTCACATCTGGGTTTCCCAGCACTTGAGAGGCAGAGGTGGAAGAATCACTGCAAGTTTGAGACCTGCCTAGGCTACAGAGTAGTATGCTTTATCTCAGGGTGAGGCGGGGAATGGGAGGAATTAACAGCTGATTTTCCAGTAGAAGCCATGGAGATCAGAAAGCCATAAGAGGAAGACATATTTAAGTGCCAAGAGAAGAAGACCTGTCAGCCAAGAAGTCTGAGCAGCAAAGGCCTAGAAGAAAGAAGTTAATACATTCCCAGAGAAATAGTAGCTTGGGGAGGGTGGCCTCCCCTCTAAGAAATACTAAAGGGAATGGAGATGACAGGACTCTGGTAATTACAGTGGTAAGTATTGCATTTTTTGTTTTCTGAGTTCACTTTTGCTGTTTTGTTTTGGTTTTAGTCAGGGTCTCTCTATTATAGCCTAGGCTAGTCTCAAACTCATATTCTTCTTGCCTCTACCTCCTAAGAGCTGGGATTACAGGCATGTGCCGCCACTCCTGGCTTTGTAAATCCACCTTTTATTTTTCACAAAACACAAGTACATTTAAAAACAGTATGGCTGTGGTGTTTGGTGTTGAGGATAGAACCCAACACCTTACTGTTTTGTGAAACTATTTCTGGAGAGACATGAACCAACCTCTACTCACCCCAGATAGGGAACCAGCAACAGACCAGAGTCCACCTTGGTGAACCAATGAACTTTTTGGAGGTCTAGATGAGGGGTTACTTACAGGAGCAGAAATGCAGCTAGCAGCATCACCAAAAGCCCACCCCAGCATGGGTGACAGCTCATGAAAGCAGTAACCCTAGAATGCCCTGCACAACCTGCAAACAGCTAACAGGCTGGAGAATGTCCTGTCCAGGGAGATCCATCAGTCTGACTCTCCTCCAAGCTTGGCTGCTCTGAAAGCATCTCTCAGCAAATCTTAAGGCAAATATATAGAGATATATATATCCAAGGAAATTGCTACATCATACTTAAATGTGCCAAATATGCATCCTACCACTGAGCTATACCCCTAATCTAATAAGCCCATTTATTTCAGCCCAGAAAACATGAAGATATAATTTGTTATTACAGATTATAAGAATAACAGCTATATAGGTGAAGAATTTTTGTATGCTACCAAGGCTAGGTTGGTATTAGTTGTTTTAGAATGTTTCTTATAACCCTTTGGTAAACACTAAATAAATATCCAGCAGTATACACAAAAAGAGGAAACTCAAAATGACATTGTGTCAACAAATAAACTGAATTCAAAAGAGGGTGGCAGCAGAAGAATTAAAGAACAAGAACATTAAAAATATACCCAGAACAAATAACAACATGGCAGAGATCCTTCATTTTTAGTAATTTCTTTAAAAAGATTAAACTTTCCATCATTGCTGAGCCTTGTAGTGCTGGTTGTAACCACAACTACTCAAGAAGCTAAGTCAGGATTACAATGTCAAGTCCAGCATAGACAACATAGTGAGATTGTATCTCAAAATAAGAGGATTGGGAAGATAGCCCAGTGAATAAAGCATTTGTCATACAAGAGTGAAGCCTGGAGTTTGGGTCCCTAGAGAAAAGATCCCTAAATTCCACATAAAAGCTGGGCAGATATGGTCACTGTCTGTAATCACAGCACTAGGAAGGCAGAGAGGTGATCCCCAGGGCAAGTTGACTAGGTAGACTAGTCAACTAGTCTCAGCAAGAAGCTTTGCCTCAGTAAATAAAGGGAAAAACAGTCAAGGAAGACACTGATGTCAATTTTGCACCTCCCCACACTTGTGCATATGTGTGCACATGCATTCAAATGTGTAGACACATCACATATACAGTTTTTTCTTTAAGGTTTAAAAAGGGGGTGCTAGGGATATAGCTTAGTGGTAAAGCACTTGCCTAGTATGTACAAAGCCCTAGATTTAATACCCAGTATTACAGAAAGAGATTTTAAGGAAGGAAAAAACAAACAAACCCTTTCAGTCAAAATGCATATATTGGCAGAATGGATAAGAAAGTATGGTCACATATACGCTGTCTACAAAAGACTTACTGTAGATTCAAAGACATAATTTAGAATGAACAGTGAAAAAAATATTCCATGGAAATAGTAAACCAAGTCAAAAGCTGTTTTAAGAGAAAGAAGGACATTAAAAACTCATAAAAAGGGTAAATTTCTTTTTAAAAAAGTCAAAAGTGTTTTAAGAGAAAGAAATTATAAGCTGATGAAAAGGGTAAATTGATAAGCACTTATAAGCATACACACCAAAAGAAAGTTTCCAAATACATGAATCAAATCACAATAGATTGGAAAGGATTAATAGACAGTTCTACAATAATAACTGGAGACTTCAATATACTCATTCCAAAAATAACCTACCATTCCAAAAACATCTGTCAGCCATGTCCAGCCTGAAACCCATAGCATGCATACGTCCCAGGATGACTAAGAATGCAGCTCAACACATTTGTAGATAACATGGTATCACAAAGTTACAGGATGGAGTACTCCTGATAGAAGATAATTAGGGTTAACTAGGAAGATAGAAGACTTGGAAAACACTCTAAAACAACTGAACCTAATACACATGGCTCTTGTTCAAATGTTTGTCCCTCAGAAATTCATGTCTAAAATGTAATCTCTGGTATTAAGAAGTGGGGCCATGCTGGGTATGGTGACACTCACCTTTAATCCCAGCACTCTGGAGGCAGAGGCCGGTGGATCTCTGTGAGTTTGAGGCCACCCTTGTCTACATAGTGAGTTCCAGGCCAGGCAGGACTACATAGTGACATCCTGTCTAAAAAAAGGGTGGGGGGTGATAATGATTGGGTGACAAACACAGAGCCTTTGCGAATGAGGTTAATGTCCTTATACAGAGGTCTGAGGAAGTTTGATTGCCCCTGTTCTTGCCCTTTTTACTTTATAAGAACCCATAAAGGGTACCATCTATGAGGAAGGAGCCCTCATGAGACTGGATCTACTGGCACCTTGATCCTGGACTTTTTGACCACCAGAACTATGAGCAATAAATTTCTGTTATTTATAAATTATCTACTGTAAAGGATTTGTTGTGGTTTGTTTATTTATTCACTTATGGGGGGGGGTGTTGAGAACTGAATCAGAGTCTTGCTAAGCAGGTATTCCTGCTACTGAGACTAATTTCTAGCCCCTAAGTTATTTTGTTACAACATCCCAAACAGACTAATAAATAGAAAAAACACTCCACTCAAAACAGCAAATACACATTCTTCTCAGGTATTCATAGAACATGAACTGTATGTCAGACAACAACAAAACAAGTATCAATAAATTTAAAATGATCAAAATAATATGAAATGTTTTCTCCAACTAGTAACATAAGGGAAAACTGGAAATTTTACAGAATTATAGAGATAAAGCTACCAGTTGGTCAGAGAAGAAATCAGAAGGAAATTTAGACAATAGCTACAATTAGATAACTAAAAATAACATGAAAAGGAAGAAGAGAGATGGCTCAGTGGATAAAGGGACTTGCCACACTGGCCTAGCAACCTGAGTGGAATCCACAGAACCCATGTGAAGGCGGAAGGAGAAATCCAAATAAGTTGTTCTCTGGCCTCCACACGTGCTGTAGAATACACCCACACACATCATTTGTATGCACACATATACAATAATAATTTTTAAAAAGAAAAATACTGAATCAGTAACTTACATCTTGAGAAATGATAAACTGTGCAAGGAGACATAGGTGCAAATAGAGTTAAAACCTAAAAAAATAATTTTGAAAATACAAAAATTAATAAACTTTTAATTAGAGTGACAAAAATAACACAAAATCAGAAATGGAAGTGGAAATATTATCACCAAACATACTACCCTTCCCTACCTCCAAGAAAGATGAACACAATGAATAGCAGTAGACCAGCAAATTAGCCTAGAAGAGGCAAATTTATAGAAACACTAAATAAAACTGACTCAAGATTAGGTAGAAAATCTGAAAAGACCCACAACAAAGAGTCTGAGTCTAGATTTTTTTTGTTGTTATTTTAATGTTAAAAGCTGGGCCTGGTGGCACCTTCAATTCCAGCACTCAGGAATGCAGAGTCGGGATGTCTATGAATTGGAATTGGAGGCCAGCGTGGTCTACATAGTGAGTTTCAGGCCAGTCCCAGCTATGCAGTGAGACCCTGTCTCCAAAAAAAAAGAAGGAAAAAAAAGTTGGTTTTTTTTTTAACTTTATAAAAACTTCCAACAAAGCCCAGAACCAAAATAGCATCAGTGGTAAATTCTGCCATCATTTAATTAAATAATACCTAGCCATCTCAACTTTAAACATAAAGAAAAGGAGAGAATACTTGTTAACTCTATGAAGTCAGCGTTGCTCTGGTACCAAAGCCAGTTAAATATAAGAGAAGCCAGGTATGATAGCATATGCATGTAATTCAAGCTGGTTAAGGAGAAGCAGAGGGTTTATAAATCTGAAGAAACCTGGGCTGTGTAGCAAGACCCAGTCTCAAAAGTTTTTTTTTTAATGTTTTGTACATGAGTATATTGCCTGAATGCATGTAATTCTAGTCTTAACATGTTGACAGTCCTGCCTCAGCCTCCTCAAGTGCTGGGATTACTGACACCACCGTGGTTTTATACTACAGTGCTTGTGACAGAACCAACAGCCTTTGATAAGCATGTGCTTTCCTGCTGAGTTACATCCTTGACTCTTAAAGCTTGCTTTGAAAACTGAAGAGACTGAAACAGGTAGATCTCTGTAAGTTCCAGGCCAGCCTGATTTACATAGTTCTGGGCTATCCAGGGCTACACAATGAGTCAGAATCAGTTTCTCTCTCTCTCTCAAGCTAGAGCAGTAAGAGCTCAGTGGTAAGAGAACATGTTGCCCTTACAAAGGACCTGGGTTTGGGTCCAAGCACCCACATCAGATGGCTCACAACTGCCTGTAATTATAGTTCCAGGGATCCAGTGCCCTCTTCTAGCCCACACAGGCACCTGAATGCATGTGGTGCATATACATACACTCAGGCACACACATATACATATAAAATAAATCTTTCTTAAAAATTATGACTTACACAAATATGCCAGACACATACCTATGGTAAGCACTTGGGAAGCTGAAGCAGAAAAATCAAGAGATCAAGGCCAGTGTCCATTACATAGCAATTTTCAGGCCAGCCTGGTCTACATCAGACTTTGTCTTTTTAAAAAATAGATCTGGGAATAATGGCATATCCTTGTAATTCCAGTACTTGAGAAGCTGAGGTAGATGGATTACTCAAGGCCAGCCTGGGCCACATATTAAGTTCAACACTAGCCTGTGGCTGTAGACAGAGTAAGCCAATACCTTAAAAAAAAAAAAATTTTTTTTTGAATGGAGACCATGCAGCCCCAAAGCCCTAAGTGCACAGAAAACTTGCTGTCTGCTGTGGTCATTTGCCTCAGCCTTGCTTGGTTCTTGTCTGGTATCTTAACCACATGCTGTAAGGTGTGAATGAAACCCCCCAACAGTTTCGGACTCTGGAAGAAACCTGGAGCCAGAGCTTATCTAAGCCTTGCAAACCGGCTCCAGATCCCAAATTCCTTGGCAGATAAGCAAGGAATTCACGAACAGCTCTGGAAAAGGACTACTTCCTGGCCAGAAGCTTGCCTTAAGCATCAATCAGATGTCATGGCAACCCCCTGCCGCGCCTGCACGGCCCTGGGTCCGAGTCCCTGTGAGGAGCGGCGAGGCTTGATGAAAGAACTCACACACACACCATGGAAGTTGAGAAGAAGAAGCCTTTACTACAAAATGTCTCTTTCTTTTTATACCGTTTCTATATGTTATTATACAATCTAACAATCTTTGAGGAACGCAGAAGACCAGGGACCACTGACCCAGTGGCCAAAAAAGATAACAACCTCTGTCCTACGTGACAGAGCACCCCGTGCCCACCCAGGGACTCAGCACTTCAAGGCATGTTTACTAGGCCATAAAGCAGAAGCAGCACAGACAAGATAGTCTCTGCGAAAGGCCGAAGAATGTTCTGCGATTGCGGTCACAAGTTAATGAACAACTCTTAAGCTAAGCAGAATCAGACACCATGGCGCAGTCATGGAGGGCCCGCATACCATCACATAGCCATGGAGGGGGTTTGTGTTGGGAGGCCTAATTCCCCACAACCCCCCTCCCCTAAAAGCCAGGAGGTGGCTAAAGGTTTTTAAAAAGGTTTTGGGGACTTGGACAACGTGCTTCTGCTGGTGCTGGTGCTGCTGGTGCTGCGCGGGGCTTTTGAGACTCAGACTTGGGCTGATCATGCCAGCCTGGTTCCCCGGAGCCCCAGCCCCAAGATGGGGCGGGGGGGGGGCTAGCCTCCCCCATCTCTTCGGGGAGGCTAGCCCCCAAGCGTTTCTCCACTCGTGGGTGCGGAGGAGCTAGTCCCATCTGGTCTTCTCTCAATAAAGTCGGGTCCTGTTAGCTGCCAGTGGAGTCCGGTCCCTTCTGTCTGCTGCGTCTCTCGAACCCTGAACCTGACACATGCAACCAACCAAGGGTGAGGGGTGATAGGCAAGGGATGCAGAACAATCTCTAGACTGACCCTGAAGCCCTCACTCTTTTCTCTGCCCTTTCTGGCAACTCAGAAGTATCTGGGCACCATGTTTCCTAGACACCCCATTGTCTGGAGCCATTTGACTGCCTTGAACTTTGCCCTAGTTTAGGATCTAGCAGGGATCAGTCTTGCTGTTCCCAGAAGTGCTGTGGGATTAGGGCGTTTTGCTATGTAAATGATTTATTCACCTGAAGGAGAGATTATTTTAGACCCAAGGCTGAAAATCCTGTAAACCCAAGGCTGAAGATCCTGTAAACCCAAGGCTGAAGATCCTGTAAACCCAAGGCTGAAAATCCTGTAAACCCAAGGCTGAAGATCTTGTAAATCCGTGTAGGAAGGTCTGATTTAATCACCAAGAGGACAGTTTATTTTAAATCCTAGGTTTAGCACCTTTTGTTAAGTAGATGTAGGTGTTTTTAATAACCCCGCATATGTAAATGATGGTTGTATTGTTCCTATAAATACACTGAGCAAAATAAAGTCCAGGCCTCAGTTCCTCACTCCCCAATTCAGGTATGGTTTGATTTCTGCCGGTGGTCTCCAGCACCCCATAGAGCTACTGCTTCTGCAATCCATATAGAGTGTGTCATGGCATTCTTCAGGGCAGCAGAAAGGAAAAGAAAGGCACCATTACCTGTGCCAGCCCATAGCAGTGCCAGAGAAGATGGGTATACCCAATGTATAGGGTAGGGTGACATTGTAGCTAGAAGAGCCACCACACAGTGTGGCAAGGCCACAGGTGGCAGTGAATGACATATCACCAAGAAACAGGTTGGTGCTGCAGGCAGAAGGGCTAAGACCTCTGGAGTCTGGGCTGAAGTCAGGTAAGACCTGCAGGGGTACTATTGGCAAATCCTATGCAACTACAGGTAGATCTAGAAGCAGATCCTGGTTGTCACAGATAAGGAGAGGTGCTGAGAGGATGGAAGTGGCAAACAGTACTGGAAGGGCATCCTTCACTACAGAGGGTTTCTGACGTGCTCAACAGGGGTCTTTCCAAGCTGTCAAAGAGTGGTCTATACAGTATAGGGGACAATAGGAATGAATGAGAAGAGTAGGGAGCTGGCATATAGTGTGGCAGTTAGGTAAAGACTCTCTAGCAAGACCAATGGAGGAGCCATGTGGAATGTTTTAGATGAGCCAGAACCACTTGGCTTCCCTAAAGTGAGTGAGCAACCCCACACCTATGGCAAGCTTTCACCTCTTCATGCTGGTGAATTCTGAGACTAAGTCTAAATACCATTAGCTGACACTGATAGAATACAAGACTGCAATCTAGGGAATGGGGGGATAGGATTTTTTAAAAGTGTGTGGCAATATAATAAAGCTGGACCAGCAAGATTGTTCAGGTAAGGGCTTTTGCCATCAATCCTGACTACTTGAAGGAAAAAACTGAGTCCCATAAGTTGTCCTCCAACCTCTGCCTACGTGTGTGTGTGTGTGTGTGTGTGTGTGTGTGTGTACGTGTGCTATTTCCTTTCACAGAGGGAAATGTGAGAAGCATCTGGGTTTGAGGATATAATCTTACAAAGAACCAACAGAATTTTCTGTTAGCCAGCTGTGGGTGTGAACATGGGGGAGACTCCACACCAGTGACCATGATCCTTAAGGGTCCCTTAGGGGAGAAAGATCTGAATTGTTATGGTTTTGACAAAAACTTCAGTCTAAGCCCAAGCCTCTTATCACATCAGGGACTCCCTACAGAAGAGAGGTCACACCCATACAACACTTGCAAGAGCTTCCAGCGCAATGGGAACCTAACTGGCCAGGATGCCCTTCCTACGGTTGAAACCCCATTCATATGTACTGGGTGTGGGAAAACCTTCCGAGGAAACCTTAATCTTGTTGATCTTGTTCAGCATCAGATAGCCAACACTGGAGAAAAGTCTTTTATGTGTACTGAACGTGAGAAATCCTTTAACCAGAACTCTGTTCTTAAAGAACATTGTCAATCTTACATAAATGTAAATGCCTACCACTGTAGCATCACTGATGCTAGGCATCAGGTTCACCACAGCAGTGAGCTTTATGTGTGTAATGAATGTGGAAAAACCTTCAGCCAGAACTCAAGCCTTAGAAAACACCAAAAGTTTCACATGAGTGAGAAGCCTTATGAATGCAATGAATGTGGGAAGGCATTTAGGTGGAGCTCAAACCTCATTCAACATCAAAGAATCCATTCTGAGGAAAAGTCATATATATGTGATAGATGTGGGAAGGCCTTCAGGCATAGCTCAAACCTCATTAAACACCACAGAATTCACACGGGTGAGAAGCCTTTCCAGTGTAATGAGTGTGGGAAGGCCTTTAGCCAGAGTGCACACCTCAGGAAGCATCAGAGGGTTCACACTGGAGAGAAACCTTATGAGTGTAGTGATTGTGGCGAGCCATTCAGTTGCACCTCCGACCTTATTAAGCATCAAAGAGATGCTTCTCTCTTCATTCCAGAGAGAAGCCTTATAAGTGCATTGACTGTGGTAAAGCATTTAGCCAAAGTTCCAGCCTTATTCAACATCGGAGAATTCACACTGGAGAGAAGCCTCATGTGTGCAGTGTTTGTGGGAAAGCCTTTAGTTACAGTTCTGTGCTCAGGAAGCACCAAATAATTCATACAGGAGAGAAACCATATGGGTGCAATGTCTGTGGGAAGGCCTTCAGCCACAGCTCAGCCCTCATCCAACATCAAGGTGTACACACTGGAGATAAGCCCTATGAATGCCTTGAATGTGGGAAGACCTTTGACCGTAGCTACAACCTCATCCTTCACCACTGAGTCCACACTGGAGAAAAACCTTATGAATGTACTGAATGTGGAAAAACCTTCAGCCAGAGCTCAACCCTCATTCAGCACCAAAGGATTCATAATGGTTTGAAGCCCCATGAATGTAATCAGTGTGGCAAAGCCTTCAATCAAAGCTCAAATCTCATTCACCACCAGAAAGTTCATACTGGAGAGAAGCCCTATATGTGTGTTGAGTGTGGTAAGAACTTCAGTCAGAGCTCACACCTCATTCAACAACAAATAATCCACACTGGAGAGAGGCCCTATCAATGCAGTGAGTGTAGAAAGGCCTTCAGTCAGTGTTCAGTCCTAATTCAGCACCAGAGGATTCACACTGGAATGAAGCCTTATGACTGCTCTACCTGTGGGAAAGCCTTCAGCCAGCGGTCAAAGTTAGTTAAACACCAATTGGTTCATATTAAGGAGTAGTCTGTGGGCTGGGAGAAGTAAAGCTGAGCCATGGTTCCTCTCTGATTCCTCTGGCCCTTGTTTCATCCTTTTTCCTTCCCAGACTTGTAGTCCAAGATCATTGCCTTCTACTCTGCCCAGCTGCCACAAAGCCTGGAGCCCTCCTTTGAAACATTCTTCAAGGCTCCTTTCCCTTACTGTTGGTGCCACCTCATGTGACCCCCTCCTTTTTTTATAGTTTGAGAATATATTCATGTGTGTCAAGAGGAAGAGATTATAAAGATTGTGTGTTCATGAAGAGTTTATTATTATAATCAAAAAGTTTCCCAAAAGAAGTAAAGTAACCTGTGGCCAGAGATACCCTCAGTAATTTTCTTGTTTGGCAATTAGTTATTGGGGTGAATTCTCATTCAGTGTCTATTATTGAGATTTTGTTTGTAGAAGATCAAGTTGAGGGTTTTTACGGTCCAGTTTCCATCTTCCCTGGAAGTAGTACTCGATTCCTTGCTCCTCCCTCCTATAACTTGCACCAAAACTCCCCTGCTGTCCTCCTCTACTCATATTTTCAGTTGGGTTAGCTTCTTCTTCCTCATTGCTCTGCTCTGCTGTACATCAAGGCCCATCTCCAGTTTCTCTGCCTTATGGGACAAGACCTCAGAAACAGTTGTCTTAACAGCTCATCCCTTCCCCTATAGGCCTCTAGGCTTAATCTTTTTACAGATGCATTCATCACCAGATATTTTTTGAATACCTTCTAGGGACCCTGCCTTGGATCCAAGCACACCAGTCTCTTCATCTTCAGTTTCCCAGAGCTGTGCCCATATGATCTGAACAGAGAGAAAGCTCAGGTGCAACATATTTGTCTCCAGAGAACATATTTGTTCCTGGACACCAACTAGTAGGTAGACATAAGAATATCACAGAACTCATAGGTCAAATCTAGCCTACGTCTTTCAGTATGTAAAGATTTGTTGGGAGACATCCATTTCTATTTGCATACAGATCTCTACGGCAGAATTGAGTATTGTAATATATATCACATGTCCCACAAAGCTGAAGTATTTGCTTTCTGGCCCTTTGCAGGAAGAGTTTGCCAGCCCTGCTATAAAGAGCTACCTGTGAGCATAGGTGGCTCTCAACACAGGGATTTGCCTAGAGGCTCAAAGTTTCTGCAGGGATTGAGATGTGTTTTGTGACCAGCTGCCTAGTATGCTGTGGTATGCTTTCCTAAGAACAGTGAGTGGTTCCTGGCAGGCCCCATGACCACTAAGTGTTCCTCTCTTACTAGCCATTCCCTCACACAACAGATTCTTGGGAAGAGCGTGGGACCATATATGGACATGAGTTCTTGCAGCAGTCAAAGTTTTATGAAGACTGAATGACTTGATGTGTGCACACTTTCTAGTCTTTGACAGCCTATCTTGGGTATTTTCATTCATGGACTATTGGGATCAACTTTTATAAATAAATGAACATTTGTAAAATAAAAAAATTGTGGAGAAGAGCCTCACATGGTAGCACACATCTGGAGTTCCAGCTTTCTAGGAAACAAAGGCACTAGATCACTTGAGCCCACAAGTTGAAACACAGCCTGAGCAGCATAAAGACCAAAAAAAAAAAAAAAAAAAAAAAAAGACACAAAAATGACTGATCTACCTGCCTAAACACATTAGTTTTCTGCTCAGACCAAGGTTGCTGGTGTTAGAAAAATGTTAGACCAGGATTGACCAGAGCAACATGAAAATGAGTGATGAGACCAACCTCAACAGTAGCAGGTCGTTCTTTAATAGAACAATGAAGGGCAACAAGTTCTCTGCGGGACAGAAGCTGTGCATTGAGACATAGCTGGTGTAAAGCTTTTAAGGAGTTTGAAAGGAGAAACGGTATTTTTCTGCAATTGTTTTTTTTTTTTTTTTTTTTTTTTTTACACTTTGGGGTTTGTAACAGTGAGTGCTGGATATGTTTTCCTCAGATACTAGTTTTAAGATAGGGGCTTTCTCAACTTAGTTTGGGTATGTGGCTTTCTCAACATCTCAACATGGTTTGAGGCTTCCCAAGTTGAGACATTTATCCTTCCGCTGGAATGGAGCTGATTTGGATCAAGTGACAAGCCAATCCAAGAGCAGTCCAATAAGGGTACCAAATTTGGAAGACCTTCTTTTCCAAATGCACAGCTTCTAGACAACAAGAACTATTATACTGCGATGCTGGGTACTAAGGAAGCTGATCTAGCATTCCACAAAGTGGGAATCTTTGCCCCTCACAATCTCGTGGGAGCATTTCGCACAGGACCTGGTACTTAGCGGTGTGTAGTAATTACAGAACTGCTGCACATCCTCTCCAATTCCTGCCTCAGCTCCCTCATCAGATGCCCTCCAACTCCACAGTCACAAGTCCTAGCTGTAACCTCTAGCCTGGCCCACAAAGTTGGGGCACACATGGCCTTCAGCAGACTGAGATAAAGGCAGACTAGAGCCGACTGCAAACCTGACTGATCTTCACTGCCGTGCACACCTGTGTCCAAGTCTCTCCTAGAGTTGGGGCGCCTGGGACTAATGTGGCACACCATCTCCCCTAGGGCATGGCCCTCGACCCATGGGCCAAACCCGTAAAGTCCAGTCTGGGCGGACACAAGGTGGAGCTACAGACAGCGTCTGCCCCTTACCGAGCTCTTCTTCGACGGAAGGAAACAACTACGTAGGTCCCCAAGTAAATACCTTAGATGTGCTACAGAGAAAATAAAGTGACAGACACAAGCCGCAGCGTCCAGAGACGCTCAAGCAACTGTTCCTGGGAGCATGGCCACCAGGGAAGCCGCTAGACGGCAGCCACGAGCTCGGCGGAAGTAGCCCAAGGCCGGCGTCAGCCCAGCAGCGGCTGCCGGAAGGGTCAGCCGTAAGCACCGACGCTCCGCGCCCGCTTCCGCCGCCGTCGCAGCGCAGGCGCAGTTCAAGCGTCGCGTGGTCCCTCTAGGAACCGCGGAGGCGTAGGCTCTCCGCTACTCAGCACCAGAAAGGCATCAGACGGGAGGCGGGCGGAAGGCGGGGCCCGCGGGCGTAGTGCTCCTGGATTGGCCATATGGGGGCGGGGCGGGGACTGGGGGCGGGGCCTCCTGGGATTGGCGACTGCGCAGACGGGGCGGGACTGCCCCTTTGTCTTAGGGCGCTGAGGCGGCTGTTCCTTGGCGAGACATTGTTGCGGATGGTGAGTGGGGTTCTGTAGGCTGAGCCCGGGACCCTTTCTGCTGCCGCCCCCGAGCCGGGCGTCCGGCGGCAGACGCAGCCATCCCCTGACGAATGGCTCTGGCCTGGCTGCTAACCCAGGCGGCGCGCCCCCCCGTCCCCGATCCTCCAGGCCCCTCCACCCGGGACCGCGCGCTTTGCTTCCCGCTAGCTGAGTCAGAGGCAGGGGTCTCCGCGCAGCGCACAGGGACCGCAGCCTAGGCTGGCCTCGAATTCCTAGCTTCGAGCTATTCTTCCGTAGAGCTGGGACATGTCAGGGCCACCGTACAGGGTTTTCTGCCTCTTGCGTGACCTGAGCGGCTGTGCTCAGATCCCGGCGGCCTCCTACGCAGCTAAGGATATTTCCTCTCAAAGCGCGAGTATTCTGCATGACCCGGCTTCTCGAATTTCTTCCCCAATTTTTCTACCGATACCGTCATTTCTCTGCTATTTTGCAAAGGTCTATTTTAGTGGCTATCAATTTCTTGTAACGTAGCATCTTCTTTGTTTACTTTTGGAATTTTAAAATATATATATATATTATGGGGCTGGAGAGGTGGCTTGGCGGTTAGGAGTATTGACTGCTTTTGCAGAGGACCCGGATTCTATTCCCAGCCCCAACATTGTGGCTAATAACCATCCATAACTCCAGTTCCAGAGGATCCGATGTCCTCTTCTGACCTCCGCCGGCACTGCACGACACGGATGCACTAACACACAGGCAGGCTATACACTCATACACATAAAATAAAAACATAAAAAAAATGTATACAAGTGTATTGCCTGCCTGCGTGTCAGTGCACCTGTGTGGAGCAGTGTCCACTGATGGCAGATAGTGGACCTGAGTTGATCCCCAGAACTCAGTAAAGAAGACTGAGTGTGGTGATGACTGCTACTAACTCCAGCGCTGGGAAGGTGAAAACAGATCCCTGGAGTTCACTAGCCTGCTTGGTGAGATAAGTAATAGACTCTGCTTCCCACCAGAGGTGGAAGGCAGCTGAAGACCCAAAACTCGAGGTTGTCCTCTGGCCTCCATGCACAGGTACACACACACAAATGATATGCAGTAATTATCTTCTGTGTGTTAGGAGTGGAGTATGCACACATTTATATTCAAATGGGCATGTGTGGAAGCTGGAGACATGAGGTAAAATGTAAGTGCTCTTACCCATTGAGCCATCTTCCCAGCCCACAATAATTCTCTTAAAGAGATGCCCAGCACCATGTCAGTGCATGCACAGTGACACTGGTTAAAGTTTCCTGCGTATTTTTCCAGAATAATTGGACTCACAACTGCTGGTGCATGTTCACACCCTTTTTGTTATTAATGTAAAAAGGAAGCTCCACTGGGTTCTGCCATCCACTAGGTAGATACTTCTGTTTCAAGCTACACTGTTTCAACTATCTGTTTGAACATCAGTTCTATCACTTTCATAGGTGGGAGTTTCCTTGAAGGCGGCCTGGAACCTGGAGAAGTGGAATGGAGCTGATAGGTTAGCCCCTCAAAAGCCACTTTCCCACCCTGGTGGAAGCTAGTCCCTGCATTCTTGCCAGAGGGATGTTTCAGTTTCCATTCTTGATATTATTGAAGTTGAAACCTCTTCATATGTGTTTTTAATTTATTTATTGTTATTGTATGTATTGTTTTGCCTGCATTTAAATAACACCACATGCATGCAGTGCTGGAGGAGGCCAGAAGAGGGCATTGAATCCCTGAAATTGGAGTTCATATGGTTGTTGGCCACCATGTGGGTGCTGGGAATCAAACCCTGGTCCTCTGGAAGAGCAGCCAGTGCACTTAAACACTGAGCATCTCTCTAGCCTTTGTTTGCATTGTAGTCATTTATATTTCTCTTCAGATTAATCAGATGCAGCTACTTTCATGGATGTTGAAAATGCACTTCCAAGTGTCTTTTCACTACATTGAAAGGGCCTTGTCCTCCGTTGCATTTTTTTTTTTTGTCCTTTTGTTTTGTCTTTTTTAATTAGAATGATTTTGTGGTGGTTGTTCGTTAAGGAATTGGGACTGGCTGTGTGCATTGTTTTAAAGGGCGTCCCTATTTCCTGGTTATTTTTTAAATAATGTCCTGGTTTCACTGATACTTACAAAATGTCGAGTCTTTTTAATTTATTTAGATATGGGATAAAGTTAGAATTCAGCTTAATTTTTCCCTAAATCATTACTATCACTAACATCCAATAATTTATTGGATAATTTATCTTTGCATTGATTTGAAAATGCACCTGTGCCATATACTAAATTCTTCCCTGTGTTTATGCCCATTTCTGGAGTTTTTGGTGGTTTCAATGTGTGCAAGTTTTCTTACTAGTTGGTTGGTTTGGTTTGGCTTGGAGCACAGATGGGCAATGCTTTTGTTTAAAATAACTCACCCTTTTAGACAAGAATAGAAAGAAAACACGTTTATTTAGTACACTGTGAAGAACAGGGGACATGGCAGGAAAAGAGCTGTTTGAATATAGCACTCAGGGTGGGGTGGTCATTTGGTCAGGGTGAGCCACTTAATTTCCCATGTAATTTCTTCCATGCAAATGAAAGCAGCCAAATGAGTCATGGGTATTTACGGCCAGCCACTTTACTTGCAATTTCTCATCTTGTAATTCTTGCCATGCAAATGAAGGCAAATCTGGTTGCAGTTAATTTTGTTTGGCCACTGTTTTGTCCTTTGACAGAATGGAGCTGTGATTTTTAAATTTGGAAACAGCTTTCTGAACTAGGCTTGCATTGGAACCTGTTCCCTTTCTGATCTCTTATTCATGGCCTTTCCTGAACAGTTCTTTGGTGGTAGGGGGGTTGTTGTTTTTGGTGCTGGGGATTTAGCCCAGGCCTTGCAAATGCTAGGCAAGTATGCTCTAACACTGAGCTACATCCCTAGCCCATGCATAAAGGTTTTTTCTTTTAATCTTTTATGTGTCTGAGTATTTTGCGTATATGTAAGTGCACATGTGTCATGCAATGCCTAAGGAGACCAGAGGAGGGTGTTGGATCCCTTGGAACTGGAATTAGGGACAGTTATTAGCCCCCATGTGAGTGCTAGGAAGTGAGCCTGGATCCTCTCCAAGAGCAACCAGTACTTGTAACCAGTGAGCCATCTCTCCAGCCCATGCATAAGGTTTGGATTTACAAGCTACATATCTGTAGGTCTGTGCTCCCGGGGTTTCTGCTTTTGATATTTTGTTTAGAAAGGTTCTTCCCAAGAAAGGGATCAGTGGAAGTGGGAGGGATACAAGAGGGTAATGGGAGGTGACTATGATCTAAGTGCATTGTATGCATGTATGAAAATGTCATAATAAAACTCCTTATTGTGTATAATTAATATATGATAATTGCCTGTATTTTTGTCCAGGTTCTTTTATGATATAGTTTTAAATTTTAGCTCTGTTTCTTCATCAGTCTAATGGGTGCATTATATTTTTGGTATATGAGATGATCTAATTGTTTTTTCACTTGCTTTTTAAGAAAGGTCTCCCTACATAGCCAAAGCTGTCCTCAAACTCAAGATCCTCCTGCCGCGGCATCATGAGTAGAGCAATTACATTTTTATATTTTTTTTAATTTTATTTTATTTTATGAGACAGTTTCATTATACTGCCATGGTTAGCCTGGAACTTACTGTGTAAACCAAATTGGCCTTGAAAACATATCCACTTGCCTCTGTCTCCTGAATGCTGAGATTAAAGGTGTGTACTGCCATGCTTGGCTCCTTTTTTAATTTTTTAAATCTTTTTTTGTCTTTGCCCTACTTTGTGGTAGTTTGTTGAGGATTGGCTAAAGATTTATTTTTACCAAAACATTTTACCATTGGGCTAGCACCATGTAGTTAATCTTCTCTCCTGCAGTAATTTGACTCTCCCTCCAGATTTGACTGTCCTATGTTCCTGAGCTGTTCGGTCTTCCCCCACCTCTTCTTATCCTTTCTTTGGTTTTTCTGAGACAGAATCTTGCTGTGTAGCTTAGTGTATTGGCTTGGAGCTCACTATGTAGTCTCAAATTAGCAGTCTTCCTATCTCAGCTTCCTGAGTGCTAGAATTACAGGTGTATGTCAATATGCCTGACTTTCTCTAAGCTGTACCTTCTTGCCCAGGCCCATTTGACTGTTGCCACCTTAGCCCTGTGGTTGGTGAAGCTTCTTCCTCAGCTGGCTCCATTTTTAATATCTCTGAGATGCTTCTGTGTTTGTTGAGTCTTCCAGATAAATGTGAAAGTATTTAATGTTAATAGACCCTGTATTCCTATAACCCTCCATAAAAACGTGTTCCTTAATGCTTCAAATAAAATAGACAAGTTAGCATTGTTTTAATTTGTGGTGTCTGGTCTTTATTTCTGAGACCCAGCATGTGTGCCTTTCAGATTGTTACAGGTTATAGGAATTCTGTGCCTTTTTTAAAGTTTAAGCTTATTTCTTGTTGGTATTATGAATAGAATCTTTGTGTCTTGGACCAAGTGTTACTGGTATATAGAAAAGCTATCAATTGGAGATCTTTTTTGTAATTTATTTACTTGTGGTATTAGGGATTGAACATGGGCCTTCAACTACGCTAGGCAAGTAATCTTCCACTAACCTATACTCCCAGCTGTGGATGTGGGTGTGGTTATATGCGCGTGCACGTGCCTGTGATCATTTACTCTGAAAAAAATTGCAGGCATTGTATTTTTATACTCGGATGACTCTTTGAAAAGTTGTTTCCACCCTGGAGAGCCTACTATGGACATAAAGAAGGAGCAATTTCAAAAGACCCAGAGAGTGGGTAAGGGAAGGCTCTGGGGGATATTTTGGCATCTCACCCCAAACCAGGACACTAGGGAACATTCCTGTCTAAGTCTGTTGCCATGTGCAGTGTCTTCTAGAAGAACAGGCATACTTATTGTGTCACATCAAGATCTTTAGGAATTCCAAAAAGCATGACTGGTTTCTAAACTTAGCTTACAGAACAAAAAGTAATAATAAACTTCAAATTCTTTTTTTTCATTTATTATTTTTATTTTATGTGTTTGAGTGGATTTCCTATATATATGTAAGTGCACCCATGTCATGCAATGCCCATGGAGATCAGAAAAGGTCATCAGATCCTCTGGAATTGGAGTTACGGATGAGTGTTAGCTGCCATGTGGGTGATGGGAATCGAACCTGGGTCCTCTGCAAGAGCAGCCGGTGTTCTGAATTTCTGAGCCATCTCTCCAGCCCCAATAAACTTCAAATTCTAAATTACTCATGCCATGGTGGTCCTTTTAAATTCCTGCCCTAATCATAATAGCCAGACCCCCACTTGGCAAAATATATCCCAATACATTGTGGCCTATTACAATTTTTTTAAAGTGATCATGACTGCTAAGAGCAGTGATATCTTTTTTGTTTTTATTTTGGGTTATTCCCTTGGAATATGTCAAAAAAGAAAAAAAAAAAAAAACAGAGAGTGAACCCTTCATGATGACACCTTTTTAACTAATGGGTATATGAGGTCTTTGCTCAGCATGACTCTTACATGTGTACTGGTAATACCATAGGTAGTGCTGTTTGTGCTTACCCAGATGTTAGTTTTGGCATATCTCTATGACCAGGCTCCTCAAATACCATTACCCAAAATGCTATAGCAGTGATTCCTAATAGGACTTGTTATGAACTATCCTTTTACTTTTATAAAAAGGTCCATGGCATTCTCCTTTTTTATTTGAATTCCTGTGTTCTTACAGAGTAAAGTCTGGAGTTGGATGGGATGTTGGAGAGAATGAGGAGCTCGTTAAAGGCTAGTTACCGGTGTTCCAGATAAAATTGCTTTCCTGCCTTATAAGCACAAGCTTTAGGTTGAGGCTATGGTATTTGCTTGCCTTTGCATCCTATCATAGGCTTGTTACAGGAGACATGGACCTCTACTGAAGTAGAAGTTAAAGTAAGTAGTTAGTGCTACTTTTAGAATAGATTTTGTTCATTTTTTAGTTGACTATAACCAAACTTTGTGATGTACTTTTTACTAGGTCATCCCTAGCTAAAGACCTGAAGCCACCTTTTGGTTCTGAGGTTTTCTAAGAGTCACTCCCACGGGCAAGAAAACTTCTCCCTTCTTGTCAAACACATGTTGACAGCTTGTTGTGTCCAGCAGTTTTCATATGTGTAAATTTAATCAGATTAGGTAATACTACCTTGTCCAGTATCATCTAATCCTCTACCCAGACCTGTGCTGAGTGCCCTTTTCTTACAACCATGTCATCTTTATGAGGCCCTTAGAGGAATGTATCATCTCCCAGACTCTCACCTGTTCTTTCTTCTTTCTCAGTCCCACAGGATCCTCTGATTCCTACTGTCCTCATAGGCCCAGGAAACCAGGGGATGGCAGCAACCGGGCTTCTACCATTGCCAGCTGCACCCCAGGTCAGTGGTCCCAAAAGTTATGTAGTGCTTGGCCAAAGCCCCTGTAGTTCCTTTCTTGCTCAAGCAGCCAATATATATCACTGCATCCCCTGAACTCTTATCACTTTTTCCTGCTGATACCCCTTGGCTCCCAGGATACTCCTCAGCCTCCTATGTTACATGTGTACCCTTCCTATCAGATGTGGAGTTACCCAAAGCCCGTATCATTCCAGGCCAAAGTGACTTTTGAGGATGTGGCTGTTCTCCTCTCTCAGGAAGAATGGGCCCGCCTGGGCCCTGCTCAGAGGGGCCTCTACCGAAATGTGATGATGGAAACCTATGGGAATGTGGTCTCACTGGGTAAGGTTCCTCCATAGGCTTCATCTGTGTGTCTATGTGTGCTGGACTGGGATGCAGGCTTCCCAAGGGAGGCAGCTGGTGGAAGGTAGAAGACTTAGAGCAGGCTGATCCTGATACTTGCTCACCTTCAGGTGCTCAGCTCCAACAAGATTAGTCCTATCCATCTTAATGTCCCAGAATGTGACATGGACTAAGGGATTGTTGTAGTAAATGATGTATAACCAAAGGGCTTACCTTTCCCTGAACAGGACTTCCAGGATCCAAGCCTGTTGTGATTTCCCAGCTGGAGCGAGGAGAAGACCCATGGGTCCAGGATGAGCAGAGAACTGAGGAGAGCCAGAGCCTGGCAAGTGGCCACTCAGGTGAGTAAGTAGAGCTGATCCTAGTTTCACTGAAAGCTTGGCCTAGTTCATACTGAGCTGCTGATAAAAGTAGCTTTCAATGGAAGAAGTCTTGTCATTCTTCTAAATGGAGGAGTCTACATACCAGGAGGTGCTGGACAGGCAGTAAAGTCCATGGCAGTAAGTAGGTGTAGCAGGAAAACTAGATGGGATGGAAGACCTTGGTCCAAAGAAGAGGAGAGCTGAACTGAGCAGAGGCAATGAATTTTGTCCCTGCCCAGAAAGACAAAAATTAGTTACCTGAGTATTAATGGAGTGTTTAGGTTTTAAGGGTTATCTGGTTGATTTAGAAAAAAAGGAATCCTAAATGTAGAAGGGAAATTTCTCAACTTGATATTCATGGTAAAGGGCTGAAAGCTTGCTATTTGAGTTCAGGTATAAGATAAAGGATCCCACTGTTCCCTAACCCATATAGTATTGTACTATGGTATAAAATAAAGCAAAATAAAAAGTAACAAAACTAAAACTATAAGAATTAGAAGGGAGATAAAAACATTGTTTGAAGTTCATGTAATTGTCAACTTGAAGCAGATTAGAATTCATAAGGGAATTTAGCAGTGTTACTAGATGCAGAATCACTTGTATTTCTGTCAGCAACAAACAGAAGTGCAAATTTTAAAATAACATTTATAATAGCATCAGAAAATTATTTGGAGAAAATTAGAGTAGGGAAGATGGTATGATATGGATAGGTCCAACCCTAAAGTATATTCACTAGATGAAGCTCATCTGTGTTGTATTAGATGAAGAATCTTTAGGCCTGCAGGTGATAATAGAGTCAAGGAAAACTACAGCCAATCTGTCCTCACAGGATATGCCCCTTCAAGGTGGGAGGGAATTAACACCTCACTAGCTGATTAGGTTGAGTATTTCAATATGGCCATTTTCTCCTTATTGCTCTTTATTTCTAGAATGGTGTTACCAGATAGACTTCCTCTCATTGGCCTGCAAAATCAGATCTCCCCAGAGGAACAGTGAATGTCACAGCCTCAGAGTCTAATTTTCTAGGGACTATAAACAAGAGGACACAGTACTGTGTCACAGTGATCTTGCACAGAACTTTTTTTTTCCCCTTTTCTTCTTTAATGTTTGTTTTCCACTAAGCTCAAATGATCCTCCAGCCTTACCCTCCTAAGTAGGTAGAACTACAAGTATGGCTGATTTTGTACAGTGAGGGGGCAAAAAAATGAATAAATAAAAAGCATTTGCAGATACTGCCAAAATACCTCTTCTTCAAGGAGATCAGCATAGGGAATTGTTAGGGCCTCTGGGCACCTTTGAGTTTATGCTGAGAAATCAGACTGTCTGGGAGCACAGAAGCACCTGATTAATTTTTGGCACAGGCCACAGCAGAGGACATTTCTGAACTAGTTCTGAATGCTGGTGTGCATAGAAGCAGATGCCACTTGTACTGACTGGGCCACCACTCCAGAGCCTTGTTTTGACAGCTCTGCAGTGTGAATAAGTGTGTACATTTACTCAACCCCTCTCCTTGGTATTTCCTACTCAGCAAAGTGCAGTTACATGTTGTAACAGCAATGGCAGAATTTTTGCATTCTTGAGTAGAGTTCTATGGTCTATTCAACTCTATTCCTGTTACAGACAACCTCAAATGTGACTACTCTACAGCCTACAGGCAACAAAATAGCTTGTCTTTTCCATGGGGTAAGTGCATTTTTAGTAATTTTAATTTAGTATAATCCTTGAATTATACCTTTCAGGAATCCCCAAGATACTATGAAGCTTGTTACACAACTCCTACAACCCCCATAACATACCAAAGAGTGTTTTTCCCAATTAAAAAATTATTTCGGTGAAGTCACTTTTTTTCCTTCTATGTTTCTTCTTATACTTAAACAGATTTCCATACACTATACTTTAAGTCATAACTAAAACCATCATTCCAAAAGCAAGTGGCAATCAGGCTTGCTGGCATCAGTTAGAAACCATCCGTTTAGGAAACTCCAAATAGAAATGATACTTTTCAGTGCACATGGCTAATTCTTTCTTTGGCCTACAAGTTTTTGTTTGTTTTTGTTTTTCCTGTGAAGAGGAGATTATCCATTTAAAAAAATTAAAATGAGTCTAAACACATAGTATGCTTTTTAGAAATAATATTTGTTTAAAAATCTTAAAGGTTTAAACCATTTAGACTGGAGAAATAGTTCATTTGGTAATGTGCTCACCAGCTATACACCAAGCACTGGGTTGCATCCCCAATACTGCATAAAATGGGACATGGTGGTATACACCTGTGATCCTAGCACTTGGGAGGTGGAGAATCAGAAGTTCAGGGTTGTCTTTGGCTACATATTAAATTCTAGGACAGCCTAGAATACATGAGACACTATCTTTAAAAAAAAAAACTTATTAAACATATGAGTCAGATTCCTTTAAGGTCTTAGTAAACAACCCTGTTTCAGGTTATCAGTACTATAATACACACTTAAACAAATCTCTCAAAAAGGAATAAAGACACTAGAATACACAGTGGAAAAAAGTGGGAACAAAACTCAAACAATTCCATGATAGAAGAAGAATTCTAGAGGACTATCAAATAGAGAATATGTTCAGCCTCTTCATTGGTCAGGGTGAGAGTTACTCTTGTAGCTGTGATAAGAAGGAAGCAATTTAGGGACAATAATATGGCTTAGTGAGTAAAGGAGATTGCCACTAATCCTGACAACCTAAATTCAATCCCCAGAATCTACATGATAGAAGGAGAGAACTCCTGCAAGTTGACCTCTGATTGTGTGTATATACACCAAATAAATAAATGTAAAAGAAGAAAAACACAACTTAAGGAAAGAAGATTTATTTTGACTTACAATTTAAGGGAGTACAGTCCATCATGGTGAGGAAGATATGGCAGCAGGAGTAGCTCATACCTATGATGGAATCTTGCAGAACAGCTTGGTACATCTCAACTTTTTACATCACAGCAGACCAGGAAACAAAGAGCTTCAGCCAGCACCATGCCAGGCTATATTATTCCTAAAGGTTCCACACCCTCCAAAAACATCACCACAAGCCCAGTGTTCAAACTCTTGAACTGGCAGGGAGCAGTTCACACTCAAATCGTAACAGTAAATAAAATAGAAATCCAAACCACTGTATCATGTTACACCTTCAGAATGGGAGAAAAATGGAAAGCTCTATCAAATGACAATGAGGATGTAGAGTAGCCATTGGGGATGTAAATTCACACGGCTATTTGTTTTCCTTCCACCTCTGCCTACATATTGTAAGAGCATTTGTATATTAGCACCAGGAAACAAGAATGTCTGTAGAAGCATGCTTCATGGTGGTAAAGAATGAATGATAACCATCAGCAGTAGGATAGACCATTAAATTAACTGTGGCATTCCAATATGAAATATGCTACAGTGTGAAAAATGGGATAACTGTTAGAAAATAACAGGAAGACTCTCAGAAAGCAAGTTACAGAAGACATTATGCCACTGAATTTTAGAAAGGTCAGAAACATTCATAACCCTAATTATATAGACATACAGACTTATAAGTATATAACCCTAATTATATAGACATACATATAATTATACAGACCTTATAGGTGTGTGTGTATATGAGATATAGATAGATAGATAGATAGATAGATAGATAGATAGATATTTACTCTCCTAGTCAGCTTGTCAGGATGGACTAACAGTGACCAGAAGACCAGAGTTACCTTGCCATATGAAACAGCTGGGCAAATAAAGAAAGAGAAAGAAAGATATTCACCCTCTTCTGAAAGTGGAGCTGAAATCACCCCTTTTTGGGTAGGCAAAACTTGATGACACATGTCTAATGAATAGCATATAAAAAGAAAATCCCCATTGAAGGATATTCTAGAAATGTGACCAGTACTCTTCAAAACCATTGTCTTGTTGAACAAAAAATACTGAAAAACTATCACAGAGAAAAGGAGATTTTTGAAACATGATGCCAAACACAATCTGATGCCTAAAAAAAATTGAAATCTAAAGTCTGGAGTTCAACTAATAGTAGTATTATAGTGTTTTGTTACTTATGACAAGCTGGTGGAAAAGCATGAGAAAATTACTACTTGTCAATTTAGAATTCTTCCAAATACTTATTTTTTTAATCAGTGTGATTCACAGTAGTAGTCACACAAAAATTATCTCAGTCAATGAAAAGGCATTGTGTGGGATCCAGCAGTCATTCCTGATTAAATTCAGCAAATTCATGGAAGAGTTCCAAACTCAACCTAAGAAAAGGCATCTTCAAAATACTTATACCTAACATCACACTTAATGGTGGAAAACTAAATGCTTTCTATTCAGTAGGATCCTGGAAGTCCTACTTAGTACAATGAGGGAAAATACAAAAACAAATAAAACCTACCAGATTATAAAGAATGGGCTGGGCATAGTGGTGTACATCTTTAATCCCAGCACCCAGGGAGGCAGAAAAAGGTAGATCTCTGTGAGATGAAGGCCAGCCTGGTCTACGTAGAGAGTTCCAGACCAGTTGGGGCTATAGGGAGACTCTGTATCAAAAGAATTAAAAAAAAAAAAAAAAAAAACAGAAAACATTATTTAAGATGAAGTAAAATTATTTGCAAGGATTGTGATCGGCTACATACAAAATTCTGTGAAATCTACACAAAACTACAAGAATAATGCACTTAAATCTGCAGGATATAAGAACAAGATATAAAAATTAATTGTTTTTCCACCGAACAACATTGAACAGACATTTAAGTTTTTCTCTAATTTTTTTTTAAAGCCATAGTGATGAGAGCAACATCCCTGTGATGACAAATTTCCTTTCCTCTCCAATAATTTCCAACTTTCGTTCTGTGGACAAGAAGGGGCCAGGAAGGTGCTTGTCCTCCCTACCTCCAGACCTGAGCCTCCAAGAATGTGAGGACCCAGGGAGGTCCATGAAGAACCCTGGCATTTGTAGCTCTCAAAGACTCTTCAGGAACTCATTAACAGCTTCTTACCCTTAATGGTGGCCCCATTATCCTTCCCTGCCTCTGTTCCTCCCTTTCTTCCACTTTTTCTCTGTTTGGGCAAGTCAGTACAAGTGTCATAGACTCTTTACCTGACAAGTTTTCTGGCTTGGGCTCTGAGCTGATCAGTTATCAAGCACCCTCAGGTCTCTTGGATTTGAGGAAAAATAGAGTCTCTAACAGCCTTCACAAGACCAATGTGGATTCTTGTTTTTCATAGGGTGGTTCTTATTTTATGGTGAAATTTTGTAAATAAAACATAATACAAAACAAAAAAGAGACACAGAGATAGAGGAAAAAAAGATAGAGTCTTACAGATCTTACTTTTCCAGTTTGGGATCAGAAATGAGGTTTTCTGCCAGCTTTCTACCCCCCTACAGAAAGCAAATTAACATATATTGGATAAAAATAACAATATAGTATATAGTAAAGACAAAATAATTCCAGGTATGTAGCTTGAATGGTTAGTGTAGACATGTTAAGTGAAGATTCATATTTATTTTGGTTTTGATGAGTAAACATGTCAGTTGGATTAATAGGTAGCTTTTGGTGGGATAGGCTGGTGATGAGAACAAGAACTTGGATATTGATGTGGACAAAGAGGAAGATAAATCATTCAGAAGAGATATTTGCTATAGGAGGGATGAGCCGTGTCCCATACAGATAGATCTGGTGAATTCCAGGCCAGTCCCTGAAGAGCAGTTTAGTATCTTCATATTGAGAGCGCACAAGTGTCAGGGGAAGGTTCTGTGGTAGAGCAAGTTAATTAGGCCAGGGATGGGCTCCTACTCTGTCTGCCTCTTTATGAGAGGAAACTCTACTGAGACTTTGCTGCAGTCTGTCTGACACCACCCTTTCATACAAAGTTTTAGTATTTAGTATATCTGTTTTGCTAGAGCAATTATTCCTTGGATGTTCCTGACATCACAGAGCAAACCAAGAATTTATTGGTTATCTTTGCCCAAATCTTTCTCCAAACACATCAGTCATAAAACAGTTCATGAAACTGGAGAGGTGAATCAGTGGTTAAAGTATACTACCTGCTCTTCCTGAAGACCCAAGTTCAATTCCCAGCATCCACAACAGGCAGCTCATTACTACCTATAACTCTAGCCCAAAGGAGATCTGACGCCTTCTAGCCTCTATGGGCACCCTCACTCACATGCACATACCCTATGCATATACACATAATTTAAACACTTTATTAATGTTCTTGTCCATCACAAACAGTCCTTTTGCATTCATTGCTCATGATCCTCTTAGAATCTGAGTCTCTTCTCAGGTCTTGTTAGATTTTTGAGGAGGCCCATTACACAGCACCAGTCTTCCAAATCAAATTCTTAACTAATTACAGAATAAAGCTTCAAGGCTAAGTATATATGTGACTCAGTAGTAAAGTCCTTGCCTATCATATGCAAGACTGGGTTTAGTCACCAGCACCACAGTAAAAAAATTGTTAAAACAAAAATTTCTGTCTAAACAGAGCTATTAGTAAGCACACACACACACACACACACACACACACACACCTGATGGGAAATGAAACATTTATAGATTAAACAGAATTAGAAAATGGGATTTATTACCAGGAAAGTAATACAACCTAATATTAGACTCCAAAGTTAATGAAACAGACCTATTTATAGCAGGGTTAAGAGGTGAAGTACTGCCATAACCTCTCCCACATTGGGAGCTAACACAGGGCAGACCAGTTCCCAAAGAGTGACTAAGCTTAGAACACTAAATCTTTGCTATACTAACTTCTAGAGAGGAATGGGTTAGACATAAGTTCTGATGCTTTCCTTGCCTGTGATCTTGGCCTTCTTGTTAGAGCTTGCTAAATCTGTACTCTACTCCAAAGTTACTGATTCCATTGGCACTTGCCACAGACCCTGGTATGACCTTCAGTAGGAGTGAGAAATCTGGACTTGCAAGATGGCTCAGCGGATAAAGGCACATGCAGCACAAGCCTGACAACTTGAGTTCAATCCCTGGAACACATATAAAGATGGAAGATAACTGACTCCACAAAGTTATCTCTGACCTCCACAAGCAAGTTGTGGCCTGCAATCCCATACAGACCCATGTGTGTGTGTGTGTGTGTATTTTTTTATTTTTGGAAGAGAATTCCCTACTTGCTCTTCTATACTATGGGGTTTCCTGTCCTGAAATCTGAAATGTCCCTTAAACATGATAGCTCATTTAGGACGGTCCACAGTAGAGACCTTCTTGGACACAGTGGTAAAGCCCTAAGGGTAGGCTGGCATCCTGAGCCTGGGGACAAGGTTGTGCCCTATGTGAAGCCACAGGATGCCTTGGAACCTATGACACTGAGAGTCCTGGACACCATCCTCTGCTGCAGGAGAGGCTAATGACCCTTTTACCTGAGAAAACCTAAAGAGCCTAACACCACATACCATGCAGAGTTGGCCTTTTACTAGTGTGGGTCTAGCCCAGTTGTTGCATCCACATCAAAGAGACCTCTCCATATTACCCATGTGGTCACATGCAACTGTCCCTACATAAAGTCTTGATGTGTCATCTTTAATTTCAACAGCTGTCTCCAAGACATGAAACATAATTATCCTGTTTATGTGTACCCCCATATACACATAATCAGACTATGGGGCCTATCTCTTGATTCCAGAAAGCTCCACTGAGCTTTATTACTCTCTGCACTGCCACATTGGTAAGCCTGTCTCTAATCTAAATGTGGCACCAGATTCTATTGTGTGTCACTGAGACTCCATCCCACCCCTGCTACATAGTACATTCTCCACAACACCTTGGCCCCAGGATAGCATCCTCTGGCCTGTTCAGAGGCCTTCAGGCTTTTCTCTACCTCCTCAAACAAGGTTTCACAGATCATGTACTGTTGCCTACCCTACTCCCCCATGGCCTCTAGAAACTCAGTCACGATGACTCCAAAGAGAATACTAGGCTGTGTTCCCACTACTGTGCATTCTTCACAGGGCTGTTACTTCAAACAAGTTGACACTGTCCTCTTCATCCCACTTTTAGGTTTAGCTTTGGTTTGTTCACAAATGTTACCTTTGGGGATGGACAGATGGCTCAATGATTAAGAGCACTGACTGCTCTTGCAGAGGACCCAGGTTCAATTCCCAGCATGTGCATCGTGGCTAACAATCATTCATTACTCCAGTTCCAGGAGATTCAACACATGCTTCTGACCTCCACAGGCATTGCTCATCATAGGTGCACTTACACACTGCAAGCAATATCCTCATACACATTAAAAATAAATTTTTTAAATGTACTTTAAGAAAAGAAAAATGTTACCTTCTGATTTCTCCATCAGAGATTGTGCCATTAATAGCAAAGCCAAGTTCAAGGTTGCACTCTGCAGTTTTGAATAGTGTCAGGTTATTGTGGTTTTGATTCTGTTTTGTTTTTCTTTTTTAATGGGGAGGTGTTTGTTCAGTTTTGTTTGTTTGAGGTTTGTTTACTTGTTTAGAGTTTTGTTTTTGAGAAAGGGTCTTACTGTGTAGCTATGGCTGGCCTGTAATTTGCTATGTCGACAAGGCTGGCCTCAAAGTTTTGCTTCAGCCTCTCAAGTGCAGGGATTACAGGCATGTACCACCACCACACCCAGCCAGAGTTAATGTTTCCATTTTGGATTTGTTGTTTCAGAATGCAAAACCAAAGAAGAGAACCAAAATACAGGCTTAGAGTCATTAAGTTCAGATGAAATAACAGCGATTCGGAGGGAAACACCTTTGGAGAGGACTACTGATCAAGAACATTGCAAAACAGAGCAGAGCTTCTGCCTGAGTCCAAACCCTGATGGCCCTCATAACATTCAGGTCTTGAATACCAATGTACCACTCATTCCACACCAGATGGCTCCTAGTGGAGAGAGACCCTATATGTGTATTGAGTGTGGAAAGTGCTTTGGTCGAAGCTCTCATCTCCTTCAGCATCAGCGAATCCACACTGGCGAGAAACCCTATGTGTGTAGTGTATGTGGGAAGGCCTTCAGCCAGAGTTCTGTCCTTAGTAAACATAAGAGGATCCACACAGGTGAGAAGCCCTATGAGTGTAACGAATGTGGGAAAGCCTTTAGAGTGAGCTCAGACCTTGCTCAGCACCACAAGATACACACAGGAGAGAAGCCTCACGAGTGTCTGGAATGTGGGAAGGCCTTCACTCAGCTCTCACACCTCATTCAGCACCAGCGGATCCATACTGGGGAGAGGCCATATGTGTGTGCCTTGTGTGGGAAAGCCTTCAATCATAGCACTGTCCTGCGGAGTCACCAGAGAGTACACACTGGGGAGAAGCCTCATGGGTGCAGTGAATGTGGGAAAACATTCAGTGTGAAGAGAACCCTGCTGCAACACCAGCGGGTCCACACTGGGGAGAAGCCCTATACATGCAGTGAGTGTGGCAAGGCCTTCAGTGACCGCTCAGTGCTCATTCAGCACCACAATGTACACACTGGGGAAAAGCCATATGAGTGCAGTGAGTGTGGCAAGACCTTCAGCCACCGTTCCACCCTGATGAACCATGAGAGGATTCACACTGAGGAGAAGCCCTATGCATGTTATGAATGCGGGAAAGCCTTTGTTCAACACTCACACCTGATCCAGCACCAGAGAGTTCATACTGGAGAGAAACCCTATGTCTGTAGTGAGTGTGGGCATGCTTTCAGTGCACGCAGGTCTCTGATCCAGCATGAGAGAATACACACAGGTGAAAAACCCTTTCAGTGCACAGAGTGTGGCAAAGCCTTCAGCCTAAAAGCAACTCTTATCGTGCATTTGAGGACCCACACTGGTGAAAAACCCTATGAGTGCAACAGCTGTGGCAAGGCATTCAGTCAGTACTCAGTACTCATCCAGCACCAGCGGATCCATACAGGAGAGAAACCCTATGAGTGTGGAGAGTGTGGGCGTGCGTTCAACCAGCATGGGCACCTGATCCAGCACCAGAAAGTGCACAAGAAACTGTGATCTGTGGTCATCAAAAGCCCGTACTCAGAACTTGCACAAGACACAGGCAACCTTCCTCCCTTCCAGAAGGGGTTTCTGCTAACTCTGCAGGACCTTTCCTTGGTGATTTAGTGTCACAGCTTCATGTCCGTACTGTGGGGAAAAAAAAAGTCAGAGAATGTTTATTTTATTTTCCTCACCATCTTGAAGTTATGTTGGAGAGTAACCCTACAACTGTAGTGAGTATTGGTAAAGATAGTAATTCTCCCTTTGTTTAATGTGAATTAGTTTATTTGAAGCAACTGAAAAGCTAAGGCACGAGCACTATTGACCCAATAAAACTCTATTACATTTCAATTTTCTTTTCCTTAGATAGCTTCATGGAAGCTTTTCTAAATGAAATTGATCATTCAAACATTATACTTAAATTTAGAATGTCAAACTAAATAAATGTAAAATTCAACTCAAATTAGGTCATTTAGGGGCTGGGAATGTAGCTCAGTTGATACAGTGCTATGCTCTAAGCCAGGGGTTCAATCCCCAGCACCACATAAATGACAAGTTTGGTACACACATGTGACACCTACACTCTGCAGGTGAAGGCAGAGGCAGTCCTTAACTTCATATTAAGTTCAAACCAAACCCAGGCTATATGAGACCACAGGTCAAAAATGATAAATATGGGGCTAGAGAGATGGCTCAGCAGTTAAGAGCACTAACTGTTCTTATAGAGGACCTAAGTTTGAATCTTAGCACCCACATAGCAGCTAACAACCATCCATAACTCCAGTTCCAGGGAATCCATGGGCATTGCACGTACCTACATGCAGGCAAAACACTCATACACATAAAATGAAAAATAATAAAATAAATGATAAATATTTTAAAATAGTTATTTTCCTCAAAACCTGCTCTTGTGACCCACAGCTCTCTCAGACCTATAAGTCTTGAACAGGCCTAGGACTGGTGCCCTACACTAAGTAGTACCTCTTCATACTTATAAATGACTCTGGGAAAACAGTACAAAAATTCTTCAGCTCAGCTCTTTTGTACTATCTCTAGTATTCTATACTTGAGGAACTTTTTCAGATACATTTTTTAAATGTACTCTGTGGAAAAGGAATGTGTATACACATGCTCTACTATAGCATGTAGAAGTCAGGACAACTTGCAGGACTCTCTCCTACCATGTGTGTCCTGGGTATCAAACTCAGGTCATCAGGCTTAGTGGCAGTTACCTTTACCTGATGAGCCATGTCACCAGCCTCTTCTTCTTTTATTATTTGTTTTTTACTCCAGGTTCAAGAATCTAATATATGTTGCCATATACTGTGATGAATCTGGATTGTTCATAATTTTTAAAGTGTATTCCAAATTATTTTTGTGGTTTTAAGTATACAACTGATAACCAAACAGCAAAGCCATTTCTAGTAGCAGCCAGCCATAAATGAAACAAATATTTGAAATTCAAAAAATTAAATGGCAGGGCTGGAGAGATGGCTCAGTGGTTAAGAGTACTGATTGCTCTTGCAGAGTGCCCAGGTTTGAGTCCCAGCACCCACATGGCAGCTAACAAGCATCTATAACTCCAGTTCCAGGCGATCCAATGCCGTCTTATGACCTCTACAGGCATACTACATACATATAACGATTCACTCACATAAAAATTATTTTTTTCATTAGAGGTGTTAATTGCCTTATGAAGAAAGGTTCCCTCTCTCTCTGGAAATACACTATCTTTTTTCCCTTGTTCCAGCTGGTAAGAGGAACTGACTACATTAGCTTCAGAAAGATCATTGGGATGTAAATCCCTAGAAGCTGAAGTCGCTGAAGTAAAACCTTGGTTAGCTGAGATAACTAAGACGTTGCTTTAGAGAGGAGTTGATTCTTAAGAGCATATCTTAGTTTTCGTGTCACTGTGACAAACTACATGATATAAACAAGGAAGGAAAGAATTTTTTAGCTCACTGTTTAAAAGGGTTCAGTCCATAGTCACTTGATCCCATATACTTGGGCAGAACATCATATCAACAGGAGCTTTTAACAGAAGAGGTTCTTCACCATTTTGTGCATGGTAGGAAGCAGAGAGGGAAAGGAACCTGCTGAGAATCAGACATAATCTTCAAAAGGTGATGCTCCCCACTGATCTATTTCCTCTAATGAAAAGAAACCTCACCTCTTAAATTTTCTAGGACTTTCCAAAATAGCACCACCAGCTATTTTGTTCGATACACTTGTCTGGGGAGGGGTGACATTTCATATTTGAACCATAAAGACACTAAGTTTACAGAGGACTTGAGATCAGAGGTGCTACTTAAAGAAAATGAGGTCAGTGGTATTATTCCTAAAGGGAACTGACATTATAGAGTGCTTCTGAGAGCAACTATTCTATGACAACAGAGATTTACTTCAGAGGAACTGGAATAACTACAGTGAAAATTCAGCAGAGCAGGATCACTGAGGTGAACGCACTAAAAAGTCCAGAGGAATGGAGGTTGCTGGGGTTTAACTTCAAAGAAGAGGTTGCTGACATGAGTAATGTGTTGCTTAAGAGTAGTAAAGGTTTTACATTTGGGCCAAGATGAAATTATTCATGATTCTTGGGAGAGACTAAGGTGGCTAAGGCAAAATTCACAGGCTGAGCTCACTGAGATGTCCACTGCCACTAAGATTGCTGAGGCAGTGTTTCAAAGGAGATATCTGTACAGAGGAACTGATATCACTGGGACATTCCAGAGGGAGACTGAAACCACTGCATATCGTTTCACAGGTTCTTAGATGGAAGCTGATTGAAACCAAGCTGATATCTGTCTCAGTGACTGGTGTTTGTAGCCCATCACTACTCATATTATGGTTTCTAATCATGTGGAAGAACTAGAAACTAAGTTATGTTCTAATCAAAGCAAGAGTTCAACTAAGGGCTGGAGAGATGGCTCAGCAGTTAAGAGTGCTGGCTGCACTTGCAGAGGAATCCAATACCCTCTTCTGACCTCCACGGGCATTGCATGGCACAGGTGCAGGCAATACACTCATACACATAAAATATTAAAAATAAAGTCTTTTTTTAAGTGTTCAATTAAGTTCAATATACAGAAATCATTGTTTTAAAAGACTGCAACAGTTACACAGTACAAATATACTGGTTATTAAAAGCCCCTAATAATCTAGGTTTTCAGGGAAACCATTCCAACATTTACAGCTTGCTTTCCTGCCATCTTAGACAAAGTATGCTTGATATCCTTCTGCCTGCTCTTGCTGTTAGACTGCCTTTGCTCCACCATAAGCATGCAAGCTCAGATGTCCATGGAGTCAGAAAGTGGGTATTGGGGCCCTTCTCCCTTGGCACGATTCCCTATGTATTCTTGGCATTTATCTCCTTTCCAAGATGCACACAGTAGGAATGACATACTGGCCAGTGGGGAACATGATACCAGAGACCACAATGAACTTTGGATAACATCCTTCACAACCATTAACTTCTATTTCCATTTTTTAATAGCATTTCAAACTTGTTTCAGATTTTTGAAACTTATTCAGAAGTCTTTACAGTCAATTATTTTGGGATCTTGGGAATGTGGTTCAGGTGAGAAACTGCCTAGCATGAATGAAGCCCTACATTTGAATCCCTAATAACTGATAAAACAGTGCATGGAGTACAAACTGAAATTCCAGCACTTGCAAGGTAGTGACAATAGGATCAGAACTTCAAGATCATCTTTGGCTACACAGAAAGTTCCAGACCATCCTGTGCTACATGAGACTCTGTCTCAAATACTTAATGAAAGAAAGAAAAACAGAAAAGAGCCAAGCATGGTGATGTACACCTATAATCCCAGCACTCAAGAAGAAAAGTCAAGAGGATCTTTTAGAAAATAGAAGACTGTCTGGACTATATCATGTGTTTCAGGCTAGCCTGAGCTACATAGTGAGACCCTATCTCAAAAAATTAAGTAAGACAGGCATGGTGGCACATGCCTTTAATCCCAGCACTTGAGAGGTAGAGGCAGGTAGATCTCTGAGTTCAAGGCCAACCTGGTCCACACAGCAAGTTCTAGACCAGGTAGGGATACATAGACTGTCTCAAATAAATAAATAAATAAATTTTTAAAATATGTTGCTATCCCTCCTAATTACTACCAATAATTTGATATTTGGAACTCTATTTTTCTCTTTAAAAAATTTTTTTTAGATTTTTATTAGTATTTGTACATATACACACAAGCCATAGCACATGTTTATAGGTCAAAGGACAACTTTCTGTTCTCTCCTGCCATATGGATCCCAGGGATTGAATTCAGATTGCCAGGTTTATGGCAGTGCCTTTACTCACTAAACCATCTACCAACGTAAAAAAAAAAATTTTTTTGAGACAAGGTCTCACATTTCCCAAATTGGCTTCAAACTACATAGAGAGAGATACTTTGAACTTCTGATCCTCCTGCCTCTCCATCTAGGATTGCAGGTATGTTACCACCACACCTGATTTTAAGCATTGTTGAGGATCAAAGCCAAGGTTTTGTGTATACTAGGCAAATATTCTGCCAACTGAGCCACATCTCCAGCCCCCATTTTGTTCCATCTGTCATTTATATCTGTCTACTCATTTTATTCCACCTATAATTTATTTTGGGAACTTTATATAACCTGATAAAATAGCACTGACTAGGATAAGTATTGGAGATAAAGATTGGTAATTTTAGCCTGAAGGTCTCCTATACACCAGTGACCACAAGGAAAATTTCAGTATAGAAGCCTAGAAGAGGCTAATGTGTACCAAACCAAAAAAGAAAACATATGCCTTTCCCCTTGATCAGCTAAGAAAAAGCATCTCACAGGGACCAGGACTGTAAAAATGGGGAATGAGTACTTCTGTGGTCACAGATTCAAGGCCAGCTTCAACTACACAGAGTCTGTCTCAGAAAAAGGGGAACACTACTGCCAAACTCATAAGAATTTTAAGAGAATATTATAAACACTTATACAACATTGGATAAGCTAGATGAAATGAAAAAAAATCCTAGAAATACATAATCTACCAATGTTAATGAAGAAAACCAATCTAAACAGACTTAACTAGTAATAGTATAGCAGTAATCAAAAGCCTTCTAACAAAGAAAAGCCCTCGGCCTTATGGCCTCCTTGGCCATTAGGGAAATGCAAATCAAAACCATAAATATCATTTCATTCCTATTAGGATGCCTATTATATATAAAAAAGAACAAAGTAACACATACTGGTAAGGATATAGAAAAACTAGAATCCTTGCTTGCAGGGACATCAAGTAATGTAATCATTGTGGAAAGGTTTGACCATTTCTCAAAAACTTAATAAATTACTGTATAACTCAATGATTTCACTTCCATTTACCTGGAAATACTTAAAGTAGGGACTCACATACTTATACACCGTGTTCCTATTAGCATTATTCACAATAATCTAAAGATAAAACACCAATATCTAGCAGCATTGAACTTTAGATAATGAAAATGTGGCATACATATAAAAAGGAATGATATTCATCCAAGAAAAATTGAAAGTTTTGTATGTTTTTATAGAGCTGGGGACCCTACCCAACGCCTTGCACACATTAGCCCAAGAATGGAATTCTGATACAGGCTATAAATTGATCAAACCTTAAAACATTATACTTAATGTGGCAAACTTGATATATGATTTCAATCATATAAGGTTCCTAGAATAGAGAAATTCACATAATGGGAAAATAGAATTGAGGTAGAGGTGATTGTCAAAGTTTGGTTATGTAAATCTTACCAAAAAAAAAAAAAAGCCAATTTCAACTCTATTAAGTGACATGGAAAGGTATGAATGTCTAATTCTTTATAATATGTGAGAACGTACCCATGTATTCTCTACATTGTTAATTTTCTGACATTGAGGAAATAGCAAAGATGAAGGTAAAAGATAGTGCAATGGCAAGCACATAATGCTTCCCTCCCTCCCTCCCTCTCTGTCTTTCCCTCCCTTTCTTTCTTCTTCCATTTATTCAGTTTTTTTCCTAAGATAGGGTCTCACTGTTGTCTAGGCTGTGTGGAACTTGAACTCCTGAACTTCAATCAGTCCTGCCTCAACTTCCCTCATGCTGACCAGAGGTGTGTGCCACTATGCTCAGGAGTGCTTTCTTTTTAAAATGCTCTCCATTGTATCTGGAAAAAAAAAAGCATGTTCTAAATCAAAATAAATGAATTCTCTTTTTCTTTTTGTTCATTTTTCTTTCTCAACTTCTGTAAAATGAACATACATTGCTTTTGGTTTAAAGAAAAAAACTTCTGTTGCTCTATGTTTTTAATTAGACAGAAATGTTTTTCACCCTGTGAGGACAAGGTGGGTCAGTAATAGAACAGGGTGCAGGCTTTATACACAGGCCTGCGTTCTTAAGGACTCTCCAGCCATCATGTGTAAGTCTCTGGAGGTGAATGCACTGATGTTGACACGTGTCAGAGCTATTCTGGAAGGCTTTCCCACACTTATTTCATTTGTAGGGTTTCTCTCCTGTTTGGATCCTCTGATGCTGAATCAAGTAAGTGCTCTGACCAAAGGCTTTCTTGCAATCATTGCATTTGTACAGCTTTTCTCCATGGTGAGATCTCTGGTGATGGGTGAGTCTGGAACTGTTAAGGAAGGTCTTCCCACACTGTACTTGTAGGGCTTCTCTCCCATATGAAGCCTCTGGTGTTGAATGAAATGTGTGCTTTGGCTGAAAACTTCGTCACAGTCATTACTTTCATAAGGCTTTTCTCCAGTGTGACTTCACCGATGCTCAACAAGTTTGGTTTTTTGAATGGAAGTTTTCTCACATTTGTTACATTTGTAGGTGGATTCTGGTGTTGGATGAGGTTAGAACTTTACATTCAAATGGCTTCTTACCACTGTAAGTTTGTCAATGTCAAATAAGGATTGATCCATCACTGAAGGCTTTCCCACAGTCATTATATTTATAGGGTTCCTCTCCAGTGTGGATTCTCTGGTGAAAAATTAGGGAAGAATAGGCACTAAAGAATTTCCCACATTCTCCATACTTCAAGGGCTTCTTCCCAGTGTGAATACTTGGATGCTTCATGAAGTTGGGCCTCTGATTCAATGTCTTTCCATACTCCCCACAGTGGTAAGAGATCTCCCCAGAATGCATCCTTTGGTGCCTGTTGAACTCACAGCTCTGGCTGAAGACTTTCCCACATTCATCACACTTGTAGGGTTTCTCTTCAGTGTGAAGATGCCCATGTTTGAAAAAACATTATACCTGAATGTCTTCCCACATTAAATACAAAAAATAATGCAGTTGTTTCCCGGTAGGAATTTTGTGGTCTTCTGTAACAATTGTTTGTGTTAAAGATGTCCTGTAACCTTAGCACTCACAAGGCTGAGGCAGGAGGATCATGAGTTCGAGACCAGAGTCAGCTACATAGAAAAACCTAGTCTCAAAAAAGAAAGCAAAAGAGACAAACTGCATAAGGAAGACACTTTCAAACACATGTAACCAAGGATAAACACACACACATACACACACACACACACAGACACACCTGAGAGGGGGTAGAGAAAGAGAGACAAGAGAGACACCTGAGAGAGAAGAGAGAGACTAAGAGACACACACACACCCAAGGTGGGAGGGAGGAAGGGAGGGAGAGAAAGAAAGATTGACTCAATGTGTCTGGCCTTGAACTTGCTGTGTAGACCAGGCTGTTGGCAAATGTGCAGCAATCCTCCAGCCTCAGCCTCCTAAGTGCTAGGATTACAGATGTGAACCATCATGCCTAGCTCAATTTTTTTCTTAAAGAAAGGGGCACTGAATTTTTAAAAAATGAATACAGACAAAGGAATCAAACTGCCTGGTTTTGTAGAAGTTTTTCAAGTTGGAGACAAGCCTGGGTCACAGAGACACACTGTCTCAAAGAAAAATAATAAAAATTGCAGAAATAGGACTGAGAATAAAGCCCATTGGTAGAGTGCATGGTAAGGAGCCTAACACTAACCTTTGGGTACAACCCCCAGCACCGCACACACACAAAGAGTGACAACAGCAATGTAAGTTTCTCTCCCTGCAGAGTGAGGAAAATAAAAAAATATTTTGTAATAATAGCAAATGCTGGTATCATCATAGTGGAAATCTGTCTAGCATTACTTGGAAGAGCTGAAACCCTGCAAACCTTTCAGCAAAGTCTAATTCTCAGTATGTAGCTTATATAGCGTCCTATTAATGTGCTTAACAATGTTACCACATGTTTACATACAACCAAAGCCCTGCATGGTGGCATATGTTTGTAAACCCAGCATTGGAGATTCACTTTTAGTCTGAGGCCAGCCTGGCTGCAAAGTAAAATAAAAACACCCTTAATGTCCATCAGGGGGCATGGCACAGTCATGGTAGGTGAAAAGAATAAACCGCATCAATATCAAGAACACAATCTCAGTACTCCGAAGAGGCAGGCACATCTCTGCCGGATGGAGGCCAGCCTGGTCTAGCCAAGCTCTAGGCCAGCTGTGGCTACAGGGAGACACTATCTCAAAAAAGATCAGGTATGTAAAGGTATAAGAAAATGGGATGAATAAAGTTCCTCTGAGAAAGTTAATGGGTCGGAGCCTGGGACCTAAGCATAGATTTATTTCCTTTAAGGATAAGGGAGGGAGGGAGAGAGGGAGGGAGGGAGAGAGGGAGGGAGAGAGGGAGGGAGGGAGGGAGGGAGGAAGAGCGACAGACAGGTGTAGTGACTCATGCCTGTAATTCAAGTATTCAGAGGCTGAGGCAGGGGTGTGAGTTCAAGGCA
Source organism: Eospalax fontanierii (assembly GCA_035773235.1). Lineage (NCBI taxonomy): Eukaryota > Metazoa > Chordata > Mammalia > Rodentia > Spalacidae > Eospalax > Eospalax fontanierii. The sequence goes on along the minus strand of CM069532.1, from coordinate 81,785,587 downwards.
AGTATAGGCAATGCATCAATACCACGGCTAAAAACAATAAAACAAAACAAAATTAACTTGAACGAACCAGACAAAGTGAGAGCTGGAAATCCTAGAAGCTGGTGTTTTTAAATCCATTCTCTTTACTTGCTTGTATTTAAATTTTTTCCAAGAAATCATACTTTCCATGTTATGAAAGGCCACAAGATAAATGTTGCAAATAAGGGTTCAAACATTGAAAAAGGAAAATCGGTCCAGTAATGGTGGCACATCCCTACCCTGACCCTGATCCCAGCTCTAAGGAGATGGAGGCAGGAGAATCAGGAGTTTCAGGTCATCTTCAGATATAACCAGAAGAGAAAATAGTGTGGGATGTAGAGAAGGTATGTACTTCCAGAGCTCCAGCTGCTAATGGCTATAAGAGGGCCGTACCTGCAGGGAATTAAGGCAAATAGGGTGACTCAAGCCCCTTAAAAGTTGTCAGGAAAGAGGGCAGTGAGAAACAGCTGAAGGAGAAGGCTTCGGGTCAAAAAAGAGTTTGGGGCATCCCAGGATAAAGAAATTGTAGCCTTCCTCAAGGAGACCAATGTGTGGTCTCAGGGGATGATCAGGGGACCTGTGTGAATGATGGATATAGACATGCAGGTGAACAATAAAGGACCTCGGGGTGATGAATACAAATGGGGTGGAGGAATACAATTGGACGGGGAACTAATTGGGGAATGAGTGTCAGTCAGGGTCCACAGGGTGAAAGATGTGGTCATTCAAGGTTCCTGGGTCAGAGGATGGAGCCAACTGGGGCATGGGGCCAGGCGTGGGACCCTGGGGAAGGGAATGGGCCAGTGGGTAACCCGAACCAAGGATGGGTCATTTGAAAGATGTAGTTGAGGAATGCTGGGGCTAGGAATGCAGCCAGTCAGGAACCCTCAGAGAAGGATGGTGATCAAAGGGGGATGTGGACTGAGGGACAACAGGTAGAGTCTGTGGGAAACCCAGAGGCAAAGGGCACCTTAGGGAACGAAGGTCACTCAAATGAGCACTTAGCTTAGCACCCAGGAGTAGCAGCCGCCCACCCCATCCTACAGCAATAACCCACCAATCAGGAGCCAGACATGATGCCAAGCCCTCAGCAAGTGTGCGTCAGAAGTGACGCAAGGCAGCTGTGTAAGCCATGTGCAGCCTTTGAGTTTTGAGTCTACTGCAACTACTGGTGATGTAAGTAGGGAATGACCCAAGATCTCAAAGCCAATTCTATACTTGGAGGATTAGTGACTAATTTAATAGTTAACAGATCACTGTAATTGTTTTACTGAGCCAGGAAAGCCACAGCTTTCCTCTGGGAAAGGATGCTTACGGCAAAGCTCACTTGAGTTTTTGTTTGTATTTCCTGGATATTGTTATGTAACAAAAAGTCCTTGATGCTGGGCGTGGTGGTTTAGGCCTTTAATCCCAACACTTGGGAGGCAGAGGCAGGAGGAATCTCTGAGTTGGAAGGTCAGCCTGGTCTATATAGCCAGTTCCTGGCCAGCTGGGGCTACAGGGAGGCCCTGACTCAAAAAGACAAAAAAAAAAAAAAAAAAAAAAGTCCTTGAAGTATCTATCTCCCGCAGGACACTCAAGTTGATGGGGACAAACAGAAGGCTTGAGTTTGAAACAGAAAATAAAGGTCTTCTGTTTCCAATGGGGTAATAGATGAGAGAATAGGAGGACAAGACTCGGTGGGACCAGATAGGGGGCAGAACTGGAACCCCGCGTCCCCCATTCTAGGTGCTTGGCAGGAATCCCCTACCTCCCCCAGGGAAAGGGGTAGGAGGCTGGGACTAGTCCAAGTTGTTGGGGTAAAGACATAGATCAATCTCTCCACTCATTGAGGTCACCACCAGGGCTTCTCCGTTTCAGGGCTAGGGCTGGGGTGTAGAAGGGAAGCTGTTGAGTTGGAAGGGAGAGAACCAGAGCATTAGAACCTGAGAAGCTGCTCCTCTGTCCATGCATCCAGGAGATGATAGGGGTTAGACGATAGGAAAGGAATGGGTTCCTGGCAATCTCCAGAGCCAGTCAGAAGCACAGATCAATCACTGTTTCCCAGTATACCAAAGCCCTAATTCAGGTACCAGCTCAGCCCCATATCCCAGGCCAGCCTTGTCTACTAGTGCTAATCTTACCCGGGCTGTTAGGAGACAATTTAGAATTACTGAGATGGGGTGGTAGGCCAAAGACTGGGTTAAGAACACCGTAGTAGCAAAGGAGGCAGTGGCTTTTGCCAACCCTACATACTTCAGGAATGGTAGGGTTTGGCAGGCGCCCTGACAAGAACCCTCAACTCCACCTAGAACCTACCTACATCCTGCTCCACCTTTAGCCCCTCAGCTCTTCCATGCAACCCCCCCCCCCCCCCCCCGCCCCAGCTAAGAACTCAAGAACCCTATGACAGGCTTTTCCTTAAATCCAGATCAAGGGTGCTCACGGGGAGGGCGGCGGCGGTGGGGGGGGGGTGTAGAAGCCAAAGCAGAACCCTGAGTGGGAGGGGAAGAGGGGAATGCTGCTGCATCACTGGCAGTGAATGGGGTAGCCCCAGGGCATAATGGAAGGGCTGCTTTCCTTTAGACCTGAGCAAGCAGGGCCATGTTGTGAAAGCTGGGGGAATCCGGCTGGGAAATATTGCTGAGGACTAGGTATAAAGTCCCAGGGGAGGAGCTAATGATTGCCAGGGCCCAAGGATGTGAATTTTTGGGAAAGCTCACTTCCAGTAGGCAATTCCTCCCTCATGGTGTCTCTTGGTCAAGACCACAAACCCATTTGTTCATGGAGCAGAAAAGCAATAGCAGCAATACCCAGAGCTTTCTCAAAACTTTTCCTCCTGTGCCTGAAAGAACACTACCCTGCATGGACATACAGGAACGGAAAAAAAGGGGGAAAGGGCCCTGGGCAGAGGTTGCCACTTGACAATCTGACTTATCATTCAGGAAGCGCTGGCTTGATGTTACAACCAAAACGGAAGTCTTGAGGATGAGTCACTAGCAAGTCCCACTGAAAAGCCCGTTTATTCTAACTAAATATGGGAAAGAGCCCTCTTTCCCACTTGTTCAAGTGCTGAAAATAAGTTAATAAACCCAGGCTGGGACCCTGGTTTCTAGTGATCTGTTACTACACAAGCCCAGCTATATTGCATACCAGCTCCCTGCTATTCAATCTAAGATTCTGAGTAGGTGAATATATTCAAGTGGTCTGAGACCTAAGGAATAAAGTATCCATTCTTTGTTCAAATGGGTCAACAATTCCACTACATAAAGGGACTGAGGACCACGAAATAATCTCAAGGCACAATATCACTTTGTCACTAACAGGCTAAGAGAAAGGAAGGGAGGAATGATACTGAAACCAGAGTAAAAGGTCTGTAGGATCCTCTCAAACACAAGCTAGTATGCAGAATGGGAGGCCACATCAAAATTTCCACTCTAAGCTCTCGACAAATAAGGCACCAGCACTCAAAAACCTTTAACTGAGCACCCCAGGCAGCAGTTTCATAAGAACACAATGGTGCCCAAGCTGGCAACTCATGCTTATAAACCCATCATGTCATAAGATCAAGAATTTGAAAGTAGCCTGTTACATAGTCCCAGAAAGAAAAAAAGTCCAAAGACCAAGGATGTATAAGGGTGAGTGTAGGGTTGCTTCGAGAAGCTGTGAAGCCAGCAATGAATTAGTCTGCAAACACAGCGGAGTTTAGAACTGCTCACTTCTGTGAAATCTGACACCAACACTGGACACAAGACTAAGTGACTCAAGTTCTAGGCCCAGCATGTCCAGCTCCTACACCCCTTCTAGGATACAAGCTCTTCCTAGCCCAAACACCTACTTTTCTACAAGTTTCTGTATCTTTCACTTTCCTGTACCAAAAGACCGTATGGGGACCCCACACTCTGAAAGCAAGGGCATGCATAGCCTATTAAACAAAGGACAAACTTTATTGAGCCTCTTAGTTCTAGTTCTCTTTCTCCTGAACAGTCTTAGTTCCTCGCAGCCGCCCAGTCCGGCGAGCAGCAATGAGACCCACTTTGCGCCCAGCAGGGGCATCTCTGCGGATAGTGGAAGGTTTGCCGATGTGCTGATGGTTACCACCTCCAAAGGGATGCTCCACAGGCTGCAGAGAAAGAAATGATGCTAGTTAGAACAAGGGTGATTCCCCCTATTTCAGAAAAGCAGTGACAGAACCAGGAGTGCTGTGGCTACCTATCACTTGGTGCCTCCATGCTACAGATCCTCCTACCACAGGAATAAGATACCAGACTCTTAGCTACTTACATTCATGGCCACACCCCGTACACGTGGCCAGCAGTTCCTCTTTGCTTTGTACTTGTGGTAGGCTCGTCCAGCCTTTAAGATAGGCTTGTCAATCCGGCCACCACCAGCAACCACACCTGCAGAAACACACAAAGATACCTCTGATATGTGAATCTAGAAGCCCTTTACTCACACACCCCAGTTAGTCTTCTTCCAGTAAGGTACAATCCCATAGAGATCATTTCCAGTCTCAATTACATGTACTATTGAAGAGCCCTAGTCCTTTGGCAGCCTCCAATCTAGAGGACCCTGGATCCTTGTAATCTGACATGTTTCTAAAAGATACATTGAGCATACACATCAAGACTCTTGATGCCACCAAGCAAAACGTTGACTTGTTCAAGTTTCAGAGCAGGCCCTTGGATCTCTGAACCCACACCCCAGGACATATGGCAAAATCTACCCTACACAAACACTGCTTACTCTGTGAACCTGTCAGACCCTACCCTGTATAGGATTGAGATTTGCAGAGATTTTAAGATGTTTTTCAAGTGACAAAATAAGCAAACCTGACTCATTTTCACTGACTTGGATGTCTTTGAGAAGTCACCAACACTCAAGTGCAGAATTCAAGAACCCCAGGTTAACCCCCGGTACAAAGTCCCAAGAGGCTTACCCCTAACCTTAGAGGCCAAAACCACAAAAAAGTAGCATGCTATTCACTCTTAAGGCCAACCCAAGGCTATTCTGTGCTTAAATTTAAATGACTCCAAGGTCTAGGAAATAGTTCAACAAATGAAGATCATAATCAGGTCACCTAGTCTTCAGGGTTCCACTACTGACACTCACCAACAACAGCTCTGTTGGCCGAGGAAATAACCTTCTTGGAGCCGGAAGGCAGCTTCACTCGGGTCTTCTTGGTTTCTGGGTTGTGCGAGATGACTGTGGCATAGTTCCCTGAGGCTCGGGCCAGTTTGCCTCTGTCCCCAGGCTTTTCCTCCAGACAACACACAATAGTACCCTCGGGCATGGTGCCCACAGGGAGAACATTGCCGATATTAAGCTGGGCTGTCGAGATAAGCAACCGAAGAGCCAATGCAGTCAGAAACCACGCAAACCTACTTTGCTAGGTAACCCTAAACAAGCACAGCATTCGAAAGTCCTCTTACACCCCTGGGGAGGTAGATACCCCGAGTGGATACCCCTCTGGCCGTGAGGATCCTACAGGTCAACACCAGGGACGTTCCCACGCCCAACTTCTCCTTCCGGCCTAGCTCACCCTTCTTGCCGCAGTACACGAACTGCCCCGTGTGGATGCCCTCTGCGGCGATGAACAGCTCCGTCCGCTTCTTAAATCGGTAGGGATCCCGGAAGACCACCTTCGCGAGAGGAGCTCCGCGACCAGGGTCGTGAATGATGTCCTATAGACCAGGGTGGCATGAGTACAGGGTCTGCGGGGGCGCGCTGTCCCCTGCTCACTCTCCCCGCCAGGGCCCCGCACCTTTACGATGCCTTTGATGTAGCCGTGCCGCTCCGCGAAGTCCACAGCACGCAAGCGCGCGGCGCCCTTGCGGTGTTTCACGTGCGCGCGGAACACAGAGCCGGCGCCTTTCCTCTGCCCTCGGATCACACGGCCCATGGCGACGGGTCTGAAAATGGTTCACATTCAGTGTCCGTGAACCAGGCCGCAGTCGGCCAGCGGCCAGCCCACGAGGCGGAGGGCTCCTCCATTCCCCTTCCCCATCCCAGATGAATGGCCCAGGCCGCACAACCGACAGCTGCGCAGCGGATGGTGGCCGATGGCAGCGGATGCCCTCAAGCCCGCAGCACCTCACACACAACCTACCTGTAGCCAAGCACGGCTGAAAGAGGAAACGCTACCCTGGCAAGAAGGCTTATCTTCCGGGGCGGGTCCAGAGCACCGCCTCTTTCCTGGCGCGGTGCACACCGGTACTTGTAGTTAGCTGTGGTCTCAGGGCTTGCGTGCAGACGCGCCGGGGAGAAGCGGTTTCTGGAAGCCCACTCAAAAGCAGACCCTGTGGGTGTCGCTCGGCCTTCGCGGGAAAGCCCTGGAGGGCAGGTGGGCGGCCGAGGAGGTGGAGGAATATGTCCAGGGCCACACAGAGCGGAGAAGGAGATTCCGAGGTTGGCCCAGGCAAGGCGTCCCTGTAGGTAGAGGGGCTCCGAGTGGTGCAGGGCACGAGGTAGGCGCAGGAGATTGGGGATGCTGATGCGGGACACCAGTTGAAGATTGGAGTCTGGGCGGCAGGAAACCACCTATGGAGTCTTCCAGAGGTCGGGCAGAAGAGCGGAAAGAATGGGGCCTCTGTTTAGCATGTGGGCGGCGGAAGGGGGTTGCAAAGACCAAGGGTAGGAAGGGGCAGGGAAAGTTGCTCGCTGTGGGACTAGACTAAAACAAGGCAAAGGAAGGGTTGCTAGGCCAGAAAGTGTCCAGTAGGTGTCTGCAGTGACACAGTCTCCAAAGAGAAGGTCCTCTTTCATTGAGCGAAAACTGTCACTCAAGGTGAGGTGATAGAGGCTTGTGGTCAGAACTGGGAGTGGAGACCCTGAGAGGCAGAGGCCAAAATGGCATCCTGAGAAGAGGGAGGAAAGGACAACCCTTGGTCACCTGCTCCAGTTCCAATGGATGATGGTTGAAGGGGCATTCCAGAGGGCCAGTGAAGCTGGGGGTGGCAGGGATCAAGGAGCTGCACGGTGAGGCGTTCTCAGTCAGCCCAGAAAAGAGCCAGAGGGAAAGGTGCCTAGATAGGAAGAATGCAACAGAGGCCAATCACTGTTGCACACACATGCTGTGGACTCCCCGCCAAAATGGGTGTGCTACTTGAGTGCTGTGGACTCTAGTGTTGGCGCTAAGGCCCTGAGTACAGTCAGAAAGCCAGCTGAGACTCTGCAGGGTTCACAAGACAAGGGAGTAGCAGGTATTCTCCCACAGTCTTGAAGATTGTGACTCAGCCCTATATAGCTATCAGCCTTCACCAGATCCTGGCATGAACCAGGGTCTCCATGGGCCTCAGTGAGTGACTAATCTGGATAAGAATGGCAGGCAAAGGATATGGAGTTTGGGGGCCGGGGGCTTTGGGGTGAGTCTTACCTTCTCTCTGCTACCATGATCTGGCCCTGCCCACATGGTGCCTCTGCTTCTGTTGATCATGACCCCTCTTTCATCCATAGTCAGCTAATCCCTGCTTTTCAGATGTAATTTTAGAAACTACCTGTGTATTTCTTGTTAATATTGGTCTTTTAACCATTTATCACATACATGTAATTTGTTCCAAATGCAAGTAACCATGGTCCTCTGTAACTTTAGGGAAAGGAGAAAGATGGGACAGGACAAAATGCATAGTATGGGTGTTCATGCTGACAAGACCTCAGTATCAGAACCATGGATTAGTTGGTGTTCCTGCTGCAGGGTTGCAAGGAGAGACTTGACAGATGCATCTGATGGGCAGCCTCCCTTTTGGTTTACAGGGACAAAAATGCATGTGGCCATTTGGGGCCCACATAGAGTGACAACCATGCCTGTATCTTGGCCTTCAACCCCTCTGTCCTTAAGCCACTTTACACATGAGCCCCAACCAAGATTTGGAGTACTTGGTATTTTCAGACTTGGATCTCATCTTTCTTTTCTTTCTTTCTTTCTTTCTCTATTGCCAGAGCCCGCCAGCAGAAATCAGACCATACCCAAAGCGGGGAGTGAGGATGAGAAAATGTAGAGAGAGAGAGAGAGAGAAAGAGAGAGAGAGAGAGACAGGAAATAGGACAGACTCAGGAGGACTCTCAGTCATACTGAAGCAGCTTGCCTTTATTAAGTCCCTCCTATTTATATTGTAAAGTAAGCAAAACAATACTAACACAGGCAAAATAACTCAAGATATGATTGGCTTCCTTCAAAGATCTTCATGTGACCTCAGTCTTAGGTGAAAAATAAACTTCTCATCAGATGTAAATCATTTTGCTTAATGAAAACTCCTGCTTCCAACAGCACTTCTGTGCACGAGATTGACTTCTGCCTAACCCAAAACTAGGGCATAGTTCAAGGCAGGCACATGGCCCCCGACACTATCTTTCTCTCCCTCCCTCTCTCTTCTCTTTGATACAGGGTTTCCATATAGGCCAGCTGTCCTTGAAGTCCCTATGTAGACCAGGCTGGCCTCCATCTAACAGAGATCTGCCTGCCTCTGCCCCACCTTACCCTCCAGTGCTGGGATTAAAGTCATGGACCACTACATCTGTCTCATCCTTTATTTAATTTTTTGAGGTGACTATGCTGCCCAAGCTGGCCCAAGTGACTGGACTCCTGAGCAGCTCAGACCACATGCATGCTCTGTTTTCACCTCTACAATGAAAAGGAACTTGAGCTAGATGCACAACAGAAGCCTGTGGCAATTCTGGGAGGAGCTCAACTGCCACCAGTTTATGGTTTAGAAACGTATGACCTGACCTCATATACCTGAGAGTGCTTAGCCTTGGAGAAGAGCAACTAGTCTGAAGAGTCAGAACAGCCCCACAAGATACATCTGGGCATGGCTCTACATTGTCCACTGCCTAGAGCCTTTGTGTCTCAGGCAGAGATACTGACTTCTAAAACATATCTATAGAGGAATTGTCCCTGTAAGAAGGTATGTTAGTATTATAATACTGAAATGAAATGGCTGAGGTTTTTAAATTTTTAATTTATTCATTTAGCCATAGTGCACATTTGAGGGTTAGAAGATGTGTGAGTTGATACTTTTCCACCAGATGGGTTCCAAGGATCAAACTCAGGTCCTCAGGCTTAGCAAGTGCCTTCACCACTGGGCTATCTTGAAAATTGAAGTAATTTATGAAATGAAAAGATTTATATTGACTCACAGTTTTAAGAGTTTCCAGCCCATAATCAGTTGGTCCCATTTATTTGAGCCTGTAACAGCATATGAGGGTGTGGCAGAGCAAAACTGCTCATCTCTTCAGCAAAAGATTTAAGGAGCTGAAGTTCCACAATCCCCTTGGACAGCACACCCCAGTAACCAAGGGCCTTTCATTAAGAGTCCTCACACTTCCAATACCCTAACTACCAATTTCAACCCATGGACTTTTGGGGGATCTTGAATCTCCTGACTATACCAGAATATTACAGGGAAGAAGACACTGTTGCCACATTCCTGCGGGCCCAGGGAGAGTTATTCTAGGTCATGGGGCCCAGGAACAGAATTTCCCACATAAGTTCCTGTTTTCCTATACAGGAGTAAGAGGAGATACCAGGGGTTGAGGAGGAATATGGATTGAAGGTATTTTGGGGTGCCTTAGAGGTGTATTAGTTTTAAGAGGGTTGTGACTGTGAAACCTAATGGGTAAATGTACCTGGAATCCTTCTAACATCCTCCAATATGAATAGGAATATAGCAATTTTTTCTTCTTTTTTTTTTTAAAAAAAAAAAACAGCGTCACTATTCAGCTGTGGCTGGCCTGGAACTCAGAGAGACCTGCCTGCTTCTCCCTTCTAAGTGCTGAGATTAAAAGTGTGTTTCCCCATGCCAAGCTAGATCTATCATTTCAACCTAACATAAAACTGTAAATGAACATTCTCTAGGATGCCACATGTACATTAAAGAGTTGAAAATAGTACAAGTCTCTATTTTTGTGAGTTTGTTTTGAGACAAGGTCTCATGCAGCCCAGGCTGGCCTCAAATTTACCAGAATGACTTTAGACCTCTAATCCCCTGTTCACCTCCTGAGCTGGGAATACAGGAATATATCACCATACCACTTATACAGTGCTTAAGATTAAACTCAGGCTTCGAACATGCTAGGCAAGCACTCTACCAACTAAGCTATATCCTCAGCCCAATTTGTGGATACCTAGAACTTACCGTGAAGTAAATACTGTGTGAAATTGTATAAACAGACATTTAGGGGAGCCACTGCCCCTCTTTCAAGATGGTTTTGGCTGTCAGAATACAGCTAGTGACTGCAAATTTCTTTTGCAAAACTCTGAATCTATGGAGCACCTGTGCTGTATCCAGTCTCAAACAATTCTACCATCAAACAAGTTCCCCAGAAATCTTAGAGGTCTGAGGATCTAAACAGACTGATATGGGTGAAGTACCAGGTTAGTACCATATGTAGCAGGGTGCTGAGCCAAAATTCCTTAGGGAGAAGATCCCATTCCTGTCCTGGCCTAGGTTCTAACTTGTTCTTGTGAAAAACTTGTCCTGAACTTCCTGTGCTCAGATCTGTTCCTAGCCCTGCCCAGCATGGCTCCTAAAGTCATTTCATCCTCTGAGCCTCATGCATCTTCCTAAGGTCTGGTCACAATTCAGAAGATAGGGAAACAAATGCATGTGCAGAATGCTGTATGGAGTATATGGAAACTAGAAACCCCTTTATTAAACTGTTGCTTTTACTCACTATAATGATTTCACAGTCCAAGTTAATGGTTAGGGAATGTGACCTAGGTTCAGTGAGAAGGCTCAGTAAATAAAGGCATTTGCCATTAGGCATACCTAACTCAATCTCAGGAACCCACATGGTAGAAGGAGAACCAACCCATGCAACTTTTCCTGACTTCCACACACATTCTGTGGCACACTCACACCCATACACAGACACACAAATATTTTGAAAAGTGTAAGGGGACTGGCAAGATAGCTCAGCAGGTGAAGGTACTTGCTGCCAAAGCTAACAACCTGAGTTTGATCCCTAGAATCCACATGGTGAAAGAAGAAAAACTCCCTCTAACCACCACACGTGTGGCCCACATATATACCCATACATGATAAATGTTAAAATATAGTGTGACTTAGATTCAAACCCACCCTGGGCAACTGAGTGAGACCTAGCTCAAAAAATAAAACAACTGGGGCTGGGAGATGGCTTTTTTTTTTTTTTTTTTTTTGAGACAGGGTCTCCCTGTAGCCTCCAGCGGGCCTAGAACTCACTATGTAGACCATGCTGGCCTCCTAGAGATCCACCTGTCTCTGCCTCCCAAGTGCTGGGATTAAAGGCCTGTGCCAGTTGTAAAGTACTTGACATGCAAGCAGAAATCCTGAGTTTATATCTCTAGCACCCACACAAAAGAATGAGAGCAGTGGTATGTACCTTGTAACCCTAGCACTGGGATGATGGAGACAGACAGATCCTTGGAGTTTGCTGGCCAGCCAGCCTAGCCAAATTGGAGAACTCTAGGTTCAGAAAGAGGCTGTCTCAGAAAATAAGGTAGAAAGCAATTGGGGAAGACTTGACATCAACCTCTGGCCTACACACACATGCACATGCACTGGCTGGGGATATAACTCAATGGTGGTGTGCTTGCTTGACATGTGAAAAACCCTGGATAGAATCTCCAATACCAATGGAGGGAAAATGTGACCTGGGCTGGGTAAGTCGCTCTGCCACTTAACATTATGGGACATTAGCAAAGAAGAGAAACATCATATCCCCTTCACTTAATGTCTAGATAAAAGTAGTTTTTCATTGGGTTATTATGCAGGGATTAAATGAGTATACAAGAATGGCACAGAAGTGTGGTCTTCCCTTCCTCCCCCCAAAAAACACCAGGGCTGTTAAAAGTTAGACTAACCACTCTCCAGAGGTGATCTGAGGTTGACCAGAGGCAGTAGAAGGGGCACTTTGTTGACCTGATGATAGTTTCACATTGCACTTAGGATATAAAAGTTCATCTATTTTGCTGTATATAAAGCTATTTGCATTTCTGGTCTTTGTGTTGCACTCCTACAAAAGGTGTTTTCAAAATGTTTTTGTAAAAATTCCTAAGAGATCTTCAAAAGCTAGAGGCTGGGTATAGTGGCACATGCCTATAATCCTTACAGGAGGCTGAGGCAGGATTGTGAGTTCCTAGGGCCGACCTGATCCACATAGCAAAAACTGTCTCAACAACAAAATAAGCTGGACATGCCTTTAATCCTAGCACTTAGTAGGCAGAGGCAGGCAGATCTCTGTGAATTCAAGGCCACCCAGGTCTACATAGCAAGTTCCTAGCCAGCTGGGGCTACCCAAGACTTATCTCAAAAAAAAAAAAAAGAACAAAAAAAATTTTCAGTGAAATAAGATCCAAAGAAGGACCCTCCTACTGGCTGTATTTGTGCCATAGAGATCTTTTTGAGTTACTCAATAAATCTCAAACAATAAGATTAAATTCTGCTGTGGCCTTGAAGTTGGTTTGCTGTCATTTGTTCCCCCGTGTTCTGGGGCTGCTCTAGTCCCCAAAGCCCTTGATATCCTCTAAATGGCCCAGCTTCCATACCCACCTGTGCTGAAGGCCTCACAAACCACCTACCAACTATATCTTTACCTGTCATCATTTGACAGTGTCCCTTGAAACAGGTCCAAGAGCTCACAAAGAGCTGAGACAAACCAGAATTTCCAAAAACAAAGATGCCAAGAGTTCAATTCCAAGGCCACATCCAGGAAAGGAATCAGAAGCAAGGCTGTCCCTGTGGAGTCAGAGCTGTCAAGTGAGGAAGGCAGCTTGACCATGGTTGCTGTAAACCTGAGCCATTTCTTTTTTTTTTTTTTTTTTTTTTTAACGCAGGGATGATGCTGAGACAGGATCTTTCCTGTAGCCCCAGGTGGCCTGGAACTCGCTGTGTAGACCAGGCTGGCTTCAATCTCAACAGAGATCCACCTACTTTTGCCTTCCAAATGCTGTGATTGAAGGCATGCACCACTGTGCCTACCTCCAGCCTTTTTGTTTTTTCCTGTTTTTTTTTTTTTTTTTTTTTTTTTTTTTGAGACAAGGTCTCCTTGTAGCCCCAGCCGCTCTGGTACTCACTATGTAGACCAGGCTGGCCTCAATTTCACAGAGATCCACCTGCCTCTGTCTCCTCAGTGCTAGGATTAAAGGAATGAGTCACTATGTCCAGCTCTAGCTATTTCTTAACCTGAAAATAAAAACTGCAAAAAGTGGCTGCCCACAGTTCCCTAAATAGTAGGAAGACAGTGCCTTCTGTGGGGACAGAGCTGATCTGACAGTGAAGGTAACAGCACCTACAAGTATGTCCTCAAAGCATACATTCCTGATATACCCATAGCTTCCAAACTTCCCATGGAGGGATGAGGGAGGAGTGCTGGCCTAGTGCAGCAGTCACATCCAAAAGTTTTAATACACTAAATGCATTAACCACTAACAGTGCCTGGCCTTACTCTACTGGCAGCCTGTGCACAGCTGATCCCTCTGTAGAGTATACCCCAATCCCTCACCTCCTTCAAGTCTTTGCATGGACACCTACATGTTCAAAGAAGCCTATTCCATAATCAATTTTTCCATGGCGGACCACCTCTCCTACATACCTCATGCCCTGATCTGACCCAGTTGTATTCAGTATCACTTAATTGGCCTCTAACAAGACCTACTCATATTTAATTTTAAAATATGTATTTATTGGTATATATACTAAACATTACATGATAGCTATAATGTTTCCCCTCTTATTAACTCACTAGCTTCATGAGGGCAAGGATTTAAGGCAGAAGAATGAGTATGTCCATATCAAAGCACAGGACTTATGAAAGCAAATGAGCAGAGATCTCAGGCTCAGCAACACTGATATATTGTAGAGGGTCCTGATTTGGACCCTAGACCTCTACAGACAACACCCACCAGCAAAGACCAACAACTGGGGATGGGACAGGTATATGGTTTAATACCAAACTAGAATAACATCTTCTTTAATAGTTGTTTTACTTCTTTTGATGGTGAAACAGTCTCCCTGTATAACTCAGACTTTGCTCAAACTCACCAGACTCCAGCTAGCCTCAGCCTCCCAAGTGCTGGGATTACAATTATGTGCCACCACACCCAGCTGTTCCTTTACTTAAAAAAAAATAAAAAATAAAAATTACAGCTGTCTTTTCACTTAAAACAAAAATACATTCTTACATGCAGGCTTTCACTTGAGTTGGCCTCATGGCCAGTGGGGCTGTGCACTAGTACCAGCTTCAACACCGACAATGCCAGGGTTCAGTCCTGCAGTTTGCGCTCACACTTCTTCTCCAGCTCTGCCATCTCCTTCAGGACCAAGGCCACAAAGTACCGAAGCTCCTGGAATTTAGCAATGGGTACTTCGAAGCGGTGTGCAGATCCATCTGAGAGCTTTAGCTGCATGAGGACACTTGGCTGCAGGGAGCGGGCCTGGGAACTGGTGGAGATGGCCACATCTAACCGCCACCGGAAGTCAGACATATGGGGCAGCCAGGCTCCCTGCTGTCGGGCCACTGAATCAAGCAATGGGCGCTGGCTCCCAAATGCCACACTGACCAAATCTCCAACCAGGTCTTGGGGAATGCCGAGCTCCTGGAGCTGGTCCTGGAAGGCATCTGGCTTTAAGCTGGCAGGGGGCAGCCGGAGGGCCTGCTGGAGTAATGTATGCGTGCCTGCCAGCAGGGTGCACAAATGCTCCTCTGACAGGTTGGCACTGACACCAAAGCGCTGCACAGCTTCTCTACAGTCTTCCCCCTGCAGACCCCCAACTACAAGCTTCAGCAACTTTCTGAAGGTGCTCCTGTCCAGGTCCCCCATAAGCCGAGCCACTGCTACCACTTCGGGAGGGAGCTGGGCCCCCAGGAAACTGACGCGGCCACTCATGTGACTGTCAACTGTATGGTGCAAGTATGGAGCTACAGCCCCCAAGGCAGACATCCTTGCTTCCTCTTCCTAGATCAGCCCAAAGGGAAAGTTCTAGCCACAGCTGCCTGGAGGGGTGAAAGAGAAAGGAGTGATAACCTTGTCCCGAACCTCCTAGACCCGTGAATAAGGATCAACGTGGGACCCCAACCTCGGATCACCAACACATGAACTACCAATGTTGGGTAGTAAATGGGACGGGTGCTTGGGAGGTGGCCCTGCAAGCAGGTAGCAAAGGAGGCCTTCTAGAAATAAGCAGTTGGCAGGGAAAAGAAACAAGAAATATGACCACACATGTAAGCCCTCTGTAATATATACTTGGATAAATGTTCCGAGGCCCGAGGGACAACGCAGCTGAGGCTCCCTCCACTAAACCCCGAATCCTCACCATAGCTCTGATAGAGCTGATGAGTCTCACATTACAAAAGCAAACCAACCCTTTAAAACCCCTACAGACCGAGCAGTTCCAGAACCTGGAGCAAGGAGAAAGCAGCGCAAGGAGGCAGCCGGAAGTGGAGCGGGTCCCCGGAAGAGCCCAGAGACACTTCCCGACCGCTCTAGGAAAGCTGGCGGGTAACCCTCTGTGGTTCCCAGGGCTGGGGGTGGGGCGCGATGTCTTCGGCCGCTGAGCTCGGTGTCGCCCTCTAACACTTGGTTTTTAGGGACGAGGAAGGAGAAGACGGTGTCAAATTCTGTCTTCAGAGGCAGAGGCGCAAGCCGGGTTCAGGACTGCAGCTGTCCTGCCCACAGGCGGGTCCGGGCTGCGGGGCACCCTGCAGCTTGAATGTAGTTGACACCACTGAAGTGCATAATTTAAAATAGATAGAAGATATACATATTAGTAATATCCATCAAGGACCAAAGGTTGCTTTTATTCATGATCTGCACCATGTTAAAAATGGGTGGGCAGAACCATCCGCTTCCCTGAGGAAGATCCGTCTGGACCGCGGAAGCAGCGCATAACTTGAATGGTCAACACAAACTATTTGGATGACTTCCGTGTGGCCTAACTTAGGTATGATGCCTGACCATCTTTCCCAGACAGGCCAAGATGATCCACCCTACCCACTAACCCTCCTTGGAGCTTTAGGTTGTCTGGAAAAGTATACCCTGTTTGATTAGGGGGACTTCTAGCACAGGTGACTCTTCTGGCTTGACTTGGGTTGCCAGGGCTGTTCATGAGCTCAAACCCAAACAGCTACTTCCAATCAATTTCATTTAACATATTTTACAATAGATTTTTAAAAGAATGTAAGATACTGAATAATCGCTCTTCCTGTGGGTCTGACCAAATAAACATAAATAAAATGACAAGAAACAAAGAAGAAAGAATTTATTTTGGTTTACGTTTCTGGAGGATATGGTCCATCATGGCAGGAGACAGAGTGCAAAGTGGCCGGTCATATTGCCTGTGCAGTCAGGAAGCAAAGAGAGATGAGTACTAAGACTCAGTTTGCTTTTTCCTTTCTTTCAGTCTGAGGTGTCACCCACAGTTGGGATGGATCTTCCAACCTCAATTAACCCAATCTAGAAACTCCCTCACAAGCATTCCCAGAGGTTTGCCTCTTAAGTGATTCTAGATACTGTTAAGTTGGCCATATTACTATATATATATATATATATATATATATATATATATATATATATGTACACTTAATAGATGAATTGTGCATGCAATATGCATTATAGCTCCATAAAGCAGGTTTAAAAGGAAAAAGAAAAACACAAAAGGAAGGACATGACCTTATTAACTAAATGGACAAAAGACTGGATGGACAATTCAAGGGTTATGTAAATTGCTAATAATTCAGACTTGGTAGTACCTGTGGCCGAGACAGGAGAATCATAAGTTTAAGGCCTCCCTGGGCTACAGAGTGATTTCAAGACCAGCCTGAGTAACTTAATGAATTGCTGTATCAAAAAGGAATGGTAGTGCTAAGGATGTAGCTCAGTTGGTGGAGTGTTTACTTAGCACTCAGGAAACCCTGAGGTTCAATCTCGTGCATAAACCAAGCATGGTGGCAGATACCTGTAATCTCAGCACTTAGGAAGTGGGAGCAAAGTTCAGTTTTCCTTGGCTACATAGCCAGTTTGAGGCCAACCTGGGTTACATGAAACCCTGCTGGGAGGGAAGGAGGGAAGGAAGGAGGGAAGAAGGGAGAAAGGGAGGGAGGAAAAGAGGAAAGGAGGGAGGGAGGGAGGATAAGAATAAACATAAGATAAGCTGTTATAGCCTCTGGGTGGCACCATTATCATTAGCTATTTCTCAGAATCAGACCCTTAAGGGAGACTTACTGGAATTAAGTTCAGTCCTAGATCAAGCCTGCCTAGTTTAAGAATACAAAATGGGAGAAAAGGAACAAGATGGAGCCACTCATACTGCCACACTATTAGAAAGGCCCATTAAGCTCTACTTACAGTATTTACTGGCTTTTCTAGTCCTAACTTCCAAAGACTTCTGTTTCCCAAAAAACAATATGGTGAGGTTCTTCACAGCAACAACCTCACTCATGGTACCACAATCCATATTAGAGTTCGCTAAAGGAACTGAGCTGATCACAGGAAGGACTCTTAAATACATCTAATTTGTCTGAATGTATGGGAGACCTTAGGAGTGAACCTATGAAAGTGGGGGATAATCTAATCATAAGTGTGAAGGAGCTTTAAGACAGTCCTGATCAGGAGGTGAGGAAGGAAAAGAACACCCTAGTGTAGACCAGGAAGGAATATTGGCAGCTGGACACCATCCCAATTACTCATGCTTCCTTGGACTACTCACCTTTAGCGAGTAGGGCATGTGAACCTGAGGCACCTCATTCTAACAACTGGAGGCTGTAGGGATTATTGCTGGAGGGAATGGGAGCCACTGAAGATCAGCCTTGATGACCTGGGGGCAGTCGATCTCCTAGTGGTCCCACTGTTCACAGAGCAGACAGGCATTAGAGGGAGCTGCAGGTTCAGGCAAGTTTTTGCCCAATGCCCTGAACTGCCACAATAGAAGTAAGCCTGGGGAGAAGCTCACCAGAAGGACATGGGACTCAGGGTGCCTTCTGAGATGGTCAGTTCTGGAGGGTCAAGGCCAGGAGTTGGTATTTGGCCTTTGAATGTTTTTCCTTTTCCTTTATGCCTCATCTTCCCAATTATTAAACCATTTAATTAAGTGCTGTATTTAAGAGTTCTTGTTGGGAGGGGCTCAGGTCCATTTTCTAGTGGTCTTAATTTTTCCAGATTTTCAGGATCTGACTGGCTGATAAATTGGGTACCTGCAGATGTGAAGAGGTCTAAGTTGCTATAGATGGTAATGGCATCAGTGAGCCAGGCCATGAACAGGACCAGGTTTTCATCTACTCCCTGTGTGATTTCTCTAATTTTATCATAGCTAACCTGTGTGTGGGTGTTCTTTTGCATGCCCTCTGGGAGGAAGGTGACCATATGATTGTTGTGGTAAGTTCAGCTGGGCTCAGCAGTGGAAAGGGTATCATCCACACCAATACTGGATAGGCCACTGTTCATGAAGGCCATTGACATGAGTATGTGCCAACTGCCAAACTATTTGTCCTTCATCCAGGATAAGGGTAGATGTGAGGGTATAACAGATGTCTGCCCAGGTCAAAAGGTATGATTGTGTAAGTAGGAGGAATTCCTTCTTAAATTTGGTGGAGTTCTGCCGCGAGCACACTCTCATCTTAGGAGAGGAGGAACTGCTAGGAGACATTATGCATTTCACGAATCACACGGTTTATTGATCACACCTCATAAACAACACATCATCTCCAAAGTTAATATTATAAGAATTATAATAGAGTCCGTGGCATCAGTGCCATTACCAGAGTCCCAAGTGATGGTCAGGTCCTGGTTCAGGAGCGCTGGGCGACGTGACTCCAGGCTGTGGCCGTCACAGGTTTGCTGTTCGCGGCGTGGTGTTCCTCTGTCTTGCGGGCGTCCGGGATGGTTCACACGGAGGCCAGAGGAAGATGCTCTGCTCAGGAACGGAGGAGCGCTACTGCTTCCAGTCCGTCCGGATTCTTAGAGGAGAGTCTCTTGGCTGCTAGGAGGAGCGCTACTGCTTCCAGTCCGAGTCTCAAGAGCTCTGAAGTTCAGGCTCTCCACTACTGCTTATATACTACTTTTATCTCACAGCAAAGGTTCAAACATCTGTCACTCTGTATTCCAATTACCTCATAGTTACTTCATCTGGTGGCTTGCACCTGAGGGTTTCTTATCTACTGTCACACAGACACTCTTAGTTTCACTTTAACTTGTCACCACTGCACTCTTCTTACTTTATGATTTTAGAGTAAGTTCACAGCAAAGTCACAGCAATTCTTAAACTAAGACTGGTCCATTTTACATGCTAATAACAGGTTCTCAGTAAAAGAACCTAGTTTGGAGTTGATTTGGCTCATGTCGGTGACAGAGAAAAGGGAATGTGGATGCTGATGCTACCCTGTACTTTTGCCACCTCTTGGAAACACACAGTGGGACTGCGGTTGGAGTTGGGATTTTAAGTGGGTAATGGGTGGGAAAGAAGGGGAAGGGGCAAAAGAGAGAGGATAGAGGGGATAGGGGGATGTATAAGGGAAGTGGGAGGGTGAAGAAGTAGATGTGAAGGAGATATTTTGGGGGAAAGGATGGAGCCAGGAGAGAATGGGAGTGGGGTGGTGTATGTTGGGAGTAGCCAGGCAAGGAGAGGGATTTGCAGATGAGGGAATAGAGGGCTGTGTGGAAGGGGTTGAGTGAAATGGAGGATTGCAGGGATAGGGGAAGACTGGGGACCATGAGAAGGTTGTGAGGGGTGTTATAAGGAGGAGTCTTGTCAGCTAAGTCATAGTCAGAAAAAGAGGTTGGGTGGGGAAGGCAGTTGAAGGGGTGTGTTGGGAGCCATTTGCCTGCCTTGAACTATGCCCTAGTTTAGGGTTAAGAAGAAGTCAGTCTTGTTGTTCACAGAAGTACTGTGGGAACAAGATGCTTTGCTATGCAAATTATGGCTCCTGAATGGAAAAACCTTGGGCCCAAGGCTGAGGACCATTGTAAGAAGATGTGAGTGGCTTGAATGGTTCTGTGTATATAAATGCATGCTTGTTTTTGCTTGGAGCTCTTGACTTGTTGTTTTGTTCCTCATGCAGCTGTATGGGTATAAATACACTGAGCAAAATAAAGTCAAGGCCTCAGTATTGACTGACAGCCCTCCTGAGTCTATGCTCTCTCTCTCTCTCTCTCTCTCTCTCTCTATATATATATATATATATATATATATATATATGTATGTATATTTCTCAATCCTCACTCCCCTCTTCAGGTACGATTCGATTCTGCCGGCAAGTGGCACCTGAACAAGGAACTTCAAGCCTGGGGATACAGTGAAGGACACCACAGGATAAATGTGCTCAAGTAAAAGGAAAAGAGGTGTGGTGAGTAACTTCGGGAGAAAAACAAGCAAGTCACCTGCCTTCTCTGTTTCTCTCTCGTGCCTGTGCTTGCTCTGCCTTCTTTTGTTCTTCCTTCTTTCTTCTCTCATTTTTTTCTTTTTTCTTAATTATTTTTTTCTTACCTAATGTGGTGATCTAGTGGAAGGATAAGGATAAGATTTTTCCTAGCACTGGCAGCAGGAAGTTGGTGCCCTGAAGTAGAAATCATGAATTTTTTAAAAAATTAAATAAATGGAAGAGAGTAGGAGAAAAACTTCAGGATTATTATGATGCTCATGGACCGAGCAAGTTCCTGGTGGATACCTTTAGTTTATGGACTTTAATTAGAGATAGTTTAGATCCTAGACATGAGATAGAAAAGGTTTGGGGAAAAAAGCAAATGAAAAGGGGATCGAGCCTCAAGCAGAGGGGGAAAGTGAAGCTAAACCTTCTGTTCTGCAGGAGGAGTCAGCTTTTGTGGAATCTGAAATTGAGCAACTATTCAAGAGCCATTAGATCCCAAAGAAAAAGAGGAGAGGGGGGAGGAAGCTATTAGATATCTAAGAGAGGAGGATTTTCCACCATTTATTGCCCAGCAAAGCCCGAGGCTGAGCTGAGGGGAGACTATTTAGAAGAAATATGGCATTTACAGGGTGTGGTCCAATCCCTATCTTTACAAATGCATCCTCCCATGGTTTCGCAGGCTAGAGTCTCCAAAATCAAAGGACCATGGTTGCAGTCTTTTGTCAATTACTCTGGGTTTTTGGTTCCTTAATTACCAGGTGAATCATATAAATTCCACCAGCTCTATGCCTTACCCTGGGGCACCTTTTTTTCGGCAACAATTACTAAATAGGATTTCGGCCTTTTTTTAAGTTTACAGCTTGCTGAGCTGGGAAAATAGCTCAGTGGTAGGATGCTTGCCTAGTATACATAAGGCTCTGAGTTCGATTCCCACCTACATCTCCCTTGCAAAGCTTTGAACAATGCAAGCCCACCTGATCTTTTCCCAGAAACAACCAGAAAGTTGTTTCCTGTCCTAACAGCACCTGGTTTTAGCTGTACTATTGCGTTTTGCTACTCAGCAGAGGTGATTAGCAACAGAAACTGCTTCAAGGACAGGTGTTTTCATACCTGCTGGTAGTTACTGAACTCAACAGCTCTTCTGTCCAATGTAAACAACTGAGTTAAAGAGAAACAAATGTTTTCTTGTGTGTGTGTGTGTGTGTGTGTGTGTGTGTGTGTAAATCATATTGATAACACTGAGCGGTTGACTCTGGAACTGGGATTGGCCATCTTGCTTCAGGCTCAATCCTGTTGTCTCAGGATGTTCTTCAAGACTTGTACAGGCTCAGGCTGGCCACCTGACCCTGTGACAAGCGAAAAGGAGAACAAAACAGCCTCAGAGTAAGGCTATTGTGCTGTTAAGAATAACTAATGGATAAACTAATTTCAAAAGAGGTTATTATTCATCTTATGGTGTAAAATGTCTATTAAAAAAAGTAGCTCATGGGATTCTCTATTTTCTCACACCAACGAATAAGTCACTAACACAATTCACAGGTTTTGGATAAGATAGATAGCAACCTCCGCCTAAAATTCCTCAATAATTATGCTAAAGATTGTAAACTTCAATTTGATAATGTACTCCCAGGAAGCTGTTTTGGGTATGGACAACCAGGGCATCAAGTGAAGCAATGTCCTAATAAACAAAGTGCCAATGCTCCTAAAAAGGAGCCAGGCTTGTGTCCCAGATGTAAAAGGGGAAAACATTGGGCCAATGACTGTAGATCAAAGCAGGATGCCATGGGAAATCCTCTTCATCAGGGAAATGGGAGAAGGGGCCAGCCTCAGGCCCCGAAACAATGTTATGGGGTGCTAGAGAATTTTGTCCCTCAGCAAGGAAATCCATTCAGGACCTCTTCAGATCAACCCCAGGCAGCACAAGACTGGACCTCAGTTCCTCCACCTACACAGTATTAACCCTGGAGATGGGAATGCAAGTTCTTCCCACAGGGATTTATGGTCCTTTGCCCAAGGGGACAATAGGACTATTGCTAGGAAGAAGCAGTGCTACTATGAAAGAGATTATGATAGTCACAGGTGTGGGAAGCCAGCCCGCAAGCTTCCACATATTGCTTGCTGCTTGCCTGGATAAAATGGCCACGGAGGAGATAGTGCACCTGGATGTGGGTATGGCTTGTTGTGAGAGTTGGCTTGCTGCCGAGTTTTATGGCGCAGTAAGAATTTATGATTTCCTTTTCCTGGTTTTACTAACTTGCCCATTGTGCAAATGCCACGTATAATATGAGGGAGGGTCTATGCTAAGGGTATATAGTCTATGGCCCGGAAAAGGAAAGGGGAAGAAGACAAAGAACATTTACTGTAAAGGAACTGAATAAACTGTCTCAAGAAGAATCCGGTGTCGTGTCTTCCTTGCTGGCCGAGGCAGACGCGACAAGTGGTGGCCCGTACGGGGACCTCCCCAGCTTCTTCCCTGGATTCAGAACTTGACGCAGTCAGGGCAGTGCACTGGTAAGTTCCCAGGTGAAATGGGAATCCGCGGTAAAAAGCGGGATAATTGCTCCCTCTGTTGGTAAAGACAGAGAGCAAAGAGGTTCGTGGAGCGACGAACCAAAAGTAAAACAGTTAGAATAGTATATGGGCTTTTATCTGTTTCTTGCTCTGTGGACTTTTTTTAATCTTTTCCTTTGATATCTCCTTTTCGCTTGCCTTTGTGACAAGGACGCTGACAAGGCTTCCGCCCAGTCTTAGGCAATATGGGAAATTCCAGTTCTCATCCAATTTTTTTGGCTCTAAATGAGCTGCTGCGTGCAAAGAATTTAAAACTTAAGAAAAGTACTTTAGAGAGGTTCTTGGAGGACTGTGATACCATTGCACCTTGGTTTGCAGTTTCCAGAAGCCTCACAATCCCTTCATGGGAAAAGTTAGGTAGGGACTTAGATTTTGCTGCTGATCAAGGCACCCTGAGAGGAGGGGTACGACCTATATGGAAATTAGTGCGGGGTTGTCTAGAAGATCAGAAGTGTAGTACTGCTCTAGAGCAGGGAAGGACAGCGTTAGAAATGCTTCAAGAAGAAAGATCACAGAGTAAACAAAGCCAGAAAGGTGAGGAGAGTGAGGAAGAGGGCGAGCAAGGCTTGTACCCTGACCTCTCCATTTTTGACCATGAGGAGGCCAGCGAATCTGAAGAGGAACTAGAGGCATTGGTAAAGAGAGTACGTAAACTTACTGTACAGAAAACAAAGGCTGTAGAGAAACTCCAGACGATTTCAGATCCAGTATTGTCATTAGTCCCGCCCTCTTATGTAGGGGGGGTACAAGGGCAGGGCCGGTCTTTTTGCCCTGCCATTTGGAGGGAAGTTCAGACAGAGTTAAGGCTGGCCTATCCAGTATTTCAAGATCCGCAAGGAAATAGATATGAGGAACCTCTGGATTTTAAAGTTATAAAGTCTCTTGCTGAGTCAGTTAGAACTTATGGCATTGCAGCCTCCTTTACAGTAACACAACTTGAGGCTTTGCAGAGACACTGCCTGACCCCCAGCGATTGGGCGGGGCTGGCTCACACATGTCTGAGCCCGGGGCAGTACTTAGATTGAAAATCATTCTTAATTGAGTATGCTAATAAACAAGCTGCCGCTAATCAAGCCGCAGGGCAGCGCCCCAAACAACCTAAAAAGTAAAACTAAACCTCCCAGTGGGCTGGAGGAGCCAGCTTTTGTGAAACCTAAAATACTCAAGAGTCTTTAAATCCAAAGGAAAAAAAAAAAAAACTAGATATCTAAGAGAGGAAAATTTTTCACCATTTGTTGCCTAAACAAAGCCTAAGGCTGAGCTAAAGGAAATTTATTTACAAAAAATATGGCATTTACAGGGCGTGGTTAAATCGCTATCTTTAAAAATACTCATGGTCAAGGAAACTAGAGCCTTGAAACATTAAAGGACCATGATAGCAAATTTTCTTAATTTTCTCCACACCTTGCCCTAAGGCGCTTTCCTTTACAAAAAAAAGGCTGTGAGCTCAATTCCCACCCACATCTCATTGGTTTGGTTGCTTGCTGGTTACTGAACTCAGCAGCTTTTCTGTCCCCTGCAAACTCTAAGTTAAAGAGATACAGACATTTTTGTGTCTATGTGTAAATCATATTGATAACACTGAGAGGTTGACTCTGGAGTGGGACTGGCCATTTCGCTTCAGATTCAATCCTGTTTGCAAAGGGTGAGGCTGGCCACCTGACCCTGTGCAAAGCAACCCCAGAGTAAGGACATTATGCTGTTGAGAGTAACTAAACAATAAACTAATTTTAATAGAAATGGTTATTCATTTTATCATGTAACATGTGTATAGCAAAACTAGCTCACAAAATTCTATATTTTCTCACACCAATAAAAGGTCACTAATACAATTTACAATTCTTAAATAGCTATAACCTAAATTACCTATTCCTTCTGCTATTCCTAAAAATACTTACAAAATTATCTTAAATTTAAAAGACAAAGTTTTTGTAAACAAAAGCCAATGTTGCGACAGTTTCAGCCCGGCTCCCCATAAATAATTAAATTAAAAATAGTTTTAGAAGTATTTAAAAATTGTACTTTTGCCTTTAATTTAATATTTGATTCAGCTTATGTGGTTAATGCTGTGAAAGTGTTGGAAGTAACTGAACCAATTAAAGCCACCAGCCCAGTTAGCCAGCTTTTTCAACAGTTACAAAATTTAATTTGTCAACAAAAAGCTTACTTTTTTATTCAACATATTAGAGCTCATACAGGATTGCCAGGCCCTTTAAGTGCAAAAAATAAAAAAGTTAATCGGTGGACCAGAATGGAGTGTATATTTTTGAGCTCTACCTTAACAAAGGCAAGAAATTTTTATAAAAATTTTCATGTAAATGCCAAAGCCTTGCAACAAAAATTTCACGTGTCTCGAGCAGATGCTCGACAGGTGGTGCTGGACTGTTCTCAATGTGTAACTCTTCACCATCCACCTAGTATTGGAGTTAACCCACGCGGTTTGCTCCCTTTAAAGGTTTGACAAATAAATATGACACATATTTCAGAGTTTGGAAAACAGAAATATGTTCATGTATCTGTGGATACTTGCTCAGGAATTATACATGCAACATCTTTAACAGGAGAAAAGGCAAACAATGTTATAACCCATTGCCTTGCAGCCTGGGCTGCATGGGGCAAGCCCCAGCAGATAAAAACTGACAATGGACCAGCCTATACGGCTCACAGTTTTACCTCTTTTTGCCACCAAATAGAGGTACAGCTTCTTCATGGATTACCATACAATCCTCAAGGACAAGGCATTGCTGAACGTGCTCATCCCACATTAAAAAAATGTCTTCAAAAACAAAAAGGGGGAGTAGGCTACGGCCGCACCCCAAGGGAAAGACTTTCCCTAGCCTTGCTTACTATAAATTTTTTGAATTTGGATGCTCAAGGCCGCTCAGCAGCGGATAGACATCAAAATCATCATAGCCCTGCAAAAGGGATGACTAAGAGAGATAAAGATCATGACTGATTCTCCTGGCAGAATATCAGTAATTAAGGAAGGTCAAAGGCTCACTCAGTTAGTATTACTCCCTCAGGTTACTACAAAGAATACAATAAAGAACCCTGGAAGAGGTGATACAGGGTTCAAGTCCTCAGATGCTTATTGGATACAGGTTATAAGTGCCAAAAGGCCTGAGCTGACACTGTTCATCAATGGAAAAAATTTCAAGGCCTATCAGATACTGGAGCTGACGTTTCAGTGCTCACTGATGATCAGTGGCCTTCGCATTGGCCAAAACAGTCATCCATGACACAGTTAAAAGGAACTGGTCAAAATAAGAGTCCAGAGCAGAGTAGCAATATACTAATTTGGAGAGATGATGAGGGACATGAGGGGACTTTTCAACCGTACATCATTCCAGGACTGCCAGTTAATCTGTGGGGGAAAAACATGATGAGCCACATGGAAGTATACTTTATAGTCCCAGTGAGGTAGTTACTAATCAAATGTTCAATCAGGGACTTTTGCCAGATCAGGGACTGGGAAAGAATAGTCAGGGATGGCAAAAGCCATTGTTACCTATTTCTAGGCCTCACTTAATAATTGCTACAGGAGATTGAAGCCTCTCTTTGACATTTTAAAAGGTGATTCAGATACTAAATCTGCTAAAGGCTTGACAGAGGAGGCCAGGCATTGTCTCAGATAGAATAAGCTATTAAGAATCAGCAAATACAATATATAGACTACAACCAGAGATGGTAGCATATATTTTAGCTACCATTCATACTCCAACTGAAGTTTTATGGAAGGAAGTGCCTTTGCTATGGTTGCATTTACCCATATCACTTGCTAGAGTGTTGACCCCTTATTATGAGGCTGTGGCATGTTTAGTTCAAATGGTTCGAGCTGAATCTCATAAGTTTTTTGGGAAAGAATCTACTATAATAGGACTTCCATTTACAAAACAACAGATAGATTGGTTATTTCAAAATGTGGATTCCTGGGCCATGGCTTTTGCCCATTATTCTGGCATTATAGATAATCATTATCTAAAAAACAAGTTATTGTAATTTGCAAATAGTCATGCTTTTATTTTTCCAAAAATTATGAAACAGGAAACTTACAGATGGGTCTTCTAATGGTAGGGCTACTTATATGCTACTAGGGCAATCCTATGTTTTTCAACTTCTCCCGCTCAAGTAGGAGACCTAAGAACTGTACCTGCTGTATTGCAGCTTATGAACTCTACTCCTTTTAACATGTATACTGATAGTCATTATATTGCTAGAGCCTTACAGGTGCTTGAAACTGTGTCTTACATTGAGGCAACTAACACTCAAGTTCAGGAATTATTTGGTCAGATACAAAAATGTTTACATGTCCATTCTCAGCTCTGTTTTGTAGGGTATATTAGGTCCCATACTGGACTTCCAGGTCTTTTGGCTTTAGGCAACCATCTGGCAGATAAGGCCACACATATTGTGGGCTTGTCCCAAATAGAGTTAGCACAAAAATCTCATGCCTTACATCATCAAAACAGCCAAAGTTTGAGGAAGCAGTTTCACCTACTAGGGAGGCTGCTAGACAAATTATTAAACAATGTCACTCCTGTACTAAACATCAGTCGGTGCTTCATTATGGAGTAAACCCTAGGGGAGTAAATCCTAATCAATTATGGCAAATGGATGTAACTCACATCCCTGAGTTTGGAAAGCTAAAATATGTTCATGTGTCCATTGATACTTATTCAGGATTTCTTATGGCCACCACTCAAGCTGGAGAAGCTACCAAACATGTTATAGCACACTGCATTAAATGTTTTGCTGTAGCTGGCTCACCATCTATCATAAAAACAGACAATGGCACAGGCTATGCTAGTCAAACTTTTCAATGCTTCTGTGCTCAGTTATCCATTGTACATAAAACAAGCATACCATACAATCCCCAGGGGAAAGGGATTGTTGAACATTGTTGAACGTGCCCATGGAGCTTTAAAAAATCAATTACAGAAAATAAAAAAGGGGGAGGTATACCCCAGATCTCCACAGAACTCTTTGAATCATGCTCTTTTTAATTTAAATTTTTTAAATGTGGATGCTCTTGGTCTTTCTGCTGCAGATAGGTTGTGGCATTCCAAGACATTGGATACCTATGCACAAGTGAGATGGAAGGATCCAATTGATGAGAAATGGCATGGCCCAGACCCGGTACTAATATGGGGAAGAGGGCATGTTTCTGTTTTTCTGCAGGATTCTGAGAATGCCCGGTGGCTGCCAGAAAGGCTGGTCCAGTTCACAGGGACTGAACAAGGGAAGAGTGACGCTGCTATTGCTGTTCCTGTGGAATCGGTTCCTGATGACACACGGAGAGCTGTATTGAACTCATGTACCAGATCCAACTATGCTGCATCCAGCCATAGGGGAAGAGAAGGAGATTGTAGTGATGATGAATGATACTCACCTATCAGGACATCCTTACATGGGAAGAATAACAGTATAGTGAAAGCCTGACTTTAATTACTCAGATATATTGCATATTTATCAGGAAATCAGGACTCTACTGCAGGGAATACCAATGTATGGAAAAAAGAACTAAGTGCAGGACTTTGGTGATTGGATGATGATGTGTTCAATGTAACCTGACTAATTTGTATTTCAGTCATTCCCATAAGAATGCAAGTTATGGTATTTCAGCAATCTCCATTTATTATGATTCCTGTGAATGTTACAAAACCTTGCTTGGTATGCCATGCAGACTATCAATGGATTTGTGTTACTCCTAAGGTATAAAATCAGAGTCAATATGACTGGGAGAAAAGAGTGCATTTACAAGGGGTTTGGCATAATGAAAATTTATCCTTAGATTTGGCCCATTTACACTAAAAAATAGTAAATATAAAAAAACACAGAACCATCTAACATTGATGCAGCAAAAACTGTTGCTGAGTTGTTAGAAAAACGGAAAGCCTCTATACCTTCATGGTCTTCTTTAACCTCATGGTTGGGAAGCATTGTAGCCTTGGGCCTATGTGTTCTCTTTAGAATTTGAATACTCCCTCCGTTGGTGAAGTATATCCTCAGCACATTCTGGGAAATTTAGGCTGATGTGCACAATGTTTGGCTCCGAACTCTACCTTGAGTATAGTTGCCTCTTGCAGAGGCTGGTAGTCAGAGATGGGTAAGATTCTCTTGAACTGAGCCAACCTAAGACAGGTCATGAATGATAGGCATTCATGTACCAGTGACAGGTAAGGCTTATGTTTCAGAGAGAATGACCTAAGACAGGCACAGTCTTTCTGCCCATAGCAGGGAAGGCTATGGTTCTTTTAAAAAATAAAAAAGGGGAAGATGTTGGGAGCCATTTGCCTACCTTGAACTATATGCCCTAGTTTAGAGTTAAGCAGAAGTCAGTCTTGTTCACAGAAGTGCTGTGGGAGCAGGATGCTTTGCTATGCAAATACTTTATGGCTCCTGAGTGGAAATTTACCTTCAGCCCAAGGCTGAGGACCATTGTAAGATGTAAGTGGCTTGAATGGTTCTGCCTATGTAAATGCACTGCAAGCTTGTTTTTGCTTGGAGTTCTTGACTTGTTTTGTTCCTCATGCAGCTGTAAGGATATAAATACACTGAGCAAAATAAAGTCAGGGCCTCGGTATTGACTGACAGCCCTCCTGAGTCTATCTTTTCTCTCTCTATATATTTCTCAATCCTCACTCCCCGCTTCAGGTATGGTTCGATTCTGCTGGCGGGCTCCGGCAGAGGGGGTCCTGCAATAGAAACTGATACCCAGCTAGAGAGGAACAGAAAGGGGGAGTGAGGGTGAAAGAAGACTTGTTTATAAAGAACTTCAGATCATTTGCCATTTCATTGTAGGATGTTACCTAAGTTTTGTAAAATGGCAGGATCAAAAGTTCCAAATTCAGGCCAAATATTTCTGTTATTGAGTTGGTTTTTAGTTCAAACTTCAGTGCATAAGTGGATCAAACATTGAAGTTTGGTAAAGTCAGATTGTCTTATTTATTTATTTATTTATTTATTTATTTATTTATTTATTTATTTATTTTAATGTAGGCCAATGGGCTATCTTTTGGAATTGATAGTTGGGACTCCATAGTGATCAGTAAAAGTAGGGAGAGGGTTGAATCTGTGGCAACACGGTGTTGCATAAATCCTCCCCTCATGCTCTAGCGGGTGGGATCTAGTTAATCCATCTGGATAAACGGAAAACTGATCTTCCATTTAGAATGATTTATTTATTTACAAAGGTCTCTGGGGACGCGCGCCATGCTCTCCTGCTGGCCGCCGGCCCCCATAGTTTGGAACTGCTGTGCGCTGAGCGCAGGCTCCTCAGTTCATCCCACTCACGAGATCCTTGGATGGCGGGGGCGTGGCACGCTGCTTCCGGGGTTCCTGTCTGTCTGCGTGGGCCTGGGATGGGGCATCTTCTCTTTCCACGTGGATTTTAGTAATCTCTGCTCCTCTCCTCCGCTCACGGCCATGATGGTTCCACCTACTCCTGCCTCCCTCCTGCCCCTATTGGTCAGAGGGCGGGACTTGCCATAGAATGAACCAATAGCAAACAAAAATTCCAGAGAGACAGTGTCTCCGACTCTACACAGGGCATCCCCTGGTGCCAAGGAAAGACTAGAGAGGTGAAGAGCTGGGAGGGGTTAGGGTGCAAAAATCAGGCATCCCCAGTTCTGAAAAACAAAACAGATATGGAACTCTGGAGTCCAGGAAGGAGACACCCAGGGTACATCTGAACATGTCTGGATCTTTACCTTCACTGTCATCTGTGTTGGAAAAGGTGTTGGACGTGGCTTCCAGAAAATGGCAAAGTACCTCTGGATTGGAGGTTGGTGGTAAAGAGAAAAGCTTTAGATGTTTCCCTTATGGATTCCCTGAAGCAACCAATATGACCTTCAGGATAAAGGCCTTCCCTGCCTATATAGCAATGAGCAATAAACCATGGTCCCAGATGGGCTAAGGTCTCTAGATCAAGTACCAGCTGCTGTTTAGTTGAAGCAGGTTCAGGGAGTGGTTGCGGTCCAATGTGGTAAAAGGAAAAGAGAGGAGAAGGAGTATTAGAAAGAGGATCTTGTTCAGAAGATCCTTCCAGGTTTCAACATCAGATTGTTAGGAATAGGAGTCACAGACAGAAAACAAATAACCAATAACCAATCTCCACAATCTAGATAGACCTTTATTATAGCCAAGAGGGGTGGCTAGCTGATCAGAGGGAATCAGCATACTAGACACACCAATTAAGCAGCAGGGGAGATTAAGTATGTTCGTATGTGGAGATGGAGTTATGGGGAGTGGTTAGAGGTGTGTGTAAAGGACTTAGGGTCCATATTGTTCTGATAAGGTCTCTTTTGTTGGAAGAAATTGTCTGCAAACCAGGAGTGCTTTATGGTTGGGGGTGGTATGTTCAGGGGCCATATTTTCAAACAGGGGCTAACAATGTTCTGATGAGGCCTGCCAGTGGGAATAGAGGTTTACAAATGGTCAGGGAGTTTGTGTGCAATCTCCCTTTAGACATAATCTAGAATCACATCACAAAGGGGTCTCAATGAGGGACTGTATAGATCAGGTTGGCCTATGGATATGTCTGTGGGGGACTGTTTTGATTGCATTAATTGATGTGGGAAGATCCAGCCTAATAATGATCAGCACCACTCCCTGGGTTTGGGTCTTGAACTGTATAAAAGAGGAGAAAGTGAGGTGAGTGAGCTTGTGTGCATTTAGTCTCTCTGCTCTACATTGTGGCTGTGACTAGCTGCTTCAAGTTCCTGTCTCACAATTACAGGCTTTAACCTGGAATTGTGACCCAAATAAATCCTTTGGTTTTTGTTAGGGTATTTATCACAGCAACAGAGATGAAACTAAGACACACATACACACTAGTGCACACACACCTAGATACACATTACATACACACAGGAACACATACACAAATTGCAGGGTCAGTGAGAAGACTCACTACGTAAAGATGCCTGCCACCAAGCCTGACAACCTCTTTTTGATCCCCAGTACCTACGTGGTAGAAGGAATGAACCAACTTTTGAAAGTTGTCTACTGACCTCCACTTGAGTACCCTGGCATGTACACCAACACCCACACCCACTCATACCTTCTCGTACCCACCTACATGCAGGCAAAGGCACACAAACTTTTAAAGAAAAAAATCCTGCAAAATAAAAGAAAGAAATGACAGAGAAGGTGGGACTGTCCCCCAATAATTACCAACTAGTGACTTCTCTACTGGGAGAAAACTCCCTCTTGAGGCCAATTTTAAGAACTCAGAAGACAAATACATTACTTATCAAGGAGAAAATCCTATGTCAAAACTGCCTTCAAGAAGTGGTAGAGGTTGTAATTGGAGTCAGAGCAATGAAATTACTGAAGGTAAATAAACATGGTCATGGCTTTGTTATTAACCTTTGTACCTACTTGGTCCCTTTAAGATCCTGCTAAAAGAAACAAACCTGGCATTATATGCTTGTATCCTTTAAGCATTTCCCCAGCTACAGGGAAGGACCTGATTATCTTCCTCCAAACCAAACCTGATTATCTGATGGATAGAGAAAGGTCAGTAAAACCTCCTGTACACATGTGGACTTGGGAAGACTGAGAGCAACACATCAAACCCAGAAGCTCCCTCCCAGCTTACAGATGGATGACCAACAGCACTGGAGCTTCCTAGAAAGTGCTTCAGCTTCTTCCCGTCTTGTTAGTAGATATGGTTCAGTTCTTTCTTCTGTGAGGTCAGCACTAAACCACTAGGACTGCAGTTGATGCTGTTGAGCTAGACTGGTTGGCCTACTGGTGCCTATGACAGGGTTGGCATCCACGTATTTTACCTTTCTTCCCAACAACTTAAATTTTAAAAAATTTAGTAGCCTGTTTGTGTGTGTCTATAATGTGTGTATGTGTGCTTTCATATGTCACAGCCCATGTGTGGAGATCAGAGGACTTTTGTGGAGTGTGTGGGTGTGGTGGTACACATCTTAATCCCAGCACTGGCGAGGTGGAGGCAGGTGGATCTCTGTGAGATCAAGGACAGCCTGGTCTACATAATTCTAGGGCAGCTGGGGTTACAGAGAGTCACTAAAAAAAGGAAAGGAAAGGAAAGAAAAAAAAAAATCTACCTTATTACTTGCCCAGAATCCTCCAGGCTGACTGAGCCAACCAGACCCCACCCACATTTACCTCTTGAATCCCCTCAAAGTTCTTTAACTTTCTCTTAAGGTAGTTGTCAACTTTTGATGTCCCCCTCCTGAAAAGCCTATAACAAACCCAAAATTCTAACCCAAAGACCTATTGCAGGTGAGCTGCATCTTACTCCCTGCATCAGCAGCTTACTGTGCAGAACAAGTACCCTGATACCTGCATTTTTTTCAGGTAACTGTTCCTTTGCTTAATTCTTTTAATAGCACTCATTTCTACAGACTCCACTAGGACATCTCTTACACAAAATGCTCCACTAATGTGAACACATGGGATTCTGGCTTATAGGGGAAATACACATTGTTCTTCAAAACTGATTCCAATTTACATTTTTCCACCAATTGTGAAGCAGTACACCATCTCCACATCCATTTGTTACTGTTGGGCATTTCCTTACCATGTGGTTTTCTGTTGTGAGGAGTTCTCATTTTTGTTCTTTTTTTTTTCTATTGGAAAATGTTTAACTTTTTCTTGTTGATTTGTAAGTTTTGTCTTCCACTTATGGTTTGTATTCTGGTGAGGTGCTCCAGGCAGACAACCTGGGCCTAGCCACATACCTCTAGTTCTGCCATCACCTTTATCCTTCTCCCACTGTCCATATCATGTCTGTTATCAAAGCTAAAGGTTCTTTCTGGGCTCCCTTACTAATTATGCAGGTCTGTGGTAATGCAGGGAAGGTTGGGGTATCTTTAAAAAGGTTTATTCTCTCATTTCAGTTGGGTTTCAATAGGGTGCCAGAAGCTTATGGTCACTCAAAACTTACAGTCAATGACTTCTGGGTTCTTGTCTCATTAATTTAAAGAATGAAATTCACAGACCACAGAAGGTGAGCTTTAGAAATGTTTCATCACTCAGGAGGCAGAGGCAGGCAGATCCAGGTCAACTGGGGAGAGAGAGAAGAAAGAGAGAGAGAGAGAGAGAGAGAGAGAGAGAGAAATATATGCAGGAGTGGGTTACTGAAATGTAATGCCATCTGCTAGTCTAGGGGCTTTTTACAGAACTTATGGTAAAACTGGGGTGAGGCATGGGGTAAAGAATGAATTGGCAGTCTAGTTGACCTACTCACAAGGTGTTCAGGTACCTCCTCTCAGTTTTAGAAACTTCTTCACACAGCTTCCAGGCAGGGTACTCATTTATTAGGGCAAAAGAGATAATGAGAAATCAAAAATGCCTTCTGGCATCTCTTGCCTCTGGCCAGAGAATCAAACATTTTGGATTAAACACTTTGGCAAGAATAGAATTGCCAACAGGGCTAAAGACACATTTGGCTTCAGACAAAGAAAAACTGTTTCTCAGGGTCACCTGCTTTAAAAATGCCTGGTCAGTTTCTTTCTTCTGTTTTCTTCATTAGCACACCTTTAGCAGCTACTGGTCTTTCCAAAACATAGTTCCAAAGCAGGGGTTGAGCTTCTGAAGTACAAGGACCAGCATTCCATTTCCCCACCCTCAACCCTTGGGTTGGGGAACACTAAAGAACCATAAAATAGTCCTGTAAGAACTCCCTAGTGGAGTCGTGTAATTTTAGAATAAAGTGCAAAATCTAAATTTGAATTTATGAATTTTAGACCGATTCTCCATTCTCATCTGCCTCATGTCTCCTCAAAACACAGATACAACTGTCACTGCTATTATGTTGTGGTGTTTGGTTAGGGTTAGAGTTAGCAGGACTAAGGTGGGGGTATCACACATAGGAAGAGTTCATTTCTAACACATGGCTCCTCCCTTAACCTGGACTCACTAGTTCTCTGACCAACCCTGTAAAATGGGGAGCTGGGCAGGTGCTGGTGTGATATAAAAGGTGTTCTTATCCTTTTGAGGAATATTTACATGTTCCTGTACATTAAGTCTTGTAACTACCCTACAGTTGTTCATTTTCAGAATATTGGCTCTGATTTTTAGGGAGGCAGACATCCTGACACAGCAAATCCCTGAAATCCAGGATGATTTTAAACCTTTGCAGGTGGCTATGCTGCTTCTTTGCCTAGGACTGGTGTACACATGATGAATGTTGCTGGTCACACCCATACAGCAGCAGCACTCAGGAGCCATGTCTGCCTCTCAAGGGAATGGGGTTCCAAATGGCTCTAAAGTAAGATAAATTTTAAGAGGGATCAAATGGGGTTGGAGATATAACTTAGCGGAAGAGTACTTGAATAACATCCCCAAGCCTTTGGCTCAGTTCTCATTACCACACAAAATAAGGGTTCAGATGAAGCAGTTAGAAGTTCTGGGGTCCTTGCTGTTTGACATAGAGTCACCTGTAGCGACAGCTGGCTTGGAACTCCTATGTAGACAAGGCTGGCCTCAATCTCAGAGATCCCCATCTCTGCCTCCCTGAGTGCTGGGATTAGAAGTGTGCACCACCATGCCTGGCTGCTCTTATCTTTTTAATGAGATGAAAGATTCCCTTATTGTTGAAAGCCTAGTTAAATAACTGATCTCAAGGGAGAGCACTTTCTTTTTTTAAGGCAGGGTATAGATGGCCTCAAACTACAGATCCTCTTGCATTTGTCTTCTGAGTACTGGGATTATAGGAATGATTACCACATCTGGAGTGGGTGGTTTCACTTAACCTGCTTTTGGAAAGTGTTTAGTCTTCCTGATGCCTGCTCCTCACCTGGAGGGCACTGAGGTCTGCCCTTCATGAGTTCAAACTACAGGCTACACCCTGAACGTGAGGGACATACACTTTATTTAGTGAGTAAACATTCAAGAAAAAAAGTATTTTCATGTGAATATTCTAAGAGCAATTCTGAATCTTTACCAACATTCTTAAGTTCATTAGTATAAATATCTCAAATAAGGCTTCAAGTTTATTCATATCTATCCATTTATATAGGTAAAGAGTTTATCTTATGTGAATTTTCTGGTGCTGAGTAAGTCTTGAGCTCCGATTAAAAGCTTTCCCACAATCATTACATTTGTAAGGCTTCTCTCCTGTGTGAATTCTCTGATGTATAACCAGGTGTGAATGCCACCTGAATATCTTATCACAGTCATCACACTGATGCAATTTCTTTACAGTGTTTACTTTTTTACGACTCACAAAGGTGGGGCCTTCAAAGGCGTTCCCAAATTCATAGTACCATTGGGCTCTAGTATGTATTCTCTGGTGTTCAATAAGATAAGAGCTTCGACTGAAGGCCTTTCCACACTCACTACACTCATAGGGCTTCACTCCAGCATGAATAATTTGGTGTTGGAAAAGTGTTGAATTTTGACTGAATGCTTTTCCACATTCATTACACTTGTAGGGTCTTTCCCCAGTATGAACCCTCTGGTGGATGGTGAGCTGTGTGCTCATACTGAAAGCTTTTCCACATTGGAGACATTCATATGGTTTCTCTCCTTTATGGATTCTCTGGTGATAAATGAGACTGGAGCTCTGGCTGAAGGCTTTCCCACAATCATTGCACACATAAGGCTTCTCTCCTGTGTGGATTCGCTGATGCTGAATAAGATGTGAGCCCTGAACAAAGCCCTTCCCACATTCATCACATTTAAATGGTTTTTCTCCAGTGTGAGTTCTCTGATGGCGAATCAGCCGTGAGCTACAACCAAAAGCTTTTGTGCACTTGTTGCATTTATAAGGTTTCTCTCCAGTGTGAATCAGCTGGTGCTGACTCAGGCGAGAGATCCACCTGAAAGCTTTCCCACACTCTTCACATTTAAATGGCTTCTCTACAGCATGACTTCTCTGATGGGCAACAAAGCTTGGACTCTCTGAAGCTCTTGGCACTTGAGATTTCTCCCCAGTATGCATCCTCTGATGTTGGGCTAGAGTTGAGCTCTGACTGAAGGCCTTGCCACATTCCTGACAGGGGTATGGCCTCTCTCCAGTGTGAGTCCTCTGGTGTCTTACAAGTTGTGATTGCTGGCTAAAGGATTTCCCACATTCTCGACAACTGTAGGGTCTCTCTCCTGTGTGGATTCTCTGATGATGGATCAGGCTTGAGCTCTGCCCAAAGGTTTTCCCACATTCCTCACACCTGTAAGGTTTTTCTCCAGTATGAATTCTTTGATGCTGAATAAGTTTTGAACTTAGTCGAAAGGCTTTCCCACATTCAACACACTTAAATGGTTTCTCTCCTGTATGGATCCTCTGATGCTGATGAAGTTGTGAACAGAGCCTGAAAACTTTCCCACATTCTTCACACTCATATGGTTTCTCTCCATGGCAGTTACTTTTATGTTTCTCCTGCAAGCAGTCAAATAGGTTTTTTTGGCAATCCTGACATCTGCCAGGTTTCTCCTGCATATTCATTTCTAGGTTTGGAGCCAGGTCTGAAACTGATATGAAGTCTCTGCCACACTCTTCACAATTCTGTAATGTCCCTTTGACACTGTCTCTCTGTATTTGAAGCTGACAACCCAGGACAGTGGCCCCCAGCTCCTTATACTCCTGGTCAGTGTCCTTAGCAAAGTACTCAGGAGCCACAGCCCCATTATTCAAATGGTACTTCTGGAAAAGTGAGCCACTCACTCTTAGTCCAAGGCTGTTTGGACAATTCTCTGACCAGTCTTCAGAAGCCAAAGTATCTTCAATGCCAGGAACCTGCCTTTTGAGAATGTCCATGTACTCAGAGGCCTGCTTCTGGTCAGTCCTAATAGTAGAATCTGAAATAGACACACAAAAAATGTTCCTTACATCTGAATTCAGAAAACAGGCAAAGATGGGAGGAAAGTCAGCAAGGGAACAAATCCCAAGTGGAAGAGTATGGCAAGAAGATCCAGGGGAATTTTCACAATTTGTTTATTCAATAAGGATGATGCGCTCATATCTACAAGACAGGGTATTGAAAGCTGTATGCCCTAAGAGGATCCATGAGGTTGAGTTTCACTCAACTGAGCACTGAGAAGGGAATATCCTAAAGGAAGCAATGTGAGACTGGATAGTGTGTAAGCCAAGGATTCAGCAGAACAGGTCAGAGGCCCCCAGCATAACAGATGGCAATTAAAGACAGAAAGGGGTTTGACCTGGAAATGTATATAGGAATGAGAGACTACTGTTAAAGGGCAGGTAATTTCTTAGCAGGAAGAGGCCAGAGGAGAACTAGCTACTCA
Source organism: Eospalax fontanierii (assembly GCA_035773235.1). Classification (NCBI taxonomy): domain Eukaryota; kingdom Metazoa; phylum Chordata; class Mammalia; order Rodentia; family Spalacidae; genus Eospalax; species Eospalax fontanierii. Next base: position 81,747,460 of record CM069532.1, on the reverse strand, counting down.
AAACTGTCCTCTGAGGCAGGTTTCTCTGAGGATCCCAGCTAAAAGACCTGTATCCATATGCTTTAGTTTTTGTCAATTTGACACAACCTAGGATCATCTGGGAAGGAACCTCAACTGGGAAATTTCTCCAGATCAGACTGGCCTGTGGTCATGTCTATGAGAGATTTTCAGGATTGGTGATTGACATAAGAGGGCCCAGCCCACTGTGGGCAGCACCATCACTAAGCAAGTGGGTCTGGGCTATATAAGAAAGCTAGTTGAGCAGGAGGAGCAAGAGAGGAAGCCAGTAAGCAGTATTCTTCCATGATTTGTGCTTCAGTTCCTGCTTGAGTTCCTAGCCTGTCTTCCTTCAATGATGAATTCTAATCTGGAAGTATAAGCTGAAAGAAACCCTTCCTAATTTTTTTTTGGACAGTGTTTTCTCATACCAACAGAATGAAACAAGATTAGGCCACTAAATGAGTGGCCACACCCAAAGCTTATACTGACTTCTTTCCTGGGACAAGTTTATAAAAGAGTCTGAGTACCCAGAACCCCCAAGAGGTCTTCATGACATCAACTTTCCTTCTAGAATTTCCAAGTCAATGTAGGCTGCCTTTCTACCCTGAAATCCTAAAGGTCAAATTTCTCCATGACCATAATTACACGATGTAAACTGGTTGAATAGACAGGTGTTTGTGTCCTTCCCTTTCAGAGGCTTGGGCTCCCAGAGGGAGTCAGAAGAAGGGCTGGCCTTCTTCTGTAGTTCTCCCTAGCTACACAGCCTGGTTACTAGGACTTAGCCCAACCTCCTAAAACCTTAAGACCTGAACTTAGCTCCTCTCCAGAGCTTTTCTGTAACAGGGCCTCAGTCTCACCTGTCTGGGAAGTCCATGGTACCTCTGTCTCCTTTGCTCCCTGTAGGTCAAGGACCCATGGCTCTTGTCCTTGTTCCAGTCGGGAAATCAGCTCAGGCTTAAAGACGAGGAATCCTGCTGTGTAAGAGGCAGAAAAGGAGATTCGGGGAGTATGACCAGGGTTCAGCCTCCTCCATTTTCCAGGCATGAAGAACAGAAGCTGCTAGATATAGGTAGAGCTTGTATGGGAGTGTTTGGGGGCATGAAGAACTGTACACCCAGCAGCCCCTTCTGTTCAGATCCCCACAATCTTCAGGAGACACTATCACCAAAGAGTCTGTAAAAAATAGGATGGCTGTACTTGGGGAAGAGGAGAAAGGAAGCTTAAGCCCAAGTGAACACCACATTTAGCAAAATCAAGGCTATTTTTCAGTTCAAAATACTGAAATATTTTGTAATACTATTCCAAGGGGTAGGGGTGATTAAGAACCAAAATTTAAATAATTAGTAAATAGTCAGGTATGGTAGCACACAACTTTAATCCCAGCACAGAAGAGACAGAGGCAGGAGGATCTCTGTGAGAACAAGGCCAGCCTGATCTACATAGTAAGTTCCACGCCAGCTGTGGCTACAGGGAGAGCCAGTCTCAACAAACAAACAAAATAATTAGATAAACTAATAAAACAGATTAAAATAGAAAAGTTGTCAAAGATAATCTTCACCTGTGGTCACACTGTCTCAAGTCCCTGTATTTGGCTGACTGAAGACATAGGATGCTCACCTGGCACCCTATCTGGGAGCCATGCTGCAGAGTGGCCCCAAACGCCCTTTACTGTTAGTCCATAAACTGAGAGGCATTAAATCAGGGACAAACAGTGCTTCAAGCTTTCCAAGAATGAGTAAGGCAGGCAGAGAGGTCCTCAGGCCACATGCAGTCAAAGACTGTTACCCAACACAAACTCAAACTTATTCAAAACATTGTACGATTTGGCAGGGTGGGGTGGGGGGAGCCTCAATTGCAGGTTCTGCACAAATTTTGTAGATGACATCATGTCACAATATTAAAAGGTTGAATACAGGGGACAGCAACAGGCTCAAACCACCACGCCAACATAGCTCAGAGGACATTAACCACAAAAAGGCAATTAGAAAGGATTAGCTACTTTGAAACTATAATGAATTACTGAGGGACAACTGGACAACTACTTTTATTATGAGAACATAGCTATCTGCACCAGTGATAAAGACAAATTCTTGTATTTTAGGTTTAGGTTGTGAGCCTAAGCCTTTAATAGCTGTTATCTCTCCAGGCAAAAGTTTTGTATCTTAAAAATAAATTTTCTATGAACAAGAATTATAAAACAAACTTATAAAATAAATGTGTTAATTATTGGGCCCAAGAAGTTGTGAATGCAAAAACACAAACCTACATAAATATAAAAGTGGGCAAGAGTCAACAAAACATAGAAGCAAAAACATTTAACAAGAACAATACACTGGGGAAGTCAGACAGTTGGTAGAGTTCATGCTTAGCATGGAAAGAGTCCTGTTAGGTCCCCAGCACTGCATAACTTTGATGTGGTCCCACATGCCTATAATTCCAGCACTGGAGGTAGGGGCAAGAGAATCAGAAGTCCAAGGTCATCCTTGGCTACATAGTGACATAGTGAGTTAGAGATCAACTAATATAAATACATGAGACCTTGTCTCACCCCCTCCCCCGCCGCCCACCCCACCAAAAGTTACTAAAACAAAAGGAATTCTTTCAAAATGAGGACAGAAGCTGGATGTGGAGACACACACCTTTAATCCCATCGCTCGGGAGGCAGAGGCAGGAGGATCTCTGTGAGTTCAAAGCCAGCCTGGTCTACATAGTGAGTTCCAGGTCAGCTGACACTACAGCTGTCTCAAAAAAGACAAAAATAATAGCCACCATTACCTGTGCACATATGAGCTTTGGGCACATGTGTGCTTACTAGACTCTTAGATCATCATTGATACAGCTGAATCACTAGCATCATTGCATAAACACATGATGAGTTTATCTACCCTGCACTTTTCAAAACTATCCTATACTGGGTGCAGAGGTGCAGTCTTACTGTCTGAGCAACTACGCAGGAAGCAGGAGGGTCACTGACTTAACTCCATGATCATAAGCTAGCCTGAGCAGCATCGTGAGACCCTGTCTCAACAGAATGGAAAAAAAAATATTCAACTTGGAACTGAAGCAAGAAGTTACTGCAAAAGCAGGGAAAAGAACAACAGGTCTATTTTTGAAACTGATTAAGTTGCCTGATGAAGGATTACAGTTTCAGTTATAGGCTCATTGCAACTGTGTGTGCACACGGCCTGAGAAAAGTCAGATATTGTGGATAGAGTTGTTTGGTTTGACACCAAGAGCCACGGAGAAAAAATAGCTACTATATACCAGGCAACAAAGCTCAGGCTTAACCCCATGGAAGGGAAAACTCCAATGAAGAAATAGGTCATTACCTCTAGATGACCAGGACACCATGGGCAGCAGATATGGATGACCAAGCCAGAGGAACTCCTGGCCAATATACTCCATGTATTTCCCTTCCTATTTCAATGACAAGATAAACCACACATGTTGCATCTTAAGAGAGTTCCCATAAACTACCAAATAAATTGTGATGTGAACTGTTATGAGGAATAATTAGTAATATCATTTGTTAAAATAATGTACAACTTGTCATCTTGGATTTGGTGACGATATACCAAACACCTATAAATCAGTAAGACACACAGTTTCAGAACAAAACAGTAACAAGAAAGCAACAGGACACTCAAACGCCATGAGTGGGGGTAGGAGGTAGAACAGGACAAGACACAGAAACTATAACAAGCTCTTGCTCTTGTACCTTTTTTTTCTTCTTTGTGATGCCAGGGATTTGAATCAGAGCCTTGTGCAGGACAGAAGAGTGAGTGCTCAACCACTAATCTATACCCTAGCCCTTAATGCATATTACTTGTGCTGGATAGCTTTGTCAACCTGACACACCTGGGTAGAGGGAGCCTCAACTGGGGAATTTCCTCCATCGGACTAGCCTGTGGCCATGTCTGTAGAGCATTTTTTTAACTGTTGAGTGATGTGGAAATGCCCAGTTCACTGTAAAAGGTGCCACTCTTGGGCAGATCGTTCTGTCAATTGTATAAGAAAGCAGGCTGGGCACAGGCCAGAGGACCAAGCCAGTAAGTAGCGTTCCTCCATGGCCTGGGCTTCAGCTCCTGCCCTGAGTTCCTACCTTGGGCCCCCTCAGTGATAAATTGTGACCCAGGAGGTGTAAAATAAAATAAACCTTTCCTCCCCAAGTTGATTTTGGTCAGTGTGTTTTGTCACAGCAACTGAAGGCAGACAAGAACACTATTTGACTGTCAAAATATCAAAAAACTGTATTTTGCCAGGATAGACAAAATGAAGAATTATAGGCCTGGCCCATCACCAAGAAACAGCTGGTCAACCAACAATACCCCACCTATTCCACTCTTAGGCCATCAGCCCAGGCATTCTCTCAAGGACCCAGGATACAACCATGTTTTGGGCCTGGACATGATTAGGGTGGAGTACTGAAGATGGCTCATTAACAGGTGACATGCACAGCAAGCAGGATGTTAGACATACATCTACCCACAAAGTTAAAACAGAATACACAGTTTTTTGCTAAACAGTTTTCTTTTGGGGGGATGAGAAGAGCAGGGCGAGTTAGCAGAGATAAGACTGTTGGCAGGAACGAAGGTACTCAGGACTCTCACTGAGACTCTAGCTCTAGAACAGCTTTCCCTAGATTCCTCAGGCTAACTTTTTTTTGTCTTAGCTATTTCAAATTTAGGTTCTATTTCTTACATGAAAATTTAATAGCTTAGAAAAAACTGAGGTTTGACTAGCTCCAAGAAGTCTACCCTCCTAGTAAGGTGACATGTGCAAAGCCTAGAACTAGCCTGGCACACTCACAAATTCAAGACTCCTGCTTAGCCTGTAAGGTCCAAGCGGTCAGCCTCCACATCTCCAGTCTTTAACAAATGGGGTGGATGCTGATTGATGGAGTAGGCTCAGAATTCCAAGGTATAGCCTCACCTAGTCCAGCCACACTGCTGTGATTCTCCAACATCACTTCCCTGTAGAGAGTCCTTTGACCAGAGTCCAGACACTGCCACTCCTCCCGTGAAAAGTGCACAGCCACGTCGCCAAATGTCACCGTCTCCTGAAAGGATACATACCAGCACTCTAGGTATCCCTGGGTGCCCAGGCCCACTTTGTGCTAAAACACTGTATATCTTAGACAATAAAACATGGGATCCTTTTGGTTCTTAAATCTTAGGAAAAGGCCCTTTAAGAGAGAAGGGGCCCAGTTCACAGTGACTTTACAACTCTCCCCACCTTGGAGGCACAGCTAGTCTGGGCAAAGGGTTACTCACTGCCTCAGATACTGAGCCTGGCAAGGGCTGCAGTAAGGCCCAAGCTGGGTCTGGGCCTAAGTCCAAAGGAAAGGGTAGATTCTTAAAGTAAGAAGTGGAGTCTTCACAGGACAAATGAGGAAAAAGAGGCAGCCAGGATTCCTACCATGCTTGCTGGGTGGGATCCACTTGTCTTGGCTCAGACACCTGTAAGAAATCACAAAAAGGTCAAAGGTCAGGGTGAGGAAAGTTCCCTAATTTCCAAGATAAGGAAAGGGGCGGGCATTGCATTCTGTTTTTTACCACCAACCCCAGACATTCCATAGCAGAGAAACAGGGTAAGGGCAACTGAGCCTTGACACTTGAGCATCAGTCTCTGAAGCCTTGATCTGTGTGTGGGACAAAAGGGGTGTTCATGGGGTGGAGAGGTTAAAATATTCCACAATCACATTAAGAATGGCTGCCATGGGCCTGGTCACATACTCAACTAAGCAATGGAGAGACAACTGTGACTTTCTAAGAATCTTGCCTCATGGGGCATCTAGTGGAAGGAGTAAATAACCACCCACAAACTCACAACCCCAATAGTGCTTAAGTACAGGGAATATGAAAGTGTTTAAGAAAATCTGTTTAGGCCTAAAGGATCTCTTCCCTTGGGGGCCTTGCCCAAAATACTCAAAGAAGCAGAACACCATGTACAAGAGATTTAAAGGAGTGAGCCAGTGTGTGGCCCACAGGCAGCAAAGGAAGAGTGACTGGAACCAGAAGACTTGGACTTCAGGAGACAAAATCCTGTTCTCAAGTCTACTAATTGTAGAACAGGCTACAGCTGGCCTAAGTCAGGTGACACCAACACTGAAGAAGTGATTGGTACACCAGCTGAACCAAGGCCCCCAGGTCCTTCCCCATGCACTCCTCTAGGAGCAAGTAGGCTTCCTAGGGTAGCTTCAGCCTAGAGCCACAGGAGCCATATGGCAGAAGTAGGCTGATCCAGACTAACAGCGACCACGGAGGAGGGCCTCCCACTCCCAGACCCTGACGTTTGGACCACAGAACAGCAACTGACAGTGGGAGATGAGGGTCCTAGGCCCTGAGCATCGCTCTGGGTTCACAGTACAACCTACCCCACCCAAAGGAGAGCACTTTCGGCCACTGTCACCGATTCTGGGTTTTCCGGGTGCATAAACAGGGAACGACGAACCAAGGAGGTGACTACGCAGGAAGAAGTGGGGAGGATCCGCACAGGCCAAACGCCTGGAGGGAAGGCCCAACACCGGAGCGTGTGAGAGGCCTGGGAGCTGTGGCGCTCGGCTGTTCGACTTCGGCCTCACGCTCACGCTCCTCCACGCGGCCGCGGCCGGCCAAGTGCCGAGCTAGGTGCTCACAGCCCCACGCTGCCCGGGACTTCTATCTCTCCCAGAGCCAGGCGGGCCGCTCCTCATTCATATAGCAAGGACCGCCAGGGAACGACTCACCCTCCCGGGCGCCTCCGGGACCCGCCAATCTGGGCGCCACCGGAAACAGCTCTGGACGCCCATCCCAACTCGCCCGCTCCGCCCCGTAGACTTCCGGCCCGCTGTGTGGCCCGGACGTCTCAGTTCTCCAGATCCTCCTGCGATGTTACAGGCGTGAGGGTTGAGCCAGAAATGGCAAGGCCTATAAAGTGGTGTCGGGATTCCCGGGCAGTGGCTGATGATGGCGGAAAGGCGGACCAGGAGCCCCAGCCAGAGTCGAGAGGAGCGGGGCCTGAGGCGGGAGCCCAAATCCGGGGGCGGGAGCTCGAGAAGGGCTGGAGCTGGGAGAGGGCGGGGGCAGGGTCGGGGCTGGAGAAGGGCGGAACCCGGAGCTGGGAGGGGGCGGAGGCAGAGGCGGTGCCAGACTAGCGTGCGCGACTGAGCGGGTGAAGATCCCACCTGCTGGCTGGATGCGCTGACTTGCGGCTAAGGTACTTCTGCTGGGCCCGATGCTTCTCGAGTCACTTGTCTCCGGGTCCTCACGCTGACCCTGTCGGGGAATAGCCCAGTTAGCTTCTCTACAATAGAAAGCACCACTGAGCACGTGGACAAGGTGTGGACTCCTTTGATGGTGGCAGAGAGGGTCCCCAGCTCTAGGCTTAGGAGGAATTGCGTGGGTGGGGGAGCAAGAGGATGGGCTGGGGTCCACCGCAACCAGTTGGGCCAGGCGCGCAGGGATCTTCAGAGAGGAAGGACTTCATTGGTAGGCCTGACACCCAGCGTTCTCTATCCAGAACATCAAGCCTGGGCCCTTCTCACCGCACTCTCAACTCCCCAGCTTCCTGCGAAAGAGAGCTAGCTGCACTGTGTGTAGGGCACCCCCAGGTCCATGCTCTAAATCCTGCCCTCCCCCACACCATGGGTTTGCCCACTTCAGCATTCTCAGAAGATCGTCACAGCCACCAACTCCCCACTCTAGCAAGGGGCCATGGTAAAAAAAAAAAAAAAAAAAAATTCTAGATTCCTTTCAACACTGCCAGGCAACCCTAGCTTTACCACTCAGAGCTTCCAGCAGCTCCTGCCTAGGAAGGAGAATCCTTTCCCCAGAGGCCTTGGGCTCTCATGGGTTTTAAGATCCAGCCAGGCACTGCCAGGGGAGAAGCCACTTGAGGCACACAGGCATCCTTAGCAGAGTCAGCTAGAAGACCTGGCCAACCAACCCCGTATCCCAAGTCTGGCCTGATCAAGTGAGGGAGGCACACTCAGAATGACACAGAGAGCAGGAGGAGAACTGGCAATTGAGGTCACAGCAAGCTCAGCCCAAGTTCCAGGGCAATGAAGTCTTGGGGGTCCTGTTTGGATGTAGGAGAAAGGTTACTTTCAGTCATTTCATCCACTGCAAGCCTTCCAAAGGCCAGATACCTTCCAGCATTGAGCCTTAAGCTCACTACGTAGACTGTTTACAGATGCTGTGTTGCTACAGTGAGAATTGTTTTCCAACTAATATCTTTCTGGGACTAGCTTTGAGGGTCTACAGTTCCCAGTTTTCTGTGTCCTAGTTGACGCAGACAGCTTGACTGCCCTGTTGAGTCTTGTATATTCCCAGGCTTCGTAAAGCTCCTTAGGTTGTTGCTTAAAAGCAATGAGAAAAGCTAGATATGGTGGTGCATATCTGTAATCCCAGGAGTTGGAAGACCGAGGCAGGATTGCCTTTCATTCAAGTCCAATATGGGCTGTATAGTGAGTCTGAAACCAACCACAGCTACAGTAGGAATGTATCAAAACATAAACAAAACCCACTGGGAGACTAGTGTACTGCTAAACAGGCAGACAACAGCCCTAATCCTGAGCCAAGCTCCACAACCAGATCTTCCTGACCCTCTCACCTTCCACTGAAGATGTACCTGGGAAGAATCTCTTTGGTCTTACTGTCCATCTCAAGGAAGCAGAACCCTCTGAAAGCAAACTCTTCTTATAAATGCTCTGGAATGATCACCTTGGCACAGTGCTTCTTTCTTTCAAATCCTCTATCAGGATGATGTGAGACACTCCCTGGTGGGAATCCCCTGAACTGTTGGTAAGATACCTCCAGTCATCAGTTCCATAACATCATTGTTTCCATGGACAAATCCAAACAGTCACACTTTCCATGTTCCCAGCAGGTGACCCAGAGCAACACTGCTTTCAACAGACAGGATAGACAGGGATCCTCCACAGGGTCAGCACCATCCTTGGATGTGCACAAGTGTCATAGTTATTAAAAGGTCCTGAGATTTGTTTTAATCAGGTATGATACACTCATAGAAATAACTGTAATAAAGGTAGGAGTTTTGATTTAATCAGGTATGATACACTCATAGAAATAACTGTAATAAAGGTAGGAGATTTGATTTTTCTCTAGAAAAAGTAGAGAATTGTGTGTTTGAATGAAATATCCTACAGAGGCTCATGTTTAAACACTTTGCCCCAGCTGGTAGTTCTGTTTTGAAAGATTGTAGAACTTTTAGGAAGTGCAGTCTTTCTGAAGGAAGTAAATCAGTGAGACCAGGCCCTGAGGTTTTATAGCCCTGTTCCATTTCCTGGCTGCTCTTTGCTTCCTGTTCCACTAAGATGTGAAGAGTCCCCTCTGCACAAGACAGATCTGTTAACTATAGTGCCTTCTCCATAGGAGACACTCCAACTGTAAACCAAATAAGCCCCTCTGTTAAGTTGCTTCTTATATTTGGTCACAGAAACAAAAAGTAACTAGTAAGAGTCGGATGTGGTGCCAGACACCTTTAATGCCAGTATTCAGGAGGCAGAGGCAGGTGAATCTCTGTGAGTTCAAGGCCAGCCTGGTCTATATAGTGAGTTCCAGGCTAGTCACTGCTACATAATGAAACCCTGTCTCAATGCTCCCCACCCCCCCAAGCAACAATAAGAGAGCATGCCACATAAAGCCACCAGGAAGGATAGGAGTTGTCAGAGCCAGAAATGCAGAGATAGTAGAATGTAACCCAATTTTGTTCTAGACTCTAGGGATGGATGGTCCTTTGTGTAGTACAGACCTGGGGTCAGAAGTAGTGATTAGTGCAGAGAAATTATTAGTTAGCTTGGTGTATAAGTTTCATAAAGGATACTTGTGAGCTCTCTAGTGGCTGATTTGTTATACTGTTTCTAACCCCCCTAACACTACCTCCGATTGAGCTTGGCAGAAACACCACTGCCTATTACCTGGAGAAAGAAGCTAATATCCTGACATGATTCTATGAGGAGAGTCACACTGCTTTCCCACTGGAAAGGGGATCAAAATAATGCCTATATTCCCAGAGGAGGCCTCTTCCAAAGGATGGATGAAAGAGAAGAAGAGGACTGAGTAGAGACAGGGCCTCCAACAAGAGCCTAGGGGACTGAGACTTGGTGGTAACTCACACCCACCTGTGCCAGCCACTGCTACTTGGCTCACTGCAGCAGATAGATGCAACATTAAGGTTGTACCTGAGCAGAGACAGCCCAACCTTTGGCTTCAGTTAACCCAGGAGCAAGCTCAATCTGCTCAGAAAACTTGTTCCTTCTGATTTCTCTTAGAACTATTCCCTCGAACAAAGGATTTATTGAAATGGTACATCTAGCATGATATGAGAAAAAAAGGAGGAGCCTGTATTATCTGGGAATTTGACTTTTCTAATACTTACTGACCCAGAACAGTACACACAACCACAAACATTTATTATCAATCCAATCATACCTGCTTTTGCAACATAAATGGGATAATTGGTTGCTTCTAAGGATTCACTGTTTTCAACACTATATTTTCATAACATATGCACATATATATGCTATTCTGTGCTGGGTTCTCACCGGCAGGTAGGGTGGTGGAGGAGCGGTCCAGCTGGTCTCCTCCAGGGGGCTGAGTGAGAAGGTAAGTGTCAAGGACTCAAACCGCTCCCCACTCCAGAGAAAATCACCATACCGAGTCTTGTTGAAGCAGGAACTCGTTTTACTTCGTTAGGCACAGTTTTATATAGGGTAGGGGTGGGGCTAAAAACATGGGAAATGAAGGGCCAATCATTTTTCACCACGTAGGCTATAGCCAAGTAGAGGCCATTTTGTTATGAGACAGGCTGCAAAACTCGAGTGAGGCTCAGAAAGCTGCACCAGGCCACATGTCTGGACCCATGAGGCCCAACAATTCTGGGTCAGGAGCAAGAAAGGTCATGAGAGATTAAAGCTATATGTTTAACTTACAAAGGAGTCCAAGGCCTTGTAGACTTGTTTACACTGCAGATAAACTGACATAGAGTTAAATGATTGCCATAAGATTAGAAGCTGACCTGATGGTTCAGTGGGAAAAGGCCCTTGATACACAAGCCTGGCATCCTGAGTTTGATCCCTGGAACTCATGTAGAGGTAAAAAGAGAGAACTGACTCCACAAAGTTGTCCTCTCACCTCTACAAGCTCATGGTGCAATATATGCTCTAACTTTCATGTATACAACTATACACTAATAAAACATAAGATTAACTTCAGTTAGGTAAGATTCCCATTTGTAACAGAGGGCATTCCCATAACTCACTATTTTCCTTTCAAGTAAGGGTATAGCTAAAACTGACATGGTTTCATTTATGAGGACGATCATTAGAAGAAGCCTACAGCTCAGCCTCTGCCATGATCTGGACTCTAAGCATCCCAAAAGAGCTGATACTGAAGAGACTAAGGAGAGCCTACCTGGAACAGTAGGGAGGATGAATCAATGGTGTGACTACACACGGGTGATCTCACAGAAGGGCTCAGAAGAGGGGCCATGGGCAGCCCTGCAGAGAGCTGAGGACCAGACTCTTCATTTAGTACAGCCTACCCATCTCCTCAAGGAAGGAGATAAATTAGTAAGGAAGTACAACCCAGTGATTCTTTTAATCTCTGAAAGACTTCATCACCATCTCAGAGTAGAACTCTGTAGCTGGGTTGAGAGTATAGAATAAGCGATTTGGGGTTTATAGCCAAGAAGTGGAGTTAGGGTCAGTAGATGAAAAATAACTAAGAGGAAATCAGATTAAGGGAAACTTCTGGCTAAAGCGACTCAACAAGTATTCTCCTGGGACTCGCTATGTAAAACAGACTGGCATAGAACTCACAGAGATCCATCTGCTTCTACTTTACGGTAGAAGCTGGGATTACAGGTGTGTGCCATTACATCCAGCAAAGCAAGTCTTCTGAAAAGTGCATGATGTCTTATTTGAATAATACGTTGTCAACAATGACAATATAGAGTGAGATAAGGAGAAAGCCTCACCAACCCAGTGGTCATATTAACTCCAAAATCATTTGGAAGCACACAGTCCATCCAATGATTATAGATAGATCATAGATAGATAGATAGATATTGACATTGATATATATATATATATATATATATATATATATATATATATATATATGTATGTATGTGACACCAGAGTATAAACCAGGCTGACTTAGAGCAATATTCAGACCAGGATACACAGCTGATGAGAAAGATCCTACCCAGCTCCCAGTACAGCATATTATCTCACTATCTCTCCCAAAGCCTTTTTCCTTGTCAAAAATCCCTTTGGACTCCTGAATTGTGGGTAGGTCTCCATCTCCAGCATGGCTTTTGTGCGCCAGCCATGCCAGAGAATGGAGGACGATCGAACGGGACCTCAGGTGGCTCAGAGTGCAGCGGACGTCGGTGGGTAGTTCGATTATTAGAGCCAATGCAGGGGTTTATATAGGGAGGCCTTCCTGACCGTTACAGAAGGCGGGAAAGTTAAAGTGGGGTTTGGGAGTAAAGGGTGGGAAGGCAGTGGAAGTTCAGGAACGAGTAAAAGAAACCCAAAAACCTGGTTCTGGTCTGGGGTGGGGGAAAGGAAGATTCATATCTACAGTAGCTTCCTGGGGCCAGGTTATCACACGGGCAGAGCAGGTCAGACACCTGCCATCCCTTTAAGGTATCTGGAGTTGCTTGCCTTACTCAATATCCAGATCCCCACACTGAATCCCCAAGATAAAAGCTTTGAGAAAGAAGGACCTCTATCTTTACAAGAGGGCCAACTCCAAAGTAAACCTGATTTTTTTTTCCTACCAGCTCTCCTCGCTTAAACATTGTTCTTGAGCTATATGGGAGCCTGGACCTTTAATTTCCTGTAAGAAGGAGAAACTATAAAAGGGGATTAAGATGTTGACAAAAAAAAAAAACAAGGGAAGAATGGTATACTGATAAGGATGTGTTTCAAGAGGATGGAGGTCCCATTGTTTCTGTACAACTGAGAAGTGTGAGAGGAAAGGAAAAACCTCAGGAAAACAACAGAGAGAGTGCTTTTATAAACAGCTGCAGGCCATTAAGAAGCAAGACTCTCGTGTGTGTGTGTGTGTGTGTGTGTGTGTGTGTGTGTGTGTGTGTGTCTCAGGTGCCCCTGGGATTTGGACTTTGGTTACCTCCTGACTGAAGGCTTCTTGAACCATCAGGTCCCAGAGACAGAGGATTCTTATTTCAAGGACATTTCTATGTACAGACATTCTTTTCTTTATCTTCTATTATAAACAGCCTGTTATGCAGCCTCTGTTCTTTCTCAACATTAAATAGAATTTCTTACAAAGGAATTGTTAGTTATTGAGGCAGTACCTTCAGGAGTAGACTCATGTGTTAATGTACCTTTAAAATGTCCTTTTATTTTCAGAAAAAAAATAAAACCCATTTCGGTGCAAGTTGAGCACACCCAGAGGCATTCCATCCATCACATTAATTTTTTAAACATGTACTACATGACTTTAAACTGAGAATGCTCAGGAATGTACTCTTTAACTGAACATACTTAGAAGAGAGCAAATCCCTTTATGAATATGTATAGGCTCCCTGGATAAAATCCTCATACTTCCTTTGTTTGAAGAAGCATTGCTTTGGAAGTAACACCCATGCTTCCCTTACCTGCTTCAGGTACTAAGTTTTTCTCCATGATTTAATGTTTTGGTTGTGCTCATTTTGGCTTTGTGCTTGTCAAGATCGGAACACATTGCCTTTGGTCATAGAATCCAGTGTTATATGTTACCAACTTCCCTACATCTGCAACCTGTAGAACACTGATTCAGAGCAATATGAATCTCTGTCTCCTAATGCAGTTCCTAAGAGCCTAACTAAGGTTTACTTACTTTTATAGTTTTGGAGTTTGAATTTATTGACAAACTCAAGTAAAAGGAACCAGAATCTCAAGTCCACTGCTTGCTGCTTCACCAAAAAAGACAGAAAAGAAGAATTGGTAACACAAAGTGAATTTATTTAAAACCTTGGCCAGAATTAAGGAGAAGAAGAAAAATCCATTTCTCTCTGTCTTGACAATAGCAGTGTTATCATTTATAGAAAAGATTAAGGAGAAGTCAGGAAATATACATATGCAGATATATTTGAAATTATCAAAACATTTTTCTGGGGGACTATTATTCTTCTAGCAGTTAGAGCTTCAGGATATTCTCACCCCAGCCTGAGATTTCCTGGAGAAATTTTAACATTTAGGATTTGTGTAACACTATTACAATCTCATCTATTCTTAAGTCTTGAGTGATCTGGGATGTTGTCTTGGGTTGGTATGAAGATTCCTAAAAGATGCCTATGCTAGAAAGAAATGCCATGAGAAGTCTATGGGTAGAAGCCAAAGTCAGAAGACATGTAATGAATGGCAGGAAACCATGTATAAGAAGGCTGAGTACGGCAGCGCATGCCTTTAATTCCAGCACTTGGGAGTTTTAGACTAGTCTGGCCTATATAGTGAGTTCCAGGCCATGCAGGGCTGCAGTGATATAGAAGCTCAAAATAAAACAAAAGAACACTTCTTTATAACCTCCCACTTTAGTTATTTTTGGAAAGTCTGAAACAAGTGAGTTCCAGTCCAATCTAGGACACATAGTGAGACTTAGTCTCAACCACTGCCCACTTCCCAAAAAGCCAGCAAAAAGAATGGACTCCTATAAACTGTCCTCTGACCTCCACACACAAACTGTGACATGTGCTCCCACATATAAAAGAAAGAAAGAAAGAGGGAAAGAAGGAATGAACAAAGGAACAAAGAAAGTAAAAATATAATAAAAAGTGTAAAGATAGGGCTGTTATCTGCTGCAGAACAGATTTCAGGATGCATCAATATGAAGCAAAGTTAAGAGTTGAATGAAGAAAAGATTTTGGCCGGAGGCCGAGGTGAGCAGATCTCTATGAGATCAAGGCCAGCTTGGTCTACATAGCAAGTTCCAGGTCACCTAAGGCTATAAGGAGACACTGTCTCAAAAAGACCAAAACAAGAACGAAAGGAAGGAAGGAAGAAAGGAAAAAAAGGTAAGAGAAGGGAAAGGTTTGGGAGCTGGAGCAATGCCTCAGCAGTTCAAAGCACATACTGCTCTTGCAGAGGACCCAAGTTCAATTCCCAGACCCACATCAGGGAGCTCACAACCACCTGTAACTCCAGTTCCAGGGAATCCAATGCTATCTTCTAGACTCCATGGGCATCTGCCCTCAGACAGGGCACACACACACACACACCATGTAAACATTTTGTTTTCAAATCAAACAAATCTTTAAGGAAAGGTTTGGGGCTAAGGGATGACTCAGTAGATAAATTGATTGCTATAAAAGTATAAGGACCTGAGTTTGGATCCCCAGCACATAATAGTCAGGTCTTGTCTCCAGTGTCTATAACACCAGCACTGGGAAGCAAAGATAGGGTGATCCTATCTGGGGGTCATCCAGTCTAGCTGAAACAGTGAGCTTCAGGTGCAGTAAGATACCCTGTCTCAGAACAATGAAGTGGAGAATGACAGAGAAAAATACCTGACTGGCCTCTGAATTCATAGGAATCCCCCTGCACACACACATAACCCACAAAGTTTAGGATCATCCTCAGTTGCATAGTGAGTTTGAATCTAGCCTGGGCTGCATGAGCTCCTGTCTGGAAAAAAAAGGGGAGGTTAATACAGATTTAAGCATAGTAGTTAAGAAAAGAAAAAAGGCATATAACAAAAGGACAGTAGTACACACCGAGAGTGTGCACCTTTAATCCCAGCACTCAGAAAGCAGGGGCAGGTGAATCTCTGTAAGTTCAAGGGAAGCTTGGTCTACATAGTGAGTTCCAGGTCAGCCTAAACTACACAGTGAGACCCTGTCTCAAAATGCAAAAATCAAGACAAAAAAACAAAAAACAAAAAACAAAAAACTACAAGTCAGACCTGGTGGTAATCCTCACTAGGTGCCTGAGGCAGAAGGAGCATGAATTCAAAATTTCCTTGGGCTATAGAGTAAATTCAAGACCAGCCTCAGTAACTTTATCAGCCCATATTTCAAAACAAATAAACAGATGAATTGGGAATGTAGCTCAATGGGAGAACATTCGCCCACCATGGGTGATGCCCTGGGTTTAATCCCTAGCATTGAAAAAATACCTATGTAGGGGTTAGAGAGATGGCTCATCAGTTAAGAGCATTGGCTACTTTTGCAGAGGACTTGGGTTCAGTTCTCAGCACCCACACGGTGGCTAATAACCATTTATAATTCCAATTCCAAGGGATTCAACATCCTTTTCTGACCTCCACAGGCTGCACACACAGATGTACTTGCATACATGCGCACAAAACACTCACACACATAAAACATAAAAAAAAATGTAGTTACACTACATTACATTATACACATAAACACGTATATGTGTGTGTGTGCATATATATATATATATATATATATATATATATATATATATATATATATGCTGGAGAGATGGCTCAGTGATTAAGAGCACTGGCTGCTCTTACAGAGGACCCAGGTTTGGTTCCAAGCACTCACATGGTGACTCACAACTGTTTGTACCTCCAGGGCATGGCATCCAATGCTCTCTTCTGGCCTCCATGAGCATTGCATGCATGTGGAATACAAACATACATATAGGCAAAATGCTCTTACATGTAAAATAAAAATAAATAAACCAGAAAAAGTTAAAAATATATCTAATTTATGTATATGTATGTGAGCCTAGGTGAATACATATTCTCCAGGTGTTTGCAGGAGCCTTCAGAGGCCAGAAGAGGCTGTCAGATTCCTGAGAATCTGGAGTTACGAGAGGTTGGAAAGCATCCAAATGGTTTAAAAGATTGAATAAAGGGTCCTCAAAGATAGCTCAGCAGGTAAAAGCGTTTTGCTACACAAGCCTAATAACATGAGTCTTATCTCTAGAACCCATGTAGGACAGAGGTAACTCCCAAATGTTGTCCTCTCACCTAAACACACACACACACACACACACACACACCTTTAAAAATTAAGCAAAATGTTTTTGTCAAGGCTGGTGAGATGGCTCAGCAATTAAGAGCACTGCCCACTCTTGCAGAGGACCCACGTTTGGTTCCCAGCTCCTAGTAACTCCAGTTCCAGGAGCCCAAGGCCCTCTTCTGACATACACAGGTATTTGCATGAGATGGGTACACTTAATATATATGTAGGCAAAACACCAATATGCATACAATAAAAATAAGTTTTAAAAAATATTTTTTGTATATTTGTATTTTTTGGTTCTGTTTGACTTTGTGTTTTTTTTTTTTTTTTAATGTGGTTTCACTCTGTAGCCTAGGCTGGCCTCAGATTTTCAGCAATACTCTTGTTTTGGTCTCCCAAGTGAGTCACCACACCAGACTTTTTGTACTTACTGTCAACTGAGGAGTTTTTCTTTAGTAAATAAGATCACAAGGTAGTTTCTGAGGTACATTATACAGGCTTACATGTTGATAAGAATAAAAATTTAGGTCAAAGGAATCCTTACTGTACAAAGATCACAAGGAAGTCAAGATGTTTGTTTGACTGTAAATATGGTTTGTAATATTATTTGTGAGAGTCCCAGAAAATTACAGGTTTATGGATGAGAAAGGAGTAAGTTTGTGCTTTGATCTTAAATATGGTCCATGGGTATTTAAACATCCTTATTTTAAATAATTCTGTAAAAAAGAATATTGTCTCTATACAGGCAATCTTCGCAGTGATTGTTCTGTTGTTAGTTGTGTTGAAACTCTTGACTGTCGGCCAACAAGAGACTTAAACTTGACTTGAAGGTGAAGGACTCCATTACCTTTTCAGGTTCCCTTATTTTTGCCTGTCTTTCTATCCCACCTCGAGGGATTGAGGATTTAACTCAGTGGTAGACTGCTTGCCTAGCAAGCACAAGGCTCTGGATTTGGTCCCCAGCATCAAGGGGGGAAAAAGGTAACTATCCTGCCTTGGCCTTTGCTATGCATTCAGTCTAATATTAAATCCAGAATTTGGGGGCTTTGCATTCCACCGTGTATGTTGTGACCCCTTTCGAATCTGACAATCTTTCCCTTGTGTCTATACAACTCTCTCTGTTTCTCTCTCTCCCCTCTCAATCTCTCTCTCTCTCTCTCATTACATTAATTAACTTATTTATTTGTGAGAGGGCACGCATACCATAGCACAAATGTAGAAGTCAGAAGATAACTTGTGGGAGTCTGTTCTGTCCTTCTACTATGTGTGACTGAGTATAAAACTCAGGTTGTCAGGTTTGGTGGTAAGTACCTTTACCCATTGAGCCTTCACATGACTGTGTAGCAGATATTGGCTTTGAATCCTTGATCCTCCTGCCCTCTACCTCTTAAGTGCTAGAATTATAAGTATACACTCACCTCAATTTTCTCTTAATTGTCCCTTAATTGCCAGGATGAGGTTAGTCCCCGTTGATCTGTCTGAGTGATCCCCTATTAGAGAGGGAGTAACAGGCTGTGTAATTTCGCGGTTTCCTCTGAGTTGTTCACCACCATTGCCACCTTCAAACAGAGCAGCTGTGATGGCCTGTTCAAAACCTTCACAAGCTGGACGTGGTGATGCACACCTTTAATACCAGCACTCAGGAGGTAGAGCCAGGCAGAATTCTGTGAGTTCATGGCCAGCCTGGTCTACATAGTAAATTCCAGGCCAACTGGGGCTACAGGGAGACAATGTCTCAAAGACCAAAACAAACAAAAAACCTTTGTAAGATCAAGTCTGTTTACATTCTCTCATGAAGGGAGTGAGGGAAACCCGGGGGTCTTGCAACCCTTCAGGAAGTCTACCTCCCAAGCCCTCTCCTCACTCTGAGATTCCAATTTGCCAATTTGCTGCTATATAAGAGAAAAATAATTGACTGGGGTGGGACTTCTTGGTGGTGTACTTGCCTGTGAGTTACCTATGCTTCTGTAAATAATCTCATTGGCTTATGGAATTGGTCCAGCAGAACTTGGGCAGAATCTTTTCTTTGGTACCATCTGGGGTAAATAGATGTACCTTATGTCCCCAGGAAAAGTCATGCAACAAGCAGTTGGTAAGGTAGTGCCAAAAGGCCCTATTTGCCAAATTTAAGCAATTGAAAAGTCTAGAAAGAGCACTCTAAGACCTGGGGTCTTTTTTTTTTTTTTTTTTTTTTTTTACTCAGTGGCCTAGGCTGTCTTAAAACTCACTGTGCAATTCAGCAATCCAGGCTGGCCTTGAACCCATGAGACAGGTGTTCTTCCTGTCTTAGCTTCTCAACTGCTGATATTTTGGGTGAGATCTACCATGCCTGGCTTAGAGTGCATTAAAAAAAATTACAAAGTCAGGCCTGGTGGTGCATGCCTTTAATCCCAGTACTTGGAAGGCAGAAGCAAGCAGATCTCTGTGAGTCTGAGGCCATCCTGGTCTACATAGTGAGTTCCAGTCCAACTGGGGCCACAGGGAGACCTAGTCTCAAAAAGATAAAAAAAAAAAATTACACTTGTGTGTTAGGGGGTCCCTGTGCTTGGGGCCAGCCCAAGCGGGATGAAGGGTCTCCACTGAGAGGGGGTGAGTAGGCATGGAGTCAAAATACACAGACAGACCCTGGGAGCTGGATGAGAAGCATGCAGGAGGCGAGCCGTAGCCAAACTCAGTTTATTCGCGGAAATGCAGGGGGTCTTATAGGTGTGGTTAGCCAATCCCCTGATGGGATGGGGTCCCAACTGCAGTCAATAGTAATTTGTCCTCAGGTAGGTTCTTTCCAGATGCTGGGCAGAAGCTTGCCAGGCCAGAGCAGAGTGCCCCGCCCACAGGAGCCACTCCCTTATTCCTCATAGCAGGTGACCTGGTTAAGGTCCACACTGCAGTACGCCACACACTTGTGTTGTGTGTGTGTGTGTGTGTGTGTATGTGTGTGTGTGTGTGTGTGTGTGTGTGTGACAGTGCACGTGTGGAGGTCAGAGGAAAATTCCTGTGTTACAGACTTCCTGGAAAGATACAATACATACATGCCTACTCACCGCAGAAAGGGAACCCACTACAGACCAAAGTAATAATTGCACCAAAGTGCAACTTCGTGAACAAATAAATGAATTTTTATTGGAGTTACTAACAAGAGTATGGGTAACATGTTACAGGAACCAGGATGACTCAAAAAAGCAGCTACATTGCTGAAAAGTCCACCTCAACACAGGTGACAACTCCTGAAAGCTGCAACTTTGGAATTCCTTACATGACTTACAGGCAGCTAGACAGTACAAAAATCTTCTCACAACTAAGTCTCTCCAGCTAGGGTGCTCAGGGTCCCTGGCAGTTGTCATCCATTCCTTCTAAACAGCTGAGAGGGCCTTTGAGAAGCTTCCAAGTTTACAGGATCCCAGACCTGTGACTTTTTTATTACCTCCTGAATCACATGAGTCTCCACCTTTCCCCTGGAAAGACTGTTTCAATTTGGAGAAAACTGCTATAAAACTACATGTTGGAATTAGTTCTTGTCTTCCTCCATAGGTTCCAGGATCGAACTAACGTGGTCAGGCTTATACCGCAAGTAAGTGCCTTTACCTGTTGAACTAACTCACTGGCTTTTTGTTGTTGTTGTTGTTGGAAAAGCTTCATGTAGAAACTAGCTTGAACTCAATATGTAGCAGAGAATGACCCTGAACTCTTGCCCCTGTCACTCAAATGCTGGGATTATAGGCAGAGTATTGTTTTATTGCCTCTGTACATTTGCAAACAGGATTAACATTTTAAAATATTTTATTTTTATTCTTCATTATGTGTATACATGTGTCTGTGTTTGTACATGTGCACATGAGTAAAAGTGCTCACAGAAGTCAGAAGAGAGCATTAGATCCTCTGGAGCTGAAGTTATGGGCAGTTTTGAGCTGCCTCATGTAGGTGCTGGGAACTGAACTCAGATCCTCTGCAAGAAGAGTATGCACTCTTAACTGCTGAGCCATCTCTCTAGCCCCATGATTAACATTTTTAAAAAGAAGAAAAATATAGTGTGACAAAAATTACATTGAAGGTGGGGGGACTGGTGCCAGTGCATTAACCGCAAGGAATGGGGAAAAAGACCCCTATATGCTTTAGTTGTTGTTGTTGAGATGTTGAGATAGTGTCTTGCTACTAGCATGGTGGTTGTTGGGGTGGGGGGTGGCTAGAATTCATGACAATTCTCCTGCATCAGCTTCCCAAATGCTAGAATTACAGGCATACACCACTATGCCCAGTTTTTGCAGTGCTGGGGATTGAACTCATGGCCTCTTGTATGCTAGGCAAGCACTCTACTAACTGAGCTGCATCTCCAAATTTCTTTTCTCTTGAAGCTTTTTTTTTATACCCAAAATATAGTTCCACGCCTATAACTTCATTTTTGCCTACATGATGGTTTCTTTCTGCCTTATTATTTCTTTATAACAAAATAAATAATACACACACACACACACACACACATATATATATATATATATATATATATAGAGAGAGAGAGAGAGAGAGAGAGAGAGAGAGAAAGAGAGAGAGAGAGATTGAGATAGACTCTGTCTATATAGCCCCTGGCTAGCCTGGAATTCACAGAATTCTATTTGCCTCTAAACTTGTCATATTTTAATGAAAATCCAGAAAGCTATATTTGAAACATCAGCAGTTATAAATATAAACATGGAAAAATATACAATTATAGTTACAAAGACACATTTATTTTTTCCTACTGAAATTTTTTAATTAACTTGGGGGCTGGGTATATGACTTAGTTGGCAGAGTGCTTATCTTTTATTTTGTGAAGCCTTAGGTTCAATCCTCAGCACTGTAGAAAACCAGATTTGGTGACCTGTAATCCTAAGCAACCTCAATTACATCGTAAGTTTGAGGTCAGTCTGTGATACATAAGCCCCTATCTCAAAAGGGGGGTGGGGAGAGGGAAGCGGGAGGGATAATAAAGTTTTGCCCTAAACGTAGAAGATTGTTCTAAAGTGGAAATGGACAGATTTGGGGGATGAATGTATCTCTTAACTCTCATGAGAAAAGTTTCCTTATGCAGCAGATGGTGATTAAAACAGAAACCAACAACTGGCCAATGTGCAGAAAACAAGAGGCAGCAGAGGACTTATCCCTCATTAGAATACCTATTTCAAACCTCTGCCAAGGTTTGATCCCAAGGCTCCAGGGATCATTGCAGAAGTGGAGGCAGAAAGATTGTAAGAGCTACAGGGGGTAGATGACCATAAATAAGGCAATAGAATCTTCTAGATACCTGGTCATTTACTCAGACAGCAATGGTGATCACATGCACAAGTCCTATGCAAGCTCAAACCAGACAAAATCCCAGCATAGATTTGGGGAAATGGGTAAGAAATCCCAACCCAACATAAGAAGCTTTGTGTAATTGATGGCTGTTGGGAAGGGGAAAGAGAGTGTTTTACAAGGATGGAACTCTTAGTAGGCTCAGTAGATGAACCCACGCTGAAACATATGCAGGCATAACATGCATACACATAAAATAAAAAGAAGCAAAAGAAAAGGAGAAGGAAAGAAAGAAGTTCAAGGTCATCCTTGGCTATATAGCAAGTTCAAGGGCAGCTTGGGATACATGAGACCCTGTCTTAAAATTTTCTTTTGAATTAACTTATTTGTTAAAGATTTGTGTCCTATTTACTGCAAAGAATTTGGGCTAATTTAACAGTTTTAGTTTATGTGAACACTCATTTAAGCCAATTTAGTACCATAATAATACCAATCTGTACCAAATAATATACAACATCAATCAGATGTCATGCGGACCCCTTCCCCATGAAGAAGGCCTACTGACCAGCTAGGTGGAGCTTGCTCATTTTCTCTTATTCTCCCAGAGCTAGACTCCTCATCTCCCTGGAAGGCTAGCTTTCTCATCTCCTGCCCTGGAGCTATCTGGCTCCCTCATCTCCCGACCTGGGGCTTGTTTCCTCATCTCCAGGGACCTGGGGAGGCTAAGCCGGGTCCCCCAGCCCAGCCCTCCAAGATTAGCGGGGTGCCCTTAATAAATTGGTCATGTTAGCTCCCTGCGGAGTCTCTGGTCCATTTCTGCTGCGTCTCTAGAACCCAAACCTTACAAAAATCATGAAGCACACATTTAAAAGGTTAAATTAGTCAAGTGTAGTGGCTTACCCTGAAATCCAGCACTCTGGAGGCTGAGGCAAGAGGATTACTGTGAGTTCAAGTCCATCCTGGGTAACTGGGCTATATTGGGATTTCAGTCTAGGCTACTGAAACCCTATCTTGACAGAGGAGGGGAGAGGAAAGGGGGAGAGAGAGAGAAAGAGGAACAAAGTATTAAGTATGGGTAGAAGAAGGTAGAAGGGATATGGTAAAAGAGGAAATTAGAAAGATTTAAAGTATGAATAAGACTAGACTTGCTGTTATAGGCCTGGGAAGATTGAGAAGCTGAAAGAAGCTCCTAGATGACAGCCATTAAGAAAATGGACTCTTAAAAAAAGTTTACGGGGTTGGAGAGATGACTCAGTGATTAAGAGCCCTGGTTGTTCTTGCAGAAGACCTGAGTTTGAATCCTAGCACCCACATCCACATAGTGGTTAACAACCATCCATAACTCAGTTCTCCAGGTGATCCGACAACCTCTTCTGTCTGTGGGGAATACATAACACAGGGGTACTTACATACATGCAGGCATAACATATTCGTAAAATAATAAATGAATAAAATTTTAAAAATTTAAAATTATATTTTTGTTAATTTTGTGTGTATGTGTATGGGCCCGTGCACCAACCAGGCTCAGTTTGCATAAGTTCTACCTGGAAAAAAGGAAAGGATACTTTGACGGTACATCAGTATAGTAGTTTGTCCCTAAAAGATGTTGGCCTTGCTTGGCAGCTAACACAGGCACTGCCGGTAGCTTAGCAGTCACTAGCCTAGCCCCCAAATTTTGAATGGGCTTTTCTATCAGTTTCTTTTTTACTTACATATGCTGCTTGCTTGGAGTAGGTATAACCATGTACCAGTAACCAAATGCTTTCAGCAACGAATCACCAAGTTATCACATATTCTCAAATACAAGTAACAGGCATGGGAGGAGTCAGACTGACTCCATCTCATCTGGAGATCATGTTGACACTTACTCAGAAGATCACCTTGGTATCATTATAATGAGGAGAAACACCCACTAGTATCCTAACAGATCCAATGAAATTAGGCAAGAAAAAAGATGGTACCCTGATCCCTGAAAATCTCTCTTCACAAAGACCTCTGATGTAGCTGGTATGGTAGTGTATTAGTTACTTTACAGTTGCTGTGATAAAACACCATGACCAAGGCAACTTATAGAAGGAAATATTTATTTGGCTTACAGTTCAGCGGGGATTAGAATTCATAATGGTGGTGGAGGCATGGCAGCAGAGATGGCCAGGGCAAAAAGCCAAGCAATCTCATCTTCAAGTGGGCACAGAAAGCAGAGAGCAATTGGAAATCTGACAAAGCCTGCCCCCAGTGATGTGCTTCCTCCAGCAAGGCTGCACCTTCTAAAACTTCCCCAACAGTGCCGCCAACTGGAAACAAAATGTCCAAATACTTGGAGCCTATGAGGGGAAGGTGGGGAGGACATTCTCATTCAAATCACCTCAGAAGCTATTTAGCACACGGCAGTAAAAACAAAACAAAACAACAAAAAACAGCACTCTGAAAAAATTCAGGCCTTATATCTGCCCTGGGAGAAGGGTAAGAGCCCCAACTCTCAACTCATTGACCCTTGAGTAAAATGTCCTGTCTTCTCCAGGAAGCTGTTTGGTTACTTGTGATCAATACTGAGTAAAAGAATGTGCAAATTCAGAAACAGACTCAAAGAAAGCTTTGTAGCCAGGAAGCTCTCTACTTGGGAGACCCAGGCAGGAAAATTGCTGCAAATTTGAGTGAGAGCTGCATAGTGTCTATTTTAAAACAAAGGCTTAAATGCCTACATATGTAATTGTCTAATTGAGATTGAATCCTAATCAATATTCCAACCCATTTTCACATATTTCAGGAACATAACACTGTGGCAATAAAATTTATTTGAGAGTTAGAGATGGCTCAGCAGTTAAGAGCACTTAACTGCTCTTAACTCTTAGCACTCTGGTGCTCTTGCAAAGGACCAGAGTTCAGTTCCCAGCACCCACATGGCTCCTAACAAGTAACCACAGTTCCAGGGGATATAATGCCATCTTCTGAAGATTGTTGGCATTGCATGCATGTGGTGCACTTATATAACGCAGACAAACCACTCATACACAAAATAAAAATTAAATCAAAGAAAAAAAAATTAAAGTTGCTTGCCACTCTACCAGAGAACCTGAGTTTGGTTCCTAGAACCCACTTCTGGAGGCTAATAATTGTAAGAAGCATTAAATAGTAGTCTTTTCTTTCAAACCCTGTAAAACTTGGAACTTGGTTTATGACACCATACCCAGTAAGACTTTTGTTTAACAAAAGGTCCTGATACATTCCTGAGCCTCATGGCCTAGAGTAGTGGAGCTCTTCTCCCTTTGCACTGATTCTTTTAAATTAGCCAACTAGGAAAGACTGTGAGGTCAAATACCAGTCAATGGGAAAAAGACTCTGTTTCCTTGCATTAGGGTTAAAAGCCCAAGCTTCTAGGCCCTGTGTGTACTTGCTGGATTTTACTGACTACGGGAGGCACCCTTTTACAAAAGTAAAATCTCATGACTGCTTGAGGTGTTTTAAGGTTGCTTTGTTTTTTTGTTGTTGTTGTTTTTTGTTTGTTGTCTGTTTGTTTTTAAATTGAGACAGAGATAGGGTTTCCTTGTAGCTCCAGGTGGCCTGGAACTTGCTATGTAGATCAAGCTGGCTTCAATCTCAGAGATCAGTCTGCTTCTCCCTTCTGAGTGCTGGAATCAAAGGTGTGAGCCACCACTCCCGGAGTTTTAAGGCTTTTTAGACGCAGCTTAATTAATCATCAGTGATTCACACTCTGGCGAGCTGGTGCTTCTGACCCTCCACGTTCTTCTGGTTCTTAACATTAAAACTACCAGGCAGTACTTTAATCTTGTGAGGAAGACAAGTTTGCTCATTTTAAACCTGTGGACTCGAGTTTCTTTTAGGGGTAGGGTTTGTACATGGGCGCCACAATGAGGGTGTCAGAAGACAACTTTAGGAATCAGCCCTCACCTTCCACCCAGGTGAGGCCCAGCCTGGTTTTGCGGGGCTCCTACTCCAGGCTAACTGGCTCTCAAGCGCTTTTTCTCATGAGCAATCTCCGCTGTGTCTTAATTCTGGCAGCGTGCAGATTACTTGGGTGAGAGACGGTCCTTGGTTTTAACCGTTCTTTCCTTGCCCTCCTTCGCCTTTTCGATTGTGGGTTTGGTTTTCTGGAGCCAGGGTCTTCCAAACCGGCCTAGGGCCGCCCGGTCCGCCCGGAGGATGCTGCGCGCCCCGCCCCTCACGAGCACCTCCCGCGCACCATTCTCCCGCGGTCCCAGAGAAGCTCCGGAAGTGCGCGGCGTGGCATGCGCACTCGGCCGCTTTCCCCTCACCCAACCCCTTGCGCTTCGGCCGGCCCGCTGGGCGCTGGCCGGGTGGAGGTGGGTGGCCAGCTCAGAGGGCCCAGGCTGAGGTGAGGCTCCCGCGGTCCCGTCCCGGTGCGTGGGCCCCGGCGGCCGCGGGCGGATGGAGTCGTGGAAAGGCCGCGTGTAGTCGAGGGGTCCGAGGAGGGCCGGCTCGGCGCAGCTTCCAGCCGGGTGATGTCCAGACGCCTGGGAGGAGGGATGGCGGAGGAGGCGGCGGGGCGGCTGGACACCCAGCGGCTGGGAGCGCTGGCGGGGAGGACGAGCCGCCGGCCGGGACCTGGTCTTGGGAAGCGTAGACGGGAAGGACCGTGGGCTTTAGGTTCGGCCCAGAGCTGGCCCTCGCCGCCCGCTTGGTCCCCCCTCACGCCCGCATCCCCGGGGGGCCGGCCGCCGTGCGCTGCTTTGCCCAGGCTGGCCCTCCGAGGCTGAGGCGGCGCTGTGCGCCAGCTCCAGGGCCTGGTGCACTGCTGAAACTGCCCCCGTGCCCTGCCTGTGCAGTTCCTCAGTCTGGATAGCAGCTCAGGACTGGATGGAGATCACCCGCCGGCCCCCGGAGGCCACTGCAGAAACGGTCTGTCGTCTTCTGGCCAACAGTCCACGGCCCCAGGTTAATGGGGCTTAGTTTGTTTTCTCTCCCTGAGTGAGTTGGGGAGGCCAGAGGCCAGGGCCGGCTCCTGCCTACCACGGATTGCAAGGTGGTTCACAGCCCAGATGGCAGCCAAGTCCTGCTCCAGGGCTCCGGTGAGTTGATCTTGCTCAGTTCTGCCCTAGTCAGACGCTGTCTCTCCACAGCTGTGAGCTGAGCAGATAGTGAAGCTGGAAAGGATCAGGGTGCAGACCATACCCTCTTGGGAGCATCGTAGCTCTGTGCTCAAGGGGTCCCTGCTAGGTCCATTGGTCTCAGCTCTGCTGCCCCATCAGGGATCAAGAAGCCACATCCCTGGTGCACTCTCAGCATCTTGTCATTCCAGGGCGAGATGCCTCTGACCTTCCAGGATGTGGCTGTGTACTTCTCCCGGGCAGAAGGACAGCAGCTGGGCCCCCAGGAGCGGGCGCTGTACCGGGATGTGATGCTGGAGAACTATGGGAATGTGGCCTCACTGGGTGAGCACTGCCCTGGTGCCCTGGCTAACCGTGGGGGTCCCTAAGGGACTTGGGGGCTGATTTGGTTCTTTGATTCTCAAAGACAAGAGGATACTGTTTTTGTCTCCAGGTACTAGTCTACCCAATTCTAGGGGCTTTTTTTTTCCTTATTGCCAGTGACCTCGGTGTCCCTCCCTCCCTAACTAATGAGTGAGTTTTTAGGTATTTGAACTCCTGCCCCTGGCCTCCCCTGAACAGTGCACCTACGGAGGCAGAGTGTACTCTTTATCTGGTGTGGAAGATCCCCAGCAGGCAAGGTCCTTGCTCTATCTCCTCAGGCTGCAGCAGCTTACCTAGAGTCTTCACTCTTAACAGGATTCCCCATTCCTAAGCCGGAACTGATCTCCCAGCTGGAACAAGAACAGGAGCTGTGGGTCCTGGATCTTCTTGGGACTGAAGAATCAGAAGTATTAAGAAATTTCCAGACAGGTGAGCATAAGCTAGAGACTGGACCAGGAATGGCCTGTCCTTCCCTTGATAGCTAGAGTGAGGGCTAGAAATGAAGGCAGGAAAGGTGATGGGTATGTAGTCAGTTCTCTCCAAGGATAGAGCAGCCCTCTATGTACCTGCTTGAAAGGCTTTCCCTTGCTAGTCAGTTGATTGATTAATTATATATATAGAGACAAGTGTCTCACTATATTGCTGTGGTTGGCCTGGACCTCACTTTGTAGACTATAATGTTCTCAAAGTCACAGAGATCTTCTTGCCTCTGCCTCCCAAATGCTGGGATTAAAGAAAGGTATGTGCCACATCACCTGGCTGCTGTGCTTTATGTAATATGTAGTAATGTAGAGTATAATATATATGTAATATACAGTAATAATGTAATTTCTAGTCAAATGTTTTGATACCTTTACACACCTTCATCACCTTCTTTATAGAATATACTTCTTGCTCTTTGACAGTAGCTACTTGTTTTATAAATTATTTTTATTTTGTGCATATGAGTGTTTTGCCTGCATGTAAGTTGGTATACCTGTGACATATAATACCCAAGGAGGCCAGAAGAGGGAGTCAGATCCCCCTGGAACTGGAGTTGAAAATAGGTGTTAGCCACCAGATGGATGCTGGGAACTAAACCTGGGTCCTCTGGAAGAGCAGCCAGTGCTTTTAACCACTGAGCCATCTCTCTAGCCCTTGTTTTTTTTTTTTTTCAGACAGGGTCTTCCTGTAGTCCCAGCTACCTTGAAACTCTAAGTGTAAATTAGACCAGCCTTTATCTCACAGAGATCTGCCTGCCTCTGCCTCCCCAGTGCTGGGATAAAAGCCATATGCCACCATCCCTGGCTCTATACTTATTTGCTTTTATGTATGTATGTATGTATGTATGTATTCTTCTCTGTTCTTTTTTCTCTGCTTTTATGCACTAATTTGTCAGAAATCCTATGAGCATCTTACAGTCTTTTATGCTAGCTATTTGTAATATATACAGCTTTAGACTCCCTAATACAGTGTTATAGTTTTAAATAGTTAACAGATGACCCATGACTTACAGTGAGGTTATGTCTTAATAAACACATTGTAATAGGGGAAGATCATAAACTGACAATGAATTTATTATATCTACCTAGCACACAGCATACTAAAGTGTAGTTGTTTACCCTGTGGTCTCAGTGTTGACTGGGAACTGTGGCATGCTGCCACTGCCCACCATTATAAGAGAGGATCATGCTGCATGTTGCCAACTTGGAAAAACATCAAAATTCAAATTGTGAAATATGGTTTCTATTGAATACATACCACTTTTGTGCCATCACAAAGTAAAAAAAAAAGTCAGCATGTGTGGTGATGCCTGTCTGTGAAGGCAAGAGGAGTGTGAGTTCCAGGCCATCTTGGGTCATATGATATGATCCTATTTCAGAACAAACAAAAAAATTGAAAACAGTCTTAAGGTGAGTTGTGGTAAATTGAGTTGAGACCTGAAATGTGGCAAGGCCAAGAGACTTTTTAGACTGAAATCCCTAAAACTGAGCCTGAGATAAACCTGTCCTCCTTTTAAATTGATTTATCTCAGGCTTTTCATCATAGATAACTGAAAGCTGACTAATACAGTTGGGGACCGTCTGTATATAATTTATTTAAAAAGAGAAAAATGGACTGAGAGTGTGACTTAGTTTTTAGTGTGTTTACCTAGCATACACCAACGCCTGGGTTTGATTCCTAGTACTGAATAAAACAAGACCTGGTGGTATGCACCTCTAATTCTGTCACTTGGGAAGTGGAGAAAGGAGGATCAGGAATTTACAGTCATCTTCAACTATATAGTGAGTTTGAAGCCAGTCTGGGCTACGTGAGAACCTGACTGAAAATACAAACAGAATGCACACATGCACACACAGACACACAACCCCATCTTTTTACTATTGGCATATAAGGAGCTTAGAAATTGCCACTGTGTCTCCAACACAAGTAAAGAGCTCAACATGTTGAAAAATCACCAACTCATAGATTTCATAGAAAATAAGGTCAAAAACAACAATGTAAGGTTGGGAACATAATCTGTAATTGACCAATCTGTGGAGGTTCAGTGTGGACAAGCCTGAGTTAAAAACTCCGTGAAGGACCAGTGAGATGCCTCAGTAGGTAAAGGCACTTGCCCACCAAGCCTGACAACCTGAGTTCAATCCCTAGAATCTATAACCTACATGGTGGGAAGAGATCACCAACTCCTGCAAGGTGTCCGTTGACCGCCACATGCACACTGTGATACCCACACTGTAACACATACACCATAAATATTAAAAACAAAAAAACAAGAAGACCCTGTGGGAGAGAGGGTACATTTTTCTGATTTTGTTGTTTTTTTACCACCAATGGCTTAACTAGGACTTCATGGTGAAGACAGGAAAAATTCAGCTTTTGCCAGGAGAAAGGGCAAGGAAACCATTTTGAAATTTGCTAGCTAACAAGACTGCTCTCTAGAGAGACAGTTTTCCCCTGGCCTGACTGACATAAGAAGTGCTCAATTGCTTACCAGAGCTCTCAGGCCTTGCCCCTCTTCCAACAGAACTTACAAGACTGTTTGAAAGAAGGCATCCTCTGTCTCGTCCCTTTTTTTTTTTCCGAGACAGGGTCTTAGTATCTAACCCAGACTTGCCTTCTTATTGTTCCTGCCTGAGCCTCCTGATTGTTGGGATCACATGTTGGCATCACCACACCTGGTCAAATAGTATACAGAGTACAGAAGTCAAAGAAAGAATCTTAATTTTTAATTTAATTTTATGTGTATTGAATGTTTTGCCTGCATCTGTGTAAGTGGACCTGTGCATGCAATACCCATAGAGACCAGAAGAGGGCATCATATGCCCTGGAACTGGAGTTAAGGGCAGTTGTTAGTGGCCATGTAGGTGCTGGGAACAGTACTCTTAACTGCTGGACCTTCTCTCCCACCCTGTGAAATTTTAAGATACTTTGAATTGAGTGAAAATTCCACTTACTAACAGTCATGGAATGCAGTGAAAACAGTGCTTACAGTAGGGATGTATATTTTACAGGCATATAAGAAAGGAAGAAGGTTTTATATGGCTTTCACAAGCTGAAGTACAGCTGTAGGCTTATGGGGTAAAAAGAACAGCTTACTTTGACAAAAACAGAAAATGCCTCAGGAAGATCTCTTGGCCTTTATGATCCCTAGATTTTTTTTTTTTTTTTTTTTTTTAAAGCAGTTTTTCTTTGGAGGAGGCCTGGGGCCAGGCCAATAGGACTTAGCATAGGCAAGTCTAGAGTCCTTTCTCTGAGCTAAGGTAGGCAGGCACCCTGGAGTCCTCCTAGGATGCCACTGGCTCCATGATTTTAACTCTGTATAAATAGCCTAATTAACTGATGTAGGTATGGTTTTGTTCTGTTGTTGTTTTAAGCCTTCTTTTCTTCCTAGTTGATTGAATCCCTTTTCTAGAATTCCTGCTAAACTTTGCTCATCCTTTTTTTTTTTTTTTTTTCCAAACTTGAAATGTCCCCAAACTGGTTCTTATAAGACTTAATCTTCTCATTTGTTTCAGCCTCTCCTCTCTGTATATCACCATGTGATCCTTTGAGGACCACACAGAAAGCACTACTGACTTTTCTTTCTGGGACCGTTGTGCCCAGGTTATAGAATCCTCTCAGAAGACCACCAGGGAGGTCAAATCTGATGCAAGCACAAAGGGTCTTTATTTACAGGCTCGAGCTTGGTCCACAGTCTGACACACCTACACAGTGGGTCATAAGACAGTGGCCCCTAGTGGAGGGTAAGGTGATCTTTTATAGGGTTAAAACAAAGAGAGGAGGGACAAGGGTTGGGATTGGTTAAGGAAGCCCACTGGCGTGAAAAGCATCTTACTCATATTAAGGTTACAGGTCCCTTGGAATGTGCTGACCAAATGATGTTACAAGGTCTTGTTCATGTCTCTGATTGTAGCCTTGGTCAACCTGACCAAATTTCATGTAGTTCTAAGTAGGGTGTTTTTACAAAACCATCTGGTATTTGAAGGCTACGTCCTTGCAGGTGTTTTCCTATGAGTGTGGGAAAGACTGTGGTCTTTTCCTGGAGCTGGGAAATCAAGCTTACATAGCAGAGGTTTTTCTCTAACAAAATGGAGTCAGGTTTGCTGCAGCCTTTACTTTTCATTTCTGGGGGAGGTCCTTACAGGACCTAGGAGTTATGGGTGGATTTCTCTCGGATTTGAAGCTCTTTGCTCAATAATCCACGATGCAGTTAACAAAGGTAATCATGTTACTAAGGCTTTGCCTGGAGTCTTGTGTCTTCAGATATGACCAACCTACTCTGAGAAACTGAGAGTTCACACTGTGAAGCAAATAATAGTCCTTAGAGAACCATGACTCTAGCAACTTCATCTATCCATAAATAGGGACTAGAGATTTCCCTCATCTGGTAAATATGGGAGTCATAGAGTCAAGAGTTGGAAACCTTCACAAAACATAACCTGCGCGGCCAGTCTTCCTGAAGCCTGAGTCGCACCTTTGATTGGGGACCTCCCAGTGGCTAATGATTCCTCAACTGAGAGTGACCTTCCCTCTGGTTAATACAAACCACAGAGATTCCCTTATAGGCAGCAAGGAGATGCAGCTTCCCAGGGTCTTGGAACAACAAAGGCACCAGATAAGGATGGAAACCAGTTATCTCCTTTTATTTTCTGGACAGTGTATTAGATTAAGATTCATGGCGGCCAGTCTGGTGTAACATCTTTGGCCTCCCATGTGGCTAGGGTCCAGGAAAAAGATACTGGGAATAGGCGTTAAAAAAATTTACATGGAAATCTCAGCTTATTTTGAGGTCCAAAAGAAGAAAATCCTCTGAGTATCAAATTCTGTCTAAAAGGAAAATAAGACATCATTGGAATTGCCTCCAATTGTCAAGGACCCATAGACTTGAGGTGGTAGGTTAAATGAATGCTCTCATCCTAAATTTCAGCTGTTAATAAATTCAGACAAAAACAAAACTAAACTCTGCCATGCAGCTACCTAGATGTAGTCTGAGTATGGGGGTGAGGTGATGATAGAGATGGTTAGGGGTTGCTAAATAAGTTTACAAAGAAAGATTTAAAAGCAGCATCCTAACCTACCTTAGGAAACTCTAAAGAGAACAAATCTATAGCAAAACAAAAAATAAATAAAAATAAACCATTGAAATTTAAAATAGGAAGTTGAGGCCGGGTGTGGTGGTATACACCTTTAATCCCAGCACTCTGTCTCAAAAATAAATGAATAAATAGGAAATTGTTAGAGAAAATCAACAAAACTAATAGTTGGTTCTTTGACAAGAGTATCAAGTTGATAAAAATCTAGCTTAATTTTTTAAAGGACAGAAATTAGTATTAAAAATGAAAGAGATCATTACAGCGACAGCTCATGGATATTTAAAGGATAATAAATGTTATGAACAATTCTTTGCCCACAAATTTTGTAGCTTACATGTAAGAAACTGGTTCCTTGAAAGATGGAATCTCACAAAACTCCATAAAAAGAAATGGGACAATCTGGGTAGATATATGTATTAAAAAAATAGAACCAAAACTGGCGTGGTGGAGGACACCTTTAATCCCAGCACTTGGGAGGCAGATTCAGGAGGACCTCTTGAGTTCAAGGCCAGCCTGGACTACTTAATGAGTTCCTAGCCAGCTGGGGATACAGGGAGGCCCTATCTCAAAAAGTCAAAAGAAACAATCAATAATTAACAACTTTACAAAATGGAATATGCCTGGTTGCAGGTGGGTTCACTTAAGGATTTGGGCAGAAAAGAAATTATACCTATTATCTACACTGTCTTCAAGAGGATAAAAATAAGAGAACTATGTCCCCACTTTGTAAGGCCAACATTACCTTAACAGCAGAATCAAAGACAGTGTAAGGAAAAAAAAAAAGCAGATATATTTCTTATGGCCACAGATGGAAAATTTCTCAATGGAATATTAGCAAATCAACTCAACAATGTATAGAAAACATCTAAGTGGGAGTATTCTTCCCCTTGGACCCTCCTCCTACTCTTTGGAGGTTTTCCTCACTTTTTTCTCTTAGTCTATTAACTGTGCTTTTTAAAAAAACAAACAAGCAAAACAAAACAAAAACCTGTTCCGGTATGGTGGCATATACCTTTAATCTCAGCACTTGGAAGGCAGAGGCAGGTAGATCTCGGAGTTTGAAGCCAGCATGGTCTAAATAGTAAGTTTCAGGTCAGCCGGTACTATAGTAAGTCTCTGTCTCAAAAAAAAATTTACATAAGGACCCAAAAGATGAAATTCTTAGTTATAAACCTTATAGAATATTTTAAAAATCTATGAGGAAAAAAAATGCCAATTCTAATGGAAACATATCAGAAGAGGAAGTAGGTAATTAGAGATTTCATGTGAATAGAAAAGCCTCAATATGGTCAAGATGTCAGTTCTTTCCAACTTGATCTGTAGATTCAATACAATAAAAAAAAATAAGTTATTTTGTGAGTATCAACAAACATTTCAGTATTCATATGGCAAAATAAAAGACCTAAAGTAGTTGTTCACTATTGAAGCAGGAGAACAAAGTTAAATTGATACTGCCTGATTCAAGGACTTACTGGTGCTTATCCAGGCAGTGTGGTATGGCAAAGATAGATCCAGTGATCGGTCAGTCATTGGAGCAACAGAAGTACTATAGGTGGAAAGGACTACATAAAGAGGATCAGCTGATCTTTGATGAAGGAGCAGAAGTACATCAATGGAGAAAGAATAGTCTTCAACAAACACTAGATGTCAGCATGTTTTGGTTTTTGACACAGGGTTTCCCTATGTAACCACAGCGGACCTGGAACCTACCTCTGCCTCCTGAGTCCTGGGACTAAAGGCGTGCACCACCATGCTCAACTTACATGCCAGTTTTTTTAAAATGAGAAACACTTTACAAAAAAAAGAATGGTCTTGTTATGCTCATAATTATTCTTCTGCCATAACAGAGTAAGTGAGAGCTGAGCCAGCAGAAATTTTTTTCATGGTTCTGGAGACTGAAAGTCCAATATCAGGATGACACTTGACCAGTTTCTGGTGACATCTCCAGGCTTGTGGATGATTTTTCTTCTTACTGTGTCCCGATGTAGAGAAACAGCTGTCTTAAAAGACACTAATCTCTTAAAGGGCACTCACTAATCCCATCACAAGAATGTAGCTCCTGTTACCACTCCAGCTAACCCTGATTACTTCCCAGACTCTTCTCCAAATGCTATTAAGAGTTAGGACTTTAACAGGAATTATAAAGGACAAAATTTAGTTCAAGACAAAATGGTCACAGACCTAAATATAAAACAGAACTCTAAAGTTTCTAAATGATAACAATATAAAATGTATTCTGCTTTTTTATATAACACCAAAGACACAATCCATAAAGCATGATTGACAGTCTAGACTTCATTAAGATAAACTCTGCAAAAGAAAGTTTCAAGAGGGGAAAAAAAAAGAGTCCATATACCAAGAATATTAGCTAACAATACATCTAATAAGTAGATATTACCCAAAATGTACAGCACCAATTCTTTTGGAGGGGGAGGGGGAGGGGAAGCTGTTGAGGTAGCATCTTAGTATGTATCCCCCTGACTTACTGGCCTGGAACTTGTGTATATAACTGAGCTCTGCCTGCATCTGCCTCGGGAGTGCTGAGATTTAAGGTGTACCCAACCATGACCAACCTAATAACTCCCCTTAGAACTCAGAAGTAGAAAAATGAACAGCTTGGATTTTAAAATGGGCAAAAGACCTAAGCAGATAGCTCACAAAAGAAAGACAAGACAACTGGGTGTGGTGACACACATTTACTCACTGAGCTGGGGAGGCCAGAGAATTGCAAATTAAAATAACAAGGTATCAGAATGCACTTTTAGAATGGCTCAGATTCAGAACACTGTCAACACCAATAGGCAAGGATGTGGTACAAGTTAATTCATTCCTTGCTTTTAGAATGCAAAATGTAGCTGCCTCTAAAGATACTTTGTCAATGTTACAAGATTGGCAGTTGTGTTTTTGGCATATACCCAAAGGAATTGAAGCTTTATACATACACAAAAATTGTACACAGATGCTTACAGCAGTTTTATAATTATCAAACTTGCAGCAATAAAGGTATTCTCCAGCATCTAAATGGATAAACTGGTCCATCCAGAGAATAGTTGGTCATATGGAAACATAGAGGAGTTTTATTTTGTTTGTTTCTTTTTAAAAGGGCTTTACTTATTCTTACTTTATGTGAGTGAGTTTTTTGCCTGCATGTATATATGTGTTTTATGTGCATGCTTGGTGCTGGAGAGGCCAGAAGAATACATTGGCTACCCTAGAACTGGAATTACAGGTCGTTGTGAGCCACCATGTGGATGCAAGGAGCCAAACCCAGGCCCTCTGCAAGAGAAGTAGTGCATTTAACCACTTTGGTATCTCTTCAGCTCTAATTTACTTCTTTGAATTATTTGGTAGTGTGTGTGTGTGTGTGTGTGTGTGTGTTTGTTGGCACACACATAACCACAGTGTGTGTTGAGGTCAGAAGACAGCTTTCAGGGTCTCCTACATGGGTCCCAGGGATCAAACTTGGGTTATCAGACTTTGAAATAAGTGTATTTACCTGCTGAGCCATCTCATCTGACTAAGAGATATGAAGAAATTTTAAATGGTTATCAAGTGAAGGAAGCCAGTCTGAAAAGATTATATCCTATAGGATCTATCACATTCTTTTTGTTGTTTGTTATTGATTTCTTTGAGATAGGCCTCCCTTTAGTCCCAGCTGGCTTGGAACTCATTGTGTGGATCAGGTTGGCCTTGACCTTACAGAGATCCACCTGTCTGCCTCCCAAGTGCTGGGATTAGAGGCATGTGCCACCACACCCTCCTTCATGACATTCTTAAAAAGACAAAGCTGTAGAGATAGAGCAGGCATGGTAACACACATCAGTTACCCAAGCACTTGGAAGGTAGAGGCAAGAGGATCAGGAGTTCAGAATCATCCTTAGCTATATAGTAAGTATAATGGGCAACATGAGACTTTATCTCAGTCTTCCTCTCCTCAAAAACTAAAACAAAAACAAAAACAAAACCTAGGGTAGTATACATGATTGCCAGAGAGTAGTGAAAGAGTTGGGAATAAATAGATAGAGCATAAAGGGTTTTCACAGCAATGAAACATTTATGTAGTACTACATGGTGAATCCATGCCAGTGATTTGTCAAAACCCTTAGAATGTACAACATCAAGATTGAGCCCTGTACTAGCAAAATGACCATGTGGATAAAGGTGCTTGATGTACAGCCCTGAGTTCAAACCCAGGAACTGATATAAGATGGGAGACAAACAACTCCTTAGGGTTGTCTTCTGACCTCCACATGCATATCATGGCATTTACTTGCGCACACACACACATCAGGCATGCACACATGCACACACACTAAGTTGGAAGTTTGTTGTTGTTGTTGTTTTTTAAGATTGAACCTTAATGTAAACTTTGGCCATTGGATAAATAAAACTGTATCCATTGTATCAGACTTAGCTCATGGTTTCCTGAGCATTCAAGATTCAGAACTAAGTTGTTCTTTCAGAGGCCAAACACTGAAATTCAGATTTATAATTTTATATTCTCTTAGAGTAGGGAGAGGGAGCTCTGTACTTTCTCCACAATTGTCCTGTTGTAGATATTCCCTCCCCCCGCCCCTTTTGTGGAGAGTACCCCTTCAGAAGAAACATGAAATGGAGATTTCATTGAAGGTTCTGAGGGAACCCAAAATGTCCAGTGACTATACAGAGGTTAATTAGCATAAAGAGGGTGAAGGTCTGGGGCGTCGATCTTTAATTACTGTTCAAGGCATGGGCAAAAACATGCATGGGAGTTGAGGGAACACAGAAGTGGTTGAAATATTTAATGCAAACATGGAAGAACCAGGCCAGTGATTTGATCTTGGTTTTACACTTAGCCAGCTGAGAATGAGATAGGGATTGGAGAATTGGTTTCCACACAGGAATGAAAAGGAAGTGGTTGGGGAACTCAGGCAATGCTGTGATTTAAGTAGATGCTGCTCAAAGGACCATACTAGGAGCATAGTCCTCACAGTGGGTGACCCGTAGGTCACTGAGGAGAGGCATTTCTGCTTTCTGTCCCACAATGTAAGAAGTTTTCTCTGTAACGAGCTTTCCCCCTTCCCATTGCCATCAGATGACCTTGCCTAGAGGCCCAAAGCAATACAGTTTCCCCATCTTGGGCTAGAACCTGCAGGACTATGAGCTAAAGATAAAACTTCTCCCTCTGTAAGTTATTTATCTTGGGCATTTCCATCTAGAAATACAAGCTTGCCAGAACAGGCAGCCTGGTGTCAAGGAATTCATGTCAAGGAAACCAAGTTTGGGGCTAGAGAGATGGCTCAGCAGATAAGAGCACTGGCTACTCTTTCAGAGGACCCAGATTCAATTCTCAGCACCCACATGGTGGCTAACAACTGTCCATAACTCCAGTTCTAAGGAACTCAACGCCCTCTTCTGACCTCAGTGGGTATTGGACAGCACAGGTGCACTCACATACATAAGGCAGTACACTCATACACATAAAATTGTATCACAGACTTTAAAATCTTTTATTGTTGTGAGCTTGTATATGATGTGAGAGGGGCATGCCTGCTGTGATATGTGGAGATCTAAGGACGGCTTTGTACAGTCATTTCTCTTCTTCCACCTTTGTATGGGTTCAGGGATTTAACATAGGTCACCAGGCTTACAAGTTTACCTGCTGAGACATCTTGCTGGCTCTTTCTTCTCTCTTTTTTCTTTAAAGAGGTGTTCTTGTCTCAGGCTAACCTTGAGCTTCTACTCCTCCATTTGGCTCCCAAGCACTTTGATTAACAAATGTGTTCCAGCACATCAGCTATAGCATTCTTTAAAGTTTTGGTTTTTATATTTTTGTTTTGAAGCACTGGAGATTAAGCCCAGAGCTTCATGTATGATAGGTAAGTGCTGTACCAGTGAGCTACATCCCTAGCCTTCATCTTCTGTTTTTATCCTTTTTTAATGTTTTGCCTTATGTTTATGAGTGTTTTGTTTGCATGTATGTAAGTGCACTTGTGTCATGCAATGCCGGAAAAGGTCAGAAAAGGGCATCATCAGATCCCTTGAAACTGGGGTAACAGTTGTTAGCCTTCATGTGTGTCCTGGAAACTGAAATCGGGTACTCTGCCAGCGCAGCCTAGGCTCTTAACCACTGAGCCATCTCCCCAACCCTTTCTGGTTCTAACTATATGTTAACTTTTATGCAGTATTTTAGGATAATAAACTTCTTCACAGATTGTATGTTGTGTGTGATACATGTATGATATGAGTGTAGATGTGCACATGTGTGGTCCTGCTTACAGAGGTCAGAGACAAGCATCCAGGAGACTTCATTTGTCACTCTGCCTGAACTGAGGCGCTCACCATTTTGGCTAGGCTAGCTGACCAGAAAACTGTCAAGATTCTCTTGGTCCTGCACCTCCCATCACCATGCTGGGGTTACAGGCATGTGCCGCCTTGCCTGGCATTTTACTAGGGATTTAAACTCAGGTTCTCATGCTTGCACAACAAGTACTCTTATCCACTGAGTCATCTCCCCAATCTCAGTAAATTTTTTTTCTATATGGGCTTAAGTAATAGTCACATTTAAAAAAATTTGTGTGTTATACCTGCATGCATAAGTGTACCTGTGTCATGTAGTGCCCATGGAGGACAGAGGAGGGTGTTAGATCCCCTGGAACTAGAGTTACAGACGATTGTTAGCCACTCTGTGGGTGCTGGGATTCGAACCTGGGTCTTCTGTAAAAGCAGCCTGTAGCGCCTGCGCTACAACTGCACCCAAGTCTGTCCGGCGAGGGGCTGAGGAATTAAAGACACACAAACACAGACACAATGGTGTAGAAGAAACAGCTTCTTCTGATTTATTCAAGCAGGGTGCTCATATATATACACCCAGCAGGTGACAGTAAAGAATTGCAGGGAGTTTGGTAGGGGGCAACATTTCAGGTTCCCAGGAAACATCTGAGTACACAATGTGCACCTGGTTCGGAACAATTGGAGTTAGGCCTCTAAAGGTCAAGTTGTTCTCGGTCAAGTTGTTCTCATAGAAACTGCAGCTGACAAGCTGAAGCTAAGTCCTGGCTGGGAACCTAGCTGAGAAAAAGGCATGCAGGGAGGCCAGGGCCCTACAGCAGCCATTGCTCTTAATGCTGAGCTATTTTTGCAATCCCAGTAATATTCACATTCTTACTGCCTGCTAGCAAATTATTACCATTGCCAGTACCAAGTTACTTAGTATCATTTGCTTTTGAGGCTTGAGAGGGTCTAACATTCAAACTGATGCTATTGGCCCACTTTTCCTCTTAGGATAAGCTGTCAGATTCTAGGTTTTGTAGATTTCACATGTAGCATTTTCTCCAGTATATAGACAATTTCAAAAATAGATTTTGGAGAATGTACATGCACCTGTTGTCTGCTTTTTCCAACCTCACCCATATGTGAATGTCATA
This sequence comes from Eospalax fontanierii, assembly GCA_035773235.1. Lineage (NCBI taxonomy): Eukaryota > Metazoa > Chordata > Mammalia > Rodentia > Spalacidae > Eospalax > Eospalax fontanierii. Next base: position 81,706,813 of record CM069532.1, on the reverse strand, counting down.
TGGTATATGTCTAGCATATGGATTTTGTAATTAAAATTTCACTTAACCATTCTAAGCTTCTAGAAAAATGGGGTTGTCTATGATTAGTTCCACCTTAGGTTAAAAAAAAAAAAAATCCCAGCATGGCATTTAGCTCTTGTTTCTAATTATCACATGGGCTGTCTACTAAGATGACATCATGTGGTTCGTTCAGTGCTGATAGAAGCTCTTAATTTAGAGAAGCTTAAGTCGTGTTTTGTTCCTTTGTCTCATACACCACAACCAAGAGGGTGATAAGATGAGGGTATGCATAGCTATGTTGCTTTTATAGCAGAGCATGCTGCATTGCTGAGAGTTTCTTTGATAGGTTAGGCCCTATGATAGCCATTAGGTATCTGAGCCACTTGGGTAGATCTTGAATAAAGTTCCTTGAAGAGGAAATTACTTTTATTTTGGAAATGATGAGTTTGGTGACCACCTCAAGTGTGGTTAACCCCATGCACTGGGAGCTCTGCTAGGTAGCTGTACTCTGAGCTCTTCAGCATGTATAAATATCTGTTCACCCCAGATAAAGCACTGACAATGAGCCAAAGAAAATATTTCACTCATCTAGTTTAGTGAGCCATCGAGTTTATTGGGGTTACTTGTAGGAAAAGGGATTACTCAGTGGAGCTGTAGCACCAAAATGTCTACCCTAGCATGTGTAACAACTCATGAAAGCTGTAATTCTTGGACTCACCTGCACAGCTTAAAGGCAGGTGGGGTGATCTAACTCTTCTCCCTGCCAGTTGCTTACCGCTTTATAATCTGGGACTGCAGGTGTTCACTCCCACTTCTGGTTTTATGTGGATGCTGAGGACGGCCTCCTACATGCTAGCCAGGCATTATACCATCTCAGCTAAATCTCCAGTTCTTGGTCATATTTACATCAAAAAAAAAAAAAAAATTTCCTTGGAGATAAAATGCATCATGGATATCCCCAGAAAAATTCAATTTATCAAACTTGACAAAATAAAAGATTAATCTTTTAAGTATGGAAAATTGATTCAGTAGTTCTCATATATATTTTTGTTGTTGTTGTTGTTTGTTTGTTTGTTTTTGTTTTGTTTTGTTTTCCTCCTTCCCTGTAGCCCTGGCCTGGAACTTCCTATGTAGACCAGGTTTGCTTTAGACTCAGAGATCTGCCTGCCTCTGCCTCACAAGTGCTGGGATTAAAGGCATGTGCCACCACTCCCTGCTAGTAGCTCGTATTTTTAATTTTTAAAGATACAGAGTAACAAGATTTATTGTGGTATTTTTCATGCATATGTGACATAATTGGTTTTAATTCTTTCCCCTATTGATGGTTCCCTCTTCCACCTCCTGTTTATGTTACATGTCTCCATTTTCCTCTCTTTGCCTCGCCTTTACGGCTTCTTTCTCCCTTCTCATGGTTCCTTTCTAGTTTTGTAATATACATACACATACACAAGCCCCCACACATACACACATTTAAATTTAGGTTTTATGTATGAGAGAAAGCATTTGGTAATTGTCTTTCTTTGTCTGGCTAATTTCACTTAATGACTTCTAGTTCCACCCATTTTCCTGACCATGTTATGATTTCATTTTTCTTTACAGCTAAATAATGTTTTTTAGTTTTTCATTGAGTTTTTGTGTAATTCATACAGAACATCTTAATCAACTTTATGCTTCCTTCCCCATTGGTACCCGCCCATAGCCCTACCCCCACTGGATTTCATACAATCTGTCATTTGTGTTAAGGCCTATCATGTCAAGTTAGTGATCCCAGATATCCCTTAGCTTAAGTGCTTCCACTGACGTCTAGTCAACCTATCTAGAATCTCTCCCCTTAAGAATATCAGCGCTTCCTCACCCAGCAGTAATCAGCTGCCAATAATTCTTTGACTAAGATTGGACCTGCTGTCCGTTTCCATTGTCCTGTACTGGATTTTTTTTTTTGCTTGAGTTTGCATGGATCTTGTGCATGCTGACACCATTGCTGTCTAAATAAAATTTTTATTGTGTTTGTGTACTACATTTTCTTTATTCATTCATCTGTCAGTGGACATCTAAGCTGATTCTGTTTCCTAGATGTTGTGAGTAGTATAACAGTAAATGTGGTACGTTGACTTTGAGTCCTCTAGGTATATACCCAAGAGTGGTATGGCTGGGTTATATGATACATCTATTTTTAGTTTTAGTGGTTTGTTTTTCTTGTTTTTGAGACAGAGTCTCACTATATGTGGCCCTGAGTGGCCTGGAACTCACAAAATCCACCTGCCTCTGCCTCTGGAGTGCTGTAATTAAAAGTGCATCACCACACTCTTGACTGTTACAGTATTTTTGATTTCCATAGCGACTATAATTTACATTCCTACCAGCAATGTATAAGGATTATTCTTTCTCTGAAATCTCACCAGCATTACTTGTTGTCTTTGATGATAGCCATTCTGGAGTGAGATGGAATTTCAAAGCACTGTTAATTTTCATTTCCCTGTTGGCTAAGAATGCTGAATACACTTTTGAATGTTTATCAGCCATTTGTATTTATTTTTTGTTTGTATTGTTGTTTTGCTTTGAGTCAAAATGTCATGCTACTCACTCCAGCTGCAAACTTGCTATGTAGCTGAGGATAACTTTGATCCTCCTGACTTCACTTCCTAAGTCTATGATTACAGGCCTGTGCTACCATTCCCAGCATCATTCATATTTGTTTTTTTGAGAAACGACCATTCAATTTGTTGGCTCATTTAATGTGTTGATGATTTCAAGGAGTTTAAGTTTTGCAATTTTTTTAATACATTATAGATACTAATTTGCTATCTGATGTATAGTTCAAAAAAATCTTTTTTCTCATTCTGTAGGCTCTTTTCACTCTGTTAATTGTTTTTTCTGCTGTACTGAAACTTATTTAGGTGCACCCTTAAATAATGTTTGACATGTTGAAGTTTATTATTTTCACATAAAAAGTGAGGAAGGGAAATAGGGCCTGAGATGTGGTCAGAGGATGCCACCAGCTGTTGGTGATAAAGAACTCGTAAAACTCCCATCTGGCAGATAGCAGTGAATGATAATGCTGGTGATGGGGATCTCTGGGGCCTTGAGTTCCTTCATGGCAATGAGCAAAGAGTCTGGGTATCCCTCCAACACCACCATTACAGGTGTACACATCAGGATTTGGGGTGCTCAGGTGCTGAGCATATGAGCTCACTCATACTTGGTCATATTTGAGGTCAGGATTTGGTTCTGATTAGCCTATAGTTGTTCCCCAGATGGGAGAATCTCAGTGCTTTGACTCTCCTTCCAGGCATCCAAGTCACTCAGCTCTCTCTTTTGTCCTCCACGTCATTCATTACCATTGAGATTGTCTTCACCATCCATATGATGTTTCAGCTGCAGTGACCAGGGATGGCAGCAGGACCTATGCACAGACCAACAAAGAGCAGTGCATTATTAGTAATAATACTGGTAGTAGTAAAAATATTTTTTTCAGGCCTGAGGATGACTCAACAATTAAAGGCACTTGCTTCCAAGTCTAAGGACCTGAGTTTGATCTCTAGGACCCAGATGGTAGAAGGAGAACAGTCTTGAACCAGTTGTCTTCTTAATATACATTCTCTAATACACTATAAATAAATAAACAAATAAATGCTGGGGACTGGAGAGATGGTTCCACGGTTAAGAGCACTGGCTGCTCTTGCTGAGGATCTGGGTTTGATTCCCAGCACCCACATGGCAGCTAACAACCATTCATAACTCCAGTTCCAAGGGAGTCCCAACACCCTCCTCTGACCTCTAAAGGCACTACATGACACAGGTGCACTTACACACATGCAGGCAATACAGTCCTATACATAAAAATAATTAAAATGTTTTAAAATGCTAAAAAGTATTTTTTCTGGGTATAATAATGTGTGCATAAATCCTAGTACTCTGGAGACTCAGGCTGAGGCCAAAAGATTGCCCTAAGTTCAAGGGCAGCAAGATCCAATCTCAAAATTGCATCCTCCAAAGCTAGGCGTGGTGGCACCTGCCTTTAATCCCAACACTCTGGAGGCAGAGGCAAACGGATCTTTGTGAGATCAAGGCAAGCCTGGTCTCCACAGTGAGTTCCAGGTGGCCAGCTGGGGCTAGAGAGACACTGTCTCAAAAAGTAAAAACACTACAGGCCCCCACCCCCTCATTTCTTTTTTCTACTCCAGTTTTGGTGGTTTGGTTGGTTGGCTTTTTTCTTTGGCTTTGCTTTGATATTTTTAAGTATTTACATTTACTGGGGAGGCACAGTGCATGTATGGAAGAGGACAACTTGCTGCAGTTAGTTCTTTCCTTCCATTATGTAGGTTCCAGGAATCAAAACCCAAATTGTCAGGGTTGGCAGCAAACACCTTTACCCACTAAGCTATCTTACTGTCCCCCTTGTTTTGATTTTGAGATAGGGTCTCACGCCCAGTCTTGCCTCAAATACCAAACATCCTAGGTAACCAATGATGACCTTGAATTCCTAGTCCTCCTACTTCTGCCTCCCAAGTGCTGGGATGACATGTGAGTAAACCATAGGAAGCTTTCAGTCTTGTCTCAGTAACTAAAAACCCTTTGTCAGAGAAGACACCAATCCCAAATGGCTTCCCTAACTTGTTCTGAACATTTAAGGAAGAAATAGCAAATACATGTTTTTTTTTCCTTTCAGTAAAAGATGGTTTATTCTGTAAATTGAATTTTGGAACTTTATTTTTCATTTTATAATGTATCCTAGACTTTCCTTTAATTAGATATTCTTCTGTTACTGTGTCAGAAAAGCATTCTGTTGTATGAATGGAGATGGGTTTAAATAGTCCTTTATTTTTTGAACATTTATGTTATATTCCCTCAATTATTACAAAATATATCAGTTATTGTCATAATACTCATTTCTTTGTGCATATGCTCATTCACTTGGGATAAATTCAGTTGTTTTGAAACAGAGTCCTGCTATGTAACCAAGGCCTGGAACTTGCATCGTAGACTAAGCTGGCCTCAAATTCACAAAGATCTGCCTGCCTATCTCTCAAGTGCTGGGATTAAGGATGTTTGCCACTATGCCCGATCTATGCTTTTTTTTTTAAAGACTTATTTTCTTTATTGTTTATATGTATGCGTGACTATGTATGAGCACATGCATGCACGGCGCATGTGCATGAAGGTGCCCACAGAGGCCAGTGGAGAGCATTCAGCACTTGGAGTAATTTCTTAAAGAGTAATTTGGGGGACCAAAGGTGTGTAATATATTGATTCTTTTGCCACATATTGCCAACTGTCTCTTTAAAAAGGCATATTTAGGAGGCTGGAGAGATGACTTATTGGTTAAGAATACTGGATGCACTTGAAGAGAACCCAGGTTTGGTTCCTAGCACCCACATGGCAGTTGACATCCTTCCAGATCCAGGGGATCTGACAGTCTCTTCTGATCTCAGGCATTGCATGACATGGGTGCACTTACTTGTATGCAGGCAAAACACTCATACACAATAAAATAACTTTTAAAAATGCATATTCAGGGCCAAGGTTGTGGGTCAGTGATAGACTGCTTGCCCAGCATATGCAAGGTCCTGAACTTGATTCCTACTGCCATGAAACTAATAGACAAAGCATTGTATAGGCATAGTCTATCCAACAGTGTAGGCCAATAACTGCTTCTGTCATTCTCATAACTGTCATACCTAACTTTTTTTTTTAAGTATTTAGTATAAAATGCTATTTTCTTGCCCTCTGTGTAGTACCTCCCATGTCTGTCCCTGTCTCCATCACCCACTTCTTGCTCTGGCCATGGTGAGAATTCTTTAACTCTTGGACTTAATACCTTCTTACTCACATCCAAGCTTTTGTGTCTACTACTGCTGACTTATCTCCTTATCTGTTCCAGCCCCAGTCTCACTTCCTCTTAAGATCTTCTGATCATATAGATGGAACAGGAGCTCATATTGCATCTCCATGTTACATGATTTATTCTTTTTGTTTATTTGTTTGTTTGTTTTTGAGACAGGGTCTCACTATGTCCTGTTAGCTGGCCCAGAAGTTGGTATATAGACCAGGTGCTAGCCTTGAAATCAGAGAGTTCAAGGCTTGCTTCTGCCTGACAAGGGCTGGAACTAAAGGTGTGTTCCTATCACACCTGGCACTTTTACATAATATATTTGTTTACCAAGGCATGGTGACCTATGACTTAATACCAACACTCAGTGATAGGAGGATCATGAGTTCCAAGTCAGCCTATGAAAAACCCTGATTTAAAAATAATTACTTGATTCTTTGTCTTCCTCAATAGAACATAAACTTCTTCAGATCAGAGACTGTTTGTTTTCCTTACATAGAATATGTGTGGCCTTCTATTTGTTGAATGAATACTTTGCTAATTTAACACTGGCAATTTGTGTGAATCTCCCTTCCTTTGATAACTGATGACTAGTTCTGTGTTCATTCAGCCAGTTGGCCATCTTTGTTTCTGAACTCCATATTTTTCTATTGAAACTTTTGCTTAATAGCTTATGGAAACATCAAGCAAATTGTGATTACTGCTGATGGGTGATTTCCTGTAGTAATTGATTTGTGGTTTTGTTTAACAGATTCTGAGATTGAGACCAAGAAGAAACTATCCATGCTAAACCAGAAATGTTCTGAAGAAGTAAAAGCCCCAGAATTAATAATACAAAAATTTTCAGAGGCTAATTCACAGGCATCTGGGTCCCAGGAAACTCAGAACCATGAAGGTCAACAAGAAGAGAACTTGGGAAGTTCAGCTAGTCAGAGTTTGAAGAGAGTTGTGAGAACAGAGTCTATGGCATGTAGGGAACAACTTCTAGAGGACACTCAGGCATGTGGTGCATTTAACAGGTGCTTGAATCCAAGCCAGAATGTTAGAATTCACAGAAATAAAACAGGACAGAGAATCTTTAAATGTGACATATGCAGCAAAACATTTAAATATAATTCAGACCTAAGTCGACATCAAAGAAGTCACACTGGGGAAAAACCTTATGAATGTGGTCCATGTGGACGGGCCTTTACTCACAGCTCAAACCTTATTCTTCACCAGCGAATTCACACTGGGAATAAACCATTTAAATGTGATGAATGTGGGAAAACTTTTGGGCTCAATTCCTATCTTCGTCTACATCAGAGAATTCACACTGGAGAAAAGCCTTTTGGGTGTAGTCAGTGTGGGAAGGCCTTCAGTAGAAGCTCAAGTCTTATTCAGCATCGTATAATCCATACAGGAGAGAAACCTTATAAGTGTAATGAATGTGGGAAAGCCTTTAGCCAGAGTCCCCAGTTAACTCAGCATCAGAGGATTCACACAGGAGAAAAGCCACATGGATGCAGTTGGTGTGGAAAGGCTTTCAGTCGAAATGCCAGCCTTATTCAGCACCAGAGGATTCACACAGGAGAAAAGCCCCACAAATGCAGTCAGTGTGGGAAGGCCTTTAGTCAGAGCTCTAGCCTTTTTCTCCATCACAGGGTTCACACTGGGGAAAAACCTTATGTGTGTGGCGAATGTGGCAGAGCCTTTGGCTTCAATTCTCACCTTACTGAGCATGTAAGGATTCACACTGGAGAAAAGCCCTATGTTTGCAATGAGTGTGGCAAAGCTTTCAGCCGCAGTTCCACTCTCATGCAGCACCGCAGAGTACATACAGGAGAGAAGCCCTATCAGTGTACTGAATGTGGGAAGGCATTCATCCAGAGTTCCCAGCTTACCCTACACCAGCGTGTCCACACTGGAGAAAAGCCCTATGAATGTGGTCTCTGTGGGAAAGCCTTCAGCCGGAGGTCAGCTCTTACCCAGCATCAGCGGATTCACATGGGAGAGAACCCACAGGAATTTGAATGTGGCTCAGATTTTGTTTATGACTCGAGTCATCTGTCCACTGCAGAGAGACGTGGAAAGACCTTCAGCCACAGTGCAAACCTTGTTCTGCAGTGGACAATTCACAGTGGTGAAAAATCCCTAGGATGTAATGAATGTGGGAAAACTTTGAACACTACTCCAGGACCCATGGAGTATCAGAAAATCCAAGCTGGGGAGAAACCCTATAAATGCCAAGAATGTGGAAAAGCCATTAGTGGAGCATCATCCCTTACTCAACATCAAGTAACTCGTGTTGGAGAAAAACCACAATTGAGTGACGGATCTGAAAGATACTTAATTCATATAAAAAAAATTTTTCAAGAAAGACATTTTTAATGTGGGAATCAATTTAATAACATTGTTTTATGTTAGGTAGAATGGCATAATGAAAGTTAAATAAGAAGGTGTAACTATTACTAACAGGTTTGTATGTTAGGAGGCTGGAGTTCAGCCTACTGTCCCCTGCCTCCACTCCCCATCCCATGCCAGGGTCCTGACTGACTCAGCAAAGCAGGCCACCATGGCATAAGATGAAGTTCAACATTTCAAGAGCTGAGTTTCAACACGAATGAGCAGCTGACTTAAGGTCTCAAAGTACAACAAATCTTTGGAATGGTGATCCTAAAAGAGAAACCCAGAGATCAAGGGATTGGGTTTGTCACCTTTGAGAATATTGATGATACTAAGGATATTATATGGCCATGAGCAGGATGGATTGTGGACTGAGGTGGCTGGACTGAACTTGGGTCCTCCAAGAGTAAAGGAGGCAAGCTTTGGGGCAGCCACTGAGGCTGCAGAGACTACAGCACAGAGTCAGAGTCGTGGCTGTGGTGTCAGGAACTGGAGCCAGTTTTACAGTGACATCAAGGAATAAAAATTCCTGCTGGAGATTGTTCTTCCAGTGTCTGTAATTTAAAAGACTGGGATCTTCACTGAGTTGTTGATAATGTGCAGTGAACACACCTTGTAGTCCCACATTTTAGTAATTTCAGTTCCAGTTTTTCAGCATAGCCTGACTGCTTCTGACCCTCATAATATCCTCATTATTAGATTTTTTTTTAAAAAAGCACTGTCCATTCTAGTTCATTTTAAAAAGTGTTTTGAAAAGCACTTCAGATTTTTTGTTTTGGTCATGAGCTATGGGTCAGCAGTTGTGTGAATTGTATTCGCTACTTTATTTTTAGGGGTTTTATTGGTTGTGTTGCCTTTTTATTGTCTAGTGGTATAGCCCTGTGAATTTGGGTGCCCCCACTCAGTTCGCTGAAAGCAAATGGACTCTGAATCCATTATTTTTTTGAGCAAGCTATAGTTTTTTTCCAACTTCATGTGATAGTGTCGCATGATTAGATATCATGTGACTGCCTGAGCCCAGCCTGCACACCCACCACTTCTATGTGCCCCAGTGTCAGTGCAGACATTTGGGAAGTTCTTCAAGATGTGTATTTATATTGTCTTTTTTTACTGGAAGATGTATGTATACTCCATCAGTGTTGTATTTACAATGGCTAAGGAATTCTTGTACCCAGTTTTTTTGGCTTTATTTAGATAATTAAAAGACTGAAAATAAGTATCATTTAGTTAGAGATGGGAATGTGGCACTAGTTGGTAGAGTGCTTGCCTAGAATGCACAAAACCCTGGATTTGATCCCCAGCACTGTATAAACTGGGCATGGTGGCACACACCTGTAATCCCAGCACTTGAGATGTAGAGATAGGAGGATCAGAAGTTTAAGGTCATTCTTAACTACAAGGAGAATCTGAGGCCAGCCTAGGCTATATGAGAGATTGCTAGTCATTAAATTTGAAAATATAAGGGAATTCATCCTGGAAAACCAAGCTGTATCTGTGGAGGTTACTGTTGTGCTTAGGTGAGCTGTGTGATACCACATTCTATAGATAATTCTGCTAAGTGGAGGGCACCAGGAGTGGGCCCAACTGGATCTGAGACTGCCCTCAGGCTAGCCACTGATAGTATCCAGCTTCTGTGCCAGTGGGTGGGTTCCAGCTTTACCTTCACCATCACAATGTCCTGGTTAGTCTCCCACCCATGACCCACAGGGTAACTAAGACAGGATTCCATTCTCAAGAGCTCCTCTTTGGGCATTTGAGGAATGAAACTGGCTTGTTTTTCTATTCTGAAGTGCTCAGTAATTGAATAGAGGAGGGGACCACAGGGGCCAGTAAAGCAGAGGCTACACGTAGCTCCACTTTATAGAACTGTTTCTTGGGGTGTTATATAAAATAAAATTCATTCTATAGGTTTTGACAAAAAATAGAGCTTTGAGTCAGGCATGGTTGTGCGTGCCTTTAATCTCAGCAGCACTTGGGAGGCAGAGGCAGGTGGATCTCTGAGTTTGAAGATGACCTAGTCTACCTAGTGAGTTCCATACCAGCCATATTACATAGTGAGATTCTGTCTATAAATAAACAAAAATAAAAGCGCACAGATTTGTAGCCACCACCATAATCAAGGCATAAAACATACCCATCCTCTCCTAGAATTCCTTTGTGCTCTGTGGTGATCCCTCTCACTCCTGAACATTGCTAGTTTCTTCTTCCTGCTGCTTCAGATCCTGTTTTGCAAAATTGAAATGGGTAGTTAGAATCTGCTTTTGCTAAAAAAGCATTTGGCTCCTTACTTCGGACCACAGAGTAGTTAAAAGCAAGATGGAAGCCTGACATCTCTGCCATTATTGAGTGTCTGTACTTTGAAGGTATAGAAAGACGGTATTGTCCTTAATCTTTCATTTTTGGTCACCTTGAACTCTCAGGTCAGACCATTCCCTGCAGAGGACAGTTATCTATGAGAGCAAGGTTGCCTTGTTAGGGATTAACAGAATAAGTGTTATCAGATTGCCTTGCAGGACCAGAGTTTAGACAATGAGACCACACCTTGACCAACCTAAACCTTTTCTTAGTAAAGTCAGACTTGGGAGTCACTTGTGACACTTCAGTTGTTCACTTCTCAATGTGGCCACATTGAATAAATTTCCTCCCTCTGCTTTTCACAATTACTATTTTGTTTTTTATAGATTTATTTGTATGGGTGTGTTTTTATGTGAACGTATGTCACATGTGTGCAGGTGCCCCTGGAGACCAGAGAAGGCATCAGATATTCTGGAGCTTCAGTTATAGGTGGCTGTGATCTGCCTCATGTAGGTGTTGGGATATGAACTCATTCTCTGGAAGAGCAGGAAGCACTCTTAACCACTAAACCATTTGTTCAGCCCATCATTTCTGTTAAATGGAGGGAAAGGAGCAGTGCATCAGGTGGGTTCACAAAAGAAGCTTCCCTTTAAAACCTGAAAAAGCTTCATTAGGAGAAAAGCTTTAAAGTAAGAGAGCCTTTATGGAGAGGATGGTGGGCAAAAAAGAAAACTTTCAGAGAAACCCTCAAAACAAAGGAAATACCCAACTTGTATAACTTTTCAGGTGATGGAGGGGCTGGGTACTGAATAGAACCCTAAAGTAGTAGCTTTAAAAACCACAGCAACAGGGCATGGTGGCACATGTCTTTAATCCCAACACTTGAGAAGCAGAGACAGGCAAATCCGTGAATTCAAGGCCAGCCTAGCCAATAAATAAAGCACAGAATAGTTTCTTAATTCTGTCCCAGGGGAGCACTGTGGAGGGGTGTGGCCCAATTTTTTTAGGTTGTGAGATCTTAGTGACCAGCATCTTAAAAGGATAGTCACATGATCTAAAACGTCTCTTTTAGTTAATGTCTCAGGGATGTGTGGCAGAGCTCAACCTGTTAGTGCTGACTTTTGCATTATAACTTCCAGTAATAGGGTCTGGGGGATGACTTATTTGGTAAAGTGCTTGCCAAACTATTAGAACCCATGTAAAAAAGCAGTGTGGTGGTGCACACTTGTAATCCAAGCTCCAGAGAGGCAGATACAGGAGGATTCCTGGGGCTGACTGGCCAGGCAGCCTCAGGCCAGTAAAAGGCCCTGTCTCAAAAACACATGTCTGGGCATGGTGGTACACGCCTTTAATCCCAGCACTTAGGAGGCAGAAGCAAGTGGATCTCGGAGATTAAGGCCAGCCTCATCTCTGTAGTGAATTCCAGGCTAGCAGGGGCTACTGGGAGACCCTGTCTCAAAAAAGAACAATAAAAATATGGACAGCTCCTAAGAATGTCTTCTGGCCTGTACATACATGCACACAAACCTGAGCACAGGCACCCACAAGCACAACCCTCCCATAGCAATCACTATGTGCAGTGGCATTCAAACATAATTACCTGAACAAATAAAAGACTAAGTCTTAAATTTAGTTTTTAAGGATGGGCCTAAACTTGGAAGATGTTCCTTCCCCTAGAGATCTCTTGGAACTGCCTGTCTCCTGGAACTGTGCTGATAGAACTGTCTTGTTGAAACTCTGGTCCTGTAACAGTATCATGAGTCTGGCTCCACTTATGATTTTATTCGAAATAGTTTCTCCAGCTTCAAGGCTGGCCTTAAAGTCACAGAGATCTGCCTGCCTCTGCCTCCCTAGTGGTGGTATTAAAAGCATGCCCCACCACCATGCCTGGTTTGGGAAGTTTAGATTTCTAGGTAAGAACTTAAGAGAGAGAGAGAAGGCAAAGCTCCTGTATAGCAGAAGTGGGTCTCTAGGAATAGGATACCATCTAGCACTAGTCTGTTTTTTTGTTTTTTTTTTTAAAGAACCTATAGGCAGAAACTAGGGTGAGGCACCGGAAGGGGGATCAGCTGGTCAGTGCAGTTGGTCCCACCCGCTAGGTATCCAGATGCCTCAGTTTCATGTCCAGGGAAAGGTAAGTGACAAGGATGAGGAACTTCTGGAATTTCTACTTTTCATCCAAGGACATTCTTAGAACTGTTGCTTTGGATTCCCTGTTCTATTCCTAGAAAGAGATCACCACTCCAATTAAAATATCTTGACAAGGCAAAATTTACTTCCGATCAGAAAGATGTGTGGCTCACAAAACAAAAAAACATACTCATAGAGCAGAAAATTTGGTAAGTTTTTATCTTAACACAAGAGTACTGTGTCTTTTCCCAGTTGGCTGGGGTCTCGCCTCACAGTCTTTGCCAGTTGCCTAGTTTTAAAAGAATCAGCACAAAGGAAATGAAGGAAAGGGCAAAAAGGTGACTGAAAAAGGGGAGTGGTTGGGCCACCCTAGGCCACCAAGTTCTGGGACTGCAACAGGGCCTTTGCATAAACAGAAGTTTTACAAGGTAGAGGAGATTAAATATTTGAATTCCTTGTCATAAATGAAAGTTTTATAGTGCTTGGCAGAAACACATATTTAATGTGCTTTACACCACTTGACTAGTTTGTATCTTCTGTTCTCATGAACTCCATCTGGAAGAATTTTTTCCTAACCTATTCATTAACTCCAAGACGACTTGAAACATCATGCTTCAAGAAGCTTCCTTTTTTGTCTACTATTCTTATTGTGCTAGTTTGGTTTTTGGTCCTCATCTCATATTTACAACCCTACTTCTGCTTCTTGAGTACTAGGATTATAGATGTGTTTTACATCTTTTTATAGGTTTCTTTTGTTGTTAATTTTTTGTTTTAAATGCTGGCAATAGAAACCAAGGCCTTGTGTGTATTAGCTAAGTGCTGTACCACTGTCCTCCATTTCCAAGACTTTAACTTCTTAGGGAACTTGGAATGCATTAGGGTTAACATTCTGTTATTCCCTGCTCTAGGTATTTTTTGTCATGGTGGTAGAAGGTTTGGGTTTGTTGTTGTTGTTTGTTTGAGTGTGTGTGTGTGTGTGTGTGTGTGTGTCTGTGGTACCCTAGACTGAGCTCAGATCTCCCACATGCTGTAGTTTTTGGGTTTGGGTTTGGTGTGAAACCCAGCAGAAACAAATAAGAATTAACAGGACCAGTTTATTAAGGGCATGGGGCTAGCCTCTACTCCAAACTTGGGAGTAGAGCAACTAGTTTCTCCTTGGTTCTTTGTAAGGTTTTTAAAAGGGGGGAAGGTAATTAACAAAAACCAGCCTATAATTGGTGTCAGGAAGTGTATCTTACCAGTCAGCCCCTTTTCACAGATGCTTGTGAATTCTGGAAGTTTATCTGGAGTTGCCAAGGTGTCTATCAGTCCCATTTTCAGAATCCTGGAACTGCTGGGATGTTTCTTCTTTAGTGACATCTTACAAATGCCAGATAAGCACCCTACCATTCATTAAGTTGAATCCCTAGCCCTTTCATTTCTTACTTATTTTGAGACAGGGTCTCACTAAATTGCCCAAGTTGACTCTGAACTTAGTATATAACCCAAGTTAGCCTTGAATTATTTACCATCCTTCTGCCTTGGCCTCTCGAATAGCTGGGATTATAGGCATGCACAACCTTACTCTGTTCCCCACTATGAAGTTCTTGAAGCCAGGAGTTCTTCTAAGTGTAGTCTGAGTGGAAAAGTCTATGCTTTGCAAAGGAGCCAACATCTACATGACAGGCCTGGTCTCCCTGCTTTCTTGGATCTCAGATAAAGCATCTAATCTTTCTTCGTCTCAGTCCTATTTTCATTTCCTTTGTGTTAAAATATCTTGACAGTCCAGCTATGATGGCCCACACCTACTCAGGAGGCAGAGATAGGATTTCTGTGAGATTAAGGCCAGCCTGGTCTACATAGTGAGTTCCAGGCCAGGTGGGGCTACAAAGAGACCCTGTCTCAAAAAACAAACAAACAAGATATCCTGACAAAAACTTACGGAGAAAGGGTTTATTCACCTTACAATTCTAGATTATAGTCTATCTTCTTTTTTTAAAAATGTGTGTGTGTGCATGCGTGTGTGTGCCCGCTTATCTGTATGTGCACCACATAAATGCAGTGTGTACAGAGGCCAGAGGAGCCATCAGATCTCCTGGAATTGAGTTGCAGGCAGTTGTGATCTGGCTGCTGTGGATGCTAGAAATTGAACCCAGGTCCTCTGCAAGAGCAGCCAGTTAACCAGTGAGCCATTTCTTCAGTCCCAGTCCAGTCCATCTTCTCTTTGCAGGTTACACCTGGTGCCTGGTCCCTTGTTCCTTCTCTGCTTCTTGTCCCACAAGATCAGCAGTCTCCTCCACTCATTTCATCTGCAATGATGCTCTGCCTCACCATGGGCCCAAAAGCACAGAGCCAAGTGATCATATTTATGCCAAGCATTCTATTGCAGTGATAAGAAAAGTAATTAATTCAGAAAATTGGTATCAGAGCGTGAGAATGACTGATACATGTTTCCTCATTTACAAAATAAAGAAGGGGGACTATGGGAATGTCTTTTACAATATGGAAATTCTCTGGACAAATGGCTTTTACTTAATCTTGCAACCAAAAAGTTAATAATACAATAGCTTGTTTATAATGTGAACAAGCCTAGTAGGCCTTGAGCTCCTCATGTATCTTAAACATATGCCTCATGACCTCTCCTTGCCATTGACCAAGAAAAAGGTATGAATGTGTGCACTTTGAATATGAATCAAGTGCTGCAAACATCTGATATTTATTGAAAGTAAGGAATGATCCCATTGTGTTGAAAACAATAGATGGAATTAAACTGATCTATTTGTGGTTTTATGCCTATGCAGTCCTAGGTCAATAGGAGCCAGAAGGGACATAACCCTCTGATAAGACACTTCCTCTTTCCCCATTTCACACTAGATATATTGTTTCAATAAAAGAAAGAGAAGGCCCTTCAAGAACAGGGTTCTGAAAGAGAATAGGAGATAGTTATAACTTGGACAAATGGAGAAGGAGGCCCCAGAATTAATTCTAAGGAGTTCCAATTACTTTCACTTTCATCAATAATGGCCCACTTCTAGTTTTTTGCCTAAAGTTCACCCTTTTGGTGTTTTTTTTTTTTCTTCTACCAGTGGTCTCCCTCTGGTGGGAATGTCAAACTTTCCACCCTTGCTTTACCCAATCATGTTCCTGTTTTCATGAGCAAACTAACCAGTAGCATGCATCCTGCTCTGCCTAGTCCAAAGGGAGAATGGGGAGTACAGCAGTCCTATCCCGCCTCCTATCGTATAGAATATAAAATCCCAGACTCTCCAGGGAGGTAGATGATGCTTTGAACTCCCTCCCCTTTGGGGAATCTGTCACTATGTCTGCTGTGTGGAGTGTTACTTTCATTTCAATAAACCTTGGCTATATGCTGTCTGCAAACTTCTTGTCTTATAATCTTTACCTGGTGAAGAAATGAGAAAAGAACCTAGGTGGCATCAGTTCTGAGAGTAATCTTAAGAACAGGTTTGCAGAGCACTTCGGGTCCCATCTTGGCTAAAATGGATGTTAAGAGTCCGGCTGTCTTTATTTAAGCATGTATGTAATTTAGTACTGCATAGTAATACCACACCAGAGAATTGGGATTGTTGCTGTGACCAAACCTAGCCATGTGGCTCTAGAGCTTTTATAACTGGGGAAATTAGAAGAATCTGCACAAATGATACAGAAAAATCCAGTATGTAAGCAGAACTTAATGAATTATTCTGGTGAGAAGCAGAAGACCAGAATGCTGATAGATATGTGGACAGTAAAAAATGTGTTTGTATGGTTCAGTGGAAATAAGGGACTCTTTTAGGTAGTGAACTACAGGGCATTCATTTTACATTTTGAGCAATAATTAATTTACATTTTGTCTGAATCCTGAGACTTTCAGTGAGGCTGAACTTAAGAGTGATGAATTAGGGGATGGGAGAGATGGCTCAGCAGTTAAGAGCAATGGCTGTTCTTGCAGAAGACCTGGATTTCAATCCCACCACCCACATGACTGCTAACAACTGTCCATACCTCCAGTTCCAGGAGATCCAACACTGTCTTCTGTCCTTGGAGGGCACTGCATGACATGGGTGCACTTACATACATGGCAGGCAATACAGGTATACACATAAAACATAAATAAGTAAAAAATATTTTTATAAGAGTGATAAATTAATTGGTCTGTGGGAAGAAGTTTCAAGATAGCATAACATCCAGAGTATGACATGGATATTGCCTTTAGCTTTCAAAGAGAACTGTGAGTAAACAGCTGAGTGGAAAGATTTGAACACCATGCAGTTTAGCCATAAAAGGAACATGTTTAAAATTCTGGAACAAGACAGGGTTATTGTTAAAGAGATAAACATTCCAAAGAAATCATGGCTGGGGAGATGGCTCCGTGGTTAAGTGTTTGTTGTACAATGAGTGTTCAGATGCCAGCACCTATGTAACAAGTTGGGCTTCTGGAAGACATCTGTAACTCCAGCTCAGAGGGATCCAACCACCATTTCTGGCCACACACACACACACACACACACACACACACACAAACACACCTGTACATATACTCAGATACATACATAGACGAATAATTAAAAAAAAAGAAAGCTGGGTGTGGCGATAATGCCATCCCAAGTCATAAGGATTTTGTTAGGAATAGGAGTGGAAAGACTCATAGGTAGAAAAGGAAAGCAACCAACCTCAGCAATTCAAACTGATCTTTACCAGTCAGTGATGGGTGGGAGCTGACCAGAGGGAATTAGAGCAGCAACCACACTGATTCAAGAAAGTATATGCTGGTTGATATTTGTAAAGGGTCTAGGGCCTGATATAGATAGAAGGACTTGTTTGTGGAACAGGAATCACTTTATAGTTGGCGGTGCTATGTTCTGAGGCCATAGGTTTTTTGTTGTTGGTGGTGGTGGTGGTAGTGGTAGTGGTATGTGTGTCTGTCTGGTCTTTTTGAGACAGGGTCTCCCATAGACTGGCCTGGAACTCACTATGTAGACTAGGCTGGCCTTGAACTCACAGAGATCTGCCTGCCTCTGCCTCCCGAATGCTGCGATTAAAGGCATGTACCACTCTGCCAGGTGAATTTAAGCATGTGAAAAACATTTCAGCTTTTGACTTTGGGGATAGATTAAACGCATTTTGCATTATGTGACAGCCATGAGCCTTTGGGAGATCCAAAGGGATGTATGCTATGGTTTGAATATGAAAGGTCCCTTATATGCCCATGTGTTGACTGTTTCATCTGCAGGTGATGGTGCTACTTTGGAAGATTTTAGAAACTTTAGGAGGTGAGGCTTAGTTGGAGAGGTGTGTGCTTTCAAGAGTTATTTATACCTGATCCGTAGTCACTTTCTCTCTGTCTGCTGCCTACCACAAAGAACCTTCTCTATAACACACTCCCACTGTCATGATGCTTTGCACAATTTCATGGAGCTAAGTATTATGTACCAATCCCTCTACATTTATGAAACAAATCTTTCATCTCTTAAATTGTGGATGTCAGATTTTTGTTTGTGTGCTTGAGATGCAGTCTTGCTATGTATCAGACTGGCTTTGAACTTACAATGTAAGCCTAGGGGCTATCCTTGAACTGGGGATCCCTACTGCCTCAGCCTCCCAAGTGCAGGGATTATACGTGTGTGTCTCCTTGCTCACCTTTATATTGGGTATTTTGTCATGGTGATGAGAAAACTAATGAACACATAGGTCTGTGGGTCAAGAGACTGGGTTGGTGGGTCCTCACACTCATATTGAAGGTGAAATGTGAAAGGTGGTCATATAATCACTGTTCCACAAAAGGGATCTCTGTGTCTTCACTACATGTGTGTGGCACCTTCCTAGACTTTGTGATGTGGATACTCATTGACCTCAGCTCAAATGCTGACAGCCTGTTCTGTTACATGTAGACAACAAACTTGGTCAAATTCCCAGGGGCCCTAGACTTCTTCCTGTATTGATTTTCTTGTCACTATGACCAGATACCTAACAAGAAGCAACTTAAAGGAGAAGGGATTTATTTTGGCTCATAGTTTTAGAGTACAGTAGGGAAGGCATAGTGGAAGGAATCACTTGCAGTTGTTGAGGAAACAGGAGGCTGCTTGCTTCTATTTCCATGGATCAGTATTGCATAAATTTATTCTCCATGCCTTAGCGGGTGGGATCTGATTCATCCAGCTGGATAAAACGGAAACTGATCTTCCATTTAGAAAGATTTATTTATTTACAAAGTTACAAAGTCTCTGGGTATGCACGGCCCGTTTGCCTACGAAAGTTTGTTACTGCTGGTGGCTGGTCCTTAAAGTTTGTGACAGCCATGGGCCGGGCAGGTGCAGGTCTCTTAGTTCGTGTCACTCACATGATCCTTAAGATGGTGGGGACTTGGCATGCTGACTCCTGGGTTCTGGCCTTCTGCGTGGGCCTGGGGACCAGGGCACTTTTCTTCCTGCATGTGTACAATCTCTCCCCGTCCCTGGGAATCACCGCCATGTCTCTCTTCCTTACTCCCTGCCTCCCTCCTCTCTTATTGGTCAGAGGGCAGGACTTGCCACAGAATGAACCAATAGGAAACAAAAACTTCAGAGAGACAAGTCCCTATTCACTATACAATCAGGAAGCAGAGAGACATCTTGGTGCTCATCTGGACTTCTCCTTTTATTCAGGCAGGGACCCCAGCCCATGGTAGCAGGTTTTCTCTCAATCTTAGGAAACACCCTCACAGAAATTCCCAGTGTGCCTCACTAATGCCCTAGGGTGCATTTCTTAAACCTATCAAGTTGGCAGTTACAATCAACCATCACAGCTGTCCAAAAAAAACTCAACAGCAAGGTGCTGAATGCTCCCCACATGGAAAAAAAAGACGACAAGAGAAGAATGCACTGTATTCAAGTGACTTCAACATTTCTGCAGAATGTTGGTGAATGAGGAAAGACTGAAAGATTAAAAACAAGATGATATCAAAGTGCAGGCAAGTCTTTCCAGGACAGAGTCAACAGGGGAATCAAAGTGGGGATAAGAAGCAGAGGGTAAGGTTAAAGGAAGGAAGTCTCTTGATTTTATACTGAAGAATGCTAGAGTGTCTGAATCCTCTTGGAAACTGTTCAATGGGGGCGAACATATTATTAATAATACAAAGGCTAGGAATGGGGCCAGTCCTTCAGAAGCAACCAACTTTCAAAAAGAGCAAGGACAGCCCAAAAAACTTTCCAGAGGGAAAGACAAAGGCCAGGGATATATGTAGGCAGACCTATAGTTTGGTATTTGGAGATTTTTGGGCTCCAATGAGAAACTTAATTGCAGGGGTCTGAGAAGTTATGAGATGGCCATTTTGGAAAGTGGGAAACATTCTTCTAGAGTAAACCATGTGAAGTATTCATTTTAAGTTTATGGCCAAAGATTCAGAGATGTTAGAAACAAAATTTTAGGTCTGAGGACACCACTGAGAAGACACAAAGAGCACATGGACAAAGTGAAAGTAACTTGGCAAGGCAGCTTTTACTTTGGCAAAAGCGTATATTACACTGTTATTCAGATCAAGCAAACACACCCAGCCTAGAATTTTGATCTCTAATGGAGTTTTTATCTCTAATGCAAAAATACCAGTTGTTTTTTTTCCATTGGTAGGGATCAATCTCACAGTCTTTCCCAATTGTTTAATTTTAAAAAATTGGTGCAGGGGTTGGAGAGATGGTTCAGTAGTTAAGAGCAATAGCTGTTCTTGCAAAGGACTGGGGTTCAATTCCCAGCACCCATATGGTGGCTAACAGCATGCAAAACTCCAGTTCCAGGAGATCCAATGCCCTCTTCGGACCTCCATGGGCATTGCATGACACCAGTACACCTACATACACGCAGACAATATATCCATACACATAAAATTTTAAGAAATAAAATTTTAAAAATTGGCACAAAGAAGGGAAAGGAGGGTTGGCAAAAAAGGGAGGTCTCCAATGCCCCAGGAAAATCTACTGGGGCCTTTTCCTAAACAAAAGTCTTACAGGGTGTATGAGGGAATTTAAAAATTAGAATTCTTTATCATAAACCAAAGGTTTTACAAGATTTGAAAGAAAGGACTAATATTTAATGTTTCTTACAGAGGAAATCCAGTCAGTTTTTTGGTAATGTTTCTCCAGGAGTCAGGGAGGAGATGGTCCAGCTTCATCCAGGTCAGCTTTCTTCAGGTGGGTGTAATGTTGAGGGAGCTGGAGACATAGAACAGGAGAGCTTTCATAAGTGTATAGTATGATAAGACTTGAGGAAGTGCTTATTGTGAGCACAAAGGAGATCCTCAGGGCAGCAACCTGTAGCAGTGGGGTGTGTTGAAGGACTTGAGCTCTTCTCATTTTTATAGGGAGATGGGGTCTGGTCACAGATGGAATGTTGTGCTGTCCATGAAGAACTTTGGGCTATTTTGTCTCTATTTTGTTGCAAATCAAAGTTAAGTACAACTTATACAACTGAAGATATAGGGGCCTGAGGAATAACTCAGCAGGTAAAGGTGTCTGCTGCTAAGCCTGATGACCTGAGTTCATCAATCTTCTGGATCCATACAGTGGAAAGAGAGAACAGACTCCCATAAGTTGTCCCCTGGCTTCCACATGCATGCTTGACACATGCACCCACATACACACAGTAAATAAATGCTAAAAAAAGAGATGAAGATAGCAGAGTTTGGCATGGTGACAAACATGCCTGTAAAAGGAAGGAGGATCTTGAATTTGAGGCCAGCACTGAGCCCAACTTGAAACAAAACAAAAGAATGTAACCAAATGGGGGTTGGAGATGTAGCTCAGTTATTAGGGGGCTTGCCTAGCATGCACAACACCCTGGGTTCCATCTTTATCACTGCATAAACTGGACATGAAATCCCAGGATGATGGAGGGGAAAGCAGGAGGATCAATCAGTTCAATGTCAAGGCCAGCCTGGGGTACACGAAATCCTGTCACAAAAAAACAAACAAAACAAACCACTAAAAATGAAATAGATGGCTCAAAGCACTTGCTGCACAAGCCTGACGACTTGAGTTCTAGTCCTGGAGACCATTGTGAAAGCAGAGAAACGACTGCACCAAATAGTTTTCTGACCTCCACACACGCACACACATCCACACACACATCATACACATACATAATAAGAAAATGTAAAAATAGAAAAGGGATCATGTTTAAGGCTGTGCCTGAGTTACTAGAGGAATAAAGAGATAACAAGATAGAAAAGACCATAGCTACTCTTCTAGAGTGTGGTAAATCTCGGCTCAGGAACCCCAGCCGGGTTAGAACTGATAAAATCGCGCCATTCCCACATCAGGACACACCTGAGGAGACCCGCCCCATGCCGGAAGTGGGAGGGGACAGGTGCGCGCACCCGCGCCGGCCAGAGGGGAGGGGGCAGGGCCTACGGAAGGGCTCCCGTCCGGCCGCGCGGCCGCGCCGGCGCACTGCAGACTCCCGGCAGAGCCCCCTGGCGGCGCCCGCAGCCTCGCGGGGGCGGAGCCGGAGGCGGGGGGTTGCGCTTGGTGACAGGGGACGCGCGGTCGCAGCGCGCTGGACCCGCAGCCGCGACCCAGGACGCTGAGCGCCGGCTGCAGCGGCGACGGTGGAGGGGAGCAGCGGGGAGCTGGGGCGCGGCGTGCGGCCCGGCATGAGGGGCTGTGGCGGCGCGGCCCGCGCGCAGCCGGCCGGTGAGCGCGGGAGGTGGGCGGTGCGGCCGGGAAGATGGCGGAGAGGCCTCCTGGCGGCCCCACGGCCTGGTCTGGCCCGGGCGGAGGCCCCCAGCCCAGTCGTGTTGGGAATCGGTGCCCCCTGCGACTTGGGCTGGGAAGTCCGGGAGAGGGCGCCGCGGCTGATGGCGGGGTGTGTGAGGGAATCGGCCCAAGGGTGGGTGTGCGGGCTCGGGCGGAGGGTTGGCGTGAGGCTGTGGGCCGAAGGGTGGGCGTGAGAGAACCGACTGGAGGAGGCTGTGAGCGTGCCGCGCTCTTCACGTGATCCTGAATGTGCCTGACCTCTGGGCAGCCAGGGTGCGTGTGTGTCTCGGCCCAAAGGCAGTTGTGCGAGAGCGTGGGCCCGGGGTGCTTGGATTGTGAAGGGACCTGAAGGTTCCGGCGTGAGCATGCCAAGCCTGCAGACAGGTGTGCGTGCGTGTGTGCCCGGGTCCAGCACAGGTGTGCTGGTGTCATTCCTGCGCGCTGGGCTCCATCCCATTACATGTTGCAGTTGGGGTGGGGACAGGTGGCGTTCTCCGGGCGAGGTTCCTGCGGGCCAGGCTTTGTCCGTGAGGCTCTCGGAGTCAGTGGGCGTCTCCGGGTCAGGCCACGACTGGCTTGCGCGTGGCGCGGCTAGTGCTCCGCGGTTCGGCCTCTGCGACAGGCTTCGGAGGTTCTTCTCAGGGGCCCTCCGGAGCTGGAACTCCCTGGGCGCCTGCTGGTGGCAGGCGTGGTGTAGGTGGGGGCCGCGAGCCGGCAGGCTGTGAGTCCCAGCCAGTTTGTCTTTATTTTAAAACGTGCAGCCGGCTGCGGGCGCGGCAGCTGTGGGTGTGTTTCATGCTGCGCTCACCGCAGCTGCTGTGGGCGCTATGCTGCCTTCAGCCGCAAAAATGCGGCTGGTCCCTCCTCCCCCTTCCGCGTTGCTGGGGTAGGCCAAGCCTCTAGTGACCTCTGAAGAACAACGTAAGGTAGCAAGGCTTCAGTTTCACCCCTGGTGCAGACAATACTGACATTTGTCTTTGGGAGTCCGGGAGGGTAGTTGAGCTTTGAGTCCTGGGCGCAGTCTGTAAACAGCAGGTGGTTTGGCCTACGGCTCCCCTTTTACTACGAGCGAGGGGGAGGGGAATAAGAAGGGAAGAGAGGTGTGACCGAATAGCCAGGCGATCCATTCTTTAAGGCATCCTGAGTGCCCTGCATGATGCAGGGAATGGAGAGGTGGCGTCTTCCAGCATTTGGTCTAGTCATCTGTCTTTCAAGAGAATGGAGCAAAGTGAAAAAAAGGGCTGGAGCCAGACTGACCGCCCTTGAGTCATGACAACTCCTTTACTGGCTTTGTGGTCTTAGGCAAGGTCTCTTTTGCCTTTGGTTCCTTGCCTGTAAAACGGGCACACTAATAGTACTGGCCCCAGAATGATGTTGTGAGGACTCGGTGATTTAAGACTTGTAAATTTTTTGTGCCTGATAGTTTTCATGTTTGTTAGGAATTGTTCTTGATAGTAAAAATTAGGCAGTCAGAGTTAAGTGTGTGTTGGATAGGGTGCTGCAAGGTGCATAAGTTAAAACAGATTTTTTTTTTTTTTTAATTAAAGCAAGGTTTTGCTTTGTAGCTCAGGCAGGCTTCCAACTCATGATCTATCTGCCTCAGTCTCAGGCATACACTACTTGGCTTGAAACAGGTCTTACAGTGTTTTTTGTTTTGTATTTTTTTGTTTATTTGTTTTGGTCTTTTTGAGTCAGGGTCTCCCTCTAGTCCCAGATGGCCTGGAACTCTTCATAGACCAGGCTGGCCCAGAACTCACAGAGATCCGCCTCTCTGCCTCCTGAGTGCTGGGATTAAAGGCATGGGCTACCACACCCAACAGTTTTTTTTCCTTAATTTAATTTTGTTTGTGTATGTAAGTTTGAAGACATCAGGAGTTGGTTCTCTCCTGCCATGTGGGTTCCAGGGAATTGAACTCAGGTCCAAACATCTTTATACATTGAACCATCTTACCATCCAGAAGCAAATCTTTATAAAGATAAAAGAAAAAATCTGATATACTTAGATAAATTATTACATAGAGATGTTTTAAAAGTATTTTTTGAAAAACAATCAATCATCTCATGAATAGATGGGATTGATGTTGCCAGAAAAAAGATGTAAGCAGTCTGTAGGTAGTCTGTCTGAGTCAAGCCTCTAGAGCCATTGTTACACTTCACAGTGTTACTCTGAAGAAGAAAGGTAACTTTATTAAAATAAAAGACATATAAAGTAACAAAGTGAGAACTTTGCATCACCAGCACAGTAACATTATGCCTTGGTAAACTACTAGAAATTAAAGTTTTGGCTTGCCATGCCTTCCAAGGAAATGGTTTGTCTTGGATTTGGTTATTACTTGCCCCTCTTTATATTAGATTTACTCTTGAAAACAGTACCTCATTTCCTTTGTACTCTGTGACATAAAAATTAAGAAAAGTCTTTTGAGATCTGTGGCACTGAAGATAAGAATGTTTGATTTATTTATTTATTTTTAGGAAAAGTAGTAACATCTGCTGGACAGGATGTCACATGTCTGTAATCCCCACACTTGAAAACTGACAGTAGGTGGATTCAAGGCCAACCTGGGCTATAGGAGATCATGTCTTTTAAAAAAACATTTTATATATTATTTTTTATTTTATGTGTTATGAGTGCTTTGCCTACATGTGTGTAAGTGTACTCATGTGGTTGCATTGCCTTTGGAGGTCAGAAGAGGGTGTAAGATCCCCTGTAACTGAGTTTAGGGACAGTTATTAGCCACCATGGGAATTGAACCTAGGTCCTCTGCAAGAGCAATCGGTACTCTTAACTTCGGGATACCATGTCTTTAAAAAAAAAAAAAGCCAAACATGGTGGATATCACCTTTAATCCCAGCTAATTTTGGCTAGGAGAAATATATGTAATTGTGCTCTTACAACAAAAGGAAAAAGGGATGATGTTAGACCAACTAGCATATGTCACTTTGTCCTGCTATTTAAAGTTAAATATGAATCTTGTGAACATTTGTATCTTCTCCAGTTACTTGTTCTAATAGGCAGCAGTTGGATATGGCTTAGAAAAACCAAGTGTATGAATAAGTAAAATAAGGACACTCTAGGGAACGAAACCAGGCATATTTACCATGGACCTTGTATGTCTAGTGCCTCACTGTGTGTGATTATGATGGAGTGCCATGCAACTTGGAACACTTCATCTTTCAGCACTGGGGAGGTAGAGGTGAGCAGATTTGTGAGATTGAGACCAGTCTACATAGTGCGTTCCATGCCATCTGGGGCTACAAGGAGACTCTTGTCTCAGAAAAAAAGAAGGAAGGCAGGTAGATAGGCCCATTTTGGCCTCTGACACATGTGTACTGGGGCAGAGGGCCATGATTTGGGAGTTGCATATCACACAGACTCACAGGTCCTGGCACAATTTCATAGTCCAGCTATTGCAGGTTCTTTTTAGGGTTCTTCTTAGCTCCTTTGATGCTATTGAGAAAAAGTCCATGAATTATGTATGTTCCTATGCTGAACTATCTAGTTTTACTCACAAAACCTCTTTGCTGGATCTTACACATTCTATCTCACAGTTGGCTTTGTGAGTGTCAATAAGGATGCCATGACACCTTACTTATCAAATGACTGCATGTGCACCAAGTTCAGGCGGAGCTGGACCTATTGACTAACAGTAACTGAGACCCTTTTCCTATTGCTACCTTTCTTGTTTCCCCAGGTAAAATCTTTGCCTTTAGTTATTGGCTCTCTAAGGCTCCTCTGCTCCTTGCTCTGTCTTGTATTGGTCCCTTGAATTGCTCCCAACTTTATATCCCTGTACTTCCCTGTGCTTTGTTACTGAATCTGACCTGGAATTTGTCCTTGGGCCACTGTTGCCATCCTGCTGGAACATTTCTCCTCATCTGACTTGTAGCATTGTCCGCATCTGGTTCTGCAGTGCTTAAGATCTCAAACTGCTATGACTGGCATTACTGGGTATATCTTTCTTCAAGATTGACTGTGTCTGCCATCCTTTGATCTCTGAAGTGTGATAGTAACATAAATTAACTTCCACTGGCATTTGGTGTGAGTTATGGTACTGTATAATTGCTCCCCTGTGTTCATTGTCTTGTGGAATGCATACTAGTCTTTTTACAGTATGTATATTGACAAGATTGTGGCATCTGTTTTGCTCCACTGGAGAGTTTTTTGTTGTTTGTTTTGTTTTTTTGATTCAGCATTTGGTACAACTTTTTCCTATTTCTAAGTCTTTGATGGCAAAATCATAATGGTCAGCATTAGAAATATTTTTTAATATTCTATTCAGGTATTTCCCAAGCACTGCTTATTCATTACTTTATAAACTGAACAACTAATCTATGTTCAGTTACTTGTGTATGCATTGTAGTGCCACAAACATGGAACTTAGAGAGAAGAAATGCCAAATGGATTGGAGAAGTAGCTCAGTTGATAGAGTGCTTGTTTAGTATGCATGAAGCCCTAGATTTGATTCCCTAACCCTCCATAGAACAGGACATGGTTGGCACATGCCTATAATCCCAGCACTTGGAAGGTGGGGCAGGAGGATCAGAATTTTAAGGTCATTTTCTGCTACATAGCACGTTCTAGGCCAGGCTGGGTTATATGACACTCCATTTAAAAAAAGAAAAGAAAGAGGGCCAGAGCAATGTCTCAGTTGATAAAGGCACCTGCCACCAAGCTGAATTCAGTCCCCAGGTCCCACATACTGGAAGAAGAGAAATGACTCCACAAAGTTATCCTTTGACATCCAGATGTGTGCCCACATTTGTATATACACACAGTAAATAAATAAATATAGTAGAAATTTGTAAAAAGAAAGGGGCTGGAGAGATGGCTCAGTGGTTAAGAGCACTGGGTACTCTTGCAGAGGACCTGGGTTTGATTCTCAGCACCCACATGGTGGCTAACAAACATCTATAACTCCAGGGGGTCTAGACCTCTTCTAATTTCCATGTCTTTTGCATGCACATGATACACTTACATACATGCCAGCAAAACACTCACATACATAATATAAATAAATAAATATTAAAGAAAGAGCTGGGCATGGTGGCACATGCCTTTAATTCTAGCATTTAAAAGGCAGAGACAGGCAGATTGCTGTGAGTTCAAGGTCAGGCTGATATACGTGTTGAGTTCCAGGCCAGATAGGGCTAGATAATGAGACCCTATCTGAAAAGAAATAAAAATGAGTAACTAGAAAGAGGGGAGGGAGGGAAGGAGGGAGAGAGAGAGAGGAGAGAGAGAGAGAGAGACAGAATGAGAATATGAACTCAGTAAAAGCACTTGCTGCCAAGCCTAACAATCTGAGTTCAATCCTAGGACCTGCATGGTAGAGAGAACTGATTCTTACAAGTTGTCCTTTACCCTCCACTTGCATACTGTGGCGCTGTGCACCCCCATACATATTCACATACATATACACTAAATAAATATATGCAATTTTTTAAAAACAACAAAAGAATGGCCAGGCTAGTTCTCTAGACCAGGGGTCAGAATATTACAGCCTATGAGTAGACATTCCCCCAACCTCTTCCTCCATCTCTCTAGGTCTGTTTTGGCAGTAAAGTTTTATTGAAACACAACCACACCTGTTCACTTTTTAATTGTTTTAGTTGCTTTGATACAGTTGACTAGTTGTAACAGGTTCTGTGGCCTGCAAAGCCTAAACTTTCTCTGGCCTATTTACAAAGCTAGTTTGCTCTAGAAGTTCAGAGGAAAAAATGATTACAGTGGTTATAGTGGTAAGAGAAAACTTTGGGAAGAGGTGGTCCATGTACTAAATTTACCTCAGCAGAGGTGAATGAGGAAAGGATGAGGACAGCATAACACCAGATAGATGCTTCAAGTTTGAGAGCAAAGGCAAGAAGTTGGATTATGGATAGTTTATAGAA
The DNA here is from genome assembly GCA_035773235.1 of Eospalax fontanierii. Taxonomy (NCBI): domain Eukaryota; kingdom Metazoa; phylum Chordata; class Mammalia; order Rodentia; family Spalacidae; genus Eospalax; species Eospalax fontanierii. The sequence continues at coordinate 81,678,580 of CM069532.1, read as the reverse complement.
TTTATAAAGTTTGTATAATGAAAGCTGGGTGTGTTGGCACATACCTGTAGCCCAGCACTTGGGCTGGGAGACAAAGAGGAGGATAGTGGAGGTAGGAGGATCAGGAGTTCAAGATTATAGCAAGTTGGAGGCCAACCAGGGCTACATGAAACTCTGTCTGAAATAAATAAACTCTAAATACAAACAATATCAATAATTAAAAAAAAAATAAAAACCCCACAACAATAGCAACACAAGGAAATGAAGGTGGCAAATAGAAAGATCTTTGAATCCAGAAAAAATAAAATTTTATTTTTCTAGCTCCTAAGAAGTCACTGCAAGTGTGTGAACAGGAGCTCTCCTGGCTAGCACTGATGGGAAATGAACTTGAGAGAGAAAGAAATCTAGAACAGTTTCAGACAGCTTTCTCTGGGGAGGTTGCAGGAACCTACATAGCCACACATTTCTGTAGCTTCAACAGGAGGAGCTTAGTTCTTATTCACGTTTCATTTGCTTATGACCTTGTGTCCAGACCAGGACAACTGCTTATTTGGGGACATAGATTTTATGGGAGGAGGGTGACAAAAGCTTGCCCTTTCTGATCAGACTTCATCTTGAACTGTGGCTGCTTCCATAGGCCAGAGCAGGGCAGGGTGTACAGCTCCTACTGGAGGGCCAAGTGCATGTTGGAGATTACCATAACTCCCCAGAAAGTGAATAATCCTGTTCCCTGTCATGAAGGTGTCCTCAGGTGGGTGGGAATGAGGTATTCTAAACCTGGGTGTCTCCTCTCAGCCTGGGAAGTTAGAATCAGTCCACTTGCATACTGGGACCTCTGAGGTTGTCAGACTCCTCATCTCTCTCCTCTTCAGACTTTGTTTTCTGTACTTTGAGACCACAGTCTGTGTAGTTACTAGAAGCCCAGTGGCCTGGGTGCCCCTTTGGTCTTGAACTTTTCCTTTCCTTCTCACATAGATGTGTCTCACCCAGGAATGATTTTAACCCTACTCCCTATGGGCATTTGATAGTATCAGGGGATGTTTTTATTTATCCCTTCTGAAAGGGATTAGCCAAAGACTTGTAAGGACAGTGATGCTGATGAGTTCCCCCCTCCTCAGCCCTGTGTTCCTTCCAATTCTCCAGTGCCTCCTAGACTGCACTCCAAAGTCTTGTGTGTACCTTAGCCTGTTGTGTTCTCAGTAACAGCTGTGTAGCTAGTGGGCTAGGCCTTGGCTTAGTATTGCCTTTGCAAAAGCCTATTTGGCTCCTTCAGCCCCTTTGGCCTTGACTCAAACTACTGACTCAGCAGGAAAGTAGAGGGTTTCCCTGATACGATGTGTAGTACCTTTGATCACTACACAACCTTGTCTGGGAGGTCCTCAAGAGAAACTTTCTTCTCTTTTGGCAGCAGGGTCTCACTTAGCAAAGATGGGTGGGTTTGGGTTGTTAGTGTCCTCAAAATGACCTACTGACAGGTCAAAGAAGTGACTGTCATTTCTCCCATGTTGGCTGCTTCTAATTAATTGGATTCTTGATTTCTGAAGTTTAAATAGTTTGATTCTCCATATATATATATGCTTTATGTTTGCTTCCTAAAGCTTCATTTTAATTATTAATGTTTTTGAACAGGTGATGTTCACATGGCAGGGAAGTGACACAAGTGATATATTACTCCTGGTTTCTTTTGGGAGCCTGGGGCCTAGTTCCCTGGAAGCAGCTGAATAGTTTCAACAAATACTTTGTAACTGTGCAAGAGTCTTTTCTTAGCCCTTTAAAAAATGTTTCTGACCCTTGTACCTTTTAATTGTATTGAGGAGTCATTTCATATCAGCACCGTTTTTCAGTATATTCTCTTCCAGGGCTGCATGTTGTTCTACAGTTGATATGGTCCATAATGTATGTAGCCAGCCACTGCTGGGGAATATTTTGTGACATAAATGAGGCTATAGGCAGTTTTGCAAATATGTAAATGTGCCTAGAGATACTCCCTGAGAAACAGCACCTATTTCTTCAGTTATGCTGTGATAATGTTCTCTTATTTCTTAATGTATTTAACTCTGTACTTCTTTTGGTCATTTATTCTCCCATTATCTATCTCTTTATATTATATTTTAAATTTTCTTTTTTACTTATTTTAATTTTTGTGTATGAGTGTTTTGCCTACCTGTAAGTGCACCACCTGGGTGAAAACCTGCAGGGGTCAGAAGAAGGCATTGGATCCCCTGGAACTGGAGTTACTGGTTGTTGTTAGCTACCACATAGGTGTTAGGAACCAAATCAGGTCTTCTGGATGAACAGCCAGCACTCTTAACCACTGAGCCATCTCTCCAGCCCCTTTCTATCTATATTTTAAAAATAAGTTTCAGGAAAATAAGTTTCTCCATTGGAAATTAATTCGTCTTGTTTCTTGTGGTTAAGTGAAGAAAGCATGGGCCAGTGAGGTGCTGAGTTGGTAAGAATGCTTGCTGCCCAGCCTGATGACCTGAGTTGGATCTTTGGCATCCATATGGTAGAGAGAGAACCAGCTCTGGAAAGTTGTCCTTTGATGTGCACTCATGTGCCATGGCATGTGTGCACATACACACACACACGCACACGCACACACGTATTAAAAAATAAATTTAAAAAAGGAGAAGAAAACACATTTTGGCCCCAGTACTCAAGAGTAGCTGGAAAGTAGAACAACTCATAGTGTCATTAACAGATGAATGGATGGACAAAATGTGATATATCCATAGAATGGAATATTATTTGGCAATAAAAACACATGAGTTACTGATTCATGTTAGAACAATAATGAACCTTGAAAATACTGCCCAGTGGGGATAGAGAGCTGAATCAGTGGTTAAGGGGTACTGGGTGCTCTTGCAGAGGACCTGGTTTGATTCCCAGCACCCACACGGCAGGTAACTACCATCTATAACTCCAGTTCCAGGGAATCCAACACCCTTTTCTGGCATCCTTGGTCATTATATGACATGGGTGCACTTATGTACATGGAAGCTGAATGTTCATGCACAAAGTATTTTAGAAAAAAGATATTCCAAGTGAGAGAAGATAGACATATGCATGATTAATTAATTTCTTATAGCCCAGTCTGGCCTTGAACTCAGGATCTCTTACCTTGACCTCCTGAGTGCTGGGGTTATGGTATGTACTACCATACCTGGCCTTGTATGATTACATCTTTTTAGAGAATTTCATGCAATATATTATCATTCACCCCTTTCCCATTTCCTCTCAGATCCACCTGTACTTCCCAACCCTCCAACTTCTTGTCTTCTTTTGTAAGCCCATTGAGTCCAAATTGTGTTCCCCAAATATTCTTGGGTGTGGGTTCATTCCCTGGAGTGTGGTCAACCTACCAGGAGTCACAGTCACCCTTAAAGAAAACTGGCTCTCCTGCTCCCAGCAGCTATCAATTGCCAATAGCTTTTCAAGTATGGGTGGGGATTTATGTCCCCTGCAACATGCTGAGATTTTGTCTGACTTGAGTTTGAGTGGGTCTTATGCATGCTGTCATAACCTCTGTGAGTTGATTTGTGCAACTGCCCCATTGTATCCTGAAAAAAGTTTCGTTGTACTCATCTACTGCCTCTGGCCCTTAAAATCTTTCTGCCTCCTTTTTTTGTGACAATCCTGGACCCTTAAGGAGAGGGCTGTGATATAGATGTCCCATTTAGGACGACCATTACAAATCTCTTTTTCTCTGCATGTTGATCAGATGTGGGCCTCTGTGTTAATTCCCATCTATTGCAAAAAAAAAAAAAAAGCTTCTTTGATAAAAGTTGAGAGATGCCATAATGTATGGGTATAACAGTAAGTCATTAGCAGTTGGTTTAATACTATGTCCATTTAGCAGAATAATAGTAGCAGGATCTCACCTAGGATCTATGATCTATCAGCCACAGGTTCTTGGCTGCTATATAATGACAGGTATGGGTTTCATTTTATGGAATGGGTCTTAAATCCATTCAGAAAGTGTTTGGTTACTTCCATAACATTCCTACCAGTATTGTACCAGTGGGCATATCTTGCCAGACCAATTGTTATTATAGCTTTCAGGGTTCACAGCTGGGTAGGATTGATGATTACTTTTCAGTTTGTATCATTACACTTAATCCAAAATAGGCAAATCCATAGAGAAAATAGATTGGTGGTTGCCCAGGATTAGAGAATGATAGCTACAGAGATGGGTAATGAAAATGTCCTGAAATTGACTGTGGTAAAGGTCACACATATCTGTGAAGATACTAAAATTATACACTTTTGGGGTCAGGTCTATTTGAGACAGGGTCTCCCTATGATCCAGCTGGCCTGGAACTTGCTATGTAGACCAGGCTGGCCTCAATTTCACAGAGATCTGCCTGCCTCTACCTCCCGAGTGTGAGGACTAAAGACATGTGCCGCCATGCCTAGCTCTAAAATTATACACTTTAAATGGGTAAATTATGTGGTATGTCAATTATATCTCAGTGGAGCTCTTAAAAACAAGAATAACTAGGATTTTTCAAGGACCATTCCACAGTGGGAGTCACAAGGCTCTGGCCTTGGTGTAGATGTAGACTGCGAGTTGCAGCGAGGCAGAAATCCCTGAGCAGTTTCTGAGGTGTTGGCTGCAACAGATGCAGTATAAGTCTGGGTATAGAAGTCTTGGGTTGCTCTTTGTCATGATCACATATATCACTTAACCACCTGAGCCTTAGCTCTCCCTTGTAGATCAGACTTCTGTCCTGTCTACTGTTCGGGTTTATTATGAGGCTAAGGCATGATTGAGTTTCAGAGGATTCCATAAATTACTGTTATATGTACATCCAGGAGCAGAACCCTTCTCAATTGCCTACACAGATTCCAGTGCCTAGTTCTGTTTCCCAGGCCTACCTACTCTCATCACTTTCAGTCTCATTCAATTGATGTGTACTAGCCTCTTGCCAGTGGGGTGAACTGATGTAAAGGAGACAAGCCAGGTTTCTATTGGGGGGACACAGGATTGTATTGTGCTCACACTCTATGGGAACTAGTAGTAGTCTGGAGTCCTAAGAAGATTCATAGGGAGGTTTCCAGGGAAGGGTGGTCTGTTTTGTTCAAGGAGGGCTCTTAGTCACTGTGCCAAGGAAGATCACATCTTAGGTGGAAGGAAGGAGCCAGCAAGTATGAGGTCTTCTGACAGCAGCTTTTGTGTCTCAAGTTTCTAATGTGAGAAGGGAAAAGCTGGCACTTGGGAGGTCAACACAGAAGTTGTTCACAACTTGTAGAACTGGGGCTGTCTCCTGAAGGAGAGTCTGTTTCAGTTCTAGCTCTACTATATGGGGTCAGGACACAGTTTATCAGAAGCAAGGGTTTGGCAGGTTTCTAGCTCTAACTTTATCCATTTACTTCCCCCAGGTTGATATATTTTAAATCATAAGTCATTTGTAAAAATCAACATTGGTTACACAACTGGCTGGGAAATGCTGTCAGTAAACCTCAGAGTTCATGTAGTGGCCTTCACAGAAGACAAACACATCACACAAGCTTTGTTTCACATTTATCAGCTGCTTGGTATATGAAGGGCCCTGGTTGGCATTGAGAATTTTGGCTTATTTCCTCCTAGCATGAACACCCGTGGGTACTTGTGATCTCTGGTTTAGAAGGAGATAACAATGTAAGAGTTGGTGAGTGGGGGTGAGCAGATTGAGACCTCTACCCCTGGAGCTCATTGTCTAGGTACAGGAATAGTCCTGCACACTGTGGCACATACAAAGAGGATGGGGATGAGACTTTGAGGTACCTGTATAAGTAAGGGGTCAGGCCCAGCCTCCTAGGAATGAGACCAAATCTAGGACCTACAGGAGAGGACAGGGGTGGGGAGTGACTCATGTGGTAGCTAGAAATGGGGTATTAGCTCAGAGGACCCAGGAGAGGGCAGAGGATGGGGCAGGTGAGTCAATCAGACTGTACTAAGAGTTGACTCAAGATGGTACAACTAAAGCATCACTCAGGCTTTTTGTGCCAAGAGTGAGTGTGGAGACCACCAGAGAGCACAGAAAGAGTTTTGCTATATTGGTGGGGCAGGCAAGTACTGGACAGAAACTGGTGAGTGTCCAAGGTGATGGGAAGGGTAGCACAGCATTGGCACCATTACCTGGTCTTAGATGCTGGTACTGCTTCCCATCATACGGCAGCATGTATCAAAACTCCATTCCTCTTTGATGCCAGCTAGTACCCATGCTAGAGACAGACTGCATATTGTGTACTGTCCTATTGATGGACATTGGAGTTGCCTCCATTTGTTGGTGGTTATGTAAATGCTGCTAATTATATTTGTGGTTATGTTTTCATGCAATAATATGTTTTCAGTTCTCTTAGTTACCTAGAAGTAGAATTGCTTTATGTTAGTTCTTTTTAGGATAATGGCAGGCCTTTTCAAATTTGTTGTCCCATTTTATATTCCCTTCCAGCAGTATATAAAGGTTCCAATTTGTTTAGTTTTTCTTGTTCATTTATTTAATTAAAAATATGTATTATTTTTATTTTATGTGTATGAATGTATTGCTTGCATGTATGTAAGTGCACCCGTATCATGCCGTGCCCTTGGAAGTCAGATTCCCTGGAACTGGAGTTATAGATGGTTGTTATCTGCAAGAGCAGCCAGTGTTCTTAATCACTGAGCCATCTCTCCAGTCCCTCATTTATTTAATTTTTGTTTTAATATAGGATCTCAGGTAACCCAGGCTGACCTCAAACTTCATGTATATAACTAAAGATGACCTTGAACTCTTTAACTCTTCTGCCTCTGTCTCTTAAGTGCGGAGATTAAAAGCGTGTGCCACCATACCCAGCTTTTTTTTAATCCCATTGCTGAAATTTGAACCCAGGGTATTGTGTAAGCTAAATGTGTTCTATCACTGAACTGTATTCCCAGCCCTGCCCATTTTTTAGTTGGTTGTCTTTATTACTGAGTTATATATTCCTTATGTAGTCAGGATAAACGTCTCTGGTCATATATGTGATTTACAGTGTTTTTCACTGTGTATGTTCACATGCATTATTGTATATATGTGTGCAAGTACACATGTACATGTGTGCATGGAGGTCCTAAGTTGATGCTATGTGTCTTTCTTGATTGCTTTCTTCTTTATTTATTGTTTTGTTTTTTTGAGACAGGGTATCATTATGTAGTCCTTGCTTGCCTGGAACTTGCTGTGTATGCCAGGCTGACCTCAAATTCAGAGATCTGCCTGCCTCTGTTTCCCATGTGCTAGGATCAAAGGTGTACACCACGATGCCCAGCCTCTCCACTTTATTTATTGAGGCAGGGTCACTTGCTGAACCCAGAAGTCTAGTTAGCCAGCTTGCCCAGGGGGCTTCCCTGTCTCTACCTCCTAAGTACTGGGATTACAGACAGCTACCATGTCTTTCTGGCTTTTACATGGGTTCTGGGAATCCAAACTCTGGTCCTCACACTTGCGCAACAAGTACTTTTATCTACTGAATCATCTCCCTAGCCCATTTTTTCACTTTTTTAGTAATATCATTGAGAGCACAAGATTTTTAATTTTGATGAAGTCTAGTCTAGTTTTTCTTTCATTGCTTTTACTTTGGGATTGTAGCTAAGAATTTGTGTTGCTTTAATTCAAGGCCACAAAGATTTATCCCTGCTAGGCATGATGACACATGCCTATAATTCTAGCACTCAGGAGGCTGAGACAGAGAAATGCTGCAAGCTCAAGGCCAGCTGAGATGCATAGTGGGTTCAAAGCCAGTTGGGAATACACAGCAAAACTCTGTTCGTCCAGAACAAAACAACAAAAAATGTTACTCATGTTTTCTTCTAAGATTTATAGTTTTAGTTCATGCAGTGGCATTTTAAAAATTTTTGTTATTTTTAAAAATTACTGTGTGGTTTGTGTACATGGGTGCAGCACTGGAGTTAAATGCTTCTGTAAGCTGAGCTGCTTAGGTTCCCTGGAAGAGCAGCACGTGCTCTTAACCTCTGAGCTATCTCTCTAGCCCCGTACACTGGCATTTTTGTCTTTGTATATTGCTTTATATGTTGTTGATCTATGCATTCAGATATTTGATTCATTCAAACAATTTTTATTTATTTATTTGGGGGAAGCTGAGACAGGGTTTCAAGTAGCCAAAGCTAACCTCAAATTCACTAATTAGCTGAGACTGACCTTGAACTCCTAATCTTTCTACTTCTACCTTCTGACTGCTAGAGTGACAGGCGTGCACCACCAAGGCTGACAAAGTTAATTTTTTGTGTTCTGAGATCAGAGTCCAACTTGTTCTTTTGTGTATGACTATTGATCTATGTCAGCTTCATTTGTTGGAAAGACCTTTCTTTCCCCTATTGAATTGTCTTCACACCCTTGTCAAAAATCACTTGACTATAAATTTTAGGGTTTATATCTTGGCTCTACCTCTAATATTGGTCTGTCTGTTCTCATGCCGGTGCCATGTTGTCTTGATTATGGTAGCTTTGCAGTGGCCTTCCAAGTCAGAAAATGTCAGTTCATCACTTTGTCTTTTTCAAGATTTTTTTTTAGGGGCTCGACAAATGTCTCAGTGATTAAGCACACTGGCTGTTCTCCAGAGGACCTGGATTCCCAGCACCCACATAGTGGCTCACACCCACTAGTAACTCCAGTTCTGGGGGATCTCACACCTTCTTATCTTCCACAAGCATTACATACATGGGTGAACTTACACACATGTGGGCAAAACACTCATAAACATAAAAATAAATAAATAAATAAGACTAAATATTGAAAAAAATAGAAGATTATGGAGGTTTTTTGTTTTTGTTTTTCTTAGCAATTCTGGGTCCTTGAATTTCCATGTAACCTTCAGGTTTTTTTAAACTACCCAAGGTTGACTTTTGGCAGAAACTGTATTGAATCTGGGAGTTAATGTATGGTGTTTACATGTCAATAATGTTTAGTCATTCAGTCCATGAACACGGAATGTCTTGCCATTATTTAAGTCTAATTTATTTCGATAATGTTTTATAGTTTTCATTCTATAATTCTTATACTTTGGGTTAAATTTATTCCTAAATATCTCATTTCTTTTGATATTATAAATAAATTTTCTCAATTTTATTTTCAGATTTTTCTTTCCTAATGAGTATTTTAAAAGTTTTCACTTGTGTGTATATGTGTTCATGTATGTGCAGGTACCTTTGTGTGTACATGTGTATGGAAGCTAGAGGCCAACTTCAGGTGTTATTTTTTAGGTGCTGTCTACCTTTTAATTTTTATTTTTGAACATAGGGTCTTTTGTTAGCCTGGAACTTGCCAAGTAGGCTAGGACCAGCAAGTCCCAGGACTCCACCTGTCTCTGCCTCCTAGCACTGGAATTACAAGTGAGTGCCACCACACCAGACTTTTTTTACATGGGTTCTGGAACTCAAACTTAGGTCCTCATGACTACAAGGCAGACACTTTACCAAATGAACTATCTTTCCAATCTCCACATTTTTCTTCTTATATTAAATATTTGAGCAAACATGCAAAAAATTTTAACATATTAAAGGGAAGGCCAATAAGATGGCTCAGTGGGTAAAGGCACTTGCTGCCAAGTCTGACCTGAGTTCACTCCCCAGAAACCACATGGTAGAAGAGAACTGAGTCCAACATGTTGAACTCTGACCTCCAAATACACAGACTGTGGCATGCACGCCTACACATGTACAAACAAAATAGATAAATGTGAAAAGGATGGAGGGAGGTACACAGTGAAAAAAGTCTTTTGTTCTTATACCTCAACCATCCAGGTAACTTCCCTGAGAATAGCTAGCTGTCTTCAGTTCTCATTTATTCCAGTAGTGATATTTAATTTTTAATGCACGTGTAAGTAAATGTATGTGCTTTTCTTCTGTTCTTATCTGATTGCTAGATCTAAATGAACAATAATTTTCATTTTAAATATTTTACATTTTACATTATTTGTGCATGCAGTAAAGAAAATCTTTTCTGGAAAAAAAGGAAGATAAATAAATCTGGCTTCTAACCTTCTGGTTTACAGGTTTTCAGGAATTTAATAACTAGCTAGCTTTTTTTTTTATTTATTTAATTCTGAGAGGAGGTTTTTAAAAAGAGAGGGGCTGGAGAAATGACTTAGTGATTACACTGACTGCTCTTGCAGAGAACCTGGGTTTAGTTCCCAGTACCCACATGACTGCTAACAGTTGTCTGTGAGTTCAGTTCCAGGGGATCTGATGCCCCCTTCTGACCTCCCCTCGGGCTCTACATGACATTGGTGCACTTTCATTCATATGCATAAAATTAAAATAAAAATAATATCTTTTTTAAAGAGAGAGGAGCCAGGCGTGGTGGTACATATCTTTAATCCTAGCACTTGGGAGGCAGGGGCAGGTGGATCTCTGTGAGTTCTAGGCCAGCTGCAACTACACAGAGACCCTGTCCAAAAAAATTTTTTTTTAATTTTTTAATTGAAAGGTAACAAAAAAGGGGAGGAAGTTACAGATCAGGGGTGGTGATACATGCTTTGTAGTCTCAGCGCTGGTTTGAGGCCAGCTGGGACTACATAGGTCAAGACCAACCTGGGCTACATAGGCCCTAACTCTATAAAGTGGAGAGGGATTGCAAATATGATTCCCCTGAAACATATAACTTACTTAGTGGTTTGAACATTGCCTTGTCAGAAGATGCTGCCAATGTGTACAAAATCTGAAAAAATATTTTGAAGATAAATGTTACTTATTATCATTGTAATATGTATATTCTGGATGCCGTTCTGGACACATCCTGGGTTTCATATACTATATTCCTTTGAATAGGCTGTGTGGTCAGTGCTCCTAGTCTTGTGGAACAGATGAGGAACTATGACTGGAGAAGGTTGTGACCCACACAGGTCACACAGCTAGTTAGAAGAGCCTGAATTCAAGCCTCAGGTGCCTTGAATTCAGAATTTTCCCTATCTACCATAATCATACTTGAGTCTCCTGTTACCTTCCTGACTTCAGGGTGTTGAATGTGTAGTTTGTGTGTCTGAAAAGCCTCATAGGTGCTGAGATATCACAGTGAGGATGCTGAGTAGCCCTTGCTCTCAACATGCTCGCATTCTTGCCATCTGCAGGGTTGAAGCTATGCTAGAGTGGCAGTACACAGTGGAGGAAGGCTGGAGTTGTTTAGGCCTCATTCACAAAGAACATGAATTTGAGCAGAGCTGGAGCTGAAGATAGAGATGAAGGAGGCAGACCAGCTGTGGGGAAGAGGAGTCAAGGCTGAACGAGAACAGCCCTGCCAAACTTACCAACTGCAGCTGTTGTGGGAGCATAGAGAGTCTGAGAATAGCATGGAATAGGTATTCCACAGAAGTGGTAATAGTGGAGATTAGGGTGTTGTAGTCTATAGAACTTTTTTTTTTTCTTCCTCTCTTAATCTTTTGTGTGTGTGGGGGTTCATGTCTAGGCCAGAGAACAATTTTGGATATTGTTCCTCAGATGCTATTCACTTTTGATTTTTTTCTTTTCTCTCTTTTTTGAGACAGGGTTGTTCACTGGCCTGTGGCGGGTCTGATTAAGTTAGGTCAGCTGACTGGTGAGCCCCAGGGATCTGACTGTCTATTCCTTCCTAGTGCTGGACCTGCAAGTTTTGTTTTAATTATTTTAAAAAATTATTTATATATATGAGTGTATTGCTGCATGTATGTAAGTGTACCCATGTTGTACAATGCCTGTGGAGGTCAGAAGAGGGCATCAGATCCTCTGGAATTGGAGTTATGAACTGGAGTTAGTAAACATGTGGGTGCTGGGAATCGAACTTGGGTTCTCTGCAAGAGCAGAGTACTTAATTGATGACCCATCTCTCCAACCCCTTGTTTGTTTTCAAAACATGGGTTATAGGGATCAAACTCAGGTCTTTGTGTTAGTATGGCAACACTTTATCAACTTAAATATTTCCCCAGGCATGTTTTACTCATTATTGAATGTTCTGGACATATTTTGAAGGAAGTTAAATAGCCAGATTTCATGATAGATTGAAGGTGGACTAACTTGGAGAGATGCTGCTCAGGAGTTCACTTAGCGTGCTCTAGTTGAGAGCTTCTGAGACATCAGAAGGTGCTGGTAGCGTTGTCAGCTGAGGAGTTATGTGCATAAGATCAAGAGTAAAAAGTCATAGACCTAAAGGAGACCTGCAGGGGAGGGAATGTGGGTAGAGAAGAGGGGCCAGGAGTAGGGTCTCTTGTAGGTCTGGGAACAGAGAAGGAAACCATAGTGACTGGGAGGCCAAGTAATGAGAGTAGGGATGCAGGAGCCATGTATGATGAATAATGAAGAGAAAAGAGTGCCCCATGGTAGGTAATAATAGAGTGGAATCCAGGGCAAGTGATGAGGTAGACAGAGTGGTTCAAAATGGCAGTGGTCTGATCTGTGAGATCCTGGAAAAAGCTTATGTCAAAGCTATTGATGAGCAGCAGATTAGGAGCTATAGAGGAGTGAGAAGAGCAAAAGCATGTTTTGGAGTGTGTTTAAGAGAACATAGGGTAGAAATTAGATGGGTGGCTGTGTAGACACTTAAAAAAACAACTATGCTATGTGCAAAATTTGCTATGTAAACCAGACTGACCTTGAACTCACAAAGATCCTCCTGCCTCTGCCTCCCAAGTGCTGGAATTAAAGATGTGTGCTACCATGCCTGGTTCTAGACTTTTTTCTGTAAGGAAAAATTAACAATGGTTTCTTTGTTGAGATCCTCATTTGAATTAATGACTTACCTATTTTGTGGGAGGATGGACTGTTTGCATTTTCTTTTTCTTTCTGAATAAATAAACTCTTAAGAGATTCATGTATTACTCAGAAGGGATGTGGGCAGAGAAAGGAAAGGAATTGCTGTTTCTTTGTTGGTGAGAAAACCCTGAGGAAGGACTGGGAGTGGCCTATGAAAGGATGAACCAGGGATAGCTAAGGAAGGACTGGATGCAGGTGAATGGATCGAAGACCATCAGTCCTGGGTAGGAAGTGAAGGTGCAGAGTGACCTGTGTATGTCCAGATATAGCTCTGGTGCTTCTGTTTATCCTCTGGGCTCTGCTAGGTGTGGACAGCCAACCCTGGTCCTCTACTCAGTCCTATAGCTGAGAGTACAGAGTCCAGGCTTTGGCCTAGATATGAGAGTTCTTTACTGAGATACAGGCTGTTGTGCATGGCACAGGAACCTTCACTCCATTCAGCTCACTGTAGGACATAGAGTGTGACTCTTATTCAGGTGCTAATTCTCTCATCAGTCATTACATAGTTTAAATTGTATCATGTGACTCTCCTGCTTAAAATGCTTCAACAGCTTTTGTACTTCGGACAAAAGTTATCATCTTAACACTGCCTCTGAGGCTTCTGAACTCCTGTAGTAGCATTGGAACACCAGTCAGAGGTCTCAGCTTGGAGATGACATCTTTCCTTATTTAATTCAGTATAGGTCTTTCCTACTGGGTTTCCCTAGAGGACTTACTCTTTTTTTAAAAATTTGTTTGATTGATTTACTTTATGTATATGAGTGTTTTGTATTCATTAATGTAAGTGCACTACATATGTGCAGTGCCTATGAAGGTCAGAAGAAGGCATTGGGTTTTCTGGAACTGGAGTTACAGATGGCTGTTAGCCACCATATGGGTGCTGGAACTGAACCTAGGCCCTCTGCAAGAACAGCCTGTGCTCTTAGCCACTGAATCATCTTTCCAGCCTACTCTTTTCTTTTATAGAAGTTATAAGAATTTGTAATTATATATTTGCCTTTTGTCTTTTTTTCTCATTTAAAGTGTAAGGGCAGAGATCATGTCAGTTTTGTTCATCATTCTCTACCCAGACCTAGTATAATAATGACACATAAACACAAAAGATATTTTTTCTGTTAATTAGTGAGTACATTAATTGGAAAAATAGTGGTGGATTTAATGGGAACCATCAAGAATACAAGAGACATTGTCAGCTACTGCAGAGTATAAGCAAAAGCATTTGAATCATGGAAATAGTGTTTAATAGCAATCCAGAGATTAGAGGCACACGTAGGGTAGGTGTGTCTCAAAGGCTGTGTGGTTTGGGTTAGGGAAAAGGATTGGAGAGATGTTCCCAGGCAGAGAACAGACATCTAGGTATGAGTGGGGCTTGACATGTACACGGTACAATTAAGGAACTATTAATAAAGTAGTGTTCTTCAGGAGTACTTTTTTCTTTGCTTTTTAAAATTATTTTTATGTGTTTGAGTGTCTGAATGTATGTATGTACATCACATGCATGAAGTGCCAGCAGAGGTCACAAGAGGGGGTTAGATCCCCTGGAACTAGAATTATAGACGGTTGTGAGCCACCATGTAGGTGCTAGGAACCTAACCCAGTTCCTTTGCAAAAGCAGCAAGTGCTCTTAACTGCTGAACCATTTCACTAGATCCTTTCTTTGCTTTCTAAATCAAGGCTTCATTATGATGCCCAGGCTAGCCTTGAACTCAGTATCTTCCCTGCCTCAGCTTCTTGAGTGCTGAGACCACAGGTATGTGCCACCATGCTGGCAGTTTGAGAGATTATTAAATCAATTTATGGAGGGCAAGATGGAGAGGAATGAAGGCTGTAAAGCATACAGGCTGGCAGGAAGGAACTCAGTCTTGCATGTGTTGTTTAGACTGTCAAGGATGCATCAACATCCTTTGGCAGAACTGGTGCCAAAGTGCTCCGAATGGGAAGGTCAGAGTAGAAACATGGGCAGGTCAGAGGAAACCATTTAGTTCTTGTATCGGGGGCCAGAGCACTGCTGCCTTGGACAGAAACAGATGCTCCATGCAGGTGTATTTGGTGGTTGAGAAGAGTGATGATGGGGAGAATACAACTCAAGGAATTTGTCCTGGCAAAAGGATAAACCTTGACATATGTTAAGCAAGCACTTCTACTGAATTTTATTCCCAGCCTTTGTGCATGTGTGTGTGTGTATATGTGTGTGTGTGTATGTGTGTGTGTATGTATGTGTGTGTATGTAGTGAACTTTATTAATGGTATTCAAGAGACTAGGGCTTGTATACCCCTCCCCTTCTTCTGTGGGTCTGGGATGGAAACTGTGAAGGGAGATAATCATTGTGTTGGGGGCTGAGTTGGGAGAGGAACTCCCCAGCAGTCAAGGGCCTCTCTCTTCCTCTGGCTGGGAGTTCTTCTGGGTGGGTGGTCCAAGGCTTCTTACTTCTTGGAGGCCATGTGAACTGTGTGTAGTCTACAATCCTGATGCAATAGCCATACCATTGTCATACCAGGAAATGAGCTTGACTTAGTGGTCATTGAGGTCATTGCCAGCCCCAGCATCAAAAGTAGAAGAGGGGATGTCATTGTTCAAGTTGCAGGAGACTGGGGCTGGACAGATGGTTCAGTTTTTAAGAGTACCCAGTGCTCTTGCAAAAGACCAGAGTTTGATTTCCAGCATCCACATGATGACTAACAACTGTTTGTAACTCCAGTTCCAGGGATTCTGATGCTCTCTTCTGACCTCTGTAGGCATTGCATAACATGGGTACACACATGCAGGTAATACACTCATACACATAAAAATAATAATAAATGATAAAGTTTCAGAAAACAACCTGATCCACAGTACAGCCCAGTATAGTCCAGGATGCCTTTTGGGGGCCCTCTGATGCCTGCTTCTGCTTCACCACCTTCTTGATGTCATTGTATTTGGCAGCTTTCTCCAGGCAGTACGTCAGATCCATGATAGGTACATTCAGGCTAGGAACATGGAAGTCCATGCCAGTGAGATTCCCATTTAGCTCTGGGATGTCCTTGTCCACAGTCTTGGCAGTGCAATGGATGGAGCAATGTTGTTCTAGGCAGTCCCATCATGCTAGTTTCCTGGAAGGGCTATCCACAGTTTTCTGGGTAGCCATGATGACATGAGTCCCTCAACAATGCCGAAGTTGTCATGGATGACCTTGGCCAGGGGATCTAAGCAGTTGGTGATGCAGGAGACATTGCTGACAATCCTGAGTGAATTGTCATACTTCTTGTGTTTCATCCCCATCACAAACATGGGGGCATCAGCAGAAGGGCAGAGATAATGATCTTTTTGGTTCCAACCTTTAAGTGTGTTGCATAAATTCACTCTCCACGCTTTTGCGGGTGGGATCTGGTTAATCCAGCTGGATAAACGGAAACTGATCTTCCATTTAGAATGCTTTATTTATTTACAAAGTTATAAAGTCTCTCGGGATGCATGCCCCACTTGCCCGCGAAAGTTTGCTACTGCCGGCCAGCCCAATAATGTTTGCAACCGCTGCATGCCCGGCATAGGTCTCTCAGTTCATTTCACTCACAAGATTCTTTGGAGGGTGGGGGCGTGGCACACTGCCTCCTGGGTTCGTGGGCCCGGGACCTGTTTCTCTTCCCATGTGGATCTTAGCAACCTCCACTTCTCTCCCCAGCTGGCAGCCACCATCCTCTCCCGCCTTCCTCCTTCCTTATTGGTCAGAGGGCGGGACTTGCCATAGAATGAACCAATAAGAAACAAAAACTGCAGGGAGACAGTTTCTATCGCTCTACAAAGTGGGCCCTGGTCTTCTCCATGGTAGTGAAGATGCCAGTAGACTCCACAACATACTCAGTACCAGCATCACCCCATTTGATCTTGTTAGGATCTCTCTCCTTCTTAGAAGATGGAGATGGCCTTCCCATTAATGACAAGTTTCCCATTCTCAGCCTTGACTGTGCTGTAGGATTTGCCAAGGGTAGAATCGTACTGGAACATGTAGACTGTGTTGTTGAAGTCAATGAAGGGATCCTTTGCCAGAGTTAAAGGCAGCCCTGGTGAGTAGGTGCTCAATGTGGCCAAATCTCTTCACTCTGACCTTCACCATCATGTCTCAGAGATGAGACTGGCACCACACAAGAAAATGTGGCTGTTTCTGGAATAGGGAACCTCTTTTTCTTTTTAAAATTACATTTATCTATGTGTCAACACACTGTGGTTGTCAGAGGACAACTTGTAGAAATTGGTTCTCTCCTACCATGTGGTTGATTATTGTTACGTTGGAAGCAAACTGAGAGTGGCATTTAGTAAGTTCCTTAGTGCTTTGTAGTGGTTAGTGTACTTATTTTGCCAAATTCATCCCTAATATTGATTAAACATTAATATTTAATATTTCTGGCTTCCTATAGATGTTATTATTTTTGTGAATAAAGACAGTTTTATTTTTCCTTTTTCAATTTCTATGCCTGACTTGGACCATAGAGTAGGAAACAGCTCTAGGTTTATGTAATATACCCTTTGTCAGGATGAGGAAATCTCTTTTTGTTGTTTGTTTAGCACTTTATTAAGAATGAATATGGGGCTAGAGATGGTTCAGCAGTTAAGAATACTTGATGCTAGCAGAGAATCTGAATTCAGTTCCCATCACCCACATGGCAGCTAACAACTATCCTTTAACTCCAGTTCCAGAAAAGGAAACAAAAAGAATGAATAGTGTATGTTCCAGTCCTCCCTCTCCCTCTGTTGTGGTGATCAGCCATTGTTAATATATAAATTTTTGATTCAACCCTACAGTCCTGGAACAAATTCTGTTCAAGTGTGGCTTCTCATCTTTATTGCTAGATTCAATTTGTTAATGTTCTACATTTTTAGAGGTTTTTTTGTTTTGTTTTGTTTTGTTTTGTTTTGTTTTTGCCAGGTGAGTGGTGTATGCCTTTAGTCCCAGTATTTGGGAGGCAGAGGCAAGTGGATCTCTGTGAGTTCAAGGCCAGCTGGGGCCACAGGGAGACCTTGTCTCAAACAAACAAACAAAAAAGATTAAAAAAAAAAAAAACACCAACTATAATCATGAGGAATACTGGTTTCTTATTTTGTTTTTGTCCTCTTTATTTTTTTGAACAATAATTTATTGAGTACACTTGCAAGAGGGCAGTGGGTTGGGCAGTAACTGGAGTACCACCTGTAGCTGTTTTGCAACCTATTTTGATTTGTGAGACAGGGTCTGGTTATGTAGCCAAGACTATTCTGGAACTTGCTTTGTATCCCAGGCGGATCTGAAACTTATGGTCTTCCTGCCTCCAATTTTTAGAGTGTTGGGATTATATGGATGAGCTACCATACTTTGCAATGTCTTTGGCTATGTCTTTTTTTTTTTTCTTTAAATTTATTTTTATTTTATGTGTATGAGTATTTTGCCTATGTGTATATAGTGTACCACATGTGTACAGTGCCTTTGGAGACCAGAGGAGGGCATCAGATCCCCTGGAACTAGAGTTACAGATGGTTGGAATTACAGATGGTTGTTAACTGCTATGTAGTTTTGGGGAACTGAACTCAGGTCCTCTACAAGACCAGCCAGTGCTCTGCTCTTTTTTTTTTTTTTCTTTCTTTCTCGTAATTTGAGACAAGATCTCACTATGTACTGACTGTCCTGAATTTGCTGTATAAATCAGGCTAACGTTGAATTCACAGAGATCTGCTTGTCTCTCTCTGCCTTCTGAGTGCTGGGATTAAAGGTGTGCACCACTATGCCTGGCTGATCTTGAACTCAATCTTTCTGCCTCTATTTCCAGTGCTGAGATTACAAATGTGTGCCACCATGCCCAGCTGCATTCAGGGCTGTTCTGTATTTTTGATCAATTGATCCTCACATTTTGAAGTGAGAAAGAAGCTTGTTTTCTCTTACTTGTCATTTCTGGTACTCTATGACAGTTTGCTTATTCAGGTTTTTATTCAGTGTCATCTTTCTGATTAAAGAAGCTTATTTTGTTGCCAGTGTGGTAGCACATACTTGTAATCCCAGCATTTGGGAGGCTGAGGAAAGAGAATTGAGAAGTCTGGGCCAGCTTGGGCCACAGAGCCAAGAGACTCTTATTTCAAAATTGAAAAAAAAAATTAAGGGAAAAGAAATGAAATTAATTCTATCTCTCTTAGTATAGACTCATTGGTAAATCGTTTTGGTCCCTTTTTTCCTTAGAAAAACAAGGATCTTACCCAGGCATGGTAGGAGGATCAGTAGTTCAAGGTCCCTTCTTGACTATAAAACAGGGTCAAGGCTAGCCTGGGTTACAAGAGACCCTTTAAAAAAAAAAAAAAACAGAAAAGAAAGGGTAGGAGAAAGACAAGGATCTTGATTTTGGCTCCATTTTGCAAGAATGTTCTAGTTGGACATGGGATTATAGATAGATTGGGCATTTTGTGTGGTATTTGAAAGGCACTGTTATTTCATCCACAGTGCATTGTTCTCCCACTGGTTTTAACAGTATGTTTTTTTTATCTTTTTGAGACAGGGTTTCCCTGTAGTCCCAGCTGGCTTGGAATGCACTATGTGTAGACCAGGCTGACCTTGAACTCACAGAGATCCTCCTGCCTCTGCCTCCTAAGTGCTGGAATTAAGGTGTGCACCACCAGCTTTTAGCAGTGTGCTTACTAACCATGAGCCTTATGCATTTTCTCCAGCTTTCTCAAGCAATTTTCATCTTTAGCTTTTATCCGATTTTTGAAAGATTTTGTTTGTGGAACTCCTTTTATCCCTCTATCCTTTATTTAGGAGGGGAATTCATTTTTCTTAGGCTGCTTCTTGTGCTCACTGGCTGCTTGTCTTTCTGATATTTTCCTCTAATGGGTATTTGAAGAAGTGGGTATTTGGAGTTCAGGGCTGGTAAGTGCCGGGCTTAGGGCAGTAGAAGTAGGGGTGGGTAGACCTTTTGAAGGAGTTCCTGCCCTCTATGTAGTAGCTCTTTAAAAAAAACTTGGGAAGAGGGACTGGAGAGATGGCTCAGTGGTTAAAAGCACTGACTGTTCTTGCAGAGAACCTAGGTTCAGTTTCCAGCACCCACGTGGCAGCTAACAGCTAGCTGACTGTAACTCCAGTTCTAAGGGATCCAGCTCCTTCTTCTGACCTTAGTGGGTATTGGTTGACACAGCTGCACTGACACACATGCAGGCAGTACACTCATACACATAAAATAAAATAAAAATAATAAAATTTTAAAATAAAAAAAAAGTTTTTATGTTTATGAGTGTTTTGCCTGTATGTATGTATACCATGTACATGCTTGGTGCCTCAGAAGCCAGAAGAGAGTGTTGTATCCCCTGGAACTGGAATTAAGGACAAGTGTAAGCCTTCATGTAGCACTAGGAACTGAACCTGGGTTCTCTGGAAGAACGGTAAGTGCTCTTAACTTCTGAGCCATGTCTCTAGCCCCTGTAGTAGCTCTTTCTGAGATAGTGAGCCAAGTGTTAGGCCTTGTCTGGTACATTGTTTCTTAGTTCCTGTTAATATGTTCATGCTTTTTGTTGTTTTGTTTTGTTTTGTTTTGCTTTGAGACAGAGTCTCTCTCTGTAGCCTAGGCTAGCCCTGAATTTCCATGTTCTTCCTGCCTGAGCCTCTGGAGTAATGGGATTTTAAGTGTATGTCACTATGTCTGGTTCTGTTGATGTAGAGTGAAGTTTTGTTTCTGCATGTTGTTTTGTTAAAATTTTTTTTTAAATAAAAGTGCAAAACTTTCCTTGCAATGATTGACAGAAATGTGTATTAGAAAAATCATGATTTATGAACTAATAATTATCAGAAACTAAAAGATGTTCTACAGAAGTCACAGAGATACCTATGGGTTACTCCTGTGTTTGCTTCATAAACAGTGTTATAGATATGACTTAGTAAGTTACTTCTTTTGTAATCTGAAATAATTTGTGTGGTATAAATAAAACAAGTTAATGCCAAGATAGTCGAGATGCTTAATTCCCAAGTTTTTAAGCTGCAGGTAATTTTTTTTTTCCCTTTTCCAGAGAGTTTCTATGTGTGTAGTTCATACTGCACTTGAACTTGGTGCTCTTGATTCACCCTTTAGATTGCTGGGACTACAGGGTGTGCAGCCACATCGAGGCCAGGCTGTAATTCTTTTGCTTTTTGTTTTGTTTTGTTTTTGTTTGTTTTTTTAGACAGGGTCTCCCTGTAGCCCCAGCTAGCCTGGAACTACTCTGTAGACCAGACTGGCCTCAAAGTCCCAGAGATCCATCTACCTGTCTCTGCCTCCCAGTGCTGAGATTAAAGGTATATTCCACCATACATATCCTGTAATTTTTTTTTAAAGAGCACATTGACTTCCGGCTAAGGACAGCAGAGTGGACCCAAGCAGTCACTTCTATTCTCTCCCAAAAATATGCTAAATGGACACTAAAATGACATTTTAAAATGTTCCATTCACAAAGGTGAGTCGAGTGAGGCAGAAACAATAGCAGTGAGGAGGTTCTGGATGCTGGGAAGTAGGTGAACATGTAGCAGCTCACTCAACAGATCTGAGAAAGCCAGATTCTCTGTTGGCACTCATAAAACTGGGGACAAATCTGGTTTGTCCTCCAGAATGATGAAAAATCAGAGGTACCAGGGACTTTGGAGTAGGAGAGAGAACTGTAAGAATGAGAAGACAAGGTGACAGAAGCCTCATCGAGATTCAAGAGCAACCACATAGCACCTGTAGATTCAGAGAGTAGTAGAGCTTTAAAGGCTTTCCACCAACATGTTAGATGTCTGTTTTTTTGTTTTGTTTTTATGGTTGAAAAAGACTGTGAAGTAACTAGAAAGAAAGTATCAAGAACACAGAGACAGTTAATGAGATGGGAAGCATGACAGAGAAGTTGATTGAGATATGGGGGACTGAATGCCAAACTTGAAGAAACATTTGATATAGTTCAGGAGATGGAGGCAAGAGAATCTGAATTTGAGGCCAGCCTGGGGTACCTGGCAAGACCGTATTGCAAAACAAAACAACACACTTGAAGTTAGCCCCAGAATGAGAAAGTTGAGTGGGGACAGAATATTTAAATATTTAAAGAGCTGTTAACTAAAGAAAGTTTTAGAACTGATAAAAGATTCAAATCTATGTCTGATGGGAATACAGTTTATAGTTCCCTTATCCGAGGTGACACCAAGAATCTTACAGATGCCTAAAACTGTAGATAATGCCAAACCCTATATCTAATGGCTCTTCATGCACATACATAGATAAATTTAATGTGTTTCCATTGTAGCAGGCATTTACCACACACTGTGACTATAATTTTTGCAGTTCAAGATACAACAGGAAAACTAGCACAGATTTCTTTTTACTTCTTTACAGTTTCACAAGTAGATTCGTTTTTATCATTTATCATAACAGTCTCAGCATACAGCTTTTTTATTAAAGAGTTTTTACCTTTTAATTTAAAAGAAGTATTTTATAGCTTTTCTTTGGCACTTCTGAACTGCCAGCATCACCATTCCTGCTTTGGGATAAATATATGTCTGTTGTTACTGCTACTTAGCCTTGCAGAACTGAAGATATAGTCTCTAGGCAAGGTTTGTTCATTAACTCGTCTTTACAGCCTGCCTGAGTCATGGTCCCTTTTACTTATGCCAAAGAATGAAGCTTGTGGCCTCCAGGCACCTAGTGTCAGGAAAGGGGCTGTCACTGCTTCTGAACTGCTGCAAGGGGATCAGTCTATCCTTCACGTTGCATACATACATAGTCACTGCACCTAAATGCTGTACATTTTGAATTGTTCCAGTAGCAAACATTACATACATTTATTTGAGCTTTGCCAGTTATTACATCATTCAAAATAAACCACCTTTTTATAGCCAGTTAAACTATGCCAATGTTCAAAAGACTTTTCTAGCAATGCAGCCCTTACCTCTTGACACCTGCCCATAGTTGTGAAATACACTGATAGCCCAGGTGGTATCTGGGGCATCCTGCAGAGAACTCTGTCACAGCTGCTTCTTCATGGGGTGCTATTGGTGTGAGTGGCAAGTCAGCTGTCATATATTTAGAGGTGGGATGTACAGTGTGTCCCCAAGGGAGAACTACAGAGGATGTGGAGCTTGAATTAGCTCCATAGGATGCACAGGTTTTATGGGCCCTTGGATGAAGGCTCTTGGGCTTTATGCTTAGATGTTTCAGTTGTGGGTGCAAGAAGCTGGCACTTGCTGGCCATCATGGCAACCCTCTGATACACTGTTAAGGCATGAGGGGCAGCACCCTGGTGGCAACTGTTTATCCCAAGCCTGTGCTTACCCTGTTGTGTTAGGTGCTGGGAATACTCATTCCAGCTAGTCCTGACAATCTAGTCTGTGTAGAAAGTTAGGCCTGGAACTAGAGAGATGGCTCTGCAGTTAAGAGTGCTTGCTACTCTTGCAGGAGATCCCAGTTTCAGTTCCAAGTACCCACATTGTAATTCACAACCTTCTGTAACTACAGTTCAAGAGAATTTGCCACCTTCTTCTGGCCTCAGTGGGCACTAGGCATGCATGTGGTACACTTACATACATGCAGGCAAAACTCTCATACACATAAAAAATATAAATCTTAAAAAAAAAAGTTTAATGGCAGCAGAGGCAGCCATGATATGGCCACAGGAGGAAGTTATAATGTAATGAAGTTGAACTCTGAAGGGTAAAATTGCCAGTAGAACTTAAGGTGGCAAAGAGGCTGTATACCAGATGCAAAAGCCATCATGTTGGCTTCACACTGACTTTGCCTTTGATTTTTGAAGGAGAGGGAAGGTAAGAAAAATGATCCTAACACTTTAGGTTAGCATTCTAATTGCTGGTAGCATTCAGGACAGACAATGGAGGAAGCTTGAGGTGCATCCCTGATGACTAATTTGTTTGGGTCCATTCCTGTGGAAGTGGGTGAAGGCCACTCCAAGAGGACAACTCTGGGCCTGTGGGAGGTAGCAGGCCTGTAGAGTATAAGTGATATAGGGTGGGAAAGCTTATTATATCCAGAGAGGAGGGCACAACACTCAGTAAACTCAAATGATTTACTGGATTTTACACTTAAAGTAGGTGGATTTTGTAGTATGTACATTACTTGGGAAGAGTCTGCACCAAGACAAGGGGGTCAAGAAGCTGCAGTGTTCTCCTAGGAGGGCAAAATAAAAGGTAAAAAACATGACTATTGTCTTGACCAGTGGACATTTCTGGTGATCACTCTGCTATCAGGGAAGAATGGAGATATCTTTACAGGTCTGGGTGCACAAGGCCCTGATTAGATGTGAAGCCTGTATGTGCTGGCATGAAAAGTATCTCAGGATGAGGACACCCTGGTGCTGGTGTCTTTTCTGTTGGAGGCTTTGCTTTCTCTTGAGGTATGCAGTACTTGTGTTCATTTATCTTTCTTACTTTGTGTAGGAAGACAGCTGCTTCTGTTCTTTGCTGAGATAAGGTCAAATGTAAGAGCCAGTGAAGCTGAACACGGTGGCAGATACCTGTAATCCCAGCACTTGGGAGAGGGAGGCAGTAAGACAGTTCTAGCCCAGCCTGGGTTACACAGTAAGATCCTGCTCAAACAAAAACAAAACCTAAACACCAAACCTTATTAAAATTTTTCTGTTCTAATGGTCCATGCTGTATAGGGTTACTTTAACCAGAATATGATTGGAATATGAACTTGGTGAAATTCAGAGCTATACTATAATGCTTTAAAAGTTTTTTAAATTGTTTTGGTTTTATATGTATGAGTGTATTGCCTACATGTATATAAGTGCACCCATGTCGTGCCATGCCTGCTGAGGTCAGAAGGCGGCGTTGAATTCCCCTGGACCTGGAGTTACGAATGGTTGTTATCTGCCGTGTTGATGCTGGGAATGGAACCTGAGCCAGTGATCTGAACTACCGAGCCATCTCTCCCGCCCAATACTCTTAATACTTTTAATTGCAACTCAGAAGTGGCTGGTTCTTAAAATGCTAGGCTTTGTGGAAGATATCCTGAGCTGGACACACAGTTCTCATCTTTTTTGTTTGTTTTTTTGAGACAGGGTACTCTTGTGGTTCCAGCTCGCCTAGAACTCGCTAAGTAGACCAGACTGGCCTCAATCTTACAGACATCCATCTGCTTCCTGGGTACTGAGATTAAAAGCATGCACCATCACACCCTCCTTTTACTGTGATTTATTCTTTTGCTTAAACTCATCAATGTACACATTCCTACAAGGCAGTTTCTTCATGGCAGCTAATGCAACAGAATAATGAAGTTGGTTTATCTAATAGATTGATGAATAGGTTGATGTGTATTAGATACAGATCAGTTTCCTCCTCATATGGTTTCTATGTGGCAGTTTGTTTAAAAGTGAATGGTGGATAACTTTTTCCTGGGAACATTGGAGTTTGGGCTCCTTCCGAGCTGGCAGCAGAGAGGCCAGCACCTGTGCACAGCTTGAGGTTGTCCCACCAGCTCTCAGAGTTTCTCATATCTGTGAACTCTGTTCTGAATTCTCTGAAACTCCTAGGGCTACTGTGTCTGCTCAGTATTGCTGCTACTTCTAGGACACAGTACTTTTTTTTTTAATTTGATACTCTTAATTTTCATGACAGCAACTTCTTTACTAGAAGCTTTTTATTTCTTCTGTCTTCTTTCTTGCCTAGTTTATTCTTTTGTCTTTGAATTGGGAGGGAGCCTGGCTGTGCAGCTCCAGTCATTTGACATTTATTGGGAACTTGGTTTATGCCCTGCTATGTAGTTTCAGAAATGTTCCATGAGCAGCTGAAAGAAACTGTGTCTTGTTTCCTGGGTACAGCATTCAACACACCCACCAGCTAGAGCCTGGCTAGTTGGGTTACTGTCTTCTACTATTACAAATGTAAATCTCATTTCTTCTCTGAAATCTGCCCTTTTACATTCTGTCCTATGAGATTGTATACCAATTCTGGAATCCCCTTGTCTATGTTAAGGAGGTGTTCAGCCAGCACTGATAGACCACCCAGCTGCTTTTTACTCATGGCTTTCTGAAGTTCTTGTTCTTTTATAAAGTTATATATCATTTAAGAAAGGGCATATGCTCCAAGATGTGTATCATTATGCTGCTTGTCATACAGACATCATCAAATGAACTTATATGACCAGAATAGCTCCAGTGTCACCAGACAGTGTGATCCAATAGGATCACTATTACTATGTCATGCACAGCTGTATCTGCATCTTTAAAAATTTTGCCATCTTAGTTAGACCATCAGTCTGTTTATATTTATTGCAATCATACCATGTTTGAACTAATTTCTGCCATCTTACTTTATACTTTGTCTAGTCATATTAGGAATAGTATATTATTTGTCTGTTACTGTGATGAAACAGCATGGCAAAGACAACATATACAAGGAAGAGTTTATTTGACTTACAGTAATTCCAGAGGAATAAGAGTTCATCATGATGGGGAAGCATGGGAGGAGGCAGCAGAAAGCTGAGCATACATCTTTAAGCAAACACAGGAAGCAGAGAGAAGGAAGCTCCAAGTGAGCTAGGGTATAAACTCTCAAAAGTCCACCCCAGTGACATGCTTCCTTCAGCAGGGCCACACCTCCTAAAGATTCCATGACCTTTCCCACATAGCACCACCAACTGGTCAAGTGCTCAAATACATGAACCTATGAGGGACACTCATTCAGACTACCACAGGTGGGTTACTTTTTCTTTCTTTCTTGACCATTTCTTTATTATGTATTTTTTTTATTCTCAACATTAAATTAGAATTTATTCAGCTTTCATAGTGGATTATTTTAGTATTAAAAAAATTTTTTTAACTACATGTATGCCTATGTGTGAGGTGTTGTACATGAGTCCAGGTACCCTTGGAGGCCAGAAGAGAGCACCAGATCCCCCTGGAGCTAGAGTTACAGGTAATTTTGAGTTACCCTAGTGGGTGCTAGGAACCAAACATGAATCTTCTGCAAAAGCAGTGCACATTTTTAACTTCTGGGCCATCTTACCAGCTCCCATAGTGGATATTTTAACATGCAGAATTCATTTATCAAAACCTAAAATACAAATGGGTGTGGTGCCAAAATCACTCTGAGAGTAAGGTAGGAGGATCAGGTCTTCAAGACCAGCCTGAACTACAGAGTGAGACTTTGTCCCCAAACACATAAAAAAACAAAACAAAACAAATGAAATTTGTCTGCCTTTTTGCCCTTCCCAAATATCTCAGACTTAAAACTCTCAAGTCTGACAACATCCCCCTTTGGGGATTAAAGCTCTGTAGTTCCTCTCTCTGACAGTGCAGATATTCTCTCCATTACTTTCTAGTTAGGACCTGGTCTCCAGTCAGAAGAATAAAGCAAAATGCTGGACATGGTGGTACATGCCTTTAATCCCAGCACTTGGGAGGCAGAGGCAGGCAGATCTCTGTGAGATCCAGGCCAGCTGGGACCACAGGGAGACCCTGTAAAAAAACGATAAAGCAAAAACCAAACAAAGTAGATCAGGTTGCCTAACTAGGGCTGACATCTCTCCTGTCCTTTTCTAGTTCTTTCTTGTTGGTTGACAGGATGATAGCATTTTGGAAATCTCATTGACCTTTCTTACTTGCTGTGGTTCAGTTTTTGACTGGTCTGAAGATGTCATAGAAGAAAGACTGACAGGTGAGTTTCCTGTAAATGGAGTCCATCATGGGGTGTGAGGACATGTTTCTCAACTTCAATGGTTTTCCAGAACTAACGCTGAGTACCTAGAAGTAACTTCCACAGAGGTGGCAAAAAGCATCATGGGCTCAGACTCCCTGGGTGCCTGCTGTACAAAGAGGTACCTCCTGGCACATTACCATGTCTGTGTGTGAGTCTCCATCTTCTATTTGTATCCCTGACTTCATCTTTTTCTTTCCTGCATACTATACAATATAGTATTTTTCCTATGAGTATATTATTTTCATGATGCACTTACCTTATATATTACTGTCAGTCTTCCTCACTGAATTGTCCTTAACATTTTTTAGAAAGATAGGCATACCAGGCCATCTCCTGACTTGATCCCATAGTAGTTCTGGCCTAGAACTGGAGTTGTTTTATCTTTTATGAAAACTAGAAATGAACATTTAGTCTGTGGTCAGTCATACTTGACCAGTACTTTCTGCAGCAACAGGGACCTGGCAAGGACTTGGCTGGAGCTTTGTAGTTGATTATGTGCCCAGAGGTAACTTTCTTTCCCATTTCTGATAAGCAGACAGCAGTTCAGAGAGGGTATGGGGATGCTGTGTGTGGTTTCAGCAGACTGAAGGATTGTGACAAGGTACTTATAAGGGAGGTGCCCAGGGTCACTGTGATGATGGGAACCAGGGAAGCATAGAGCAACTGGTGGCCAGTGGGGCTATCTATGCAAGTAGTTCCCCTGGCCATTTCTCTGCACAATGGGCCTTGAGGGCTGTTCACCAGCACTTCTTTGGGACGACTCCTTTCCCCAGCATTTCCAGGTGCTGCTGTTTCTTAGGTCTTTCTCCAGAAAGCAAGAAGGATCATATTGATAACCTTGGCTGTTTCCTTCCCAGCCCACTTTAGGTTACAGTGGCTGCCCCAGTGAACATGGCCACAGGATCCCTACTGGTCAGTACCATGGCTTCTTTTCTGCTCTTACAATCACTGTTAGATCCTGTGCCCTTTGTTTAGACATACAGTCAGTGGGGGAGGGTGTCACTGAGGATGACACCAATGGTATCCTAATGCTCATCATGATTCACCCATCCCCCAAGAGTAGGCTTATCCATGCAGGGGCCAGGTGCTGGCATACTCACACACAGGCATGGACACAAGCACATGCTGTAGATGGTGGGGAGGGGCAGGCCATATGAGGGTATTGCTGGCAGCAGGAGCAGATTGCTGTTTCTGGGGCTCATTCTCCAAACAGACCCTATCAGGAGCCAGTACAGAGCGTCCTCTGTTCTAGAACTCTGCGTAGGAAGTTGGAATTGAGAACCTTCTCACCCACTCATGACCGGAACTTTCCCACAGTGAGGGTTGGCAAGAAGAGCAGCCAGCATAGATGTGGTGGCCAATGGGAGGCCCAACATGTTGATGGCACCTGGTTTACGCCTTGGGTGTCTACAGGCTTAGAGTGTGCTATGGCCAAGGCTGCCCCATACTTGGGAAGTGGACATGCTGGGTTCTGGATGGAACCTATCTGGAACAGACCTTGGCTCTGGTTGCTGTGTATCTTCCATTTGGTAACTGTCCTGACATCAGTGTAGGTCATCAATCCTGGTGCTGCTGCTAATCTGTCAGATGGAACCTGAAAAAAGCCTGTCTCGGACTGCCCTGTTGTACAGACATACAAAATATGATGAGTGCACAGCAAAGGGTTATATAAGGTTATATAAGACATACATACCTGTGTTGCTCTCCTGTGTACAAGACATCCGTCAAAAGTTTAACAAAGCCAGGTATGGAGATAGACATCTATAATCTCAGCACTGGGGAGTTCAAGTTCAGCCTCTAATATATAGTAAGTTTGAGGCTAGTCTGGGCTACATGAGTCCCTGTCTTTAAAAAAAAAAAAAAAGGCGGCAGCAGCAGCAGTTTACCAGTTTGGAGGCAGGGAGCTATACGACAAAGCCACTTCTGCACATTCTCCAGGCTCTACACCATCAAGATCAGAATTAAGCATGCTGGTATAGGAGCATCAGGATACAGATTGTTCCAGACACAGCTGTGCCTAGCCCTGGGACCCTCTGATTAAGTGTCTATCCTTCCAAACAGGAAATAAGGTGCTGAGCTCTAAGTGTGATATGTATGAGTCTCTGTGGCCTTGCCTCTTCATGGTATCTCCTTTTACTTGTAGCTGGCAAGGTCAACCATCCACAGACAGTGAAGAAAAAATGGGCAGGAACTTGTCCTTCAGCTATGCCAACAGAAGGGAATGGACATGCTCATGTTGATCCACTAAATAGAGAAGCCCTGGCATTGCTGGAGTATGTCTTCTTGTACTACACCAAGGCACACTGCAGAACATATTGATGGGAATCCATGAGAACGGTTGGGTACTTCTGACAGGATGGCAGTACTCCCTTCTTATCTCACAGTAACTGTGAAAACAGCAAAGAAAAAAAGTCTATGTCAGTGGCCTGAGGCAAATGCTTGGATACCTCCACACTAGAACTCCAGAAGATGAGTCCAGGGATAAGGAGTCATAGCCAGGTAGGATGACTGAGCTAGAATGCCACCATCCAGATGGGAAGGTAAGAAGTCCCTAAGAAAACAAATGAGAATGAGATGAGCATAGATGCTACTCTGTTGGAAATAGAGTTTAGAAATCAACAGATACAAGTAGAGTTTTAAGACTGTACTGTGAGATTAGTCTGTTAGAGACATCTCTACCATCAGGAAAACAAAGGTGGACACTGGATTGAGAATCAGAGTTCAGCCTACTCCTATCTTCTTTGTCAGTGTTTTGTTGGGTTGGTTTTGGATTTTTGGTTTTGTTTGTTTGTTTGTTTGTTTGTTTTTTGGTGTATGTGTGTGTTGTCTATTTTTTGTTTTATTTTTGTTTCACATGTATGTGTGGATGTGTATGGATTTGCATGTGCTGTGCATGTGTCACTGTGTATGTTTGTGGGAATAAGTTCTTCATCTACCATGTGGGTCCTAGAGATTGAACTCAGATTGTCAGACTTGGCTGTAGGCTCCGGCACTTTTACTCACTGAGCCATCTCCCAGGCCCTGGTTTTGTTTTTTGAAACCAGATCTGGATAAGTAACCCAGGCTGGCCTGGAATTAAAGATCTTCCTGCTTTAGCCCCCTGAATGCTGGGATTATTGGTATAAACCATCAAACCTAGTTCTTCTCAGCTTCTTATATTTTAAAGGTGACTTTTTTCTCCCTCTCTTCTCTTTGGGCTAGGTAAGGTCTCTAGTCAAAATTGGAATAAGGTGATCAGCTCCTGGCCTCATGGTGTAAGACACTATGCAGGTATCTGGCCAACATTACTGCAGCCAGAAATCCTTATGCATCTTAATGAAGTGGCTCTAGCCACAGTTTTCTGTGCTAGTGTGGTCCAAGTTCCTCCTTTCTCCTCCTCAGGAAAGTTTTAAAAGCTGAACCTAGAAAATTAACACGTGAGCTGATCCTGAAGCTGGGTGTGAAATTGACAGCAAGCAAGACTGAGGTAGGAGGATTCCTGTAAGACAAGAGGCCAGCCTGGATTGTCTAGTAAATTTTGCGCTAGCCTGGGCTTCAAAGTAAGACCTTGTTTCAAAAGCATAAAACAAAAGCAAAGCAAAAAAAAAAAAAAAACCTCATCTTTACTGATTGTGATTTCTGACTGAATCAGAGATAGACAGTGTGGCCATCCTTGGGAAAGAAAGGAGTCACGGAGAGCAGCCAAAGACTTTGAGAGCACCCTTGCTGCTTACTATGCTGCACTGTGCCCAAGCGGGTCATGGGCATGGGGTTTGGAGAATGAGGCATTGTGTGCCCAGCACAGTCATGCTTTCAGAATGTGGACTGTGAACCAGTTCTTTGTGCAAGACTTGGAAAGCTCCTTACAGATGGCCTTGGGAATGGACTTCAGGCCTTCTGGAAACGCTGGCTGAGCAAAGACATATTTATCCTAATTCCTCCTTGAAACTCACTGAAATGAACAAAAAGAATGAAAAATCAGGAATAACATCTCTCCTGCAGTGAATCTGGGAACAGCCACAGACTGAGGAGGATGTCCACCAGATGGAAGAGGCACTGCTGACCATTCAGTCTTGCAAGGCCAGTCTCTTGTGGGACAGGAGTTATTTTTAGGAATGCTGCTGGTGAGCAAGTATTTACTTAGAAGAATAGGGTCTATGGTTCACTGGAGCCTAGTACAAGATACACTGGGGCATCTGAGGAGGAAGGGGGCGCTGAGGTGCCACAGTTTTATTTTTCATGAAGATCCATATTCTCACAGGGTGGAATAGGGGAGGAGAGTTGCCACTGCTGTGGAACTACAGATCTCTGTCTTCCTGCTCTTCTTCCCTTCTCCCATGGGCCAAGAGAAGAGTCATTAGTGGACACAGTGGACACTAGCGCCCCCCCTTTTTTGGGGGGATGTGTGTGACAGGTCTCTCTGTAGCCCCAGCCAGTCTGGAACTTGCTTTGCTATATAGACCAGGTTGTGCTTGATCTTACAGATACCACCTGACTCTGCTTCCCAAGGGCTGGGATTAAAGGTGTGCACCACTGCACCTAGCATACTGGGCCCTTTGAAGCAGGTTGTTAGTCTCTGGGGAGAACTGGCTTAGCTGAGAGGAGGCTTTCTGTGGCCTATCCCTTTGCCCTAGTAACAGTGAAACCCATTTTGACCACTGCACCTAGCATACTGGGCCCTTTGAAGCAGGTTGTTAGTCCCTGGGGAGAACTGGCTTAGCTGAGAGGAGGCTTTCTGTGGCCTATCCCTTTGCCCTAGTAACAGTGAAACCCATTTTGACCCCTGTGTCCACACTGTAGCAGGCAGGAGACAGAGGCTACAGTAGTCACTCAGAAACTCTGAAGGCTTTCTTACCTAACCCACTAGGGAAGAAACTTCTTGATTGAGGGTTGAGCTATTGCTGTGTGTTAGACTTTGAGTCTCAAACTGCCAGTAACACAGTCTGCCCCAAACTGGCCAGTTCAGAGCAAAGTGGAGACTTGAGATGAGAATTGAGAGACTTGCTAAGGGTCCCTTGTACCTTTGTAGGTTGGACGATACTACAGATCTGGCCTGAGTTGGCCTTCTGCCATGCATGACTACAACATAGACTAATTCCAGAAACTCACTTCTAGACAAAGCCTGTAAGGTTTGGTAAAAGAGGGTTTCTCAGTTCTGCTTTGTTCACCAAAAGCAACTTGGAGAGAAAAGAGTTTATTTCATCTTATGAGTTACATTTTATCAAGGGAAGCCAGAGCAGGCACTCAAGCAGGAGCTGAAGCAGAGACATGGAGGAATGCTGCTTACTAGTTTGTTTCCTCTGGCTTGCTCAGCTACCTTTCTTTTACAGCCCAGGCCCACCTGCCTAGGGACGGCACTGCCCACAGTATACTGGGCCTTCCTATATTAATTAGAAATCAAGACATACTCGTGGTCAGTCTGATGTACAGTTTCTCAGTTGAGGTTCCCTTTTCCCAGGTGATTCTAGTTTGTGTCAAGTTGACAAGACTAGCCAGCACATGGAACAATATCCAATCTAAGGCCACCCTAGCTCGGTTCTGCTTCTTTCTTGTTTAAAGATGCCCCATAGGGGTTGGGATTTGTAGTAGAACATTTGTTTAGTTTCTACAAGACTCTGAGTTCCATGACCAGAACTACAAATAACAGTGATAAAAGTCAGTGATAATTCAGAGCCAAAGGGCACCCTTGTGTAGACGCTAAGATACCTTGAAGAATAAAGGGAAAGAACTCAGCTAAGAAAGAAAAACCTGTAATTAACTCAGGAAACAAGGGAATCTTACTTGGAAACTTTTCTGTATAAAAAAAAGTTTACAAAATTCAAAATATTAATGGCGAGGAAAAAAAAAGCTCAACATCAGTAGACAAAGTGAGTTGGTAGAGCTGAGGAAAATAGATTAGTAAAACCTTACACCATGAGACCCCCTCTGAAAAGCAGCAAGAAATGAGATGGATGTTTAATACACAGAGGAACAGCCTTTTGGAAAAGCATGCTCTGAGGAGAAAAGTAAAAGGATTGGGAGAAACTTGTCAGAAAGGCCAGCGTAGCAAACAGATTGGTTTGTGGCCCGTGGTTCCGGTCCAGATGTGGAAAAGGAATAGTACCCAGCAATGTGAGAGAAAAACAAGAGCTGTCTGATGAAGAAAGGTATAAATTTGCATGTTGAAAGAACAGGACCTTTTCCTGGAGAATTGGATGCAAAATAAGTAGCACTAACAGGAGCTCCAGAGTGTGCAGGGAGGCTCCTTCGTACACAGCCAGGTATCTTGCTGACAGGATCTGTCTGTTCCAGAAGACAGTAAAGCAAAGCCACAGTTATGAAGGGTAGACAGAAAAGTACCATCCCAATATTCATATGGAGCCAAGTTGCTGTGGTGTGTATAAGATAGTAAAGCACCTAGATATAATAGCATCAGGATGGACATAGAGCCAGTGTTAAGACCTTACCAAAAGTTCTGGTGCCAGAACACAGTGAACTTTGAATTCTTCTTTTTTTTTTTCAAATTTTATTTCATAGGTATATGTGATTTGCTTACAGGTATGTAAGTGCACCAGGTATTGGAGTTACGGATAGTTGTTAGCTGCCTATGTCGGTGCTGGGACCTGAATTTGGATCCTCTGTAAGAGCAGTCAGTGCTCTTAACTGCTGAACCATTGCTCCAGCATTGGTTTTTTTCTCCATCATTTATTTAATTGTGTATGTCTGTGTGAGTACACCATGCCAGAGGATAATCCATGGTAGTTGGGTCTCACCTTCTATCATGTGGGTTAAAAAGATTGAACTCCAGTCATCAAGCTTGGAGATGGGCTTCTTTACTCACTTGAATCATGTCTCCAGCTATGAACTCTGAATTCTGAGAATGAGCAGCTGAAAACTGCTTATAGAAGAGAATACAATAATTTAAAACACTGATAATATAAAATTAATAAATTGACACTTGATAGTAACGGAGGTATAAATCCACTACCCTCAATTCTCAAAGACATGCATTCTTAGATAAATATCTATAGTGAATAAAATGAGGAGAAATGAAAAAGCTAATCTTTAATCACTAAGATCAAGAACAAAACAAAACTACTTACTATGATTTTATTAACAACATAATTCTGAACATTTCTGTTTGCAGTTAGATATGAAATGCCAACTCTAAGTATGGCAAAACCTGCAGTACATAAATCCTGGACCTAAGCAACAGTGAATTTCCCATGGGAGTGTGTGTCAGCTGCTATCTGTGCATACTGGGACTGAATAGTTAGGCACAACAATAACAGATGGGGGAAGGTTTCTATAGTCAGTGTGAGAGACATGTGAAGCAAGGACACTTGATTGGTCTGTGCAACAACATATTAAAATTGGAGACAGCCATATGAGCTCCCTTGTAGAGATCACTCTGTATAGAAATAGAAATATTTTTAGGTATATATATACACCAAAGCCAGCATAGGTTTCATGATTTTTCCTAGGAAGCATCTGTTAACCCCCAAATAGAAAAGGAACAAGAGTCTGTCAAGTTCACGAAGACCTAACTTACAGTCAGTTTATTTTACTGTTTTTACTTTTTAAAATACGTAGCCAGGCATAGTGGCTCATGCCTCCAATTCCAGCACTTGAGAGGATCTCTGAGACTGAGGCCAGCCTAGTCTACATACTGAGTTCCAAGCCAGCTGGGGCCACAGGGAGACCCTGTCCTTAAAAGACACCCGCCCCCCCCAAAAAAAAGATGGAAGGAGGATACCACATGTATATGAGTGCCCACAGAAGCCAGAAGAAGGCATCAGATCCCCCTGGAGCTGAAGTTACAGACAGTTGTAAACTCCCCCAGTATGGGTGCTAGAAGCTGAACTTAGGTCCTCTAGAAGAGCAGGAAGCACTCTTAACTAATGAGCCATCTCTAACCTCATATAATTTAGCATAAGGTGCAGCTGGATTGGACAGAGTCCTGTTTGGAATTTTAGGGAAGTGTCTTATGTTTCTCCAATGGGTAACAGCAGTAGTTCCTTTACCATTACTGTGGATCTAGCTCTGTGCTGTCTTGTTCTGCTCCTCTATTGTAATAGTTAACTGTGATTGTCAATTACCATGGAAACAAATTTCGGGCATATCTGTGAAGGATTATCTAGAATAGGTTCATTAAAGTGGGAAAACTTACCCTAAATGTGGGTAGTATCATTCCATAGACTGGGTCCCTGAATTGAATAGAAACCTGGAGAGTAAGCTGAGCATTAGCACTCATTGCTCTGCTTCCTGACTCTGAGTACATTGTTATTAGCTATTTCCTTTTTCTACCATAATAGACTGCCACAGTAGTTGTGCTTCAAAATGACTGGTCGTACCAATTGGAAAGGAGAGAGATGCTCTGTAGCATATACCCCTTGTTATCATCTGTCCAGTGAGAAGATCTAGAAGCAACAGCCCTTGGGAACAAACACACCTAGAGTGCCAGTCTTAATTCTAATGCTATCCTATAAAAAGAGGAACCAAAAAATCTTGGAAAAATAACTGAAATGACTAGGACAGAGAAAACATAAGATGTTCCTGAAGTATCTCATATAGGCATAAAGTCAGCACAAGCTAAAAACAAAAGCAAACCCCCACTATGACAGGGGCATCTAAAAAGACCCAGAAGTCAACTAAGAGGTCCTAGTGACCAAAGCTGAAGTATTTTGAGCAAAAAACCATCACACATTATTATAATCTGGAGCATAAATATCCATAAATACAGACTGATAGAAATTACCCAATAAGTAAGTAAATGGAAGGATTGCTAAATATCCTCCACAAAGAAACCTTGTAAGGAGATGGGTGGTTTTATCTTGGTTTGGGTACCACAAATATGCGTGTACCAGAACTAGAAAATGCAACTCATACTGCAGTAAAACATCAAAACTGTTATAATACTGACAAATGTTAGACTTACTAGACAAGAGCAAGTAGTTGTAACTACGTCCCATGTGTTTGAAAATGTGTACAGAAGATTTAAAGACAGAGAATATGTTTTAAAGTTTCTTTTAAAGATTTCTTTTATGTGTGTGAGTGTACTGACTGCATGTATATAAGTGTGTGCATGTTGTGTAATGCCTGAGGAGGTCAGAAGAGGGCTTCGGATATCTTGGAACTAGAGTTATGTATGGTTGTTAGCTGCCATGTGGATGCTAGGAACCGAAACTGGGTACTATGCAAGAGCAATCAGTGCTCTTAAACTGCTGAGCCATCTCTCTAAAGTCTTGATGTAGGTAGCACTCGCAGACATAGGCAGAAAGATCTCAAGTTCCAGGCCACCTTGAGCCACAGACAGAGACCCAGTCTCAAAATAGCAAAGGCTGTGTGTTTAGTGTTAGAGAGTTTGTTTAGCACCCTCAAATCTCAGGGTTCAACAGAGAACTGAAATAAGATAGATTATACTGGACAAAGTTAATAGTAGATTAGACATTGCAAAGGAAAAGTTACTGAACGTGAAGATAGAGGAGTAGAAACTATGGAAATTGAAATAAAGAGTAAAAGTACTGAGACCAATAGCATCGTTGAGATATGGAACAGCACTCAGAGGTCTGATGGTGTGTCATGGAGTTCTAAAAAGTAAGAAAGGATGAGAATGTGAGAGTTCTATTTTAATTTTATTTTATGTATATGAATGTTATGTCTGCATATATGTAAGTGCACCCATGTTGTGCAGTGCCCACAGAGGACAGAGATGGCATCAGATCCCCTGGACCTGGAGTTATGGATGATTATTAACTACCACATGGATGCTGGGAATTGAACCTGGGTCTTCAAGAACAGTCAGTGCTGTTAATTGCTGAGCTATGTCTCCAGCCCCTCAAAGCTTCAGGGTTGATAAAAACTATAAACCGCACCAGGTATGAAGGACCTTTAATTCCAGGCAGAGGCAAGCAGATCTTTATGAGTTTAATGCTAGCCTTGTCTACATAGTGAGGTCCAGGCCAGTTAGGGCTACAAGGAGACCCTGTCTCAAAGAGACCAACACACACACACACACACACACACACACAAACACAAACAATAAACCCAAACCAAGTGCTCTTTAAAAAAAAAAAAATGAAGGAAATTAAACACAGCACATCATAATGAAGTGGCTGAATGCAGTACAAAGAGATGTTTTAAAAGTAGAGAAAGAGAAAAATCTTGTTAATATACAGAAGAACAAGAATGCAAACATCGTCGTGGCAGAGAAGACACATCTGAAGCACAGGAGAAGAAACTGGTAGCTTGGTGTTCTGCACCCATTGTAAGTATCTTAAGGTATTTTCTAACATACAGAGTCTAAAACAGTTCGTTACCAGCAGACCTTCACTGAAAAATATGTTTAAAATCCTACAAGTTTAGGGAGTGTGAAACCAAATGGAAATCTGGATCTACACAAAAAAAGAAAGAATGACTGGAGCAAATATGTGATGTTTATTTAAGTCTCATTAAAATGTAACTGGTTGAGATGAGAGGAAAGTCATCAGAGCAGAGTGGGAGGCTTAAAATATATAAAAATAAAACATATGACAAAAAGGGGGGCTGAGGAGAAGAGAAATTATAAACTCCCATGTTTGAAGTGGTATAATAATATGAATACTATAAATCTGAGAGCATTAAGATCACAAACTAATGAATTACTGCTGGTAAGTCAACAATGGCAAGAAAGCTGAGTCACAGAATAATCACAGATGTGGGTACATCCCTGTATCTGTGGGTACAACTACTCAGGAGGCTGAGTCAAGAGGATCACTTGAACAGAAAAGTTAAAGCCTAGCTTAGTAACAGAGACCCCATCTCAAAAAACAAAACAACAAAATCCAAAAATAGTAAAAAAGTAAAGGGAAAAAAACAGATGTGTAGAAAACAAATAGCAAGGTGTTCAGGTTAGTTTATTAGGACTAGTTTATTAGTTTAGGAGTTAGTTTATTAAGACTCTCTAAATGTTTATGGGCTTAATAGAATATGAATGTGTGGAGGAAAAACAGAACTGCCAGAAGGAATGTACAATATATAGTTACGTCATTGGAACTTAGATTCTGAATTTGTTGGTGTTTGGGAGAAGAGAACAAAGACAAAGCTGCTGTCAGCACTGTCAACCTGCTCAACCTAACTTGAGAAAACTCTTCACCAAGCCACATGTTCTCTTCAAGCATATGTGGGAAAGAATGTGAATATTCAGTGAATATTTACCAAAACAGACTTTTTTCTGAGTCATTAAACATCTTTTAGCACATTAAATTATTCATAATCATTTCTCTGACAAGAATGAAACTAAAGTAGAAAGCCATAAAAACATCTGGAAGGACTAAGCATAATGGCACACACCCATAATTCCAGCCATTGGAAGGCTGAGGCAGGAGAATCAAGAGTTCAAGACCAACCTGTGCTACAGGCTAAGATCCCATCTCAACAAACAAAAATCTGGAAAACTGGCAGTTATTGAATAACATACTTCTTTATAATCTATGAGTCAAAGAAGTTAACAGAAATCTGAAAGCTTTTTGACTGGATGAAAATACAACATATCTTGGGACTAGAAAGATGGCTCAGCAGTTAAGTGCACTGACTGTTCTTGAAGAAGACCCAGGTTCAAATCCCAGCATCTACATGGTGGCTAATTATCATCTGTAACTCCAGTTTCAGGGGATCTGATTATATCTTCTGTCCTCATTGGGCTCTGTATGACACAGGTGCACTTGTATACATGCAGACAATGCACACACATAAATTTAAAAATTAAGAAAAATACAGCATATCTAAAATAGGATATTTTGAAGACAGAAAGGAAGTTTTAACACTAAACACCTAATTTGAACCATTGTGTGTATATGTGTGTTTTAAGACAGGGTCTTGTGTGATGCATGCTGGCCTTGAACTTTCTATATATTCAAAACTAACCTTGAACTTCTGATC
The DNA here is from genome assembly GCA_035773235.1 of Eospalax fontanierii. Lineage (NCBI taxonomy): Eukaryota > Metazoa > Chordata > Mammalia > Rodentia > Spalacidae > Eospalax > Eospalax fontanierii. Next base: position 81,639,340 of record CM069532.1, on the reverse strand, counting down.
TTCCTAGCTATCACTTCCAAATGCAGGTGTTCACCCAAATGCCCATCTTGGATTTTTAAAAAAACACAAATCACTAAACTCTGTTACCAGATTAAGAAACTAGAAGAGGGGCTGGAGAAATGGCTCAGCAGTTAAGAGCAGTATCTGCTCTTGAAGAAGATCCAGGTTCGAATCCCAATACCCACATGGTTGCTAACAACCGTCTTGTAACTCCAGTTTCAGGGAATCTGACACCCTCTATGGGCATTGAACAACACAGGTGCACTTATGTACATGCAGGTAAAACACTCATACACATAAACAATTAAAAATAATAAAAAAGAAACTAAAAGGAGAGCAACCAGATGTGACACATGCCTGTAATATCAGCACTTTGGAGGTGGAGGCAGAAGATCAGGCACTCAAGGTCATTCTTGACAACAAAGTAAGTTTGAGGTAAGCTATTGCTATATGAGACCCTGTCTAAAATAAAAACAAAAATTACATCCCAAAAGAAAGGAAATAAAAAAAATAAAAGGAAGCAAAATGGCATTAAGCCAAAAATGTTTTTTTAAAAACTGTCTTGTGATCAATAAAATTGGTCCATTTCTAGCCAGATTGATTGAGGGAAACAGAAAAAATCCATAGTTCTCAATATCATAGATGAACAATGAATCACTGCAGAGTGTGGGTCATGAGGGAATAACAAAGAGGTCTTGAAGCAACTTGATGCCAATAAATGTGTCTTTTTATGAAGCAGGTAAGTTACTTGAAAGATACAAGCTATTAAGGTTCACTTGGAAAGAAATATGTTTAGGGCTGGTGAGATGGCTCAGTGGGAAAAAGTGCTTGCTGCTGAGCCTGATGACCCAAGTTTGATGCCCAGAACCCATATGATGAAAGTAGAGAGCCAGCTCCCTTTAAGTTCTTGTCCTCTGATCTTCATGCAGGTACTGTGGCACATCCCCACATATGCACACGCACATACACCCATTACACACCAGTGTTTAAAAAGTTTTAAGTGATTAGTTCTTGTTCTGTATGGGCCAGAGAATGATCTATGATAGCTAAATTTGTTTTGGATGAGTATTAAAGTGTATAGCAAGCTAAAGTAAAATAATAGCACAATAGATAGATAGAACGAATGAATCAAGTACTTAAAATACCCAGTTAAAAATTGATTAGGGAAGCTCCATTGAGGCAGTCAGCTGGAGTTCCTGATAGACCCCAGGTATAATAGTGTGTTCCCATATAAGGCTTCCCAATAAAAGATAACATCGTTAAATCAGGTATGCAGAAAACATCCTGCAGATACTGACTGGGGAAGTTGAGGCTGCCAGCTAGAGTTCCCATTGGAGCTTTCTCTCTCTGAATGAGTTTCCCATGACTGAACTTTAAATTACTTTTATGTCATGGGATAAACATAGTAACATCTGTTGGAAATGGTTTGTTTTTTAGCTGTTTTTAAGGACAAAGGTTTTTTACTCTTGGGTTATTTTGTAGTTCCCATCCCTCCCTGTCACAGGGGAGCCCAGGACATTCTGAGACCAACATGTGTGGGTCCTAAATGGGAGAGGAACTCCACTTCCAGAGTTAGTTTCTCTGCTCAAATAACACTTAACAGTTTACCAATGTAATGTACATTACAGTTCTATATTTATTAAATAAATTCAATTTGTAATTAAAAGCCTTCCCACAAAGACAACATACCCAAAGGTCTTCCATGCTGCATTCTACTAAAAAAAAAAAAGATAGTAGCAGCTCTACATATATTCTCCAAGAAAATTGATGAGAGGTAATACTTCTGACATATCATGCCAATATCATTCCAATACAAAAACTAAACATAGGAATTAGAAGAAGACACTTATGGGGATGGAGATGGCTCAGCAATTAAGAGCAGTGGCTACTCTTGCAGAAGACTGGGGTTCAGTTTCCAGCACCCACATGGCAGCTAACAACTGTAACTCCAGTTCCAGGGGACCTGATGCCCTCTTCTGACTTTCATGGGCATTGCATGACACAGGTGCACTTACATATTTTTTAAAATAATGAAAAATATATAGACCAATGACAATGTGAAAATTCTTAACAAAATTTTAGCCAAATGAACCCAGAAATATTTAAAAAGAATAATAGTACATCATGACTTGTTCAAGTTTATCGGAGGAATTACGTGTTTTGTTTAACAGAAATTTTGTTGGTGGGGGCCTGGAGAGATGGCTCAGATTGCTGTGCAATCCTGAGGCCTGGAGTTTAAGTTCCAGTACCCACATAAGTCAGGTAGTCCCACACACCTATACCCCCAGCTCCAAAGTGGGTAGGACAAGAGAATGGCTGGGGCTTGCCTGGCTTCCAGCCTAGGAGAGAATGTGAGCCCTAGGTTCAGGAACAAAAGAATAAGTGGATGGTAGAGGACACCAAATGCCCTCTTCTGGCTATTGCTCATGCATGCAGGCATTCACACCTACCCATTATTGTACACACAAATACACAAATCTTGAAAAAAAAAAACCTGCTGTAACTCAGTTATAAGAAAAACAGTATTTCAATATACCAAAATGTTCAACAAATTGCACCATCCTTTCTTGATTCTCAAAAAGTAACAACATACAAAAGAAACTTGCTCAACCCAGCACAAGGCATTGATGAGAAACCAGCTGATTTTTTGAAAATAGGGTCTGTCTTTGTAGCCCAGATTTACTTACTCATGATCCTCCTGCCCCTCCCTCCCAGATAAAGAATTAGAGATATGATCACTACTATGCCCAGTGGATTCAGAACTTTGTGTGTGTGTGTGTGTGTGTGTGTGTGTGTGTGTGTGTGTGTTCATGTACCTCAGAGAGCCCATGTGGAGGTCAAATGACAACCTCAGATGTTGGTACTTGCCTCCCACCTTGCTTGAGGCAGATCTCCTGTTCACTGCTGCATATGCCAAGGTGGCTCTGCGCTTCCAGGGCTTCTCCTGTCTCTGTCTTCTACCTCCATAGCAGCACCAGGATTACAGACACATGCTTCCATGTTTATCTCTTGTATGGATTCTAAGGATTCAAACTTAGGTCCTCATACTTGCACAGCAAGCACTTTACTTACTGAACCATCTCATCAAGCCCAATACCTAACATTTTAATTTTCTTTGACAAATTTCTACATGTATAAAATGCATTTTGATTATATTCTTCCCATCCCCTGTCCTCTTGTATCCCTCTTCCACTTCCTTTTGACCTCTTCTTTATAAATTCCTTTCATACTTTCATGTCTTATTTTTTTTTAATGACTGACTGAATTTAATTAGGTTTGCTTTCATGAGCATGGGTGTAGGATCATTTACTGGAGGATGAGTACTTTACCAGTGGCTACACCACTGAAGATAGATAAATCTTCCTTCCTCGGCAGCCATTAATTGGCAATAGCTCCTCCTCTTGAGCCCATGCTCCATTCCATATGCTGGTGTGTTGATGAGCTCAGTATTGTACAGGTCTTATACAGGTATTGCTAGGAGTTTATCCGTGCAGTGGCCATGTCACATCTAGAAGACTACATTGGCAGTAGCACTCCTATCCTTCAGCTCTTACATTTTCCTGCCCATTCTTCTGTGATGTTCCCTAAGCCTTGGGGGAAAAGGAAAGTGATACAGGTATTCTACTTAGGGCTGAACACCAGCATGCACATGGTGTCTAACAACCACATGTAACTCTAGTTCCAGGAGGTCAGCATCCTCTTCTCGCTTTCACAGTCATTGCAAGTATGTGGTGTACTTACATGCAGGCAAAACACATAATAATAAAAGTAAATTTTTAAGATTATATATTTTTAATTGGTTTGCAGAGTAATGGATTACCATGCTTTCTTATGTATCCTTAGTTTTGGTTAACCGTCCCCCAAACCCTCTCCCCTAACCCCTCGCCTCCACTCATGTTTAGACTATTTCACCCTCAGTATCCCCCTACCTGCTTTTAGATCACATGTGTCTGACTACTGTTCCCTTTCCCTCAAGGTTTCTCCCCATCTTATGGGCCTTTTAAACTAACTGACTCCTATGGACACTTCAAATTAAACACACAAATTAAAAAGTTCAATACTAGCATGTGTATGTGGTATATTTCTTTCTGAATCTGGGTTACCTTAGTATATTTTCCAAGCCTATTCTTTTTCCTATAAATTTCATATTTTCATTTTTCTTTATGTCTGAATAAAATTCACTGAGTATATGTCACGTTTTCATTATCCATTTATTGTTTAATGGGTAATTAGGCTTTTTCCATTTGCTAGCTATTGTAAATAAAACAGAATGAACATGGTTGTGGAAGTTATCTTTATAGTAGGGTATAGAGTTCTTTGGGTATCTGCCTAAGAGTGGTATAACTGAGTCATGAGGAATTTCCATTTTTAACTTTTTGAGAAACTTCCACACTGGTTTACATAATGGCTATACCAATTTAAAATCTCACCAACAGTGGGTAAAGGTTTCCTTTTCCTCACATTCTCATCAACATTTGTTGCCATTTGTTTTCTTGATGATAGCCATTCTGACTGGGATAAAATGTAATCTCAAAATAGTTTTAATTTGCATTTCCCTGATGGCTAAGGATGCTGAACACTTTTTAAAAATGTTTATTAAACAATTTTCTTTTCTTAGTACTATTTGTTGAAGATGGTCCTATCTGTATTTTGTATATCTTTCCTGAAACTCAGGTGACTGTAGTTTGTGTCCTTAAATCTGGAGCTTTTATTCCACTAGTTTTTGAACTAGTTCCATACTGTTTTTATTACTATAAATTTTAGGGGGAGGTCTTTTTGAGACAGGGTCTCCTGTAGTCCTAGCTGACCTGGAACTCACAGAGATCTGCCTGCCTCTGCCTCCCAAGTGGTGGACTACCACACAGGGCAATGGCATTAGTATCTTTTTTCACTCAAGATTTCTTTTGTTATCTGGGTTCTTTTGTGCTGTCATATGAATTTTAAGATCGTGTTCTCTCTGAGAATTGTGTTGGCATTTTAATGATGATTGCATTGAACCTGTAGATTACCTTAGGTACAATAGTCATTTTCACAATATTGATTTTTCTGATCCATGAGCATGGTAGGTCTTTCCATCCTCTAGTGTCTTTCTTGTTTTCTTTCTTTACTGTTTTAAAGCTTTCATTATTGGTGTCTCTCACATCCTTGGTTGAGTTATTCCAAGACTTTTGTGAACGGAATTGTTTTTCTGATTTCTTTCTCAGTATGTTTGTTATTGGTATATAGGAAAGGTACTCATTTTTTTAATGTTACTTTTGTGTCCCACCACTTTGCTGAAGGCCTGTAGGGTCTTTTATAAAATCATATCATCTGCAAAAAAAAAAAAAAAAAACAAACATACTTTGACTTTGACTTCTCCATTTCCTTTTTGTACCCCTTTTATTTACTTTTCTTGTTTTATTGCTCTAAGTAATATTTCCAGTACTGTATTGAATATGAGTAGAGAAAATGAACACCCCTGTCTTGTTTTTTATTTTAGTGTAAGTACTTTTAGTTTTCACTTGTTTAATATAATACTGGCTAAGGTTTGTTGTATGTTTTAGCCTTTATAATGATATATTCCTTCTATTCCCATTTCTTCAGAACTTTTATTACGAAAATATGTTGGATATTTGTCAAAAGCTTTTTCTTTATCAAAATGGCCCTGTGATTTCTGTTCTTGAGACCATTAATGTAATTTAGACCATTTATTGATTTATATATGATGAACAATACCTACATATCTGCAGTAAAGCCAACTTGATCATAGTGAATTATCTTTTTGATTTTTTTTTTTTTCAGTTTGTATTTTTTGTCCAGCAGGCCAAGAACTCCCTATATAGACCAGGCTGGCCTCCGTTTCACTTAGATCCATCTGCCTCTGCCTCCCAGTTACTGGGATTAAAGGAGACCACCACCACGTACAGCTTCCACTTATTTTTGTTGACAATTTTTGCATCTCTCCTCATCAAGAAGATTAGTTTATGGTTTTCTGTTGTGTCTTTATCTGCTTTTGGTATGGGATAATACTAGCTTCATAAGAAGAGTCTAATTATATTCCTTCTTTTCCAATTTCATAGACTGGTTTAAGAAGCATGGTTGTTAGTTCTTTGAAGATCTGGTAAAATTTACCACTGAATCTTTCTGGGCCTGGACTTTTCTTAGTTTGGAAATTTTTAATTGCAGCTTCAATCTTACAGCTTTTACTAGCTCTGTTTAAATTGTTTTATTCAGGGCCTGGAGAGTTGACTCAGCAGTTAAGAGCACTGACTGCTCTTGCATAGGACCTGAGTTGGTCCCCAAATGGCAGCTAATAACCATCTGTAACAACCTCTCTGTACTTCTGCACGCATTGTATGACACAGATGCACTTACATACACCCAGACACATAAAGTAAAAATAATAAAATATTTTTAAAATAAAAATTGTTTCATTCATCTTGATTTAATTTTGGTAGGTTATATGCATCTAGAAATTTATACCACTTTTTTAGATTTTCCAGTTTAGTGGAATATGTATTTTAGAGGATTGAACTTCTTTTCTGAATTTTGTTGTTATTTGCCATAAAAGCTCCCTTTTCACTCTAAGTTTTTGAATTTGGGCCTTTTCTCCCTTTCTCATTTCTTATCTTTTTTTAAAAAAAGATATTTATTCATCTCTGTGTGGGTATGTGCTTGTGAATGTGGGTAGCTGCAGAGGCTCAAAGAAGGCTTCAGATTCCCTGGAGCTGGAGTTACCAGGTGGTTGTGAGCCCCCAGATGTGGGGACTGAAAATTGAACTCTAAGCCTCTAGAAGAACAGCAAGTGCTCTTAACTACTAAGCCATTTCTCCAGCCTTTTATCTTTTCAAGGGACCAGCTCTTTGTTTCATTGAATGTTTTCATTCCATTAATTTCTGTCCTAGTCCTAATGATTTCTTTCTGTTGATTGAGGATTTGACTTGTTCTTTTCCAGGGCCCAAGATTGTCATCATTTATCTAAAATCTGGTTTCTCTCTCCCTCTCTTTTTTTTTAACTTTATTTTATGTGTCTGAGTATATTGTATAATGTATGTAAGTGCAACATGTGTGTGCCAGTACCTTCACAGGTCAAAAGAGGGTGTCACATCCCCTGGAACTGGAGTTACAGACTGTTGTTAACCACCCTATGGGTTTTGGGAACCAAACATGGATCCCCTAAAAGAGCAGCCAGTGTTCTTAAACATTGAGCTATCTCTCCAGCCCCTTCTCTGATTTTTAATATAGGCAATTAGAGTACTAAAGTTCCCTCTTAGAATTGCTTTCATTTCATACCCTATAGTTTTGATGTTTGTTTTCATTTGATTCTAGGAATAATTTTTAAAATATTTTTGTTGAGTTTTTGTGCATTTCATATAATAGTTCTTAATCAATTTAGACCCCTCCTCTGACCCATGCCACACAAACCCCACCCCCAGATGTCATGCTTTCTGTTGGCAACTGATCACTGCTAGGATTACTTCTTTTCTATCCTCCTTAATCTCTTCAAGGGCCCATTCATCATTCAGATATGTATGGGGATTTTTTCTTTGTTTTTGAGACAGTGTCTTGCTATGTAGCCCTGGCTGGCCTGAAACTGGCTATGTAGACCAGATTGTCCTCATAGAAATTCACTTTGCTTCTGCTGTGATTAAAGTCGTGCACCCCAACCCTGGCCAAGAGTATATCGTTTAATCTCCATGAGTTTGTGTTTTTTCTAGGGTTTTCTCTTGCTGTTAATTTGTAGTTTTATTCCATTGTGGTCAGAGTACAAGGGATTATTTCAGTTTTTTGTATTTGTTAAGACTTGCTTTGTATCCTAAGATGTGATCTATTTTAGAGAAAGTTCTGTGGGTTGCTGAGGGGAATGTGTGTACTGCTGCTTTGATGGAAAATATCTATAAATGTCTGTTAAGTATATTTTATTCATTTTTTTCCATTTTCTTGTTTGTGGTGTGTATGTGTGTGGGTATGTGTGCACCTCTGGGGGAATGTGTATAGAGGCCCAAGGTTGATGTCAGGAATTACCCTCAATCACTCTTCCACCTTATTCCTTGACACAGAGACTCAGTCAAGCTCATAGCTTGTTAATATGGCTAGTCTTGCTAACCAGCTTGCTCTGGGGATCTCCTGTGTCTGTTTGCCAAGGCTGGGATTACAGGGAGCCTGACACAGTCACCTGGGATTTCCATAGGTCCTGGGGATTCTACTATGACCCTCATACTTATGTAGTAAGCTCTTCAATCACCAAGCCTTCTCCTTGGCTGTATGATGTCATATAATTCAGATGTTTTTCTGTTTATATCTCACCTTTCAGTTGCTGTGAGTGTGGTATTCAAGTCATGCACTACTGTAGTGCTGGGGTTAATCTGGGACTTTATATCTAGTAATATTTGTTTTATGAAATTGAGTTCACTTGTGTTCATGACATATGTTTAGAATCATAATGTCCTTCTGATAGATTGTTCCCTTCATCAGTGTGAAGTAGCTTTTTTTTCCTTCTAATTTTAGTTTGAGGTCTGTCTTGTCAGATACTAGAGTAGCAGCGCCTGCTTGTTTCTTAGGTCCATTTGCCTGAAAAAATTTCCATCCTTTTACCCTAAGATAGTGTTTGTCTTTTATGGTGAAATGAATCTCTTGGAGGCAACAAATAAATGCTTCCTGCTTTTGTTTGTTAGTTTCTTGACACAGGGTCTCCATGTAGTCCCAGCTACCCTGGAACTCCCTATGTAGACCAGACTGAACTGGATTTCAGAGACCTGCCTGCTTCTGACACCCAAGTGCTGGGATTAAAGGAATGCACTACTTTGCCTGTCAGGCTCCTACTTTATTATCTAATCTATTCTGTGTCTTTTGGTTGGGGAATTGAGACCATTAATATTCAGTGATTATTGGAAGATAGATATTGATTCATGCCATTTCATTGATATGTAGTGTTTCGTTTTTTCCTCTTCTTCTTTTGCTTAACTATTCTAGCATGGTTTATTCTTTACTTTGCCTTAATGGATGGATTTGTTTTTCTCTCCAGCAAAGGATTCCTTCAGTTGTCTTCTGTAGAGCTAGCTTAGAGATCATAAACTCCTTAAGCCTATTTATCATGAAAAGTTTTTGTTTCTCCTTTGATTATAATGGATAGCTTTGTTGGGTATAGTAGTCTGGGTTAGCAGTTGTTTTGAAATGCATCCTTCCAGGCCTTACTGACCTTAAGATTTGAGTTGACAGATCTGCCTTTACATTTGACTTGTTTCTCTTGCTGTTTCAGTATACTTTCTTTGTTTTCTGTATTTAGTATTCTACTTATAATATGATTAAGGGAGGCTCTGAGGTATTTTAATTATAATGTCATGAGGGAAATCTCTTTTCTGCTAGACAGTACTACTATATTTGGTGTCCTAAATGTCTCTTATATCTGAGTTAGCATCTCTTTCCCTACTCTGAGAAATTTTGTTAATGATTCTTTTGAAAAGTTTTCTGTAGCTTTAGAATAAGATTCTTCTTGCCTATGTCCACATTCCATAGATGTGGTCTTTTCATAATATTGCATATATCATGGAATTTCCACTTGTACCTTCTTACTAGTCTTTGTATGTTTTTGTTTTTCTGAGACAGGGTCTCCCTATAGCTCTAGCTGGCCTGGAACTCATTTTGTAAACCAGGCAGGACTCGATATCACAGAGATCCACCTGCCTCTGCCTCCCAAGAGCTGAGACTAAAGGCTTGCTGCCACCATGCCTGCCTTGATTTATTTATTTTTATTTTATGTGTATGAAAGTTTTTCCTGCATGAATGTAAGTGTACCATGTGTGCAGTGCCTGTGGAAGCCATAAGAGGGCGTTAAATCCCCTGGAACTGGAGTTACAGATGGTTGTTAGCTGCCATGTGGGTGCTGGGATGTGGACCTGGGTCCTCAGCAAGAGCTGCCAATGCTCCTAACCACTGGGCATCTCTGCAGCCCCAATGCTTATCATTTTACCTTTGCTTTGTCCTAGCTGGGGTTTTCCAGTTCCTCCCACCTTGCCTTCAAGCTCACACATTCTGTCCCATCCTTCATTCTGTTGGTAAGACTTTCTACAGAGTTTTTAATTTGTTTTTCTTTTCCAGCATTTCAGATTGGTTTTTCTTTAGCATTTCTAAAAATTTTATTTATTTATTTTTGTCTACGCATGTTGTGTCTGCATGTATATAAGTGCACCTGTGTCATGCAGTGCCCATGGAGGCCAGAAGAAGGCATCAGAGCCCCTGGAACTGGAGTTACAGATGGTTGTTAGCCACCATGTGGGTGCTTGGTTATGAACCTGGGTCTTACAAGAGTAGGCAGTGCTCTTAATGCTGAGCCATCTCTTCAGCCTCTTCTTTAGTATTTCCATCTATTGAATTCTTTCATATTTTACATTGCCTTTCTTATTCCTTCAGCTATTTGTTTATATTCTTGATCTGGAATGTTTCTCCTCCTCCTCTTCCTTTTCCTCCTCCTCCTCCTTTACCACCACCACATACTTATAATCATTCTTTTGGCATTCTCTGGGATTTCATCGAACTCTCACTAGATGCCATTACTATAAGATTAGTATTTTTGGAAGCATTATGTGACTTTGTGTTTTTCCTGTTTCGTATATTACTGCATTGGGATTTACACCCAGGGTCTTTTTTTTTTAAGTTTTTAATTAAATTTTTGCAAATGTCATACAATATGTTTGGATCATATTTAGACCCTCTCCCCTATCTGTACCCCCCTTACTACCCTGCACCTAATATCATGTACTCCATTTCATATAATATATATATTTAAGGCCTACCGGGCACTAGTGGATAGACCCATAGCAACAATCTTTTATTTTTTAAACTTCCCAGACTGTGACTTTTACCTCTAGAAGTTCAATTAGGTGTTTTACATTTTCTGTAGAGCACAGGTGAAAGTACACTGGGACTGTAGAAGAGTAATGAAAAAGTGATGGAAAACCTCTTTGTGCCTAGGAATTGGAAAGATCCCGGGTGCCTAGAACATGTGTGCTATAGCTGACCAGCAAGGGAGGTGGGAAGTCCATTCTTGAGAATCAGTTCTCCCAGACTAGAAACTACAAATGACACAAACCTCCATTGTCTCTAGAATGAGTCCAAAACAGAGGCAAAGCCACTGCCATGAGACCTCAGTGGAGGAAGTTATGGGGAATGTAGCCACTTAAAGAAGGCAAAACTGCTTCCCAACATAAGGAAGTCCTCCATTTTCCAATCTGCTCCAACATCAAGTGAATCCCCAATACCCTAATCCAACAGCTGAGGAAGATGCGCCACGGGGTTACTTCAAGAACATCCTGGAGACTGCGTCAGAGGGCAAATCCATTTATTTAAACTTAGCTAGGGGCTTATATACTCTACCATAGGGTAAGCATGTATCATCACCAGCAAGCCAATCCCAGACCACCAGGCACCATCTACCTCACCTTCACTCGTGGGGCAGTTCCAGGGACGATGTGTGGGCAAATAAGTGGCCCATGGGAACTGCGCCTCACCCAGCAATTATATGAAAGGTTGGGCCTAAGTCACCAGTAGGCCAGAGTGTGCTCAAGGCCTTTGTGTCTGGGTAAGCGCATGACACATCAGTGCCCAAGACTGATCTGCACCCACAATCAAGCACACCACTGTGGGAATGTGGAACAGTGGCTCACCCTTAAGGACCATAGCTCCAGCTCACAGGAAGGGAAACCACAACTCCAGATCTGTAGGAGAAGATCACAGCTCCAGACTCATGGGACAGGACTACAGCTTCAGGTTCATGGGAGGTGATCACAATTTCAGGCTCACAGGAGGGGTCATAATTTCAGTTATGTTGGTTCCTGCTATTTTCCTGTTGCCATCACTCTGACCACATGATTATACTTCTTTAAGAAAGCATTTTGGATTCTGGGCAGCAAACAAAGGCAACAGTTACTTGCTGGCTTGAATTTCTCACCAGAGAAACTTCAATAGTGGAGAAAACTGCTTTTTAGTTTTGCTTAAGGAAACAGATGGAGCAAGTGTTTTCTTTTTCACGATTAAGGATTCAGTTGGGTTTTTTTGTTACCTGCTATCTTCACATCTTCCTCCATGGCCAGGAGGAGCAAGTGATGAGACATCTTCTTACTGGAATCATTTTCTAAGCCTTCCCATAGCCCATTGCACCTATTCCTCTGTATACCAACATCTGCCACAGTATGATACCTGCAGTCATATCACCACCATCTTGACTCTCCAGTTATTTTCTTTCCTATTTGATAAGTTCTGAGTTCAGAATATTGAGATGGGTGTAGAAGCACCAAAGATCAGCAAAAATATTTGTCCTGTGTGATATTATTCCTCACATCGTCCAATACATGCAGACTTTAGGGAACTTGCACACCCCAAGGCCAGATGCCCAGGACACACCTCATTCTGCCATCTTAGGAAGTTTGTCCCACAGCAACATTCTTTTATTTTTTTTAGGTTTAAGAGGAATTTTGATGATTCAAGAAATTCATCTAATGAATTCTGTTTATATTCAGACCTCCTGCACCATCTCCACCCTCCCAACCCTACTTCATATCTTCTATTTGCAAATGAAAAACCTCTTCCACCTCACATAACACATCTGAGCTAGGTGCCAGAGAAATCATATCTCATTAGAGTGTCAGTGTTCTGTAATTAATTCTTACACACAGGTATGCCAAAGGATTCACTCCCTTTCCTTTGTACTGTTTCCAGTCCTCCTCACTCAGCACAATTACCCCACTATGAACCAAAACATACTCCAACATGCTGATTCCCCTCAGGGTTGTACTGTGGGTAAAAGAAGAAGTTAGGTCCTCAGAGCAGGCAGCAATTAGCTCACAAGCCTGCAGTTCAAAACTTGGCTCCTAGCTGCTGGTGTGTGAGGATGCAGCTCTGCCTGAGCATGGCTCTGGCATTGTGCATGGGTGGCCATGCTGGTGTGGCTCTGCCAGTGAATGTGTATGACAGGACAAGATTGGTTCTACCCTGCTAGTGTGTGGGGGTGGCCAGGCAGAGTACAACATCATTTTTTTTCCTTGCTTGCTATGTCATGGTTTCAGAATTTTTAGATCAATATAGAAGGGCCTGTGGTCAGGTAAATATTCATCTTGTGTGATAAAGTTCCTCACATCCATTGGATGCATTCAGCTCTTGGGAGCTGGTGTGCCCTGGGCCCCGAGGCTGGATGCCTAGGGTCCACCTCTTTCTGCTCCCATCTTTCTCCTCTCCCACACTCTTGAGAGCTTGTTTGGAGGTACTAGCAGGGGAGTACAGCTACTCATATACCCTTGACTATCAGGAAAGGTTATCCTCTTCAGCTAAGCAAGCAGCTTTGGGAGGGATGCACATGGCATGTTGAAGGAGGAAGGGGATACCCCTTTAGCCAGCCCCATCAACTGAATCAGTCCTGTCAGTGGGATGACAGATGTCACAGCCAGATTGCCCTCACATTCCCACAGTAACATTCTTAATAGCAGGAGACTGGATGCATTCTGCCAAGGTTAGAAACAGGCTATGAAGAGCTATTAACATTTCTGTTCTGAAAGATTAAAGAGGTTCTTGTAGTACAATAGACAAGAAAAAGAAGTAAAAGGGATCCAGATTGGAAAGGAAGAAGTGAAATATGTGATCATGTCTGTAAATAACTAGATCTAGTTCATTTCATAGTACCTAAAAAAAAAAAAGGAAAAAAAGACATATGCTAGGTGTGGTGTAGTTCCAGCTACAGGTACTTGGGGCAGCTGAGGCAGGAAGATCATTTGGATAGCATAATGAGAACATAATAATGAGATGCCCATCTCAGCATTAAAAATAAAAAACAAACAAACAAACAAAAAACAGGCCAATGAGATAGCACCTGAATTTGATCTTCAGAACTCACATGATGGAGAGAACTGACTCCCACAAGTAGTCCTCTGACCACACACACAACTCTACCCCATACAGAAAAAATAAACAAATGTAAGATTAAAATTTAAAAGCTTAGGAGTACACTTAACTAAATATGAGTGAAATTTGTTTGCTAAAAATTATAAAAATTGCTAGAAGAAGTAAGCCCAGCACCTAGGAAAGAGGGGCCTTGTTCTAACTCCAGAGACTCAGGTGTCAGGTGTTGCTTGTCACCCCTCAAGTTCATCCAGCAATAGTCAGGATCCCTGTAGACTCTATTTGTAAAGACTAAGAAGCTGGTTCAGAAATTCACATGGAAATGCAAAAGACCTAGTGTAATTGAAACGCTGTCATGAATGAAGGGCAAATTCTGATGCTATCCAGTTTCAGATCCAGAGCATGTTGGTCACTGAAGTAGAGTGTGCCTCCTAGAGACTGCTGTCAAGTGATACGGGTCAGATGTGAAAGAAGGATCAGAGGAATGGAACACTCTCCATTCCAGGCCAGCCTTGAAACAGGTGAAAATGGTTAATAGGAATTATTTTCTGTCTATGGTAGATAGATTGTAGTTTTATAAAACAGTTCACTAATATTACTATTTTATTTTTTAACTATTTTTAAAAATTTGGCTTGAAAAAAATGTTATATGCATGAGTGTTTTACCTGCATATATGTATGTACATCACACGCATGCTTGGGTGCCTAGAGAAGCAGGAAGGGAGTTTCAGATCCCCTGAAACTGGTATTATAGTTGTGAGACACTGTTTTGTAATGCTGGGAATTGAACCTGGGTCCAGCTCCTGTTTTACTTTTTAAGAATGTTGAAGCCAAGGCTGGAGAGGTGGCTCAGGGGTTAAGAGCACATTGGCTGTTCTTGGAGAGGACCTGGGTTTGATTCCCAGTGTAAGGTTTGGGTTCAAGAGATGCAGAAGAAATGGACCAGAGAGACTGCTGGGAGTTACCAGTACCGGTTTATTCAGGGCACCGGACTTGCTTCCCAAGTCGGGAAAAGGGAGAAACCAGCCGGGACTAGCTTTCTCCACATTCGGGAGTGGAGAAAATACTAGCCCCCTCATCTTGGGGGGCTCGGGCTGTGGGACCAGGCTGGCATGTCTGGTTAATTTCTCCAGATTGGGATAGAGAAGCTCGTTCAGAGAGAATGTGAGAGGATAACTCCCTGGGAGAGTGAGAGATTAGCTGCCCCCCCACCCAGCTGGTCAGTAGGCCTTTTTATAGGGAGGGGGGTCCCCATGACATCTGATTGATGTTTAAGGGGAAATTGTAAACTTTTGGCCAGGAAGCAACCCCTTTTCAGGAATCTTATCTAATCAAGAAGCTGTAAAAGTCAGTCCCTTTTGCAGGAATTTGCAGGCCCTGGACTCATCCGGGAGAAGTTGTAAAAGTCAGCCTCTTCTCAAGGATGTTTGAAAATTCTGGTCCCAGGTTTCTGTCAGTCTTCTTGAGTCCTGAAACTGCTGCGGGTGGAGGGGTTCCTTTCAGTCACATCTTATACCCAGAACCCACGTAGTAGCCAACAACCTTTCATAACTTAAATCCAAGGGATACAATGCCTTTTTCTAGCCTCCACAGACATTTCGTGCATGGGTGCATACATGCAAGTGAAACACTCATACAGAATAAAATAAAAATAAATATTTTTTAATGTTGAAGCTACCAGGTTTGGTGGCACATGCTGGCACATCCTTGTATTTCCAGCATTTAAGAGGCTGAAGCAGGAGGACTGCTGTGAGTTTCAGGCTGACCAGGGCTTCATAGCAAGATCCTGTTTAAAATTTTTTTTCAATTTTACATTTAAAAATAGCATACTTTGGACCTGGAGAGATGGCTCACCTGTTAAGAACACGGCTGCTCTTGTAGAGGACCCAGATTCAGTTCCTAAGATGCAAATTGCAGCTAACAACCACCTGTAACTCCAGTTCCAGGGGATCCAACGCCCTTTTCTGGCCTCCATGGGCATCGTACAACAAGAGTGCACTTGTATTACATGTATGCACATAAAATTTTGTTAACTAAAAATAAAAATAGCATACTTTCTTCTTTGCATTTAAGTCAGTGGTAATCTATGTATTCATGTGTCAGGAAAGAGAAGACCTAGAACATTTCCCCCAGGAGGAAATTCTTCACTTTGTGGACTAGGTGAGCTTGGGTTGCTATTGTGGCTCCGTAGTCATGTAGGGAGCCCCTCAGCAGCAAAAGGCTCTGATTCACTTGCAGTGACTCTTCGTCCTTCGTCCTCACCTGATACTTTTTGTTTTTCTGTTAATTTGAGACAGAATCTCACTATAAAGCTCTAGTAGGCCTTGAATTTACTATGTAGATGCTGATCTTGACTTTGCATTAATCCTTTTACCTTTGTCTCCCTGATGCCTCAATTACAGGCATGTGCTACCATACCTGACTTAGTTGGTGTGCTTTGATTTCCCCTTTTTGTTGTTGTTGTTGTTTGTTTGTTTGTTTTTGAGACAAAATCTCTCTGCAGCCTCTGCTCCCCAGGAACTTCCTATGTAGATTAGGCTAGCCTTGAATTCACAAAGATCTGCCTGCCCCAGCCCTAATTTTCCCTTGAAATAGCTATTAGTATCCATGGAATGTCCCCACCCTTTGGAGAGGATCAAATCCTGGTAATACTCTATTCCCTGTGGCTGTAGGCTTTGTTATAATAAACATGTGTGTAGACAAGTGAAAGCACCTGCATGCAGCTTTGTGACTTCCCATACCATCACTATGTAAGTAGTCCCTTGCCTGGAGACAGTGTGCAACCCATTAATCCATCCTGGTATTACCTGGTCCAGAGCCTGTTGTTTCTGATTTCTATAGCATCGGGTGCTTTTGAACTTTATGGAAAGAAGTGTATGTGTAGGTTATTCACACTCCCTGCAGGGGAGCTGGTATGTACTTGGAGAATCCTTCCTGTAGCTGTTGGGACAGAGCTGTTGGCAAGGTCACAGTGTCTTTGAGGAGTTGCTGTAGCCTCCATTGCAAGAACTCCTTGGGTCAAGTAGGTGTGTATGTTCTCCTTTAGGAAATACCGTGGAGCCACCATTTGGAGTGGGTAACCTCTTCACACCTGGCAGTGTGAGTGCTCTCATTCCTTGCCCTTACCAGCACTTGTTAGTTTTAAATCCTTTTCATTTTAGTAATTTTGTTGGGTGCTCTGTAGTATCACATTAGGCTTTTAATGAGCACTTCCTTGAAAAGTGAAACCAAACCAGCCATTTCCATAACAGTTGTCTGTTTCTGCTGCATCATCAACTGTTCTTTATAGGGTTTTTTGGTGTTTTGGTGTGCTCATTTGTCAGTTCATGCCATACCTGTGGGTTTTTCTATGTAACAAATGCTTCCCACTTTGGACTTACCATTTTTACTCTTGTTTTATAGATGATAGATAATCTTACCCTTATTGTAGTCTAAGTCACTGATTTTTTTTTTTCCTTTTGTGCTGGTTTTGTGACAGTCCCAGATATCTGTGCCCACTGTAAAACCCCAAGTTTTCTCTGTTTTCCCCAGAAGCTATTGTGTTCAATATTCACATGTACAGTTTGAATGGTTTTGTGAACATAGGGCCAAGGGTTCTTTTTCACATGTCTCTGGTCAGCATAGTATGTTCATTCACTGACATAAATCAGAAGATTTGTGTATGTGCCTGGCATGTTCTTGAACCTAACCCTATATGGGGTTTGTGCATTATTATTATGCTACCCCATCCCCACAGCAACTTCCTGATGTGTGGCATCTTGACCTGGGTTATAAAAGCCCAGATGTCAGGCACAAGATGTGAAGACTGATGGTCCTGTCTATCCTCCAGCTCTGCAGTCCCTCAGGCTCATGTGTACCTACCCTGGCCCACATGGAACTCCAGCAGTGGACAGCTGGTTTTCAGATCCTCCTTCTGTACAAGGAGGGCTATGCACAAATAGCCCCTAGGGAAGTCTCTGTAAGGAATTTGAAGGCATGGGGATTGCTTCCTGTTCAGGTGATTTCATGTTTGTAGTCTGGGCCATCACTGTTATATGTACATTTTCCATCAGTGCTTAGCCACTTCTCTTCTTTCTAGTGTGGCCTCTTCCTGTCTGATACTGGAGGAGTTGTCTGACGACTGTCCACCTCAGCTCTCAGGAAGCAGATAGCAATGTCCCAGACACAAGACTACGAATGCAGAAGTCACCATGTTGATGGGCAGGACCCCAGGATTCCAGGGTCGAGCACCAGGTGAGGAGACATTGTCTACCCCTGCTGAATTGTCCAAGCCCCAGGTAGATGGGAGGGTACAACATTTCATAGAGAAGGTGGGATAGCTACAGGGCTCTTGGTGAAGCCCTGCTGATTCTCTCAGTTGTATGAATGTGGCTGCCCACTTGCCTTCTCACAGGGCCTTGTCAGTGGGTCCTACTTCTATCTCTGTAGTTGCATGTTCTCACCACAGCCCAACTCACTGCACTGATCCCTGCCATACTTGGTAGAGGCCAGTGCATCCCCCTCCAGAGCCTTGAAGTCTGGGCTGGACATAATGAACCTTTATACTGGACCCAGTTCTTCAGGCACACACCTAGGCATCAATCCATATGAACACTGGTAGCCATACCTCATTTTAAAAGTTTTTCTAATTTTTATCCAGAAATAATTCCACACTTAGAGAAAAATTACAAGAATAAGCACAGTCTAGGGAATATTCATGTATCCTTTCTCTGAGCTGTGTGCATCAGTCACTCTATCCCTTTTTTTCTGAGTTACTTTGGGAGAGGTCAAATACATGCTGCACATGTTTGAGCATGTATCCATCAGGTAACTCTCAGAGAAGCAGGATGCACATTATTGAAGAGATCTGATGTTGACACAAGGCTTTGATCTCCTCTGCCTCCTTGGACCATCATGCTAGCCATTCCCTGTTGTCTTCATAGCATTTCCCAGACCTGTACAGTACAGGGTTCCTCAGCCAGTTCTACCTGCCTCTACCTTCTCAGTCTCCTTGGCCTTTGCTAATCTAGATGATTTCCATAGCCTTTCCTTGTTTTTTGTTCCTTTGACCATTTTTAAAGTAATTCTTGGGCTAGGAATGTAGCTCATCTAGTTAGAGTGTTTCCCTAGCATATACAAAACCTTGGGTTCGATTCCCCAACTCGGCATAAATTGGACATAGTCGTATAGGTGTATAATCCCAGCACTTTGCAAGTAGAGGCAGGAGGATGAAAAATTCAAGGTCATCCTCAGCTACATAGAAAATTTGAGACTAGCCTGAAGTACATGAGGCCCTGTCTCAAAAAAAAAAAAAAAAAAAGCCAGAGCTTATGTGTGTACCCCCTGCTATAGTCTGCTTAAGCCCTTACAGATACTTGCTGTGGGGGCTGGGTCTCTGTGCAGCCTGGGTTTTAGGGCTCTGATAATGGATCAAATGGGCAAAGATAACATCCTATATATGTCACAGTTTACTTTATAACTTGATCTTATCTTTTGCTCAGTTTTCTGAGTACCATAGTTTCTCAAGATACTGACTTGGTTTTGTTGTATTCTTTTGTGCTGGGAGTTGAAAGCAGAGTTTTATACATGCTAAGCAAGTGTTCTACCACCAAACCATATCCCATTCCAATAGATTGCTATTCCCATCAATCTATTCTTGGGTGTGGCATGAAGTCTCCACAGCGGTGTTCCAAGTTTTTCTTATACATAGTGCACATAAGGCCCTGCAGGGAGGTGGTGCCAAGGAGTACCCTGGGCCGGTGCTAGGAAAGTGTGGACATGATTATGTCCTCCAAGGACTCCTGGTGGACATTCGTCTGTCTTGCTTGCCTGAGGAGCCACATGCTCTTTGTGGAAATGATATTGGTTCCTTCTCACCACAACACCCCCACACTGACTAGAATACTCATTCTACCCAGTGGTTCAGTGTCTGTGGATTTAGCATCTGTCATCACTTACCTGATGAAACAGAACTTCTTAGAGTATTCTAACCCTTCGGTCTGCATTGCTGGAAATTTCTTCTGTCAGATAGGCTGCTTTGACCTATTTTGTATGCAAACTCCTGCTCATTGTGGTGAGCAGTACCTATTGGAGATACCATGGAAATTACCTCTGTCCGGGCTTTTGTTCCCAAACTAGTTGTGTTGATTAGATGATTTTTCTTGGGTACATGTCACCTTTTCCCTGAGATTTTGTGTACCAATGAAGAAGCCCTCTCCTGCCATAGGTCATGAGTTCTTCATATCTGTTCTTTGAAGGTTTTTACATTCCCCATCAATTTGTGTAGACCTACATGTTTCTTTATGAATAGCAAGCAATCCCAACCCTGTTGGTTAGAAGTTTGCCTCACTAATTTGTGAAGTCTCCAACTTCTTGATCTTGTAGACTTTTTAGGTACAGAAAGATTTCTCTGTCTACTCATCCACCTACCCCAGTCTCAGCCTACATGCACTCCAAAAAAGATGTCCTTTTGGGAGTTTAGCTGAAATGACACTGGAATGCAGTTCCATAGGGAGCTATATCAGGTGATGGGATTGATGTGCACCTCTCAGTGACATCCAGCCATATCCAAGCCTCTTCCATACCCCATGAAGGTCATGGTCTTTGCTAACTGTATATCTCATTGTAGGGTTTTTTGTTTGTTTAATTTTTAAAAATATTTTTAGTTTTTTTTTGGATTGTTCATTTTTTTTTTTTTTTAATATTTTGGTTTTTGGTCTTTGTAATACAGGGTCTCCCTATAGCCCCAGCTGGCCTGGAACTTGCTATATAGTCCAGGCTGGCCTCAGTCTCACACAGATCCACCTGCCTCTGTCTCCCCAGTTCTGGGATTAAAAGGGTGCACTGCCATGCCCGGCTCATCACATTCCATTTTAACGATGATTACCAAATAAATTTTGCCCGCCATAGCTCCAGTTGAGTCGGTGGGAGGCTGCTAAACCTTGACATCTCCCTGCTGCCTGTGGATCCCAGCTAGTTAGAAGCACTGTGGAAGTTCCCAGACAGCTAAATATGATTGTTTTACCCTCTACACTCAGTACAGTATACCTCTTACACACCCAGCTAATGAACATCCTTGCCTTATGCAAGCCCTATTGACTGGGGTATTCTTCTCCACCAGACTCCAACCCCCTAGGCAAGCAGTACATTTCTTAGTCCAAAGTGCCAACCCTCCCACTTGCTCATAAGGTCAGCACATGTACCTGGCTATTCTCTGGGCCCCTCCCTGTCCTCAAGGTCTAGCTCCAGGAGAGTCTTTAGGGTATCCCAGACTGGGTTCTCCTTTTCTGAAGCCACTCACTGTGGACATCTTTAGATCCCACCCACACCTGACTTTGTATGTCCGTTCCTGGGGCTCTCTGCCCTCATCTACCTCATCTGTCCTGTTTTCAGAGTGTTTTAGTTGAATGCTGCCTCCTCAGGAGTTGCCAAGAATTTTCTGCGAGGGCTGTGCTCCTGCCTACATGCACAATAGTGAACTGCAAAGGGAATAAACACTATTCTTTGTTGAGAATTACTGAATTTCATTCATTTGAAAGTGCTTTTTAAAACAAATTAACGATTAGAAATTTGTTCAAGGGTATAGAAGGTTGCTCTGTGCTTCATAAGTTTCCTGTACTTAAGAAGATTCCTTGGGAATTATCCAACCTTTGTTTTCATTAATTCTAACATAGGTTAGATTGGGGAAGATGGGGTAAGGTTTCCCAGAGGGGTGAGGAGCACTGTGGCCTCAAGCATTGTAGCCATCCAGAACTGTAGGACACCCTGCTCCTGTCATGTTTGTCCTCAGTCCTTTTCAGTGTACACACCAAGTTCTGCCCCCAGAGCCACATGGTCATGGTCCTGCTTCTTAAAATTCCCAGGCCACAAATCTTGCTTTCTGCCTTTACCCCTCTTCTTGTCAGCTTCTCTACTGTAACAGCTCCATCCATCCATCTGGAAACTTCTACCCTGTTCCTCATGAATTAGTCATGAGAACACCAGACCCAAGACTATTACCTTCAGGGCCTTGCTTCAAGAGCCCTCTGGAATCTCTTGCACATATGTGTCCTCGTGTTTGTGACTAGTTTTCCTTCTCATCATTCTGTAGGCAAATCTGTTTTCATTGAAGTACCAGCCAGCTCCTGAGGTGTTCATTGGCCCGAACTGTTGTTGCCTTGTTGGGGTCCATGTTGGCAAGAATAGAAGGCAATGTGTCTAGGGTACAGCCTCTGTGGGAGATGGTCTTCTTGCCATGACTATGTGCCTATGGCTATACCCCAGGCATACTTGCTCATTCCATGTGCTTCAGAGATTGAGGAGGAGAATATAAGCAGCCAGGTGTAGAAATGGAATATTGTGAGCCTTGCTGGGAGTTCACTCTGAAGTCAGCCCAGCCATGAAGGCTTCTAAGGGTGAAATGACCGAATTCCCATTCCTAGAAAATTTTCCATCTTCAGTAAGAGAATGGCTTGGGTGGAAGGTACAGGAGAACTGAGGCAGCCTGGCCATCTGATGCTGAGGGCTCATGGCCCAGTTCTGTCTCCACTCAGTGTCAGGATCATGGTGGCATGAGGGTGCACTCTACATGACAGCCACTCTTGCCTCAGCCTTTGGTAGAAGTTTGCTGTGTAGTCGTTAATTATGGGAAACTTGAAGTGACCTTAAAAGTCACTACAAAAATGACTACAAAGTCCACAGAGATAGCCTTGCCTTGCTGGCATTGTTGGTAGCATCTTCTGCTATGGGCTCTGTCTTTGTACCAGGAAAGCTAGACAGAGAAGACTTAAGTAGCCTCACTTTACATTTGGGAACACTAAAAGGGTAGCTCATGGTATGCAGGGTCAGGGCCTTATGAATGATGGTCACAGCTGGGTGGACATGAAGTCTATAGCTAGGGCAAAGACAAGTGAGTGTTCAGTAGCTGGGTAGCTCACAAAGGGGTCTTGATCCCAAGGCAGGGGTGATGCATATGTTCCTCCCTGGTATGTGGACTCTATCATGTCTCACCTCCTAGACTCATCATGAGCCTCTATGAATAACATTTGTCCCTTCCTCTGTTCTGAGATTCTTAGATGAGCCAGGGCTCTTCTGAGTCCCCAGTATTCAGACACTCAGACTTAATTTTGGTCTACCCTGAGAGAAGGAACATCAGCAAGTCTGAATTTGTTCTGAAAGTCTCTGCCATAGACTGCAGAAATGTTACAACTTTAAACCCATGAAGGAAGTAGCCACAGGCCTGCATGTGTGAGTGTAAGGTACTCTCATCCTATACCCAGACCTCCAGCACCCATTTGTCACCTGGGTCAGAGTTGGTAGGAGATTGGATCTGTGATGCTGAACTCAAATACTCCCTGTTAGTGTTGAAGGATGTCTTTTAGGGGCTCCTGCTGCCCTTTTATCCCTGTGTCTGACCCAGAGGACCCAGCCCAAACTGCTTCTACTCCAGCTGAGATGAGATAGATTATCCTCACTACATAAACTCATAGGGTTTAGGTTTAACATTTTAAAACTATAAAGACTGTTTTCTTTAAAAAAAAAAAAACACAGTTTTTTAAAAATTTATTTTATGTGTATGAGTGTTTTACCTGCATGTAATAAGTACACCACATGCGTGCAGTGCTCACAGAGGCCAGAAGAGGGTGTGCTGGATAGCTTTAGTTGTCAACTTGACACACCTAGGTTGAGGGAGCCTCCGATGTGGGATGTGGAATTTCCTCCATTGGACTGGTCTGTGGTTATATCTGTGGAGTATTTTCTTGATTGTTGAGTGATGTGGGAGGGCCCACATCTGTATTGTATAAGAAAGCAGCCTGAGCATGGGTCAGGAGAGCAAGCTAGTAAGCAGTGTTCCTTCATGGCCTGTGCTTCAGCTCCCACCTCTAGGTTCCTGCCCTGAGTTCCTACCTTGGCCTCACTTAGTGATGAACTGGGAGAGGTAAGCCAAACAAATCGTTTCCTCCCCAAATTGATATTGGTCAGACTGTTTTGTCACAGCAATTGAAAGCAAAAAAGGACAGAGGGTGTCAGATCCCCTAGAACTGGAGTTAATGTTGGTTGTTATACCATGTGAATGCTGAGGGCTGAACCCAGATCCTCTGTAAGAGCAGCCACTGATCCTAACCTCTGAACTATCTCTTCAACCTCAAGACTGCTTTCTTTAATGATTTTTATTTTAAGCTTTGTACTTTTAAAGTTTTTGACTCAGTATTTGCAATAGTAAGATATTTGCAAGTAAGTAAAATTTGACCATTCTGTTTCCTCTCTGCCACTATGTTCACCCAAGTGCCACCTCAGTTGCTGTTCCTTGTGTCTCAAGAGCCCACATGACATACATTCACACTGTCCCCTTGGATTTGCTAATCTGTGACAGTTTCAAGAAGGACTAGCCAGACATTGTGTAGAATGTCCCTCAGTTTGACTTGGGGTAATTTTGGGTATTTTGGTTAGTTGGAGTCACAAATATTTTAGGAGGATGATACCATCATGTCAAATTTACAAGCTATCAACATGACCTGTCACTATGGATATTGACTCTGTTACGTTGCTAAGCTTGTCAGATATCTCACTATGAGGGTTCTTTTGTCCTTCCATACTATGTCCTTTGGAAGGAGCACATATTTCAGGGGTGGGAGCTACATGTCCCTCCTGGAAGGGATGAGGTAGCCTCTTACATGTTGCCACATTCTACAGATTTGTCAGTTCTCTATTGCCTGTAACCACTCTAACTCATCTACTGTCACTTAGGCCCACCAGGTGTTGGGTTTTGGCCTCTAGTACTCCCATGTTCTAGACATAACTTTCCTTTGGGGTCTGGACCCCTACAAGTGGGGGCAGGAGGTTGTGGGGGTGTGGTGTTGTATGTGTGCACATAGGAGTGCAGTATGCCCAAAAGTGTATGTGGAGGCCAGAGGTAAACATAAGGTGTCCTGTTCTAACACTCTGTGTCTTCCCTTGAGACACTATGATGGTTTGAATGCAAAATTGTCCCCTTAAGCTCATGTATGTGAACACTCAGTTCCCCATTGGTGGTGCTGTTTGGGGAGGTTATGGAGCCTTTAGGAAGTGGAACCTTGCTAGAGGTATGTTATTGAGGGTTTACTGTGAGGGTTTAGAGCCCCACCCCACTTCCTGCTCTCTCTGCTTCCAGTTTGTGAATGAAAATGTAACCAGGGACTGGAGAAATGCCTCATCAATTAGGAGCACTGGCTGTTCTTGCAGATGACCCAAGTTTAATTCCTAGCACCTACACAGAAGCTAATGACTGTCCATGACTCCAGTTCCTGAGGATTCAGTACCCGCTTCTGATCCTCACAGTAATTGTACAACATGGGTACACTTACATACATGCAGGCAATGCAGTCCTGCACATAAAATAAAAATGATTTCTTTAAAAAAATAAAGAAAGAAAATGTGATAGCCTGCTTGCTGTTCCTGCCTCCATGCCTTCCCTGCCATGATGGACTGTATCCCTCTGGAACCATAAGCCAAAATAAACCCTTTATTCCTTAAGTTGCTTTTAGTCATGATATTTTACCACAACAATAGAAAAGAAACTAATATAGACAGGGTCACTCACTAAACATGAAGCTAGGCTGGCAGCCAGTAAGCCCCAGTAATCCTCCTGCCGCTACCCTCCACAACACTGGGATTGCAAGTACAGGTATGGCAACACCTAGCTTTTTATGTATGTGTTAAAGGTTTAAACTCAGGTGCTCCTACTTTCTCAGCAAACATTCCTACCTGCTGAACCATCTCCTAGTCCTGGGTCTCCACTTTCTCATCTCACTGGCTCCTCAGTGTTCTCTACTTCAGCTGGAATTGACCACTTTTCTGAGAAGCACAGCCCCTCCATGAAAGACATTATACATGTAGACCCTCTGCAGTCCAGACTTTTAGGACAAGACCCTTCTGCTTGGAAAGGTCCATCTTACAGAACACCTGCTTTGTCCCAGTGCTGTGCCATTGTACACCATGTGCCATACCTGTGGTTACATCCCCTATCCTCACTGCCAGTTCTTCAGGTTGTGAAGCTTGTAACTTGTATCAAAGAGCAGGTAACAGAAGCTACCTTGTTTGTGTCACAGGTAAGTAGTATGAGGCTTCTGGAGCTGACACCCAAATTGGGCCATAGGTGGCTCTGCTTTGACCCTTGTGGAAAGTCTGGCCTCTCCGTTGGTTGTGTCCTTGGAGGATAGAATCAGACTTGGTTTGTCTCTGACCAACCCAGGGATTAGCACTGCTGTGTCCCTTTTGCCCCTACATCTGGCTGTATGTCTCACCTGACAGGTTGCCAAATATTCCTCTTCCTCCCACTTCCCATGCCCAGCCTAGCAGTTGCTCATGAGCCCTGTGGTTCCTTGTCCCTAACCACTTAGCTGCTGGATGGTGGCTACTGAGTGACCTGGGAGTGACCTGTGGTTGTTAGTAAATGATTCAAGGTATGTGTAGAGGAAGCATGCCTTATTATGAGGGTATCTGGCCTCACTGTCAGTTTTTCTGTTAGTAGCCTTGCTGGAAGCAGATGTCCTCTCACATTTGGCACTTTTTGTGGTAGTTGTGATGTGCTGGGTGTGGGTTATCAAAGTGACTTCTGCTTTGTTGCAGGACCTTGTCACTGTACACTAAGTGCCCTGTTTAGGGGTCACGTAACTTCTTAATGTCAGCTTTTGGACATCAGGAGATGGCAATGATTCCCAGGTTTCATTGTCCGAGCTCACACTGTAGCACAAGAACAATGGCATCAGAGCTCTCAATACATCAGTATGCAGGGCTGTTTGATGGTGGCTACCCTTGTGGCATGTGTGACAGTTCATAGTTTGGGTTTATATTTTCCTGAGTTCCATCATTTCCTAGCAATGACAGGCACCTTTTGCCTGGAGACTAAGTGCTTGCAGTTTGTGGTGCTTTTTATTCTTCTAGAAAGTTCAACCCATTTAAAATGTATTTGTGTCTGCTCTTTGCTTCCTCTTCCAGTTGCTGTGACTGGCATAGTAGTCCCTGGTCACCCACCAACCTTCTCTGCCTGCTGAGTCTGTTCTTTTTTCTTTGTTAATTGGCACTTTGTTCTAGTTGCTGAGATAAAATAGCCTGACAAAAAGCAACTTAGACCAGGAGTGGTGGACTACACCTTTAATCCCAGCACTTAGGTCAGCCAGGGCTACCTAGTGAGACTTTGTCTCAAAACAAACAAATACAAATAAGCAATAATAGCAACAACAGAAGCAATATGAGGGAGAAAGGGGTTTATTTACAGTTCATCATCGTAAGGAAGTCAAGGCAGGAACTTCAAACAGCTAGTCACATCACATCAACAGTCAGGAGCAGAAAGAACTGGATACATGCATATACACACTTAAAGATAACTCTTTTAAAATTTATTATCTTTGTTTTATAAGATAAAGTATGAGTGTGTTGCCTTCATGTAGGTGGTTGCACCCATGTCATGCAGTGCCCAAGGAGGTCAGAAGAGGGTGTCAAATCCCCTGGAACTGGAGTTAGCTGTGATGTGAGTCCTGGGAATAGAACCCAGGTCCTCTGCAAGAGAATCTTAAAAAAATAAAAAACATGGAAGCAGTCTTTTAAAATGCACACTTTGGGGGCTGAAGAGATGGCTCAACAATTAAGAGTACTGGTTGCTCTTGCAGAGGACCCGGGTTTGAACCCCAGCACCCACATGGTGGCTAACAACCGTCCATAAGTCTGTAACTCCAGTTCTGACCTCTATTGGGCATTGCACTACCTGGGTGCACTCAACCATGCATGCAGGCAATACACTCATACACATAAAAATAATGAATAAAATATTTGAAAAAAAAATGCACCCTGACATTTGACATACTCAAATAAAATGACCTTGTTTGGGGTGTTTTACATTGCTTTCCAAGTCATCTTTATAAATAAAAACTATTACAAGGATGGACGCTGGAAGTTTGAGAACCAGGCTGGGGCAGCAGTTTGTGAAACTGCTGGCCCCTATGAACCAGCAACTCCAGATGCAGAAGCACTTAGCAGCTGGTGGTGGCTCCTGTCCTCACCTTGTTGAGAGGTTGGCGTTGCTGGCACCCATGGAAGCCACCTGGGAGTGGCCAGTACAGGAGGTGAGGTCCTGGATCCCGGCTGATGCCCTTGTTCCCTGCAGGTTGGAATGGGTGGAGATCATCGAACCGCGCACGCGCGAGCGTATGTACGCCAACCTGGTCACTGGCGAGTGTGTGTGGGACCCTCCAGCCGGTGTGCGCATCAAGCGCACCAGCGAGGACCAGTGGTGGGAGCTCTTTGACCCCAACACGTCGCGCTTCTACTACTACAGCGCCGCCTCACAGCGCACCGTGTGGCATCGCCCACAGAACTGCGACATCATACCCCTGGCCAAACTGCAGACGCTGAAGCAGAACACCGAGTCCCCGCGCGCCTCTGCCGACAGCAGCCCCGGAAAGGGCAGCCGCGACGGTAGCACCGGCTCCTCCCTAGAGCCGGAGCCCGAGGATCGGGCACAGGACCTACCTGCCAGAGGCGGGAGGACTGCAGCCTTGGTCGCCTCGAAGGATGAAAGTGGCAGGTGAGGACTACAGGTTGAGGCTTGTGGCTGAGAGGGAGTCAAGGGTGTTGAAGATAATTTGCAAGACTATTGGTCCAGCACGCTTGTCTCCCCTTGTAGCCAATAATAGGGTTTTGTAGTGGTTGCTGGGCCAGCCACTTCCTCAATGGCTTCTCCAAAGTGACATTAGCCACCTGTGTTCTTGGGACCAGGAGCTAAAGAAGTGGGCAGAGCCTTGGAGGAAAAGAAGGCCAAGAGTGGTGGTACACACATGTAATCCCAGCACTTGGGAGCTGGAGGACCCAGAGCTTGAGGCCAGCCTGAGCTACACGAGACACACTCTCAAAACACTGAAGGTGGAGGAAATGGCCTAGAGGAGATTCTGTTTGTACTATGAGCTCACATACCTGAGGTAGGGGGAGAGAGGGAGGGAGGATAGAAAACAGGAAAGGAGAGAGGCCAAGGAGAAAACCTGTACAGTTCTGACCCCTGCTTTTTTTCCTGGAAGGTTGTTGTACTGTGTGTAGTGGAGAGAGTGGGGGCGTGCTTCTTGCTAACAGAGTTGTGTCGTTTTTACTGTTTAGCTTGTGGAGACTGAAGGGGTAGCCTCAGATCCTTGTGGACAGCCTGAGAGATAGCCTGTCTTCCCTTTTAGAGCCCATTTTGGAATCCGTGAGGACCATGATGTTGCTGGCACTGCCTGTGCCCAAGCCAGACAGTCTCCTGGATCCCCCAGGAACTGCTACTGTTAATCAATTGCACAAGTGAAGAGACTTTGTGGCTCAGGCATAGGACTTAGTCTGCATGGTGAGGCAGGTAAGGCGAATGGGCTGTAATGGGAGCCTCTTAGCTGTCTCCAGTTGTAGGACACATCAGGTATGGGTCTACATGGAAGGAGTCCTTGCAACCTTGTTTCTGTTCATGAAAACAAGGCTATGGTGTTCCACCTGACCTTTTGCTACATTTGGACATCTTTCTGTGATGTTAGTATCAACCTCTTTGCTAATTCAGTGGATGGTATTGGGAAGAAGCATTGACACAGCCCTAGCTGAGCCTGAATGTTGCAAGGAGCTGTCCAGACAAGAGGTATCCCACAAGAGTGCTGCATCTCAGGGACAGCCAGAGTACTGGAGTGAAGAGAGGGCAGGCTGGATTGTACTAGGGAGTAGTGGAAACCATGAGAGCAGTTGACACCTGAATCACTCCTTGGATTCCTTTTGCTCTTCCTGAGAATAATATGCAAAGGATCCAGAAAGGAAGTGGACCCATTGAGCAACCATCACAAGGGTTGGAAATGTCTGTTCTGTGCAGTGCAGTGCAGTTAGGGCAGGCAGATTTGGGATACTTTGGAGTGTAAGTGGCTAGCTGTGTACTCTCGCACAGGGCAGGGACCAGGCCAGAATGGGTGCTGGACATAGTATGAACACATATACCTGAGCAGGCTTGGAGGTGACTTTGGGGAGGGCTTTTCTGTTGGTGGTAACTAAAGACACCCCTGCTCTCAGAAATGAGAAGAGGTTATGGTACAGTAAAGAGGCCCCACAGTCACCAGAAGGAGTACGTCCTGGATTAGAGTGTGAAGGACAGCAGCAGAGCCGGACACAAGGGGAAGTGGGGCCCAACATATCTATGTGCAGCAGTGGTCCTGACACCAGAAACCTTGTAGCACAAGCGACAGAGACTTACGGAAAGGTTCTGGAACAACTCAGCCTCAGTATAGGAGGACCTGACTCCAAAGGTGAGATGGGGGAAAAATAGCAAAATAAATAAGAAGGGAAGGAGGGAGGGAGGGATGGAAGATTGGAAATTGTAGAGTATAGGTTTTTGGAAATTCTCTGAGAGAAGCATGGTTATGGGTGGGTCCCTCAGTCTGGTTCAGGAGGAAGGGACGTGTGTAATAATCAGGACAAAAGTGACTTCATCCAATCCAGTAGGCCTCTGGTTTATCTCAAACTAGTATCAGAAATCTCAGGCATGTTCCTGATGCTGAGGGCCAGTCCTGAGACTCCCCACACCACTCTGATGGTTTTTCTATTTATAGTTTGCTGGAAAACTGTAGTGGGGGAAGCAGACCAGGATCACTCAGCTGTGGTCATGGTGGTCATGAGTCAAGGTGACTATAG
Organism: Eospalax fontanierii; assembly: GCA_035773235.1. Taxonomy (NCBI): domain Eukaryota; kingdom Metazoa; phylum Chordata; class Mammalia; order Rodentia; family Spalacidae; genus Eospalax; species Eospalax fontanierii. The sequence goes on along the minus strand of CM069532.1, from coordinate 81,608,854 downwards.
CCATGCCAAACTGGATTCATACATAGAAGAGTGAAGATAAGACAAACAGGGCCGGAGAGATGGCTCATTAATTAAGAGCAGACTGTTCTCCAAAGGACCCAGGTTTGGTGCCCAGCACCCACATGACACCTAACAGTCATTCCAGAGGATCCATTGCCCTCTTCTGGCCTTCATGAGCCATACATGACATAAGTGCACTTAAACATATAGATAAAACACTCGTACACATAAAATAAAAATAAATTTTAAAAAATTTTTAAACAGATAAGACAAATATTGAAACAGAGAGACAACAGATGTATTAGAACTGGTCAGGGCCTTCATAGAGCTCACAGATGTGGATCCCAGAGCAAACGAGAGTCTGACAACTCTTGGGAGAACACTAAGTCTTATAACTAAGGAGGAAATGGATCTGCGTGCAGAAAGAGAAAGTCAGGGGCTGGTGTCCCCCTGCATCAGAGTGTAGGGTGCAGTACTTGGCTGAACTTGTAAGTGGTGATAAAACCAAAGATTTTTTTTGTGGAGGTAGGAAAGGTGATATATACACAGAATGGTAAGTCCAGCTTGCCGTGGGGAGCTGTACTCATTTGAATTTCCAAGGAGTGCCATTGAGAGTGAAGTGCTGACCACAGATAGTGCCACTATAGCTCAATAATACCCCTTCTGGAGCAGGCCAGAGAGACCAGGCCTGGAGCCTCATGAAGGAAGGGATAAATACCGTTGGGGTGCTGATATAGCCCGTGGAAGAAAAGCAGTGGTGTCAGTGTGGGGCACAGCAGGGCCTGTCAGGCAATAGAGAAGACACCAAGAGGACTACTCCCAGGAACTAATTCTGCATCCCTCCAGCAAGTAGTTGAATATAATTGGGCTTTTCATAAGGATCATCATGTCAGGGAGTTCCCTTTAGTCCTAGTTCTCCAAGGGTCTTATTAGGAAAAGGTGTTGGACTTTTGCAGCCACCTTCTCTGAAATGATGGGTGTGGTATTTCTTCCCTCTGTTAATATGATATAGTATACTAGTTGAGTTTTCGTACATTGAAACATCCTTGAGTCTTTATTTTAAACATCCCAGTAGTATCTATATGTGTTTGACACATGAAGGAACTTCATGTGTACTAGGCAAGTGGGTTCATGAAACATTTCAATTAAGTACTCAGCCCATGCACCCAGATTCCTTGTCCTCCAGCAGAAATTTCCAGAGATGGTTCTAAAAAGATGCAGGATTCAGACACTGCCTAGAAATTAGGAAGCAGGGAAGTTTATGGCATAGAAAGAGACAGTTAGGCACCATGACATGAGACTATAGTCCCAGCACTTGGGAAGCTGAGATAGGAAGATTCTTTAAGTCCAAAAATTCAAGAGAGTATAAAGAAATGAAATCTCTTGGCAGAGGTTAGCATTTAGTGGCCATCTGCCATCAGGTCCTGCTTAGACCTTTCTCTCCATGTATAACCTCTAGATGGAAAGAGAATCCAGAAGCAATAGTCCATGTGTTTAATGTATATACTAAGTTCTCATGCACCCCAAAGTAGTAATATCTCCATTATCTGCAAAGTATTCTCAGCTCCCTTGTTCCTCCTGCACCTCTATGCACCACCACATTTCCAGAGAATTTTGGATCTGCCTATCACAGACACTAATATAGTGTGTAGAATTTTGACTGACTTAAATACTGTGTACTGCACTTATCTGTCTTTTCTCCCTTCCCCTATTATTTTGACATATTGTTTTTTAAGTGTCAGCAGTGTTGAGTAGTGTCCCATGGTAAAGAGGTACTACCTTCGTGGGCATATGAGTTGTCTCCAGGTTTGAGCTATCACAAATACAACTGTCAAATGTGTAAACATTTATTTTCAAAGTTTTGTGTGGACATGGACTTTTATTTCCCTGAGCTGAATAAATTACCTAGAGGTTTCTGAAGCTCCACTGAGTGCTTAAACCTATGATTATGTCTTCTTGATGAACTGATTCCTTTATCATTATAAATGTCCCTCTTTATTCCCAGTGACATTCTGTGCTCTGAAGTAAATAAGACCATTTAGCTTCCTTTGATGAGTGTTGACATGGCATCTCGTTATCAACCTTTCAGCCTATTCTTTTGTCTTTATTGTGATTTTTGTTATAGGTACTATATTGTTTCTTTTGTTCAGTTTGACCACGTATGTACTTTTTTTGAGACGGTGTCTCATGTAGCCCAGACTAAGCTTGATCTTGCTTATAGCTGAGAATGACCTGGAACTTCTCATTCTCTTGCCTTCACCTCTAGAGTTCTGGAATTACAGAAGTGTAATTCTTCTGGGTGTAAGCCACTACATCCAGCTTTTGTGGTGCTGGGGATTAAACCCAGGGCTTTCCTTGCACATACTAGGCATGTACTCCATCAACTGAGCTACATTCACAGTCCTATATTTCTTTGCATATATTTTTAATGTAGTACATTTTATTTTTTTTTCTCTGTTGCTAATTTCAAGCAACTTGCTTAAGATTACATGTTATGTCATTTTCTTCACTTTTCTTATGCTTGGGATTTGTGGAACTTCTTGAGCCTGTGGTTGTATAGTTCCTATCAAGTCTGGGAATTTTCAGCTCATTTTTCTGCAAGGTTTTTTGTTTTTTTCCCCCTTGCCTCTGGAGTCCAGAGAAGGATACTAAGCCAATTGATATTTTCCTTCAGCTCATGATTTTCTGTCTTTTTACATTTCTTTCTTTTTACTCAGCTAGTCTGTCCCAATTAAGTGAGAGACTCTGAATCAAAAGATAGAGAATGGCCAAGGAAGACACTGATACCAACCTCTGCCCTACCCCAGACATGTGCATACACACAATCTTTTTGCCTTCAGTTAAAAAAAAATCATAGTTCTACTACTGGCAAGGTTTTACATTGCCATGGAGTGGGGCAAGTCAAGAATATGTACCTCTTAGCCAGGCATGGTGATACATGCCTTTGGTTCCAGTACTCAGAAGCAAGAGGAAGACAGATCTCTGAGTTTGAAGTCAACCTGGCCTGCATAGTGAATCCCTGTCTCAAAAAAACAAACAGATTTTATGCCAGGTGTGGTGGCACATAGTTTTATAATCAGACTCCATAGTTTCTAGGCAAGTCTGATCTACATAGCAAGTTCCAGGCTACCCAGAAAAATAATAAATAAATAAATAAATAAATAAATAAATAAATAAATAAATAAATAAAACCTTTGTGGAATTGTTAGCAGCTAAGTCCATGAACATGACTGAAGTTTGTTGTTAACACTGCCATTTCCATAGTCCATGATAGGTTCAATTTTTTTTCTGATGATTCCTTGCTAATGAGTAATAATCATAGGCCTATAGTTCCACATAAACTTATATTTTCTCAAGTTTTGTAAATTGTTCAACTAAGTCTTTGATACACACAGACTCTTAGCATGGTCAGTTTTTTAAAATTTATTTTTATTTCATGTGTATGACTGTTATGCCTGCATATATATAAGTGCACTGTGTCATGCAGTGCCTATAGAGGTCAGAAGAGGGCGTCAGAGCCCCTGAACTGGAGTTACGGTTGGTAGCCACCATGTGGGTGATTCAAACCCTGGTCAATTTTGACACATCTTGACAGATTCCACTTCAGGTTGCACCTAATAAGTGGTTTATCAGTGTTATTCTTTGGATATTAAGTGTCTCCCCTAAAAGACTCATGCATTGAAGGATTTTTGCTCAGGTAGTGAGGTGATATTGACAGATACTGATCACAAGGGCTCTTACGTCATCAGTGGACTAATCCGTTAATGAACTCATAACTGAATAGACTATTAGGAGATGTGTCTACTTGGAGGAGGTAGGTTTCTGGGGGTGTTACTTTGAAAGATGTATCTTGCTCTTGGTTCCTTGCACATGCCTTTCCCTCTCTTGTTCTCTCTCTGCTTCTCCACTGCCACGAGTTGAGCAACTCTGCTCCACTCCTTCCTTTCAGACATGATGTTCTGCTCACCACAGGCCCAAATACAATGGAATTAGCCTATCATGTGCTGGAACCTCAAACCATGAGCCAACTAACCCTTTCCTCCTTTTAAGTTGTTTATGTCAGGTATTTTTGTCACATCAATAAAAAGTAACTAACATACTGAGCTTATTTGAACATATGCTCTGCTGTAGTTTTTCTATAAAGACAGTTCCTTATCACTTAAGCTCAGAACTAACTCCTAAGAATGGAGAACTGGGCAGTATCCCTGAAACATGTCATCAGGAGCCCAAGAAAATCATTGAATTATATGGCTGTTACATGTCTCTTATGAACATTTAGCTCCCCAGGCCAGCTAGGGCTATAGGGAGACCCTGTCTCAAAAAGCTGAGAAAGAGAGAGAGAGAGAGAGAGAGAGAGAGAGAGAGAGAGAGAGACTCATTCTTAGTTCACTGGCCTTATAGAAATGGGCAGACTGGACTTGGCTGTAGTGTGTTGACATTTGACTAAAAGTAAACTGCAGCCTTTTTGTTGTAGCCTAGCTAGAGAGCTTCACTGATGTGGCTTGAGCCTCTGTTTCTGCTCAGCACTTGTTATACTTCAGCACAAAGCTGCTTTTCCTATGATGTAGTAGACTTGGCTCCTACTCCTGTTTCCTCCGTCAAATGTTCCTGTCTTGGGGCTACTTTCTGTCTCAGTCTCACTGCTACCTGGGGATCTGATTTGTTTTCTAGCAGATTCCCCATGGAGTAGGTGCTGCTCATGTATCTGCCTCAGCCCAGGCTCAACCTGGCATTAATCAAGAGGATCTGGGGCATGTTCTGACATTTGGCAGAAGTCTAGGAGACAGGTTGTCATTGCCCTGCCCTACCTAGGCACTGGTATCTAGAGGTGGAGATGTAAAAGAAGGTGTCAGCTCCTGAGGGTCCCATGTACCTAGATGTGGTGTGAGTCCAGTGTGAGAAGCAGCCTTCAGGAGCTTGGAATCCTTTGAGTCCTCAGAGATGAGGGTAGCAGCAAGTAGAAGTAGCTTTTCTACATGCCTTGTAGAAAAGGGCTTGCCCCCAAGGAGAAGAAACAACACATCATGCTATGCTCAGCCTGCCCTGTAGTGCAACACAGCATTGAGCACAAAGATCCAGAAGGGTGGCTGATGACTAGGTCCCATGCTCTGTGGGGCCTTGTAGCATCTGACAACCAGTGAGAAGTGACAGGAAAGATGCCCTGACAGAAACATGTTCTCATTTTCTAGCTTTTAAAAATATTATTTTTATTTTATGTGTATGAGTGTATTGCCTACATATAAATGCATCTGTGTCATGCAGTACCCACGGAGGTCAGAAGAGAGTGTTGGATTCCCCAGAACTGGAGTTATGGATGGTTGTTAGCCATCATGTGGTGCTGGGAATCAAACCCAGGTCCCCTGCAAGAGTAGCCAATGCTCTTAACTGCTGAGCCATCTCTTCAGCCCCTGTCCCTTGCAGTTTCTAGCTTTTTGTTCTGTAACATAATTCTATATTTGAAAATGTTGACCTCAAGCCAGTGTTAGTATTTGCTGCTCATTCATTCAGTCTTTTGAAATGTGGTTGCGTAGAAGACTACTACTCACTACTCAGTGCCATCTACTACTGATTTTTAGGCATATATTCTTGCAGTTTTTGAAATTTCCTATGACATTTCTGCCAGATGTGGTGGCACTTGTAGGATATGCTAAAGAGGCAGGGGCACGAGGATCACAAGTTCTGTGACATTTCAGCCATTGCATTTCTCAGTAGGAACAGTGTGCTCACTTGGGTCTTTTAGACACGTGATTTGTCTCTAATGTACTTGCTGTTTTCCAACTTTTTTATTTCTGTTAGCTAAATTCTTACATGTTTCTTCAGACCATTTTTCTGATTTCTACTATAGTAGAATATCTGTGGCTGGATGATTTATGGAGGAAACAGGCTTATTCTGGCTCATGGCATAGTGTAGGCAGGAGTGGGAGGAGCAGGCAAAGAAGCTGACCTGCCTTGGCATGCCTGCTGTCATAGCAACTAACTCGAGTAGAGAACACTCTTATAAAAACTCACCAGTCCCCTATGAGGAAGCTACACATTGCCTTGTCACCTCTTAAAGGTCATATCAACTCTTGGTACCATCAATTTGGAACCAAATTTCTGTGTGAGTTTTTTAAATATTTATTTTTTATGTTTATGAGCATGTATATAAATGTACCCGTGTCTTGCAAAGCCCCCAAAGATCAGAAGAGGATGTCAGATCCCCTAGAACTATAGTTAAGGACAGTTATTAGCCACTGTGTGAGTGCTGGGAATCAAATACAGGTCTTTTTCAAGAGCAGCCAATACTCTTAATCTCTCAGCCATGTCTCCAGCTCCTCAGTGTGAGTTTTCATGTGAACAAACTATAGCGTATCTATTTAGGTTGATATTTGTACTTTCTGGTGAGTTCTGGAATCTGTCCTCTACCAGTGCCATGTTGTTTTGACCAGCTTTATGCTGACATCTCTTAACTAATGATGCCATGGATTTCTCCTATTATCCTTTTTGAAATTTTCTTAGCTATTTTCTCATTTAAAATTTTTCAATTAATTTTATTTGTGTGTATGTGCACATATGTGTGTCTGAGTGTGTGCATGCATGCCTGTGTGTGAGTGAGAGAGAATGTCTGAGTGTATGTGTGTCTGGGTGTCTGGGTGTCAGCCCTCAGGCTATTACAGACCACAGGGAAGTCTTTGTGTCTACATCTTCTCAGGTAATCTGTCATGTCTGGTTCAAGTTGTAACTCTCACTAAACCCATTGTGAGTCCTTAGAACAGCAGCTCTTATTTCCGGATAGGGCTGGTGTGCTGGCCTGCTCCATGGCCTCTAGACAGGCCACTGTGGCTGTTCTGGCTGGTGGAGATAAGTATAGAACAGAAATTATTGTTTGGACCATAGAAGGGTACACAGGAAACCAGGTCTGGTGGGGCATGCCTATAATCCCAGCACTCAGAAAGCAGAGACAGGTAGAATCTCTGAGTTTAAGACCAATGCAGTCTACATAGTGGGTGCCAGGTCAGTCAGGGCTGCATAGTGAGACACTGTGTAGAAAAAAAAAAGTGGGAGGGAGGGAGTGGGACAGGAACTATAACCAGGTCATCATGCCCAGGGAACTGTGGAGTAGTCCCACATGCTTAAAGTACTATACTTGGGGCTGGAGAGATGGCTCAGTGGTTAAGAGCACTGGCTACTTTTACAGAGGATCAAGGTTCATTCAATTCCAGGTGGCTAACAATCTTCTGTAACTCCAGTTCCAGGGGGTTCTACACGATTTTCTGACCTCTGAGGCCACTGCATGACATGGGTACGCCTACCTACATGCAAGCAACACACTCATATACATAAAATAAAAATGACATGGGTACGCCTACCCACATGCAAGCAACACACTCATACACATAAAATAAAAATTAAAAATAAAGTACTAACATTCATGTCTTTTTCATTCTGCTCTGTTTCAGTTGCTCACCACCAGGTGTGCTCCTGGAAAAGGACTATGAGGTTTACCGGGATTACAGTGCTGAAGGCCAGCTCCTTCACTACAGGTAAAACTGCCACCGGAAACACGTGTCTGCTGGTCTGAGAGCTCCTGGGTAGGCATTGTTCCAGCTACCCCAGCAGAGCCTGGCTTACCAGGAAACATTAGGAATACCCGGAGAGGGTGTGAAGGCCACGAGTACCTGGGGTGTGTACAGAGGCTATTCAGAGCTGCCCTTGGCTCACTTTGGTGCTGCCTTCAGCTTCTGGCAGAAGAGTAAGGTCTAGGGGAGCTTGGTATGTGTTCTACCCCTGGGCAATACTGGCTATATACATCAGAGTACTTACCAGGCTGTCATACCAAGGCAGTCATAGGGAAGGGAGCAGGCGCTGACTGCTGGGCTCCAGGTCACCTGACAGAAAGATAGGAGTCCCTCAGAACCTGGGTGCATTCCATTTGGGTAGGCAGAGCCATCTCTTAACCACCTATCATCTTCTTTCTTGGTGACTGCTTTGCTGTGGGAGATGTAGGACAATGGCAGGATTTTATCTCTGAGGATAGCCAGAGTTCCTTATCATGGAGCACCCAGGAACACCTAGGGAAAGGGTTGAAAGACCTGAGAGGCTTTGGCAATTTGCTTAGCGAGTAGGGTTTGTTTCCTAAATGGAGAAGGGTATGGAAGGGAATCAGAGTCTTTCCTGGTGCCTAAGTGAGGCTATAAAATTACAGGTGTACTCTTCTAGGCTTCTCTGGAATTACCTTTTCTCAGCCTTACCCTCCTCTCTAGGTCCCTAATGACAAAGTGAAGTATAATTTCACCAAACTATGAGGGGCCTACTTATAGGAGTCAGGTGGCTGGGGCGAGGGGGTTCCCTACTGAGGCCATACAGCAAATTCCTCATTCTGGCAGGGACTCTGTGATCTCTGGCAGCTGCCCAAAATGGTGAAGGGACTAGTCTCTCTCCAGCTTCCTTTACTCATACCCTTAGTCCCTCCCCAACATACACCTCAGGTCTCTGGTTGATTGGAAGTTATCACTGATTCTCTCTGCCCCTCCCTGCCTACGGAGTGCCAACAGTCAAGTTTGTTTGTGCTGGTCCAAACAGGCAGGTGCAACTGAACACAATCCAGCTTGCCAGGCAGAGGACAGGTCCATGCAACATAGACCAAGGAGGTGCCCATCTGGCTTTTGTTGGCAAGCACTGCCACAACCCTGCCAACTATGGGGGCCCATTATCCCTCAAAATCAAGGGCATGGTAACATGCCCATCATCATCCGCAGATAGACCCTGTAAAGCTTTTAGGGAAGCAAATACGCTACAGCCACAAATCCCAGTGAGGGTAGAGAGACTCTCTAGGCCTTTCTGGACATCTCAGGGATGGGTGGCAGGTGGCAGAAATAAGCCTGCTTCCAGGAGCTCCTACCCACCAGCTGGGAGTTCAGCTACTCTGAGCCCCATGGAGACATAACCAGCCACACTAGCTGACATGACTAGCCTCTTCAGAGATCTGAGAGCCTTCCTTAAAGTCCCCAGGCTCCTTCAATTGTGGTGGTAGTCTCCCTGTAGCCATTGCCCATGTTGTGCTTTTTTGTCCTCTTTGACAGCTCACTTCCTTTTGCCTACTCTCAGTGCTGTAACTGGAATCTCGCTTAGACCTCAGTACACTCTACTACCAGCTGGACCTGGTCAGTGAAGGGCAAACAACTGCACTCCTGTTGGTTTGTTTTTGAAGGTTTTTTTGTTTGGGACCTATTTATTTGTTGAGACAGGGTCTCACTATGTAACCCTAACTGCCTAGAACTTGCTATGTAAACCAGATTGGCCTTGAAATCAGAGATCTACCTGCCTCTGCCTCCCAAATGCTGGACTTAAAGATGTGCACCACCACCAACCTTGCAGCTGCACTTGTAAATAGAGTACAAGGAGGACCCTCTGGGCTCTGCTGCATTCCATTGTCCATCTCTAGATGATGTTGCCCGCTGCAGCTCAGAGGATGCCGTGGCCCTGAAGCAGGGGAGATGGTATCATCTGATCAACTGGTTATTTATTGAGGTTGCTATATACCAGGAAGCTCAGCCATCCGCTCGTGCCCCCTTATTCTACTGCTTTTCCATCTATTCTTCTCATCTAACATGACAGACCAAAGGAATGGTTCCACCAAGTCTAACTTGGTGGACCTGTAATTTCATTGGGCTGACTTATAGGAGTGTGAGTGACCTAGAACATTGGCATCACTACCAAGTCCTACTCCATCGTGGATGATAACCTCATGGAAGCTGCATCATGGAGCCCCACTTTTAGTTAACCCTCCCACTTACGTTATATCCTAACATCTCCCAAGATTCTTTGGGTCAAGAAGGGAAAATAGAAGAAGAATGCCTGGAATCCCAGGTCGGGGGTCCTATGACCCTCCCTTCTCCTGCTAGGAAGCATTAATAGTTCCATTAACATGTGAGCTTTTCAAAGAAAGAAAGGAAGGAAGAGAGAGAGAGAGAAAGGAGGAAGGAAGGAAGGAAGAGAGGGAGGAAGGGAGGGAGGGAGGGAGGGAGGAAAGGGAAGGGAGGAAGGAAGAAGTCCATATATCTACCTGCCACTTATTTCATTGCCATGGCTACCAAGCCAGGTTATCTCTGCTCCAAGATGGTGATGGGATAAATCATGCATGCCAGAAGTGAAAACCTATCATTACAAAACCCATCATCATTGTTGCCCCATCATTGAGACCCCTGGATAAATGCTAGTAACATCTGGAACAGAAGTGGATTCACTAGAGAATGGCAGTGCCTTCAAGAGCACCAGAACAAGAGGCTTGCTTCAGTGGGGTCTGTATCCTGGGGTGGTGAGTACTTCTTAGAAGTAGTCAGACTCCATCCAGAAATGCCTTTGACCCTCTCTGCTAAGACTCTGCAGCCTGTGTACAGTCTCAGTATTTCCATATCTGTTCACATGCAAGTCTTCACGTGTCTCTGCAAACCCTGTTGCCCTTATCCAATCATCTTGATTCCGGGAGAGAGGGAATTTGTTTTCTTAGGGGCTGTAGTAAGAAAGCTCCTCACACAAGATGGGCCGAGTCACCTCAAATTTAGAAGATGGCAGTGTTTTAGTGGTGATGAGTTCCCTCCAAGAAAGGTTCTTTCCAAGGCAAGGCATCACCCAACATGGCTGGACAATGAGGAAGCAGAGCCAGTGACCCACCTGGCATCAGGATGTAGAAGACAGAAGCCAGACCGTACTCAAGCCTTAGAAGTCCTACCTTGTACCTAAGGGAGCCCAGTGCTTCCTTTCACAAGCTATTCTCAGTGGCACAGATTGGCATGTTATCTGGGATGGTAAGAAATCAAAGTCTTTGTGAAAAATCTATAAAGGGGTCAAAGCCAACCGATACCTGAGGAAATAAAGCTGTCCTGAAGCCCAAGAGAAAGCAGACATTCTGTTGTTTTCTGCTTCCCAGGTACAGAAAGTTTGCAACTTGTACCTGGTATGGAACAGTGGTTGCAGTTAGAAGGTGCCCAGCTTATGTCATTGTTATGCTGCCTGGTGTCTCAGTCTTTCATAGTGCTAGTCTTCCTTATCCTCATTCTGGGACCAACTTTGGGTTTCTTGTGAAGAAGGAAAGTTCTGGAGAGAGGAGAACGCATGGAGGGAGGAATAGCAGATTTAAGAAAGAACTAGAAGAGAAAGTTAGAAGGTAGGGGGGTTGGGAAGGTTGGTACACAAGGAGTTCAGCCTTTGGAGTGGGAAAAGCTGTTATTATAGATAGGACTGGGATAGAAGCAGCCAAAGCACTGAGGTCTGCAAAGAAGGAACCAGCCCAGGAGCAGGCCTAGCTTCCTTGAGGGCCATAGACAGAGCTGAGTCCCCAGCAGGGAAGTGCAGGTGTAGCCAGAGGCCTGAGCCAAGACAATAGTTGGGACCCCTGGTGGCCAGTGGAGGTTGGAGGCTAAGAGGCCTGGACAGTGGTGGTGTTTTCAGATATACAGATATGGTCTGTGCAAGTACAACTGTACCCACAAGTTTTGGTGCTAGATTTTAACCCTGCAACCACATGAGGTCTAGGGGGCCACATGTTGCTGCAGTTGTAGCTGCACATTCTGTGTCTCATACTGCAGTATTCACTTCCCTGAAGTGATCCTAGAAAAACATTTCCAGGTTTGGTTTTCTCTCTGGTTTTGATTTTGTGGGAATCTCTCGATTCTGTCTCTGAAATTGACCCTGGGGAAAATAACCTACAAGGCCCTGAGGAGAATGAGGCTGCAGCCCTGCCAGGGTTTCTCACTCTCTCACATCAAACCACCTTGGGTGATACTTGGTTTCATGTTGTGCAGTCAGAGTCCCTCAGCCCAGGTATCCGTACTCTATATTGCTATTGCTGGAGCTAGGGAAGAGGTGATGAAGAGGGTGTAAGGGGACCAAGGCCAGGATCCACCTGTACCAGAGAGGTAGACATGAACTGAACTCAGGTGGAAGTCCATTAGGAGCTGTGTACAGCAGAACCACTGAAGATGCCCAGTAGCCTCAGGGAAATGGGGACAGGCTCAGGAGATGAATGAGAATTACAGTGAGGTGGGGCTGCAGAACGGCCTGGCTAGGTTCAGCTGGGGAGTGCTCCAGGAGTGATCATTAAGCTGTGGAACTGGATGAGGACTGGGGACAGGAATGAAGTATGTGAAACTTAGATGTGATCTATTCTTCATGTCCAAGGGAAGCCTCTTTTTCTATGACATAGATATTAACTGGCAATCAGAAACAGTTAATTAGACTGTACACAGGAAGGCTGATACACTGGTGCAGTATTCCTCCTAGCTCAAATGGTTATGCTGTGAGTGATTTCATTTTCCTTCCTGAAGAGAGGAAGGCAATGCACCCAACAGTTATGGCATTTCATTGAAGAGGTAAGGCAGAAGCAACACCTCCAGCAGCTGGTGCACTAGATGACCAAGTTTTGTGGGGACAAGTGCTCAGACAAGCCTGGGCCAAAACAAAACAGTCAGAATGAGGCCCATTTTGTAAAACAATGCCAAGCACTCCATTGATATACATCAGTTCATTTTTAATCAACTGAAGCATATCCATAGTTCGAGCCAGTCTTCTCAGAAAGCCTTTCTAACTGCATTACCGCCTTATAAAATGGAAGTAGTTCAAGAAATGAAGATCTATGGATGAAGTAGTTGAAAAAGTGATGATGGGAGACTGGTACCCACTTTTTTCACTGTTAGAACATCTTGATATTTGAGAGTAAACAAAGAACAAACTTTTTGGATGGGGGTGAAGGGCATGTGTATCTGGTTGTTTCTTAAGGTTAATCTTATGAAAATGATTGGCACATGAATAGATATTATTGTATATGGAACTATGTTCTCTCAAGATCCTTAACTACTACATATAGGCTCAGTGGCATATGCCTGTACTCCCAGCACTTGAGTGCAGGGTAGAGGCAGGAGGTCAGGAATTCTGTCATCTCAAATACATAGCAAGTTTGAGGCCAGCCTGGGCTACATGAGACCTGGGGCTGCACATATGGCTCAGCAGTTAAGAGCACCAGAGGACTTGGGTTCAAATCCCAGTACCCACTTGGCAGCTAACAAACCATCTATAACTCCAGTTCCAGCACCCTCTTCTGACCTATGTAGACATTGTACAACGTGGGTGCAGTAACATAATGCAGTACATTCATGCACCTAAAATTAAAATAATAATTTTTTTTTAAATGTCAGAAAAGAAGACTGGTGAAAGAATAACTTGGCACTTCACTGTGTGGGCTTCCTTACACAGTATTTGTCTCTCAGTAAGTATAGAGCACTTCAGCTTTCTAGACTAAATCTAGCCATGAAAATAATTCTCATTACTAGATCGCCACAGGAAGATGTTAATCTGTCCTGGATAAAATGATGTGCTGAAAGAAATTATGAAGGGGGCTGGAGAGTTGGCTCCAGTGGCTAAGAGCACTGGTTACTCTTGCAAAAGATCCGAGTTCGATTCCCAGAACCCACATAGCAGCAAACCACCCTCCATTCCTCCAGTTCCAGGGGAATTCAATGCCCACTTCTGACCTCCTTGGACATTGTACACTTGTGTGCATTCACATACATATAGGCAATACACTCATACATATTTTTTAAAAATTATGAAGATTTAGACCACTAAAAAGCTAACAGCAGTTTCAGGTGCAGAGATGCATCTCTGATTCTATAAATTTTAATTGCTATATTTGGGGTGGAGAATTTGCTGGGGCTCACACCTAGGACTATTTTACATACTAGGTAAGAACTCTTCAATGAGCTCCATCTCCAGACCTACTGCATTTGAGGGGATTTGTTTATTTTGTTTTGAACTTTTTATGACAGTCTCATTATGAAGCCCTGGCTGATCTGGAACTCTATAGTCCAGGCTGGCCTCAGAAGATCCACCTGTCTTTGACTCCTAAATGCTGATATTAAAGATACGCATCGCCATTCCCAGCCTAAATTTCTGAAATTGGTGATATATACCTCTAATCTCAGCACCTGAGAGGCAAAGACAGGAACCTTTCAATGCAAGGCCAGCCTGAGCCCTTTAAATAAAAGGCAGATCAGAAGAAAATCTCTTTTGTATGGAGAGATGAAAAACAGAACATAGCATAAAAAACTCTGTAGTACATTGAATTATAATTGGAGTCCCAGAAGACAAAAAAAGGGGGGGGGGTAAATGTATTTGAAATTACAATGGCCAGTTTCAGAGACCATCAGGGAAGATATCTAGCCACAGATTCAAAAAGTGCTTAGAATCCCAGTCAGAGGATGACACCTAAGCAGCTAGGGAAGGGCAGGAGTGGAGGTCTCCCTAGAGACCCTGTCCTAGGCTCAGCTTCTTGGTACTTTAGCCCTAGCCATGAGCTACAGGACCCTTTCTAACCTCAGCCTGCAGCCATATGTGAACACTGTATTCCAGTGGCCCCAGGGACAATGATGCTCACATTGTCAGTGAGCAAAGGAAGTTCAGAAGATGCCAAATATTCAGCATGAGCTCACTGGTAAGAGACCAGGATTCAGACAGTATGACACTCAGGGCTATGGGTGCCCTTGGCCTGATGTAGGGTATTAATAGGCAGCTGGGGCAGAAACAATTATGTTCTCTGTTCAGGTAAAAGCAGTGCCTGGGGGATGAGAGCAAGGGAAAGTTCACAGGAGCCTTCGATTAAAAACTAGGTCTTGAAAAGTTCATGTAGTATAGTGTGGCCTCTCCTGGATGCCTGAGCCATTGATTGTCAGGTCCAAAATTAGCTCTGTGCTTGGTGCTGAGCTGGGCAAAAAACTGCTGAGGTAGACAAGCTCTAAGAAGGGCACAGGATCATTCACAGGGACCTAAGGATGGGGAAGATGCTGGGAAACTCAGGCTTGATGATAGGGCTGGGCTTAACTTCTGCCAGTGACTGGTTGTCCACTCTCCGCACAGGACCTCCTCACTGCGATGGAACTCTGGTAACAAGGAGCGCATGCTTATCAAGGTTGCTGACCGTGAACCCAGCTTCCTCACCCCCCAGGGCAATGGCTACCCCTCAGATGGCCAGTCTGGGGGCCATCCCCGCAGACCCTCTGGCAGCCAGCATTCACCTAACCTGCAGACCTTTGCCCCTGACTCTGATAGCACTCTCTTCTTTCCAGAGAGAAGGCCCTCGCCCTTCCTCAGGAGGGCTGAGCTCTCTGGGAACTGTTCACCACTGCTGGTGCAGCCCCGAAAGCCCTCTTGTGACTCACAGCCCTCTTCCCCACGCTATGGATATGAACCCCCACTCTATGAGGAGCCCCCTGTAGAATATCAGGCCCCCATCTATGATGAGCCCCCCATGGACGTGCAGTTTGAGGCCAGCAGCCCGTACCAAACTGGCTCACCGCAGAGGTCACCAGGCCGCAAGCCCCGCCCATTCCTGCAGGCTACCAAACAGACCCCAACATCACCCTGCCAACAACTGGTACGCACCAAGCAGAAGTGCCCAGAGCGCTTCCTGAGCCTGGAATACAGTCCAGTGGGCAAGGAGTATGTACGGCAGCTGGTGTATGTGGAACAGGTGGGATCCAGCCCCAAGCTTAGAGCTGGGCCCAGGCACAAGTATGCACCCAACCCAGGTGGTGGCTCCTACTCCCTGCAGCCTAGTCCCTGCCTGCTGAGGGACCAGCGTTTGGGAGTCAGATCTGGAGATTATAGCACTATGGAAGGACCCGAGCCACACCCAGGCCAGCCACCCACACCACTGCCTCAAGCCCAGGAGGATGCCATGTCCTGGTCTAGCCAGCAGGACACCATGTCCTCTGCAGGCTATTCCCCAGGTACACGTAAGAGAAAGAGCAGAAAGCCCTCTCTGTGCCAAGTACCTAGCACCTCGTCCACTGATGGCCCTGGGGACCTGCTGGGTGAGCAGCCCCTGACAGAGGAGCACTCTTCATGTAGGTCCAGCCTTACCCCAGTAAAGGCTGAGGCAGATATAGTGCGGGGTACAGCTGAGCCCTTTCTGGCACAGGCCCGACTGGCTTGGGAGGCACAGCAGGCCCACTTACATATGAAGCAGAGGGGCAGCTGGGACTCCCAGCAAGATGGCTCTGGGTATGAGAGTGATGGTGCTGTGCCACTGCCCATGCCTGGACCTGTAGTACGAGCCTTCAGTGAAGATGAAGCACTGGCACAGCAGGACAGTAAACACTGGAAGCGAAGCACCTTTGAAAAGCTTGGCTTCCCCCAAATTCTGCTGGAGAAGAGCATCTCTGTGCAAACCAACCTGGCATCACCGGAGCCTTACCTCCATCCCTCACAGGTGAGAGGCACAGGGTAGGGTGGTTCGAGTTTCTGGGCCTACCAGGCATGAGCCAGAACTCAGGGCAGAATGGGGTTTGGGTATGCCTGTCATTCGTGACACAAGTAGGATATTTGGAGTTTTTAGAGCCTGAGTTTCAGGTCCCATGTACCAGTTTCCAGTTAAGGCACACTTATGGCATGCCATACCAGTGCCTCCACTGGGACTCTGCAGATTGCAGTGTGGGCTCCCTCACATCTGGGAGCTAGAGACTGTGTCCTGACAACAGGCCACAGACACAGAGAAAGGGCCACAGCATCTAGATTGACTGGGGCATCCCCGAGGAGCTTATTAGGAGGGGTATCAGGTACTCTGTAGTGGCTCTCATAGCTGTCATCAAATGAGATTCCCTTGGATAGGAAGAACTGCTAGTAAGAGAGTGGCCTGAGTAATTCAGGCCAGAGCCAGGGCCAATGCCTGGCCTGACTTGTCCTCCATGTAGCGCCAAGAGCATGTCATTTGGTCCCTACAGATCCTGCATGCACTTTTGTCCAATAGCTTATTGCCTGAGTGCCTATGCCCACAGGTCTTTCCTCTAGAGGACCACAGTCCCAAGATCCTGACTGATAACCTCACTGTCATTTCCTGGCCCCACTATCTATGCTGTTTGCTGCAACCCAGGAAGATAAGATGAGGGTGGTGCCCTGTGGCACCAGAGGCTTTCTGGAAGTTGTGTGTCAGGTTTATCTCTACCCTACTTGGGAAGACTTCAGTGAACCTTGGACGGCAGGTGTACTGGATCCCTTTGTAGCTTCAGAGACCTTCCACGGGCTGGAGAGCTCAGAGCCACTTATAGTCAATGTTTCTTTTCACTGCTTATAAAGGTAGGAGGACAACAGGGTATATGGTGGAAGTAGCCTTGAAAAACAGAATAAATAGGCACAAAGCTACCCTTACCAGAATCAGGGACTCTGGTCACACAAGCAGGAGAGATATACAAGGTCAAGCCCCAGGTCCCCCAACCCTGACAAGCACTGAGGTCTCAGGTTGGTAGCTTGTCTATAGGAGGTGGGATGCCAGCATTCCTTAGAGATATCAGAATGAGTCAGTGTCCCCATCTGGGATGTCCTATACCACCCCCACCCACAGGTTATCTGGGACTCTGAAAGCAAGGAGCTTGGTCACTCTTGGATGCCCACTTGGCCACATAACTTGGCCACTCTACACTCAGCATCTTACTCATATCTTCTGAGCAAGCTGAGCCTCACCTGGCTGGCTCACATCTCTTAGGGCTATAGTAGTTGCCTGCCTAGCCTATCCCCTGATGGTCCAGTCCCATTTGTCCTTCCCAGTCTGAGGACCTTGGTGCCTGCGCCCAGTTTGAGAGCAGCCGGCAGAACCGCAGTGCCATGCCCAGCTCTAGCTGTGTCTTCCCCACCTTCACACTGCGCAAGCCCTCCTCGGAGACAGACATCGAGAATTGGGCCTCTAAGCACTTCAACAAGCACACCCAGGGCCTCTTCCGGCGGAAAGTATCTATAGCCAACATGCTGGCTTGGAGCAGTGAGTCCATCAAGAAGCCCATGATTGTGACCAGTGACCGGCATGTGAAGAAGGAGGCCTGTGAGATCTTCAAGCTGATCCAGATGTATATGGGAGACAGGCGGGCCAAGGCAGACCCACTTCACGTGGCCCTGGAGATAGCCACGAAAGGCTGGAGTGCACAGGGGCTAAGGGATGAACTCTACATCCAGCTGTGTCGGCAAACCACAGAGAACTTTCGCCTAGAGAGCCTGGCCCGTGGCTGGGAGCTTATGGCCATCTGCCTGGCCTTCTTCCCACCTACCCCCAAGTTCCACTCCTACCTAGAGGGCTATATCTACCGGCATATGGACCCTGTTAATGACACCAAAGGTAAGACCCAGCATGGGGGACCCTCAGCACCCCAGCTCTGCTGTTGCTGAGGGAAGGGCAATGGAGAGGGCCTCTAGCTATTTTGGCAACACTAGCAAGTTCCCAGTAGCAAGTGGTATCTCCAAGAAGATGCAGCTCCTGAAGGACCCCAAACCCCAGTTTCCTCTGGAATGTGGGCATCCTCAAGGAACTCTACCTGAACCTGAAGAGCCCTGGCAGGCCTGGCAGAAATGAGGACACATGGGTTTGTCTCTTAGCCAGGTGGTTTCCACTCTGCTCCAAGCCTACTGTGGCTAGGGGCAGGCATTGTCAAAGGCCTGAGCAGAGTTTAACATGGTGACCACAGTATGTTGGCAAAGCCCCAGCCCATGTGCTTTTCACATCCAAGTCTAAGCATTCAACCAGCTACTCAGCATTGTGAGCTGAGCTGCCCTGGGGGGTCAAAGGTGAGGCCAAAGTGCAAAATCCCCAGAGATGATATGCCCAGTCTGTAAGGGGTCAGATCATAGTCTTACCAGCTAGGCAACCAGGGTGGGCACAGGGAAGAACCATAAGCAGTCTACCCTCCACCCCAACAGTTCTAAGCCATCTGAGAACTGATGTTTAGATGTATACCCACATTCTCAGATGCATGCAAGCCAAGTCACACATGCCATGCATTGCTCCTTGGGAGGGAAAGAATTTATCCTGGGCTGTTCCTTTATAGAAACTGAGGCCCTAGTCAGGGCTTTTAGGCCTTGTTCCCAGCAGATGTCAAGAAATCAGTTATTCTGTTCTAGGGTCATTGTATACACATGAGGACAGGGTAGAAGCTACATGGCAGGGTTGAGTTCCTGGAGAAAGTATGTCAAGCATAGGTACCAGTCAGTACCCAGACACTTGCGGGTAAAACTTCAGAATCCATGTGGTTTCTGCCCCAAGTGTGCTCTTTTCAACACAAGTACTGGCAGATGCAGAACCTAGCACATGGCCCATGCTCCCATACATGCCTTCCCTACAGGCTATATAATGAAGACTCAAGATCCCCAGTCTCGGATCCCCTTAGGCCTTCCTAGGAGTACAGAAGCTATGTTCCTATTGACTTTATAGATCACTTCCTTGGCCTCTTCTAAGGGGCCTTCAAATGTATTTGTGCTATAAGTTGTGAAAATGTGTCTCTACTGCCCATCAAGGCACAAGGCTCACAGTAGATATCACAAGAATGTACTTCAGTGAGCAGCTGAGGAGTTGGGAGATGATCAGAGATCTGAGAATCTCTAGCCCAGCCTAGGTCAACTTGCCAGCAACTATGCAGCTGGGCCATTTCTGTAGGGCCTTCTATGTTGCTGCACTTCACTCAGAAGTGTGTGTGCTTTTCTCCAGTATATTTGTCCTATAGTGTCCTGGCTTGGACAAAAGGAGGAAATTGGATTTAGTCTGGGGGCTGTGACTTGACAGCATACCACTTAAGGCCCATGAGGTCACATATAGGCCACAGTGGAGGAATGGGACTCTGTATTGCTTCACCAGCAGGTGACTTGCATCTAGCCTGTGGAGCCTGGGCTGTGCTCACAATCAAAACCTCATCTATCCCTGGGTTGCCTTAAGTTTGCTTGTCTGAGGCTTTGCCTAAGCACTTACTGTTCTTACAGAGGACCTGTGTTCAGTTTCTAGTACCCACATGGTGTAACTCCAGTTCCAGGCCTGCATGTGGTGCTCATAAGGTCACACAAGTGCACACGTATACACATAAATTTAAAAATGAATCTTTTTTTTTTTTAAAGTGGGTTCAGGCCAAGCATAGTGGCACACACCTTTAATCCCAGAGGCATGTGGAGCTCTGTGAGTTCCAGGTCAACCTACCTGGGGCTACATAGTAAATTCCAGGCCAGTCAGGGCTACATAGTGAGACCCCATTTCAAAATAAAGCAGGAGGCTAGCTAGAAGTAGTGGTACATATCTATAACACCGGTATTCAGAAGGCAGAGGCAGGAGAATCAGCAATTCTAGGACTGCCTGGTTTACATAGGGAGTTCTAAGCCTGCTAGACTTATGTAGTAAAACATTGTCTCAAAAAACTGAGGTCAGGGGTGTGAGGCGAAGGGTAGTGGGGTGGATGGCATGAGTCCTGGCTGCTGATCAGGAAGACAGACCTCACCAGCCCAGGAAGATGCAACCCCTGCTCTGGAAGACCAGCTGGCCTGATGTGTAGCACTTAGAAAATGGGTACTGCAACTAAGAGGTAGGGAGTGTATCCTGGACATGTGATAAGGAGCAGCATGGAACCTGGCTCCTGTGCTTGGCACATCACCCTGAACTACCTGCCTCAGCTTTGATTCAGCTACCAGTATCTATGGGTCTTCTGCTGTGTGTTTACTGCCCTAGGGTGAGACAGTCTGGTGACCCCACCTAAGACTTTAATTATCTTACACAGTAGTCCCCATCATCAATCTCTCATTTGTCCCCAGGATCCCTACAAACAAGTGAGACTATACATTGAGAGGTACTTAGCAACTTAGCACTAGAAATAAGTTGTATAGAGGAACACTTCTATAGAAACCCCTTGGAAAACAGCTTCATGTCTTTATCAAGACTTCCCATTATCCAGTTAAAGATAGTGAAGAGCCATGTATAGTAGTTCATGCCTGTAATTCCAGCACTAGGGAGACTGAGACAGGAGAATCACAAGTTTCAGGTCAACCTGGGCTACATAGTAAGATACAAATATACATACTTTTTAAATATAAATCTTTAAAATTGGCCTTTTTAAAAAAATTTAAAGATAACAGGTCGAACACCTGCATTCCCTTCCACTCTACTTTGAACTCACTAAGAAAACAAGGGGTTTTTAAAAAAGCAAAAGCCCTACAAAGAAAATGGGTTGGTTATTCCTCAAATAACTAGAAATAGAGTTGCCATGTGTCAGCAGTTCTACTTGTGAGTCTAACCCAAAAGAATCAATTGCAGTAGATGTCTGTACACAGTCCACAGCAATATATTCACAATGGCCAGAGGAGAAACAACTCAAGTGTCCGTTGATATGTGACTAGATAAACAAAGCATAGTATATACATATGATGAGACATTCAGTCATTAAAAGAAAATTCTATTGACATATGCTTTATAATGGATGAGCCTTGAAGACATTGTGCCTTGTGAACGAAACCATGAAGTAGATCCCCAAAATAAATAAATTGTAAAAGTCAGGTGCAAGCCAATTCAAAACGAAAAAAAAAAAAAAATAGAGCAAGAGGAGGGAGCAGAGACTGACATCTTTTGGGAGGCTAAGGGAGGAGATCTGGAGTTTGAGACCAGTCTGGGCTACATCATGAGTTCTAAGCCAATCAGGTGGGCTGCAGAACAAGACCCTGTCTCAAGAAAAAGAAGAGAAAAAAAAAAGTGTGGTCTGCATGAAGTAGATAGTAGTCTGTTAACAGAAGTCCCAGAAACAGACCCACTCAATAACATAAGAGAAAAATCTTTGCTTCCCTAAGTTAGGCACTGGCTTTTTGTATTGCCCAAAACACTATTGAAAAATTGTTAGGAGAATTAGGGGCTGGATGTGTAGGTCAGTGGTAGAGTCCATGAGTCCCTGAGTTCAGTCCTTAGCATCCTGTCCCCCAAAAGGAGAATGAAAAAGCCAGTTACAGACGGAACAAAAGCTGTGTAAACTGATCTGTGTGGTAAAAGATTAAGGTTGAAAGCATCAGTATGAACTCATAGACTTTTATAGAGACACAGTTGGATACCTGTGTATAAATACTTATAGATATGTGTGCATACATGAGTTAATAAATACATATTTGCTTGCTCTGTCTGCTAAGAGGCCCTTAGAAGTAAGAATACCCCAGTAGCAACAAGCACATCTAATGCCCAGCTCTCAGTTTCTAAATTCAATTTCTCACTGTAAGAAACTATAGCCTCTAGCCAGGAGTAGTGGTGCACGCCTTTAATGCCTTTAATACCAGCACTCAGGAGGCAGGCGAATCTCTAAAACTGAGGCCAGCCAGGTCTGCATAGCGAGTTCCAGGCCGACTGGGACTACAGGAGACCCTGTCTCAAAAAGACAATAACAATAGTAGTAGTAATAATAATAATAATAATAGTGAAACTATAGTCCTTGAGAAAATGGATGATTTTAACCTGCTGCAGGGAATATACAAGATGTATCAAAAGTTACTGGGAGCGGTAGCACATGTTTGTAATCTCAGCACTCAGGAGGCTGAGGCAGGAAGATTTTAAGTTTGATACACAGCAAGACCCTGTTTTAAAAATTCAAGGGCCCGCTGGGTATAGTGTTTTGTGCCATTAATCCCAGTGTTCAGGAGGTAGAGGCAGGCCTATCTCTGTGAGATCGAGGTCAGCCTGGTCCACATAGGGAGTTGCAGGCCAACGGGCTACAGGGAGACCATCTCAAAAAAAATAGTATCAGGGACTGGAGTTACAGCTCAGTGTAGAGCACTTGCCTGGTATTCACAAAGCCTTGGCTTTAATCTCCAGCACCCTAACTACAGAAAAAGTTAGGAAATATAGCCATGTCTGATGGTACAGGCTTGTAATCTCAGCTACTCAACATGCTAAGGCAAAAGAATCAAGAGGCAAGGCCTGCCTTGGCTACAAAATGAGCTCAGGCCAGCTGTGGCAACTTAAATATTAAGACCCTGTCTCAAAATAAGTAAAAGAGGGTTGTACCTGTCTCTCAGTGATAGAGTGCTTGCTTAGCATATATACAGGCCCTATGTGCAATCCCCAGTAGTGAAGGAAAAAAAGTGAGGAAGGAGAGATAATGGAGGCTGTTCTGGAACACAGGAACCAACTTAAAGTTCCCAGGGCAAAGCTGGGACAATATGTGAGTGACAGAACATTCACACTGAGTTATAACCCAAAGGATAAAATGAATATTCATAGTCCTAACACACCCCTTCCTCATGACTGACTTCCAAAGAGTGCATAAAGGGGAAAGTGGTAGAAAGTAACTTCACAGTGTAGAATCCTGATAGGCATGACCTCAGCAGGATGACCAAAGTCACTGGCATCAGTAAGTCACTTTGTCAGCAGGAGGCAGCACAGACCATCCTGGAATAGTCCAGGTACTTCTTTTGTATAGTACCCATGTGGCCTCATTTCACCCTTTCTGTTGGCTTTGCAGCTAGTGGGTCTGTGGAATGAACACCAGCTCAGGAGCCCAGGCCTAAGCCTATTGTCAGCCAGATGATAATGATGCAGCATCACTATATCCATCACGACCCAATGCAGTCCCTCTGCCTTCCTATGCACTCCAGTATGAGGAAAGCCAGCCCCTCTGGTCATATAGTATCAGAAGGGTCCCAACACCTCGTATTGACTTGTGTATCACATAGCCATCTGTCTTTGGACACACTCAGCCATCACCTTGATGGGGACAGCCCCCACTAGGCCCAGGGGCGGCCTCACCACCAAGTGTGAGAACCACATGGGCATTGGTTTCTGGCTTGTGTCCTGTGGTCCTCATGGTTCTGTTTGCTCCCCAGTGACACAGCACATAAGAGAGCTTCTGGAAAGGAACAGTAAGAAGAAGTCCAAACTGAGAAAGAAACCCAAGCCTTATGTTGAAGAGCCAGATGGTAGGGCCTCTGCAGCCTGGGTGCTGCCTCTGCACCGCTCTTCTCTCCAGCCATGGCCGCCTGGCCTTCTCTTCTCTAACCGCTTCTGGGCCGGGGGAGGGACACTAACTTCAGGCCTGGGGCCTCCCAAGCAAGCAAGGTCTAAGGTGCCAAAAGGACCTTGGAGAAATGGCACATGACCTGTGCCTCTACTGGCAGTACCCAAAACAATCCCCACCTTGCTTCTTGGTGGGGAAGGGGCATGAGCACTACTAACCTGTGAAGGCCTGGAATCACCCCCAGGTGAGTGTTTGAACCTGACCCTGGGGTGAGGTTCAAGGCAGAAGTGCTGAGTGCCCTGTGGCAAGTGCTTTCCCAGCCCTATTCTCTAGTCCAGCACCTCTTGGGTCAGGGGAGCCCATCCTCGTATTAGCAAGGAATCTCCCCTCTTCCATGGTGGCCCCTAACAAAGCCTTCTGAACCCTAAAGTTTCCTTGTCCTCCTCTACCAGCATCCTTCCTGTCCTTCCCCTGGGCTCTGACTTAGGACCACTCTGCTCAAATTGAACTCCAGGAGTGGCTATGCCATCTCTATCCAGAGCTCCCAATGACAGTTCAGTGCCCACCTCCCTAAGACTTTCTAGGCAGCTCTGGCCTTCCTGCAGCAACTTGTATAGAGCTGCTTCCACAAAGCCATGGCTCACACCTGCTTCCAGCTTTTTGCTCCATGCTTCTTACCCTGGAAAGTCCCTCTCTCATTGTGTACTGCACACAAGAACCTAGGACAAGACCAGGAGACTTTCTGTAGATGAAGTCTGCCAAGAACAAATTCTTGAGCCAGCAGGAGGCAGTAGAGGCACAGAGAAGCTCTCATGAGCAAGGCCAGGATGGCATCTGTAGGGCTGGAAACTTGTCCTCACTTGGGGTCTCCCAGGTTGCCCTAGCAGGCCCTTGTCAGGCAGCTGCACTCTAAGTTGCAGGCATCCTTGGATTGCTCATGAAGATAGCAGTAGAAAGAGCTCTGAGATCCTGCCTGGGCCAACCATTCATGGCCTGGAAGCTGGACCGATGCTGTAGCCAAGAAGGAAGGGAGCAAGTTCCTGTGGGTTTAGAGCAGAACTGGGCAAGGCACTGAAGCCCACAGCATGTCAGGTAGGGATCAGGGAGCAGGCCCTTCCTGGACCAAGAAGGGTAAGTAAGCAACCACAGCCTTTGTGGCTTGTGGTCTAGATGCCTGGAAGCTGCTCCTATAAGTCTGTTGGCAGCCCTTCCCACCAGTAAAACTTTACCTGCAGCATAGTGGAGGTACTGGTCCAGGTTCAGCAAAGCCAGATTGGGAACCCAGAGCAGAGCTCCTCACACAAGGAAAGATCTTCCTGGGCTAGCCATGACCACTGCCTGATCCACCCTGGATGCAGAGCACAGAGCAGAAATCACAGCAGCTTCCTAGACTCCAGAGCACATGTGGCCCCAGCCCAGTGTTGGTCTGCCTGTCACGGCCATGGCACCAGCAGCTGTTTTTTGAATACTTACTGAGTACCAGACTTCCAGATCAACCATTCACAGGTGCCTATGAGACAGATGTTGTCTCTGTCCCTATTCTACAGACAAAAAGTAAAGCACATAGAGTTTTTTCATGCCCCACCAGCAGCTGAGAGGTAGCAGTTCAATGGAGGTTGTTCTAGCCCTGTCAGCTAAGTCTTTATGTTTTCCCACAGGTTAACGCTGAGTGAACAGAACAGGAGACAGCAGGCTCAGTCCTTTCATTGCCCTCAGACCTCACCTGCTGAGCTGAGCCAGGGCAGGGGGCAGGGGAGAGCGAAGTACTTAAATGCTATGCATTCTTTTAAAACAAGGGAAACTCAGAACTCTTGTGAAGGGCAGGGTGGCCTGCAGTAGAAGGCTTCAGCACTGTCCCAAGCTGACTGAAGACAAAACCAAGATCTTCTGCCAGGGTCTGTGGATCTCCTGGGGAAGATTATCCAAGACATAAACATATGAGAAATGTTTAATTTTGATTGGAAAAGAACCCCTTATACAGATGTGTTGAAAAACGATTTTGTAACTAGTAAGTGTTCTTATGGGCTAAAACATACTTGTGTTTTTAAAATTGGGATCCAAGGATCCCTCCAGTTCCTCAGATGTCCACAAGAAACTGCTTCCTTTCAAAGGCAAAAGGTGCTTCCATTTGAGTGCCTGAATGTATAAGCTCCATTCACCTGAGTAGGCAGGCATGGGGGGGCAGCAAGAGCAGTCCATTCCAAAGGAGGAATGTCCAGAGTTCAGAAGCACATAGGCCTGGATGCTATTCTGCCTATGATACCTCTTGGCATGTTCTGTCATCTGTCCCCCTATTTGCCAGGACCAGGTGGGTGCCACATATGCCTCAGGTCCCCAGGGAAAAGACATCTTCCATTCACACCAGGCCTAGTCTATGTACTACCCACTAACACTCCAGTACCACCAGCTCTACTATAGGGGCTGAGTCCCAGAAAGCCCCTCCTTGAGAGAGGAAGCCAGACCTTCAATCTTGCCATTATCTGTCTCAGAACACTGGCATCTCTATATACTGTCCTCTTCCTTTGTCCTCCCTCTACCTGACACTCCCTCCCAAGTTCCATACTCACCCCCAAGGAAGTCAGGGCTGCTGGAAAGCTGGGCTTGCCCCAGCACTGGCCAAGGGCACCAGATGCTTCATTCAGGAACTCCTTCCCCAGAGATCAGGGAAGATCAAATGTTCTCAAGGGCCAATAAAGAATGGAAGGAAGTGGGGTTTGGGGGCCTTGGGACTCAGGGTGTGCTCTTTCCAATCTGTGACTCTACAGGGAAGCAGCTTTGTCCCCAATCTGCTGTTCTTAGGTGGCTATGGGAAGGCTGGCAGAGGGATTTCTCCTCTTACCTCTCTGCTTGGGTCTTTGCTCTAAAGGACATTGTCTGGTGGAGAGTAGGGGCTGCTCAGGAGTGGTTAGAAGGCTGGCCACACCAGGAGCCGCTATATTTGCTGCTTCTCTCAGCCCGTCCTTACCAGGTTGACTGGTACTTTCTTTTCCAGGTGTGGCAATAAGCACCTATGCGAAGTACTGTTACCACAAACTGCAGAAGGCAGCCCTAACTGGGGCCAAAAAGGTACAAATGTTTCTGGGAGAAACAGGGTAGTGCAAACAGTCCTTCTCCGGTCCATCCAGAAGCCCAATGGGGAGGTTAATCTAGAGGTATCCTCAGCCTGTGTCAGTGACTGATAAGGAAGGCCTCCAGGAGATCCTGTGCTCTCCTGTACCTTCCCCTCAACGGCCCCTGAACACAACCAGACCTCAAGTTGAGGAGCAATGCAAAGGAGTACATGGGCTAGCCAGGGCATCAGGTAACCTACCCAAGTAAGGTGATTCTTCTGTCCAGCCATGCTCAGCCTGCCCTTGTGCATGGAGAGCCCAGGAGCAACATCCTTGCTGGACTGGCCCTCTAAGAACTCCAGTTGGTATGAGATGCAGAAGGCAAGCACAGTCATAAGAAGGTCAAAAGACCATCCTGTGGTGGTGACCTTTACTCCTCCACCTTTCTGTATATCCATGCTTTGGGTGTTGCAGATGGGCTGATGGGAGTCCCCTTTGGTGACCTGGACTAGGATCTAGGTTGCCCTTGTTTCTGATTGAACCAAGACCTGGAGTTAGGAGGGATGAAAAAGGGAGGCTGGACTAGAACAGTAGCCTGAGTGCTGGACTGTCTTCACAGGGGCTAAAGAAGCCCAATGTAGAGGAGATCCGGCATGCCAAGAACGCTGTGTTCAGCCCATCCATGTTCGGCAGTGCACTGCAGGAGGTCATGAGCATGCAGAAAGAGCGCTACCCTGACCGGCAGCTACCCTGGGTACAGACACGGCTCTCCGAGGAGGTGCTGGCACTCAACGGTGACCAGACGGAGGGCATCTTCAGGTGCCATGCCAACTCCAGACCTGGGGGCAGGGAGGGGAATGCACATGCATATGTCTTCTATATGTTTCTAATAGCAGGAGCAATTAAACCTAAGGGCCAAGCAGCAAAAAGAGACAAGTCAGGGCCCATCCAGAATAGGCAAGTCTGCTGCTGCATCCTCCATAACAGCAGCATAGTCAACTAGAGATATACATCAAAGGTCTAAAGTGTACCTAGACACCAGCAGAGACTTCACATATGACAAGAGCATCCGGGGGCATGCAGCTCATTAGAAAGAGCATGTACCCAAGCAGCTCAGCAGCCCCAGCTCACCATCCTGTATAATGGCATCTGCCTTAGAGGTGGCACTTGCTGTACAATGTCAACCACTATCATGATTTGCCTGTCAGGACCAGGGATGCTCAGGCCCCAAAGGACAGGTAGGGAAACGGAGGGTTGTGAGTTTGGGCTTTAGTGGCCTGCAAAGGGAAGCTGCTGCACAGGGAAACCAGCAGAGTCCAGAGAGGGAGAGTGATCCGGGAGGACCCCACACCACTGATTCAGGTGCATGGATCAGGCTTCCCCATAAAAGGGCAACAAGGACTTGAATTGTCCCAAACCACCACAAGGAGTAATCATGTTGGTGGGATATTGTTCTGCACTATTCCCACCTCAAGCACTAGGGCAAGGTGAGCAAACTTGGTCTCAGACCTGCCCTATACTCCCCAGGGTCCCTGGTGACATTGACGAAGTGAATGCTCTGAAGTTGCAAGTGGATCAGTGGAAGGTGCCTACAGGCCTGGAAGACCCTCATGTCCCTGGTGAGCCCCAAACATAGCAACGCAGGTGTGGTCCATTTTTGAAGTTTCAAGGAGTTCCTGGGTGCTAGCCTGCATGCAGAACCCAAAGAGAAGGTAGCCATTCAGGCCAAGGCCTCTTGGGCTTTCACCCTTTCTTAGGTCACCCCGTGGCCTTATACCTCAGTCTTTTTGTGGCTGCAACTTACCATCCTCCTTAACCTCTGGGACCTACCTCTAAAGGAATCCCCTAGTGAAGTGATACCCCCCTAGTTACTTCTTGACATCCTCCTGTCCACTGGATAGTGTCCTAGGCGCACCTGGGTTCAGCCCTTTGAGAGCAGCCCAGTCTGCAGCTCTTTGCTTTGGGAGTTTCCCAGATATCTTCTGCAGTAGTTTAACAACGCTTCAGAGAAATTCTAAGATTGATCCCAAGCCCTCCAGCAGCTAGTGACTCTGGACAGCTTTGACCAGGAAAACCCTTTTTCAGCCGTCTCCATTCTCCCTGACACCCCTGGATGTGGCCTCTAGGAAATGCTTGTCTTAGTAGCCCCCAGAGCAAGAGCGTGTCCATCTGAGCTATATGTCTGCCCTCAGCATCACTGCTGAAACTGTGGTACCGGGAGCTGGAAGAGCCTCTGATTCCTCATGAGTTCTATGAACAATGCATTGCGCACTACGAGAGCCCAGAGGCCGCTGTGGCCGTGGTACACGCGTTGCCGCGTATCAACCGCATGGTGCTGTGCTACCTCATCCGCTTCCTCCAGGTATGCACGCTCTGGACACCATGCTGCACCCACCTTCCACCGGCCCCACCCTCTCCTCAGTCACGCCCACCCTCCACTTTGTGCTTTTCTCCCAATCCCGCAACCCCATGCAGGTGTTCGTGCAGCCAGCCAATGTGGCCATTACCAAGATGGATGTCAGCAACCTGGCCATGGTGATGGCACCCAACTGCCTGCGCTGCCAGTCGGATGACCCTCGAGTCATTTTCGAAAACACACGAAAGGAGATGTCCTTCCTGCGCGTCCTCATTCAGCATCTAGATACCAGCTTCATGGAGGGCATACTATAGCACTTGGGCCACAGACATGGGCTAAGGTGGCACACGGGGAGGGGGGAGGGAAGGCCCCAATGCGGGACAGCATGCCAGGCCCCGCCAGACGCCCACCCCAACCCCAGAACCACCCAGGCAGTGCAACCGCCCTGCACCCCGCGGGCCATTACCTTCGGACATTGGTTTCCTCTGTCGGCCGTAGGCCAGCCCCGAGAAGTGCCTTGTTTCCCGGAGCCGAGCGACACTGCCCTCCAGGCCGGCGAAGCACATGGCCACGTTGCCCTGGGCAACAGGACCTGGGCCCCTCTTGGGCCTTCCTCTTCCGAGGCATTTCCTCCCTGATCCCTCCTGCCCCAGTCCAGGCCATATGGCCTGGGCCTGAACCAGAGAGCTCTTTGATAGCCGGGCTGACCATCATTGGGATGTAGCCTTGCCTTGCTGGCCCAAGACCTGACAGCCCTTGGGGTATGGGAGGCCCCAAACCAAAGGCCTCTGGGGTGGGGCCAGGGCTAGACAGGTGTTCTTGGGGCGGGTGGGGGAGGGCAAGAGGGTTTTTTTTTTTTTTTTTATGAACCTGACCAGAATCTATCCCACACCCAGCCCACCTGTGTATAGAGATATAGAGTGACAGATGTCAACTAAATTTGCTAAGGTCATAGTTTTAACCAGATGCTATTTATCTCTTTAACTGCCCTCACCGTAAGTTAGCACCAACCTCTCTGATCTGGCGGCGTCCTCTGACCAAACCTCACGCCCTGGCGACGCGCAGACGGAACCAGGACTCGTCTGCGTTTTCCATTCTGGAATCTTAAGTTCTAACTGTGGTCAAACTTAATTTCTCTCGTTTTATAGATATATTTTTAGAATTGTTTTATTTATTAAAAACAAAAGCCCCTTCCTGCCAAGGCCCGCAGTACTCCGGGTTAGTGGTTTGGGCCTCGAGGGCCGCAGGCGTTCGCTCTGACGCGTGTACCGAGGCAACAGTGCTTCGTGTGAATAAAGTTAATGTGGACACTCCTACGTTCTCCGCCTCCGGTTCCTTCTGACCCAGCTGGGGGGTGGGGTGGGGGGAGGTACTGTCGGGGAGGAACTCCCTCTGGCGATTTCCGGAGGAGGGGCTGTTGCCGGAACCCAAAGCTCTAGGCCGCTGTGCCAGGATCCGCGATGCACGCTGTGCCTCCGGTGTGACGGGTTTCCGGCGCAGAAAGATGTGGCCTAGGTGCCGAGCTGTGCAGCACCTAGCTCTGTCCTTGGCGCTCTCGCGAACAGCTCGAGCTTGCAGTGGGGACGGATGCGTCTCCTACATTCAGGGCCAAAGCCCTGAGCCCAAAACTCGCGAGTATTTCTACTACGTGGATCACCAGGGCCAGGTGGGCCTGGGTGGGAGGCAGAGAGAATCCTGAGGGGGCTGGGGAATCCGCCCTAACTAGCGTGGGGGGGGGGGAGGCGGGGCCTCGGGCGGAGAAGCGTCCTGAGGGTGGGGCCAAGGAGGTGTACCTGCCTGGTGTGTGACCCTGACTTGCTGAGCCCAGGCTGGGAGGTGGAAAGTCCAGGGCCAGCCTCTCCGTGGTGCTACAGCCCCGCCCCACATTGCTTGGCCTGCTGGCACCAATCCCAGGGCTAAATTCTCAACGATTGCCGGAGATACCCAGCAGTCCTGCCGGCTTTGTAAAGGAAGAAGGGCGCAGGACAGGAAACCTGTGTGTAAGTGTGAGGGAGAGTCTGCCGGGCCCTTCCACATGCCCCCTTGCACACATGACACAGACAAGCAAGGGCCGCGGACACAACACTGAGCTCAGGGCCTTCTTGCCCGGACTTATTGTCTACGGCCTGTCCCTTCTGCAGCTTTTCCTGGATGACTCCAAAATGAAGAACTTCGTCACCTCCTTCAAAGGTACCGCTGCACTGCTCACCCATGCCTCTCCCTCCTACCATCAAGGCGTCTTTAGACCTGCCCACGCTCCCTCCACTGCAGGCAGGGTTCACTCACACCGGGGGGCCGGCAGTCCTGTGCCAGCGCTGGTGTGGTCCAGGGAGAGGATCCTCTCTGGGGAGCTTGAGCGCCCAGCATGAAGAGTCGTTCATGCCTTTGTTCCCACAGACCTGCAGTTCCTGGTCACTTTCTTCTCCCGTCTAAGACCCAACCGCAGCGGGCGCTATGAGACCTCATTCCCCTTCCTCTCGCCTTGTGGCAGAGAGCGCAACTTCCTGCGCTGTGAAGACCGGCCCGTGGTCTTCACACACCTGCTGGCCTCCGACAGCGGGACCCCTCGCCTCTCCTACTGCGGTGGTGGGGAGACCCTGGCTGTACCCTTCGAGCCGGCTCGCCTGTTGCCCCTGGCGTCTAACGGGCGGCTGTACCATCCCGCGCCAGAGCGCGTGGGCGGCGTGGGCCTGGTACGCTCGGCCCTAGCCTTCGAGCTGAGCACTTGCTTCGAGTATGGACCTGGGTCACCCACGGTCCCCTCCCACGTGCGCTGGCAGGGCCGCCGTCTTGCCCTCACTATGGATCTGGCTCCGCTGCTGCCCGCTGCCCCGCCGCTCTGAGCGGCGGGCTGGGGCCGAGTGGGTAGGTTTAGGGCGACCACCGGGCTTCGCAGCGCTTGCTGGCTACCCCTCGGTCCCAGCCTAAAGGTGGACGGGGAGGTCCCCCGTGGCGGGCGTGCCTGGGACTGAGTGCACGCACAGGTGCATCTCCAGGCCGCTACTTTGGCGCTGTCCAAGGTGCTGCTGCGGACCCCTCGTCCTTGGTCCCTATCGAGGGCCTCTCTGCATCACCTCTCACCTTTTTACCCTCCTGGCATCCCACCGATTGGCCTGAGCTCACTACGTCAGGCCGAGCGCCTGGCGCAGGCTACGCGGGTACCGGTGCGCGTGCGCGCCCCGCCCCCTATCGTTTCTTTAGTCCTGCTGCCACGGGCTCGGCGGGGAGCCTCTTGCTGCTGGAGCGCCAGGTGAGGGGGATCCCAGCCCAAGGTCACCCGGCTTGGGGGCGGGATCCAGACATCCGTTCGGGCCCCCGCAGATGGAAAATGGCTTGTAACCTGGCAGCTGGGAGGGGGTGGAGACCACGCCCTCTATGGGCTCAGCCCTTGACCACCAGGAGCCGGTGGGGGTGTTAGGGAAGGTCCTGTGGGTTTAAGGTGCTAGGTGTCAAGGGTTGCCAGAGACCTCAGCTGGGGTATCACGGTGTACCTGAGGGAGGACACAGGGCTGGTCTCCAACCTCCCATGCAGATGGGCACCTGGGAGACTGACATCCCACTCCTGCCCAGGATTAGGGTTCATATCCTGATAAAAGGATTTCTGGGCTCTTCTAGTTGGGGGCCCTTCTGTCGTGGCTGTCCTATAATGAGGCACACTGAGCATCTACTTGAGCAGCAGCTCGGATCAAAGCTTTGCTATAGATGGGCAAGGCTTGGTGCCAAGGGCCAGCTAGTCCTTCAGCTCAGGGAAATTAAACCCAGAAGCCTAGGAAATGCCCCAGCTTCTGGCTGCCACACATCCTGAGATACCAAGAAACTGCTTTTGCCTAAGCTAAAGCTATTCCATTAAAACTTTATTGTTGTGCTGCCTGATCTCTAGTAACTTTAAATAATCATGTGAATTGCAGTTGGGACAAAATGGAAACAAGCACCAAACCACTTACTACCATTCATCTTGACTCAGAGAGCAATAATGCTTTAATAATGGGTGTTCAGTAGACCATGCCAAGTGGGGGTCAAGGCGGGAGAACAGCAATCCTTGGCTCTATCTTCCCAAACCCAAGAGTAGGCATCTCAGCCCTAGTCTTGACATTAAAACTGGGTTTATTGTGCCTAGACCTATATCCCAGTCCTCCCATCCCTAAAGACACATGCAGTAAGCCACCAAAACTTGGTCATTCGGAGGTCATTGCTCCCACAGTCCTCTTAGGAAGCTAGATTAGATAACAAATTGGCATGATAGGGGATTTAACTCAGTGGCATATCATGTACCTAAGCCTTGCTTATTATGTATGAGACCCTGAGGTCAGTCCCTAGAAGGAAGGAAGAAAAGCAGTTGGTGGCCTAAGGCCCACTCTCTCAAATCCCAGCCTTCCCAGGATCCCATCTATTTCAGAGACAGAAACCCCTTTGGGACCAGCTTGGGGAGCATAGGCTCATGTCCCCGAACTGATTTTCCTGTTTGCCTTATCCCCTACTTGTTTAAAAATTACCTGAGAAAGCTAGGTGTGGTATACACCTGTAATCTTAGCACTTGGAAGAATGGGGCAGGAGAATCTCAAGTTCAAGTCTAGCCTGGGCTATGTAGCAAGACCATGACTCAAACTAAAAGTTACCTGAGGAAAACCCCCAACTCTAGGTATGCTATTCACCGACCTCCACCCCTAGGGCAGTGGGAGCATGGACTGCACCAAGCTGTACTGTAACTGCTCTATAGCTCCTGGCTCTTCCTAAACCCAGTTCTTCCCACATCCCAGTCAAATCACAAATGGAACTATAAGGTAGAGAATGCCTTGCTCTTGTCTTGGAACAGAAAGAGAGCGTTGCTTTGGGGCACACTTTAGGTTGATGCCAGTATCCACAGAGTGAGGACATGTGCCCAGAGCCTGCCCTTCCTTTCTGACCCATACTTGAGTGATTGGACCATGGACTTTTTCTTGTATGCCTCTTACACCTGGGAGCCAAGGAGAGGCAATCACCAGGCAGGCAGATCTCTGAGTTTGAGGCCAACCTGGTCTGTATAGCAAGTTCCAGACCAGCTGGGGCTATAGAGAGACCCTGTCTCAAAAAGACAAACAAATCAAAACAAAAGTTATACACAGGGTGTAGACGTATATCTGTGTGTATGTATTGGCTATTTTTAATTTTTGTTGTTGCTTTGTATTTTGAGACAAGGTCTCACAGTAGCCCAGGCAGGCTAACCTTGAGCTCACAGCAATCCTACGGCCTCAGCCTCCAACGTGCTGAGATTACAGAATGACCCACCACTCTTGCATTCCATTCCTGCTCATGCTCTGGCTCAACGTTAGCACTGGCCTGGTAACCTGTTACAGGAGACGCATCCCATCTGGGTCCAGACTCTGGGGAGGCTGCAGCTTCCTGGTGGGTCTTCGGAAATGGCGCCAGGGGCTTCCTTGCTGCTACTGCTGGGACTGTTGCTGCTGCCGCCGCTGCCCGGGCTCCCGCCCCACGCCACTGGCTGTCCAGCCGCCTGCCGCTGCTACAGCGCCACCGTGGAGTGCGGCGCCTTGCGGCTGCGCGTGGTCCCTCCAGGGATCCCTCCTGGGACGCAGGTGGGCACTATGTGAGACTGCAAGGCCTTGGGTTGGAGTAGTACGCTGCGCGTGCCCACCACAGTAGAGGGGGTTCAGAGTTATAGAGGAAGGTCTCTAAGGTGCAGAGGCAGACAAGTGGTTAGGGCGCTCCACGGGCTGGAGACACCCCTTCCCACTCCCATCAGTGAAGCAGTTCTCTCGCCCCCACCCGCAGACGCTGTTCCTGCAGGACAACAGCATCGCGCATTTGGAGCAAGGTGCCCTGGCACCGCTCGCTGCCCTACGCCATCTCTACCTTCACAACAACAGCCTCCGTGCCCTGGAGTCCGGAGCCTTCCGCGCACAGCCACGACTGCTGGAACTAGCGCTGACGGGCAACCGGCTACGCAGCTTGCGAGGAGGTGCATTCATAGGCTTGGCCCAGTTGCGTGTACTGTACCTGGCAGGCAACCAGCTGGCGAAGCTGCTGGATTTCACCTTCTTGCACCTGCCGGTGAGCGTCAAAGACCAAAAGGCACAGGCTTTTCCTGTGATGCCAACCCCCGCCCCCTCCCGACTGGCAGGAGTAGAGGGAGATAAGTCAGCCCTGTTTAGCTTCCCAGGGCTTGTCCCTGATAATCTGCTCTCCCTACTGCAGCGACTACAGGAGCTGCATCTTCAAGAAAACAGCATTGAGTTACTGGAGGACCAGGCTCTGGCTGGGCTCTCCTCCTTGGCCTTGCTGGACCTCAGCAGGAACCAGCTGGGTACAATCAGCAGAGAGGCCTTGCTGCCTCTCACCAGCCTGCAAGTCCTGCGCCTCACAGGTAATTCACTCTACCTTGGGCAGGGATTTCTGCCTGGTCCCCAGCCACAGCAGTAGGGAGAGGTAGGGAGACGCAGTTTGGGTGTTTAGCACTCCTACTGTCAGAGATGGCAGGGACACACAGCTCCACCCCATGGCCAAGTCAGTCTGGGATGTCCTGTAGGGCCAGATTCTAGACTCATAATAGAAAAGAATTTGAGAATGAACTAATATGTAGCAGAGTTGGGATTTACTAAAAGAGGTGTTAACATAAATTCTAAGCATGGAGATTGAGAGGGTTGCTTTTGCAGACACACCCAAGAGCACCAAAGTCACAAGTATCTTTACAAAAGCTGGTTTGGGTGGCTTCTCAAAGCACTGTTAAAGAACCTAAGTGAGCTCACAGGATGGTCCCTATATACTGCAGAGGGTTACACTAATAAGGCAAGATGATAGGCCACAGGATTGCAGGGGAAGATGTTCTTACTGTAAACAAAGTTTAGTCTTGATTCCCCCAGAAAATATCTGTGAAAGGAGTAAGACCTATTTGAAGATCATATAGACTCAGGCCTTAAGTATGGCTTAATGCTATTTTAGCATTCTTCCAAATGTAAAAGGGATATTGTCTATGTCAGCAACCTTCAAATATTAAATATGCTAGAATCATTGATTCTCAGCCAGTGAAAAGTTTCAACCAGACTCCACAGGGACATACCATACCTTTCCTTCTCATGTCCCCACAAGTTTCCCTTTTTGTCCTGCTTCACTATGACAGATCTTGGGCAGCACTTTGAAGGGCCACACGGTAACCTTCAGCCTTGTTAAAGGGCTGCCAAGGAGTGCTGGTAGGGGACATAGCTCCTGCACCTACCTAAGGAAGACAGGTACAAGTTGCAGAGTGAATTAACAAAATTGAGACTCTTGCCACTCTGGTCAACAGACGGAAGGCAGGCAAAAACTGGATGTCATATGACACCAGGGTTTCAGTATTGCTGGAGTATGCATGAAAGTATGTCTACAAAACTGGGACGTGGAGGCCAGAGCAGATGCTTTCTCAGAAACTGGAGCTGCACAGCTAAGGGTGTGTGTGTGTGTGTGTGTGTGTGTGTGTGTGAGAGAGAGAGAGAGAGAGAGAGAGAGAGAGAGAGAGAGAGAGAGAGAGAGAGAGAAAAGCTCCTAGAAACTGGAAGTGAAGAGCAACGCGGGGTGATATGGGGTAATATGGGTTTGGGGGCTCCACAGACATCTCCAAGGGGTGGGAAATGGCTATCTATCTGGACCAGCAGAACCCCAACTCCCAACTACCTAGGTTATGTTCTGCCCTACACGCAGAGAACCCATGGCGTTGTGATTGTAGACTTCATTGGCTGGGCTCCTGGATCAAGGACGGAGGCCGGCGGTTGCTCAGTTCCAGGGACAAGAAGATCACCTGTGCAGAGCCCCCACGTCTGGCTCTCCAGAGTCTACTGGAAATATCTGGCAGTAGCCTCATCTGCATTCCACCCTCCGTACACGTGCAGCCCCTGGAGCTCACTGCTAACCTGGGGGAGGACCTGCGGGTAGCCTGTCAGGCATCAGGTTATCCACAGCCCCTGGTGACATGGAGGAAGGTGCTGCAGCCTCGGGAGGGCCTGCCGCAAACCCAGGCACCGCTAGAAAGCGGGGCACCGGGGCTGGTAGGCCAGGGGGCACGGGACACCGGCAGCGGCATGCTCTTCCTCGCCAACATCACGCTGGCGCACGCCGGCAAGTACGAGTGTGAGGCCGCTAACGCCGGGGGCCGAGCGCACGTGCCCTTCCTTCTCCTGGTCAACGCGTCCCGGCAGCAGGCTCCGCAGCCGCCAGCCCCACAGGCCCCGGTCGCACGCCCCTCCGGACGGGAGCCCCGGCATGAGGCGGGCAGCATGTCCTTCCGCGCCCTCAGCCTGGCCACGCAGACCGCGATCGCGGCAGCCATCGCGCTGCTAGCGCTCACCGCGCTGATGCTGGCCACCATGATCTGCCGCCGACGGCGCCGTCGGAAAAAGGCGCCCGCGCCGCCCGGGGAAGGCGCGCTGTTCGTCAACGACTACTCCGACGGGCCATGCACCTTCGCGCAGCTGGAGGAGCTCCGAGACGAGCGCGGCCACGAGATGTTCGTCATCGACCGCTCCAAGACCCTGTTCGCCGACGCGCTGCCAGAGGCCCCCGCAGACCGCAGCGCGCCCGACAGGCCCGGGCTCCGGCTTCCTCCGCGCGTCGCGTACGAGTTCCACTACTGATCCTGCCGCGCGGTTCGATGATGTGGGCGCCGGGGATTGGCCGGTGCGCTCCCTGCGTGCCCTCAGTAAAGGTCGAAGCTGCGCGTGTGCGCCGAGCCGTGTGTGGGGCTGCCCGGTCGGGAGTCATGGGACTGTGAGTGACCGTGGCCAGAGGTCCTTACACACCTCGGTGGCCCCCAGCCGCAGGCTCTCTCCGGCGGGAACGGTAGAGTGGTCCACTGAGGGGGTGGGGTTACAGGTTAGATGGTTGGTCACTGGCCTTGCGGAGGGTGGGGGTAAGAGCAGTTGGGGGCAAGTCTTTCTGCCTAGTCAGAAGCCCCTCATCAAAGAAAAAGCCACAAATTCAAGTTCTAGGCTGCACATTTGTACCTTGAGGCCACCCTCTAGAGCCAGATAACAAGGTGGCTCAGGTGCCAAGGTGGGGAACATGGTACAAGGCCCCAGGCAGCACGGAGGTACCCACCGAACCTCCCTGAGGTAGACCTCATTCCAACAATCGACCCAGTGCACTGCACTCCTGGTTAAGGAATGGGAAGCGCTTAGATACCGCTGTTTTCTGCAGAGAGGCCCAAGGAGCAACTAAGCCGGCGGTACATATAAGGAAGTACAGGCCTATGATACCCACAGTCAGCCAGGCACTGGAAGCAGGTTAACTGACACTGCAGGAAACAGAGGAGGTTCAAGGCACACCCAGGAGCAAGGCAGACCCTGCAGAAAACCTGAGCCCAGTGCCTCTGGATCAACCCTCCAGCAGAGTCCCAAAGGCTCTTGACCTCTCAGCCAGATCCTGGAGATCACAGGCTGAAATAGTCTGCAGCTAGACGCCCATAGATGTCTGTGGTCCAGAGTACATGGGCACGGCCTGAGGCCAACAGCAGCTGGTGCAACTCAGCTTCAACACGGGCAAACTTCTCCTCATTGATGGAGGCCTCCAGCAGGACTGAAGCAGGTGGTGGCCAAGGAAGACCCTCATAGCAGTCCACCGGGAAGGGGTGCACCACAGTGCGGAGCTCAGCCTGCACCACAGAGTCCCGAAGCAGCTCTTTAAGACCTGACATGGACAGAGGGTTGCCATAGAGACCAAGGTACCGGAGACTGGCACATCGAGTCAAGGTGGGCAGTGTGGCCAACAGCTGGGCATCAGCAAGCTGGCACTCAGTCAGCTCAAGATGCAGCAATGTGGCTGCTGCTGCCTGCAAGAGGACCTGGAAGGGTGCCAGTTGGCTGCCTGACAGGTCATTACCACTCAGATCCAGCTTCTTGAGATGGGAAGCATGGGAGCTCTGTGCTAAGAAGCGTAGGTCCTCAGGCAATAGTGCACAGAAGGCCAGCTCCAGGCTCTCCAAGGGGCTCTGCAGGGAGCTGTAGAGACACAGGGATTACAGAAAGGTCATAGGCAGGTAGGCCCAGAGGAAGGTACTCACACAGAGAAGGAGCAGAACAGTGATGGAGCCTACTCACCTAAGCAGTTGGTCCAGTTTGCCTGAAAGGAGAGAAGAGCCCATGCTAAGCTCCCGAAGACAAGTAAAGCGGCCCATTTGGGCCAGAAAGTAGCGAAAGTTGTCCTCACCATCCACAGAAGGCTGCCTTGAGTCCCCATGTACATAGTGTAGCCGCAGGCTAGCCAGGTGCTGGAAGCGAGCCACATGTGGGACAATGACAGACAGGCCACGCAGGCCCAAGTTATTAAAGCGCAGGTCTACGCGGCGCAGACAGCCTGCATCCAGAAGCTGCAACAGGGCCACAGTGTTACGCATAGGTAGGTCCTCAGCCCGGAGGTCGCGGCAGCAGAGCCTAAGTGGGCTGCCCACACTGCTTCGGAGTGCTTCACGAAGGAATGCATAGGAAGCCCGGTTCACCCGCAGATCCACACGAACTTCCACAGGGACACGTGACAGGCCTGGTTCAGCAGACCCACCCTGATGCTGGGCAATACATGTTCGGGCCACAGCTGCTGTACAGTCCCACATACTCATGGTACCAGGATCCTGCTCCACACCATCATCCAGGAGACCAGTCATGTC
This sequence comes from Eospalax fontanierii, assembly GCA_035773235.1. Classification (NCBI taxonomy): domain Eukaryota; kingdom Metazoa; phylum Chordata; class Mammalia; order Rodentia; family Spalacidae; genus Eospalax; species Eospalax fontanierii. The sequence continues at coordinate 81,569,068 of CM069532.1, read as the reverse complement.
CAGTACCCGCAATGCGTGCTTCCTGGGAGCAAAGATGGCTAGAGGCAGGGCATGAGGAGGCAAAGCCCACAACCCTCCCAGCTGCCTTGTACAGGAGCAACAAATATAACTATTTCCATATTGAGCTCTTTCTAACCTCAGGACCACAGCCTAGAATTTCTTCAGGGAACCTTCTTTTAACCTTAACCCATGGGCTCCTCAGATAAATGCATACCTGCAGAGGGGTTGTGTGCTAGCATCAGCTTCTGTAATGTGGAGCCGGGCAGTCAGTCCCAGGATCACAGCCTGCATGCTCTCAGTGCTGGGCCGCTCCTGTAGCAGGGCCCGGCTACAATGGGCACACTCCTGCAGCAGCTGCTGGAAGCTAAGCAGTGGGAAGGGCCATGTGTGCACCAGCTCACGAAGGACAACTGTCTTCTTGTCCATGAAGGCCACCTTGAAGAGCAGGGGGAAGAGTTCTCGGGGCAGCAAGGGCAGGGCCTGGCAGGCAGCTGGCTGGCACTGGAGCACCTGCCGTGTGCTGAGGAACACAAGGGTGTGCATGGTGCTGGGCTGGGCAGGCAGCCACCTGCAGGAGAGGGGCCTTAATTGGAAAAGACAAACACTAAGCCACCATCAGGCCACAACCTCTCCAAATTATCTGGGGTATTAAAAACCCAGCATGGTATCTGACATGGAGTTGGCAGTTAATGGGGGACAGCTGCACAAAAGGGTATTTCTTTGTTTGGCTTTTTGAGGCAGGGTCTCACTATGTAAGTCCAAGCTAGCTTCAAACTTGTGGCAGTCCTGCCTCTGCCTCCCAAGTGCTGGGTTTACAGTCATATTCCACCATACCTGGCAGGAACAATTGATATTAAGTGCTTCATCTTGGGCAGAATGGACAGGGACAAGGCCATACCCCAGAAGCATGGGGACCAAACTGTCAAGCAGTATATATAGTGTGGCACCATCAAAAATCTACTTGTTTATGTGTGCTTCTGACAGACAGCTGTTGCTCTCAAGGCCCCAGATCATAAATATGCTTCAGAAATCCCTCCTCAAAAATAAAGGGGTTGGGGAAATGGTCCATTGGCAAAGTGCTTGCTGAGCAAACACAAGGACCTGACTTCAGATCTGCAGCACCCATGTAAAAAGCCAGGTATGGGTGGTACACCTCTCTAATCCCAGCACTGGAGTGGGCAGAGACAGGCAGATCCTTGCAGCTCCTTGGTTAGCTATCCAGCCTAGTCCAATACATAAGTTCCAGATTTAAAAAAAAAAAAAAAAGGAAAATAAAGCCCAGGTCCTTCTGTCCACATTATTTCCTCAGGTTAGAACAAGTACAGAACTCCCACAGTAGCCACATCATGGCTCCCTCCCTCACACTCCTCACAAGCACTCTTGGATTTCAGCAAGCCCAGGGATAAGTGCCAAGACCAGTAAGGAACCCTGAGCACAGATGATGCATATTCGATAAGATCAAGGCTGTGAGTGTGAACTCCAGAGGTGACTATTTTCTAGATTATAACCAGGCAGAGAGGAGAGAGGAAGAGAGAGAGAGAGAGAGAGGGAGGAGAGAGAGAGAGAGATCGAGTGCTCAACTCATGGGATTCAGACAAGTCCAGGCCACGGACTGCCAAAGCACCACCCCAGCAGAGAAAACACACGCGCAAAAGACCCTGAGACTGAAGGATACCTGCTACCCTGAGTGTGTCCAGCGCGGGGCAGACTTTTCTGGTGGACCAGACATCTCGTACTCAGTACTACCCTATGAGCCATCCCCCTATTACAGATTGGAAAACTAAGGCCTAGGTCTTGCCCAAGGTCACAGAGGGAAAAGGAGTGGGGAGCAGTATGGCTGCAGAGCTCCTAGGTTTCCTGGTTTCTCATACCTTGAGCAAGTCCTTAAGGCACGGGTTCCCGGGAAACCCCGAAGGCCCACAGTCGACCTGGTTCTACCCACACGGGAATCTCGCAAGGGCGACGCATACCTCGCAGACAGAACAAATCGATCAAGCACTAGTCAGGAAAGGAAACGAAGGCAGCCAGCAAGCCCGCCGAGCAAGAATCGCCTCTGGGTGACGCTGCCGCGCCCAAGGGACAGGGTGGTCTCTGCCGGAGAGTCACGCAGACGGCCGCCCCTGAACCCACCAGGAATCGAGCCCTGGGCCTCAACCCTCCAGGTGGAAACTGCTCCTCCTCGCCCGCGCATCCCCGCCCGCCCCGAGGTCGCTCTGCGCGTGCGGGGCTGACCGGGCCACTCCCCGCCGGAGCGGCACCTCCCGGGCCCCCGCCCCTGCCCGAGGCCTCCAAGCGCCGGCCCTCACCGCCCCGCTGGGCGGTCCGTGCGCCCCAACTGAGGCCGCGGACTCGCCGACCCTCTGCGAACCCCAGCCGGACAGGACCAGCTCACCCGCCCACGCCGCAGCCACCGCCGCCTCGAACCCTTCTCGGGCTCCCCGACTCTCTCCGCCCCGCCCCGCCCGGCGTCACGGCGCCCAGCGACTGCGTGACGCCACCCACGGGCCGTCCCTCCGGAACCCGGCGCGTCGACCGACCGCTCACTTTCCATTGGCTGCTGGTCCGGCTTGAGGCTGGCGGCGGGAGATTCCGGTGCGCCCGCCTGACCGCCATGGAGCGGCTCCGAGACGTGCGCACGCGGCTGCAGGAGTGGGAGCGCGCTTTCGCGCGACTGCGCGGGCGACGGCCGGAGCAGGTATGGGGGAGCCGGGAACCCCAACTTGAGTGTGGGGACCCAGGCGCGGCCTACAGCTGACGAACTCCTCCCGCAGGCAGACGTGGAAGTGGCACCCGAGGAGACCCAAGGTGAATGCGAGGCCGGCAGACAGGCACGGTGCTGGGGCCGGGACCCGGGTGGAGGTTAGCAGTGGAGCACTGACCTTGACTCCGCTTTCCCAGCGCTCTACCGCGAGTACCGTACACTGAAGCAGGCCGCGCGCCAGACTGGTGGCGGATACCGCATCCCAGAGCATTCAGTCACTCCAGTAGCGGAGGAGGTACCCTGGCCCTTCGCCCCAGTTTCGCGGCCCGTGTTCTGTGTGGTCAAATGGCAGAAGCCAAATGCAATCGCACCCTTCCCTTGTGGAGCGCAGAAGTTGGATGGGGAAGGGCCAGGCTCTCCTGTGCGGGGTAGGGAAGGCTCTGGAGACGCTTTAGTGCCCATGCCATCTTTTGTCTGGTCTGGGCCGCTATTGTGTACTACAGGCACAAGAGCCCAGCTGCTGGGGTCCCCACCTGAATCGTGCTGCAACCCAGAATCCACAACCTACTCCCAGGCAGATCCGAGGGTGTTCTGTACAGGACTATGGGAAGAGACTCAAAGCTAATCTGAAGGACGCCCTACAGGTTAGAAGGGGGTGGGAAAATGTCAGTTGGTCCAAGTAGGGCAGTTTCTGCCCCCCCACTCCCCGGGCAGGTTCACCAGGGGCCCTGCTACACCCATCTTTCTTTACAGTACACAGTCTCGTCCCGCCCCCCCTCTCAGCTTCTCTCTCGGACCCATTAGCAGCCCAGGATCCCAAGTTCTCTTTTGCTGTTATGTTCACCACCTAGGTTGGGCCAGCCCTAAACCGAAGATGCCATCCTCAAAAGAGACCCTTGTCCACGATGCCCACCCCAAGGTGGCCAAGCCCAAACACTAGTGCCACTAGTCCAGAAGAAGCTAATGAGGTACTTCCTCATCCAAGGTCAGACCGGCTCCAACAGCTTCAAACATCTCTGAGCCTGAGGTTGAGTTCCCTAGACCCTGGCTGGCTGCAACGGTGTGACAATGAATCCTCAGATTTTCTGGAGGCCCTCAGTACCTACAGCCCTGGCCTGGATGCAGAGGAGTCACAATCTTTAGTGTCAGGCAGAGTTATGGTCCTTGACCCTGATAGTCATTCACAGGCATCTGCACAGGGCCCAGAGGCTGCAGTCTCACAGGCAGCCCAAGTAGACTCATGGAACCCCCAACCCAGCCAAAGTCACAACAGGAAGAAGAGACGGAATGAGAACTGGGAGGGCTCTGCACAAGTTCAGCAGGACAGCAGTCAAGCAGGACCCCCGTTTGAGGGAGCTGGGGCTTCTGCACTTGAGAAACACCCTCCAGGGGAACCAGTGCAAGTGAATCTATCTCAGCCCTGCAACTCCTCAAGTCAAACAAGGATAGACAAGGCTGAGGGCAGCACCTACCTACACATCTCTCGACCAGCTACCCTGGACAAGGGGAACTACATTCGACTCAACATGAAGCACAAACACTATGCACGAGCTGGGGCCCTTCGAGGCCGGTTCCTCCGCAGGCAGGTCGGATATGTAGAGTGGAGCAGGCAAGCCTTTCCCTGCTCCCATCTCTTTCCTGAATGATTCTTCTGGACCTTCCTTCCCCAGGTATGGAAGCAGAAGTGGCAGAAGAAAGGAGAGCATTTTGGGGGAGGTGGAGCCAGAGCCACAGTCAAGGATTCTTGTTTCCAGTGTGGGCAGTTTGGTCACTGGGCTTCCCAATGCCCTCAGCTGGGTAAGCCTCTGCCATGGGTACTGGGTCATTGCTGTCATGGTAGGGATAGGGATGCTCATGACCACAGAGAGGCCCTACCAGCTTTCAACTCTGGTTCAGGTACTACTCTGATCTTCCAGAAGGAGGGTGGTAAGGATGACACACAGCCCGTTTCCACTCTGGAAGAAGCAACAGAGAGAACAGGCGCCATTTCCTGTCACCTCTCGGGTGAGTGTGACCAGTGACCATTAGGCTAGGATGGTCTCAGTCCAGCCACGTCATACTTTCTTCTCTATCCAAGCAGGTAAGGACAGAGAATCTGCCGGGTTACAGCTGCAGGTGCCCCATTGCCCTTGTCCAGTGTTGCCCCTCTACCCACCAGGGCCCTTGGGGCAGGTGGCAGGTGAGCAAAAACCTAGTGGCCCAGAATCTTTACTGAGAGTTAGGGAGATTGGAGCTATGGTGACCAATACCTTTGTTCCAGAGACCCCTGCTGAGGTGTTCCAAGCCCTGGAGCAGCTCGGGTACCAAGCATTCCGTCCTAGGCAAGAACGTGCAGTCATGCGGATACTTTCAGGTAAGAGTGGCTGTCTAGCACTGGGCCAGGCTGTCTGACAGATGTAGCCTCATAGCTGTTCCTTGCCTTGTCCAGGCATCTCCACTCTGCTGGTGCTGCCCACCGGTGCTGGCAAGTCTCTGTGCTACCAGCTTCCAGCACTGCTGTATGCCCAGCGAAGCCGTTGCCTTACACTGGTGGTCTCTCCACTCATGTCACTCATGGAGGACCAGGTGTGTAGATAAGCCCTTAACTATCCTCAGCTTGAGAACCAGATACCTCAGACGCCCTTAGGGGCTTTGTCCTTAAACACACCTATTGCCAGCTGACCTCTACCTGAGGGTGGGACAGCCGAACTTCCACTGCTCACCATCCACCCTTTCACTTCAGGGCTGCCAGGGCATAAGTGACTGAATTCTTTCTCCTAGGATCCAGAGTCTGCAGCTTTTCCTCCTAGAGAATTATGTAACTGGTAGAATTTAGGGGGAGGAGCTGGGCTGTGACAGCATTTCATCTACTTGTATCTACAGGTATCTGACCTGCCCCTGTGTCTCAAGGCAGCCTGCCTCCACTCAGGCATGACCAAGAAGCAACGGGAATCTGTCCTGAAGAAGGTCAGGAGCACCCTATGGGTAGGAGATAGTGGGCTGCCACCCAGGCAGTTCCCTGACCCTGTTCCCTTCAGGTACAGGAAGCCCAGGTGCATGTGCTGATCCTGTCCCCTGAGACTTTGGTCGGGGCTAGGATGAAGGGTCCTGCCAGTCTCCTCCAAGCCATTCAACTGCCTCCGGTGGCCTTTGCCTGCATTGATGAGGTTCACTGCCTCTCTCAGTGGTCACACAACTTCCGACCCTGCTACCTACGTGTCTGCAAAGTAAGTTTACTGGGGGTCAGGATTGGGAGTGGACCGGGTCCCAGGTAGGCTGGGTGACACCAAGACCTCTGGTTCAGGTGCTTCGGGAGCACGTGGGCGTGCGCTGCTTCTTGGGTCTCACAGCCACAGCCACACGCAGCACTGCCCATGATGTGGCCCAGCACCTGGGCATAGCTGAAGAGCTTGACCTCCTTGGGCCAGCCACTATCCCTGCCAACCTGCACCTCTCCGCGTCCATGGACAGAGACTCTGACCAGGTAGGTAATACACACACGAGGGACCTAGACAGAAACCTGCATTTTCTGCCATGCTAACCACTGCCTCTTGTAAGGCTCTGGTGACGCTGTTACAAGGTGAACGTTTTCGTGCCCTGGATTCTATTATTGTTTACTGCAATCGACGAGAGGACACAGAACGGGTAGCTGCACTCCTCCGGACCTGCCTGTCTATGGCAAGGGACTCAAGGTGCAGAGGTAAAGCACATGTAGGATTTGGCCTCTAGGGACCCTTTCCTCAGCATGCCTCCTGTGTTCCCACCAACCAATTGTCCACCTCCAAAGGTCATGGCCCTGAGGGTATAGCTGAAGCATACCATGCTGGCATGTGCAGCCAGGAACGGCGGCGAGTACAACAGGCTTTTATGCAAGGACATCTGCGGGTCGTAGTAGCCACAGTGGCCTTTGGGATGGGACTGGACCGGCCAGACGTGCGGGCTGTGCTACACCTGGGGCTGCCCCAAAGCTTTGAGAGCTACGTGCAAGCTGTAGGCCGTGCAGGCCGGGATGGGCAGCCTGCCCATTGCCACTTGTTCCTACAGCCCCAGGTTGGAACCCCATCCCCATCACTACCACCTTAGCCCCAAGGGTTAGCTTATACCCCTGTGCCACTGTGTCCCCTGGTACTATCTTGTTTCTCTTCGGGTGCCACTCCAGCCCAAAGTGCAGCCGGCTGTGTGCACATGACTGTCCACTACAGGGGGAAGATCTTCAGGAGTTGCGCAGACATACTCATGCTGAGGGCACTGACTTCTTGGCCGTGAAGAAGCTGGTGCAGCGTGTATTCCTGCCCTGTACCTGTACTTACACCTGCACCACCTTGCTGCCCCCAGGGAAGGAAGGGGGCATCAGTGCATTAAGGCGTATGACCAAGGCCCCTCCTCAGGAAGGGAAACAGGACAGTGACCACCATACAGCCCCTGTACAGGCACAGGTCTGCCTGGGCCATAAGCGGGCACTCCCAATGCAACCAACAGTAGAGGCCCTGGACATGCCAGAGGAAGGTAAGGAGCTAGGGAGGATGTGGGGTTTGGGGGAGAAGCTGTCCCCACAGCCTCTGAGCTTTCTCTGTCTCCAGCCATTGAAACACTGCTGTGCTACCTGGAACTACACCCACAGCACTGGCTAGAACTGCTGCCGTCCACCTACGCTCACTGCCGTGTGCGCTGCCCTGGGGGCCATGCCCAACTGCAAGCCCTGGCCCACAGGTGAGCATTTCCCAGCCCAGAGTGAGGATGGAAACAAAACCAGAGTTGCTGGCCATGTAACACTTTACTCCCTGGGCATAGGTGTCCCCCTTTGGCTGCATGCTGTGCCAAGTGGCCACCAAAAGACACAAGTCACGGCAACAGTTCCTTAGAGTTTGACGTGGTGGACCTAGCAGACTCAATGGGCTGGGAGCTGGCCTCTGTACACCGGGCTCTCTACCAGCTACAGTGGGACCAAGAGCCAGGGACAGGTATGCCCATCCCTTCCCAAGCCTGGGCTCTGTTAGCCACCACCTGTGTCTGACCCACTTTCTGATAGGTGCACTCCGGCGCACAGGGGTGCTTGTGGAATTCAGAGAGCTGGCCTTCCACCTGCACAGCCCTGGGGACCTGACAGCTGAGGAAAAGGACCAGATCTGTGACTTTCTATATAGCCGTGTACAGGCCCGTGAGCAGAAGGCCCTGGCCCATCTGCGCCAAATATTCAAGGCCTTTCACAGGTGGGAAAGAGAAGTGAATAGGGTCTAGACCACCCACTCTGACCCCATGGGCATCTCTTGACAGGCTTTTATCCCACTCCCAGTGTGGCTTTTCCCAGTTGTGGACCTTGCCTGGAGAGGCCTGATGAGGTGCGTAGCAATCAGTTGAAGACCTTGCTCTGCCACTACTTCGAGGAGGAAGAGCAAGCAGAGGAGGATGAACAGGGCCCAGAGCCTGGGCAGGCCCGAGTGAGTGCAGACCCTCTAGGGATGATTCCTAAGCCCAAGGACCTTGGCATACCCACACACAACTCTGACCCCATGGTCCAGCCCTGCCTGGCTCAAGATTTCCTGGGTGGCTTGGATGAGGCTTTGTAGGGCAAAATGCCACTGCCATTCAAAGGAGGTCATATGCCACCCACCCACAGCTCCAAGACTGGGAGGACCATATTCGCCGAGATATCCGCCAGTTCCTGTCCCTGAGGCCAGAAGAGAGGTTCTCAGGCAGGGCTGTGGCCCGCATCTTTCACGGCATTGGTGAGGGCTAAGGGCTGCCTGAAGTATGTAGGTGCTGGGAGTTATAGCCAGCTGAGTCCTCAGGTTTATGTTTCTGCTCCATCATAGGAAGTCCCTGCTATCCAGCCCAAGTGTATGGACAGGACAGGCGTTTCTGGCGAAAGTATCTGCACCTGAACTTCCATGCCCTGGTGCGCCTTGCCACAGAGGAGCTCCTGCTGCGGAGCAGGTGACCGCCCTACCTGCGGGGGTGCTACATTATGGAGGCATGAGGCAAGCCAGGTTGTGACTGCTACACACAAGGTGTCAGGTTCAGCTGCTCATCAAGGCAGTCAGTGATGCAGCCATCATTGACCCCTGGGTAAAACCTGCCAACTGCAATGTGGAGCCAAAGAAGATCCAAAATGCAAAATAAAAAGCATTCAGGTCATTTTATGTCCTTTCTGGTGACTCCACCCTGAGCCTGCTGTGCTCCAGACATCCAGGCCAAAGCACTCTGGCTTTATCGACAGTCCTGTCCTGATATTCAGCTCAAGACAGGGTGTTGGGTGCCAGGGCCAGATCCAGAAGGGGCAGAGCTGAGAGCGCAAGGAAGAGAGTGAAGCAGAGATGTGGGCCTAGGCCATCAGCCAACATTCCAGCCAGGGTGCCTGGCAGCAGCTTGCCCAATAGTTCCAGAGTGGCCAGAAGGCTGTAATGAGTGGCCTGAGGGTGGTAATGTTCATTAGTGCCCAGTAGCTCCCCAGCCCTGTGGCCCCTGGGCATCCCTGCCCCATGCATTTACCTGCAGGGTTCTGGGTGCCACCTTACTGCAGTGCATCATCACAGTAAAGGTAGCAGTGGTGACCAAGCCCCCCAAGAATTGCTGTAGACACAGGCTCAGCAAAGCTGCTCCTGGGGAAAAAAAAACAAAGGTCAGTAGAGCTCCTGGCTTCTGGCCTCTCCCTTTCTCCTCAAAGCCAACTAACTCTTACCTCCCAAGACTGTGCCAGGGTCCAAGCTGGCCCCTGGGGTGTTCAGATGGAAGAGCAAGGCAGTCTGGCAGGCCAAACCCCCAAGACGAAGCTTCAACACTGACCTCAACAGGGACAGTGGCTGCCTGGAGTGGGAGTTGGGAGGCAGGACATACAGGATTTCTGGGAGACCAGGGTGGAAGTGAGGGTCACATTGTGCTTGCGGGTACTCACCAGTGCCTGGCTAGTAAGGCCCCACCCAGGGAGGAGCCAGCAATGGAGCAGGTCACAGCGCCCAAGCCACTCCACAGCCCCACGTCTGAGGCAGAAGCACCGTGGTCCAACAGGAGGAGTGGAAACAGGCTTCCAGCACCCTGCTCACCTGCAGAAGACCGTATACTCAGAATAGTCCCCTTCTCCCTTCTCCCTTCCTGGGGTCTGTGCTCCAACCAGCCAAACCCTGCCCATTTTCATGGGCCCCGGAGGTTAAGAGAGAAAGGGCCAGCATTTTTTGCCAGATGGGTCAGTCGAAAGCAGTATCAGCAATACCAAGGGACTGCGGCTGGAGCTGTGTGAAACCAACTGGTGAGGCGAGGCTAGGCTGGGCTCATACTCAAGAAAAGGTAGTCCCCTAAGCGGGTTTCAGAGACCAACTGGACAGCCCTGCTGTTGCCTCACTCACCCAGTTTGTAGGAGAGCACAAAGCCCGATGTCCAGAGAGTCCCAGGCACAGCCAGAAAATCTTGTAGATGTGAGGAGTGAGGGGTGTGCTCTGAGGCCTGAGGCCAGGGCAGCTGTCCCAAGGCTGGTGCTGCCCAGGCTAAGGCAGCAGCCAGCCAGTAGGTGGCAGCTAGGAGCAAAAAGAGCAGTGGCCAAGAGAGGGTGGGGAAGAGGACTAACAGACCACCCCCGGCCAGCGCCGCCCCCAGTTTATAAGCCACCACCTGTACAGTGTTGCCAGGTCCCAGCTCCCTTGGCTCCAGGAGCTGCAAAGCCAGTGTGTCCAGAGCCACGTCCTGCACGGCTGCACCCAGGTTGAGCAGCAGTAACAGCCCCGCCATGGTGGTGGGCAGCTCTGTCTGGCCATCTTTCGGGGGAGGAAATGCGGCCAGCAGCCCGCAGACCACGCCCAGGGTTGCGGTGCTGAGCGCCAGCCAGACCCGCGGGGAGCCTCGCCTATCCACTAGCGGCGCCCACACCAGCTTTAACAGCCATGGTGCATACAGCCCCTTGGTCAGACCCACACGCGTCAGGGAGAAGCCACGGGCCCGAAGCAAGATGGGCAGCAGACCCGACTGCAGCCCATAGGGCAGGCCCTGCACAAGATAAAGGCCCGCCAGCGGCAGCAGCTTCCCATGCATAGCCAGGGTGCGGAGGACGCGGGTGGCTCAGGCTGGGAAATTAGGCCCTGGGTGGAGTCTGGCAGAGGCCGGTCCATCGGCAGGTGGTCAGGGCCAATCAGGCCGGCTCCAGATGCGTAGTGCTGGGACCCCGGTATCCCGAAAGTACGGAAGTCGGAGAAAACAAGGAGCGAGAGAACCGTCTTCTACGAGCCGGAACTCCCGAATAGGCGCATCCCTCTGCTCCCAGCGTGCTTTGCGCAGCAGTCGGAGGCGGGGCTTCCTTCTCGCGTGTGAGGGAGCGGGGTGTGACCTCTGTTCCGGGGGCTATCTTCACCTTAGCCCCGTTGCTTTCTGGTCCACTGTCGGCTGGAGTCCCACAGCCAAAAGGTCACCGGGGCCACAAACGCCCCAGCAGACCCAGCACATCGGCTCTGGCGTCCCCAGTGGCCAACCTGGGCACGGCAGCCCACTGCTTGAGTGAACAGCTGGGAAGGAGCTGCAGTCAGTCAGTCTGGGCTCAAACGAAGGGACCTTCCTTTCTGCTCAGCGGTCGCCGGTTTCCCCAGCATTAGATTATCGGATTCGTTCCACCAGAATTATAATGTCAAGCCCCCATGGAGGAGTCTACCGGTTTGTTTAAGGATGCTTCTAACCACTGTTCCCCCTACCTTGCTGTCTCTGGCTTCAGTTACCTCTCCTGCCCAAAACAGTGGCCACAGAGGGCCGCAGAAGGCAGGTTGTGCAGGAGGTCAGGATCCAGTCAGTACTGCCTGTGACACCTCCTTCTCTGGCGGTGTTAGGATGGCCTAGCTAGTCCGGCCCACATGATTGGCCCTGCTAGCAAAGCCCATCTTCTCCTACCCAGAGCTGTGCCCTCCCAGGCTCCCAAGGCCAGACTAGGGCTATGAAGAACTGACCTTGGGTGAAGAACCTGACTCCAGAGTGGACAACTCTGGGTGCTTTGGCCAGCCCTGTGTGAGCATTCTGGTATTACTTTTTTTTTTTCCACTGAGGGAGTGGGTGTCATGGGTCCTGTCAGGGTGTCCTGTCACTTTTCTCATCTACGAAATGGGTACTACTAGTGAACACCTGTAATCTTAGCTACACTCAGGAGGCCAAAGCAAGAGAATCATGAATTTAAGGTTGACCTGGGTCTCTTAGTAGGACCCTGTCTCAAAATTGAGAAACGGGGGCGGGGGAGGCAGGATAGGTGTAGTTCAGTGGTCCCAGGTTCAATCCCCAGTACAAGGATCCTTTTAAAACATGGGGAGGGGATGTCTGTCTGTGCCTACCTCAGGACACTGTAGATCAAACAAGTGAACTACTGTAGTGTCTACTGTGTACACAAATGGTGCTCATCTCTCCTGAGCACCACCCCCAGCCCTTGCATGTTTCCTTGCATTAGCCCTCTGCTCCTAGGGCCCCTAAAGCTGGTTTCAAAAGAACTTCTATTCTGCACCTATGTGGGCACCAGCCTTCCCTAAGCCTTGCTTCTGTCGTTCCTTCCTTGGTCGTTGCCCTGCTCAGGGCTCCATGCTGGGGGTGGCACAGGAAGGACCAGAACAAGGGACACATTTCTCTGTCTCAGAAAAGGCTACTAGTTCTGATATGGTCCTTCTGGGGCTCCTGCTGAAATCCCCTATAACCCCATCCCCTCCTAGGTGGATCTGGGGTAGCCCTAAGAGGCAGACAGGTCCACATCTGCCGTCATACTCCCTACTAGTATGTCAACTGATTTTGATCTAAAGTGTCAGTATATGGCCCACACCTGATACTACTCTGAAGACCTAGCCCACAGATGTATCTGTCTCAAGGACAAATGGATGGATGACAGTCTGGAGGGCCCCTCTGGGAACCCTGCTGATGACTCTTCCAGGATGAGGGGTTAGTGTCCCTCAAGTGGGTCATTGAGCCTATACAAAGGCAGTTGGGTAGGTCAAAAGCTGGGGTCACCTATGAAGCCACCTCCAGACTCACGCCAGCACCAAGCTTTATTCGGGACCTGCAAGGGCCAGGTGCCCATACTCCAGGCAAAATCAGCAAGTCCTAAGGGTTCCCAAGGACCTTTAGCTTGTTCACTCAGGGGCTGTCCAGTGTGGTTTCAGCAGTGGCCTCAGAGTACTCATGAGTGAACTTATCATGGAAACTTCTCAGTTTTTCCAGCAGCAGCCTCAACTTCTCCATGGGGGGCAGAATGGTCATCCTGAAAAGGGCAAGCAGTAAGCCTAGGGCACAGGCCTGATTGTAGCAGAGGCAACGTACACCAGGACTCACCGAAAATGATAGGTGCCCTCCTGCTGGCCAAAGCCACTCCCAGGCACCACACAGATGCCAGTCTCTTCCAGGAGGCGCAAGCAGAAGAACATGTCAGGGGCCAGGCCGAGTTCCTGAAGGGCAGGAGAGTGGTCAGGTCAGAGAACCCAGGCCCACAACTTGCTCAGCCCCTGCAGGACCCAGTGGATCCTGTGTCCCTCACCTCCCTCACCTGAGCACGCTGCACTGCTCGAAAAGGCAGCTGCACTCGCGGGAAGGAATACATGGCGCCCTGCACCGGGTTGCAGTGAATGCCAGGAGCCTCATTGAAGACCTGCTCAATCAGCTTGGCCTTGGCTGCCAGTTGAGCCAGCACCTCCTGCTTCTCCTGCAAGACATGGGACACATACACACACACTTGCAGCTGTGTGGAAGAGGGTCAGGACTCAACATGCCCCACCCCCCGAGTCCCATCCCTAGCTGGGTCACCAGACATCTTTGGCCTGGTCTGTTCTGCTCACTGCCTGAAACTGTGTGAAGGATGGGTCAGATGGCATGGGCGGGCTGACCACCATGTCCAGCAGGGCCTGACCAGGAACCGGTGGGCACAGCCGCACACTCATTAGTTTTCCCATCTGCTGCTGCACCTCCGTATCCATGTTTATCACCTCCACATAGCCACCACGGAATCCACACCTGCCAGGGAAGGCATGTGTTGAGGCTGGTCTGGGAAGAGGGCGATCGGACGAGCCATGGCAGGGGTGGAGTGTGAAAAGCCCCACCACCCTCACCTCCACCCCCGCCTATACGCACTCGCCCATGTAGCCCTTAGAGACTGAGTGGAAAGAAGCAAGTTCCTGCTGCGTTGCATATGGAGGTCCCATCTCCATGAGCACCTTCTTGAATGAATGGAACTGGGAGCCCTCTGCATACACGTTGTCCTGGTACACCTGTAGGGGCAGCAGTGTCATCCAGGTTGGCTGCTGCACTGCTGCCCCTCCATGTGTGCCACTGTCCGCACCTCATCAGCCATCAGAAAGAGACCCTCTTCAAAAGCAAAGCGGATCACAGCCTCGATGCACTCACGAGTCTGCACCTGCCCTGGAGTGTGGGGATGAAGCACTGAGACTGGCAACCAGAAATCAAGCGAGGCGCCCCAGCCCAGCGAACTTGAGGCAGGGCAGCTGAGGCAAGATGGGGCGGGGCTATGTGGGGCGGGTCAGGCAAGAGGCTCACCAGTGGGGTTGCCAGGGTTGATGACGCAGAGCACTCGGGGACAGCAATGGTCACGTGCCTGGAACAGCGCGCGCCGCAGTTCCTCCGGGTCCAGAGCCCAGGCGCGCTCTTCGTCTAGGTAATAGTCCACCTGTACGGCGGCCAGTTCTGCCAGTGTGGCCGAATACAGCGGGTACTGAGGGATTGGAATGAGCACACCTGTGCGCGTACGGCCCTCACCGGCCACCAGTAGCTTCAGCACTGTCTGTGGGCGGCAAGGGAGCACAGTCACAGCATTAGTGCAGCTAGGGTCTGCACCCTATCTCCCTATCACCACGCCTCCGTCCCTGGCGCTCAAAGCGCTGCTGCACAAGGCTGAGCCCAACCCAGTCGCACACATAGGGCAACTGTGTCCTGCCCTGCCCTGGCCCAGCCTACCACGATGGCGTCGCTGGCTCCTGTAGACAGGAAGACGTTATTTGGGTCTGCGGGGATGCCTCCGTCTCGCCTTTGGATGTACTGTGCCACATCCTCCCGGATCAGCTGGATGCCAGAACTTATGCTATAGGACCCTGGAATGGTGGGCAGCAGAGTGGGGACAGGCCATTGATGACGGTCAGTCCTGCACACATACACCCAAGGCACCTACTGCTCCTTCTCGAGGCTTGGACCCCATCTGGAACTGACACTTACCCAGGCTTTGGCCCCCACATGCCTGCAGGATGCGCTCTGCTCTTCTCTTGGTGTCTTCTGGGAAGTCAGGACTGCTCAGAAGATCAGGGTGGACACAGAGGGCCAGGACCTGGGAACACCATGTACTGAGGCCAGGGTACTTTCAAGGCAGGGAGATGACAACAGCCAGTGCAGCAGCCTCACCTGGCGAAAGAAGGTGATGGGCTTCTGCCCCATCGCCTGCGCATCCCCAATATTCGCCCTGATGACCTCTGTGAAGGGCTTCTTCACACCCTGGGAAAAAGGAGCAGGCACTATTGGGCACTATCTCCCTAGTGCCTTTGGCACACATTCCACTGGGCTAGAAACTAACCCAGCAACCCTAGTGCAGAAGGGCAACAAGTGATACCTGGCGCAGCTCCTGCTCCAGCTCCAAGGCACGCTGCACTATGGGTCCTCGCACAGCATACTCCACCCGCAGTATGCATGGGTTCATGGTATCCAGAGTTAACACCTTCCCCTTCAGCCCATTCCTTGCAGCCAGACTCTGATCGTTCACTCTGGAGGCCATGACTTCTCAAACCAGCAAGGATAAGTAGCTCAAGAAGCAGCAAAAGGGTCCAGATGAGGAATCAGGGCTGGGAATAGGGAGCCTACATACGGTAAGACAGTACCCTCTTCACTGCAGCCTACTTGCCCTACTGAAAGGGATAGAAAGGACTGAAGGAGTTGGAGCAGCCTGGGCCCCGCCCCACCGGTCTGGGCACAGCTCTGCCCCAGGGAGCCAGAGGGAATGGGTAAGGCGGCAGGCGGGGCTTGGGGCGAGGCCCAGTGCCGCCCAGTGTCCCCATGACAGAGCAGGAAACCCACTTGGGGGGTAGGGACAGACTGGGAGCTAGGAGAGGTGAATACTCTGCACCTGGACCTAACAAGAAGGGAACCAGGGACTAGCGGAGACTTACCCCACCTAGCAAGGCCCAACTGAGCTAGCCTTTATCAGACACCCCCATCTTTACTTAGGCAAATGGACCTGTCTCCTAGGTAACCAAACCAGGCCTTAGGAATCTGGGGAGCATTGGGGGAGGGGAGGAAGTTTAGTCACTGCATTCCACATGACAAAGTCTGGAGAGTGCTATGGTTGGACTTTGGTCCCTGAAGAGCACTATAAGGTTTTAGGGGCAGGGGAAAGGACTGGAGACAGGACAGTCAGTCCTGGACCCTCTGACAACTCATCCTGGGTTGCCCTTGTGCCCTTTTCATACACATCAGCCAGAAGGTGCCCTTAAGTCACACCCAGGCCAGAAGTGACCTAAGTCCCCACCTCTTTTGTTCCTGATTGGTAGAGAGTAGGACGTGAGCTGTGATAGGCCCTCAGAGCCCCACCCCCACTGGCCTTGCAGGAAGCATACAGGTTATGCTCTACATTTCATCTAAGCCCCTGGCTTAGAGCTAAGGACTTCTGAGCTGGGAAGCAGGCAGCTAGGAAGGCCTGAGGTGAGCCTGTGACCCTCTGACCCTGAAGGCTGGCAGAAATGCCATAAGCAGCCCTGGAGTGAAGACATGTTCACCTCTTACCTCTTGGCTTTGCTACCACAGCAGTCTCTGCTCACTGGCCTCTCTCTCAGGCCACAGCACAGATTAATACAGGCTTGGCCCAGGCAGAGCCAGCCACTGTCTGCCCCTTAGCAATAGGGCCCAAATGGTGACAGTGGCAGCAGGTGTACTTCAGACAGACACTGTCCTATTCTAAATTTAACCAGCAGCCAGTTCTTTCCAAGGACACCAACCCTCTAACCACAGATGCTAGGGAAAGAGCAGGTCCTGGGGACACTGGGATAACTGGATTATAGGAAGGGAGGGTGGCCCAAACTCATACCACCTGGTATTGATGACCATGCAATGCTAAATGCAATGGATATGATCTGAAATTGCCTTCTTCCCTCCAGCATGAGACCCTTAAGGGGCCCCTCTCACTTTAATGCACTATGCCTAGCCAGCACAGCCTGAGTGGCCAACTGCTTGTCACCTATACTAGCGTAGGCAAAAGCTGACAGACAGGCCCCAGGATTAGGGCTGGCTATATGCCAGGAACTAAGACCCATGGTCCTAGGAAGTACCTGATGCTACCCTTCTGCCCTTTGACCCTGCTGACTCTAGCCCAGTAGTGGAAAACACTGTGTCCCTTCTAGTCAGGGTCCCTGTCCCTCTGCTTAGTCATCTTCAGCCTTACCCCAAAAACAAGGGTTACAGAGGAACCTCCAAGAAGTTGACAGCCAGGGAAGGCAGGGGTTACTACTTACAAGCCCCAGCATGTATCTACAGGCCTGGGTGCTCCTGGGCATAGGTGGTACCTAATCCAGCAGTACTACCTGCCCCTCCCCAGCGAGACACACAGGAAGGCTCAGTGACAAACAGCCTTTATCAACAGTCACAGGATAAGCACTCTGAGGCTGGAAGCCCACAGGTACGGCTCCACATGGTCCATCCCTGAGCAAGGTGGCCAGTGTCCCAGGCTGAAGAGGGAAAGGGGGACTCTGTGCTGGCTCCCCTACAGCACTAGGGTATGTACTGGGGTGGGCCTCTAGGACAAGGATATTGGATCCTGCCACTTTTAGCGATGGCCCTTTACATAAGCAGACAGCACGGCTTCTTTTCCACAGGAGCCTCCTCTGAGGGGGCTGTGAGTTTGAGTAGGGGTGGGTCCCCAGCTGCTCTTAAGACACAGTCAGGCTGGGAGGTCTCCAGGTTGATAGGCAGGTCAGGCTCAAAGGTCTCAGGCCCCTCAAGAGCAGGTCGCTGAAGCTTTGCGGCTGCTCGCTGGCGCTTAAGCTCTGCCAGGGTGTGGTGGGCCTTGTCCCAGACGAAGGCATCAGGGCCACTGCTCTCTGATGGACTCAGCTGATAGGAGACACTCCGGTCTAGACGCTTGGAGTATAGATGGCGGCCTGGGGGGATCCCTATTCGGCCATTGTGTGGTCTGGCTACCTCAGGGCTGTCTTCCTGTGGGCAGAGCCAGAATGTAGAGACCATCAGAAAGTGCCATGTCTCAGCAGCATTAGCCTTGGGTTGTGTGAGGTAGTAGTAGAGGGACAGATGTGAGGGGTTAGATGATCGGCAGCCTGTCTCTGAGGATACTAGCCCCTCTAGGAGCACGAAGTCACAGATCCTACTACCTCTACAAGGATCCAGTTAGGACAGAGGAACAGGTACTAAAGCCAGACCACATGCCAAGATCATTACAAAGCTGGGACAGTACAGAGGCTGCTCACTTCTGGGGTCTGTAGCTGGAGCTCAGCATCTGTCTGGCGGTCCTCATCCTCTAGAGGTTCTGGGCTGGGAAGTGGTGGCTGTTGCCACACGATGGCCTCTTGGGCATGCTCCTTGCGGTACAGGTTGGTGCGCTGTGTCAGGCTTACTCGTCTCACCACCTTCCTGGGGGAGAGGAAGGCAAGGGAGGTCATCACCCATCCTATAACATCTGCCCACAAATATTCCTGTGCTGCTCCTGCCAGCTGACACCCACAGGGGAAAAGCCTAGGTCACAGAGGGTGGCTATGTGGTGACTTGCAGCGGGAGGCTCACCCACGGCTGCCTGCACTGGAGGTGCGACGGCGCAGCAGGGAGCGCTGGCGGCCCTGGGCCCGCAGGAGAGCATCCTGCTTGTGCTTTAGCTCTAGCAGTTTTGCTCGTACTTCCTCATCACCACACACATCTGAGGAGAGATGTGCACAAGTGTCACCGTATCATTGTGGCCTATCCCTTCTGTCAGATAGAGGCAACACCCACACTCACCAAGGGGTGTCTCGTCCACCAGGGATTTTCCATTCAGGTCAGCCCCATGTGCCACGAGCAACTCTACCAGGTGCACCTGCAGGCAGCCAGCAGGAGCAGCTTGGCTAAGGGATCCAGCTAGAGCCAGGAACCCATTCTTTCCCTGCTCCTACGCATACTTACGTGGCCCCAGTAGGCTGCAGCATGCAGAGGCTCCCAGCCATCACAGTCCTTAGTGCTTGGGCTGGCTCCTTGCTCCAGCAGCAGGGTAGCCACTTCACTGAACCCATTAGCAGCAGCGATGTGTAACTGTAGGCAGACCACAGAGCTCTGAATCCCAGCCCCACACCCATTCCAAGCACCCCCACCAGGACTGGATACCCCGAAGTGGCTGAGTCCTCACCAGAGTGGCTCCATGGTCCAATGGGTCATTGAGGTTGGCCCCAGCACACAACAGGCTCCGGAGATCATCCAGCATGCGTAGCTCTGGCACAGCCCGGGCCTCCTCAATGCTGTCCTGGGTGATACCTGAGGGGTAGCTGGCTCAGAGACAGCATAACCTAGGGACCCACCCCTTGCAGACAGGTCCAGCACGCTCACCACGGTTAGCCATGGCAGTCTCAAGGTAGTCCAGGGTCTGCTCATCCTCACACAGGTCGTAGGGCATGTTGCCATCCGTGTTGACTGCCAGGAGATCTGCACCACTGCAAGGAGGACAGGCAGGCCAAAAGCCTCAGGACCTTCATGCACTAGCTCCTCCCTCAGATATCTTCAATTTCCTTCAGCAAATCTCCCCTCTACAGAGGCCCTCAGCCTAGGGTTACTCTTAGGAAGGGAGAGCAGGCAGGAGGAAACCAAACTCTAGCTTCTGCTGGGAGAGTTGACCTCTGGGCCTAGCTAGATACTCCTCAGCCCTAGATCCTGTCCTCAAGCTAGAATCACCATCCTATAGTCTCTATCCAAGTGGAGTTGAGGTTTATAATACCCATCTACTCCCATAAATAGAGTAGAAACACTTGCAGGGGATGTGCAAGGGCTGGGGGAGGTGGTAGAATACAGGAGTACCCATGCATGATGGAGAAGCAGAACCAGAAGCTATTTGCAGTCCATCACAAGCTCCCAAAGGAGACTCAGGGGCCTGCTAGCTATATACCCCCATTCCATTGCCAAGGTACCTGCTCACACAAGGATGGCCAAATCCCTAATCTCTTACCTACTAGAGAGGCTCCTGAATCTGGTGAAGCCACCAACCTCTTCTGTTCTACCTTTCTTGTTAGAGGTATAGGCCTCATTTGTACCTAGACAGTTTCTCCCAAGTCCATCTGGTCTCTCCATTCCCCTTCCCTCCTTAATAATTCCACCCTCAAGACTAACCAAAACAGCACTTTTCCATGCAGACCCTGGTGAGGCCCCTAGTCCATAGTGGGAAGTCCAGCCTGCCAGGTAGGCCAAAGAGCACAATGAATATTCTCTTCCCTCTAGGGTCCCAGGTAGGGTTGACAGAGGAGGGAGGGATACAGAAAGCATCCCAGAGGGGTCACCTGAGCCACACCTGACATATACCCAGCAAGTCCTACCAGGAAATAAGGAGTTCCACCAGGTGCAGATGGCCGCAGGTAGCTGCAGCATGCAGAGGTGTCCAGCACTCACTGTCACAAGCGTTGACATCAGCTCCAGCTTCCAAGAGCTTCTGTGCCATCTCTTGGAAATCATCAATGCAGCACTGCAAACAAGCAACCTGAGTCCTCGCCCTTCCTCCAACCCAGCTGGGCTAGCCTCACCTAACTTGCGCACAGGCTTACCTGGTGTAGCGCAGTCAAGCCATCCTCATTGGCCAGGTTGGGGCTAACTCCACTATGAAGGAACTGGCGGACTGCAAGAAGAAGGAGGTAAATCCAGGCAAGTCCTGGGCCTGGCTTGTACTATCCTTGGCCCAAGGACACCCAGGCCCACTGTGTGCCTAGGCATCAGGGAAAGATAACAAAGAAGGATATGGCAGGAGGCAGTGAGTGGCCATCTGCCCTCAAGTGGCCAACACACATGGCAGCCCCTGCCCCTTTCATGTCATAGAATCAAATCCTTTAGACTCTACAACAGGCCCCTCTGTAGGCATATCTAGTCAGTAATCCCATGCTTTACACTCTGACCCACAGCTGCTGCAGCCTAGAATATCAGAGCAGCAGACAGGGGACTCTGCCTAAGGATCCTGGCCATCCCAGCACGAGGGACATCCATTCCTATTCTTCATTTGAGACAAGATTCAGACCCACAAGCTGCACTCACCTAGCTCCTCCCTTTCCCACAGAGGACCCATCTCAGGAGGCCCAGGCTCTTGCCAAGGTTGATAGGGTCCTCCCTATCAACATGACCTCCTTCTCAAAGCCCTGAACTTAGCCTGTGGCACACCCACAGCTCCGGTCCAGGCACTGCCAACTCCTTCTCACCCTCTGCCCCAGAAAGAGGCAGGAAGGGTCCTCAAGAGACACGAAATGCCTTTTTCTTCAGATCCTGGGGTTGCAAGCATAGGGCATAGGAAAGGAAAGGGAATTTGCCATAAGATCAGACTTGTCTTTGGACCAGGAAGATCCCAATAAAAAAGAAAGTCAAATGCAGGGCCTAGGGCAGCATGGAATAGAGCCAGCCCATGTGTGCAGTAGATCCACCCTGGGCCTGGCCAGCCAGCCTGCTGTCTCTAACAAGAGGTGAGTATTGTCACCCCACTCTCCAGAGATGGGGATTAGGACCCAAACATAAAGGGACAAGGACTCACAGTAACCCTGCATTCTGGCAAGAGGCAGCTAAGCTAAGTGTTAGACTCCTCCACAAGCCCCAGTGGGTCTGCCATGTGGTCTAGTCCTCCCACAACCTGGCTTGCCTCACAGCAAAACCTCCTGCATGCAACCTCACTGAAAGACAATTGACCATTGGTAGGAGAGCTAGGGCTACAGCCCAGAAGCTGCAGACAGGCCTAGGATCCAACACAAAGCAGGGCCACACCCAAAAGAATGGGAGTGCCTGCTATGTTCTGCCCTGAGACTCAAGCATACTCACCTTCCTCCAGGTCGTTACGGGCAGCAGCCTCCAGAAGGGCAATGCTAGAAGGAAACTGAACCTGCTTCCGAGGCCTGAGGCCAGCCACCTCCTTCCATGGTTGCTCCCAGTGGTTCTTCTTGCCCTGAGCCTCCTTCTCAGCCTGGGCCCACATCTTCACCTGCTGGGCACGTCTCTTCTGGGCATGCTTCAGTCGTTCCTGGGTGCTCATCCTGCCCACCATGGGCATCTCTGCTAGCAGTTCTAGGTGCTCCGCCATGGTGGGAGAGTTCTGCCCAAAGGGCTGTTTGGGGTACCACGGTGGGGACTTGGGGGTCCAGACCAGGC
Source organism: Eospalax fontanierii (assembly GCA_035773235.1). Classification (NCBI taxonomy): domain Eukaryota; kingdom Metazoa; phylum Chordata; class Mammalia; order Rodentia; family Spalacidae; genus Eospalax; species Eospalax fontanierii. The sequence goes on along the minus strand of CM069532.1, from coordinate 81,547,098 downwards.
CTGAGGGGTAAGGCAGCTGGCTGGACTGGCACCCTTGGGGGCATCCCCTTCCCAAGACTTGGTGCCCTCTGTCCTTTACAAAGCTGGGATAGGCAGCGTCAAACTGTGACCAGGTCCAGCTGCCCTAAGGAGCAGAGCCCAGGCAGGGAGGGCAGTGGTGGGGTGGAGGGGACAGTAGTGGTTCTCCAGGCAGGACTGGCACCTTAACTGCTCAGCTGGCAGGGCTTCTGTATTCACAGCCTCGCCTCTCACTTGGGGTCAGGGTGCACAGCCTATGGGAAATAGCCTAAGACCTGGGAGGCCTCAGTTCAGGGTCTGAAGCTAATTACCCAGCTTCTTGGCACCCTGCCAAGGAGAAGAAAAGGCAGAGCCAATCAGCAGCAGGCCACTGGGAGCCCCTGGGAACCTCTGTTGTCTTTCCATGCTGGCTGTCCTCAGTGCTCTCACAGGTTTTTCTAGTCAGCACAGTTACAATGGCTAATATGGTATGGCAGTAGAGGCCAGGGAATATGGTCAGTTCTGGGGTCCCAGCTTCCAGTGTCCTAGGAAGCTAGGGCATGGAGGAAACAGGAGTCCTGCCAGTATGTTCTCAGGGGAGCCTCCCCTTCTGTCAGTCACACACACCTGAGGAGTAAATAAGAATAAGGAAGCACATCAAGGCCAGTTCATGGGCAGGCAGGCAAGCTTGGGGCAGCCCTGTGTAGGAGCCATCATGTATGTACTCAAAGAACACAAAGTCAACATTTCTTGAGGGATTCCCCGCCTTACTCCTCCCCATACACTTAGGGAAGAACAGGACAAGGGGTATCTCAGGCCCCTATCCATCCTTTCCAAAAGGGCTGTGCAGACTAAACAGTGGAAAAGCCTATTCCCAGCCAGGACATCATGGGCCATCCCAGGGCCACACGCTGTATTCAGGTTAGGCTGGGTAAAGTCTCTCTCTGGTCTCTCCATACATGGCTCAAGGGCTAGATAGGTCCTGCCTCCTGGGTCCCTTATGGTCCAGCATCTAGCATGTTTCTCATAAAGAAGCCAACTCAGGCCAACCAATATTTTGGCCATCCTAATCTGCACTAAGCTGGAGTTCTACAGACACAAGTACAGGAGGGCCCTTCTGGCATGGAGTCTTTAAGGATTGACAAATAGCTCCTGCCCCAACAACACGCTCTGCCTAATGCCTAGATACAGACACTGATATGTTTATGGCCGGGTTCTCAGAAACTAGAGACATACTCTACCCAGTGAAGGCATGCCCAGACCCCCATTCCCATAGACAGGCCTCACTACCATCTAGAGAGCAGACATTTCCTCTAGCCAAACAGGTATATAGGGATCTCAGTGGCCACCCATTTATATCAGGACCAAGGAGGTCATATTAGGTTAGTCAGATCCATCTTGAGACTTGAGCCACACTTCACAGCTCAAACTCACCTAAGTCAAATTCCTGTGCACCTGGCCCAAGAATCCTGGGCAACAGTAACAGCAGGGCCTTTGGCCTCAGTTCTGCACCTTCTGCAGCTCAAAAGCTTTCCCAGCAGCATTCTTCCTCTAAGAGCACAGAGGCCAGCAACATCTGTGTAGCCAACCACCCTACCCAGGCTCTCCATCCAAGGTACCCAGCATGCCCACCCAAGATAGGCTAACTGGGTACAAAGACACTCTGCAAGCATCTCTGTGTCAGAATATGGGGGTTCAGAACCCACTGATATGGCAGAACCCTCCATGTCTGCTGCCACTGTGGTGAACATCCTCCTTCCTGAATAACAAAGCTGTCAAAGGGGAACCTGGACTTCTCAGGGGCCAGCATCCTGCCAAAGAAGATTTAAAAGATGTCTTCCCCACCCCAATCACTTGATAGAAGGAAAGCTATTCGGATACCCTTGTCTTACAGAGAAAACAATCCAAGGACAGCAAAGACTTTTCAAATGGAAAATATGCTAGCTTTTGGTTTTCTCATGGGAGGCACATCTGCACAAAGCCATCTGGCTTTGTAAAGATAAACATAGCTTGTGGCTGCTCCAAGCTGCCCAGGAGGGAGGCCTTTTCCCTCCTCACTACACAGCCTTCAACCCTGGTGGGCCCACCTTCTTGACTTCCTTTTTGAAAAGGCTTCCTGAGGGCAATTTCTATGTGATCTGGAGTAGGGCTTCAAGGGTCCCCCTTGACTGCTTCCTGTAAGAGAAAAAGAGCTACTTACTGAACCCTGGCCTACTACACACACAGATCCCTGGGATGGTCCTTGTTCCAAGGGAGTCCCAACTCAGCTTCTAGAAGGCTGTACCCTAAGCTTTCAGTCCCATGGCTCTCTGAGAAGCCGCGTATCTAGTCTCCTTCTAGAAGCCAGCCTCCAAGAGGACAAGGCAGCTGAAGGTCAGTACTCTTCTGAAGTTCCAGGAGGAAAGGCCATCACCCACCTACCTAGATCTTGGCTGACCCAAAAGAACTTCACTAAGGTGTGTTCCCTCTTCCCAGCCTGCCAAAGCCATGAAGACAGCTAAGCCACTGAAGGCTTGATGGCCAGCTTGGAAACCCTACCAAAGGGTTACAATACCCACAACCCAGAACAAGAAGGGGTTGAACAGGGCAGCTCCTGTCCTACTCTACAAATCTTCCACAGTGCCTCCCTGAAATGTCAAATAGAGATAATCTGGTTGATTTATACCAGTTCTGTCCAAGCTTCCAGTCCAGCTGGGCTGTACCAGCACAAGAGAGCCTCCTGTAAGATACTGACCACCACCCTCTATCTCCACCTCTCAGCCTAAGCACTACTGGGCTGACCCCACCTACAGAGTGCAACGGGGGAACTGGCCTTCATTTCAGGTAACACCCAAAACCCTACCCATTCTCAACAGTTCCAACAAAAATATACCCAACTATCTGGGACCCTCAACATTTCCACCCATCCCCATTATACAGCCTCCTCCAGCCAACCCTTATTAACATCCTCAGTTTACACACAGGAAAACCAAACCACAACAAGTCATTACTATAGACAAAATCAGTTCCACTGATTATGAGTTATAGGAACTGACTCCAGCAGGTCTAAGCACACCAGACTTGAAGCCCTGCCTGATTATGAACTCCTCTGTCACGGTATCTATAGTGAATCCACAGCCTGACCAGTGTTAAAAGGCATAATCCCATGGGGAATAAGGGATGGAATGGGTGGAAGCAGATGATTCAGAGATGGGGACAAGGCATAGGTATTCAGAAAGGACAAAACTGATAAGGGACAGGGAGGAAAGAGGTTCAGAGAAAGGACACAGTTGGGTAAGAAACAGAGCACTCACTTCAGGCTTCCATGCTCACAGATCAATGTTCACACAGTATCCCTCTCTGAAAGTTCCTATTGGTGGTACATTTCCACACCTGAAACGTGTCCCTCTCTTGGAACCCCCTCTAAACTAATGCCCACTCTTGTGGGTCAAGTCAAGGAGGCAGAGAAAATAAAGCCCTCCTGTCTCTGACTGCACATCCCAAGGGACAGCAATGAGGCAGCTGATGAAGGAGTCCTTAGCTGTTACAAGATAAAATTAACCAGTAGAGGATATCTGGTTTGTAGCAAAACAGGTATCTCACTAGAGACCCACCATTCTGGGACAAGCAAGTAAGATTTGGTCATTCTGTACAGAACATCTATATAGGTATCTTTCACAAATCAAGACAGAGTATTATCTCAAGAGGGTGGCTGCAAGGTCCTCTCATAGATATAGAAGTTGACAGGACCTCAGATAAAGAAACTCCTTTTCACATCCAGGAAGGATGTTTGGGGGTGGGAACAGCACAAGTGAGTCTCAGTGGACTGCTGCCTATGTAGAAGGATCAGCAAAATCCTCCTGAACTACTGGGGAAGTTCCACCAGGAAGGAATTGCCAGTGCTGTAGCCTATACCCTGGGGCTACAGGCTATACCTGACCTCACAGCTCTGGACCCATAATGGGTGATAGATTACATATTCTGGTCACTATGGCTATGGTCTACAGTGTAGGCTATCCCCCATGTTCTGCCAGGACCAGCTCTGGGAAATTCATCCTCACACTGTACCTACACAAAGTACCTGACATGTCATCTGGCCATTCACTGCAAGCAGGATTTTAAGACAGAAAACACTGGAAAGAATCTTAAGAATGATCAGAGGGGTACAAGATAAGGGTTTTATGGGACAGGCTCTTACATACTGGTAAGGAAAGAACTCTAAGAAATAGTGTTTGTTCAGTGAAGAAAAGATATAAGATTATGTATATACTATGCTACTTTTTTACACAAAAGTAGCATAATTCCTTTAATCCCAGCACTCAAGAGGCAGAGGCAGGTGGATCTCTGTGATATCAAGGCTAGTCTGATCTACATAGCAAGTTCTGGCCCACTGGGGTAAGAGGGAGATCCTGTCTCCAAAAACAAAAAAGCAAAACTAGAAATAGGGACAATTAGGAAAGTACTTGTGTATGGCACACTACATTGCTGAACTTGGATGTGAAGATTACTTTCTGCAGAAACTTTGTTCAAAGCTCTGAACTACCACTGCACAGGTATGAGGGTGGCACTGGGAAGAGGCAAAGCACATGCTAGGTTCTGGGTACTAGGAAAGAATGGGATGGGGATGCAGGGGAGGCCACTCAGAGAGCCAAGCAATCAGGCAGCATCTTATCTCCTTATGCTAAGAGAGCCGAGAAAGCTTCAGTCCAGTGAGTGACACAACTAGATGCCAGAGACTGAGGGAAGCAAGAGAGTAGGGCATGGAGATACCCCACAAGCAGCAAGTGGACAGGAAGGCATTCCAGGGAAATAGTATAAATTAGGAAGAACAGGACTGGGAACAACAGACAGCCACATGGGAGGAAAAAGCAAAGAAGCACAGATGGAGGGGCCCTGAGAAACAGAACTAGGGGTACCCAGACTGAAAGTCCCAAGTAGCAGTAGTCAACAGGAATGAAGACAAAGTCTAGAGGGGCCTTGCAGGGAGCTGGGTACCAGGGAGGGCCTCTCAAAACTCACACAGTCACAGGAGGTCCACAGAGGTTCCCAAGCACTGGCCAGGGGAAGCTGCCTAGGAAACAGCAGACCCTCCTTACTCTTCTCACCAAAATAAACTCCAGGCAGCACACACATGACCTTAAGAAAAGAGAGTACAAGAGAGTACAAGAACAAAGGAAGAAATGTATGTAATCCTAGCACAAAGAAAAGCTTTCTAAACTTGACACAAAACCCAGAAACTGAAAGGAAAAACCCATAAATCCGATTTCACTCAGTTTTCAAATGTCTGCATTGTAAAAAGGAGATAAAATAAAACCTCCAAGGTGTGCCAGGCATGGTAGTTCATGACTGTAATTCCAGCACTGAAGAGGCTGACATAGGAAGATCACAGTTGGTTAAAGGCCAGCCTGGGCTAGAAGGTGAAATTCTTGTCTCAAAAACAAAACCAAAGCTGGACACAGTGGTGCACACCTTTACTCCCAGCACTCAGAAGGCAGAGGCAGGCAGATCTCAGATCCAGGCCTGGTCTACATAATGAGTTCCAGATCAGCTGAGACCCTGTCTCAAAAAGACCAAAAACAAAACAACAAAAAGTCAGAAGACAATTAGGAGGAGTTTACAATGATTAAGACTGACAAAGCAGCAAAGGACAGTTTATGGACAGAGAGATCACAGGCCCTGGAGGAAACATCAGATAGTTATTCAACTGATGGATATTTAACACAGGCAAACCAAAAGGAGACACATTTGGACCTCAGGCACAGGCAGCACAGGGTAGAGTCCCTGCACCCACCCTGCTGCATAGGAAGCCCTTACACCTATCAGCCTATAGGGTAGAAATGTCTACAGCTCATCAGCAGCCCTGCAGAGGGAGTGGCACCTTGCAAGGGAACCCCTCACAGAGCACTGGCTGAAATGGGAGACTGTGATCCAGATCCCACTGGCTCTCAAGTATTCCAACCCAGCTACAGCTCTAATGGGTACTGGTAAGCCAATATCTTAAGGGACTGTAGTTTCTTGGTGCAACTCCCATCTGGCAGCTCTCTGGAGCTTGCTATCTCACACCCACAGAGGCCCCTTGTTATTTCCTAGACCTGTAAAGCACTGTTTCCCCCTCTCCCAAGACTTAGTTGGCTGCAGTGACTACCCAGCACCAGCCCTTACTGCCAGCCCTTAACAATTACACCCCCACTCATGGCTGAATTCCTGCTGGTCTAAATAGTCTCATGGATAACCCTTCCTGTCTGCACCTCACAGCCTTGACCTCTTCTTCTTGCTAATGACACGGTCCCATCCATACCTTCCACTCAGTCGCCACAGTAGCTGCCAACCTGTTGTTAATTCAACTCATTCTTTGCCTGTCCCTCCTGTGACCCTGACTCCCACCCCAACACTCCAGCATTCGTACACACACAGTCCTGTTCTCACCCTACCTCTTATTCATCTCTCAGCCTCAATCCTGAGCTGACTTCTTGAGTCACCAGGGACACCCACAGAGCTACTGATGAACACAGGCAGGGCCACCTGGTCCCAAGAGGTGCAGTTATCACCCCGATGCTATAGAAACCTCACTGTTTCCCTCACTTTATATCTTCTGCTCTTGTGCTGGATAGTTTTAGTGCCAACCTGACACACCTGGGTTGAGGAAGCCTCAACTGGGAATTGTCTCCATTGGACTGGCCTGTCGCCATATCTGTGGGGTATTTTCTTCATTGTTGAGAGGTGTAGAAGGGCCCAGCCCACTGTGGGCAGTGCCACCCCTGAGCAAGTTGTTCTGTATTGTATAAGCAAGCAGGCTGAGCATGAGCCAGGGGAGCAAGCCAGTAAGCAGCATTTCTTCCTCCATGGTCTGCTCCTGCTCTAGGTCCCTGCCCTGAGTTCCTACCTTGAGCTCCCTAAGTGATAAACTGTGACTCAGGAGATGTAAGCTGAATAAACCCTTTCCTTCCCAAGTTGGTATTAGTCAGTGTGTTTTGTCACAGCAATTGAAAGCAAACTAGAACAGCTCTTCTAGAGAGATATATGTGCATGCACATACATAAGTGCAGGTGTCCACGTGGGCCAGAAGAAGGCACTATCCCCTAGAGCTAGTTTTACAGGCAGTTGTGAGCTACCCAACATGGGTGCTGGGAATAAACTCAGGTTCTCTGCAAGAGCAGTACATGCTCTTAATTGCTGAGCCATTTCTCCAGCCCCAACAATAATTTTGATCCCTCACTCCAGTGAACTGTACATCTAAATGTAAAACCCCAAGTGGTCAGTCAGCCCATGAAAAGACAACAGACAATACAAGCCACTAGGGTAAACAAAGTATACATATGAGACACAAGAATGGCAAGGACATTAGAAAGGGGAACCTCACATTCTGTATGTGGGAATGTAAAAAGCAACACTTTCCAGAATAAGGGGAGTACCTAGAGTGTAGTTCAGAGCAGGAGCACAGCATGAAAACCCTAGGTTCAACCCCCAGTACCAAAAAACAAAAGAAGTAACAAAGCAGGGCATGGTAGCACACACCTACAATCCCAGCATTTTGGGAGATAAGACTACAAGTTCCAGGACACCTGGTGAGAAAGGACACATATATGACCTAAACATGCAGCTACCACAAGACTCTAAGTTATATTCTATATTAATCTCAGAGAAATAAGAAAGTCAGTCTTGCCAGGCATGGTGGCACATGCCTTTAATCCCAGCACTTGAGAGGCAGAGACAGGCAGATCTCTTTGAGTTCAAGGCCAGCCTGGTCTACATAGTGAGTTCTAGGACAGCTGGGGCTACAGGGAGACCATGTTTCAAAAAAGACTCCCCCGCAAAAAAGAGCTTCAATCTGTACACGAATGTCATAGATGCCTTACTCATAACAGCTAAGCAATGGGAACAAACCAACTATCCAGAAGAGTTGGGCATCTATACAGAAACGGTGGTCTAGTCACACTCTGGAAGACTCCCAGCTGTCAAAGATGGTGTGGATGGATACTGAAAGCAAAGGGAGCATGCTGTAGGACTCTTTGCAGAATATTCCAGACACAGTACCCACACAGTGCTGGACAACAGATGTAAGGTTCGCAGAGCAGGGCTGAGGTGGGAAAGACAGATGGGAAAAGACATATATGTTTAGTTTCTCACTGTAGCCCAGGTGTCCTGGAACTTGTAGTCTTATCTCCCAAAGACTGTCATGACTGTGGGAAGTCCTAAGTATCATAGAACTAAACAGAACTGAGATGCACAAGCACACACGAGTATATATGAAGCTAAGAACCCACACAAGGTCATGTATTTCACTCCTTGAACACCGCGTTGTGCCCAGTACCACTACAGGGGATCTTGGGAAGACATTTCTAAGAATCACTTGTTAGTTATTCTATGTGATGCAACCTATTTCAGAAAAAAATGAACAAGCAGGTTTTGGCAGCAGATACTACCATAATTCTAACACTTGGCAGGCTCAGGCAGGAGTTCAAGGCCTAGGCCACACAGACTGAGACTTGGTCTTAAAAAAAAAAAAAAAATGGTAGTGGCTCACCATCATGTAATCACACAATGTACCTGGGAGGTTGAGGCAAGAAGATCAGAAGTTGTAGGTCAGCCTAAATGGCACAGCAAGTTCCAGGCTCACCTGGGCTACTGAGTAATATCTGTCTCAAAAAACGAAACAAAACAGAAAGAGAGGGTAGAGACATGGCTCAGCAGTTAAGAGCACTAGCTACTCTCCCAGGGGATCCGGATTCAGGTCCCAGCACCCACATGGTGGCTAACAACTGTTTATAACTATAGTTCTAGAGGATCCAGTACCTCCATGGGCACTGCATGCATGTGATACACTTACATATATACAGACAAAAGCACTCATACACATAAAATAAAAGTAAATACAGCTTGGTGTATATCAGAAAACTAATCAAACTTTTTTGGGGGGGTCTTTTTGAAACAGGGTCTCCCTGGAGCCCAAGTTGACTTGGATCTCACTATGTAGACCAGGCTGGCCTTGAACTCACAGAGACCTACCTGCCTCTGCCTCCCAAGTACTGAGATTAAAGGCATGCACTACCATGCCCAGCTTAAATAAAATTGTTTTGTTTTCTTTTGTTTTTAAAAAAAAAAAAAAAAAAGATAGAGGGGCTGGAGAGATGACCCAGCAGTTAAAAGCACTGGCTGCTCTTCCAGAGGACCCAGGTTCAATTCTGAGCACTCACATGGCAGTTAATAACTGTCCATAACGCTAGTTCCAGGGGATCCAATGCCTTCTTCTGACCTCCCCAGGATAGCCAAAGCTATATATAGTAAAACCCCATCTTAAGTGATTGTGCCTTTCTCATGCCACCAAAGAAGTCTATAGGACAAACACATGCCTAGTCATGTGTTCATGATGTAGGTTCAACTCTACATCACAGGCCAGGCATCCCATATAAAGCTCACTGAGGCTGTGCTTTGTCACAGAGGGTACAAGAAGCTCCTCTCACATATAAAAGGCATGAATCACCTCCAGAGTGCCTGGACTTACTGGTGATAGAAACTATTAGGATGACCTGGGCAGCAGAACTGTGGGGAAAAAATGACAGCACTGCCATCAGAAGGCACCTAAAAACCAGTCTTGGGAGGCTAGAGGAATAAATATGCTAATTTCAAGTCAGAGAAAACTGAGAAACCAAGGAGAGGCTTAGGCACCTGTGCTTACCTTGTAGCGCCCAGGCAACTCCACACCCACATTCCCACTGCTATAGGCTAACAACTATCTCAAGCCAGAAAAGGCAATTACCAGACCCAATCAGGCCCTGGCCTTTCCCCATCCTCCTCCCACAGTGGGGCTTCACTCCTGCATGCCTGACTGACCAGGGACTCCTAGAGAAGCTTGTCAGGAGCCATTTGCCTGCCTTGAACTATGCCCTAGTTTAGGGTTAAGCAGAAGTCAGAAGTGCTGTAGGAGCAGGATGTTTTGCTGTGCAAATAATTTACACCTGAGGGGAAGTTTATCTTACACCCAAGGCTGAGACCCTTGAAGACCCTTGAAGGAAGATGTGACTGACTTAAGTTGTTTTGCCTGTGTTAACGTTGTTTTTTTTGTTGAACTTTTGAACTGTTGTTTTGTTCCTCATTTCACAGAGTATAAATAGTCTGTACTTAATAAAGTCGAGGCTGCTTTGGTATTAACTGACAGCCCTCCTGAATCTATTCTTTCTTCCTTCTCTCTCTCTCTCTCTCTCTCTCTATATATATATATATATATATATATATATATATATATATATATATATAAAATTTCTCAATCCTAACTGCCCACTTTGTTTTTTTTTTTTTTTTGTATTCTTAGTCTTTTTGAGATAGGGTCTCCCTGTAGCCTCAGATGGCCTGGAACTCACTATGCAGACAGTCTGTCCTCAAACACATACAGATCTGCCTGCCTCTCAAGTGCTGGGATTAATGGGCATGCACCTCTACACCCAGCTCTTTTTTACATTTTCATGTCTAAGTGCACCATGTGTTACAGTGTTACACCATGTTACAGCATGGAGGCCAGAAGAGGGCATCAGATACCCTAGGACTGGAGTTATAGTCTGTTGTTAGTCACCATGTGGGTGCTGAGAACAGAACCTGGGTCCTCTGCAAGAGCAGCCAATTCTCTTCACTGCTGACCCATCACTCCAGCTTGTTTTGTCTGTTTTTTCACTTGGAATTTTTTCCTTTGTTTTGTTTTTTTGGTATTTAAATTTTTTTATGGGTATGAGTGTACTGCCTCCATGTGTGTAAGTGCCCCCCGTATCATGCAATACCCGCATGGTGTCAGAAAAGGGTGTAGGATCTTCTGGTACTGAACCTGGCTCCTCTATAAGAGCAGCCAGTGCTCTTAATTGCTGAGATATTTTTCAAGCCCCAGTTTTTTGGTATTTTCAGACAGGATCCCACACAGTAACCCAGGCTGGCCTCAAACGAATACTACTAGATTATACTCTTGTCTCACCCTCCTGAGCACAAGGATTACAGAGATGAGCCACCACATCCAGCTCAATGTTTATTTAAAAACCATTACATTTAGGAGTGATCTGTTATACAGCAATACATGGCTGATACACATCAGTTTAATATCTTTTATACTCTGCTGTCAAGTCACCTAGTACAATGAACTTCAAAGCACTCTCTCCAATGCTACAGCCAGCCTCGGCCACCCTGGCTTCTGTGATACTCCCATATCCATGTGAATCTATTCTAGGCTGCATTCTTTCCCACAGGTCCACTGTCAACCACTGGCCTAAACCACATCCTACATGTGTGTTATCAAGAGTCTCCTCTTTGGGAAGGTGGATCTCTTTTGAAGTCCAGGCCAGCCTGTCTACACAGTGAGATCCTATCTCAAAAAAAAAAAAAAAAGATAAAAGAGAAGCTTCTTCTCTGGCCTTCGGATATAGTTCAGTTAGTAGAGTGCTTGAGTGCTTATCTATCATACATGAGGGCCAGGGTTCAATACCCAACTGCATAAACCAGCAGAGTGGTATATGCCTATAACCTTGTTACTAGTGTTAAGGTCAGAGCCCGTGCGCTGGCTACCCTAACAAGCTAGAACTGGCCACTTATCCTCAATAAGCCTATTATCTGTCTATGTGTATAAGTTTGTGTCTATGGGGGAAGGACATACATGCCATGGAGCACATATGGTGATCAGAGAGAAGCTTGCAGGAGTTGGTTCTCTCCTACCATGTAGGTCCTAGGGATTGAACTCAGATCAGCAGGCTTGGCGAGAAGCACTTTCACCTGCTGAGCTATCCTTCCCATCCTCAGTAAGCCAATTAAGAGCTGACTTAATAGTGAAAAGCAGAAAGGAGAGATTTATTCAATGTGGCCACACTAGGAAGAACAACAAAGAGATCCAGAGGTACTCCAACTTCAAGTCCCTCCTCTTAATGTGGTTACACTGAATAAATCTGCCTTTTACTATTACTTGTTTGTGGGTTTAGATTTCTAAAAAATATTTTATTATTTATGTGTATGAGTGTTTTGCCTGCATGTATGTAAGTACATTAATGTCATGCAATGTCCTTGGAGGTCAGAAGAGGGTGTCAAATCCCTGGAACTGGAGTTATGGATAGTTGTTAGCTGCCATGTAGGTGCTGGAAACCAAACCCAGGTCCTCCGTAAGAGCAACCAGACCTCTTAACTGCTGAATCATCTCTCCAGCTCTTACTTGTTTAATTGACTTTTTAAAGTTTATTGGGGTTATTAGGGCCCAGGCTCTGCCCCTTAATAACTCCAGTAACAATCCTAGCACTCCAGAGCTGGAAGCAGAAAGATCAGAGGTTCAAGGTCATCACTGAACTATATAACCATCTGGAAGCAGCCTAAACCACAGGACACTCTATCTCAAAATTTAATTTAATTTAAAAAACCTCTTCTGTGATCCTGCCTGGTAAGCAGCTCATGTCTGCTCATGCTCTGGTCTCAGCTTCTCTTCTACATTTGAACTTCTGTGTTCAAATCTAGCCTCTGCTACTTAGTAAGTTAGAGGCCAGCCTGAACTATATAGAGACCCTGTCTCAAAAACAACAAAAAAAAGACCTTGAAGATCTCAAAGATGCCAGATGTCTTGACATGCACCCATAATCCCAGCCATGAAGCGGGAGAGGATCACCACAAGTTCATAGTTAACCTGTTCTACACAGTGAGTTCAAGGTTAGCCTAGACTACAGAGTGAGCACCTATTTCAAACAAACACAAGGCCATGACAAGGTACCGGTGATGGGCAAGAAAGCTGCATCCCTTTGAACACAGCTATTCTTTGAGGTACACAAAGTGGGACAATGGACCCAAGGACAAGATGACTAATTTGCACACACTGTCTAACTCTGAGAGACTGACATCATTTCTATTTTTGTGCTCCAGGTGTGACTCATGGCTAGAGAACAGAATGTAGCTCCATCAACCAAGTGACTTAAAAGACAACAAAAAAACACAAAAGAAACAAAAACTGGACTTGGTTACCTATACAGTTATGTTCGAGGCAGCACACCTGTAATCCCAGCACTTGAGGAAGGAATATCAGAAATTCAAGGTCATCCTCTGCTACAGAATGAGTCTGAGGCCAGCCTGTCTTTTAAAAAATTAAAGGAGGCGAGGCATAGTGGTGCATGCCTTTAATTCCAGCATTATGGAGGCAGACACAGGCAGATCTCTAGGAGATCCAGCTGAGGCTACAGGGAGACCCTGTCTCAAAAAGACCAAAAAATAGATAAAAAATTAATTAAAATATTACTAAACTGAATCCACAAATAATACATTATACCCAAGTCAAGTACATTCCAGGGATGGAAGATTTAGCATTTAAAAAATCAGGATGGGGCCAGCAAGATAACTCAGCTGATAAAGGCACTTGCTGCCAAATTTGATGACCTGAACTTATCCCTAGACCCCAAAAGGTAGAAAGAGAGAACCAAGTCTGTAAGTTGTTCTTCTGACCTCTGCACCTGGAGGGGGATACGCACACACTAAATAATAAGAAATAAATAATCAGGATGGGCATGGTGGTTCACTCCTGAGATCCCAGCACTGGATAGGCTGAGACAGTTCAGGTTCAAGGCCAGCCTGGGCTATACTGCCTGGGTTACAGAAAAGACTCTGTTTCAAAATAAAACACTCCTGGGGACTAAAGGGATGTCTCAGTGGTTAAGAGCACATACTTGCAAAGGACTCAAATTTGGTTCCCAGAACCTACATCAGGTGGTTCACAACTACTTATAACTCTAGCACCAGGAAATCCAATGCCTTGTGGTCTCCACAGACACCTTCACTCACATGCACAGCCACACACATACACACATAATTAAAATTAAAAATAAATCTTTTAAAAAATAAGACAGGGGCTAGAAAGATGGTTCAGTGGTTAAGAGAACATACTGCTCTTCAAGAAAACCTGAGTTCAGTTCCAAGTACCCATGTTGGACAGCTTACAACTGCTTATACCTCCAGCTCCAGTGAATCCAACCTCCCTGCCGGCTTTCTTTGGTACTTATATACTTATATACACACACACACACATATATATGTATGTATGTGTGTATATATATATATATATATATATATATATATATATAGAGAGAGAGAGAGAGAGAGAGAGAGAGAGAGAGAAGAAATCTTTAAATTGAATAAATATAAATTTAAAAAGCCCAGAGTGGTGGTGACTCAGACCTATAATCGTAGCACTTAGGGGGCTGAGGCAGGAACATCACCTCAAATTTAAGGCCAGCCTGGGTTACAGGGAGACCCTGTCTCAAAAAACAAAACAAGGCCAGGCATGGTGGCACATGGCTTTAATCCCAGCCCTGGGGAAGCAGAGGCAGGAGGATCACTATGAGTTAGAGGCTAACCTGGTCTGCATAACAAGTTCCAGACCAGCCAGGGCCCATATAAAGAGGCCTATATCAAGAAAATAAACAAAACTAACTAGCTAAATAATAAATAAATAAACAAACCACAGACGAGTTAGGTGTGGTAGCAAATACCTGTAATCCCAGCACTCAGGACTGCCACAAGTTTGAGGGCCAGGCTGGGCTACACAGGGGGATCCTTCTTAAAATAAGCAAGATATTTGCACTCACCACTACTAACACTGTAATCACTATACTACACAGTTCTAGCCTATGCACTAAGGTGAAAAATAAGACAAACCAGAAAGACATAAAACTCTATAAAGACATGGCCAATATTATGTAGAAAATCTTAAGAACCAACATATAAAGAGGCCACCAGAACACAAAGGAATATTCAGTAACCTGGTAAGGTAGAAGAACAAAATACCAAAATCAATAGGATGGATTTATACTTGCAACAAACAACTGATGAATTAAAGCAAACAAACATGGGAATGGAGAGATGCTTCAGAGGTTAAGTGGACTGACTCTTTCAGAGAACTCAGGTTAGGTTACTGTAAGGTCAGGGTTGGAGAGACACAGCAGACAGAAGGGACCAGAGACTCCACTGGTAGCTAACAGGACCCGGAGATAACCAGATGGGACTAGCTCCTCCGCACCCATTAGTGGAGAAATACTAGCCCCCCTGGGGGCTAGCCTCCCCAAAGAGATGGGGGAGGCTATCCCTCTTACCCCCATCTTGGGGCTGGGGCTCTGGGGAACCGGGCTGGCCAGCAAGCTCAGCCCCAAGCCCAAATCCCAGTTCCAGTTCCAGTTCAAGTCCAAGTCCCAGAGCCTTAAAAAACCTTCAGCTCCCTCTTGGGTTTTAGGGGAGGGGGTTTAGGATTGCCATGACATCTGATTGATGTTTAAGGCAAGCTTCTGGCCAGGTAGTAGTCCTTTTTTACAGTTGTTTGTGCAGTTTTCGAGTCCGGAATCTTATCTGTTAAGGAAGCCCCGTGTCCTTTGTGAATTTGGGGTCTAGAGTTTTACCTGAGCTATTTGTAGCTATTTGCAGGGCCTGAATTTCTGAGAGAAGCTGTAAAAGTCGGTCTTTTCTCATGCATGTTTTGTAAACTCCAGCTCCAGGTTTCCTTCCATCTTCCTGAGTTTGAAACTGTTTGGGGTTTCAGTCACATCTTACAGTTACCAGCACCTATATAGCAGCTAACCACCATCCATAACTCTAGTTCCAGGGGATATGACACCATCTTCTGGCCTCCATGAATACTGCACAATAATGGTGCACTTACATCCATGCAAGCAAAATACTTATACACATAAAATAAAAATAATTAAATAAAAACAACATATTGCCAGGCATGGTAGCACATGCCTTTAGTCCCAGCACTCAGGAGGCAAAGGCAGTCAGATTGTGAGACTGAGGCCAGCTCGGTCTACATAATGAGTTCCAGGCCAGTTGGGGCTACAGGGAAAGCCTGTACCAAAAAACTAAACTAATAATAATAATTTATCACAAAGCATGAAATACTTGGATACAGCCCTGAGTATGGGCTGGGCTTAGGGTCCTCATTTCTAATAAATACAAAGAAACAAAAAGTAGAATGGAGAGGCAGGAAAGTTGGCAGTTAGGAGAACAGAGAACCCACATTCAGTTCTCAGCACCTACATGGCAGATCACAACCACCCATAACTCCAGATCCACAGGATCCAATGACTCTGGTCTCTAAAGGCACCCACACTCATTTGCACAGACAGACAAACACACATATACATGATTAAAAATAAAAATACTCTTTAAAAAAATATCTCTGAGACAGGTCATGAAGGGCAATCAGCTTCTTGCTAACTCTCCTTGGGTCACTTTTATTGCATGAGACTGGTTGCCATGCTATAACACAGTATGCAGTCCATGGGAAGGCATGTGAGCAGACAGTCTCCTGCCAACATAGCACAGCAAGGAGCTATCTTACAAGGGCCTTTTGCAGCCTTCTGGCTCTTAGCAGCCTGCTGCTCTTGCTGATACCCCTAATGGCAAACATCTGAGATGTTAGTCAAACAACACAGCTAAGTCAGTTCAAATTCATGATCCATGGCACTGTGAAATAAAAATGTGTGTCATATGGGCTAGAGATACAGCTCAACAGCTGCACACTCATCTAACATGGGCAAAGTCCTGAGTTCAATTCCCAGCACCACAGGGAAAAAAAGTTTATTTTATTAATCCAGTGTATTTTGAGATGACTTATTACACAGCAATAGATATTTAGTGTAAAGGTTCTAAATAAAGAAAGAAAATATATCATGTTGTACAGTGTTAAAATATCAATTCTTTCCAGAGAGCTCTATAATTTCAATACAATTCCAATCAAAATCACAGGACACTTTTGGCAGAAACTGGTAATTCTAAGATGTATATAGATGCCAAATAAAGTAGTTCATACCTATAACACCAGCAGTGAGGAGACTGAGGCAGGGAACTCCTGAGTTTGAGGTCAGCTTGGTCTACACAAGAAAGTTTCAGATCAGCCTTGGCTACAAAGGGAGACCTTGTCTCAAAAAGAGCAAAAACAAGGGGAAAAAAAAAACTAACCAAAAAATAGCAAAATAAAAACAAATAAAAATTGGAGGTTTTCAGTTTGGAGCTTTTTTGTGTTTTAAGGCTGTGTTTCACTTTGTAGCTTTGACTGGCCTGGAACTTACCACATAGACCAGGCTAGTCTTGAACCTGCAGAGTCTGCAGAGACTTGCCTCTGCTCCCCAACTGCTGAGATTATAGACATGTGCCACCACCCCTGGCCTAAAACAAAATTTTTATAAAATTACATAAAGCCCTGATGATTTAAAATTATTTGGTGAGTGTGGGAGGTTAGATGCCTATAATTCCAGCACTTGGGCAGTGGAAAAAGAGGGTCAGGAGTTCAAAGTCATTCTTAGATACTCATTCCGAGGTCAGCCTTGGATATACAAGACTGTCACCAAAATAAATAAATAAATAGATAAATAAATAAAACTTGCAAAAAGAAGCTAAAGTGGAGAATTCCCACTGTTCCATTTCAAGACCTATCCCAAAGTTAAAATAATCTTATCTGTGGGATACTAACCTAGGAAAAATGCACAGGACAGAACCTAGAAATACATCTGTACACATACAAAAAGTGAGTCTGGAACAAGTGAACAACACAGGTAAAGCACTGAACCTGCACAAAGTGCAAAGCACAGAGAAAAGAATCTGCTCACCTACAATTCATCAAAATGAACAGCAGCTGATTCTTCAAGACACTGTTAAGAAAATTAAAAAGTGGGCTGGTGAGATGGCTCAGCATACCAAGGTGTTTGCTATCAAGCCTAACAACATGAGTATGATCCTCAAGACCCACATCGTGGAGGGAAAGAACTGACTCCAAGTTGTTCCCCGACCTCTGCATGCTCGTTGTGGCACTGGTGTATACACACACATCTACATGCAATAAATAAATAAACATACAACCAACCCACAGACAACATCATTCTAAATAGAGAAAAACTTGAAGCATTCCCATTAAAATCAGGAATCAGAGCTGTCCACTATCCCCACTCCTTTTCAATTACTGTTTGAAACTCAACCTAGAGCAATAAAACAATAGGAGGAAATTAAAGGGGAACTAATTGGAAAAGAAGGTCAAAATATCACTATTTATAGATGATATGATATTATATATAAGAGATTCCCCAAAATTCCACCAGGAAACTTCTAGAAATGATCAACACTTTCAGCAAAGTGGCAGGATACAAAATCAATTTACAAAACCAGTAGCCTCACTATATATCAATAACAAGCAGTCAGAGAAAGAGTTCATGGAAACACTCCCATTCACAGCAGCCTCAAAAAATTGTGTATGTGTGTGTGTGTGTCTGTGTGTGTGTGAATAAACCTAACCAAAGAAATTAAATGCCTCTAAAATGAAAACTTTAAATCTTTGAAGGAACTGAGGAAAACATAAGAAAATGGAAAGACCTCCAGTGCTTACAGATTGGTAAAATTAGTTTTGTGACAACGATCATACTACCAAAAGCAATTTGTAGATTCAATGCAATCCCAACCAAAATCTCCATGACATTCTTCACAGAAACAGAAAAAAAAAATCCTAAAATTCATATGGAATCACAAAAGACCCCAGATAACCAAAGCAATCCTGAGCACAAAGAGCAATGCTGGGGCGGGGATTACCATATCAGACCTCAAAACTATATTACAGAGCTATAGTCATAAAAACAGCATGGTAATGAAGTGAAAACAGATGTATGGATTGATGGAACAAAACAGAAGACCTAAACATAAGTGCACACAATTTCAGCCACCTGATATTTGACAAAGGTGCCAAAAACACTCACTGGAGGAAAGACAGCATCTTCAACAAATGATACTGACAAAATAATCTCCACATGTGGAAGAATGAAATTAGACATATCACTCTGCACAAAACTCAACTCCAAATGAATCAAAGACCTCAATGTGAAACCTGAAATTCTGAAACTGTTACAAGAACATGCAGGCAGTACCCAGAAGACATAGGTGCAGGAAGAACTTTCTAAATCGGACATCAGCTGCTCTGGAGTTAAGGTCAACAACTGATAAATGGGATCTCATTAAACTAAAAGCGTCTGTACAGCAAAGGAAGCAACCAATCAAGTGAAGAGGAAGCTCACAGAGTGGGAGAAAATCTTTACCAGCTATACATCTAAGGATTAATATCCAGAATATACAAAGCATTCAAAAAACAAAGAATCAAGAAAACAAATGACCCAATTAAAAAATGGGCTACGGGGACTAGAGAGATGGCTCAACAGTTAAGAGCACTGGCTATTCTTGCAGAGAACCTGGGTTCGATTCCTAGCACTCACATGGTGGTTAACAACTGTCCATAACTCTAGTTCCAGGGGATCCAATGCCCTCTTCTGACCTCGGAGAGTATTGTATGACACAAGAGCACTTATACACATGCAGGCAATACACTCATACACATAAAATTTAAAAATTAAATCTACCATAAGGTCAGGTTATACCACTCTTTGACATATTCCCAAAGAACGCATCCTACTGCAGAGACACCTGTGCAGTGGTGTTTGCTGCTGCTCTTTTCATAATTGCTAAGAAATGGAAACAATCTAAATGTCCCTCAACTGATGAATGGCTAATGAAAATGTGATACATTTACACAATGGAGTTCTACTCAGTGATAAGGAAAAAGAAATTGTGAAATCTGCAGGTAAATGGAAGATACTAGAAGCTGTTATACTACATGAAATAACAGACTCAGAAAAATAAATGAAGTATGTTTTCTCTCATTTGTGAATCTTAGCTCCAAATTCTTAGATGTGAGTGTATACCCTGATGTAATCACAGGAACCAGGAAAATGTAAAGGAACCATGGTGGTAAAGGGGAAGAAGGAGCTTGAGAGAGGGAGACAGCTGTTATCAAGGGAGAAATGGGGTAATGGGGGTAGTTTAACTTGGGAGGGTGGAGGGAAGGTTATACGGGGTAAGGGAGAGGAGGAGAAATAAGCAACACTTACGTGGTATGAAAAACCAGAGGGAAATGTATTGGTGTTCAAAAAGTCTACTTAAAAATATACATGCAAAATTGATATGAGTACATATGTATAGCTGAAGGCTATTTAACAAAAATATACAGTGCCAGGCAGGAGAAACTTCCCTTTGAATTGGTCAGGGTAGTCCAAAAGACTCCTAAAATAGCACACACTATTGCCACAGCCCTTGATTGCCTCCCAGAACTTGAAGGTAAGACCCTACTGCTGAAGACAGGACATACTTCAGACACAGGACTTGGAGAAATTGAGCTGGAACTGAACTGGAAGCCTCTTCCCTGAAGACTAGCTCTGTGGTATCAGAGAATACTATGCAAGCTGCTAAAGGAGAAAATGTCGGGAGCCGTTTGCCTGCCTTGAACTATGCCCTGGTGGTCTAGGGTTAGGCAGAGGTCAGTCTTGTTGAGAACAGAAGTGCTGTGGGAGCAGGATGTTTTGCTGGCTCGCGGCACCTGAGGGGAAGTTTGTGTTGAGCCCAAGGCTGAGGACCTTTGAAAGATGTGATGTGGGTGGCTTGAGTGGTTTTACCTATGTAAATGCATGCTTGTTTTTGCGATGAATTACTGACCTGTTGTTTTGTTCTTCATGCAGCTATAAGGGTATAAATACTCTGAGCAAAATAAAGTCCTTGCCTCAGTATTGACTGACAGCCCTTCTGATTCTATCCTCTCTCTCTTCATTTCTTAATCCTCACTGCCCCCCTTCAGGTACTATTCAATTCTGCCTGGCGGGCTCCGGCAAGAAAACCTTGGTCCAATGGTCCTAACCACCTGTAAAGCCTGATAAACACAGTGACTGGTCCAGCAAAACTATCCCTACTGCTACAGTAGTGGCACTTTTATTTTGGGAGTAATCAACAGCTGTCTAATTGGACTTAAGGCCTCCTCAATGAGAGGGAACTCATGTGTGGTACTGTAAACATAGCTAAATACACATGGCTGGAGATCTCATAGATCCTTGAGAAAAATACTTTTGGGGGAGAAGTGGTGGGGATAAGAGTCTCCCTGTAGCCCCAGTTGGCTTGGAACTCACCATGTAGACCAGACTGTCCTTGACTTCACTGAGATCCACCTACCTCTGCCTCTCAAGTGCTGGGATTAAAGGCATATGCCACCATGCCCTGAGAGAAAAACCTATTTTTGTCACATTCCTAAACTAATGTAATTCTTACTGTATTCTATTTACAGACAAGTATACCTCTCACCACTCATCAGAAAAGGTTCTTTTTGCAACAGATGGAAACTATTACAGAGTTCCACAACTAGTCAAACACAGAGAATAAGTGTCTATGAGATGCCAAGCCCTAAGTAACACATCTGCAATGCAATCCCTACACTTACGGCTCAGGGAACATAGTAGAACATAGGGCAGAAAAATTATTAATACATCTCACAACACTCACCAACGAACCTTCGTCTTGCAACAGATGTGATCAACCCAGAAAGCCACAACTGGCCAAAGTGAAGAGAATAAGAGACTACAGAGTGTCTGTCCCTGGGTAGGACACCTATAACAAACTTCTGATACCCAGGGCTCAGGGACCATTGTGGAAGAGGAAAGTGGAAAAACTGTAAGAGCCAGGCAGCTGGGCAATTGTTCATATGCACTTACAGCAAATGGTGACAGCATGCATACAATTCACACAAGCTCAAACAAAACCAAGCATAGAAGTGGGATATAGGAGTTCCCACCTTAGCTGAGAAACTATTGGCAACCAATGACCACTGGTAGAGGGTAAGTTGGTTTACTTTAAGGAAGTGACACTAGATAGGTTGACCAGGCTCCAGTAGATGACTTACACTGAGGGACATTTGGGGACACAAACTTGGCTCCATAGGCCTTAACATATATTACAGAATGCATGAAATTCAGTGGGGGGACTAGAGATGGGGTAAATTAGGGGAGGGGGTCTAAATATGATCAAGATGTATGAAATTTGCAATAATTCAAAAAAATTAAAAGGCAAACCATTCACTGAGAGAATGTATTTTCTATTTTCAATACATATACCTAGCAAATGGCTTATTTTCTAAAAGTATGAAGAATTCATAAAATGTAATAATATCCCATTTCTTTTGTTTGTTTTAGTTTTTATAATGCTGAGCATTAAACCCAGGGTCTCTCACTCAAACACTGAGTTACACTCCCACTACCTACAATCCATTCTTTTTTTTTTAAGACAAAAGATTTGAACAGACCTTCACAAACAAATATATACAGCCAGTCAGGTGTGTTGCTACATGCCTGATTCCAGAACTCAAAACGCTAAGGCATAAGAATCTCAAGTTAAGAAGCCTTCATGGGTTGTGAGAAAAGTTATCTCGAAAGGAAGGAAAGGAAGGAAGGGAGGAAGGGAGGAAGGGAGAGAGATGGCTCAGAGGTTAAGAGCACTGACTACTCTTGCAGAGGACTTGGGTTCATTTCTAGCAACCATATAGCAGCTAACAACTGTCTGTAACTCCAGTTCCAGGGAATTCAAAGTCTTCTGACCTCTGCAGGCACTGCACAACATGGGTACACTTACATCATGCAGGCAATACACTCATACACATTAAAAATAAATAAAATAAGCCAGGCATCGTTGTGCACACCTTTAATCCCAGCACTCAGGAGACAGAGGCAGGCAGATCTCTGGGAATTCAAGGCCAGCCTGGTCTACAAAGCAAATTCTAGGTCAGCTGGGGCTACGGGAAGACCCTGTCTCAAAAAGACCAATAAATAAATAATTTTTTAAAAGAAAAAGCAAGCCAAATATGGTGACCACAGCACTCTTGGGAGGCAAAGGCAGGCAGATCTCTGAGATCTCTGTGAGTCTGAGGCCAGCCTGGCTGACATAGCAAGTTTCAGATCTGACAAAGATATACAGTAAGAGACTCCCATCTCAAAAAAACAACAGGGGCTGGAGAGGTGGCTCAAGAATTAAGAGAACGTACTCCTAACCAGAGAACCACGTTTGGCTCCCAGCACCCACATGGCAGCTCTTTTGTCCTCTTCCAGTCTTGACAGGCACTACAAACACACACCAATAAACATAAAATAAAAATAAATAAATCACTTAAAATTTTTCTTTTTCAAAAGATATAATACAAAAGTCATACCCCACCTCCGAACTTCATAGGGCCTGCCTGACCTCTTAGCACAGCCACATAAGCCCTTCCAGATCTCTAAAACCTGCCAGAACTTGGGAGTCACAGGCTCTACATTAAAGTCCCCAGAAAGTACAGCAGGCTGCACAGCCAGACCCTGGTATAAAGCAGCAGAGAGCCATAAAGGCCTGGTCAAGTTCCAAGGTCTCCTCCGTAAACACAGCAGCAGCACTTTTGGACAAGGACACATATCATTTTTGGTGTCTAGCACAGAGGTCAGGAAGCCATGGCCCAGTCTGTTCTCATATGGCCCACAAGTGAAAAATGAAAAATAACTTACATTTTTATTAAATGTAATGCACATTTTTATTTAATGTAATCATTTACATTAAATGATGGGGGAGGGTGGTTGGATGATTAGTACATAACTGTAATTCTACCACTAAGGAGGCAGGAAGACTGCTGCAAAAAAAGCCTGATCTACATGGCAAATTTGAGGCAAACCTAGGCTACACAGTAAGAACCAATCTCAAAACAAATAGTAAAATAAAACCAAAAAGTAGTAATATGGGGTCAGTTCAATACCAGGAACACACATGGTAGAACACACATGGTAGGAGAGTACCAACTCTTGTAGGTTATCTTCTGATCTCCACATACATACTATGGCAAGTACATCTGTACACACATACACACACACACACACACGAATAATAATAATAATAATAATAATAATAATAATAATAATAAATGCTGGGGCTGAAGAGATGGCTCAGCAGTTAAGAACACTGGTTACTCTTTCAGAGGACCCAGGTTTGATTCCCAGCACCTACACAACAGTTAACAACCATCTGTAACCCTAGTTCCAGAGGATCCAACACCCTCTTCTGACCTCCAAGGGCTCTGAATGACATAGGTGTACCCACCTACATGTAGGTATTACACATGTAAACACAAAATAAAAATAATAATTTAAAACAGTAATAAATAAATGCTAATTATTGGGCGTGGTAGTACATGCTTTTAATCCCAGCACTTTCGAAGCAGAGATAAGCGGATCTCTGTGAGATCAAGGCCAACCTGGTCTACAAAGTGAGTTCTAGGCTGCTGGGGCTACAGGGAGAGCCTGTCTCAAAAAAAAAAAAAAAAAAAAAAAAAAACATTTAAAAAGAAAGTCAGCAAGTGAGATGGCTCAGCAGGTATAACACTTGCCACTAACCTGATAACCTGAGTTCAACTGGAGAGACCCACATGGTGGAAAGAGAGAACTGACTCCCACAATTTGTTCTCTGATCCATGTTGTGGCACACACACAGAACAAATAAATAGATAGATGTACCTTTTATAAAAGTAACAATACCATACCATATATGACAAGAAATATTAATTCTATTGAAACAGCTCATCATTTGAGTGGATGCTTTTCTACAAAACAATGGATTAGTCCTGAAAGAAACTATGCGACTGGCAAGCCTAAAACATCTGCAAGTTTTCTGCACCCTGACCTGTCACATGAATCTGACATTACCACTATCACCACACACCACACAAGAATCAACGTTCCTTCTAGCTAGAAAGTCCTCCCGCATCTTAAGCATTACCTCCGCAGTGGTATCCTACTGCTTCTTTGTCACTCCCTTAATTCATCAAGTTTTATTTCTCACAAACAGAACAGCCACTACATGTGCCAGCAACCATGAGTACAAAACAGAATGGGACCCAAGGATGGGATCAGGCAGGCCTCACTCTGTTGTACATGTTGTTTCGCCAGGGACATCCAAGAAGTTCCAAGTCTGGAGGTGAGGAAAGAGCCTGTGACTGCCACAAATATCTTGTTTGGGGCAGTTGATGGATGTAGAGTAGGCACTGGAGTGGGGCATGGTTGGGGTAGACAAAGTGTGGAACTTCAGGGCTGGGAGCCTGTTGGATTACCTAAGATTGAGACATATCAGCTGCCTACAGTGAAGGCATCACAGCAACCAGCTAGTCATACAGACCAAAGATTCAGGAATCCCTCAGACACAGATCCAAAATGGAGTGCAAAAGATAATGAAGTCTCTCAGCTAGAGGTCTGCTAGTCCAAAAGTGTGTCATGTCACAACTCACACCCCAAGCTGGTGAAAAAGAGACTCGAGGAGTCAAACAAGACACAAGAGAGCAGGGCTGGAGAGATGGCTCTGCAGTAAAGAGCACTGGCTGCTCTTGCAGAGGACCTGGGTTCAATTCCTAGTACCAACAACAGTAGGTAACTCCAGTTCCAAGGGAATCAGATGCTCTCTTCTGACCTCCACTGACCTGTGTGACAATGGGTACACTTACATAAATGCAGGTGATACACTCATATACATAAAATTTAAAAAATTTTTTAAAAAGACACAAGAGAAGGGCAGGACATGGTGCAGGCCTGTACTAGACTCTGGGAGAGGAATGAAGGAATAAATACCAACCCAGTCTGTGTTACACAGTGAAACCCTGTCTCAAAAAGTGAAAAAGGTCTGGAGAGATGGCTCAGAGGGTAAAGGCACTTGCCTGGCAAGCCTCAATACCTAAATTCAACTCCCAGAACACACATAAAGGTGGACACACCCTTAATACCAGCATTCAAGAGGCAGAGGCTGGTGGATCTCTGGGAGTTCAAGGCCACACTTGTCTACTTAAGAGTTCCAGGCCAGCTGGGACTACAGGGAGACCATATATATATATGGTAGGAGAGAACAGACTCCACAAAATTGTCCTGACATTACATGTGTACAGTTGCACATGTACCCTCTCCCCACACACACACCATGCACATACACAATAAAAATAAGTTTAAAAAGAATTATTTCTTTATAAAAATGAGAGGGGGAAGATACCAGCCCAGATATCCAGAGAGAGAAGAGCCACAAAAGACTCCCCATGGGACAAGACTTGGAGCAGAGGCAGACAAGTGCCCCTCAGAGCTCTGGACATCCATCACCATGGCAACAAGAAGTAACCAACCGGGCAGGTCTTACCAGGCAGCCAACATCCCCTTAACCAACTAAGCATCTTCCCATGCTGCTCTAGTTGCCTTTAAGCTAATCAGACAACCTTCAAAATGACGTGACTGCGAGAGATAAGAAACCCCAATTCAGGGAGGGACTATCTGGGGGGCAAAGCGGCTAGGCTGGGTTTGAGAAAGGAGGTGTGGTGCTCTCTCCTCTACCTGCACCCCCAAGTAAAGACCAGGAAGAAGGGAAGGCCGGCTAGCTTTGCTCTGGCTCCCCCGGGGTCTGGAGCAAGTCTATACCCAACTCTCCTCCGCGCCAGTAAGAATCAACCCTCCATGCCTCGAGCCTCTGCTCTCGCTCAGCCAGGGACTCAAACCAGTGCACGCATTTTTCTCAGACTGGTCTTCGTTTCTCTCCCACCCCAATCCAGAAGGCGAAGTCCAACCTGCAAGTAAGGCCCCTCCCGCGCCTCCTGTGACTAAAAAGCCCTCGAAGCGTGGGCAAACTTCTTCCCGAGGCCTGACCATCCTCACCTCAGAATGAAGACTGGACGTCGAGCTACCTGATCAACAGGTGGCACGAACCACATTCGGTTGGGTTTCCCAAGAAACGTCCCCGGGAGCCCTTGGCAGGGCCTCTTCTGCAGGCCCAGCCGACACTCGGTCCCACCGGCCGGCCTGGCCTGCTCGCGGCAGCAAAGGGTAGGCTTCGCGCCGGCTCGCCGACCCCGCCGCGCCAGGCCTTCGCCGCCAGCTCCTGCGCTTCCACCCCGCCCAACCCGCACTAGCGCCGGCGGTCCGCCTCACCTGCAGCGGGGCTGGTGGCGCCCTGGGTCCTGCCCAGCCGGCCCTCAGGCCCCGCGCTGTTCCCGGTGGCACGGGGGCGGACCCCGCGCCCAGCCTCGCCATGGCAACGCGACACTTCCGGCCAGTGTTGTCGGAGCGGAAATCGCTGTGCTCTGTGGGAGTCCCAGCAGAGCCGGGGCTTAAGGAACGGCCTCCGGGGGCGGGGCCTATGGAAAAGTCCTCCGGGGGCGGGGTTTAGGGAAATGACCTCCAGGGGCGGGGCTTACGGAACGGCCTCCAGGGGCGGGATCTGCTCGCGGATGTTGTGGAAGTTTCCTAGACTTCTGGTCTCTGGGCCACGAGCATCCTCCGGTCCCGGGTGGGGCGCGAAAGGCATGTGTTCAGGTGCTCCTGAAAGGGAGACCTCTACTTATGCTGAGCTTTGAAGGAAGGGTAGCGGTCCACCCCTCAAAGCAGAAGCATCGTAGGTGGGAGGAGGAAGGAGCCAGTGCAGAGACAGAAGAGGCTGGACCATATCTAAGGATGGGTGACAGATCGGGTGGTGGTTAGGGACCTGAAACACTGTGGTCAGGGAAAAGCAGCTAGGGTGAGGAGTCCTGAATTCCAGACCAAAGGAGTCAGGCGTCACTTGGAAGCAAGGAAAGATTAGTGGAAAGATGCGCCCGTAGACAGACATTTTGGAGAGAATGACCTCTGCCGAATGGAGCTGAGTCCAAAGATATTTACGTAGCGAGACAGGAAACCTTTCTTCACCTAGAGCCCTGGGAACGAAAAGGAGAGTTGCAAGAAATGATAGGACAGGAAGGGAACACAGGTGAGATGTGAAAGAAGAGTTTGAGATAGGGTGACAACCCAGCCAGGGATGGTGTCCGCAAGAGGAGTGAGGTCCCCCTGCTTTATCCTCCACAATGCTCCAGGCCCTCTCCTGACGTCTTGCTGTGCCTTCCCCAGCACCAGCAAGCAGGAGCGGGCATCCACGGTGCCTCAGGCTCTCAATCCTTTGAGGGTATAATGGGAAGGGCTTGCCCAGGAAAAGGTGACTTCTCAAAGTGCTTAGTGCTCCTGTAGGTCTGGCACTCTAAAGAGCTCTAGTACCAATACCAATCACTGCTGTTAGTGTCCTGACTCAAACTGGCCGAGTATAGCCAGAGCTCTTGGTTAAAATTGAGAGCACAGGTGGTAACTGAGTCCAGGGGCAGAACCACCAGTCAGATGGCCAAGGAAGACATGGGAGCCCACCTCTGTGTCTCCCCTCTTGCTCCTGGGGCAGACTTCCTGCACTTTAGGTCCTGAAGCTTCTTAGACCAAGTCCTGGGTGGAAGACCCCCTCATCTAGGGCCTGAGTTCTTTCAACTGCTTTGTCTTGAACTCCAGGAAATTCCCTCCCTGGTAGTTTGGCCAGGCAAAGTCACTTCCCATCTGTTAAATGGGAGCTAGAGACCGGACCCAGGCTGATAAAGTAATCCTGGGGTAGACCCTTTCCAAGGGCTTTTCCTTCCAGATTGTAGGGAAAGCCCAGACATCCAAAGGCAGCCTGGTAGTGGGGAGTATAGCTTCAGGAGGTAACCAGAAGTCCCCACCGGAATTTTTTCTGCCCCTCCCACCTAGATTAACAGAAACCTGCTAATTGTGGCAGCCCTCAAAGCTCCCCTCCCCCACTGCCTCTTCCTCCTTCCCCTCCCCCTTCCATCCGAATGATAAAGAGCCGAGCCTGCTTGTCCCAGCATGGCCTCAGGCTAAGACCCAGCCTCAGCACACAGTTCGGCTGCCCTGAGCTCTCTGCTAGGTCAGGCGCCTGCCCAGGCCTGTCTCCCTTGCATGGGTCCCTGCCGGAACTCTCGCCTGGGACCCCCAGAGGCCGAATCTCCTTCGAAGCCCCCCATGAGGAGGAAGAAGAGATACTTGCGGCATGACAAGCCCCCCTACACCTACTTGGCCATGATCGCCTTGGTAATTCAAGCCGCACCTTTCCGCAGGCTGAAGCTGGCCCAGGTGAGAGGCTCCCTCTTCTTTGCAGGTCATACCCATCCCAGATCCATTCCCTACTTTAGGCCCAGGCTCAGCCTTTACCTAGTACACTCTGCTTTGCCAGTGAGACCAGTCCTGAAAGCTGAGGAACTTATTAACAACCCTTTACCCACTCCCCACCTCCATTGCCACCCCACCCCAGTCTGCCTTCTGGCACAAAAGCCCACCTCTATGGGAAGGGGTACTTCAAGTCTGCATGTTGGGAAGGGAGAGGGCAATGCTCACAACCCTGTCTCACAGTGGTGACCACCTCCTGGTTTCAGATCATCCATCAGGTCCAGGCTGTGTTCCCCTTCTTCAGGGAAGACTACGAGGGTTGGAAGGATTCTATCCGTCACAACCTTTCCTCTAACCAGTGCTTCCGCAAGGTGGGGATCAAAAAGTTTTGACCCTTGGGGGAAGGGGGACATAGGATAGGGTGGGAAGGGCCGGTGTGATATGGGATGGACGTGGAAACCCTGAACCTCCGGGATCGAATGGCTGCACCGCACCCAAGCCTACCATTCTGCAGGTGCCCAAGGACCCTGCAAAACCCCAGGCCAAAGGCAATTTCTGGACCGTGGATGTGAGCCTGATCCCAGCAGAGGCGCTTCGCCTGCAGAACACTGCTTTGTGCCGCCAATGGCAGAACAAGAGCACACACAGAGCCTTCGCCAAGGACCTGAGTCCCTACGTGCTGCATGGCCAGCCCTATCGGCCACTCAGTCCGAGGCCACCGTCCAGGGAGGGTTTCAGTATCAAGTCTCTGCTAGGGGACCCAGGAAAGGAAGCAACATGGCCACAGCAGCCCAACCCTACTGAACAGAGCAGCACAACTCAGTTAGGCAACTGGTCCAATAGTGATGAGGTGGTGCCTACTGCACCCCAGAATGCCTCTGAGAAGCCTCTGTGGCCTCTCTGCTCCTTTCCAGGGCCCACAAGAGTGGAAAGGGAGACTTCTCAGGGGGCAGTCATCAGGCCCTCTCCCCTCTCACCTGAGCCAGGGACCTGGCCTCTCCACTTACTGCAGGGTTCCCCAGACCACATGAGAATGTCCAGAGGCGGATGCAGGGCTTCCCTATGGGGACAGCTGCCCACATCTTATTTGCCTATCTACACTCCCAATGTAGTAATGCCCTTAGCCACACTACCTCCCACCTCCTGTCCCCAATGCCCATCTTCAACCAGCCCGGCCTACTGGAGGGTGAGTCCTGAATCCCGAGGGTCCCAGGGCCTACTCTGTGATTTAGATTCCCTCTTCCAGGGAGTACCACCCAACAAGAGCATCTATGATGTGTGGGTCAGTCACCCTAGGGACCTGGCTACCCCTGTCCCAGGTTGGCTGCTCTCCTGGTACAGCCTGTAATGTCCCAGGGCAGGCAGAAGCTTTTTCTTCCCATGGATAGCTTGATCACAGTCACAACAGCTTTGAAACACCAGGCATAGCCTTGCTGAGAATCCATTACTTTTATTGGGCTACTCCAGAAAGGGCTGTGGCCCAAGGAGGCACAACCCTGGGTCTGACCAGTCATGCCTCTGCCCCTCCCACACCCTGGGACAAGGCTGAAGAGATTGTAGTCATCCCTCTTTTCTTGGTCCCATTTTCTTAGGCCCTCATGCCATCCATCCATCACACTGTTGCTGCCCCTCCCTGGCTCCAGGCTGGGGGAGGGGGAGACAAAGGTGGGCCCAGTCTGAAATCCTGCCCTCCATCGACTGTCTGGGAAGAAGATAGCACCTTTTGGGGAAAAGGTCAGGAAGTGAAAGACTGGACCCTACATAGTTTTGGAGTCATGGAAGTAGGGGAAATAACAGTAAAGGAATTTACAACATTTTAATGCCAAGTCTGATTTGGGGGGAAGGGTGGTGACTTGGGAAACCACTTGGAGGAGGTCTGGGGTCTGGTTCCTGCAGCTCTGGGATCCCCTGCTGTGTGCTGTGATAAGGGCAAATGGTGATAAGGAGAGAGCTAAGGGCCTGTAGCCCAACTGGGGGGTGGGGAGATGGAGGCAATCATTTCTCCAAGCATAACATTTCCTGGCATGGCCAAAAAGGTGGAGGGGCAATTCTGGGACTCTGAGGCAGTAGTTCCCCAGAGTTCAGAAAGGTGCCCTGGGAGATGGGGTGGGAGAACTTTAACTGCTCCCTCTGCCAGCAGAGGTTAGGTTCTCAGGCCCCATAGGCCCAACCTCAACCCAGGACTAGGGAGGCAGGTCCCTTGGTGTCTCCAGAGTCAAGCCAGAGCAGAGGTCCGAGCCTGGACTTGGAGAGCTGCCAGGAGATGGTATAGGGGTGCAGGAGGTTCCAGTGAGTGGAGTGTCCGTACTTAGAGAGGAAGGGGATCTGGAGCGCCGGGCCCTGTGGGGCCGAGCTGGCCCCAGCTCCACTTGACCTACTCGCTCTGCGAACTTGAGAGAACAGACAGTCTCCCCAAGATCTTCTGGCCTCGTGGAGATCTGCAAAAGAAGAGGACTCAGCGTGGTCTCGGTGGGAGGCGCCTCAAGTTCCCTCATGCTTGTGTCTGCCCAAGAACCCACTTGCAGCAGCAGCACCGCAGTGGTGCCAGCGCCAAGGGCAGGCTGCAGCAGGCGCGTGAGCTGTGAGTCACGGAAGGGCACGTGCGGCCGCCGGGCTCGGAGCGCAGCCATCACTCCTCCTAGTGCTAGCAAGGAGCGGTTGATAGCCTGGGCCTCCCGCAGACGCCGGGCGCCATTAGGGTCTCTCTGTGGAATGCTGGCTGCCCCTGTTTTCCACACACGCTCGGATCCAGCCAGGTCGATCAGATGCAGCGTGCCTGCAGAGGCAAGTGAGCCTGAGTGGAGACCAGACCTCTGGTGATCGGAAAACCCCCTAGAACTCAAACACAGCCAGTAGTACCTGTGCTGCCCAGGACTCGAGATGGAGATGCTGCCCGCAATGTGAGCGTAACTAGGGCGTGGGAGCGTGAGCTGTGTTGGTTCATGACTGTGGCGGCTGTAGCTCGGTTACTCCTCCCCAGACTCAGCATCTGGAGGGCAGAGCACCAGGACTAGCCTGACATGTAGTCCTGGGCTCCAGGTGGGAGCACAGAAGGAGAACCTAGATGGCTACCTTACCTGGTGTAGTGTTTCCAGATTGGGCACATCCCAGTGGGTGAGGCCAGCTACCTGGATTCCCCCCTGTCCTATAGGACCCTGCCTCACAACAAGGCGCTCTGGAGGCCCTGGGGCTAGGAGGTCCCTAATAAGAAAGGATGGGTTTGGTTCTGTGAGTTCTTGGGGAGACCAGAGAGCCCTGAGCCAGGGACAAGGAGAAGGAAACCATCCCCCCAACACACACACACACACACACACACACACACACACACACACAAATGCATTCCTGACCTGACTGCCTCATTGTAGATCTCCACCATGCTGAGGGTCACATGGTGCTGCCCCTGAGTCCCCATTTCCTGGAACAGCAACTGTAGTGCCCTAGGAGCTATACCAGGATCCTCAGGTGGGCCCTGAGGACAACATGCAATATCATACCATCATGGGATCCCATACAAACCCCTGAGGATTCCCTCCCTCTCCCAGGTTTGGGCTCTAACCCACCTCCATGCTATAGGTCTTCCCAGTGCCTGTCTGGCCATAAGTGAAGATGCAGACACTGTAGCCCTGGAGACAGGATAGTATAGCTGGCTCTAGCTGCTTAAAGACCTGGAAACAAAAAAGAGAGAAATGTCTTGTCATTTCCCTATTCAGAAGCTGGAAGGGTAGGGAGTGCAATGAACAAGATATGGGCAACATATAACGCCCCTGGGAAGTAGCTCCAAGGGACTGTTGAAGGGAAGGGGGTATAAAGCAGGTGCCTTCTGCCTCACTGGAAAAGGAGGCATTTACAAGAATTGGCCAAGGAATAAAGGGAGACAAAACAGAAAGGGTTCACAGTCTAGCATGTGGAATCCTGAAGACCACTTAGGGGCAGTGAACCTGAGGTCACTAGAAGCCAGATATTAATCATCCTTTCTATGTCTTTCTGGGTCGTTCCCCTCTATGGCACCCAATAGCAATGTGTGCTGGAGAATCAGAGCAGTACTTGACATGAAAAAAATCTATGGGTATAGGAGATAATGACCAGCCAGGACTCCAGGAACCCAGGCTCTGAGAGGTATCTGAGATGGACTTTGGGCTGGGACATTCATAGCATTGGACATAATCATTATGGACATGGGAAATGAGCAACTACATGGCCAGCTTTCATTCCAGAACATCACTAGAAACTGGGTGGCTATCACCTTGATGTCTTGACTAACATTCATATGAATAGTCTAGACTAAAAATTCCATGAGTTGGTGGCACAAAATATGGGGTTCACAGGTGAGAAGCTTGATGATAGATGCCTTTGATCCAGACACATTAGATTGAGGACTCTGTTCAGGGCTGCCCAGAGTACTGTGAACAAGGGTAGAGAGCTGTGAATGGCTGCAGCTTGGAGTGGAAGCTGAGGCCAGGGGTGTATGGAAGAGATGGGTAGGAAAACAGTCAATGGTCTGTCCCTGTTAGATGCTTCTTTACACTGTCCCTGAGGCCAGCAGGCAGCCTGGGTCTTCACTGCCAGCTCTGTCCCTTACCGAATCCCTCCTCAGCTCTGAGCGCCTCCATGTTAATCACAGAAGCTCCAAAAGCACAGTTTATGTGCAAATGGAGACCGTGTATGAAGCAAGTTGGGGTAGACCACTTTTCCATTGGTGTATGGCCAGAAAAGAGGGCAGAGCAGGATCGGGACAGGGCAGTGGGGGAGCACTGGGGCTGGCAGCTGCCTTGCTTATCACCTAGGCTCCCACCTAACCTGCCTCAGAGTTACAAAGCAAGGAAGGGTTCTGCCCTCACAGGTGGGCAAAGTCTGGATCCTAGAAAGGAGGAAGGGTATGTCAGTGAAGCCTGAGAGGAACAGGCTCCAAGCCATTACCATCACCCATAGAATCACAGCCCTGCTTCCACCACTGTAGTACCCGTCCATGCTTGGCAGCCATATACCAATGGCAACTTACCTTGGACAGTTTCATTTTCCTTAGCACTCAGCTGGGCTTCCAGTCCTGCCTCCAAGGCCCTTCAGTGTCTCCCTTCCCAGCTGGAACTCAGCCACCCACCCTCCAGATAGACAGACATGGAAGGGA
Organism: Eospalax fontanierii; assembly: GCA_035773235.1. NCBI lineage: Eukaryota > Metazoa > Chordata > Mammalia > Rodentia > Spalacidae > Eospalax > Eospalax fontanierii. The sequence goes on along the minus strand of CM069532.1, from coordinate 81,513,165 downwards.
AAATCAGCATCTTCTGGAACCAGGGGAACCCTAAGGAAGGGTCAGGACAGGTGCAAAGGTGGCTGTCACCTCCTCCTGGCTGGCATCTGGAGGAAAGACCCAATCTAGACGAAAGCGGCGCTGGCGCCCTCTATAGTAGGTGCTGATGGTCCCTCCCTGTCCAGGCTCCAGGCTCACCAGGCTGGAGGGTGTCCCTCCAGCTGGTCTCAACCGGCACAGCACACGGATATTCCCTGCAGTAGGAACCACATAAACAGATTGCCTCCTCACCCCTGAAGCATGAAATGTTCCACTTCCTCCACCCTGCAATCCCTACCCTCTGATGCTACACTCGCCAAGTCAATCTTACCCTTGAGTTCCAAAAACCGCCCTGGGCATCCTGTTGGGGGCCTCTGCTGCTCCTCAGGGACCTGAGTCCCAGCCCCTCCAGCCAAAAGAGCCCCAAGGGCCCAGGATACCTGAGTGAATAGGAATGTGAAGAAGACAAAGATAGGTGTCCAAGCAGCTCCAAGTGAGGTGGGATGCTGAGAGCGACATGGCCTAAGTGTGGTGATATATAACTTTCAGTGGGTGTGGACCTCTGAGGGCACCATTCAGTGGGTCCGGGATGGAACCTAGGAATTATAAGCAAGAATATCCTATCTTCTATCCTTCTGGACTTCTCAGCAACTCTCAGTTTGCAAAGGATAGAAATTAGATCACTTTGGGTCACTTAGAAATTATTCTTGCCCCAGTGCCTACAACTGACCCACTAATACGAGCAACTCCTTAAGGAGAGGAAGGGACAAATGGGGGATCCCCCGGGAAGAAGTGTGAATAAGCTGGCCACAGAAAGGGTATTAGGAGAGGAGGGGTCCTGACCTGGCCCTGAGCCTCACTCAGCGAACCCTGATAACTCTGGGTAAAGGTGCTGACCAGTCCTCGGAGGTCCCCACAGCCTTGACGGAGGCTGGCCATTCTTGCTCTAAGTCCTAGAAGGGGAAGGTCATTGAGATGGAAAGTTGAGACCCCAGGGGCTTTCCCAGAAGCCACTTTCTCCTAGTGCTTACCTGCTAGCTGTCCATGCACTTGTTGTAGCTCCTGTCTGCAGTTCTGCTCTGTCTCCTGCTGGAGCTGCTGGAGGGCCCCTCGAAGACCCTGCAGCTGCACCTCCTGCACCCCCAGCTGCCCCACCCAACCCCATCCCTGTCACTGAGGAAACAAGCACCAGTCTCTGACCCAGATTTCCTCTCCCAGCATCCCAGCCTTCCTTGTCCCTGGGTCTCCTGCCTCACCTGGACTCGGAGGGCTTCTGTGGTGTCCTGAGCCATTTGAAGCTGACCCTGGAGCTCCAACAGTGCCTCAGTCTCCTCCTGTAGGAGAAGAGTGTGAGCTAAGAGGACCATGGAGCCAGGCAGAAACTCAGGAAAGGGTATTCCATAGCTCCATTTCACAGCAACAAAGGCCAAGTCAAGAGTGGCAAAAACAACTTAACCCATGCTTCCCAACTCTATGCAGGACTCCATTTCTTAGTTCCTCTGTTCTCCTATGGTTACTCAGAGGGACCAAGAATTGCGGGGAGAGGGGTTCTCCTGTTAGCAACAGCCTCTTTGATGGAGCTACCGTATAAGGACCATCCCCGGGTCGATCTGTAGTGAGAGATGACCTCCTAGCATGGCCCCTTCTTCATCAAGCACAATGTCCTAAAGAGGCCTAGGTACTGTTGCTGGATACCAGTTGTGCAGGAATCTGGGCTTCAGGGACCCTAGTAGCCAAGGAGCAGAGTACCTGTGGCACTCTGGTGGGGGGACCTGGTCCCCAGTGCAGCAGGAGGTCCTGAGTGAGGCTTAGGCTCTGTTTCAAGGCCTCATTCTCCAGTGTGAGATGCTGAACTCTCTTCTCTGAATCTGTCACCCCCTGGCAGAGAGGGATGTCTCAGGACCACATCCCTGACATTCCTTTGACTGTTCATCCTGTTTCCTGCACCCACCCCAGCAATCTCACCACTCCCAGACGCAATCGGCTCAGCTCTTCCTCCTGCTGTTCCAGCTGCTGCCTCAGCTCTTCTAGCTGTGGAGGAGTCAGGAGACTGGATGGAATTCCGTTTTGGGGTCTCACACCAACCCAGTCCCTGCTGCTCATGGACCCCTCACCTGTCCTAGAATGAGCTGTTCCAACGTCTGCCAAGCTTTCTGTTCCTCCTCCAATTGTGGAGTCTGCTGTTCCTGGGTCTCATCCCTTGGTACCTCACCCAGGGTGGGATGAGAGGAACTTTCTTCTTGTGACAGAGATCCTGAAGAGGGGTGAGCCGAATTAGAGCTAAGGAAATGTCTGGTTTAGACGAGACGGAAGAGCTGATTCTGAAAGGCTTGACTCCTTCCAGAAACGGTGGTCCCCTTTACAAACCATCTAAAGTGAAAGGTTGCACTGGACAAGCTGGCTGAGTCCTCTGGAGCAGTGCCTGCCTCCCCCTGGGGCTCCGTATCCATGCCAGAAAGGCCAAGAGCTGACTTGTTACTGTCAAGAGTGGGGGGACCTCACCAGGCTGTGAAGGAGACAAGAATAGAGCAGAGGAGTGGGGGTTGTGAGGGACACGGAGGCTGGGGAAAGAGGAACGGTTGCTGGAGACAGCCTTGCTCACCTTGCCCAAGTCAAGAGGATTCCCGCAGCTCTCTTCTGACCCCAACTGGAGGGAAAGGAATTCAGCAAGACGCAAGAGAGCCTCTTCCAGAGACACCTCGGCTGTGCCACCCTCCGCTCCACCTTTCGGCCCATCCTCAGACTCGCTGCAGCCTGCGAAGCCAGGTGGTGGAAGAGACAGTCTCTGTCACTTGTTAAAGGTTAAGCCTCTTCTCCCTCCCAAAGAGACACAGTGCATTCCAACTGCGAGGATCCACAAGAACCGCCCCCCCTCCCCGCCCTCTGCACCGCCTCGGCCTGCACCTACCCGCCAGGCCCGTCAGCTCAGTCCACAGTTTCGATGTGAGCTGATCTGGGCGACGACGACCCCTGGGTTTGCAACAGCCTTTCTGGGGACAGAGTATGGGGTGCTCCTGAGAAGGGCAGGCAGCCTGTGGGGCTCCTTCCCTTCTGGAAAGAACCACGGGATTGGAGCAAGGTATGTGCTTCCAGCAGCTGGGTCCAGGCAGCACAGCCCGGCTCCCCGGTGCCAGTGCCCGTGCTTCCAGCAGCTGTACCCAGACAGAGTGGTCTCGGCACAGCTCCGCTCCCCTGTGCCAGCGCCCTGAGGACCAAAGGTGCACCGGCTGCCGCCACCAAATCTCACGGCGGAGGCGGCAATGCCACCGCGATGCAGGCCCCCTCCGCTCACCTGGACAGGGTCGCCGGGCTCCGCAGTCGCTGCAGCCCCGCCATCCCTGCGGAAAAGGCTGTAGAAAATGTAGATGAGCAACGAGTAAAAGGCGTACATGGGGGCGCGGGGCGGCAGAGAGCCCCGCTTCACGCCGCCCCGCGTCCCCGCACCCGGACGACTCCACACCCGCCCGCCGCAAAGCCCCTGCGCATGCTCCAGGCAGCCGCCCCCACGGACGACGCAGGGCGGGAACGGGACCCGCACAGCCGGCCCTTGCCTAGCCCTGCCGCGCACGCTTCAGGCCCCACTTCGCAGACACCGGAGCGCCCACAGCTGTCTCGCCTTCTTTGGGGATCACTGCCAGCCTCGGCGCGAGCATCCACAGAGGCCGCGGCGCACAGGTGTACGACCCCGCCGCTCCACCCAAACCCCCACTCTCCACTGGAGCCCCACCCAGTCCCGCCCAGACCTCTGGGTACAGCCCAGTCCCGCCCCTCCTCTCACTGCCGGAGCGCGCTCCTTCCAGCCCTGCTCCATCCACAACTCCGCCTAGAATCCCCGAGGCCCCGCCTCTCCTCGCAGATCCCAGTCCGGGTACCCGCTGCAAAACGGGACAGAACCCCGTCTGGTCCCGGCGGCTGCCCTTCCAGTCCCGCGCCTCTAGAGCCTTCCACTGGCCTCCCCAGGCCCCGCCCCCGCCGCTCTAGCCTGAGCTCCTCTCGTTGGTGGCGGCAGGCCGCGCAGGTCCTGGCTCCCCGAGGGCTGGCCTTATAAGCAGGCGGTGAGGACTGGGGGCAGGTCCCGGCCTTCAGCTCCCCGCCGCCTGGTGCTGGGCACTGTCATCCGCCCACAGGCCTGAGCCTTCGCCCCTTCCTGACCCAGGCGCTGAGGACCGTGCCTCGCCAAGTGCTGGGACCAGGCACCGGCCGCAGCGAGGGCCTGCGCGACCTGCCGCCTGGTACCTTACCTGGGTGCACATCCTCTCAGCCCAGACTCCAATCCCATACCCAGGCAGACTAGTTCTTCTTCCCCACAGGTGTGTGCAGTGGCCACAGGGCTCCAGAAAGTTTGGAACTGAACCTATTCTAATGTCTACTCAGAGGGCTCTGCAAATTGAGATTGCTGGAGAGCTGCACTAAGGACTTCTGGTCACCGGGCGTCTGTCCATTCTTCTCTCCAAAACTGAAGCTCCCTTCCTGTCTCTTCAAACTCACTACTGTGCTAAGTGCCATGGTCTCCAAACCTCAGAGTGACTGGAGCATGATCCTGTCCCACCTGGTGCTGGGAGTAGTGTCTCTGCATGCTGCGGTGAGCTCTGCGCAGGTGAGAATACTTAAAGTTCACAACCTAACTTCCTAGATCCCTGCACTAGAGAGAGGATAGTGGGAGGTACCTATGAAGCCAGGTTTCCATCACAGCCCCTTTCCTGTTCAAACCCTTTCCTGTTAAAAAGGGTGGCTCCTGACCGCTTTTCTCTTCATATGTCTTCCTATCCTTATGTCAACAGTCCAGTCGAGGGTCTGCTGCGGGCTTCCTGCTCCAGGCCTTAGCTGCTGTCACTGTGCTGGCCCCAGGGCTGGGCACACATGAAGACTGTCTCGCTGGAGCTTGGGCTGCCACGGTCATTGGGCTGCCCCTTCTGGCCTTCGATTTCCACTGGGTGAATGGGGATCGCTCTTCTGCCAACTTGCTCCTGGGAGGAGGCATGGTGCTGGCAGTGGCTGGTGACCACCTTGGCCCTGAAGGCTGCTCTGTGGCTGGCCAGGCAGTACTGCTGGTGGTTGCAGTAACCATCCTTATCGTAGCTGTTTTCACAGCCAACACATATGGGATGTGGGGGGGTGCCATGCTGGGTGCTGCAGGCCTCTTGAGCCGGCTGGAAGAGGACAGGCTGCTGCTGCTACCAAAGGAGGATGTCTGTCGATGGGCCCTGGCTGCAGGAAGTTGGGCCTATTGTCGGGCCCTGCATACACAGCGCCTGCAGTGGGAGTGACCTTGTGGGACTGACATAGATAAACAGGACTTCTGCCCTATCCTCCTTCGGACCTGCCCCTGGAGAGCCTAGATCTTAGGGGATGGGTTTTCTTCTTTGCTATTGAAGTGAGACTTCTACAGGTTAACTAATGGGGGGAGGGCAGAACTTGGACACTGTCCTTCTCTGGTCATGTGTGGTGGCTTGCCTGGCCTAGAATGCAAGAAGCAGAGGCTCAGGTACACTTGGGACCAGATTCTGGGAAGGACATAGTTGTGGGTCAGGGACCCGATCTCCAATAAACCTTAGGAATTATACGGGAATGTGGAATCTGCCCATTCTTGAGCTAGCTTCCTAAGGCCTCCTGAGGTATCAGCTGGTTTCTCTGAGTAAAGGGGAAAGGGTGATGTGCCATAAGTAGTAAGAGTCCTTATTGAGCTTGGTGTTCTAGAATTTTTGCCAGGAGAGCCCCTGTGTTGAGAAGACACAATCCTGTGCCCTTGGTTTCCTGGGGATGTGGTAGATTTGCATATTTCCTTGCCGGACCTGGTAGATGGCCCTCTGAGGCAGTGACCTTCACAGGCTGGTGGCTGGGTTAGCAAGAGCAGGAGCGGGTTGTACCTCCGGGGCTTCCAGGAGTGCACCCTTTCCTGAGCTGACTTGATTACCACGTTCGCCCTCTTGTCTGCGCAAGTCACGTCCTATATATAAAGGCCCTTGCGTTCCTCTACGGGCCTTTCTTCAGCCTCCAACCCTAAGGATAAGAAATGGGGTTGAGCAGAGTGGTGGGCTGGGGGTTCGGAGTGTACCCAACCCTTCACAGTTCCTGTGTTTGCGTCTTCTGGACGTTTACCCCTTCGCGCTCAAGAAAGAGGTAGTCAGCTGGGTGCTTCAAGTTCATGCCCTTCCAGGCTGGTGAGCTGCGCCACAGTCTCGATGTACAGTGGCACAGGCACACTGACATGGAGGTCTAGGGGCGTTATGGACCCCACGGGCCTCCGGTGTGGGTGCCTTTCCAGACCCCGGAGCAGGCTGCTCCTCCCCAGGTGCGGGGCCCCCCGCCTCCCCGCCTCCCCGCCTCCTGCAGGTCTTTGGGCTCCGCCCCCTCCGGCTCACCTTCTGCTCCGGGTGGGACATCGGGAATTCTCGAGTGTCCATTGGCTCTGGTCGCTACACCGTCTTGGCCCACGCGCACTCCCATTGGTCCTCGCGGAGCCCACGTGACGGAGAGGACGAGGGGGCGGTGGCGCGGGGGGGGGGGTCTTAGCGAAAACAAAGATGGCGGCCGCGCCGGGGTCGGTGGCCGGGGCGGCTACGGGCCGACGAGTGGGCCAGGCCCACTGAGGCAGCGGGGCAGCGGGCAGGCTGCAGGGTCGTCGCGGCGGTGAGGAGCCGGCAGGGGCTCCGGGAGACCCTAACTTCCAGCAGACTAGCGCGCCGGCACCCGCCTGCCGGGCCGGCCGGCCGCGATGTCCGGCGCCGAGGAGGCCGGCGGGGGCGGCCCGGCTGCGGGGCCTGCGGGCGCCGTGCCGGCTGGGGTAGGAGTAGGGGCCGGGCCTGGGGCAGCCGCGGGGCCGGCAGCGGCGGCGCTGGGTGAGGCGGCAGGGCCCGGGCTCCCGGACGAGGCGGGCCTGGCCGGCGCTCGGCAGCTGCAGGAGGCGGCAGGCGACCCCGATGCGCCGCCCAAGAAGCGGTTGCGGGCGGCCGAGGCAGCCGAGGCGGCGGCGGCGGCAGTAGCGGCGGGCAGCGGGAAGCTGGAGGAGCGGCTCTACTCGGTGCTGTGCTGCACCGTGTGCCTGGACCTGCCCAAGGCCTCCGTGTATCAGGTAGGGCCTCCGGCCCGGCCCGTTCGCCGCGTCTCCTAGAGGCCTGGCCGGAGGCCGGTGGCCGGAGCCCCTGAGCGATCCAAACATCCACCTTCCAGGCCGCGGATCCCCGCGGCTGTCCCGAAGCTCCTCGGCTCTTCTTGCCCGGTTTTTCGTGTTCCACGACCCCTTTGCTCCCGGGTCTGACTTTGCTAGCTCCTCCTTCCATCCCTTGTCTGCCCTGATTCCTCCAAGGTCCCCTCTTTAACACCTTCCAGGTCCCTTTCAGCAGACCTTGCAAAAGGCTGCTGCGGACAAGTGCCCACCTTCCCTACCGCTCCTCAGCACCACCTCTCACTCCTAGACCCCCTGGGTGCAGAGGCCTCGTTACTGGAGGGAGCAAGCCTTACAGTTCTGGCAGCCACACCCCCAAGCTCGTTCCTACACCTTCAGAACAACTAAGTATATCTCTTTTTCTGCTCTCTAGAGACCTGTTTCCTTCTTAAGAACATAAACACGAGAGATTGCTTTTCATACCTTCCCCACCCTCCGGGTCCCTGATCTAGAAGAAACTACAACAAACCCCACTGATTGGGTACTTTCTCTAGCCCCGTCCTCACTAGTTCTAACCCGGCCCACCTCACCCATGCCAGGCTGTATTCCTAGGCTGCCAGTGCTATAGGCAATGTATCCTCTTCCTCATCTGAGGACCCAGTATTGCAGCTGGACTCAAGGTTCTGGTCTATGTGGGTTTAACATGCCCTCTCTCAGGTAAAAGAGGCAGACCTGTGGTTGGGGCCGTAGTCCGTAGGAAATGTCTATCCACCTTCCCCTGGTCTCTCTTTCCACTTCAGTCTCCAGCATCTTTGAGAAACAAAACAGATTCTATGTCATCTTTCTTTGTACTTACCAGAGTAGAAGTGGCTTATGGGGCCTGTTTCCCTGCTTTTCTTTAGATTGGGGACTTAGGTGAGGGCCAGTGTAGGGTGAACATAGGCTAGCTATATTTCCCATCCTTTGGCTCTCCTGTCCTTCCTGCTGTGGTCTGAGGTTGTTTGGGGGAGTGGGGCCCAGCCACCGAAATGGATGTAAGACGTGGGCAACAGGGGCATCATTTCTCACAGCTGCTGGGCCAACTGGGGGAGCATTTCCCACTGATGCTGATTCTAGCACTAGGATTTATCTCTCACTTTAGGGGCCATCTGAATCTGCTCACCTCCCACCCTTTTTCTTACCTTGTCATCTTGGTCCACCATAGTGGAAGGGCTCTTCCTTTCCTAGGCCTTGAATGAATGAGAGTCCAGCAGGATAAGCCAGTGGAAGGGGGTCTCAAAGAATCCAGAGTCTCCTTGTTTCCCCTGTTGTGGATGAGCTGAAGCTAGTTGGTCTTGGCATGATGACAGGCCACATGATATTGGCTCCTGGTCTACACAGAGAGCCACAGTTCTGCTTCTGCTTAGAGTGGCTAATGAGTAGGTCACTGAGACTAGCTGGTTTAAACCAGCCTGCACTGTGTTAGCAGTGACTCTGGCTTAGGCAGCTAAGTAGATGTAATAGCGTAAAATGAGTTTAGGTGCTGCACTGCCAGGTACCTACCCAGGCTGAAGCTAGTCAGTGCCTTCTCTGGTAGCAAACTTGCTGATCCAGAGGATCCATAGGCATTGGCATTGAGCTGTAGACTCTGCCACCAGCCCCTCTCCTCCATCTCCATTCTTCTCAGGTAACACCTAGAGCAGACATGTTTCCCTATCACCTGCAAAGGCTGGAAGAAGCCTGTAGAATGTGTGGTTTTGGAAGAACTCTTGGGCATATGTTGGAACATTCACTACTCACAGCTGATGTGTGAAATGGGAGGGGGCAAGGGAAAGGAAGTTTCCTAGTATCTTGGAATGCTGCCAGGGACACCTCTCAGGGTAGCTTCCTACCATGTACAGTACTGCCCTGGAGGATCCCCATTGCTGTCCACATCATAGTACCATGTGTCCAGGGCTCTTGCCTAGTCTTCTCAGAGGATCTCAACACAGATGCCATGGGCAGGATCCACTGCTGGTCATCACCTCTGCCTGAGCTCTGTCTTCCATTTTCTGCTAGTTGTATGTGATCCATGTTGATGGGCTGTTTCTTTAGGCCAGTTTCCACCTTCATCTTCTAGCAACATTTACCTGACCTCAGCACAACACATGGCTCCAGGTGAGCACCAGCCATGCTGTGTATCCTGGGGGCTGGCTCAGATGTCCTGCTCTGTTGTGAAGAGAAGTGAGTAACAGTGCTATGCCTGGAGAAAACTCCACAGGCCACTGGAGTTGGTTGGGTATATGGTAATTTGATTGTATTGCCCATAGGCCACCTGTGCTGTCAGGGAAGCATTAGGTAAGCAGCAGGAACAAATGCAGGCCATATGTATGGGCTCGTCCACTTGATCCAGAGACTGAACCTCTGGACCTACAGGTCCAACTTCGCATTACATCCATAATGGATACAACACAGCCTAGGAAACCTGCTCAGGTATCTGTCCAAGGCCCTCATCCCTGTGGCCTGTGTCAAGTCAGGTTAAATGTTGCAGCAGGTACAACAAGTGCATGCTTTGATGTTCTCTGTAGGTGTTAGGTGTGTCCTGGGCAACTGGCCTGGCAGTACAGCCACCTTTCTGAGTCCTGGGTGGGCCCTTCCAAAGTCATAGACAGGCACTATGGCAGATACCTAGTGGGTGGGAGGACAACTGGAGGGAAACCCACATTGGAGCTTCTAGCTGTTCCAGGCTGGGCAGATGGACAGAGAGTTTATGCCAGTACCCTGTTATAGATGTAGTCTGAGACCTGAGGGCAATGTGAGAGTAGTCAGTAACTCTGCGCATAGAAATGTCTTCTCTGGGGAAGACCCCGCCTTGCTAGTACCTGGGATGTTGCAGCCATAGCCTGGACCCTGACCTCCTTCTTCCAGTTTCTTGGTACAACCCTTTATACAAGACCCAGTGTGGTTCTTTGTAAGGTAGACCCAGCCCTGATCCTTTCCTTCGATGTCAGCCAGGCCCAGAGCCTTAACCTGGCAGTGATACTGCTCCTCATTCCCACCCCTACCAAGCTCTCAGATTCAGAGGTCAGTTGAGTGAGCCTCTGTCAGAGGATGTGGTAGATCCAGCCTGTATCTTGTATGGCCTCTTCTGATCTCTTTGACCAGGACCCTGTGGTAATGCTCCATTGTTGCTCCTGTATGTTTTCCACTTGAGCCGCCCTCTCCACATCCCTGCCTGCCCCTGTGCTTCCTCATGACTTCCTTCCTGCCTTTCTGTGCAACCCTCACATTGGTGCCTTCTCCTTGCTACAAGGATTCCCATCCCTCCCGCACCTAACTGGAGCACTCTACTCAGCCACACGGGATACTTGGTATGTCTAGATTTAGCCTCTGCCAGGTCTGAACTTGGGAGACTGGTGTCTGGTTGACAAAAACTCAGGAAGCAGGTAGACCTCTTTTTTTTTTTTTATTTTTGTTTTTATGTGTATGTGTTTTTCCTGCATGTGTATAAATATGCTCCTGTTGTGCATTGCCCCCAGATACCAGAAGAAGGTGTTGGATCCCCTGGAACAGGAGTTACAGTCAAATGTTAGCTGATCATGTGGGTGCTAGAAACCAAACCTGGGTCCTCTGCTAGAGTATCCAAGTGTTCTTAACTGCTGAGACATCTCTCCAGCTCTCCAAGACCCCTCTAAGAATATTTGGTGTCCTGGAGGTGTCATATCACCCACATGGCCTGGGATCCCCTGGCATGATTAGTTCTTTGAGGTAGGAATGAGCCTTGGATAAAGGTCTGCTTAAGTGTCCAATATTCAGGATTAAAGAGTTCTGGAAGCTTTCTACTAAATTGTTTATTGTGGTGGTAGTTTGTTATTTTGAATTACATTTAGAGCTAAGCAGTTGTTCATTTCTGAGTGAAAGCCACACTCTGGGGGATTGCTGGGCACCACCTGAGGCCTGATACATGAGGGGGTTTTGAATACAACTAGCCTAAGATTTCATATCCAGCCTAGGCAAAAGGTTCATGTCTCAGCTTCCCCTGTTATTGGCTGGGTGCCCTCATACAAGGAAGCAGTCCTGCTCAGGCCCATCCTTGAGTAAGAAAGTTTAAGAAGCTGGATTATGCATGTGGGGTGTGCCACAAGGTGCACTAGGCCTGATAGAGCCTTTCCTATACCCCAGATACCATGGAACACTCTAGTCAGCCAAATGACTGAGTAGTGCTTTGGCATTAATGCTCCAGGAAAGACTCTCAACTGCAATTTGGCATTGATGGCCTCTCAGTCAAGGATCTGTGGGTCCTTGATCCCCTGGGCAAGAGATTAGGCTATTCATATGAGTATGGGTACCATCTATACTATAGTAGAAGGAGTAGTTCTTCAGCATTCAAGAGGACCGTGTGGTCCAGGCTTGAAAGAGGCCACTGACCATAGGGAAGTTGTGACCAACTTGAAGCTGTGGGGGACCTATTTCTAAGACCTGCTTATAAGGCAGGGGCAGGGCTGTTCCTTGAGCATGGCCTTCCATACAGGTCCCTTCACTAAAGAGAGAACCCAGTTGGACCCCTGTCCTGGCATGTACAGGCTGAGCATGTGAACTGTCTGCAGTTTGGTTGGAGGAAGGATTGGGTGCTGTTCTGGGGGTGCTGGAGCAAATGACTGTTTCTGTTCCATTTGTACACTCATATGCAGAGGAGTCTGGGACCTCAGGCACCTAGGGATGAAGCCCTACAGGGGTGATTACAGGGGTAGCATTTGTTCTGAGGCTGCTGTGGTTGTGATGTTAAGCCTTGCTGCAACACATTGCCTCTTGCACTTGATCATATTCTCACATTAAGTCTGGGAAGAAACTGAGATGACCTATGGAACGGAAGGTGATAAGCTGTTGGTGACCTATAGGCTGTGGTCTGAGCCCAACTCTGTGGTCTCCAAGCCAGGTTCTTTCCTAAGAGGGCCTGGAAAGACCTGCAGTGTCATCTTGTATTGTGAGTCCAGGTTCCTCCTGGCTAATGGTGGGATGGCATTTTGGCCGGGCCATTGCAGGGACTGTTTCTCGAGGTGCCTGGGCACTGAGGCTGGCATTATTGAAGACACCTGTGACCCAGCTTCTGACTGGGTGGCAGGTACAAGTTGGGACAGGCTTGACCCATATGCCACAGAATATCTTGGGGCTTGTTTTGCTCAGTCTCAGAGTGGAGCTGTCAGAGCTGAAATATCTGTGACCCTACTTTTCCATATGTTATAGACATTCTTCCCCAAAGACCCAGACGGACCTAGAAGAATACAGAGTTTGCACCACTTCTTTGTCGTATGAATTGACTTAGGTCTGTGTTGGGATCTGGAATTCAGGAGACTGGACCACGTAGCCAGATCCAGCCAGGCTCCTGTGGCTTTCAGGGTGGGGAATAGGAGTGATATTGAGAAGTAATATTGGGCTCAGGACTCCTTTCCAAGTTTGGCTGGGAAAGGAGTCCTGAGGTATCCCCAGCCTGGTTTGGCAACCTTGAGAGGACCAGGCTACAGCCAGGAGAAATAGTATTGCCCCTTCTGCTCAGGCTGGTGAATCCTGGAAGTGACTGCAGAGCTGGGCCCATGATCTCATCCAAGGCCCAGGCACCTCTTACTAGGAGGTGCCTGAAGTTGTCCACATGGAGTAGTATGGGGACACCAACCAGGGAGGATGCCTGGGAGGTCTTGGTGCTGATACCCTGCTAGATGAACTTTTTTTTTTTTTTTTAATATTTTTTGTGTATGAGTGTATTACCTGTGTGTGTATAATTGTGCATGTGTTGTACAATGCTTGTGGAGATCAGAAGAGAGCATTGGATATCCTGGAACTGAAGTTACTAAGGTTGTTACCTGCCATGTTGGTACTGGGAATTGAATCTGGGTCCTTTACAAGAGCTGTAGTGCTTTTAACTACTCTAACCCCTGAACATTTTTTTTTTAAGGACAGGGTCTTTCCATGTATCCCAGGCTGGCCTGGAAATCACTTTGTATTGTAACAGTCCTTCTGCCTCTGCTTACGCCACTCCCAGTTCTGGGTACCTTTATTCTTGGAGGGTGCTATGTGGGCCTCACTTGTGTATGAATAGCCTAGAACACACAACCATTCAAAACTTTGGACTGCACCCTTCCCGGCAAAAGGAATAGTAGTCATTGTCCCAGGCAGTCCCCAGGCAGATAGGGGATAAAAGGACCTGTGACTTAGGCCCTTAGTTAGGGCCTGTCACATCTGCACCCATCCCCACCCTGAGCCCACTCCCACTGACTTCTAGTGATGGATATTGCAGACTGATTTTTTTCCTGTTTCCATCTTAAGTAGTCCCATGTGTTTGGGTTCTGGCTGGCCCCTGCCATGCCCTGTTCACCCAGGCCCTGCTCATTCAAGCTACGCTCCTCACTTGCAGTACATGTTTTAATTTTTAACCTAACTCAGGTAAGAATGCAGATAATTTTGTTGCATCCCTGTGGACATGGATTTTGCAGCAGGCCTCTGTCACCATCATTGCTCAGCATACAGATTACATCACTCACTGGACACCTTGGGGCTCAGAGAGCCTGCAGAAGGAATAAAATGGCAGCTAGAGTTTACTAAGCATGCCATCCATGTAGGTATAACCTGCTGGCATCACCAGGCAGTGACCATATGAGTGTCCCTTCTCTGATACACACTGTACAGAGAAGCCTCAGTAGCTGGAGGTCCCCTGTTATACTGAGCCCCTCACAATTTGAAAGGTCTACACTAGTGTAGGGTTCTCAGCATAGCCTCTTTTTTTTTTCTTTGAAGAAATTTAATTTTTATGATAGCCAAACAATCTTGTATATAATCTTCTATCCCAAAGTTCCCATCCAGCTGCCTTTTAAACAGTAGCACCCTGTATCTTTTAATGGCACCAAATGTTGTTTAATGTTTATTGGATCAGTAAGGTATCTAGATTAAGAGTAGTTCTGGCAATCTCTGTCCATATAAATAAGAACCCCCATTTTATTTACATCAGTCCAACTCAGCATCATGTCCCATCAGCAGCCTGCCTTCTTCACACCTGCCTCCAGCTAGACCAACTCAGCCTCTGTAGCTTTGTGCCATTGGCTTTGGGGCAACCTTAGTGGGCAGTCACCCTCTCACCTGTGTTTGCCAACAAGGGCTTTTGAGGAGGGGCCATGATTGATCTCAGCCTAGGCCAGTCCTAGCCGCTATAAGAGCAGCTTTTCTGAGAGCCAAGGGGAGCATGCATGCCTCAGCAACAACCAAGACCCCACTGAACAGCCGCTAGCTAAGTGCTTCTGCCAGGCCAAGCCAAAAGCCAGTCTTCTAGTATGGGAAAAACAGAAAAGCCAGGTTCCAAGCCCAGATGTAGTCAAGTCAGTCACTAGCCAGGCCTGCTTCAGATAGAGCCAGGACCTTCTTGACCTGGTGAGGCCCTGTCTCCATAGAGCGAGAGGTGGCTGTATCCTGGCATGACCTCCCAAAGAGGTCATCAGTGTTCGCTAGATTTGGGGATCAGCATGCACCTCTTTCCTCAATAGAATCCCTCAGGACAACTGGCCTGACTGGAGCCAGCAAGTGTGGGTGGGCCAGTGTGTGCAAGTATCCTACAGGTCTGTGAACTTCACCTCCCTTTCCTTCTTCGCAGTGTACTAACGGTCACTTGATGTGCGCTGGCTGTTTTATCCACCTACTAGCAGATGCCCGACTGAAGGAGGAGCAGGCCACATGTCCCAACTGTCGTTGTGAGATCAGTAAGAGCCTCTGCTGCCGGAACCTGGCCGTGGAGAAAGCTGTGAGTGAGCTGCCTTCAGAATGTGGCTTCTGTCTGCGCCAGTTCCCTCGCTCCCTCCTAGAGAGACACCAGAAGGAGGAATGCCAGGACAGGTAACCACTGAGGCTAGAGCTCAGCCACATTTTTGGGGCACACCTTAGCGTAGGTGTGGCCTTGCAATCTGGTCAGTCCTTGTCTGGGCCCTGGAAACCTCATATGCAGCTCACTATGGCCCCCAAGTGGTGAGATTGTGCTTTCCACAGAAGACAGGGTCTGTACCAGTTCTCTAGATGATGCTGGCCCTCTGGGATTCTCTGTGGATATTGGGTAGGTCCTTTGAGGGTCCAAGACAGAATAGTCAGCCCAGGCGCTCTAGCAGGCTCTTAACTGCAGCTCCTTTGCTTGGCAACCCAGTCCCAGCAAATGGACACAGCCACTTGGCTGGCAGGACCCTGGCACCAAGGGCTTTTCTTGAATGAGACTATGTGGGGTCCAGTAACATGGTCAGCAGCCATTTAGTGCCAGGCAGAGGAGAGACATCAGTAGGGGACACAGGAAGCAGGTTGGCTAACAGCTCTGTATCTCTCTTACTTATCCTTTTCTCTTCTTCAGTCTCCCCTCCTTTCTCTTTGATATACGTGCATACATGTGGACACACATATACTCTTGAGTGTCTGGGTTCACAGTTCCATATGTCCTATAGGGAAGGGTTTGTTGTTGCACAGAATGAGCCACTTTAGTACTTCTGGGCATGGCCACTTGCTCTAGCCACAGGGTTGACTAATATGCTCATCTCCTCCCAGGGTGACACAGTGCAAATACAAGCGCATCGGCTGCCCCTGGCATGGCCCTTTCCATGAGCTGACAGTGCATGAGGCTGCATGTGCCCACCCAACCAAGACAGGCAATGAGCTAATGGAGATCTTAGATGAGATGGACCAGAGCCACCGCAAGGAGATGCAGCTCTACAACAGCATCTTCAGTCTGCTCAGCTTTGAGAAGATCGGCTACACAGGTGAGGCGCTCCCACATTCCCTTGCATGCCACACAGGTGCTGTTTGGGCCTGAGGGACTGACAGCCAAGAGCCTGAAAAGCAGCAGGCTCTGGGCAGTGGGCACAAGCTGCGCCGATGTCCAGGCACTAGACAATCTCCAGATGGACAGGAGGATGGTTGCCATGGGGAAGAAGACAGGTTGGAAACTGAGCAGAAGGAGGGATACACCTGCATGGCTCTCATAACAGTCCCTCTCACCTGTCTTCCCCACCTTTGCTTACCACCCCAGCAAGGTGACCCAACAGACTTGGGATGGTTGGGATCTAACCAGAAAATTAGGTATGTTTCCGGGAGGTCTGGAAGCTTAGGGCCTTACCTTTGGAGCAAGAAGTGAGAAGAATAATCCATCAAGTAAGGTCCTGCCTGCAGATGTTCACTGAAGGCCATGGGTCCTCCTGAGGCTGGCATGAAGCTGTTCAGGGACAGGGCTCCAGAGCAAGCTGAGGGTGCTCAGCTCAAACTGTAGAACTGAGAGTGGATGCCCACAGATGAGCAGGCTGGACTGGGCCTATGCCCACTGGATGTCACAGCTTCCGGGCCACTGCCACCAACTTTGAACATGACGGGGAGCAGAAGCCAGGCCAGAGAACAGCAAGAAGACCCTGCTGACACTGGGGCCACACAGGGAAACTCCATTCCCTCTTCTGTACAGCCTACAGCGGGTGGCCAACTCAGAGAATCCTGGGCAGTCTTGGGCAGCCAGTCATGCCATGCTGCCTAGACTATCCCAAATAGGCCTGAGAAGCAGAGGGCCCAGGGGGCTGCACCACCAGAAAGCTATGGCCTCTGGTTAATAGTAGCCTTGATTGATCTGATAGCTTGTGGGATCTGGGTGGGCCAAGCCATGTGGCTACAGCAGGGGCTAGGTGGGAAGCCCTGTCCATTCAGGAAGGACTGGCTGCCTAAGAGCCCACACCTCCACAGCGGGACTTGCCAGCCAGAGGACTGCAAAGGCAAGTCTGCCTGCTAAGCAACAGCCCCACACAGAGCTGGGCAGAGCCCACATCACAGTGCAACGTGGAGGACCTGGCACTCCCCTCGGGCAAGACCAGATACCATATGCCCACCTGCCGGCTTTTCTGGCAGCTCTGTATCAGAACCAATAAAGTGCACTTGTTCTCAGAACTGTATCCTGTCTGTGTGTCTGCTTACCCCACCCCTGAGGGGACAGGGGGCTGAGGGTAAAGAGGGTGGCTCTGTGGGTTGGCCACACCTGGGATGCAGCCTGACCTCCTACAGCCTCAGGACTCTTCCGCTAATTGATTTAATTCTGTTTGTAGTTGTTTCCCCAAAAGCTTGTGCACCTCCATTTGCCATAATTGCGTTTGACTTGCCTTGTGACAAGTAGAGCACGCTGTTTCTGGGTAAGTTGCCTTCCTCCCTGGCTGAGCCTGTCCTTGGCCTGTCGGGGAAGGCGCCACCCCATGGCCCTGCCCAGCACTAACAGTTGGCTATCTCTGGCCCTGTCTGTCTCCACAGAGGTTCAGTTCCGGCCTTATCGCACTGATGACTTCATCACACGTCTGTACTATGAGACACCACGGTTCACAGTACTGAACCAGACATGGGTCCTGAAGGCTCGTGTGAATGACTCGGAGCGCAACCCCAACCTGTCATGCAAGCGCACACTTTCCTTCCAGCTACTCCTCAAGAGCAAGGTCACAGCACCCCTGGAGTGCTCTTTCCTTCTGCTCAAGGGCCCTTATGATGATGTGAGGATCAGTCCTGTCATCTACCACTTTGTCTTCACCAACGAGAGTAATGAGACTGACTATGTGCCGCTGCCCATCATCGACTCTGTGGAGTGCAACAAGCTGCTGGCCGCCAAGAACATCAACCTGCGGCTCTTCCTGTTCCAGATACAGAAGTAGGATGGGCCCAGGATGCCTGAGTAGCAGAGGGCTGCAGTCCAGCAGTACTGTCCCATCTACCCCTGGCTTGGCAGCGGCTTCACACTACTATCTGATCATTTTAGCAGAGGAGAACAAGCAAAATCAAACACTGGGAAAGTCTGCATGTGTGTGCGACTGAGTCCCTACCTCTGGCTCACCTTTCTCCCCTTTGCCTCCCACCTCCTGCAGGCAGCCAGAGGCTAGGCTGACCACAGTGAAAACAGAACTCTGGGCTCCTCAGGCTCAGGTACAGGTGGTGAGGAGGGCAAGAAGCCAGCCACCCTTGCCCCCAGCTCCCATCCTCACATCGAGGTGTCTGTGGTTCCCTGGCCGGGCTCAGGGGCCCTGGCTGACTTCAGACTGCATATTTGATTGCAATTAAAAAGGCAGCCTTGTTTCCTACTTTCTGTTTTGTTGGAGGGGAAGGCGTGGCCGTGAACAGACTTCGTGGGAGCTTTGGTTTGTCCTGGCGGTCAGAGCTTATCTTGTCCATGATACTGCACCTGTGTGTGCACCCCAGGAAAGACTTAGAGACACTGCCTCCCAACATTCTGTCACAGGGGTTGAGACTAAGGCCTAGCCAGTGAGCCAGGGAGGGTTGGGCTCCCCCAGCCATTGACCGCTCAAAGAAGGCGGGACTTGGCCACCAGGGCTCAGCAAATGTTTTCGGAATGCAGGGTGAAATTCTGTCTCTTCCCAGGAAAAAAATTAAATTCTATAGGTTCTTTAAGTAATGCAATTTTAATGAGAAACCATTTGCTTTTCTCAGCCTAGAAGGCCAGGTGTCCTCAGGGTGTCAAGGAGGCAGCCACTGTCTATGAGATCTGCATTTGTTGGGGGTGGCACAGGGCCAAGGCAGCACAGGTTTTATTGACTGGAGGACCTGGGCCCTCCCCTTGACTTGGCCATTCACAGATGCTCCAAGTGGTGGTTGTGATCAGGACCAATATTAGGGCTTCACAGAATGGGAAGCAACCCTGCCTGATAGGGCTGGGCCCTTTCCCTTGTCCCCTTGAATCCTTTAGAGGTACTGGGAAGGGTAGGGCTTGCCTCCTTTGATCTGGGTAGGAGATGAGGCTCTTCTGTCATAGCTTTTCATTGCTTTAATACCAAAGAACTGGTTTCCTCTGCCCTGGCCAGGCCTCCACATGCCTCAGAGCAGCCCCCACCACCCTATGCAGACTGCTTGGATCTGGTCCTCCACTACCCTGTATCTTCCAGGCTGAGGGACAGGGTAGTCCTGGCCATGTGGGTGCAGAGTATTGATGGGATGACCTCTGGGGCTCCTCCTGCCCTGTCCTTCAGAAGGGCAAGAGGCCAAGAATTGGAGAGAAGGCACTGTGATGCTGTGTACAAGCCCTCCCCCTGCCCCCATCTTCCTGAGCAAGGCCAGGTAAAAGACAGTGTAGCCCTCCTGCCTCTTCATGAACTGAAAGTTTCTCAGCTGTTTTCCAGAATTCTCTTTGGGTTCCTGCATGGGGCTTGTGGGAGTTCTTTTCTGCAAATGTCACCTGGCCAAAAGAGCTGGGAAAGCCCATATTTGGCTTCTGCTGCGAAGGACCCTGTGCCAGACTGGAGCACATCCATGGGAGTGGTGACCTCTGATTCAGGTATAGCTCCATGATTTCCTCTCCCTTTAGGGACAAGCCTCTATCTCTTGCTTACCTGGCAGAAGGCCAAGAAGTCCATCTGTGTTCCAAGGTGATGATGTAAAAATTAGGGGAGGGTGGGCTTACCCTATTCATCTGTGTCTGGATGTGTGAGAGACAGCAGCCTACTGGTCTAGGGAGGGACAGAAGGGGAGGCTTGCTCCCTGTGAGCACAAGCAAACTGGGACACAGTGGACATGGAAAGTAAAGCTGGGCTGGCAGGGGCTCAGAGGCAGCAGAGCTTTGGGTGCAGGTGTGTATGGCTAAGAAGCATACCCCAAGGCAAACATAGGGTTAGGGGCAGTGCCCAAGTGAGACCCACCTAGGGGTCTGGTTCTGTATAAGAGTGCCGAAGAGGACTACTAAGGCACCCAGTAACATGCCCAGTGTGGCCTCTATGTTATGATTGTCAGGTGCAACACTTGAGCCTTTCAGCCTAGAGGAACCAGACACCAAGGAAGACTTGCATGTCTCTTGGCAATGCTAGGGACTGGCACTACAAAACCCTTCAGCATTGTCGCTGTGGGCCCTTTATTTGGTGGGTAGGGAGGGGGGCATCACATTTACTGCGTGTCCAGAATTCTGTCATCTTCCTGTTCTAATCTGGTCTTTTATCTGTCTTCTCAGAGGATCGAAGAGGGGTTTAGCCTCAGCAGGTATTGGCGAGGCTGCTGGAGGGGTTGCATAGACCAAGCCAGCCCTCCCACTTCACCTTCTCATCCTGATTCCCTGTGAGCACCATATCCCTCAGTTTGCCCAAAGTGAGACATTTACAAAAATAAAAAATAATTTTCTAAAGAGCAGAGCAAGAAGTGTTTTATGGTTGTTGGATATGACTTACGTGTCACTTCTGTGGTTTGCATTTTCTTTGAATATTTTCTGTATGTAACTGTAGTTTAAAAAAATATTCTAAACCATGTTTTGTCTGTGTTTCCTTACCAAAAGACAGCCTTGTGATGGGGTTTCCTGGCTCTGCTAGTCTCCCTTTGCTGCCCCTCAGCCTGTGTCCCCATCCCCTATTCCACCAGTTCTGTGAGTACTTGGATGGAAAAATTGGATTACCTCTAAAGAATAATTGTGGGAAACATATGTTAGAAGTATAGATAAACATGTTTGTTTCTTTTTACAATATCAGAATTTATTGAATAACACTAAGTTCTCAATGTACTATAATTTCAATGGTAACAATTTGCCAGATATTCCTACTTTCCTTGGTAACCCTGGCCAAAGCAAACACAGATTCATTTATTCCAAACTTAATTACTAATAATAACTTTTGGATCACATATTACATATCACAAAGTAAAATACATACACACACACACACACACACACAGAGAGAGAGAGAGAGAGAGAGAGAGAGAGTTACAGAATGGCTGAAAAAGATTAAGAGGCCATAGCCAAATTTAAGAGGTTTCAGAGCCCTAAGGCAGAAATGCTGATAGAGATGTAGATGTCTCTATGTGAGAGAAGATAATGAGCTAACCAGCTGCAGGAGAAGCTACTGCTATTGAGGGTCATAGGTTTACAATCAAAGCTTCAGAGTTGAGTCCAGCTATAGAATCAAAAGATTAAGACTAGGTCCAGATGAAAAAATGGGTGGAAAAATTGACAGAAGGTGCAGACATGCAAACAGGAGACAGACAGACAGCAGTTAGATAGCCATATCAGTAGCAAGGACCAAGGCAAGCTGCAGCTGCAGCCTCTGGGGCAATAAGGAACCCCCTGCGTATTGTTTAATGCATACATTGGGTAGTCAGATGATAGGTTGCTGGGGACATTACAGTGTTAGCTGTTTACCTGTTTATGGTGCCCTTAGTAAAAGCAGATTGTCCTTCTGGGTAAGAAATATATTAGAGTTAATGCTGTGGACATGCAATGCAGGAGGTCTCTGGTAAGAGTTCAGGCTTCTGAGACAGAGTTGGGGGCCTCTTCTTAGGGGCCTCAGAGGAATGAGGAAGGTTTTACCAAATGAGTCTGCAGCCAGGTTGTCCTTGATTCCTGGGAGAAGGCAGGGAATCCTGGGGAAGAAATGTACAACTCTGAGGATATGGGGGAAGTGAGGAAGAGGGGAATATATAGTTGAGGTATGCCCATTATATGAGTCAGGGGAGTGCTTAGCTCTCTGATGTCTGGGGTCTGGTAACCTGGTCTTTAAACTTCCTTGTGGGAGTGAAATGGCACTTTCCATTCTCCTGGAATCTGGGTACCTGGAAGGACTATTTAAAGACTCATACTCAGACTCAGTAGGGTATCTGTCCCTGTAGCAGCACGAATACCAGCATCAACTCTAAGGATGGAGGTAAAAGCTATGGATGAGCACAACTGAAGCAGTTTCTGGTCTGAGAGTCTAACAGTATGGTGGGCCCATAAATTCTTGGGCCTTTTTTCTCTGATATGGTTTTAATATACCCACATGCCTGTACAGTCCCAGTTTACCTCAATAAATTTATAGGTGACACCCTTTATACTCCCAGGAATAAGTCACTTACTAGTCTGTGCTTCATAGATGATGCCAGATAGTGCCATCCACATGTCCACCCAGGTACAGAGTTATCCTCCATCCTCAAAATGGAGTCAAAACCTGCTCTGGGCCAGTGAAATGGCTCAGTAGGTAAAAGCACTTATTACACAGGCTTGATAACTTGAGTTCAATCCCTGGGATCCACATAAATGTGGAAGGAGAAAACTGACTCCACAAAGTTGTCCTCTGACCTCCACATTCACACTGTACTGTGTGCCCCCTATGTCATTCGTTCACATACACAAATAATAATGATAAATAAGCTGCTTATGGACTGGAAAGATGGCTCAGAGAAGCTCAGAAGAGTGCATACTGCTCTTGCAGTGGACCAGATTTCAGTTCCTAGCATCCATACCAGGCAGCTCCCAACCACCCATCATTCCAACTCCAGGGAGATCCGATGCCTCTGGCCTCTGAAGGTACTTACATGCACATATCCACCCCTCTACAAACACATAACTAAAAATAAATTTTAAAAAATTTTAAAGCTGCTTGTAAACTAATCTTTCAGGGCAAAGCACAGTCTGAGAAAACACTTCTATACAATATAGAGTAATTCAGATCAGCGTGATACCAACAGGTTCCCAGGAACTGTGCTGTTTTATGAGCCCTAGACCTAGAGGGAAAGCCATTTGTGGTCTTCCCAACAGCTCTAGGTCCACCTCATGCATGTTTTCAACATCTTCATCCTATATCTTCCTCCCATTCTACCCTCTCCTCTCTCATTGGATGGGGAAAGAGGTAGCAGTACAGGCCTCATTTTTTCTGAAATCCTGAGGCTATCAAGGCCTAGCCTATACCTGCCTTCCATAAGGAGGTCCACCTCATCTGATTTTCCTTTTCATCATGCACAGCTCTACAGGACTGATCTCACCACATCTTCGTAAACCTTCAGGTAGCACAGCCCCATGTTCTATGGGCCAGTCAGGTCTGGGAGTTCTTCCTAGATCTACCTGCTTTCCACATCACTCTCTTCCCACAGGTGTTGCTATCTGTCCTCTAACTGAGAGTTTTACCCCGTTGTTTTGATTACAATAAAAAATAACTTGTTTGCTGACAAGTGTGGTGGACACAGGCAAGTAATCCCAGCATTTGGGAGGTAGAGGCCGGAGGGTCAGGCCTTCAGGTGCTAGGCTTGCCCCATAGCTAGGAGATCCCCAAGTCATGGAAGGTATTTGATCCTCAAGATAACAGAACTGAGCACCCCAAATCACAAGATTCCGCATATGGCTTGAAGCCCTTTGCAGGTGAGGAATCTGGATTAGTTTTAACCCTCCAGCCTAATCTCTAACTCAATTGCCTCTGAACACAAAGCCACACAGCCTTCAAGTGCCTTCATTGCACCTTCTGGGAACATTTCCAGAAACAGTACTTTACTCTGTTTATTAAAAAAAAAAAATACATTTCCTCCCTTTTTCCTGCCAACAGCCCTGGGGGAGTGAGTTCCCTGATATGACTGTGTCCTCTGCTTGTGGGCTGTTCACTGGAGCATCTGACACTGAGATTAAGTCTTTATACCTCATCTTTAAGAGTTACAAATGTAGCCAGGAGTGGTGACCTTTAATTCCAGCACTCAGGAGGCAGAGGAAGCCAGATCTCTGTGAGTTCAAGGCCACCCTGGTCTACTACATAGTGAGTTCCAGTTCCAGGCCAGGCGGGGTGTGGCATTACAGAACATGGGGAGAGTTCACTTCTCTTGCAGAGGACCAGGGTTTGTACTCAAGTCTGGCAGCTCACAACCTGTCTGAGACCCCAGCTCTAGTGTCTAGTAGAATCTCACTCCTCTGGTCTCCGTGAGCAGTCTCATTCATGTGCACATCTGTACACAGACACATACATATAATTAAAAATATTAAAAGTAAATCTTAAAAGGCAGATGGAGGGACCTGGAGAGTTGACTAAGTGGTTGAGAGTATTTTCTGCCTTTGCAAATGACCCAGATTGGGTTCCTAGCACACATGGCTCACAACTCATTGTAACTCCAGTTTAAGAGGAATCTGACACCTTCTTCCAGCCTCCGTGGGTGCCAGACATTTAGGCAGTGCACATATATACATGCAGACAAAACACTTGTACACATATTTTTATTTTTTTAATTTTTACTATGCTTATGAGAGCTTTGTCCACATCAAAGTGTACCACTTGCATGTAATGTCCACGAAGGCCAGAAGATGTCGTCCAATGCTCTGGAACTGGAGTTATGGACGGTTGTAAGCCATCGTGTGTGTGTGTGTGTGTGTGTGTGTGTGTCTGTGTGTGTGTGTGCTGGGAACCGAAAGGGCTGAGCCATGTCTCGGCCCCTAAAATAAATAAATCTTAAAAAATAAAAAAAAGAAGGGCAGGTGCACTACAGGACAACAGGGTCAGTTCCCCAGCCAGCGGCCACACTGGGGCTGTAGTTCACGAAACCCCATCTCCTCCAACTGCCCGGGAACCTCCACCGTCCGGTCGTGCCCCGCGCCTGGCCTCCACAGTCGACAGGGGTGGGCCCCCTCCGACTAGCGCCCTCTGGACTACAGTTCCTAGAAGGCCTGAGGGAGGACTACCGCTCCCAGGATGCTCTACGGCCACTTGCGCCACCCGGGGAAATGGGCGGGGTCTCAAGGCAGCGCGGGAAACTCGGATTCCCCTGACTGAAGTGGCTGAAAGAGTATGACCTTGGAACAGGACCTCCGCCGTGAGTCTTTACGGGCGCGCGTGCCGGGTGCTCAGGGCGCGGATCGGGTTCCTGCTTAGTCCTGGTTCTTCCTCCCAGTAGAGCTGAACAAGGCCAAAGCCAGGGCCCAAAGGAGTGGACAACTGCGCGAGGAGGCTGCCTGTTGCCATCAGCTTGGGGAACTGCTGGCCGGCCATGGTGAGCGGGAGCTGTAAGACGGTGGGCCGGCGGGTGGGGCCAGCCTTTAGGTACGCCGCTGCCGATCTAACTGGGTGATGGCGCACCTTGCCCGTCCCACTCCTTTCCCGGGGTAGGTCGCTTTGTGGAAGCCTTGGAAGAGCACCGGCAGGAGCTCCATCTGCTGGAGAGCGCCCAGGACACCCTGGGCTGCGCTGTGGCCCACCGCAAGATCGGAGAACGGCTGGCCGAGATGGAGGACTACTCTGCTGCCCTGCAGGTGCAAGGCTTGTACATTGGGATCCTCCTTACTAAGGAGAGAGGCCCAGTCTGCACTTACGTATAAGACAGCAGCAGCCATGGCAGGCAGCCACACCCTCACGCCTGCCAAGAATGCTGCCTGGTCCTTGGGTGGGGCCAGATGGGTTTGTGACAGCTGAAACTACTAAGGAATATGACTTCTGCTCTATGCAAAGAGGACGAATCAGGACCCTGTGCTGTTGGGAGCAACAACTCAGGCAGTCTTTAGCGATCTTGCATGACAACACTACTGGCTGACTGCAGCACAGAACAGCCGTCACCATAGACAGCCCTTGGCACAGAGCAGATAGGACATGTGTGGCCAGTTCTGTGGGAATTTGGGGGACCAGAAGGTTTTGTTGCTAAAGCAGCTTCCTCTGAGGTCAGTACTATGGGTTTGTTTGAAGTAGGATAATTCAAAGGCTTTTCCTCTCCCCACCAGCACCAGCACTGCTATCTGGAGCTAGCTGGTTCCCTATGCAACCACACTGAGCTACAGAGGGCCTGGGCCACCATCGGCCGCACCCACCTAGATGTGTATGATCACTGCCAGTCAAGAGATGCCTTATTGCAGGCACAGTCTGCCTTTGAGAAGAGCTTGGCTATTGTGGATGAGAAGCTGGAGGGTGGGTTCCCTTGCCTTGGAGTCTCCCTATCTCTCTCCTTTTGCAAAGCTCCATGTGAGGGGATGCAAGACCTGTGTTGCCTACCACCTCAAACCTATCAGGCATCTGCTCTTTGTGCCCTTGTATTCTGTCTTCAGCAGACCTCAGTTTCCCTCAACAAGAAGTGGAATAAAGGGCGGGGAACAGTTGAAAACCTCATATTCTGAGTGTCTGGAGTGGTTATCTTCCAGGGAAGCTGACCCAGCGAGAGTTGAGTGAGATGAGGACCCGACTCTACCTCAACCTAGGCCTCACCTTTGAGAGTCTTCAGCAGACAGCCCTGTGCAATGAATACTTCAAAAAGAGCATCTTTCTCGCTGAGTGAGGCACCATCCCTATACCAGCGGGGAGCGGTGGTCCCATAGGATCTTCCCAGGAGGGTAGATTAGTTGATTTATTCATTTTCTGTGAACCAAGAAACCTCTCACATCTGTGCTGCAGGCTTTGGCGTGAGACCACAGCATAGTAGGGCTGGGATCTGTATGGTGTCAATAGCTGTAACTGGCTGGACATAAGTGACATCCTAGGTACTTCAGTGTCCACTGTTTCAAAGTTGGAGGATTCTGGGCACTCTTGAGTACCTATGACCCTACCCTCCACAGGCAGAACCATCTCTATGAGGACCTGTTCCGGGCCCGCTACAACTTGGGTACTATCCACTGGCGTGGAGGGCAGCACTCTCAGGCCATGCGCTGCCTGGAGGGGGCTCGGGAATGTGCACGTGCCATGAAGATGAGGTTCATGGAGAGCGAGTGCTGCATGGTGGTGTCCCAGGTGTCTCTCCTGTTCTCATTTGGTGGGCTTGGGCCTTGGGGGAGTCTGCTGGCCTCACCTTCCTCTCCTCCCAGGTGCTCCAAGATCTGGGGGACTTTCTGGCTGCCAAACGAGCCCTGAAGAAAGCCTATAGGTTGGGTTTCCAGAAGCCTACTCAGAGAGTGGCTGTCTGTCAGAATCTCAAGTATGGTGAGGTTATATAGGAGTCTGGATCTGAACCCTTGGGGTAGAAGAAGGGCTCTGCTCTCTCAGCAGAAGAGATCCAGGCTCAAATTCTTGTGGAGGTGGCAGCTTGAGCATGGGCCTCTACCAGCAAGAAGGGTGGGCTCCTGTTAGTTGGAGACTCTTGCTTTTGTCCAGGCCTGCTACACAGTGTGTCTACGGCACTAAAGGATAAGTGGGAGACTGACCAGGCCTCAGGCAGTATTAGTGGATGGGAGCACAGGTGGCATGCTCTAGCCCAGAAATTGACAATGATGGTCTGTCATGGTTGACAGTAGTCAACTCTTTCTTTAGGCCAAGCACTAACAGTTCTAGACTGTTAAGCATGCTCATTCATTTAACCCTTAAGAGTCACAAGTGGTGAATTCTCTCACTATCCCCTTTTATGGTCACATGGCAGCATAGAGAGGCCTTACATTCTTCTGCTCCCAGACCCTCTGCCTAAGGGAATATGACTGGGGAATAATAGGTCGGGGTTGAGGCGCCATGTTGTGCTACCCCCTCACAGGAGACTCTTTCAACAGTGCTGGCAGTAATCCAGCTGCAGCAGCGGCTAGAAGAGACTGAAGGTAGTGATCCTCATGATGCCATGGCCATCTGTGAACAACTGGGAGACCTTTTCTCCAAGGCAGGTGACTTTCCCAAGGCAGCTGAGGCTTACCAGAAGCAGGTGAGTGGCCCCCTTATGAGGTAGGAGGAAAGTGCCAGCAAGGTACACAGTTGGTCTGAGCCTACTGTGCTGGCTCCCTAGCTGCACTTTGCTGAGCTGCTAAACAGACCAGATCTTGAGCGGGCTGTCATCCACGTGTCCCTGGCCACCACACTGGGAGATATGAAGGATCACCGCCGGGCTGTTTACCACTATGAAGAGGAACTGAGGTTACGAAAGGGCAATGCCCTGGAGGTGATGTGCCCTTGTGCCTTCTGCAAGTGCAGGTGTACTTTTGTGGTTCTGCCTTGAGCCTACCATTTTCTGGTGATGGGTTTGAATAGATGCTTTCATAGGATAGGCTATTTCTTCAAAAGATTGTCATGGTCTGTCAGTTGGAGATGAGACACAGAGTCAAGGCAGATCTTTTGCTTTCATTTGACCAGCTAAGGAAAGCAAAGGTATGACTATGGCCAGTTGGATATGGTAGGCAGCCACCAACCTTGTCCTTCTCTGCTCCAGGAAGCTAAGACTTGGTTCAATATTGCACTGTCCCGTGAGGATGCAGGTGATGCCTATGAGCTGTTAGCACCATGCTTCCAGAAGGCTTTTAACTGTGCCCAGCAGGCCGAGCAGCTCCAGCTACAGGTACAAGAACCCATCCCACCTACACTGGATCCCCAATAAACCCAATTTTTCCCCGCTGGCTTTTTACACTCAGGCCTTGTATTTCAGCTGTATCCACCTGCCTTTCTTTTTTTAAGATAGAATCTCAGTAAGTTCCCACAAGTCGATCTTGAATTTTAGAATCTTCCTACCTCAGCCTTTGGAATATCTAGGATTATAAGCCTTCACCATTAGGCTTGGTTCAAGCCTGCTTTCTTGCAGCCTTCTTGTCCCCCTTGTTGCATGTCCCTGTATTTCCATGCATCTATTGCTTCCTGTGATCCTACTTGTCCTTTGGCCCTGAACTAGACATCCCCTCTCCTCCTCAGAGGCAGATCTTACAGCACCTCCATACTGTACAAGTAAGGTTGCAGCCCCAAGAGGCCCCTGGCACTAAAACTAGACTACAGGAGCTGAGTATGGCAAAAGACAAGGAGGAAGAGGAGGATGAGGAAAAGGAAGAGGAAGAGGCAGCTAGTGAGACTCTGGAGGCCAGTGACCTAGAACTTTCAGAGAGTGGTGAGTACCAAATGCTGTCTTGTGTGTAGTGTCAGCTGCACTTAACTTTCCCTCCTGGGTCTACTGTGAGCCGGTGGCTGGGATGGGCTGGGATGGACAACAGCTGTGCCTGCATGGAGCCTGCTCAGTACTAAGGTGGAAAAGTGGGTTTAGTCAGGGAAGGTAACCAGTGCTACTGTGGAACTGGATGCCGGCAGCTAGCAGCTTGCACAGAACCTGGACATAGTGATCAGAAACTCTGAGGAAGCTAGGGGTCAGAAGCTGAGTGGGCATGAGTCAAGAATGGCTATTTGGGACCAGAGCCTGGAGAGATGATCCTATTAGAAGCATGTGTCTAGGGTAAGATGGTGTGTCATGGATGGCCTTGTTGCCCCCTACCAGAGCTTAGCATGTTCCTGGAACTCAAGGTCAGTGTGCTGAACAATCTTGTAGAACAGAGCTACATGGGGCAAGGCAGGAAGGAGGCTATGGAGCCAAAGCCTGGTTTTCTAGCTATGTGGTGGCCAGAGGGGAGCCCACTGAGGGTTATGAGCTAGATTCCTAGAAAGGCCTTGACTTCAAGTATGAACTTGTTGGACTAGAACCTTAACAGCATGGAAAGTTGCATCATGTCCTCAAGAGTGAGTCAGGATATATATTGGCATATAGATTGTGTGAGAAGAGAGGGCCAAGGACTTCATCCTTAGGGAACATCATTCAGTAGGTAGCCACAGCTACAAGAGAGGACACAGAAGAGATACAGAAAGGAAGCCAGGAAGGAGCAGAGGGCTCAGTGAAAGGCATCTGGCAAGAATCATCAGTAATGGAAGAGGCCAAGAGACTTGCAGGGCACCAAGCCTGAGCAGGTGACTTGTTCTGACAAGAGAAAAGGTAGAAGTCTGTGATGGAGACTAATCTTCAAGAGCAGGGTCTGTGTAGAGGAATATGAGGACAGCACATGGTGGAGAGGGGTTAAGTGGACTGTTCCTCTGGTGGTGGAGCAGAAAGGCAAAGGATACAACCTCTGTGGATAGTGGGTAGAAGAGGGCTGTTAGAGAATTGGGTTGAATGGGAGTCAACTTTGCTTTCCTGGCTGAAGAGCCCACGGATCCCAGGGTTCCGTCTTCCTGCTTATGGCTGCTGCTCTTCCCTAAAGATCAGGGGAGGTAGGGGAGACAGGAGCTTATACCACTGGCCTCCCATAGGCTATAACGTTGGGCGGCTTTCTCTTCTAGAGGATGATGCTGACAGCCTGTCTAAGCGGCTAGAGGAGGATGAGGAACTTCAGGGCTGTCTGGGCCGGCGGAAGGTAAACAAGGTAAGGACACCTTCCCTACCCCTCCCTATGCTAGGAGTACTGTGTCCAGCAGTATTTCCCGCCCCTCACACCTCTGCCCTGAATTGGGGAAACTATATTTCTAGTGGAACCGGCGCAACGACATGGGAGAGACCCTGCTGCACCGAGCCTGCATCGAAGGTCACCTGCGCCGGGTCCAGGACCTTGTGAGGCAGGTAGGCTACCACCCTGGACAGATCTTTGAGCCCCGGATTTCCAAGGGAGCTGTGGACCTAGGCAGCATCTCCTTTATTGCTGATGAGATGAGCCAGGTGTGGTGGTGCACACCTTTAGTCCCAGTACTTGGGAGGCAGAGGCAGGCAGATCTCTGTGAGATAAGGCCAGACTGGTCTACATAATGAGTTCTAGGCCAGCTGGGGCTACAGGAAGACCCTGTCTCAAAAAGACCAAAAGAAAAAAACAAAAACAGAAGAGATGCCAAGTACATGTAGGGCATCTCCGCTGTGACTGACTTGCCTGGCCTAGCTAGGATGGTAATGGCCAATAGACTGAGGCCTCTGGCAGCCTCCCTCCTGTTCCAAGCCCTACGGTTGGGCTCTCTCTGGGCACAGTATGGTACACAGGCCCGGGGATCCATTAGGGCTGCTTGAACAGCTGGGCACAAGGAAGGGAGGGACATATCCTCCTCACCTTCGTTGAGAAGACCAGGTGATAGGAGGAGGGGGCCATACCAAGGAGTAGACCTGTGAGGCCCACTTTGGGCCCTAAGACAGGTTTCCAACTCCCCTCAAGTCACAAAGCCCCAGTGGGGCCAGGCTCCATCCTGTCCTTGGTCACAGGGCCATCCCCTGAACCCTCGAGACTACTGTGGCTGGACACCTCTACATGAAGCTTGCAACTATGGGCATCTGGGTAAGTGGGGCTAGACCAGACACACAATGGACATGGCATCTGAGAATGGTGCTGGGAGCTGAACTCATGTGCTCTGGCCCCCAGAGATCGTCCGCTTTCTTCTGGACCATGGGGCAACAGTGGATGACCCAGGTGGCCAGGGGTGTGATGGCATCACCCCCTTGCATGATGCCCTCAACTGTGGCCACTTTGAGGTTGCTGAACTACTCATTGAGCGAGGGGCATCCATAACCCTTCGTACCAAGAAGGTAAGCCTGGGCATAGGCAGGGAAGGCAGGGACTGTGATGGGGTCTGTTCTTGCCTGGCTCAGCTGGGTGTCACACAGGGTCACAGCCCACTGGAGACACTGCAACAGTGGGTCAAGCTGTACTTCAGGGACCTTGACCTCGAGACAAGACAGAAGGCGGTATCCATGGAGAGGAGACTCCAGGTGGCTTCCTCAGGCCCAGGTAAGCAAGTCCGCCTATGTTCCTGGGTTCCTTTCTTTTCGTCTCTAGCCCTAATTTCAAGGGGACAGTTTAACAAAGGGACTGGGAATGAGGTGAGGCCCTGTCTCACAAATGATTCTCTCTCCCTCAGACCCCCACAGCTCTCCTGCCCTCCGGACCATTCCAAGTAACCATCTGTTTGACCCTGAGACCTCTCCTCCCTCAAGCCCCTGCCCAGAATCCTCATGTTCTCTTAGACCCCCAGAGGCCTCTCTAGTCCCTGCCAAGGTCTCTCCAGAGGAGGCTGTGTCAACTGTGGCTAGACTTCGAAAGAATAGGCACAGGCCAGCCAGCAGCAGCAGCAGCTCAGAGGATGAGGACAACATGGGCTCCTGCAGGCCCTCTGAGAAGAAGCTGAGACACTCTACCACAGCACAGCAGGATGATGCCTGGAATCCTAGCCTTGCCAGAAGAAGAGAGACAGCTACAGCCATTGCTGGCCGAGCTGCTTACCAGGCAGCTATGCGAAGAGTGGGCAGTGGGCAGAGTCGTCGCTTGGCACCCAGCCTGCCTTGGGGCTCAGATGAAGTCTCTGCCCCCAAGGCAGCACTCATTCCAGAGGAAGAATACCTGACTGGGGAGTGGTTGGAGTTAGATGCACCTGTGACCCACAGTAGCAGGCCTACTACCTCAGGGTCAGACTATGAGTGGTACCCTGTCAGGCCTTGTACGCGTGCCAAGCAAAACCGTCTGACATGTCTTGAGAATTGGTGTGTATTGGACAAAGCAGGCAATGGCAGACTAGCTGCAGAGCCTCCAGGAAACTCCGGTGTGCTGAGGGCCTTGGGGCTCAGCAGGGAAAAACCTATAGCAGGACAGTCCTCGGTGGGTGCACAAGCCTACAGTAGAACTGCCTTTCCAGCTTGGAGTGGGTAGGGATAGAAACCTTAGTCTTTCCTAACTGTCCCTTCTCCTTCTCAGATTCTGGTTCAGACCCCTCCCATCCGGGTTCGAGTTCGAGTTCAGGATAACCTTTTCCTTATCCCTGTCCCATACAGGTAAGGTATTATGTGCCCTCTCCCAGCCCTGTCACTTTCTGTCTACCATGTACCATGACCTGGGCTGTGAGTGGCAGTGAGGAGCAGCACTCTTGTGTACATGTCAGAATGGGATGTGTGGCAAGGAGTATCTTTAACTTGATACCCTACTACATTGAGTCACGGGGTGCCCTGAACAAGCCCAAGCAGAGCATCTCAGAGTGACCTAGTTAGGCTCTATGGCATTTAGAAATGACCAAAAGAGCAGGTACTGTGTTGCACTGCACAGATAGGAAGCTAGTTATTCAGGGGGAGAGGGGAACTGAAGGAACTGGAGGCCCAGAGCAGGGATAACAGAGCAGGGATAAGCCTCTGGGCTTAGCATGCCATTCTTCTTTATAGCAATGATACCCATTCTGTGGCCTGGCTAGCAGAGAAGGCTGCCCAGCGCTATTACCAAACTTGTGGGCTGCTGCCAAGGTTAACCCTGAAGAAGGAAGGAGCATTGCTGGCCCCACAGGACCCCATCCTTGATGTGCTGCAGAGTGATGATGAGGTGGGCAGCAGGGCCAGGGCCATGGGCACAGGCTACTCATCACTGACCATCCAGTGTGGGATCTGGGTCTATTAAAAAGATATTGAGCAAGCCAAGCAACCCTGGATACCCTGAAGAGATGGTGGGAGTCTGGCCTGCTCTGCCTAAAGTAGTAAACTAGGTCCCAGGAACCCAGTGCAGGCCTCAGCAATTGCTTCATCTCCCCACCCCCCGACACACAAAGATCACCCCAGACCAGAACCAGGTTTTTGGGTTTCATTTCCTCGTTCCTAATTCCTCAGTCCTACAACCTTCCTGCCTTTACCTAAAGACCCCACCTTTAACTTTCCCACCTTCTGTAAGGGCCAGAAAGGCCTCCCTATATAAACCCCTGCCTTGGTTTCAATAACTGAACTGCCCACCGACACAGTCTCCCAGGAATCTCTCACGCCGCACTCTGAGCTACCTGAGGACCTGTTTCGATCGTCTTCCATTCTCTGGGATGGCTGGAGCACAACAGCCGTGCTGGAGATGGA
The DNA here is from genome assembly GCA_035773235.1 of Eospalax fontanierii. Taxonomy (NCBI): domain Eukaryota; kingdom Metazoa; phylum Chordata; class Mammalia; order Rodentia; family Spalacidae; genus Eospalax; species Eospalax fontanierii. The sequence goes on along the minus strand of CM069532.1, from coordinate 81,479,849 downwards.
GACTCACCCACAGTCCAGGGCTACTTACTACTTGCATACTCTAGGTATTTGCTGAGGTAACTTCGTGGGACCTTCCCCCACTGACTGACCGCTATCGCAGGGCCTGCCAGAGCCTGGGGCAAGGTGAAGTAGCCTTTGGTTGCAAAAGTCTGGGCAAAAGAGGCTGTGCATGTAGTCCCTGTCTACCCTGCACATACCAAGGTCTGGGGGAACTCTTGTTTTCCCAGTCTCACACCGGATACACTCATGCATGTTCGTGACAGGTGGGGGCAGACAGTCATGGGCTCTTGAAATGGGGTTCCTAAAGAAATCCAAGCACAGAGGATTGTGGTGTGGGCTAGTGATCAAGCCACCAGGATGCTTGCCTTGGTGAAATGGACCATGTGGAGTATGGCTGAGGGAGGTCAGATCCAGACTCCCAGATCCACATCATGGCAGTAATTCCAGACCTATGAGAATGGGCTCAGCATTGTCTCCTAGGCTGCTTGGTTTGCCTGCAGGATTCAGAGGGTAAAAGGTTTAAGCTCTGGGCCTGGTAACCCTACATTTTTCTCCCCAGGGGAGCACCAGCAAGTGCTGCAAGCCATGGAGCGCCAGAGTACAGGCCCTTCATTCAGTGCCTCTTCTCTGGCCCTGCATCAGGCCCAGCTCATACCCTTGCTGCGGGCCCTCAAGTTACAAACAGTACTACGAGAGCTGCGCCTGGCAGGGAACCGACTAGGTGACGGATGTTCTGCTGAGCTGCTGGCTGCCCTGGGTACCATGCCTAACTTGGTCCTCCTTGACCTGTCTGCCAATCACTTGGGCCAGGAAGGTCTGCGCCAGCTTGTTGGAGGCCCTTTAGGCCAGGCTGCTTTACAGGTAGAGACTCGGCACAGTGGGCTAGCACCTATAAGGCATCAGTGTTCTCACTCAGCCAGTCACTGGTGGTCTGGTACAGCAGGGAGGGATGACCAGTGCTATCTCTAGAGTAGGACCCGTGCAGAGGCCAAACCCTCTGTGGAGATGTGGGCTCATAGGTATCTGAGAGCTTAGTGCCCAGCCCATATCTTCCACAGAACTTGGAGGAACTAGACTTAAGCATGAACCCACTGGGAGATGGCTGTGGCCAAGCCCTGGCTACCCTTCTGAGATCCTGCCCCATGCTCAGCACCCTGCGCCTACAGGCCTGTGGTTTGGGCCCCAGCTTCTTCCTGAATCACCAGGCTGCTCTGGGTAGTGCCCTCCAAGGTAAGCTGACAGTTCTACTCCCTGAGCACAGTTTTGAAGGAGTTAGGATCTTAAGGAGAAGGGCCATGGGATAACAAGAGCTGGCTTTTGCAGGAAGGTCCCGCTCCTGTGAGTACTCAGATGTATGTGTGGGTTTATCCCAGGTTTGAAGGAAACCTGGTTCTTGACAGCTTTGTCTGCCTTCACGATTCATCCTAGCTCCCACATACCACGAGTTGGGTTTCAGACAAGTTATGTCTGCTCCTAAAGTCGCCCTGTACCTGTGGATTAAGCCTTCTACCAGCCTGAGGCTGTTTCATTATGAGCTGACCTAATAGGGAGACACTACCCCAGTGCAGAAAACTGGACTGGGGTCACCCAGTAGAACACAGCAGAGGAACGGGCCTAGAATTAGGCAGTAATGCTCAAAGCTGTACCCTTACCTCCATTCACAATACCCAGGGCCTCATCTCAGCAGCCAGGAACTTGGAGTGGGGAAACTGGGCTCAGGAAACTGGACAAGAGCCTTTGTCTCACAGTTTCCCCACACAAGAGCTTTTCCAAAGGTTTTCATCAGGCTTTTGGGATCAGAACTCTGGGATGGGGAAAGGGAGGAGTAGCTATGTGAGCTGACAGGGGTTCTTACCCACACAGATGCTGAGCACCTGAAGACCTTGTCTTTGTCTTACAATGCCTTTGGTGCTCCTGCCCTGGCCAGGATCCTGCAGAGCCTACCAGCCCATGTCCTCCTACACCTAGAGCTTGGCTCTGTGTCAGCCAGTAGGAGTGATTTGAATCTCATAGAGCCTGTTGTCAGATACTTGACCAAGGTATGAGGTAGGAAGGGAGCTGCCCAACCCAAACACAAGGATTCAGAGGCCCCAAACCAAAAGTCCTACAGCTGATTCCCTAGAGGGTACTGTGAGGGACTTTGGGAAAGCAAGTGGCTGGGGGTTTGGAAGAACACCCAGGCAAGTCCTGGGTGTAGTATCTCTACCCCAGGCAAGTTCCAGTGACACACCACGTCCTGTGTGATCTTTACAAGGCAGTAAATATGACCTATGTTCTGGAGCAGAGATGTTCCCTTTTGCAAACCACCTGGTTGGGTGAAAGTCTCTGCTGAGTGGGAGCTAGACAGGTGCCCAACAGACATGGCCTTCTCTGTCTGTGCTTCTGTTCAGGAAGGCTGTGTTCTGGCTCACCTAACTCTGTCTGCAAACCACCTGAGTGATAAGGCTGTGAGAGCGCTGAGCAGGTAATGCTCCACTCCTTACCCACCATCCTGTGAGGGAACCTGAGGTGGAGGCCTAGGACCAGGGGAGCTGGGTTAGGTGGTATAGCCTCTTTCTGACTTCAACTGTCTAGTGCTGGCTCTGGCAGGCACTCCCCTCCTTCAGTTTCTTGCCATGTCTCTGGTTCTTGAGAGTTTTTCTTTCTGATATACACTGTTTATCTTCATTTAGTATTCCACACAAGGGCCCACCCTTGTCATGCTCCTAGAGCCTCAGCTGGTTTTCAGGGGAGTGTCACGAGTTGCCCACAGCTGGTCCATGGCAGTCTTGCTCCTGAGTAGCACTGCTACCTCTAGAGGTTCTGCGTGTGTCAGGCTGGCGCAGAAAGCCTGCTGGGCTGGACCCCTGGCTCTCAGAGCTATAGTACTATAGCTAAGGCTACCCTGGAAGCTCATCCCTGCACATCCCTTGTCCTAGGTGTCTCCCTTGCTGTCCCTCACTTGTCTCCCTGGATCTGTCTGCCAACCCTGAGGTCAGCTGTACCAGTCTGGAGGAGCTCTTGTCTGCTCTCCAGGAGAGGCCTAAAGGCCTCAGCTTCCTTGGCCTGTCAGGTAAGGCTGGGAACAACAATGACTACTTCCATGCCTCACTAAAAAACACAAAGCTTCTAGGGACCTGTCAGCAGAAGAGGACACTGCTACCACATGGTGAGGCTCATGTGGTGAAAAGCAGTTAGTGGTGTAGCAGAGGCACAGGGGAAGCTTGTCCGCCTCTGGCTGGTGCCTTGGAATATGGTAAGAAGGAATCAGTTATAGTGGCTTACACCTATAACCTGGCACTGGGAAGGCCAAGGTAGGGACAGCCTTAAACAATGGCCTGGACCACATAGTGTAACCCTGTCTCAAAAAAAAGGCAAAACAAAAGGCAGTATGATGGAATCCAGGGTCAAGGTGATATAAGCTTCACTAAGGGGCCCTCCCACCTTCTTCCTGGCAGGGGCTCCTCAGATCCTACCTGCCACACCAAAGTGTCCCCTATCTGAGAGGTGTACCTGATCCAGTCCAGCAGCTGACATCTCCAGCTGATACTTGAGGATGACAGGCTCTGCCCTTGGTTGATAAAGGCTGAGCACAGGAGACCCCTGGTTTGTCCGGTGCCTCACCTCCTGCTTCCACCACACTAGTGTTCCTGTCACATCTGTGTCCTGTCATCCATCTCCCTGATATCCTGAGGCTATTAGGATATCTGGCCTGAAGATCAAGCCGTGGTCGTTCAGTGGCCTCCTGAAAGGCTCGCAGTATAGACAAATGAAGCACTAGAAGTCTATTTTAGGGGAGGGTGGGCCACAATGTAGGCTCTATACAGCGTGAACACAGCCCCCTATGTGCTGCAGAACTTCTGTCCACAAGTTAACCCTGCACCTCCTCCCTGCAGGCTGCTCCATCCAGGGGCCCCTGAGCCCTGGCCTCTGGGACAAGATCTTTATGCAGCTGCAGGAGCTGCAACTGTGCAGCAGACATCTGCGCTCTGAAGACCGCGATGCACTGCGCCAGCGGCTGGCGGCCTCCGTCAAGTGCACACTAGACCGAGGCTCCAAGCTCTTCTTTCAGTGCCTCTGACCCCGGCCGGGTTCTCTGCCGACAAAGCCATAATAAACAAAGCTGCTGTCTCCTGTGTGTGGCAGTCTGGAGAAGGGGTGGGCGACGATGAGAACTCAGCCATCGCGAGGCGAGCGCGGCCCAAGAGCGCAAGCGCAGGCCGGAGGGCGAGTGCCGAGCTGCTGATTGGGCAGGGGCAGGCGGGAGGGTGAGCGCCGAACGGCCGATCAGGCCTCGGGACTACTGGGAGCTGCAGTCGCCATCTCCGGGACCCCAAGCGCGCCCAGGTACGCAGCTGCTAGGGCCGCAATCCTGGGCTCCCGCTGCGAACCGGTCCAGCCAGGTTTCCCGGGCCCCTTCTCTGGGCTCCCGGGCCCAGGCCCTGCGGCCTGTGTTCCCCTCGCTGCCGAGTTGCAGCCCATCAGGCGCCCGCCTTGTTCCCTAAGCCCCACCACCGGCTGCTGCAGCTCTCTACCTCAGTAACTCGGGTTCCGCGTCTGACCGCCCGGTTTCAGTTTCCCTCAGATCGCCAACTTTTTTGCTTTCTGCTCCGTTGCAAACACTAAGGCGGTCCTGGGACTGGCCGGACCACGGGCGCGAATCATACTAGGCAGGGCCATATCTAAACTGCCCATCCATAAGCTTGCCTTTATTTCTCTAGAAGTTCGCACAGAGCTGGGGTAAAACCCGCCTCCCCTTCTCCTCTGCCCGGCACTCAGGAAACTCCAGGCACAGTTTGTTGTTCTTCGTTCATTCCCCTTGAAAGGAGTTGCAACAGTGTGCCTGCCCTCGTCCATACCCAAAATGTTGCCCCAAGTTTTTCAACAGCTGTCCTCTCCTCCATATCTCAACCAAGCTTCGAGACAGGGCTCTCCTGGCACTTGCGCCTTCTTAGTGCTCATCCTTCCACGCCTGGCTTTCCTCTGACAGTCTCTTAACTGCCCGTGTTGGCTGTCTGTGGAGAGCCCTGTTCTTAAACTATAAGGATCTCTTGAGTTGGTGCTGGCTCTGCTCCCCAGGTCTCTGTGCTGTGGCTGCCAGGGCCTGCAGGATGTTTCACGGGATCCCAGCCACTCCTGGCATTGGAGGTGAGTGTGACAACCTAAGCTGAACAGAGATAGAGGGGCCCAGGCTTTCCTGCTGCAGGGGCTGTTGAGATACGACTGTAAGATTCCCCACCTCTATCCCATGTTCATAGGCCTTGGGGAGTGGTTAGGGCTAGAGCAGTTTGTGATGGAATTCTGAGGACCCAGCAATACCCTACTGAGTAGAGATAATGAACTTCAGTATGGCCAGAACCTCAGGCATCCTGAACATCTCTGGGTCTCCAATCCTAGGTTGTGAAGTTTGTGACAAGCTTTATTTGTATTATATCATGGTTCTGTAACAAAGTGTGGTTACTCTGTTGGGGGTTGGGGAGTTAGGCCTGGTATTCGATCTGTGCCTTTTAGAAGTGATACTGATGGGAGGTGAGACTGGCACTCCCATCCTGCAGCTCCCTCTGAGCTCTTTGGGACACAGCATGGAAGAAGTCCTCAGGGAAATAACTGGAATGGGCTAGTACTACAGCCTGCCCTGAGAGTCCCTTGTGGCCACCATCAGTTTCTGCCTGTTCTGTTACAGGCCCTGGGAACAAGCCAGAGCTGTACGAGGTGAGTGACAGATACCCACATGGTCAGCAGTGGCCCTCACCTCACTGGGTCTGTAGCAACCTAGTGATGCTGGCTGACTTGCTGCCTACTTTTCCAACAGGAGGTGAAGTTGTACAAGAATGCTCGAGAGCGGGAAAAGTAAGTCAAGCAGTCAAGCTACCACTAGCATACACACGAGTCTACCGAGCCTCCATAGCAGGCCAAGTAGTCTACCCCAAACCCATCACCAGGTTGATGGTTGGGGAGAACATAGAGTCAGGCTAGGGAGATTGTTCCTGAGGGTTGGGGTGAGAGGTGGGTTGAGTTCTGCCTTTGCTGCAGAGCCGTGGTTGGCAGATTCTAGAGGCCTGGGCTTCTCTGCCTTTGACCTCTGGCCTGATGGATAGCCTATCTCAGGTATGACAACATGGCAGAGCTGTTTGCAGTGGTGAAGACCATGCAGGCACTGGAGAAAGCATACATCAAGGACTGCGTCACCCCCAATGAGTGAGCAAACCTGTGGACTCAGATGTTGATGGGCACCAATTCTCAGAAGCATGTTTCTGCTCTCCATGGAACTTGGGGGTTCAGTAGGAAACAGGTTTGGAGGTCTGTGACCCAAGCTATGGGGATGCTCCTGGCTGTTGCCAATCTAAAGGGCTGTTTCAGCCAGGGACATCTTGAGGTGGAGGATTACCTGGACAGGCACGAAAATGGGTATGGTCCTGGCCTCAGGTGGTGAGCTGCCTCGGGGCAGTGTACTCTGAGGTGTTGTTGGCTAATCTAGATACCCAGCTTGGATACTGGAGCTATCTTTATTCAGAGAGATGATAAGCCAACAAGCCAGCTCCACTGGCCAGGAGCTCCCAGGGTGGTAATGGAGGGCTGGCACCTTGTTCCAGGGCAAGCAGAGTGGACATCTGGGCTAGCCTGTGCTGAACTCCTAGTCAGCCTGCACAATGTAAGCCAGATCCCTGGGGGCAGTTATATTTTGGTCATATCTTCCTACTCTTGTCCAGAACTCTCTTCATGCACAGACCCAGCAGGAAGCCTTTAACTTTTCTACCATGAAAGCTATGTCTAGATTGGCTGGTAGAGAGCAAGATGAGCCAGGCTACACTGTTCCTAGGCTCCAGCAGCAGCTGGTCCTCTCTGTAGGTACACTGCAGCCTGCTCCAGACTCCTGGTCCAGTACAAAGCTGCCTTTCGACAGGTTCAAGGCTCAGAGATCAGCTCCATTGATGAATTTTGCCGAAAGTTCCGAGTGAGTGAGCCAGTCCTTCCACCCAACAGGAAAGATGTGGTGGGATATGGGGATGAGACCCCAGCCTCCTAGAGACCCTGTGATGCCCAGCACCCATGTCTACCCTCCTCAGCTGGACTGCCCGCTTGCCATGGAGAGGATCAAGGAGGACCGGCCCATCACTATCAAGGATGACAAGGGCAATCTCAACCGCTGCATCGCAGACGTGGTCTCGGTGTGCCCCACAGCTCCTGGGAGGGTCCTGTGGGGATTAGGAGGAAGGGACTGCCTGTCTGGGTCAGTCATAAGTGTGTAGTCCTGGGGCTTCCAGAGCTGAGCAACACCGTGGGAGGGGTCCCCTTGGCTGTGAGTGAGGGTGAGAAGCTTCCATATAGCCTCCCTAAGGTCCACCTGGCTGAGTTCCTTACTGTGAGAGGTAACATACATAGGATCTATTCTGGCAAGACCCTGGTCTAGGGAAGTTGTGTAGGAGTGTTCCCATAGTTCTCACAGCCTGTATCCCATATGTCCATACCCCCCGGAGGCCAGCCTAAAAAATGTCCTCAGTGCAGGATCACCAGGCAGGGAAGAGTCACCAGAACTGGGTGAGGGAGGAAACTGGGTGGAGACCTGACCCTTGTAACTGGCCTATGAGCTGCAAGGAGTCTTCATACCCCAACTGAGTGGGAGATGCCTCATGCACTTGCTCCCCTCAGCTCTTCATCACAGTCATGGACAAGCTGCGCCTAGAGATCCGTGCCATGGATGAGGTATGGAAGTCGGGCAGGGAGCCAGGACCTGGGTAGAGAGGGACAAAGGTGGGAAGGTGGGATGTTAGCCAGGCACCTGTGTCTTCAGATACAGCCGGACCTACGGGAGCTGATGGAGACCATGCACCGCATGAGCCACCTGCCCCCAGATTTTGAGGGCCGCCAAACAGTCAGCCAATGGTAAGTTTCCTTCCTGAGCAGGTAGGGCCTCAAAGTGATATCAGTCTTCCTGCTCACACACAGTTGTGACTGTGCCCCCAGGCTGCAGACCCTGAGTGGCATGTCGGCCTCTGATGAACTGGATGACTCACAGGTGCGCCAGATGCTCTTCGATCTGGAGTCAGCTTACAACGCCTTTAACCGCTTCCTCCATGCTTGAGCTTCAGTGAGACCAGAGTGGAGCTCATGAGGGATGTAGCACATCAGCCTCAGGGGACATTTGATGGTTCCCCAGTGTCTATACCTGTCCTGGATGTCTGTGTTGTCAGGAAGTCACCCCCAATAAAGATTCTGTTTGACTCCCTTGCTGTGGGCAGCTATCCTGAGTCTGTCCTGTATAATCTATCCACTTCCTGACTTGTGGCAGAGCCCTGCCTCCTGGAGGGCAGGCTCTGAGCAGAACCCCTAGAGTGACTGCCTTCTAGACCAGCAGGAGCCTGGCCTTGTTGCTCATCCAAAACATATAGCAGCCTTTCCAAGGAATGTTAGCTGAGCAAGCACTCGGAGCAAAATGATTTCCCACAGCACCTGGAATGGGGACTACACAGACTCCACTGAACCAGGTGTGGCTGGAATTTGGCACTTAGGTGCTTGCCTGCTTGCTGCCATTCCCACCTCCCCAGAAGTCCCTGAAAACTCTAGGCAGTTTGCAGGTTCCCTGAAAAGAATGAGGCTGCTTACCCCCTGCTGTACTGCTGTGTTTTCAGACAGGATGACCCTGCCCTATGACATTCAGCCCTCTAAGGTACAGGAGCAAAACCCCAAGAAAAGAAAACCTGTTCTGTTCTACATTGTGGCAACTGGTGGGGTGTGCCTCTGTGTGTGTGTCTGTTTGTGTGTGTGTGTGTGTGCGTGCGCATTTTAAACAAGGTTTTGTAGTCCCAGCCGGCCTGGAAATCACTATGTAATCACTATGTAGACCAGACTGGCCTGGATCTCACAGAGATCTGCCTGCCTCTGCTTCCCAAACGCTGGGTGTAAAGGCATGTACTACCATGTCCAACCTATTTTGTTTTTTGAGACATGATTTTGCAGTGTAGCCATGGCTGGCCTTGAATTTGAGGTTATCATGCTGCCTCAACCTCCTTAATGCTGGGATTACTGGTTTTTACATCATGCTCACCTTACAGCAGGATTTAATTATAGCACTTGCCTTCAGTGGCTAGTCAAACAGGCCCTCCTTTTTTTGGTGCTAGAGATTAAATCTATGACTTTGTGCATGCTGTTAGGTAAGCACTTTAGCACTTAGCTACATTCACAACCTATGATTTTTAAGAATACTATTTCTGTTTTTTAGATATGAGTGTATTGCCTGCATGCATTAAATGCACCCATGTAATGCTTTGCCCTTGGTGGGCATTGGATTCCCTGGAACTAGAGTTATAAACAGTTGTTAGCTACCATGTGGGTTATGGGAACTGAACCCAGGTCCTCTGCAAGAGCAATCGTTGCTCTTAACCACTGAACTATCTCTCTAGCCCTCACATTTTTTTTTATTGTATGAGTGTATTGCATGTAGATAGGTGCACCTGTGCCATGCAGTGGCTGTGGAGAGCATAAGAAGGTGTTGGATCCCCTGGATTTGAAGTTCCAAGTGGTTGTGGGTGCTAGGAATTGAACCCAGGTCCTTTGCAAAAGCAGCCAGTGCTCTGCTCTTAACTGCTGAGCCATCTCTCCAGTCCCCCACATGATTTTTTTTTTAAAGAAGTATTTGATTTTGTGTGTGTCTGTGCAGAGGCCAGGGTTATAGGATCCCTCTAAACCTGGAATTACAGGTGGTTGTGAGTCACCTGATGTGGGTTCTGGCAGTGGAACTTGGGTCCTCTGGAAGAGCAGTACACACTCTTAACCACTGAACCATTTCTCCAGCCCCCTTTGATATTTTTGCGATGGTCTCACAGTATAGCTCATGCTGACATCCAACACAATCCTGACTCCCCAGTGCTAGAATTATGACATCTACTATCATGCTTGAATCAAGGTTTTCAGTAGTTACAAGGAGCTGATGGCCAGAGAATATTTGTTTTGGTCTATTTTAACTTTTATTGTGATAAAACATAGAAGTTGCCACTGTAACCATTTCAAACAGATTTCAGTGGCATTGAGCATATCCATACAACCCTACTCTCATTTGTACAGCTTCCCATCTTTCCAAGCTGAACCTCTGCATCTAGTTAATATCAATTCCCAGTGCTAACACCCACCATTCCACTATGTCTCAAGTAACTTGTATACATGGAATTAGTGTTTATTCTTCCGTGACTGACTTATTTCACTCAGTATATGTCTTCCAGGTTCATCCATGTTATATGTTAGAATTTCGTCCCTCTTTAAGGCTAATAGTCTAATGTATGTATATGTGCCACATTGACTTTTCACCTCTTTGGATGTCTGGATTATCCCTATCTCTTGGCTGTCCAAATAATTCTACAGTCCTGGGTTTATAGTTATAATTTTGAGGGCAGGGGTACTTGTTGTGACATGTATGTGGAGATAAGAGGATAATTTGCAGGAGTGTGTTCTCTCCTTCAGCCACGTGGGTTCCAGGGATGGAACTTAGTTCATTAGGTTTGGCAGCAAGTGCCTTTACCTGCTGAGCCATCTCACCTGCTACAAACATGGGTCTATGTTTCATTTTTATGACAGTAGTAATGGCAGTGAGCTTGTTGGAAGTTATGTAGGAGGGGTCCAGAGACACAAGAGTGTCACAAGACTGGTCATCCTGGGGAGGGATGTTGGCTCCAGGCTAATGTGGATAAGGGGCTGGCTGATCAAGCTCTTGACAGTGGCTCTTGAACTACAAAAAAAGGGGAGGGGATACCTGGAGAGATAGCTGAGCAGTTAAGAGCACTTGTTACTCTTGCTGAGGACCCCATTCATGCTGAATTCCTAGCACTCACATAGCTACTCACAATCATCTCTTAACTCCACTTTCAGGGTATCCAGTGCCCTCTTCTGGCCTCTTTAGGCACTTGAGACACATACATACATACATACACACAGGCAAAACAAAGTAAAAAATCTTTAAAGAAAGAAAAAGAGGTACTAAGAGACCTGAGGGCACATGAACCCCAATGGGGGGAGGGGTTGTGGATCAGCACTAAGGCACAGTGTGGGGGAGGTCTGGCCTATGCAGCCCTGCCTTTGAGGGAGCAGACAGGTTTATCCCTTGAAGCAGATATCCAGGGAAGCCTTAACTAAGGTGTAAGTTAAGAGTTCTTTCCAAAGGCTGGCAGCACTTGAGCAGTGGAAAGCCAATCAGCCTGATCTTGTCCAACAGCAGCAGAGGAGCTGAGAAATAAAAGCCAGTTTGGATATATGGCATCTTCAGAGCTTCATGAAGTGCTGACTTATTTCTTCACTGTCTCGCGCTGGCTCTCCCAGTTCACCACCACAGTTCCCTCATAAGGTCAGGACTGGATGCCATACTGCAAGGATCCCAGCCATAAGGTGCATTGACATCTGTGTATGTTGAGTAAGGCAGAGAAGCAGCTGACCCCAGGGCTCAGGACACTATAATCTAGATTATTTCCCCCCACTTCCCTACTCTCTAGAACACTAGGGTCAGAGTCCTTTAGGCATCAGGCTCTCAGCTCCACACCCTAGCCACACCCCAGAGAGCCAGGGTCTGGAAGTTGTTTGAACCTGGTGAAAAAGTGCCACAGTGCCTTTGATGGCACCCATAGCCCCTGCCCCCCTAGAAAACAAAGATGCCCTGTGACCTAGAGGCTGAACAATCAGCTCCCTGTTGTTCAACCTCTCCTCCAGCCTGCCACCTGGGTAGAGATAAGGTTTAGGGGTCAAAGGCTGGAGGGAGGTACAGCCCTGGGAACCATAGCCCTGCTGCAGCCCTCCTGTGCCTAGGCCCAGAGCTCACCACAGGGCCTCCACCTCCTGCTGACCCCAAGAGCTGGTCAGGTGTTGGCTAGCACCGAGGTCACATCTATCTTCTCTTCCTGTTTGTCTGGAATGAGGCTTTACCAATTTCCTGGGGATTTTCCCTGTAGAGCTGGGGGTGGGGAGTGTGACTCAGCAAGCTCCTTTGCTTAACCTCCCATTGCAGTCAATGCTGAACCTAGAGACCATAACCCAGGATCCTAGAAAAACACAATCCCCACCCCAACTCTGGAATGCAAGACTTGGGGCTTGTCTAGGTGGAGCTAGGAGACAACTAGGAAGGGATGAGTGGACCTAAGGGCTCTCCTGTAAATTTTTTTTTTTTTTTTTTTACTTATTTATTTTTGAGTGATTGCCTGCATGTGTGTAAGTGCACCTATATCCTGCAGTGCCCACGGAGGTCAGAAGAAGGCATTGGATCCCCTGGAACTGGAGTTACAGATGATTGTTAGTTGCTATGTGGGTGCTGGGAATTGAACACAAGTCCTCTGCAAGAGCAGCCAGTGCTCCTAACTGCTGAGCCATCTCTCCATCCCCTCTCCTGCAAATGTTATATAGAACACCCATGTATATGACCTGGTAGATCTCTGCATCTCCGTCCCAGGCACCCAACTTGTGGATAACCTCCAGAAAGTCACAGAAGGGAATGTTCTGGACCCTTCAGGGAGCAGAGAGGGTGGCCCTGCCTGGCAACTCTGGGTGTGACAAGGGAGGGGATGCTCATGCCACCAACCCAAGGGAAGGGACCCAGCTTTAGCTCCAGGAGCCTCAGTAGGCTGTAGCTTCTTGCCCATGGCTGTCAGGGAGGATCTGCCACTGGAATGGTTAACCCAGGCACCTCTAACAGCCAATCACAGAGTCCAGCAGGAAATACCTGGGAAAGGTCCTGGAGCTGAGGCCAGGCTAGTTGAACCCAGCCCCAGTCTGGCCCCAGGCAGCCCCAGCAGCCCACAGCCAGCCCAGACGCAAGCAGTCTCCACACAGCACGGAGCAGGAGCACTCTGGGGCTTGAGGAATGGCATTCCTAGCCTTGCTCACACCAAGGCTCCTGTTGGCCATGCTTGCGGTCACAGCAACAATGGCCCAGCCCATCTATCTCCTAAGCCTGCTCACCTCTGGCCAGGGTGCTCTGGATCGAGAGGCACTGGACAGCCTGTTAAATACGCTGGCGGTCCGTGTGCACTGCATCAACGGGCCGTGTGGAAAGGTAACAGCCCCACCCGATGGGTCCCCCAGCCCCGGCCCCTTTCTGCCCGCTCCACCCTGTGGCAGGCAGCAAAGGACCTGGGCAAACTCCAGGAGGCGGGTCTGGAGGCTGGTGACTGAACCTACTAGCAGGCTGGAACCTCCTCTCCCCTGCTGGGGGCTCCAACAGGCCTGGTCCCCCTCCTGGAACACATAGTTCCATTTCCCATGCTATCAGATTTGCAGCAGCTCCAGGATGACCTTTACCCTCCAGGATGGGAGATTAACTGCTTAAGACCCCACTGTGTAGTCTCCTAATCAAGCTAACAGAGCAAGGGCAGAGCAGCGCATGAGGTAGCCATGGTAGACATCCCTACCTGTGCCTTTCTCTTTCTGGTGGGCCCTGACCAGCCTGCCCGTCTACTTGTTTCTACCCACAGTGCCTGTCTGTGGAGGATGTTTTGGCCCTGGGCATGTCTGACAAGCCAGAGCTTGTCCGAGGACCAGTCCTGGAATCCAGATACATTGGCCATCTTAGTGCTGCCGCTGCCCTCTACCTTAGCAACCCAGAAGGCACATGTGAAGACATCCAGGCTGGCCGCTTGGCCTCCCATGTGGACCATTACCTAGCCCTACTTGAGAGACCAGAGGCCATGACCCTGGGCCTGAGCCAGCTATTGCAGGAGATTGAGGCCCATGCGATCAGCCAGCCCATTGGGGAGGTGAGGGTTAAGGGAGCAAGTGTGGGGAGGGAGAGAACCCAAGTGCCATGGAAGGGAGGCTGTTACAGCAGGGAGTGGATCCCATGAAGCCTCCCTGGCATCTGAGGACATAATTAGAAGACTGAAGTGAGCTGGAACTCAGAAAAGCATGTTCACTGGGGAAGATGACTACAGGAGCCTAGGGGCACCCTCTGGGGAATGGGGACAGGAAAGGCTGTGACTCCCTGGGGAAGAGTTGGACTGTGATGGGGAGAGTAGGAAAGGTCAGGTAGGCTGCGCAACCAGCCTCGGTCTTGGGTGAAACCTGGGAAGTAATATGAAGGAGGTGGGGTTGGTGGGAGGCCCATCCAGTGGGCTATGCTAGGACAGACGGCAATGATGGAGCTGGACTCCAGAAGCTGACACTAAGGCTAGTCTCTTCTCTAGACCTGTGTAGATGTCCCTCAGCTGCTGAAGGAGGCTGAAGAGGCTGGGGCTCCCAGCAGCCCTGGCCCAGTCCTGGCTGCCCTGCTGGACCATGTCAGGAATGGGTCCTGCTTCCAAGCTCTGCCCAGCCCTCAGTACTTTGTGGACTTTGTGTTCCGGCAGCACAGCAGCGAGGCTCCCAATATCACGCTGGCTGGTAAGGCCTGGACTGAGACCCTCAACCTCCACTCCTCAGGGAGGGGCAAGATTGGAACCCACAGACTATATACTCACTATTCTTCCTGCCAGAACTGGAAGTTTTGATGCAACGCCTTGGGGTGGGTGGAAAAGACCACAGTGACCATGATGACCATGGTGACCATAGTCATCTGGATAGGGAGATCAACCATCAGGCTTCTGAGCCCCATGCCACCCTCAACAGCAGCTCCAGTGTATGGGACTCGGTGAGCCACTCATTTAATCTGGTTCTGGGGTAAGATGGGCTCCCATGGGTATGATCAGGCCCCTCACTCTTACCCTGCTCCCCCACCTCCAGGTATGCTTGAGTGCTAAGGATGTGATGGCTGTCTATGGGCTATCTGAGGAGGCTGGGGTGTCTCCTCAGGCCTGGGCCCAACTGAGCCCTGCCCTGGTCCAGCAGCAGTTGAGTGGGGCCTGCAGCCACCAGCACAATGACCATACCCAGGACCAGCTCAACCAGGCAGAGAGTGAGTGCCTATCCCCAGGTGTGGGTGTGCCTACCTTGGCCTGCCCCTGAGTGCTGGCCTCATAGCAGTGGGTCCCAAAGGGAGCAGTGAGTGAGCATTGAGGAATGAGGAGGTAGAAGAGGGGGTGTGCTAGAAAGGAAAGCAGTAGGGTCTTGTTGCAGGAGAGCCAGTGTGAACAGAAGCCTGGCTCCCACAGGCAGCCTGCTCAAGCGCCTGCTCATTCCTGGGCCCTAGGAAGCGGAGGCTCTCAGTGTGGCTTCATTTTCAGGGTATCTGTATGGCTCCTTGGCTACATTGATCATCTGCCTCTGCGCTGTGTTTGGCCTCTTGCTGCTCACCTGTGCCAAATGCAGCACAGCTACCCACTACATCATGCAGACCTTCCTGAGCTTGGCCGTGGGAGCACTCACTGGTGATGCCCTCCTGCATCTGACACCCAAGGTCAGCCCTCACCTTTCTTCCTGCCCTCCCTTATCCCTGGCTTCTCAACCCTTGTGGGCCATAAGGCTCCCAAGTCAATGTCCCTGTTCCCCAGGTGCTGGGGCTACACACACACAGTGGAGAGGACCACACCCATGAGGAAGTGGGCATTGGTGCACAGTCCACCTGGCGCCTGCTGGCCGCACTCGGAGGTCTCTACATCTTTTTTTTGTTTGAGAGCCTCTTCAACCTGCTGTTGCCCAAAGACCAGGTCAGGCTCGAGGGAAGGAGTAGGTGGGACTAGATGGGATGGGTGGCCACTCAGTGGGCTCTGACCAGCTTCTCCACAGGATTCTGAGGATGGGCCCTGCAACCACAGTGGCCACAGCCACGGAGTGTCACTGCAGCTGGCACCCAGCGAGCTCCGGCAGCCCAAGCAGTCCCATGAGGGCTCCCAAGCAGACTTGGTAAATGGCCAGCCCTGTCCTAGGTGGAGTCCCTCTCTTGTTTCCTTCCCTAGGTTCACCTTTGCTTCTCCCAGGTGTCAGAGGAGAGTCCAGAACTACTGAACCCGGAACTCCGGGAGCTGAAAGCAGGTGAGCCATGAGGGAGATCCACCCAGGGATGTGGATCTGCTTATTGTTCTTGGGCACATGGGCAGAACCTGCCCTAAGAGGCCCGGTTTACCACGCCCGCAGAGCTGAGGCTGCTGCCCTATCTGATCACTCTGGGTGATGCAGTGCACAACTTCGCCGATGGGCTTGCTGTGGGCGCAGCCTTCACATCCTCATGGAAAACTGGGCTGGCCACTTCCCTGGCAGTGTTCTGTCATGAGCTGCCCCACGAGCTGGGTGAGCGCTGGGGTGTAGCTAGCAGGGGCGCGGCTTAGTGGTCCTGACCATTTCTGGAGGTGAGCCAGACAAGAGGCCATCAGAGACAAGGGATGGGGCGGCTTTGGACGAGAGAGCCCTGTCCTTAGTGGTCGAGGCTCGAGGCAGGGGCCGGGTTGCAGGAAGGTGGGAAGCAGGCAGGACCGGCCTTTGAATGGGGGGGTCTGTCCGGCTGATCCCCAAGGTGTGGTCTGGGGGGCCAAACCTGACAGGTGGGCAGAGCTCCTAATGTGGCCTGTTGGACTCTAGGGGACTTTGCGGCCTTGCTGCACGCTGGGCTGACCGTGCGGCACGCGCTGCTTCTGAACCTGGCCTCCGCACTCACGGCGTTCATCGGCCTCTATGTGGCTCTCGCAGTCGGAGTTGGCGAGGAGGGCGAGGCCTGGATTCTGGCAATAGCCACTGGCCTCTTCCTCTATGTGGCGCTTTGTGACATGGTTAGGACGGAGGAGGAGGGCCTGAGCTGGGGGCTGGGGTGGGGAGCTGACCAGGGGCTCCATCGAGCTGGCCACTGAACTGGGGTTCACCCTCGTCTCAGCTCCCAGCCATGATGAGGGTGCGGGACCAGCGGCCCTGGCTCCTATTCCTGCTTCACAACGTGGGTCTGCTAGGCGGCTGGACCGTCCTGCTTCTGTTGTCCTTGTACGAAGACAACATCACCTTCTGACAGCCCTATCCCATACCAGTTCCCCTTCCTGCCTCTTGACTGACTCTGCTTTCTTTCTGAACCATTCAACCTTTGGACCCACTGGGTAGTCAGAGGACAACAGGCCTGATTTCCTATCTCTTAATTCAATAAAGACGTTTTTGCCAATCCAGGCCAGTTGCTCTCTCTCTTTAAGGGAGGGAAGGGTCCCCTAGTGAAAGTGCAAGGGCAGTCCATTCCTCCTTCCTTAGTACCTAGGAACAGCTGCACTGGGGATCCTTTTGGCAACCAGCTTTTCTTCTCTGCAACTAAACCCTGCCTGGGAACAGTCAGAGGAGTTGCCTAGGATGTGGCTGCAGGTGGTACCCTATCCCTAGTGAAAACCAACATCAGCACTGCTTCCATAGATGAGGGGTCATTTCTGTCAAGAACACAAGCCTAGAGGTGGTCAAACCAGAAGTTCAACTGATGGGTTTTGGCTGTTCCATTGCTCTTGGCAGAATAGTCTCCTGAGGTTAATATAGCAGTCTACCCCAGACCTGGTGCCTAAAACATCAGAAATGTATTCTCTCACAGTTATTGAGACCAGAAGACCAAAGTCAAGGTGTAAAATATAAGTCTGGAGCCTCAAGAAAATTATCACACAATCCAAAATATTTCAGCAAGGTAAAAAGTTCTTTTTTTTTTTTTTTTTTTCCTTCTGCAGAAGGATACAAAGCTGCTCTAAATTCAGCAAGCAGAGTTCTCACTGGGTTTTTATATCTAACTCAAAGGGGGCCCTGTGCTTTACTCTGAGTGACAGAGCTTGGCCTTACTTTCTTACAAGATCAGAGGTTCAGTATCTAGAGAGAAATTAAACTTCAGTATTTATTTTACTTTCAAGAAGTGCTAACAGGGGGATGTGGTGGCCCACGCCTTTAAACCCAGCACTCAAAAGGCGGAGGCAGGCAAATCTCTGTGAGACTAAGTCCCGCTTGGCTACAGGGAGACCCTGCTCAAACAAACAAGCAAAAAAGAGGTGTTGACTTGGGAGGAATTTAAATCTCTCTACCATTTAAATTTTTTAAATTATTTTAATTTTATTTATTAACATTTTTTGAGACAGGAGCTCCCTGTAGTCCCAGCTGGCCTGAAACTTGCTCTTCAAACCTGGCTAGCCTGGATCTCATTATGCAGACCAGGTCAGCCTGGATCTCACAGAGCTCTATCTGCCTCTGCCTCCTGAGTGCTAAAACTAAGAGTGTACCACTACATGCAGTTTCCACCTTGATTTTTTTTGAGACATGGTCTCTCACTCAACCTGAAGCCCACTGATTCAGCTAGACTGGCTAGCCAGCCCCAAGAATCCTCCTGTCTCTGCCTCTCCAGTACTGGAATCACAGACATGTACTGCCATGCCTAGTTTTTTTATGTGAGTCCTGGGTATCAAACTCAGGTCTTAATGCTTGTGTATTAATGAATCATCTCTTTAGCTTCTTGTTTTTGTTTTGTTTTGTTTATTTGAGACAGGGTATTGTGTAAATAGGGAGATGTGAACAATGTCTATTTACCCCAAGTAATACCAATAACAGTCCAAAGAAACTATTTTACAACTTGGCAAACCAATGAGTTTATTGGGGTTACTTGCAGGAATATCAGTGTTCTAGTTACTTCTCTCTGTTGCTGTGATAAAACACTGACCAAAAGCAAATTGGGGAGGAAAGGGTTTACTTGGTTTACAGCTCACAGTCCGTTACCAAAGGAGATAAGACAGGAACCTAGAGGCAGGAGCTGAAGAAGAGACCATGGAAAAATGCTGCTTATTTACTTGCTTCCCCTGGCTTGTTCAGTTACTTTTCTTATATAGCCCAGGGCCACCTGCCCTAGGGATGGCACTGCCCACAGTAGGCTGGGCCTTCCTATGTCAATTAGCAATCAAGAAAATGGTGGTGCATGCCTTTAATCCCAGCAGAGGCAGGCATATCTCTGTGAGATCAAGGTCAGCCTAGACTACAGAGTGGGCTCCAGGCCAGCTGTGGTTACATGGTTACAGAGAGACCCTGTCTCCAAAAGACATACAAAAAATGGCCCACAGACATGCCCACAGCCAATCTGATGGACACAATTCTTTACTTAAAGTGCCCTCTTCCCAGATGTCTCTAGCTTGTGTCAAGTTGACAAGACTAACCAGCACATGGAACACTATCCAATCTAAGACCACCCTAACTCAGTCCTGTTCCTTCCTTGTTTAAAGATGCCCCGTAGGAGTTGGGAGTCTGATCCAGAGGTAGAGCATTTGTTTAGCTTGTACAGACTTTGGGTTCCATCTCCAGGACTGCAAATAATAGTTAATAAGACCAGTGATAATTCAGAGGTAAAGGTTAATCTGATGGAGGGAATTCCTCAATTATTGTTCCCTCTTTCCAGATGTGTCTGGTTGACAACTGATGCTAACTATGACAGTGGGTAAAGGGTTGTACTTACCAGAGCATAGATGACTCAAAGGCAGCTACATCATCAAAAGCCCATTCAAGCTGAATGACCACTCTTAAAAAACTTGTATCCTTTGAGCTTCCTGCAAAATTTACAAGCAGCGCCACAGGTTGGAGAGTCTCCTCTCCACAGCAATTACTATTGCTTATATGTACCTTAGTAGGAAAGCCTTGTGAATCTTGTTTCAGGACCTTCCCTAAACTTGTGATTTTTATGTCTTTAACTTTTTAAGTCTAGAATATTTCCAGAATGGAATGTTTCAATTTGGATGAAACCACTACACAGCATAGGGCCTCACACTATAACCCAGGCTGATCTCAAACGTGCACAGTCCTCAGCAGATGTGAGACACCACGCCAGGAATCTTGAGAGTTTTTTGTTTTTAAGGTTTATTTTATTGGGGCCAGAGAGGTTTGCTTAGCAGTTGAGAGCACTGGCTGCTCTTGTAGAGAACTTGGGTTCAGTTCCCAGCATGCATATGGTGGCTAACACCATCTGTAACTCCAGTTCTAGGTGACCAGAAAACTCTGCCACCGCCTTCGGAGTTTCTGCGCCAGTGACACCTGCTCCGACCACAGAACCAGGGACCACACTAGGAGCGGAGCAGCAGGGAGCCCTTTTCTGGACTCCATGGGCATTACATGCACGGAGTACATTTATGTACATGCAGACAAAATGCATGAAATAAATAATTTTAAAAGTTATAAAAGATTTATTTTATTTTATTCTGGACTGGAAAGATGGCTCAGTGGTTAAGAGCACTGATGCTCTTACAGATGACCAGGGTTTGGTTCCTAGCACCTAAATGGCAGATAATAGCCATCTGTAACTCCACTTCCAGGGAATATAGTCCCTCTTCTGGTTTCCATGGCATTCATTGCACACACAGGTACACTTACATGCAGACAAAATTAAAATAAATAGTTTTTAAGGATTTTATTTATTTGTCCATGAACATTTTTTTCTGCATGTATGCGTGCCCTCGGAGGCACTGCCTCTTCATCCTGAGTGCTGGGGTTAAGGGCTTGGGCCACCATGCCTGGCTTTTAGTTTTAAGTGTGTGTACCCATGAGTGCAGGTGCCTTTGGGTTCCAATTCCCTGGAGCTGGAGGTATAGGCACTTGTGAGCTGCTAAAGTGGGTGCTGGGAACTGAACTCAGGTCATCTGCAAGAGTAGTACATGCGACCTTAACCTCTGACCCATCCTTCTCCAGGCAGCTGCTCTAGAGGAATCTTTGGTGTGATGTAGGGGTCACCTACTGTCTTAGGCATCCAAACAGCCCTTTATCTACTGGGTGGTCAGGTTAGGTGTGATGTAAGCACATTCCTATGTTCTTTTTCGGGCCATGACTGTAAATCCTCGCTTTATTTCCCTGCGTTTCAAGATTCTGGCATCAAGAAGGCCGGGAGGGTCGGCCGCTCTGGCTCTGGGACCGGGCCTTTTAGTCCAAGCCCCTGCCACGCCGAGCCGGGCCGCTAGGGGCCGCCGTCTGCACACAGCCGCTGGAGCGCAAGCGCGTAGGCCAAGCAGCCCGGAACCCTAGCTCGGCTCTTAGTCTGGTCCTCTGGTTCTGCGCGTCCGGGCGGGTGGCGCAGGCGCAGAAACTCGGAAGGCGGTGGCGGGGTTTGCGCGCGCTACCCGGCTGAGGCCGCTGTGTTCGGGGTCCCTGAGTCGGCCGCTCCCGGCGTGAGGGCAGCGGCGGCGCCATGTACGCCGTGTACAAGCAGGCGCACCCGCCCACCGGGCTCGAGTTCGCTATGTACTGCAACTTCTTCAACAACACTGAGCGCAGCCTCGTGGTGGCCGGCACCTCGCAGCTCTACGTGTACCGCCTGAACCGAGACGCCGAGGTAGGACGCGGCCTCCGCAGCTACCTCGGCAGGGCCGCGGTAGGAGCTGCGTTCTCCCAGGGCCCCTTCCGCAGGGCCTGTTCTTCACCACCACGGTGGTTGACCTCCTTCTGCCCTGCGGGGCCGCCCATGCCCTCCGTCTCTTCCTTGGTGTTTGGTGTTTTCGGTAGATTGTTGCAGACCTTCCGCGTACTTCAGGGTAGGGACATGATGGTGAAGCCGACCCTGACCCTTCACCAAATGAACACACACATTTAAACACAGACTGCCGCAGTGCTGCCGAGAGACTGGGACGAGGCGGGAAGGAGGCTGACTTTCCAGACATAGGAAGGGAACCTTCCTGAGAACAGCAGCTTGTTGAGGGAAGAGCTTTCTAGTCAAAGAAACCGGTCTAGATCTAGCTCGGGGACAAGAGTACTGGCAGGAAGTGTAGTAAAGTGGAACCATCCCACCAACAGATAGATATGGGGTACTTTGACTGCCAGAGAGACATGGTTCAGGAAGGCTTCTTGCAAGCAGCAGCTTCTATGGGTAGTGGTGGTGCGTGCCCTTTAAACCTAGCACTCAGAAGGCAGAGGAAGGCAGATTTCTGTGAGATCCAGGCCAGCCAAGACTATATAGTGAGACCCTATCTCAACAAACAAACCGAAGAGGCTACTTTCTTTTGTTGTTTGAGATGGGGCCTCACTATGTAGCCATGGCTAGCTTGGAACTCACCACCTAGATCAAACTGGCCTTGCATTCAATAGAGATCTGCCTGCCTCTGCCTCCTAAATGCTATGGTATGTGCCTAAACTAATGGTATGTGCCACAGTACCCTGCTTATTTTTATTATTTTAATTATATCTGTGTGTGATATGTGTACTTGAGTGCAGGTTCTGCTGGAAGACAGAGGCATCAGATACCCTGATACCACCTGGTATGTGATCCCTCATTGCCTTCTTCTCCCCTCTAGGCTCTGACCAAGAATGATGGGAACACAGGTGAGTGTGGGGTGGCCTAGCCCCTAGCCCTGCACCTGGGAGTGTGTGGGTAGTCTTGGGGGACAGGGCCCATACCTGACTTGCTGACTCCCTCCCCCAGAGGGGAAGGCCCATCGAGAGAAACTAGAACTGGTCGCCTCCTTCTCCTTCTTTGGCAATGTCATGTCCATGGCCAGCGTGCAGCTTGCAGGTGCTAAGCGTGATGCCTTGCTCCTCAGCTTCAAGGATGCTAAGGTGGGCAGTGTGCACCTGGCAGGAGGTCCTGGGCACAGTGGTATATGGCAGTGTGTAGTACTGGGCTGGGGTCCACTTTGTCATCAGGGTTGGTATTGGATGGGCAACAGTTCTGACCTCCTGCCTCCAGCTGTCAGTGGTGGAGTATGACCCAGGCACTCATGACCTGAAGACCTTGTCTCTACACTACTTTGAGGAGCCTGAGCTTCGGGTAAGCCAAGTCCCCATTTCCCCCAGGCTAAGCCCAGAAACTCCCTCTTCTGTCTTTCCCTCTGCCCTAGTGCTTCCCTTAGGTCTTCTTCTATGTATCTCAATTGACGTCCCTTCTGCCCCCAGGATGGGTTTGTGCAGAATGTGCATACACCTCGTGTGCGAGTGGATCCTGATGGGCGCTGTGCGGCCATGCTCATTTATGGCACACGACTGGTAGTGCTGCCCTTCCGCAGAGAGAGCCTGGCTGAAGAGCACGAGGGACTCATGGGAGAGGGGTGAGTACCAGGCTGGGGCCGCTGTGGTTTTGAGGGGCCCAGAAACCCTGAGTTCCCCATCTCCCCCATCCCCTCCTGCTGACATCCTTGGTCCGTAGGCAGAGGTCCAGCTTCCTGCCTAGCTACATCATCGATGTGCGGGCTCTGGATGAGAAGCTGCTCAATATTATTGACCTGCAGTTCCTTCACGGCTACTATGAGCCCACCTTGCTCATCCTGTTTGAACCCAACCAGACCTGGCCAGGGTGAGGCTCAGGGTCCTTTGCTATGGCCCCCAGCTGTCTTGCCCAGGCAGGGATATATGTATGGGGGTAGGGGTGACTGACTGGGTCACTGGCCTTGGGAACAATGTGACTGTCTCTGGGTGACCGACCTGTTATTCTAGGCGGGTGGCTGTGAGGCAGGACACATGCTCTATCGTGGCTATCTCACTGAACATCACGCAGAAAGTTCACCCTGTCATCTGGTCCCTCACCAGCCTTCCTTTTGACTGTACCCAGGCCCTGGCTGTGCCCAAGCCCATAGGTGAGTGTCTGGCAGTGCTGAGTGGCAGTAGGGGTGGGGGACAGCACTGAGCCATCTACCAGCCTGTGTCCACCTCCAGGTGGTGTAGTGATCTTCGCTGTCAACTCACTGTTGTATCTGAACCAGAGTGTCCCCCCATATGGTGTGGCTCTCAATAGCCTCACTACAGGCACCACTGCCTTCCCATTACGTGAGTGAGGTATACCATGGGCAGGGTGGGCTGGGGCGGAGTGGGTTGTGGTCAGGGCAAGGCATCCAGTTTGGCATGACCAACTGCCCTACAGGCACCCAGGAGGGTGTACGAATCACCCTGGACTGTGCACAGGCGGCCTTCATCTCTTACGACAAGATGGTCATCTCCCTCAAGGGTGGCGAGATGTGAGCCCACAGCCCATGAGCCCTAATCTCAGAGATACCCACATTCTCTGCCCCTCCCCCCGTGTCTCCTTGTTCCCTGCCCTACTCAGTGCCCTCACTGCTTCCCACAGCTACGTGCTGACCCTCATCACTGACGGCATGCGTAGTGTCCGAGCATTTCACTTTGACAAGGCAGCTGCCAGTGTCCTTACCACCAGTGTGAGTAGTAGGGACAGGGTTGGGAGTACCCTGGGTCCAGGTGTGATTCTGCCCTTACCCATGTCTCCCTCAGATGGTCACCATGGAACCTGGTTACCTGTTCCTGGGCTCTCGTCTGGGCAACTCCCTCCTCCTTAAGTACACAGAGAAGCTGCAGGAACCCCCAACCAGCTCTGTCCGTGAGGCAGCTGACAAGGTGAGTGCCTGCAATATGGGGCCCCTGGTCCTGTCTTGCCATGACCCCGTGTGTAGGGCAGCCTCAAGGCTGGTCACTTCCCTCTCATGCCTCATAGGAAGAGCCTCCGTCCAAGAAGAAGCGAGTAGACTCCACAGTAGGCTGGACAGGTGAGAGGCTGGTCTGGGATGAGCAGGGGAGGGCCAAACCTCAGGGCTCAGTTGGATTCTCTATTGCAGGGGGCAAGTCAGCACCACAAGATGAGGTGGATGAGATTGAAGTATATGGCAGCGAGGCCCAGTCAGGCACGCAGCTGGCCACCTACTCCTTTGAGGTGAGATTGGGTTAAGGCAGTGGATATCCACCCCTTTCAACCCATCTGACCATCACTGTGCCCACAGGTATGTGATAGTATGCTCAACATTGGACCCTGTGCCAACGCTGCTGTAGGCGAGCCTGCCTTCCTCTCAGAAGAGGTACCTGAGGGCCTGGGACTGGGGTTATAAAGCCAGCCTGGAAGATGGTATTGGAAGCTACCTCCTTATCCCACTCTACAGTTTCAGAACAGCCCTGAGCCAGACCTAGAGATTGTGGTTTGTTCCGGCTATGGGAAGAATGGGGCCCTGTCAGTGCTGCAGGTATGTATAGGCAGGGGTGGGAGGCTCCTGGTGGGACTTGGTTGGGCTGACTTCTCCGCGCCCCCGTCTTCATTCCAGAAGAGTATCCGGCCCCAGGTGGTGACAACCTTTGAACTCCCTGGCTGCTATGACATGTGGACAGTCATTGCCCCTGTGCGGAAAGAGGGGGTAGGCGACACTGAAGTGAGGAGGAGGTCCAGGGCGGGCAGGAGCTGTGCGTGTAGCACCTAGGACAGCGGGGTCCAGGTGGTCCCAGTCACACACTGCCCTTGCCAGACTGTGGCTCTGCCCTGCCCTTCTTTGGACCTCACAGGATGAAACACCCAAGGCTGAGAGCACTGAACAGGAGCCTAGTGCCCTGAAAGCAGACGACGATGGGCGAAGGCATGGCTTCCTTATTCTGAGCCGTGAAGACTCAACCATGGTAAAAGGTGGAGTCTAGGGCTGGCTCCAGGGTCCCCTGGGGAAGGGCACCACTAACCACTGTCGCCACAGATCCTGCAGACAGGCCAGGAGATCATGGAGCTGGACACCAGTGGCTTTGCTACACAGGGCCCCACTGTCTTTGCTGGAAACATTGGGGACAATCGCTATATTGTCCAAGTGTCACCACTGGGCATCCGCCTGCTGGAAGGTGGTAAGTGGGCAGGTCTCTGTAAATGTGTCTTGAGATGATGTGTACTGGCTGCTGCTCCACCCTCACCACCTTGTGCCCACAGTGAATCAGCTGCACTTCATCCCTGTGGACCTGGGTGCCCCCATTGTTCAGTGTGCTGTGGCTGATCCCTACGTGGTCATCATGAGTGCTGAGGGCCACGTCACCATGTTTCTACTCAAGAGCGATTCATATGGTGGCCGCCACCACCGCCTGGCACTACACAAGCCTCCACTGCACCACGTAGGCCCCCTCTTTTTTTTTTTTTTTCTTTAAGATGTGTTCTTCCTATAGTTCCAGCTGGCCTGGAACTTGCTATGTAGACCAGGCTGACCTTGAACTCACAGGGATCTGTTTGTCTCCACCTCTTGAGTGTTGGGATTAAAGACATGTACACCACCACACCTGCCTAGGACCTCTCTTCTTGATTGCTCCCTGTCCATGGCTGAACCCTTTCCTGTTTCTTACAGCAGTCCAAGGTGATCGCACTCTGCCTATACCGTGATGTCAGTGGCATGTTCACTACTGAGAGCCGCCTGGGTGGGGCCCGTGATGAACTGGGAGGCCGAAATGGCACGGAGGCTGAGGGCCTGGGCATGGACACTAGGTGCGTAGGGACCAGCATGTGAGGGACTGGGGTCCACATGGCAGTCTGTGATACGTCTGTTGGTCCTCAGCCCCACAGTAGATGATGAGGAAGAGATGCTGTATGGGGACTCAGGATCCCTCTTCAGCCCCAGCAAAGAGGAAGCCCGTAGGAGCAGCCTACCCCCTGCTGACCGTGACCCCGCACAGTTCAGGGTAGAGCCTACCCACTGGTGCTTACTGGTGCGGGAGAATGGCACCATGGAGGTGAGTGCGCTGTACACACAGCAGTACTGTTGCACAGGAGCCTTTGCTTCCACCCCTAACTACTGTCCTCCTCTAGATCTACCAACTCCCAGACTGGCGGCTGGTGTTCCTGGTGAAAAACTTCCCTGTGGGACAGCGAGTCCTCGTAGACAGCTCCTTTGGACAGCCCACTACACAGGGCGAGGCCCGTAAGGAGGAGACCACGCGCCAGGGAGAGCTGCCTTTGGTCAAGGAGGTGTTGCTGGTTGCTTTGGGGAGCAGGCAGAGTAGGCCCTACCTACTGGTGCGTGCCTGCCTGTCCCCCACTTCCGAGGCTCCTGTTCTCATGCCCCCACCTCTTAGCCATTACTTTTCTCGCTCCCTAGGTGCATGTGGACCAGGAGCTGCTCATCTATGAAGCCTTCCCCCATGACTCTCAGCTTGGCCAGGGCAATCTCAAAGTCCGCTTCAAGAAGGTGCCAGCGGCTGGACCCTGCTTGGGCATGGGGTGGATTGAAAGTCTAGACAAACAGAGTCTGGAGGGCCTGGCACTCATTGTGGTCTCTACCAGGTTCCCCACAATATCAACTTCCGTGAAAAAAAGCCAAAACCATCTAAGAAGAAGGCAGAAGGTTGCAGCACAGAGGAGGGAGCTGGAGTCCGTGGCCGTGTGGCACGGTTCCGCTACTTTGAGGACATTTATGGCTATTCTGGGGTAGGCAGGTGGCTTGGCAAGGGCCTGGAGTAGAGGGGGGGGGGTCTTACAGTGCACTCAAAGTGCCTGCCTACAGGTTTTCATCTGTGGACCCTCACCACACTGGCTCCTAGTGACTGGCCGAGGGGCTCTACGGCTGCACCCCATGGGCATCGACGGCCCCATTGATTCCTTTGCCCCATTCCACAATGTGAACTGCCCTCGTGGATTCCTGTATTTTAACAGACAGGTAAAGAGGCCTGGCCTAGTTCCCTTCAGTGTCATTGATACTGCCCTGGGACAGAGTGGATACTGAGACAGAGGGTAGGGGTAAAGAGGCTGGTGGGTTTAAGGAGTTCAACTCTGGACTCATGCTGGGAAGGTTGAGATGGGATAATTGGATGTGAAAGGCTAGCCAGTGAGGGCATCGTCCTGTTCTTGAAGATACATTCTGGAAACTGTTACTCCTGGTGTAATCCTTGGACATTGCTCGAGAGCCACACTGCTGGATTTACTTTTCATTCTGCCTCTCAGTTGCTGTATGGCTTTGTGGGAGGCACATTGTATCTGAGCTTCAGGACTCTGATGGGGCAGGTGCTTTTCAGGCGCTAGTAACTCATGATTGTTGGTGAAGTATAGCCTGGGTCATTGGCATCGGCTCCTTCCCTATTGGAGTTTCTGGTGTGGCTAGTCTCTGGGCCTAGCCTTCCCATGTGTTGTGCCACACAGGGTTAGCCTAGGCAGAATCGGACTACCAAAGCGGTAGACTCTTCTAGGCAACTGCCCAACAAAGCAAACCTGCTACCCCATTCCTACAGAACTGGGGAGCATCTTGGAAGGCCTAAGTTCATCTATACTGCCTTGGTCATCCCAAGCCACACTGACTTTTCTGCCCATTGCACCCAGGGTGAGCTGAGGATCAGTGTCCTGCCCGCTTACTTGTCTTATGATGCCCCATGGCCTGTCAGGAAGATCCCACTGCGCTGCACAGCCCACTATGTGGCCTACCATGTGGAGTCCAAGGTCTGCTTCCCTCCCACATCCTCCCAGGTACCTTCTGAGCCTGGCCTCTGGCATGTGACACCTTCTAACCCCCTAGGTCTACGCTGTGGCCACCAGCACCAATACACCTTGCACTCGAATCCCACGCATGACTGGAGAGGAAAAGGAGTTTGAAGCCATTGAGAGAGGCATGCAACATCTGGGGAGG
Source organism: Eospalax fontanierii (assembly GCA_035773235.1). NCBI lineage: Eukaryota > Metazoa > Chordata > Mammalia > Rodentia > Spalacidae > Eospalax > Eospalax fontanierii. The sequence goes on along the minus strand of CM069532.1, from coordinate 81,451,722 downwards.
AGTGGAGCTTGGGCTGTATGCTCTGGCTGCAAGATAACTCGCTGTCCTTATCTCTGCAGATGACAGATACATCCATCCCCAGCAAGAGGCCTTCTCCATCCAGCTCATCTCTCCGGTCAGCTGGGAGGCTATTCCCAATGCCAGGTGAAGCTTGATTACCAGGGGCTGTTCTTTGTTGGCAGCTTGTGGTGACAAATGCTGACACAGCCTGGCTTCATGCAGGATCGAGTTAGAGGAATGGGAGCATGTCACATGCATGAAAACAGTGTCCCTGCGCAGTGAAGAGACTGTATCAGGCCTCAAGGGCTATGTGGCTGCTGGAACCTGCCTCATGCAGGGGGAGGAGGTCACATGTCGTGGGCGGGTAAGCACCTGTTGGGAAGCGGGGTAGGTTGTTCCCAGCAGCGGACTCTCTACCATCCCCATGTACTCCCTTACTTCTAGATCCTGATTATGGATGTGATCGAGGTGGTGCCTGAGCCTGGGCAGCCCCTGACCAAGAACAAGTTCAAGGTCCTATATGAGAAGGAGCAGAAGGGGCCAGTGACTGCACTATGCCACTGCAATGGCCACCTGGTGTCAGCCATTGGCCAAAAAGTGTGTTCTTGCCCTCCTCTCCTGTAGCAGCTTCTTTGCTTGCAAGAGCTGCCCAGTTCACCATCTCCTGCCCTCTAGATCTTCCTGTGGAGCCTGCGGGCCAGTGAACTGACGGGCATGGCCTTCATCGACACACAGCTGTACATCCACCAGATGATCAGTGTCAAGAATTTCATCCTGGCAGCAGATGTTATGAAGAGCATCTCACTCCTGCGTTACCAGGAAGAGAGCAAGACGCTGAGCCTCGTGTCCCGGGTACGTATGGGGCTGGGTGTGCAGGTAGGCACCAGTCCGAGGCTCACTCTGATACTATCCCTTCCTTTCCCAGGATGCCAAGCCCTTGGAGGTGTACAGTGTAGACTTCATGGTGGACAATGCCCAGCTGGGCTTCCTGGGTGAGCACACTGGGCATGCCTTGGGAGCTGCATTTGGAGGGTATGGTTAACTAAGGCTCACTATGGGTTTTTGTTCATCAGTGTCTGACCGAGACCGCAACCTCATGGTGTATATGTACCTGCCAGAAGGTAAGTGGTTCCTCCCAGACCTCTTCCTGGGCTGGGTACCAGGCAGTAGATAGGTCTTGACCTGAGTCCCTGTGACCCAGCCAAAGAGAGTTTTGGAGGCATGCGCTTGCTGCGCCGAGCAGACTTCCATGTGGGTGCTCATGTGAACACATTTTGGAGGACTCCATGCCGGGGGGCTGCTGAAGGACCCAGCAAGAAATCGGTCATGTGGGAAAACAAGCATATCACATGGTTTGGTGAGTACTGGGACAGGGGTGTCTGAGGATAGAAGGGTCAGTCTGGCTCACACAGCATCCTCTCAGCCACCCTGGATGGCGGCATTGGGCTCCTGTTGCCCATGCAAGAGAAGACATACAGACGGCTGCTGATGCTACAGAATGCACTGACAACAATGCTACCCCACCATGCTGGCCTCAACCCCCGTGCCTTCAGGTGAGTGTGCACCTCCTCTGGTCCTTTTCTGGATCCCAGATCCTCTCTGACCCCTTCTTGCCCACCACCCCTAGGATGCTGCATGTAGACCGGCGCATCCTGCAGAACGCTGTGCGCAATGTTCTTGATGGAGAGCTGCTAAATCGCTATTTGTACCTCAGCACCATGGAGCGCAGTGAGCTGGCCAAGAAGATTGGCACCACCCCTGACATCGTGAGTGCCACCTCTCACCCTACCCTACCATCCACTTTGCCCAGCTCTGCCCGGCCACACTGACTTTCCTATTATTCCACAGATCCTGGATGACTTGCTAGAAACAGATCGTGTCACTGCCCACTTTTAGCTCCATGAGTGCCATCTTGCCCTGTGTCCTCCCCAGTATCCCCATTTTGTACAAAACACAAAGAGAACAATTTGTTTGAGAGGCGTTATGTGGTCATTGTGTTGACAGAGTCCCACAGAGCATCCCCCATTCTGGGCTCCAAGGTGTAAGACTGCCCTGGGGCCAGCTCAATGTACCCAGGCTCAAAGCCCTGCTGGCCCCAGGCAGCCTTGTACTATTCTGGCTCAGGGACCTACATCTCCAGGTACTCGTAGACATTCTTAGCCTGGGGAGCAAAGCCCAGGCGGTCCAGAACACGAAACAGGAGGGCCGTAAGCCGCATGGATAGGGTTTCCAGCCTGGGGAGCAGGTTGAAGGGTCACAGGTTGAAGGGGACCAGTCCCTGGCCAGCCACCCATATAACACCCAGGTCCACTTACCTCAGGACCACCTCAAACTTGAGTGCCTCCCAGATGACCTTGATGTGTCGTAAAAGGCTGGCATTATAAATGCCGTGGTATGCTGAACCCACCAGGCGGCTCCAGCCCCGGACCGCACTGCATCAGACACATAAGTCAGCCTGCTGATCTGCTACAGTACCGCCAGGCTCCCCGTTGTGTCACCAACCTCTTGGCCATGAGGAAGTATCGGTCAACAGGGGTCCCCAAAGTTGAGTTGATGGAACGCACTGTGTTGATGTTCCGCAGCACCAGTAGCATGGGCCGTGGCAGTGCCTTGAGCACAGCCATGATGCCCTCAAAGTGTTCACGAGCCATCTCTTGCATGTAGGCTGCTTCCTCGAGGCTCAGCAAGTGGGAGCCCCACAGCTGGCCCAGACGCACAGGCCGCTGCATGAGCACCTCAGAAAACAGCAAGTAGTCTGGGGGGCGGGGCGGGGAGTCCTGTGTTGGTGTACATTGGTAGGCTTATGCCTGTTCTACTCTAGTCTACACCTGCCCCCTTTACCTTGTGCCCCAAGTGCAGCTGCATGTGTCTTCATTGCATCATTGTCCCTCAGGATAATGGCTCGCCACAGCTGGCATAGGGATGACCGGTCCCTGCAGCAGGGCCTGGCTATGAGCTCCAAGCCCCAGGCTGTAGGAAAAGGGGCCCAGAAGAGGCCCACTCCTCCCCCCAGTACCTGGCCCCAGCTTACTTTTCATCCAGGAACTGGTAAAGTCCATGGTCCAGCAGCACCAGCTCTGCTTTCCCATCTGGACCTTTCCGCACCAGAACTAGGAACACAGCATGTCAGCTCACGCCACCCCACCGAGATCCCACCCTGGGTGCTTTCCTACCATTGCCAGGGTGAGGGTCAGAGTGAATGAAGCCTGTGTAGAATATCTGTTCTGCAAAAGCCTGGATCAGCTTCTTTGCCACCTATGGAAAGGAAATATGGGTACAGGCAGCAACCACTGGTGCTGTTCAGCAGCCCCTGTCCTGCCCTGGCACATGGTACTCACATCCTGTACTGCCAGCCCCTGGCTCTTGATGGCTTCCACATCATTGATCTTGCAGCCATCACAGAAGTCAGCTGTCAGCACCCGCTGGGAAAGAACAAGAGGCTGAACTCAGCAGGCCTGGGTTGCCCCACCCATAGGGAAGACCCTGCTGAGCCCACACCTTGCTGGACTTGTCCCAATGTACTCGAGGGACTACAATATAGTTGAAGTGTTTCAGGTCCTGAGCACAACGCTCAGCATTGCGGCCCTCATTCTGGAAGTCCAGCTCCTGGGCCAGGGTCCCCTTCAGGTCCTAGAGGTTACATATACGCAGTCAGGTTCAGGGTTAGCATCTTCCATTAACTACCTGCCACTCCCTGCCTGCTATGGATTAGTACCTGCAGGACCCAGCTGAAGCTGAAGCTGGGGTGCATGAGCCCTACAAGCTGCAGCAGGAACTCCAATGTCTGTACATCACTGTCGAAGCGGTCCTGCAGGTCAATGTACTGCACCTGAGCAAGCAAGGGTACACTGAAACCCAGGGTCATCACTGCAGCCCAGGATCCATCTGGTTATGCAGTAGCATAGATACCTTTACAGCTACAGCAGTGCCATCATGCAGCTTGGCACGGTGCACCTGGGCCAAGCTTGCAGCCGCCATTGGCTGGTAGTCAAACTCCTGGAAGAGCTCATGGGGCAGTGCCTGGAAATCTTCAAGGAACAACTCATCCACCTGGCAAGAATGTATACTTGGAGCCAGGCCAGGGCCTTCAAGGTAGTCGTCCCACCCCTGCCCTCATGTCAGTGGGACTCACCTCCCTAAAGCCTCGAGTAAGCGCTCTGTCTTCCAATACACGCAGCGTCTGGATGTATTCAGGTGGCAGCAGGTGGTTGAAGGAGCACAGCCCCTGACCCAGTTTCACGTACAGGCCCCCATTGAGAATGGCCCCAGCCACCAGGGCGTCAGCTGCACGCTGGTGACATGCAGACATCACCTCCACGTACTCCGGGCTGTTCTGACCACAAGCATGGAGGGGAGGCTGGGGACAAGTGGCCATTCCTAGGTTCCCCCAGCACCCACTACCTCCAGTGTGCCCTCCACCTCACATGTCTGGGACATGAGGACAAACCTCTTCCACCCCTCGAAGGACAACATTTGTGCACCACCAGTAGTCCAAGGAGATCAGCAGACCAACCTTCAGAGACCTGTAGGCAGAAGTGACCTAAGCCCCAGGCAGACCTGGGGAGTGTGGAGGTTCTTGCAAGTTCCTCTGCCCTGTGCCTTGTCAAAGTCTAGCCTCACCCATTTGCCCCTGTGTCCAAGGGGAGGCTGGGCTGGGGTCCAGCCTCTAGCCACATGGGCCCTTGTGAGCTCATGGAGTACCTTTGGCCTGCTACTTCACACAGTATTCTGTACGCGAGTCTCAGCTTAAGCTCTGCAGTGCCTCCCTCCTGTGACAAGGGTGCCAGAGGACAGTGCTGGGCGTGGAAGCAGTACTGTCTCAGAAGAGTCATTTACAAAAGGAAGAAAAGAGATCTCTTAAGAATCAAAGATAGACTGGTGAAATGGTTCATCAGAGGTAAAGGCAATTGCCACAACACCTGATGACCTGAGTTCAATCCCCAGAACCCTCAGGTTGGAAGGAGAAAACGTTCCTGAAATTTGTCCTCTGTCTCCACATGTTCACTGTGGTGCATATACACACGCATGCAATACATTAATGTAAAAAGATTTTTTAAAAAGCCAGGTTACCCACTATGTGAACTAGAATGGGTATCCTTGGTCTGGGAGACTCAGGTCTTCAGCTGAATTTGGCTAGGTACCTTTGGAAAACCTCAGTGGGGTATCACTTCTGGCTCTTCAGCACAGGGAGGCCCAGAACTAAAAGGTGGCAGGCCTTTAACCTCAGCTGGAAAGGGAAGGGCTCTCTTTCTTTTGGACTCCATGTTCCTTCTGTAGCTCCAGGAACAGGAGTCAGCCCATGCTCTATACCTGCTAACCTCCACAAACTGGATCTTCTCCTTTATCCAGCCATATACAAAAGGCGAACAGAATGTGCTGCTGACAGTGAGCACAGGAGCCAGGGTTGCTCCAAGCTCCCTCACATTCCAGGGAATGAAGTCCTTCCCCGAGCAATACAGAACTAGTCATTTAGTGGCCTGAGGTGAGGACAGTGCCTACACCTACTGCGGTGAGGAGGACTAGGGATGTCAGAAACACAAAAGGAAGAAACAGCAAAGATGAGTGGAATAGGAGAGGTCCACTTGAATCTCTGTTATCCAAGACTGGACATCAGCAGGTCCATGTGAGCAGTCAGAAGCTGGAGCCAGGCCCTAGCAGGATGGGCCTCTTCCTGCAGCCTGGGGCTTGGAGTTCATAGCCAGGCCCTCCTGCATGTACTGGTCATCCTTGTGCCAACTGTGGTGAGCCATTATCCTGAGGGACAATGCTGAAAGGAAGACCCATGCAGCTGTGCTTGGGTACAAGATGAGGGGTGGAGGGTGGACTATACCAACCCCTATTTCCTCCACAGACTACTTGCTATTTTCTGAGGTGCTCATGTTTGCCTGGGCCAGCTGGGGGTCTCCCATTTGCTGAGTCTGGAGGAGGCAATCTACGCTTGGAAGCTGGCTCGTGAACATTTTGAGGGCATCATGGTTGTGCTCAAGGCACTGCCACAGCCCATGCTACTCATGCTGTGTAACATCAAAATGGTGGATGCTATCAACTTAATCCTGGGCACCACTGTTGACCTGACTTCCATCCGTAGGACTCACATGGTAGAAGAGAACCAACTCACGCAAGTCGTCCTGAACTACACGTGGGAGCCATGGCACATGCATACCTACACGTGTGCATACACACATATGCACAGACACATGTAAAATAAAAGGTTAAAAAAAAAAAAGACTGGAAAGGCTGGAGAGATGGCTTAGCAGTTAAGACTACTAGAGTGCTTGCTGCTCTTATAGAGGGCCTGGGTTTATTTTCCAGAGGATTCAATGCTCTCCTCTGGCCTCTGTTGGAATTGTATGCAGGTGGTGAACATACATACATTCAGGCAAACACATAAAATAGCACACACCTTTTATCTCATTACTCAGGAGGCAGAGGCAGGTGGATCTATGAGTTCACGGCCTGGTTTACAAAGCAAGTTTCAGGACAGCTGGAGCTACAGGAAGACCCTGTTTCAAAAAGACAATAGCTAAAGAAAAAAACAATTTTCCAGGCACGATGTGGCACAAGCCTTTAATCCCAGCACTCTGGTGGCAGAGGCAGGCAGATTTCTGTGAATTCAGGGCCAGCCAGGTCTACATAGCAAGTTCCAGGCAGGCCAGCTTGGGGCTACAGGAAGACCCTGTCTCAAAGACCAGAAAAAAAAAAAGAAAGAAGCTAGGTGTGGCACTCCTTTAGTCCCAACACTTGAGAAGCAGAGGTAGATCTAAGATCAAGATCAGCCGGGTCTACATAGGGAGTTCTAGGTCAGCTGTGGCTACAAGGAGACCCTATCTCAAAACAAAAAAGAGTAAAAGGTGGGCATTGTGATGCAAATGTAACTCCAGCACTTGAGGCAGAAGAAGCAGGAGTTCAAGGTCATCCTCAGCTACACAGTATAGCTATAAGCATAAAGGGCCTCAAAGCTAGAAATCAGATTTCCAGCCACAAGCATAACCATGGCACTACTGGAGTAAATCTCAGTGGTATGTCTGATGAAATCCCTAAGGAACCTAGGAATCCTAAGCCTTCCCTGAGAAGGCGACCTAGACTCAGGAAAGCAGTAGTACTCAGGGCTATATGGAGCAGACAACATCTTGCTCCCTGGGACACCAACATCTACCCAGTTCAAAGAATCTTCAAGTTCATTGAGGATTCTTTCAATGTTGAAAGCTAATGCCTATAAGGCTGGGCTAGTAGCTATGGGAATGCCCATACTGAGTTCTGTACTGGGAGAAGAAGGAAGGTGAAAAGTCACTGGTACAGCAGGGTTGGGGGCACCTAGGCTGAAGCTGGTCTGAAACACCAGCTGTCCTTGGATGGTAAGTTGAGTGGGGCATGGCAGCTTCTCTATGTCCAGGACTGGACCCCCTACTCTCAAGACCATGGTCAATATGGTAAAGTCTGTTGCAGCTCCAACCAGTGGAGGTTGAGGGACTCTTCTGATGACTGCCTTCCTGCCTTGTCTACATGCTGCCTGGTCACTTCAGTTCTCAGCAGAACCATGCAGCCCTCAAAGGACAGGCATGGGGAAAAGACCATCCTATCCCATCTTATGCCCAGGTCCTCCCCAACCCTCCTACCTGCCAAAGCGCCCAATACCATCTATTGCAAGTCGTAGCTTCCTCTTCTCCTGTGCCTCTGCTGTGAGATATCGGGCTCCAAGGAGCAAAGGTACCCCCACCACAGTGACAGAGAGTGCCTGCCTCCATAGCAGCCTGGTTCTCGAGGCCCTGAGGGGAGACATGGGCAGGGGTTGAATGTGTTGCTCCTCCATAAGGGAGCACCTTGGCTCCCCATTTTCCTGCCTTCCCAGAGTCAATCAACTCTTAGTCCTCTCTGTGGAGACTGTAGGGTTACCAGAGGACATTTACCACATCCAGATCCTTTCTGTGAGCCCCATGGCAGCACAGATGCCAGATGACAGGAGGAGAAAGTTTTCTTGAGTTGCCTTGAGTCCTGACCAGGCTGGTATAGCTAAAGGATAGGTCTATGGTCCACAGACTAAAACTTCCTACACTGTCCATAATCACCCCATCACTGCTACCCCATTCCCATCCACATTCTGGTGTCACAACAAGATCCTAAGTAGGGAAAGTAAGACCTGGTAATACACTGGAGTCAGCACAAAACAAGAAACAGAACAGAGCTCCCTGCTGCCAACACAGCAGACATCCATGCATGCTGAGTATGTCAGCAATAGTGCACTGTAAGAAGGGGTCTCTCACCTTGCTCACAGCCACACTAACCATCAGATGCAGTCACTGCATCTCTTCTGGCTGCTCCTAATCCTTGCTTGAAGAACCCCTGTGACAAACCCACTCTCCATCTCAGAATGATCCCTGTCTGTTTAATGGAGCAGGTGCCTCTATTTATAGCCCTCCCAATTTGCCAGTGTCCACAAAGCTCCTGCTATGAGCACCTGTCTGGAGAGTGTGCCCCATCACAGATCAGGACCCCCATGTCTCAAGTCCTAGGCCACCACAGAGAGACACAAATATACCATATCTTGGAGTTACAGAAGGTTCTGCTTGGGCCCCTCCACCATTGTGATTAACTATTGCCATGCCTGGGATGGATGACTGCCTGTGGCTGTATACTCATTACCTTGCCAGTGGGCCCTTGAGGTTTCTCCGGAAGAACATGGTAGGGCATGGCCAGGGCTTCTGCCTGCTCTGTAGCAGAGAGGAGTGGAAGTGGCACAGTCGTATCTGTGGAGAGCAGAAGGCAAGGAGTGGCAGAGGCAGGGAAACAGACTCAGTCCCGTTACTACCCACCACCTACACAAGCCTGGAGCAGAACTGTGCCATGTGGTGCTGCCCTGAACTCACTGAGGACTGTTATGCTTCCAGGGTTCCAGTCAGGAAGCTAGCTACACACTAAACTTGGCAATCAAGACACAAGCTGCCTGCTGGGGAGCAAGCTGAGGCCAGGAGAAGAAAGACCTAGGGGTCTGTCCCTGAATACAGCCTATTTCTAAGGAAAGAGAATGCATCATGGTTTGGCTTGTCTGTGACAAAGGCCACTATTACTTTTGTGGTGGCCCCTAACCTGTCACTTACTATTTCGTGTTGCTGTAGCCACTGACCAGTGGCCATAGGAAGGGGGGCCACATCATGGGGAAATGTTAGCAATGCCACCCATCCAATCAGACAGATGCCCAACTCTAAGAGGGAGACCCAACAGAAATGGCCTTTGTGTTGGCCCTGGTTCTGAGGCAAAAAGATACTAGGAGCTGGCACTGTAAACCTGGGCAACAGCCATGGGCAGGGAGGTCATGGGTCCTAGTGGGGAAGCTTCAAACTGTTGTTTTGTTAAGTGGACACATGTGCTTATCAAATCAATTATCTTCTAAACTGTTATGTTTATGTCCGTAGTTAGAGCTGTCAGCTTTGGTCAGAGAAGCTTCTTTTTGCAGTGGCTGCACAATAATGTGCAGACCCCTAAGTGGTCAACGCACCAAGAGCAAGTGGAGACTGTATGTTTGGCCATGAGTGGGATGTCTATGTCAGTCCCTCCAAAGCTGAGGAAACAATGGAATAGATGTAAGAGTCAAGGGACACTGAAACAGATGTAAAGGTTAGGGGATGGGATAGAATGTTGTAGAATTCTGTTCTCTGGGAATGACATGGCTGTTGCAGTCTTGAACACACAGCAGCTATGATTACCTGTACAAGATCTGCATAAGATCCTGTCATGAAGTGCTCAGAGACTCACCAGGCCTCACCCCTACCTAAGGATCTATACGCAGCTGATGGTTGCTGGGGGAGGGAGAGACATTATCTTCATGCAAGCTACTGGTAAGATGCCCATGCTCCTGTAAATAAGTCCTCACCCACAATCCTGCTAAGCAACCCTAATGAAACTCACTGGGACATATACACACAGACATGAATGTAGGACATGGATCAGTTAGAAGGAGGAAAGGGATGAGCCAGAGTGGAAGAGGGACAGAAGAAAGGAGTGGAGGTGAAGACAATCAAAATAATTACATGCATGTATGAAAATGACAGAATGAAAATCATCATGATATATAATTATAGATGCTAATAAAAATATTTTAAGGGGCTAGAGAGATAGCTCAGTGCTCTTACAGAGGACCCACGTTCAATTCCCAGCACCTACATGGCGGCTAACAACCATCTACAACTCCTGTTCCAGGGGATCCAACAGCCTCTTCTGACCCCCACAAGCATTGTATGACATGGATACTCTTACATACATGTATGCAATGCACTCATACACATAAAATAAAAATAATAAAATACTAAACAAAAATTTTTAAGATACAAGGAGCTTAAATCTTCTATGAACCTACAGGCAGAACACTGTAGAGCTCCTACCTGGGAAACAGTGGACCAGGCAGAGTAGCCGATGTGCACAGCCTAGGGTACCCTCAGAAATCCTGGGGTGGGAGAGTACCAACTGCAGCCATTCATGCCCATGAAATACCATGGCTCTTGTGACATTCACTGGAAACCTAGATCCCACTATCTCCTTTGTTTTTCTTGAGATGGGGATCTCACTGTGTTGCCCTGGCTAGCCACTAACTGTTGGGCTCAAGAGGTACTCCTGGCTCATTCTAAGAGTATGTGCTACTGTACCTGGTTTCTGATCTTTGAAAAGTAAGATTTTTACTTAATTAAAAGTTAAACTGCAAATTCCCTCAGAACATCAGTACAAAACCTTTCACAATGCATTACACTCAGGAGTGTTATCATGAACTCTGGACCAAATAAGTAGACTCCCAATTGTTTTCTGGCCAAGGCATACAGCTCTGCTGATAATTTCAAGGACTGAAAAACAATGCAAAAATCAAAGATGAGGTCTGTGACCTATCATTCCAGGAACTGAACCCGTTGCTCAGCAAGATCACATGTAGCAGGGCCTGATTTTCAAAGAAATCAGAGACAGAAAGAGAAGCCCTAGGCAGATGGGAGGCTTGTAGGTACCTTTAACTGTGCAGCTCATCTGACACACACCTGGCTTTAGCTACCTTGAGTGCCACTGGCATGTAAAAAAGGAGGCCTGGAGAATGGAGAATGGTGGCTGTGACCACCAACTGTGCTGACACTGGGAGCAGGAGCTGGGAAGTACCTATAGGGTGGCTGTTCTAGTCACAATTCCACTACCATGCTGCTTATCAGATGCTCCTGGCCCAGCTAGGCCCAATAACACAGTGAAGTGGAACACAAATAAAATAGTATTGATAGCAATCCTTTCTAAGAAGTGTGAGACAGGCTTATGTGGCTGGAAAACAGAATCTGGGCTCAGAGGGGGTACTGCTCTGCAAGAAAAGTAAATGTACAAAGAGAGTGGGAGTTATGCATGATGTTCTAAGGGTCCAGTTATACAGCAGTGGGGAAGTGAGGGACTTTGGGCTGGAAACCCCACTGGGACAGTGGACACACTTTGGGAAGTCAATTAAAAAAGAGGAAAAAGCAGGTGATGAGTTTGAGGGGGCCAAAGTCAAAGACACTCAAGGCACAATGCCCCAAGGCTATATAGCCTAAGAACTGGGGTGCAAGGATAGCACCCTATGCCCAGTGCCTGCTTATTTGTCCCATGTTGCTATGTCTCCATTTTTGCCCATCCAGTTTTTTGTTTTGCTTTTTTGAGACAGTGTCTCCCGTAGTCCCAGCTGGCCTGGATTTCACAGAGATCTGTCTGCCTGTGCCTCCCAAGTGCTGAAATTAAATGTGTGTCCTGCTCTGTCAGGCTTCCTGCTCCAGTTTTTTGAGTCTTATTACATAATCAAAGCTGTTCTTGAACTCTCCTCCTGCCACAGCCTCCCAACTACTAATATCACAGGCTTACATTACCACATTCAACTTCTGCTGTGATTCTGATCTTCCCAGCAAGACAATAAGCCTACCGAATAAGAACTGATATCACACACCAGCTGTACCCCAGTGCTATACAGACATTATCAGTTACTCAGATACATAAGTAATTTCAACCATGGAACAATCTCCAAAGGCCCTACCTCCACAGAAAGCCATTATGAATCACTGATGCAAATTTCTCTTCAGTTAAAAAAAAAGTTATGAGCTGGGGAAATGGCTCAGTGCCATAAGAGAATGGGCTGCTCTTGCAGAGGACCCAGGTTCAATTCCCATTACCCACATGGCTAACAGTCACCTATAACTCTAGTTCCAGGGGAATCCAATGCCCTCTTCTGACCTCTGGCATTGCAGAACACAAGTACACTTACACACATACAGGCAATACAGTCATACAGACACACGCACAAAAGTTATTAGAGGGATGAAGAGATGGCTCAGTGGTTAAGAGCACTGGCTGCTTTTGCAGAGAACCAGGGTTTGATTCCCAGCACCCACATGGCAGCTTAGAACCATCTGTAACTCCAGTTCCAGGAGATTCAATGTCCTCTTCTTACCTCCATGGGCATTATATGACACAAGTACACCTACCTACATGCAAGCAGTACACTTGTACACATAAACTTTTTAAAAAACATTATGGGAAAAGGTGGAACACAGCTGCAGATGAGGAAATCAGACAGGCACCATATAACATGAACAAGGACCATATGCAGATTTGAAGAACACCTGTAAGATGTTTCCAGGACAACAGGCAAGTCTGAATGTAGACTGAGAGATAAATTTAGAGAATTACTAGCATTTCTTTTAAAAATATTTATTTTATTTATGTGTATGTGATTGTATGAGTATATGCCATGTGGTGCCCAAAGAGGCCAGAAGTGGGTATCAGATCCCCTGGAACTAGTGTTACAGGCAGTTGTGAGCCACCTGACATAGGTGCTGGGAACTGAACTCTTCTTACAGAAGATCAAGAAGTGTTAACTACTGAGCTTTATCTAGGGCCCCTATTAGGTTTTGTTGTTGTTATTGTTCTTTTTGAGACAGAGATTCTCTGTAGTCACAGCTAGACCGGAACTCACTATGTAGACCAAGATGGCCTGGATCTCACAGAGATCCACCTGCCTCTGCATCCCAAGTACTGGGATTAAAGGCATGCATCACTATGCCCAGTTCCTTATTAGTATTCTTAAGCATAAAAAGTCCACCCCAATTTCATGGGAACATATCCTTGCTTAGGTAATACATATTACAGTGTTAAGTAATAAAGTATTTTAGCTATAGTCACTCTTGTAATCCCAGCACTCAGGAGGTACAGAAATTCAACATCTATACAATGAGTTTGAGGCCAGTCTGAGTTACATAAGACCCTGTTGTTGTTTTTAATTAATTTATTAAATTACTTTAAAATTTAAAAAAAAATTATTATTTTTATTTTATGTGTATGAGTGTATTGCCTGCATGTGGGGCACCAGTGTCGTCCAATACTAGTGGAGGTCAGAGGAGGGTATTGGATCCCTTGGGACTGGGGAGTTAAGGACAGTTGTTAAAGCCACCACAACTGTTAGCTGCCATGTGGGTGAGGAACTGAACCCAGGTCTTCTGGAAGAGCAGTCAGTGCTCTTAACCACTGAACATCTCTCCAGCCCTGAGATTCTGTATTTAAAAACAAAACAAAGCAAGCAAACAAAAAAGTCATGCTGGTAAACACCTTTAATCCCCGTACTCAAGAGGCAAGGGTATGTGGAGTTCTAATAGTGAGTTTCAGGTCAGCCAAGGCTATACAGTGGGACCTTGTCTGAAAATAAATAATTTTTAAAAAGCTTAAGTATCAAAATTTCTGTGACTTAACTTTCAAATGGCCCAAAGACAACAAAAATGCCCATTTTTTCAAGTTGAAAAGCAACATATTAACAATGGGTAGATCCAGACAGGAGGTATCTGAACAGTTAAATATATGTATCACCTGATCATCTATTCTACAGTTAAATGTTTTCAATGATGGATGTCTGAAGTAATAGATGTGCTAACTGCCCTGATTTGATCACTGTTTTGCATACATGTGGAAATGACACGTTGTAGTCAATGAAAATGCAAAATTATGTGCCAAAAAGTAAATAAAAGCTGAGCATGGTGATGCACAGCCATAAGAAGGCTAAGGAATGAGGACACAGCAAGTTCAAAGCCAGTCTAGGCTACATAGCAATTTCAAGGCCAGCCTGGTATGTGAGGCAAACACCTATCTTAAAATAACAGTAAAAAGGGCTGAAGGCATAGCTCAATGGCACATAGCACTTGCCTAGCATGCACGAGGCCCTGGTTCAATCTCCAGTAGCACAAAGAGAAAAAAATTTGCAAAAGATTTTCGGTCATATTGAGAATGCCAGATAAGGAGCTGTTTTGCAGATAAGGCAGCTAGTTTAGGCAGGGGCCCTCACCTGGGGTGATTCTGTGCCAAAGGACATTTGGCATCAACTAGAGACACTTATTACCATCTGACTTGGGGAAAGGATGCTGTTTTTCTTTGCTTTGGTTTTTCTTCTCTTGAGGCAAGGTCTCACTGTGGCCTATGCTATCATGGAAGAGTGCTTTTAGCACCAAGGAGACTAGAGATGCTGCTCACACCAGCAGAGCACATGATGCCCCAGGTTTGTTGCAGCCCCCTTGGCAGTCTCTGGCCAGTCTATGGCTATGGCACTCATCTTTGAAGAATGAAGTAAGTTACTTCTCCTTCATATGCCTCAGTTTCCTGGCTTGAAAATTAGGGGATTACTACACAATTAAAGACTGAATCTAGTTTACAAAACCACTTGCAAGTCTTTGGAGCAGTGTACCCTTCATTGTGAATATGTGTCCAGCAGGCAAGCACTAAGGCCATGCTGGGATCAAGGATTCCCCACACAGCACTCCACTGTTCTGCCCCTGTGCCAACCCCTTGCTGGTCCCCAGCTCCCTTGGCTCACTCCAACCAACACAGATGACAAGCCCAGTCTTACTTCTTGGGTTGTATTATTTGTTGAGTTTCAGATTCCTGCTGCTTCTCAAAAGGAAAAAAAAATTTTTTTTTTTAAGCTCACAAGAGAAGAAGACCATTTCCAACATGTGCAGACAGGTTACACATCACGAATGAAGAAGGAATCTCACTAACTGGGGCGGAAGGGCAGGAGAGGAGAGCTGGCTGAGATTTCAAAGAGGCCATTGAATCCGATGTGCTGCTGCTGAGAACAGAGAAGACCTGCTAGGACGACAGGGTTTATTTGAGCTATCACTCAGAAGAGGTTACACAAGTAATCTCGCCAAAATCAGAAGCTGAAAGAGTGTACCAGAGGCTACGCACACCTACCTGAGAGAATGGAAGCTGGGAACTCTAACATTCCACAGCCCTTTTGTGCCCAGTAGAACCAGGGCTCACACAAACCTGCCCAGAATCATGGGCTAAACCAAGCATGAAGCCCAGCCACACACACCAAGGTCTGAGTGGGAGGGGCCTGCATCTGGCCCTATGCTGACTTACTGGGGGCAGTCCAGGGTTTCAGGTTGGGAGCTAACTGTGCACGAACACTTCCACTGAGAAAAGAACAGTCCTTCAGAGAGACTCATAATAGCACCAGGAGGGTTCATTTCTAAAGAAACCTGTGGGGCTGGGTGTGGTGGCACCACCTTTAATCCCAGCACTTGGGAGTCAGAAGCTGGTGATCTCCGTGAGATCAAGACCAATCTGGTCTACATATGGAGTTTAGGCCTGCTCCCTAAATGGAGAGTTCCTATCTCAAAAACAAACAAACAAACAAACAAACACTAAAGAAATCTGTGCTGCTTCAGCAGGGCATCAGTTGTCAGAACCTCCTCAGGCTTTCTGGTGACGTTGGGATAACAATGCAGTATACAAGTAGCACCCCATTCTGCAGGTGTCTAGCTCAGTGCCCTCCATTCTGTGTACCTGGGAAGGGGCCCTTTGCTCTGTAAAAGGCTGAGGAGGTTCGCAGACTCAGAACTCACAGGCATACTGCCTATTATACAGGGGCCTTTTACCACATGATACACAGCTGAAACTCCTGACAAGGCTGGGAGTGCTTCCTCAGCTGACACCTTTATCATTGGTAAATTCATCAATGTCCTGTGGTAAAATCCCATCACATGGAGGGTCCCCAATCACAGCGCCAACTATATCATGCCCAGAAATTTGGAAGAAAAAGTCAAGCACCTGACATTTTTAAATTAAAACATATGGTCACAGCAGGGTACGGTGGTGTACATATTTAATCTCAGCATTGGGAGGCAAGAGGCGGGCAGACCTCTGCAATTGAGGCCAGCCTGGTCTACATAGCAAGCTCCACGGCTGTTGGAGCCGTCTCAAAAATAAAAATAAACACACACACACACACACACACACACACACACATACATACAAAACAAATAACGGGCTGGAGAGGTGGCTCAGCAGTTAAGAGCATTGGCTGCTTTTGCGGAGGCCCTGGGTTTGATTCCCAGTACCCACAAGGCAGGTAACAACCGTCCATAACTCGAGTTTGAGGAAAATTGGACATCCTCTTCTGACCTCTGAGATCCCCACCACAAAGAAAGAATCTCAAGAAGATATATAGGCTGACTGATCTAGAACCAGACCAACTAGAACACATGTCCCACATGGCACACACCCCAAGCCCTACCCAGAAGGTGACCACCAAACGCCAGCAGACGGACAGAAAGATGCATTTCAGGACATTCTATCACCTCAGGGCAATGCCCGCCTTCCAAAAGTGCCATACAGTCCAGCCTACGGTGATGCTGGCCTACAACTGCAGCCCCTTTGTTCCCTCCAGTTTGAACAAGATGGCATGGGCTTCCACATCTTCCACACTTTCTACAGGGAATGTGTGCAGTGTGTCTGCAGAGACACTCAACCACGGCCCTTCTCCAGTGACCTTAATTAAGGAGATACACCAACAGACTAGAGAAATTTATCAACCAGGAAGAAGTGACTGCCTAGATTCAAGACATGGCCCCAAACAACTAAAAGAGGTGTGACAGCTCAGACAACTCAATAGGAGGGGAAATTGAGGCACCGAACCGTTCCTAAAGTCAGGAAGTGAGACACTGGGGACCTGAGTTAGATTTAACCAGGGCCTGGGTATGGTGACCAAGAATACCGTCGTCCAACCGAAGCATGCTAGTCTCGGCCGCTCTGGGGGGAGAAGCTCCTTATCGGAGCAGTTGCCTCTCCACTTCCCAGGGCTGTCTGCAGGATTATTAAGTCACCAGTGTGGAAACATGTAAAGAAGTTTTGTAACGGTGAAATGCTATGACAAAGGCCAGAACGGTCTCTCCCTGACGCCACAGCATCAGCCCAGAAAGCATGCCCACTGCAGAGCAGCTCACAGCACGTCAAAAGTTAACCCAACCCTTGCCTATCAGTGCCTAAACCTACAAGGCCAGGCGTGCTAGGAAAGTCTCTGAGAAGTCCAAGTTTAAAAGGAACACAGCTACAGAAGACAGGGTCACTCGCCAAGGCCAGGGGTAGGCGAGGACATCTCCAGGGTCAGAACCAGAGGGCCAAGGAGAGTTGGGGGAGCCCGCGCCGGCGGGCTTCTCTGTGCTCGGCCCTCCCCAGAAACAAGCCGGAATCGCTCCCGGTGGGGGACAGGGGTGCTGCGGGCAGTGGAGGAGCGTCCGCGGTCGCGGAACGGACGGGCTGTGGTCGGTGGTGCCGAGCACCCCCTAAGGCCTGGTGCGCCAGGAGCCGCGAGGGCTCTTCGGGCTCTAACGTGGCGGGGCGGGGCGGGGCCCGGAGGGTCGCGGGGTGCGGAGTCGGGACCCAGCGGGGGTCGTGGACTGTGCGGCAATGGGCCAACCCGGGTCCGGGCGTGCGGGGGTGGGGTCCTCACCGGCCGCCACATGTCCCTGGCCGCTCTCCACTCGGTCTAGCCGCAGACGTCCCGGTGCCCAGCAGACCCTGCGGGAAAAGCAGCAAGGCGCATGCGCATAGCCCGCGCCCCGCTGGGTGGAGAGACCACGCCCCCGGGCGAGCTGGCCTCCACCGCGCAGCAGCGGCCCCTGGAGGTCACGCGCGGCGGAGCCTCGGCTCGGCTCGCACAGGCCGCACTTTCTTTTGGTTTAAGACCGCAGCCACTCTGCACCCTAGGCTGGCCTCAGAACTTGTGGCGGTCCTCCTGCTTCAGCCTCCCAAGTGCTGTATGACAGGTGTGAGCCGCCATGCGGGTTTTACAAGCTGGCTCCTTGAACTCCCCTGACCACTTCACCCCAAACCACACCTGGCTACTTCTGAGGTGCTGGGACTCAAACCCAGGGCCTCTACCACCGAGGTATGTCCCCAGTCAGAGGTGAATCTTCTTAAATTTTTTTTATGCCAAGCGTGGTGGTTCACGCCTTTAGTACCGGCAGAGGCAGGCGGATCTCTGTGAATTCAAGGCCAGCCTGGTCTACATAGTGAGTTCCAGGCCAGCTGGGATTAGGGAGACCTGTCTTAAATGTAAAAAGGGGGTGGTGGTGGATTTTTTTTATTTGGGAGCTGGGTATGGGGGTGCATACCTTTAAGCCCAGCAATCTGGAGGCAGAGGCAGATCTCTGTGCATAGGGAATCCCGGAAACAGCGGGGGACTATAAGGAGATCTTGTCTCTCAAATACACCACACACACACACACCCGCGCACACACAAAATGTGTGTGGAGGTTAGAGGAGAGTTGGCTCTTGCCTTTCACCCTGTGGAGGCAGGATCTCTGTTTCTCCTGTTGTGCTGTGTAATCCAGGATCGATAGTCTGCAGGCTTCTGGGAAACTGTTGTCTCCCATCTCACCGTAAGAGTGCTTTTTACGTGGGTTCCAGGGCTTTGTAGTTAATAGCACTTTTATCTGCTGAGCCATCTCCCAGGACCCTTGGTCAGCATGCCAGCCAGCATCTGGGATCTTGTCTCTTACTTGTCACTCTCCATGATATTCAGATACTCAATCCATCTGCAGATCCTCTTGCCCAGGGCTCTTCTGCAGTCCCTGCTTCCCTGGCCTCAGGTGCTCCTCTCAGCAGCTGCCAGAGACCATCCTCTGTTGGTCACTGTAGTCCCTTAAGGCCACCCTGGGTCTCTTGTCCTTTTTCCCACACCTGCTGGGCCTGGGAAGCTGCCTTCTAACTGGAGGCAGTCTCTAAGACTGTCACTTGCCTTCAGCCCCAAATGGTTGGGAGGGTCTGACAGAAGACAGAGGATCAAATATGATGGGGGGCACGGGTTACAAAAGTCCTTGAGCTAATGAACCCAAGACAGGAGCACCCATTTCAGAGTTACCTTTTGGGGGGGCCTGTTCTTCACCATGCCTTGGAAGGGGCTGCTGTAGCTGGGATGTTTGAGGGTAACTGGGAGCAGTTGGGGTACAGTAGGTCAGGGATAGACAAGATTCAAAGTGTACAAAGCCCAAGACTAGAAAGGAAGGGATTGGTGTTCAGAGGCTAAGTCACTCCCATAGCAAGTGGGAGAGGCAGGCAGCAGGGGGACAGGAGGAGATGGCAATTGGACTCGAAACAGACAGTAAGGAGCTGATTACAAAGCCTTCAGCATTATGAGGCCATGCCTACACCATGAGAGAGGCCAGCTAGAGGTCTGGGGGACCTAACCAAGGATAGGAGCAGAGGGCCTGTCACAAAGTTTGGGGGCCCAAAATGGTTCCTAGAATCTCTAGGACACTGATTCAACCCCATCCCAAGCATTACAAGCTGGAGTCTCAGTCAGCAACCTGCCCATAAAGGTGTACACCCGAATCAGGTCACTCTATATCATGTATTTCTGGTGCCAAATGTCAGGATATATATGAGGTCATCCAGCTGTTCAGGGACTCAGAAACTCGGAGATCTCAAATAGCTCTCACCTCACAGTACAGGCAATGGACCCAGCCATGCAGCTAAGAGGCAGGCTTGGGGCTGGGGTGATGGGACAGAAGAGAAGTAATCCCATGTGAGAGACACCCAGAAGAGGCAGAGTTTGCTTGCAGGTGGAATTGGTACTACAGAGAGTGAAGTAGAAGGTCAGTATACTGCAGGCTCCAGCTAGCCCAGCAAGGAGAAACGGGTGGCACCTGCCTAGCCAGAGGTGAGGTTACTTGGCTTTGGGGAGGGGTGCAGCAGGTTTGGGGCACCCATGAGTGCATACCTAGCAGCCCCCTCAAGAAGAGCAAATACAGTTGGACAGGATTTAGCCCTCAGCTTTGGCTAGGAGTCTCCCCCAGGACACAAAACAGCATAAGTCAAGAGTCAGGGATTCTCCACAGCTGAGTCTGTGTCCTTGCCATGAAAGCAGAGACTCACAGTGCCCAGTTCTCACTCCTGCTCTGGCTGTGGTTCCAGAGATCTATTCTACCTTTCAAGGCTCTGTGAGGTGTGACTGAAACCCCCAACAGTTTCAGACTCAGGAAGATGGAAAGAAATCTGGAGCCAGAGTTTACAAAAAGATGAATGAGGAAAGACCGACTTTTACAACTTCTAAGAGATCTAAGCCTTGCAAATAGCTCAGATAAGACTCCAGATCCCAAATTCACAAAGGACACTGGGCTTCCTTGGCAGATAAGTTTCCGGACTCAAGGAATTCACCAACAGCTGTAAAAAAGGGCTACTTCCTGGCCAGAAGCTTGCCTTAAACATCAATCAGATGTCATGGCAATCCCCTTCCCCTAGAAGCCAGGAGGGGGCTGAGGGTTTTTTAAGGCTTTGAGGATTTAGATTTGGACAGGGCTTCAAGACTTAGACTTGGGCTTTTGGTCTGAGCTCGCTCCCCCGGGGAGTTTGCCTCTCGCACTCTCCCTAAAGGAGCTCCTCCATCCCGATCTGGAGCCTGGCACGCCAGCCTGGTTCCCTGGAGCCCCAGCCCAAGATGGGGGTAAGGGGCTAGCGTTTCTCCACTCGTGGGTGTGGAGGAGCTAGTCCCATCTGGTCTTCTCTCAATAAGGCTGATTCCTGTTAGCTGCCAGCGGAGTCTCTGGTCCCTTCTGGCTGCTGCATCTCTTGAACCCAGAACCTTACAGGCTCCACCCTGGAAACTTTTCTCTTGCACAGAATGCCTTGTAACCACTCCCTCACAGGTCTGCCTGGCAAACACCCAGTGTAGCACCCCTTGCCCTCAGTCTTTGATGAGCAGAGAGAGGAGACTGAGGGGTAAGACCCAGCTGACTTTCACCCCTCATTAAGACCTCAGACCTCAAAGACCACCACTATCAGGACCCTACTGTGTGTACCCTAGAAGACTCAGGTCTTCCCCACCTGCTTCTCTCTCACTGACTTGTCCTTACTTTGGGAAAAACCTGGCCTAACAACTCCATCCCCTCCTGGAGTTTGTCCTTCCTGTCACAGGTGCCTAACCTTCTGGGCTTATCCCTCTCTTCTCTTCCTGCAGGACTGAGTCATAGAATCAAGTCTTCTTTCTCCTGCACCCACAATGGTTTCACCCACTGGGTCACCACAGATGAACCACATATTTGGATTTGCATACACCCTTCACAATCAAAGCCACCTCTGCTTTCTTGGAGGTACTGGTTGTTTAGACAAGTCTTAGGGCAAGCCCCACTGCCAGCAACCAGGAGGGCCACACTGGTTCTCATTGGTGGAGTAAACAGATGTCTTTTATGGACTTGTCCCGAATGCCTCCCAAGTGACTTTCTAGCCCATAGTAGTGGTTAGGGGTTCCAGAACCACTCAGCATCTCTTAGTACTTCACAGCAAAGTCTGCTCCTGCCTCATTACAAAGTCTCCCTCCTGCCATGTCCCCTGTGGCAATCCCATCCACAATTGCCATCTCTAGAATCTGTTGTCCCAGGCTCCCTCCCTGTCTGAATTGGGTCCTCACTCCCCACATCTTCCACTGGAGGGCAGCAAGGAAGGCTCTGAGAAGGAACTGGATGCACTGTCAGAACAGTGGCCAGGGTCATCCTGGAGCTATAGGGAGCTGCCTCACCCTTGTGTGAGACTCTCCCTAGGTCAGAGCTTTCAGAATCTAGGATCTAGTTTTCAGTGTCCCTTGGGTCTTAAGTTTATCATCCAACTGCTTGTGTAAGCATGGGCACTTCTGGTGCCCCACCTGCTGCCCCTCAACATGCTGAGTGTGAGCTACAGTTGGGCCAGATATTCGTTCCAGTCGAACAGGTTCCTCCTGGAACCCTACCACAATCTCTAACAGCAGAAGCTAGGGAATCTTCCAGTTTCAATGTGGCTCCTGTCACCCACTGAAAGCCCTTCTAGAATTCTACTTAGAAAAGAACCCCTACCCCCATAGGAAGCCCATATTGGATCCTGAGTGGCCTGGGCCTAGAGATGACACAGTGGTTAGGAGTAGGTTTATTGGCCTTAGGACCTTTGCACCATTCTCCCTTCCACTCCTTTTCAGCACAGTGGCATTTGCTATAGTGCCGCTGACCTTGTGGTCTATGGTCTGACTTTCAGCTACCCTAATCCCAGCTGACTGCTTCTATTATAAGTTACTAGTGCTGCTGGTGAATTTGCAGTTCCCTCTTTTGGATTCTTAGTCTTGTTAATAAAAGAAATTTTTTTGGTGTTTTTTGAGACAGGGTCTCCCTGTAGCCCCAGCTGTCCTAGAACTCACTCTGTAGATCAGGCTGGCCTTGAATTCACAGAGATATGCCTGCCTCTGCCTTCTGACTGCTGGGACTAAAGGCATGCCCCACCATGCCTGGCTTAAAAGAACTGTAAAACAAACTGAAAGGAAGTTCAAGAACAACTTTATTAGAATGTATGAGAAACACATTAGAGCAGGCAAGCTGTGTTGTTCAGCAACTACCAGGAAGAAGTTAAAGAAGAGGAAGAAAGAAATCCACATTTTTGTTATGTTGTTTGTTTTTGTTTTTGAGCCAAAAATCTCCCTGTGGTCCCAGCTGACCTGGAACTGATAGGTAGACGACCAGAATAACGTGGCTATCACAGAAAGCCACCTGCCTCTTGCTACCCAAGTGCTGTGATTAAAGGCCTGTGCCACCATGCCTTACCAAAGCCATGTCTTTTAAGTTAGGGTCCAAGAAAGCAATGGAGGTTGGCAAATATCTGCATGGTAGAAGGCAGAGGAAGGGAGGGCCTTCAGAGAAAGATTGAGAAAGCCCAAGGAAAGCATGCCTGGGTTTTGACCTGTATTGGAAAAAAAGAGATAGAAAAAAAAAAAAAAAAAGGAAAGGGACTGGCATGGTGGCACATGTCCTTAACCCCAACACTCAGGATGCAGAGGCAGAGGCAGAGACAGGTGGACCTCTGTGAGATCAAGGACAACCTGGTCTAAAAAAAGAAGGAAAGGGTTACTGAGAAAATCAGGCTTCACAGTGCTATGGGTCAGAAACTCTGCAAGTGGCTACACAGGGACAGGGTTTCTGGGGGAGAGTAAGAAGGGATAATTATTAAGAAGATGTTATTCTCCCCATGGCTTTAGGTGAATCAGCTCTTTTCTCTCTC
Organism: Eospalax fontanierii; assembly: GCA_035773235.1. Taxonomy (NCBI): domain Eukaryota; kingdom Metazoa; phylum Chordata; class Mammalia; order Rodentia; family Spalacidae; genus Eospalax; species Eospalax fontanierii. Next base: position 81,428,397 of record CM069532.1, on the reverse strand, counting down.
TCTCTCTCTCTCTCTCTCTCTCTCTCTCTCTCTCTCTTTCTTTCTTTCTTTTCTTCCTAGGAAGGTCTCACTGTGAAGTCCTGGCTGGCTTGGAACTCATAGAGATCTGCCTATATCTGCCTCCTCAGTGCTAGGATTAAAGGTATGTACCACCACACCCAGGTACTTTGTTTTATTTTTGAGACTGAGTCTTGTTCTGTAGCCTAAACTGAACTAGAATTTACTATTTAGCCTCGGTTGGCCTTGAACTCATGCCCATCCTCCTACCAAAGTCTCCCAAGTGCTGGGATTACAGATTAACTCTTATAACTTTATTTATTTGCTGTAAGGGGAGTGTTGTGCACATGCATGTGCCACAGAGTACATGTGGAGGTCAGAGGATAACTTGTGAGTGTCAGTTTTCTCCTTCTACCACATAGGTCCTTGAGAGAGAACTCAGGTCTTCAGGTTTGGCTGTCAGAGTCTTCACCTGCCAAGCCACCTAGCCAGCTGGATTAATCCTATTTTTAACTTTAATTAGTTTATTTATTTTTATTTTATGTGTATGAGTGCATTGCCTGTGTGTGTGTAAGTGCACTGGTGTCCTGCAGTGCCCTCAGAGGCGAGAAGAGGGAGTTGGATTCCCTGGAACTGGAGTTAAGGATGGTTGTTAGTCACCATGTTGGTACTGGGACCTGAACCCAGGTCCTCTGCAAGAGCAGCCAGTACTTTTAACCATTGAGCCATCTCTTAATCCCAGCTCTCTTTTTTTAAAAAAGAAATAATATTTTTATGTGTATGTGTCTATGTGTCTGTGTTATAGGTATGTGCACTTGTGTGCACATAATATTTTTATGTGTATGTGTCTGTGTTATAGGTATGTGCACTTGTGTGCAGGTGTCCATAGAGGCCAGAGGCATCAAGATTCCCTGGGAGCTGGAGTTACAGGTGGTTGTAAGCTGCCTGTTATGCCTGATAGGACCCAAACTACTCTGCAAGAGTAGTTAACCACTTAGTCAAGTCTCTCTAGCCCCTAGATTAACTTTTAAGGGAGGAGACAATCATATATAATGTTCCAGACTTTGGAGCAGATCAGAATGTCATGTCTCCATTCAGGACCTGAGGTAAATTCTATTATTTAAAGTAGAACACCCAAGGACTTGCAAAGCTGATGTTTACTCTTAATTTTATTAGGGAAACACATTGGGCCCAAAGCTATCAGGAGATAGGAGTTAATCCTCAGGGGCCCCTAAAGGTATTGCAATATTCACCTCAGGAATGGTAGCACAGGCCTTTAATTCCAGCACTCAAGAAGCAGAGCCAAATGGATCTCTGTGAGTCCCCAGGTCAACTTGGTTTAAGTGAATTCCAGGCTAACCAGTGCTACATGGTGAGCCCTGTCTCAAAACAAAAACAAAAATCTACAATGCCTTTAATTCCAGCATTGGGGAGGCAAAGGCTGGCAGATCTCTGTAAGATGGAGGCCAGCCTGGTCTATATAGCAAGTTCTACATCAACTGGGGCTACGGGGAGACCCTGTCTCAAAAAAAAATGTTGACACCCTAAAAATCACTCAGGACATGGGCCAAAATTGGGGAGTAAATATAACCCATTTCCACCATGAAACTTCAGAGATCCAATTTCAAAGCCACTTACCAGAAGGGATTGGTACCTAGACTCCTGAGTTAAAGCCCACCGGAGGCTAGAAGAAACGCTACCTTTGAACTCAAATACTCCATTTTTTCCAGTATCACTAGCATGCATAGTTACCAAGGTGCTGAGTGCTAGGCTTCCTGTGCTGGCCAATGCAGGCCACTGTCCTCACTCACTCTGCCTATCTTGCTAAGAGGACAGGAACTTGGTCTATTCTTTCCCATTCTCATCATTTCATTTTCTAACTCCAGTTCAGGGCTTGACAAGGGGACCTGGAGTAACTCTCAGGGTCAGACTTTCTGGAATGTTCTCAATTTTGAGCATCTGATCTCTCATCAAGTTTTTTGTTTGTTTGTTTGAAACAGAATAGCCCAGCCTGGCCTGGAACTGGATATAGAGCCAAGGATGACCTTGAACTTCTGAATTTCTGGTTCTTACCTCTGGAGTGTTAGGATTGCAGGCATGTGCCACCACAGGTAACTTTTTATAGGGCTTTATGCAGTTTACCATAGAGTTACATTCCCAATTTTTGTCTTTTTGAGACAGGATTTCACGGTGTAGCCCAGGCTGACTCGGACTTTCAACAGTTTTCCTGTCTCAGCCTCCTGAGATGCTGGATCACAAATGTAGGCACCATGTAACCAGCTTGCCTAGTGAGAATGTGTATGTAGTAAATTCTCTTGTGTTGCTCACTTTGGCTGTCAGACTACTGAAACAACAGACTCCAAGAAAGGGGAATTCCCCCGGAGTCTCAAGTTGGGAGAAGAAGAAGGTTAAAGACTGGGCCAGTCAGAGCTGGGGAGCTTGTCCCCAGCAAAGAGAGTTATAGTTCATCAGATTACATTGCAGAAGAATGATAGTCAGTGATGGGTGAAACCACATCTTGACCTGGACTACTTAGCTGTACATAACTCTGATCTCTTACTTAAGCATAAACCCCATGCTAGAACCCCAAAGATAAACTTGGGGGTGTTCACTACATCTCTTTGTTCCTCTGAGACAGGAGATAGCTTCCTTAGGGAAGTAAAAGTAGGGGCCATGGTGGATCATGAGCTAGTCACATAGCATGCTTGACTCCTCCCTTGAAGGGAAGAGTAACTCTCAAATTGGGCTGAAGGAGCATGCATGGAGAACGTGGGCTCCTTATGTGACTAGTTCTGTGGAGTGCTTAAAAATGACCAATCCCAATAAAGACCACTTCAGTCTCCATGCAGTTTCCACCATAAGTGTCACAAAAGACCACTGGGTGTAAGATGGGCATGAAAAGAAGACAGAAGGGAATGGGAGAAAAACCTTTAGACAGGCATTCTAGTATCGAGAACCAGAGTCTGCCATCTATTTGTTTCAAGATAGCTACCTAGTAAGCAGAACAAGAGGATGCTTTATAAGCTTACAAGGAAATTATATAAGAATACAATTTGGTTACAAGAACTGCCAGAGCCCGTGCGCAGAATCGAACTGTACTTGAGAGAGAGACAGAGAGAGAGAGAGAGAGAGGCAGAGAGAGAGACAGAGACAGAGACAGAGAGAAAGGATAGACTCGGGAGGGCTGTCAGTCAATACTGAGGCCCCAACTTTATTTTGCTCAACGTATTTATACCACTATCCAGAGCATAGGAATTCAGGCAGGAAGTTAAATTAGAGACAATGCTGACATTTGCACAAAACAGCAAGTGCTACTATCTTGTAGAACCAACATCCTCTCCCAAAGGTCATGGAATGTTCAAATCTCACCCTTGTGCTAAAAGCATATCTCCTCTTAGATTTTGGGGGTAAACAACAAAATGGCTCCCAGCAGGAAGGAGAGCTTGTAAAGGACAAAATGGCTCCCGACAAAGAACATAACTTTTCTGGAGCTGGCTCAGCAGTTAAGAGCACTAGCTGCTCTGGCAGAGGACCGGGGTTCTGTTCCCAGTCATGCACATGGCAGCTAACAACCTATAACTCCATTTCCAGGGGATTCAATGCCTTCTTCTAACCTCTGTGGGGATTTCATGGCATGGGTACACTTACACACATGTAGGCAATGCACTCATACACATAAAATAAAAAATAATAAATAAAATATTTTTTAAAAGAATATAACTTCTCCTTATCAGTGTTACTAGGCTTTTGATCTGGCTGCCCTCTGCTTGCCAGTCCCTGTGAAGTCCATTGAAAAAATTCAGAGGAGACACACAGAGCATAGTGTAGAAGATAGCATGTTATAGAATGAAGTGGCAGACCTCAGAAATGGCAGTAGACAATGGTCAGAGAGACCACTGTGTGGCCTCACATTTTTTGGTAGGTTTTATACCTTCTCTCTTTTTAAAACAATTGTGTGTGTGTATGTGTGTGTGTGCACAGATATCTGGGGAGGCAAGAAGAGGGTTTGGATCCTTTGGAGCTGGGATTATAGGTCTGTAAGCCATTTGCTGTGGGTCCTGGGATCTGAACTCTAGTCTTCTCATAGAGCAAGAATGCACTTTAACCTCTGAGTCATCTCTCCACCCTATAGTATTTTTTTTAAAGACATAGTCTCCTTGTAGCCCCAGCTGACCTGGAGCTCACAAATATACACCTGCCTCTGCCTCCCAAGTGCTAGGATCAAAGGCATGCACCACTGTAGAGAGCTGCGGATTGCCGCGTCTTAAAGATGGCGCCTGCTCCCGCCTTCCACCATCCCGAGGGTGGGTGTTCTCTGGAGCAAACAGCTCCATAATTGGCTGTGGCTGAGGTCTGGTCCTGCTTCCGCATGTGTGCGCCTATCTGCTTTCACCACGTGGTAGTTTGGGGTTGGCTGGCAGGAGGGGATTTAACTCTGGCGGGCTTTTCCCCGGGAAGAAGTTAGAAAGTAAAAACGCCAGAAGGTTGTTCAAGGTTCCTGAATAAACTGCATTTAAGAAAAGTCCGGGGTCGCGTCTTCCTTGCTGGACGAGAGACAGACGCGACACACCACCCCTTAATGTTCCTAAAACAGATGGCTTCCCTGAGGAGTATTTTCCTGCTCAGGTGACAGACAGATCCATTTAGATTAATTCATATATATGTAATATATAACTGTTTTGCCTGCATGTGTGTTAAGTGCACCTGTGTGTGTAATGCCTTGGAAGCCAGAAGAAGTTATCAGATCCCCTGGAACTGGAGTTATGAATGGTTGTTAGCTGCCATGTGGGTGCTGGGAACCAAACCTGGGTCTTCTAGAAGAACAGCAAGTGCTCTTAATCCCTGAGCCACCTTTCTACCACCTACATTAATTCAATGTCCTATATCAGAAAAGTCTCTGCCCAGGTAGCAATCATGATCTTTCAGGAGTTCAGAATGTCAGTTTTCCATCCTGGGTCAGAGATTCAACTCATATTCCCTTCTTTTGACCAGTAATCAGAGTCTAGCAATTTCAGTTCCTGGTTTTATAAGATATTGATTATTAGAGAGTGGTCTATTGACAATGACTTTCAATTCTGATAATATGTGACTAGATACTTAACAATGTCTCAAGAGTGAAGACCATAAAGTTATTTGGGAGATAGATATGGAGTTTGTCTGGTTACTTCTGACTGAAATTATCATCAGCACTGAGGAGACAGAATTACCTCCATAATGTCATGCATGGAGGCTCTATTAGGAGTTCCCTTAATCTTTCAGAGACCTTCAGGCCAAACTGAGATTCATGGTTTCAACACTGAAAAGAATTGTAAAACTGGCCAATATGATGAAGCATAGTTGGAGAGTCTATTAAAGGTATTTAGGCACTATAATTAGAAGAGAAAGAGATAGTCAAGGAGAAAATAGTATACATCCAAGAGTATCAATATGGGCTTCTCTGAGAGAGAGAGAGAGAGAGTTGTAGAAAGACATAAACAAGTGGAGGTGTGTCAGGTGCACATTTACAACTAGCCACATAGCATGTCCAGGTCGCACGTCCTCTAACCCAGCTACACCTGCGTCTCCATGGAGCCCATTGTTTCAGAAGAAACTTGTTTTTCCTAACCAAAACTGTTTGTTAACTAGAAACTCTTTTGTTAACTGACCTGCCCCTAGTCTGGAGTAATTTTGATGATCTGATGTAACTATAGTTATTGGCTCTGCCCCAGAATGATGTAACTGTGTTTTGGCTTTATAAATCCCACTTTACCTCCCCTTGGGGTGGAGAAGTCTTTTGAGCATTAGCCCTCTTTTGACCACTGGCTAATAAAGGACTTTTGATTTGACCAAAAACTTCATGGCATTTCTCTAAGGGTATTAAAATTTTGGTTTTCTCATGGTAACATTTATAAACACTGCTTTAAATGACTGTGTTTAATCAACATGTCTATTTGGGGCATTGACTTATTAGTATTCATTTAAAACTGACTGGGTTTGTGTCTGAGCTATATCTGAAGGCCACACAAAGTGATTGATTTTTATAAATATCGACCTGCTTTTCATAATATTTACAAATATTTTTATGCTTTTCCATTGGGTAAAACTACCAGCTGCTTTAACAGTAGAAAAATTCCATTTAAAGAATTATTCCTACCTAAGGTATTCCTAATAACTTAAATTATCATTACAAAACTTATCTGGCTAATTTAAATACTTAAATTTAGAATGTCTATGACCTTAAATCCACTAGATTAACCACTACCACTAATAAATTGTTTTTCTATAGTAACCTCCTCCAAACCAAAGATGAACAAATGATTTCATTAATTAACAGAAGACTTCCTCCAAAGATTCCCTCCAACTAAGGAGAAAATTCTCTTCCTTCTCATTCCCTCCCTCATCCCCCACCACCTTCTTTGAGACAGGGTTTCTCCTGTAGCTGGAACCTGTTACATAGACGAGGCTGGCATTGAACTCACAGAGATCCCCCTGCCACCACCTCCAGCCATTACACTCTGTCTGCTATATTTCTTAAACCCTGTTACATTTAAAATATATTTGAGGGGCTGGAGAGATGGCTCAGCAGTTAAGACCACTGGATGTTTTACAGAGGATCCAAATTCAATTCCCAGCATGTTAGCCATGTGGTGGCTAACAATCATCTGTAACTCCAGTTCCAGGGGATCCAACGCCCTCTTCTGACCTCCACGGGTATTGCATGACACAGGTGCACTAATTACATGCAGGCAATACAATTATACACATAAAAAAAAATAAAAAGATTTGAAAATTTTCTTGGTATATTCCTAATTGATAAAAATTATGTGCTGGGTGTGGTGGCACCCAGCTTTTAATTCAGCAGGGGCAGAGAAAGGCAAATATCTGGAAGGCAGAGGCAGATGAATCTCTGTGACATGAAGTCTAGCCTGGTCTATATAACAAGGTCCAGGTTAGTTGGGGCTACAGGGAGACTATGTCTCAAAAAAAAAAAAAAAAAAAGCAAAACAAAACAAAACAAAAAATTATGCTAATCATTGAGCAGGTGTGGTGGCATACAGCTTTTAATTCAGCAGGGGCAGAGAAAGGCAAATATCTGGAAGTTCTAGGCCTGCCAGGTCTACATAGTGAGATCTTGTCTGAGGGGGGAAAAAAAAAAGAAACTAATCATGATTTTACTAAGACCACACACACATAAAGATGACACTGTGTTCTTACTTTAATCATGTGTTGTTGGTTTTGTTTTGTTTTGTTTTTGTGGGGTTTTTTTGAGACAGAGTCTCACTATGTAGCCCTGACTAGCCTGGAGCTCAGTATAGAGACCAGGCTGGCCTTGAACTCACAGAGAACTGCCTGCCTCTGCCTCCTGAGTACCGAGATTAAAGATGTACACCACCACATCCATCTTTCTTTTTTCTCCTTTTGGTGATTGAGGTATGTGAGATGGTTCTGTATGTGCCTTGGATGAAATTATAATCTGAGATGTTGAACCAGGACCCACCAGGGTGGCACAAGGGTTAATATGAGTTCTTTCACAGTAACAGGTTTTCTGGTCAGATTGTTTGAAAATTGCACGAGTACAGCTAGGAAGGAAGCAAAGGCCTAAGCAGTTAATTGTGCTGGAATTCTTGCTTTTCTGCTGGCAAGAGGCTTCAAATAGATACACGTGTGAGAGTTCCTTCCACTTCTCCTGTCCCTGTATTTTTATCCTCCCTCAAATAGAACATAGAAGGATTAGGGTCTCTCTACTTTTGCTGACTTGCAGGTATAGACGATAGAGGTACACTACTGTGGGAGCACCTGCGTGTGAATCTGTAACTACTCTGACAGAAGAGAAGAGATTGCAAATATTTCATCTGTCAAAAAATTGTGTGTGTGGACTGGAGAGATGGCTCAGTGATTAAAAGCACTGACTGCTTTTACAAAGAATTCATGTTCAATTCTCAGCACCCACATGACAACTAACAACTGTAATTCCAGTTTCAGGGGATCCAATGCTATCTTCTGACCTCCATGGGCACTGCATGACATGGGTGCACTTACATACATGCAGGCAATACAGTCATACACATAAAATAAAAATAGTAAATAAAAGCTGTCGGGGGCCATGTGCCTGCCTTGAACTATGCCCTAGTTTTGGGTTAGGCAGAAGACAATCTCATGCACAGAAGTGCTGTTGGAAGCAGGAGTTTTCATTAGGCAAAATGATTTACATCTGAGGAGAAGTTTATTTTTCACCTAAGACTGAGGTCACATGAAGATCTTTGAAGGAAGCTAATCACGTCTTAAGTTATTTTGCCTGTGTTAGTATTGTTTTGCTCACCTCACAGTATAAATGGGGAGACTTAATAAAGGCAAGCTGCTTCAGTGTGACTGACAGCCCTCCTGAGTCTGTCCTATTTTCTCTCTCTCTCTCTCTCTCTCTCTCTCTCTCTCTCTCTCTCTCTCTCTCCCCATTTTCTCATCCTTACTCCCCGCTTTGGGTATGGTCTGATTTCTGCCGGTGGGCTCCGGCAAAAAGCTATTTTTAAAATTGTGTTGTGGGCTGGGCATGGTGGTGCATGCCTTTAATCCCAGCAATCCCATCACTTGGAAGGCAGAGGCAGGTGGATCTCTGAGTTCGAGGCAAGCCTGGTCTACATAGCTAGTTCCAGGCCAGCTGGGGCTACAGGGAGACCTTGTCTCAAAAAGACCAGAAAAAAAATTGGGTTGTGGATGTGGGGCATGGTGGTGTAAGCCTTTAATACCAGCACTTGAGAGGCAGAGGCAGGAAGTCCTCTGTGGAATGGTTGGTCTATATAGCAAGTTCCAGACCAGTTGGGGCTACAGAGAGACCCTGTCTCAAAAAATAAAAACAAAACAATAACAAAAGAATTGTGTTGTGGCATGGAGACATGGATCAGCAATTAAAAGCACTGGCTGCTCTTACAGAGGACCTGGATTTGGTTCCCAGCACCCACATGGGAGTTAACCTGTCCTTCACTCAAATTTCAGGGGATCTCATGCCCTATTCTGACCTCCACAGGCATTTCATGCATGCTTGTGCTCATACACATGCAGGCAAAACACTCATATACATAACAAAAATAAAAATACATTTTTAAATTGTGTTGTTGGGACTGTTAGATGGCTCAGCAGTTAAGAGCACTAGCTGCTCTTGCGGAAGATCTGGGTTCAGTTCCCAGCATCCACATGGCAGTTAGCAACCATCAGTAACTCCAGTTCTAGGGGATCTGACACCCTTTTTTGACCTCCTTAGGCACTGCAGGACACCAGTGCACTTACATACATGCAGGCAATACACTCATGCGCATAAAAAAAATAAAAATAAAGATATTAAAAAAATAAAAATTGTGTTCAGTCAAGTGTGATGGTACACATCTTTAATCTCAGTACTTGGAAGGAAGAGGCAGGCAGATCTCTGTGAGATTGAGGCCGGCCTAGTCTACACAGTTCTGGGTCAGCTGGTGCTAAAGGAAGATGACATCTAAAATTATTTTCAGTTACTATTTCTGTTCGTTAGTATTTGTTTGTAATGACAGACAACATGAACTTTGGTATTCTGTTTAAAGATGGATGCAAATGAGAAGAGACAAAAGGAGAGAGTGGTTAAGTGCACAGGTCCAAAGACTAATAGGGCTACTGCTAGGACATAATAGGTATAAACTCATTTCTACCATGGAAATCCAGAGATGCCTTTCCAAAGCTATTCGAAGAAGGGTGGTGATATCTGACATGGTTTGACTCTGATCTTGTAGGTCATGTAAAGCACATGAGGAAGAGGACTTATCAGGAGTATACACGCAGCACTTAATGTTGATCAAATGACATCTTTTAGTCCTATAGACTAAAAGAATAAGGAAGCTAAGGGCAGGGTGTGGTGGTTACACACACCTCTAACTCCATCCCGGGAGACAGAGGCAGGTGGATCTCTGTGAATTCTTGGCCACCCTGGTCTATTTAGCAAGTATCCCCCAGACAAGGATACATAGTGAGACCTCTCTCAATAAATAAATTAATAAATAAAAGCTAGGCATGATAGCACATGCCTTTCATCCCAGAACTCAGGAGGTAGGGGCAGGTAAATCTCTGTTATTACAAGAAAAGGCCAGCCTGCTTTACATAGTGAGGTCCAGATCAGTCAGGGCTACAAAGTGAGACTCTGTCTCAAAAAACAAAAACAAAAACAAAAAGGAGGATAGTTATACCATTAGAAAATATTCCAGTGCAGAGATGTCATAACATGGTAATTTAGGGTTTTTATCTTGGCTATGAAAAGGCAGAAACAACAGGCTGGACAGAATCAAGGACACATGATAGAACATGGCTTTTTAAAGAGGAACAAACAGTCAAACTTCACTTCTGTGCTTTGAATAGATATTTAAGGTCACCTAGAAGTTGACTTTCCCAATAGTCTGTGGGAAGTGTTTCTTCTAAGGGTCTTTCCAAGGTGTCACATGGTAGAAATGAATCCAGATGGAATTCCAAGGGCCTTGATGGCTATAGAAGATATAAAACATGGGGAAAAGAAGAGGTAGGCGGTTCTTTATGTGAGTTGAAGGCCATCCAAGGCTACAAAGTGAGATCCTGTCTCAAAACACACACACACACACACACACACACACACACACACACCAAAATAAAACAAAACAAGAAAAAAACCCCACTAAACTAAGCTAAAAAACAACAAAGAAGAGTTAACTGTTAGTCCTGATCCTGAGGGTCCTCCCTGTGTATTTTATATTTTAGTTATTACTTTATTTTATTTTATGGGTATGAGCATATTGTTTACAAGTATGTAAGTGCACCTGTGTCCTACTATGCCTGCAGTGGTCAGGGAGGGCGTCAGATCTCCTGGAACTGGAGTTACAAACAGTTACCCACATGTTAGCTGCCATGTGGGTACTGCGAATCAAACCTGGCTCCTCTGCAAGAGCAGCCAATGCTCTTAACAGCTGTGCCGTATCTCCAGCACCCCTCCCAATGTACTTTAATTAAAACCTATTCTCCCAGCTGCAAGTGGATTATCTTGTTTTTTTTTTTTTTTCCCCAAGCAAAAGGCAACCTTTGCAACCTGTATCCTGTGATAATTTGGAATTTATTAAGTACAGAGCCATAAAGATTGGGCTTTGTCACCTACAGACAGAAGTGAATATAGAAAACAGCACTGATAAAATACCTCAGGGCTTAGGCTGTGAGAACTCAATAAGGGCCTATACAAGTTCTAGGGAGGGCTGTTGAATATATTGCCTTCCAGGTAAGGTGAGTCTCCTGGCAAAGCTTTAAAGAAAAAAAAGTATTGTTATTATGTGTTGGAATGCATGCTGTGAGTGAGTGGGTCCCACATGTGGGGTATGAAGGGCTGAGGACAACTTTGTAGGGTTGGTTCTCTCCTTCCACCTTAACATTGTTTTCAGGGATCTAACTCGGGTCTCCAGGCTTGTACTTTAAGTGCTTTTATCCACTGAGCCATCTCACCAGCCCCTGGCAAGGCTTTAAAATGAATAACTTTTAGAGTCTGATTACCACTGTTCACCTTTCCAAGGGACTGAGGTCTTTTGAGATCAAACTGTACCTACCCTGAGTTACTCCATACTGTGTGAAATAGTGGTTTTTCAGATTTCCTTGCCCCAAGAAACTCCATCTCACAGGCATCATTTGACTTCATTTTGAGGATGGAGAACCTTGGAAGACATGTGAATGGCACCATCATCTGTCTTATAACATCCACAAGCATAGACAGATAGAAAGGATACCATCCCATAGATTTTTTAAAATATATTTTTTAAAATTCCATTTGTTTATTTTTATTTTTGGTCTTTTTAAGACAAGGTCCCCCTGTAGCTCCAGCTGGCCTAGAACTGTCTATGTAGACCAGGCTGTAGATCTGCCTCCTGAGTGCTGAGATTAAAGGCATGAATCACCACATCCAGCTGAAATTTTATTTTTATTTTATGTGTATGAGTGTATTCCCTGCATGCATGTGAATGCAACCGAGTCATGCACTCAGAAGTCAGAAGAGGGCATCAGACCTCCTGGAACTACAGTTACATACAGTAAACTGTCATGTGGGTGCTGGGAATTGAACTCGGGTCTTCTAAAAGAGCAACCAAGTGCTCTTAACTGGAGAGCCATCTCTCAGTCCCACCATCCCCATAGATTTACGGAAGTAAACTGAGACTACAGGGACATGTGAGTAAATTAAAATCAAATTAAGAAAGCCAGACATGGGAGCTTATCAGATATACCAGAACAAGGAAAGAGTGCTTGAGACTGGGAAGATGACTAAAAGGGAAAGAGCCCTTGCTACGCAAGGACAAGAACCTGCGTTCAAGACCCCGAAATTCATGTGAAAAGCTGGAACAGGCTGTGTACCTTGTAATTAATCCTGTGGGAGACTGCACTGGTTAGTTTTTGTCAACTTGACACACACTGGAAACACCTGGGAGAAAGGAACTTCAAATGAGGAATTTCCTCCACCAGATTGGCCTGTGTTGATGGGGCATTTTCTTGATTGCTGGTTGATGTAGGACGGCCAGAGCATTGTGGAAGGTGCCATCTGGCTGTATAAGAGGGTTGGTTGGACAGATGAGAGGAAGCAAGCCAGTAAACATTCCCTTGTCTCTGTTTTAGTTCCTGCCTTGGCTTCCCTCAATGACATACCTGTAAATGGAAATAAACCCCTTCTTTCCTCACGTTGCTTTTGGACAGTGTCTTTTTAGAAAATATTTAGCTTTAGTTTATGTATATATGAGTGTTTGGCCTACAAATATGTGGATACACTATGCATGTGCAATGCCTGCAGAAGATCCCCCAGAACTGAAGTTAGGGAGAGTTGTTAGCCAGCATTGGGGTACTAGGAACTGAACCTAGGTCCTCTGCAATAGCAGCCACAGAACAACAGAAACCAAACTAGAACAGACGATGAAGACAGGAGGGTTACTGGGGCTTCCTGCCTGCCAGCCCAGCTTCAGGTTCAGTGAAAGATCCTGTCTCAAGGGAATAAGACAGAGGTAAGAGTAGGGCACCCAGTCCTCCTCTGGCCTCTTCACACGCGTGGCACACTCATCTGTGTACACACACAAGTGTACACACCATACACCACAAGAAACCCTGGTCCTTTGCAAGAGCAGTCAATGCTCTTAACCACTGAGTCATCTCTCCAGTCCCGTGAATTAAATCTTAAAAAGAGGAGACCATGCCTGGAAAGAAGGCTCTAGGCGTTAAGAGCACTGATTGCTCTGCTAGAGGAACACAGGTACAGTTCCCAGCACACACAGTAGGGCTAACAAATTTCCGTAACTTCAGTTCTAGGGGATCCAATGCCCTCTTCTGGTATCTGCAGGCATTGCATGCATGGGTGCACTTACATGCAAGCAAAACACTCAGACACATAAAATAAATAATGTTTTAAAAAGAGGACACAATAGTATGTAATGTTTTATGTCTCCACCCAAGGCCAGAGGTAGAACTTAGATTCTCTTCTTTTGACCAAGAGAAAGTAGCTTTGTCTCAATGGACCACAACAAAGCCCAGATACTTCCATATTTTAATATGGTAATTTAAATATTAAATTGTGGCACCTGGAGAGATGGCTCAGCAGATAATAGCACTTCCTGCTCTTTCAGAGGACTTGGATTCTGTCTCCAGCACCCACATGGTGGCTAAACTTGTCCTTAACTCCAGTTCTAGGGGATCTGATGCCATCTTCTGGGCTCTGCGGCATTGCATACACATGGCACACTTATATACATGCAAGCCAACACTGGTAAAATAATACACATAGGGTTGGAGAAATGGCTCAGTACTAGCTGCTCTTACAGAGGATTGGGGTTCAGTTCCCAGCACCCACATGGCAGCTAACAACTATCCTTAAGTCCAGTTGCAGGGGATCTGATGTTCTCTTCCAGCTCTCCTGCCCCAGGGCACTGCATTTCACGTGCCTGTACATACACACAGGTAAAATTCTCATATACATAAAATAAAAAGAAATTAAAAATACACATAAAGTAATATACATAAAACGATACACAAAATACACATAAAATTAAAATCTTTTTTTTTTGTCTTTTTAAGACAGGGTGTCCCTGTAGCCCCACACAGCCTGGAACATACTATATGGATCAGGCTGGCCTTGAACTCACAGAAATCCACCTGCCTCTGCCTCTTGAGTCCTGGGATTAAAGGCGTAGGTTACCACACCCGGCAAAATAAAAACTTTTATTTAAAAAAATCCTAAATTGTACCAAAGCTGGTGTTCCCTTTCTGGTGCTATCAGGGGAATAGGTCCAAAGCCTCAGTGGTTCCTAAAGCTGCTGTAAGACCAGAGTCTTCAGCTCAGCTCAGCTCCCAGTGTTCACATCCTGCTCACCTACACGGACCTGCTGGCCATCCATCTGCCCAAACCAATCTTGCCTTTCACCTTTACACCCTCTATTACACTTCACTCTTGCAGCTCAGCTCTTGTTCTCTGGCCAGGAGCTAAGACAGTCAGTAGCCAGTAGCCAGCAGCAGCTTATCCATCAGACCTTCAGGTACATTTCCTGACCTGACCTCCCAGAGACTCTATTTGTGTCTGTCAGCTTCCGGCCTTTAGGCCTCTTTGCTCTTTAAACTTTTATAGATGTTCTGTAACCTACATATATACATACATATATATATATATATATCCCCTTATATGCACATTTACCTTGAGATATGTAATGTGAAATCTGAAAGTTCATATTACTAATTAAAATTGGAAAAAAAGACCTGGTGTGGTATCACATTCCCTTAATCCCAGCACTCCAAAGGCAGAGGTAGGTAGATCTCTCTGATCTATATAGTGAGCTCTCTGTTCAAAAACAGAGAGAATATTTAGGCATTACTAGAAAAGTATGAGTAAATAGTAAATTATTCCAGGCTGGGGATGTAACTCAGTTGGGAGAGCAAGCGCTTGACCAGCAGCACAAAATCCTAGGTTCAATCCCCAACAGCCCATAAACAGCGTGTGGTGGTGTAAGCCTATAATTCCAACACTCAGGAGGTAGAAACAGGAGTATCTTGAGGATGTTTAAGGTCATGCTCAGCTACATAGTGAGTTTGAGGCCAGCCTGGGATACATGAAACCCTGTCTCAAAAAATAGTCAGGGTTTAATCCCAGCACTGTGAGTTCAAGATCAGCCTAGTCCACATATTGTGAGGCCCTGTTTTTTTTTTTTTTTTTTCTTAAAAGTAGAAGCCAGACATGTGGCATAGTCCTTTAATCTCAGAATTTGGGATGCAGAGGTAGGCGGATCTCTGTGAGTTCAAGACCAACCTGTTCTACATAGTAAGTTCCAGGACAGCTGGGGCTACAAAGAGATCCTGTCTCAAAAGACCAAAAACAACGAGTAGATTATTCCATAGACATCATAAATGTACTGTGGAACCTTTAGTTATAGGAGCCCCACTGAGTCTGAGTACCCTCCATGAAGGATAGAGGTCAGTTGCCCAGAACAGTAGGTAGGAGCAGAATAAGCTTCCCTGCTATCGAGGAGAGACTTTACAATCATACTGCGAGAAACACAGACACTTGCTCTGTAATTACAAAATCAAGAGAGTAGTGAAAGTAAAAGTTTCCATTTTCAAGTCTGGAGGCCAGCCTCCAGAAAAGGCAAAAATGACTGGTATGCCAATTTTGTATGAAATAGTGGCTTTTAAAATGCCCTCTTTTTCCTATAGGCTGGTACTCCAGAGAGTTAGAATCTTTGTGTTCATCTAGCATAGCCCCCTTTCCCAAATTCCCATCCTGTTGTTTCAGGGAGCAAAGCCTTATCTAATGAATATCCTGGAGCTGGAGAGTGTCTCCTTTTCTGACCCTGGACTCAGTCACATTGCTGAATGTCTGAAGCTTTTCAACCCTGACAACCTAGCCTGAGGCAAGCAGGTGCGAGCTGTCAGCTAGGGTATTCAGGGGCCTAGTGCCTCAAGATTATTTGCAATTCTTTAATAAGCTCTGAGCCGACCTCAGCCTGAAAATGGACCGTAATGATTTCTTTCCTTTTTTTTTTTATTTCTAAAATACCACTGGCTTCAATATTTATGTGAGGCTCTCCATACCATCAATGGTGACAGTTGAGCTATTGGTCAACTGGAGCCCAGAACTTTCTCATTTCAGGGTACCATTTAGGGCTCCAGCCTGAGGGAGACATCCTTTGATTCTTGAGATCATAAGCCCTGCAATTTCCTGTCTTGACACACTCCATGCCCTCAGGCAAGCAGCCATAGAAGAATTCCCAATAATTAGGCAATTTTTCTTTTAGGTACCTGTTTGTAGACAGATGTAGTACTTCTCAGCCTATTTCCTCTAAGAGCCAAGTGAGAGATCTGAGGTTGTCCTCTAAAACAGCACAAAGGTTTGTTCTCGTTTTGTTTTTGATTACCCAGTAAGTGTGAAAGGCCAGATTATCTTAGCAAGTAAATTTTCGTCTGCCTTTTATTTTCTCTCTCTGGTATCTTTATCCCCTCTTTTTACTCTGCTCCTCTCCCAGATTCCTATCAGAGAAAACAGAATTTGCTACATTTTAGTAAGCATCAATATGAGTCCCAGATTCCAGTCATAATTTTGGTAACTCCCTTCTGATGTCAGGAGCAGACTGAGGAGAGAATCTGTCCCTGGGAAGATTTTGCCTTTAAAGGAGAGGAATCTATTAGAACATACGTTGCATGACCTCTCCCAGGTCCAAGGTACCCTGAAAAGCAATGGGGTTTAAATTAAGTCCTTGACAAATAGTTGTCATTTATTTATCATTTTCCTCTAAAATCAAATTTAGCTTGTCTAATTACACTGCTTGTGTAAGGCTAAGTTGATCTCTTTTTATGCCAGGAGCCAAATGACCTCTGTCTTGCCTTCCTGCAAATGTAACTTCTTGTGACTACTCGGTGCAAAACATCCTGACACTTGTTGCCACCAATTGTTTTAACCTGGAGTCTCTTAAGTGCCTTTTAGAGTTTCTTATTGTCCAAACAGACAAGTTCCCCGACCTGTATCCGATCTACACATGCCCTTGGCTCCTGGATCATCCGGCGATTTGTCTCTTAGCAACCCTAGTCCACCATGCCTCCACCTAGCCCCTTGCAGCAGCAACAGTATATAAGAGCTCTGTAAAAAATAAAGATTTGTTGATTTGATCAGAGAAACTGCCTTATCGGCCCTCCGTGTTCCGCTTGTCTCTTTCATTCCAGGTTTCTGAGAACTCGTGCTCCTGTTGATGCCCTGCCAGCCAGGGCATTTTTAAATTTAATTTAATTTTTTGAGAGAGAGTCTCATGTAGGCTTGGCTGGCCTGGAACTCAGAGATATACCTTCTTCTGCCTCTAGAGTCCATGGATTAAAGGTTTTTGCTACCATACTGGACCTAACCTCTTGTTGCCATCCCTCTACTCGAGGCTGGCCCAAGGGGGATGCAGGGTCTCTGCTGAGAGTGGGTGAGAGGGACAGAGTCAGGACATAGACACTGGGAGCTGAGTGGAAGCATGCAGAGGGGGAAAACCGCAGCAAACTCCTTTATTCAAGGACATGCAAGGGGTTTTATGGGTTTGGTTAGCCAATTGCCCTATAGGGTGGTTCCCAACTGTCACCAATAGTAATCTGTCCCCGAGTAGATCATCTTGGTGCAGGTTCTCTCCAGATTCGGAGCAGAAACTGGTGTCACGCCTGGCCAGAGCAGAATGCCACTTCCACAGGAACCATTCCCTTATTCCTCATGGCAGGTGGCCTGGCTAAGGCCCATCCTGCATTACACCATACAAATCCTTACTTTTTAAGGTTTGGAGATCAAATGTGTCTCAATCATGAAGGATGAACCTGAGAGGATAGAAGGGTAGTTGCCAATCTAGAAGGCAAAACACCAGGGAATGACTAGGGCTCTCCCCTTTCACTGGGTGGCCTGGAAATCAGAATAGTATGTTCTGTCTGATTCTGGACTGCCTCACTCAGAGAGGACTACCTTCTGTATGGCTTCCTGGGAATTACTGTAGCAAGCTTTGCTCAAATCTGGAGTTACTTTCGTCAGCAGGGATCAAGTTCTTACCTGGCAGGGACCAAGTTCCACATTTTCCTTGGAGAGGGGAAGGGTATATATTAAGGCCTATAGAATGAGACCATCTCAAAGCAACAACAAAAACAAACAAACAACAACAACAAAAAACAGAGTCTTCCAGGGCAAAGCATAGTCTAAATAAATCACTGTTTCACACAACAGGAGTAACTTAATGAAGGGCACAGCCTGATCTCAACAGTGACCAAATGTCTAAGAGGATGAGGGCCTCAGGGGAACCTAAGGTCTTTTCAGAACCCAGGTAATACCTTATATAAGAGTTTCAAAACCAGAGGAGTATACCATTTGAGGCCTGATAGGAAATATACAGTAACCTGATCACACAGCAGTAGGGACACGTAGAAAATATGACACAGAGCCAATAAGATGGTACAATGGGGTAAAAGCAATTGCTGAGCAAGTCTGGCAACCTGAGTTTGATTACTGGCTCCATGGTAAAAGAAGAGAACTGACTCCCAAAATTTGCCCTCTGATCTCCACATGCAAGCTATAGTATGTGCATGCTCCCCTCAAAATACATTTCCATTTTAAATTTATTCTAACTTTTTAATGTGTGTGAGAGGATGGAGAGATGGCTCAATGGTAAGAGCATTTGCTGCTCTTGGAGGGCCTGGGTTTTGTAAGGTGTGAATGAAACCCCCAACAGTTTCAAACTCAGAAAGATGGAAGGAAACCTGGAGCCAGAGCTTACAAAAGATGAATGAGGAGAGACCAACTTTTTACAACTTCTCAGAGATCTAAGCCTTGCAAATAGCTCCAGATCCCAAATTCACAAAGGACACTGGGCTTCCTTGGCAGATAAGATTCAGGACTCAAGGAATTCACAAACAGCTGTGAAAAAGGACTACTTCCTGGCCAGAAGCTTGCCTTAAACATCAATCAGATGTTATGGCAACCCTCCTCCCCTAAAAGCCAGGAGGGGGCTGAAGGTTTTTAAAGCTTTGATGACTTGGACAAGAGGGGCTTTTGAGACTCAGACTTGGGCTGAGCTCGCTCCCCCTGGGGAGTTTGGCCTCTTGCACTCTCCTGGAGGGAGCTCCTCCATCCCGATCTGGAGCTGGGCACACCAGCCCAGTTCCCCAGAACCCCAGCCCCAAGATGGGGGTGAGGGGGCTAGCCTCCCCCCATTTCTTTGGGAGGCTAGCCCCCCCGGGGGGGGGGCTAGCGTTTCTCCACTCATGGGTGCGGAGGAGCTAGCCCCATCTGGTCTTCTCTCAATAAAGCCGGTTCCTGTTAGCTGCCAGCGGAGTCTGGTCCCTTCTGTCTGCTGCATCTCTCGAACCCAGAACCTTACAGGTTTGAATCCCAGCACCCACATGAGGGTGAACAGCCATCTATAATTTCAGTTCCAGGGGATCCAACACCCTTTTTGACCTCCAAGGGCATTGCATGACACAGGTGCACTTACATACATGCAGGTAATACACTCAGACACATAAAATAAAAATAACAGATAAGGGGCTGGAGAAAAGGTTCTGTGATTAAAACACATGCTGTTCTTCCAGGACCCAGGTTCAAATCCCAGCACCACATGGGAGCTAACAACCATCTGTATAACTCCAGTTCCAGGGGATATAACACCTTCTTCTGGTCTATGCAGTCATTGCATGACAAGAGTGAACTTACATACATGCAGACAAGACACTATATATATGCTTGAGGAGGGAGACCTGGTCAATTTCAGGGACTTCTTCAAGCTATTGAGGGTTTACTTCCTGAGTTTAAGAATCTTCCCTGTAGGATGGAATGTTTCACCTCCCCTCAAACATCCTGTTGTTTACCTTCCTTTAGAACACCCTATCCTTTATTCTGCTTCTCTTGGAGAGGGAAGGTTCTCTCTTAGAGGAAATTGCTATACAACAGTGATCTTATTTGGGAACTGATCTTTCATAGATGGTTGATCAGGAGTCTCCAGATGAGCTGGAAGTGGTGGCACACACCTACCAGGAAGGCAGAGACAGGCAAATCTCTGTGAGTTCAAGGCCAGCCTGGTCTACATAGCAAGTTCCAGACAGCTGGGGCTACAAGGAGACCCTGTCTCAAAAAAGAGAAAAAATAAATAAAAAAATGTTTCTAGAAGAAACACTAAGGACAAGAGAACTCTAAACTCAATGACTGTTTCCCCCGATCCAAGAAGAAAGGGGAGGGAGAAAGCAGAGAGAGGTGTGTGCACTGGATGCTGAGAGGCTCCCATTCTCCAGAAGGAACAGGGTGGCCTACACCTTGATTTCTGACTTTAAGCCTCTACAACAGTGAGAATAAATTTCTCTCATTTTAAGCCATCAAATTTTTAGTACATAATTTGTTCTGATGTTTTCCAGGGAACTGACAGTTGGTCAAAAGTTTAATCACTAGTAGAGGAGCCAACAGTGAGTTAGAACCAGTCCAAAATAGAAAATCAAGACCCATGCACTGCTTTGTTTGGCGGGGAGTCATTGAGGCAAGGTCTCACACTGTAGCTCAAACAGGTCTGGAACTCACCATTAGGTCAGAGTGGCCTTGGGTTTGTGATCTACCCATCTCTGCCTCATGAACACCAGGATCACACTCAGTTATTGTTTGCTTTTACTTTTAAACTTTTGAAACAGGATCTCCCTGTAGCCCCAACTATCCTGGAACTCACTATGTAGACCGGGCTGGCTTTGAACTTGCAGAGATCAGTCTGCCTCTGCCTCCGGAGTGCTGGGATTTAAGTCTTGCACCACCATGCCCAGCCTTGTTTGCTTTTTAAATTTCTTCTTTTTTTTTAAATTGTGTATGAGTGTTTTGCTTGCACATGTATAAGTGCACCATGTGCATCCAGTGCCTGCAGAGGGCAGAACAAGGCATCAGATCCTCCAGAACTGGAGTTACCACAATGTTGATGGTGGAACCAAACCCTTGGTCCTTAGCAAAAACAGCAAGTACTCTTAACTGCTGAACCATTTTTCCACCCCCAACTGTTTGTTTTTTGGTCAGAATTTCAATATGTAGCCCAAGATGGCCTGGAATTCATTATTTTGGCTCAGATTCCTGACAATCTTTCTGTCTCAGCCTCCCAAATGCTAGGATTATAGATGTGAACCACCATTCCCTGGAAGACGTGGACACCTACGTGGAGTGAAATGTTTAGATTGTTGGGGGTCCCAGCACTCAGAGGCAGCCAGAGGGGCCTGAAGGGTCTCCGCCATGGGGGAGGGGTGCGTAGGCACAGAGTTAAGACACAAACTCACTCAGCTCCCAAGCTGAGCGAGAAGCAGTCAGGGGGCACTGCAAGCTTCTTTATTCAAGCAAATGCGAAAGGTCTTATAGGTCTGGATAGCCAATGGCCTTATGGGGTGGGGTCCTGACTGCAGCCAATAGTAATTTGTTCCAGGTGGATCAGGTTCTTTCCAGATGCTGGGCAGAGGCTGGTCTCACAACTAGCCAGAGCAGAGTGCCACGCCCACAGAAGCCATTCCTCTATTCCTCATAGCAAGTGACCTGGCTAGGCCCACCTTGCATTATACCCTACATTAGATGAATTTACAAGTAGATGGGAGAGCATCTTTTTCCACCAAAAGTAACAGTAAAACCTCCAGAGGACAGGAGTGGCCTTATGTCTGTAGAAAGGAAGTGTTTGCTTTGTAATTGTAAGTCATAGCACCAACACAGCACAAGAACTCAACAGAATCAGAATCAGAACCTGGAGTGATAATTTGTGTCATTTTCCTCTAGAAATTCCAGTGACGTGTTTTATATGGTCAAAATTCTGAAGTCTTCATTACTCCCTACCTCCTCTTCTGACCTAAAGGGGGAAAAAAAATCTCAAAAAATAGATAGCTCAGCAATTCAGAACTCTAGCTGCTCTTGCAGAAGAACCGGGTTCAATCTCTAGCACCCACATGTTGACTAGCAACTGTCTGTAACTCCAGTTCCAGGGAATCCGACGCCCTCTTCTGATCTCTAAGGGCACTGCATGACACAGGTGCACTTATACACATGCAGGTGATACGCTCACATACATAAGATAAAACTAATAATTTTTTTAAAAATGACGACTCTAGGGTTAGAGAGATGGATCAGCAGTTAAGAGCACTGGCTGTTCTTGAAGAAGACCTAGGTTCAAATCCTAGCACCCATGTGGGTGGTTAAAAACCATCCATGACTCCAGTTCCAGGGGATCTGATGCCCTCTTCTGTCCTCTGTGGGCACTGCATGAAATGGGTGTACTTACACACATGCAGGCCTAACACTCATACACATAAAATAAAATAATAATAATTGCAAGGTTCTGGGTTCGAGAGATGCAGCAGACAAGAAGGGACCAGAGACTCTGCTGGGAGCTAACAGGACCTAGTTTTATTAAGAGAAGACCAGATGGGACTAGCTCCTTCGCACCCATGAGTGGAGAAATGCTAGCCCCCCACCCCCATCTTGGGGCTGGGGCTCCAGGGAACCCGGCTGGCGTGCCAGGCTCCAGATCGGAATGGAGGAGCTCCTTCAGGGAGAGTGCGAGAGACTAACTCCCCAGGAGAGCGAGCTCAGTCCAAAAGCCCAAGTCCTAGTTCCACTCTAAGTCTCAAAGCCTTAAAAAACTCTCAGCCCCTGCTTTTAGGGGAAGGGGGTTGGGATTGCCATGACATCTGATTGATGTTTAAGGTAAGCTTCTGGCCAGGAAGTAGTCCTTTTTTACAGCTGTTTATGAATCCTGGGTTGGGGACTTATCTATTCAAAAGTCAGTTCTTTTCTCAGATCTCTCAGATCTCAGAGGCCCCAGAGAGTCTGGTTTGGAACTGCTGGGGGAAAGGGGTTGGGAGTTCCAGTCACACCTAACAATATTAACAATAATAATATATAATGAGCACTCTAATTCACAAAGTGTGATAAATATTTACACAGTTACACAGTTACCGTGAAGGTTCACATGCTAACCTTAATTCTGCTTTGCTGGAAGCTTTTATGGGAAATCCTGCATTGAACCTCAAAAAACCTCTATTGTTTGCTAAATAGAGGTAGAAATACTGTTATATTTTAGGAGAGGAAAGAGGAATGGAGTTTAGAGTAAGAAATAAGAACCAGAATCAGACCTGCAACAGGCAAGGAATGCATATTTCTGTGAGGTGAGGACAGAGACACTTCTTGAAAGAAGTCTCTGCACCCTAGTGAGGGAAGGTGAACTTTTTATTCTTTTGGGCCCAGCTGGAATGTGTTTGGTGCCAAGATTTGGTGTCCTTGGATGATTGAAAACCCTCTTTCAAGAGTTCTTTCCCAGGGTGAGCAGGCTGGTATCTCAAGGCCCTAAAAGAGCCAGGTTGGCTCCACAATCTCCCTTAGTTCAGGGAGTAACCAGTTGATAAGACTTGAGTGAGGTCAGGCTGTCAATTTAGGGCTAGTTGGTTACATTAAGGAGTTTATGACTTTATGGCCTCCTCTAATGGAGCTTATAGCTCTTTTGCAATTTACTCAGTCCATCAAACACAAAGTCTAAGATTTAGGTGAATTTCTAGGTGTTATGCTTTGCCAGGATGTCAGTGTGTTGGATTTTGCACCCTTGGGACGGCTTATAAAGGCTTTCCATAATGCCAACCTGTCCTCTGACACTGCTAGTTACCCTAACCAGTGAGATATAACAGAGACACCATGGACATGACAGCCTAGGAAGGGGCTTGGCTATGTGACTGATGCTTCCAATTGTACAACAACAGAAACAGGCTCTGACAGAACTTCTGCACTATGGTCTTAATGTGTCCCCCATATTCATGCATTAGAAACTGAGTCCCAAAACACAGTATTAGGAGATGCCTTCACAAATAGTTGGAATAAATATTAAAGCCACTTTGGAGGGAGGGAGTGTCTTATGAGTTCAGTCTCTCTCTCTTAATATCTGCACGTTATTGGAGGACTAGGAAGTAGCCATATTTTTGAGAGGTGTATAGATAGGGCCACTGATGAGTAACAAAGATGTCTATCTAATTTGTCTGAGACAAAGACCTAGGCCAGCAGGGCCCCCTTTCCAGCTGACAAGTGCAGAACAGTTCAGATAAGACGCAAGTCAGACTAAGGTACATCTTCCTTTGTTTGAGCTGTAAACCTATCAGCCTTCTCTTCTTTGTTTAAGTTGACCATCCAAAATTAGGGGAGGGTGACTCACCCAGAGCACTTAAAAACCCAGGCCCTCCTGGAGGGACTTGGATTTCAGTTTATGAATCCCTCCCCACTGTGGGAAGTCTTTCTGTGTACTCTGTCGTGTGTGTGTGTGTGTGTGTGTGTGTGTGTGTGTGTGTGTGTTTCTTCCCTGTTACCTGTTGCTTCCTGCTGCTTCTGAGATTCTCCCTGCCTTTTAATTCTTTAACTGACTGAGAAAACAAACTCAACCCCAACCTCTAAACTGTGACCTTCTTCATTCCCATGCTGCAGGAAAGCCTTCTTTTCACTCAATCCTCTGCAGCCACAAATCCCTGCTGTTCATAAACTGCTCTGCACATGGCATTCAGTTATAGAAGGCACAAAACAGATGCAGCCCTTCTGCACTTATCTCCTCCCCCATGAAGGGGCTCACTGAGCCTGGTGGCACAGGCCTGTAATCTCAGCTACTTGGGAGGTTGAAGCAGTAGATTCACAAAGTCAAGACTAGTCTGGGCAACATAGACCTGGTTTCAAAATAAAAGTTTAAGCACGGGGACAGGGTAGAAGACATCATTCAGTAGCAAAGTACTTACCTAGCATGTGTGAGGCCCTGGGTTCAATCCCCAGTAGTGAAAAAAGAAAGAAGGAAAAGAAAGAAATGAGAGAAGGGAACTTGGAAAGAGCATCAATCAGGACAGGGAGATAACAACAATCTTTGGGAAATCTCCAATACACACACACACACACACATATTCTCACTACATGCCTGGGTTCCCAGCTGCATCAGACATTATCAGTCCATCCAGTATAACCTGGAGTACTCATGCTAAGTTCCTCTCCTGGATCATATAACATTGGTTCATCCAGTACAAACCTAGGATACAGTAGTTTATGGAAGTAGTTAGATGCAAAGAGCAGCAACATTTTTTAACCTCTCATGAAATTAGAGTACATGGAATCCAAATTCACCGTTTTGGGCTTGGAAAGTATGAGTGAGACCCTACCTGTGCTGGATAGCTTTAGTGTCAACTTGGCACACCTGGGTTGAGGTAGCCTCAAATGAGGAATTTCCTCCATTGGACTAAGCCTGTGGCCATGTCTGTGGGGTATTTTCTTGATTGTTGAGTGATGTGGGAGGGCCCAGTCCATTGTGGGAGGTGCCACTCCTAGGCAGGTTGTTCTGTATTATATAAGAAAGCAGGCTGAGCATGGACCAGCGGAACAAGCCAGTAAATAGCATTTCTCCATGGCCTGTGCTTCAGCTTCTGCCTCCAGGTTCCTGCCCTGAGTTTCTACCTTGGGTTCCTGAAGTGATGAACTGTGACCTGAGAGATGTAAACCAAATAAACCCTTTCCCCTCCAAGTTGGTATCAGTCAGGGTGTTTAGTCACAGCAATGGAGAAGCAAACTAGGATACTACCAAGGTCATATGCATGCAGGTCTTAAGCCTGGATCCATCATTCAATTAGTACAAAATATCTCTACATGAAACGAATATTATCTCTGTGTCAGCAACCTTTACCCCAAATGTTAATTGTGCTGGAATTCTTGCCTTTCAGCTGCTGAGAAGCTTCAACCTGACACTAGAATGAGGGGTTCTATTTCCTTCCCATGCCCCCATCATTTTCTGTTTCTATCCTGCCTCAATGGTGGGTAAAGGACACACCAAGACTATATGATTCCCTGTGTGTTAGAGGGAATGGACAAGGCTGTTATCAAAACCCATTAATTCCAGCAAGTTTCAGGAGATAATACAGAGTCCTTCTGAGAACCCTGCTCTTTCTCTCTGTCTATGCAGTCAAAAAATGTGCACTCATGACCCCAGGCACTGGTGACCCTGAGAGTCAGGAAGGCAAGTACCCTGGCTATACATTTAAAAAATATTTTATTATTTTAATTTTTTACGTGTATGAGTGTATTGCTTGCATGTCTGTAAAAGTGCACCCATGTCCTGCAATGCCTGCAGAGGTCAGAAGAGGGTGTTGGATCCCTGGAACTGGAGTTACAGATGACTGTCAGTCACCATGTCGGTGCTGGGAACCAAGCCTGGGTCTTCTGCCAGAGTAGTCAGTGCGCTTAACTGCTGAGCCATCTCTCCAGCCCCTTGGCTATACATTTTATAGCTAATCCTCCTCCAGATGATAGATACTTAATTTTTTTCAAGATTTATTTTTATTTTATGTGTATGAGTGTTTTACCTGCATATATGTATATGCAACATGTGCATGCTTGGTGTCCATGAAGGCCAAAAGAAGGTATCAGATCCCCTGGAACTGCAGTTATAGATGGTAATGAGACATCATGTGAGTGCTGGGAACCATACCTGAAGCCTCTGCAAGAGCAGCAAACGCTCTTAACTGATGAGCCATATTTCTAGCCCCTAGATAAATACTTCAAAAACTAGACCATGAGCTCACTGTAGAGGTACTTGTCTATAATCCTATGCCCTCCTCCCAGGAAGACTGGGAGTTTAACACTATCCTCAGTTATATAGGGAGTTTGAGATCAGTCTGAGCTACATGAGATCTTGTCTCAAAAAATCAACTAAACAGAAGTTGGACAAGGAACCCTGGGATCAATCCATTCCTTATCAGATCCAGCCTTCTTTAATAACCAAGTGGGGACCCCTCAGAATCAGAAAAGCCAAACCAGAGAAGGGGGCATATAAACAACAGACTCAGTAAAGGCCACACTAATTTGGCTGTTCTGTAACTGTCTCAGTAAATTCGAGAGCTCCACCTAGTGGCCACCCAGTTCTGTCTAAGGGAACTAAACCAGCCTTGGGTCAAAGGACTCTTTCCTTTTACAGTTGTGGTCAGGTGACAATTCAGCCAGGAGTGCCCAGTTACTGAGCCTCCCCTGGGCCATGTCCAAACAGGAAAGTGGGAAAGGGTTGAAAGCAAAAATGTCCTTTCTTTCTGTAAGGGAAGGCCAGCTTTCATCTAAGAACCTCACACTGAAAAAAGACAAATATCCCTGACTTTGTTCCTGGACCATGAGGAGCCCAATGAAGGAAGACCCTTCCTTTTAAGTACTGACAGGGCCCTGAGGTTATTTGAGCTTTCCATATTCTCCCTAGAATGTAGCAAGAACCATAACTACCTTCCTTTCAAATTTTTATTTTATTTTTGGTCTTTTTGAGACAGGGTCTTCCTGTAGCTAGCCCCGACTGGCCTGGAACTTACTATGTAGACCAGGCTAGCCTTGAACCCACAAAGATCCTCCTGCCTCTGCCTCCCAAGTGCTGGAATTAAAGGTGTACACCACCACACACAGCTATTTTTATTATTTTTAATTATATGTATGTGTATGTGTCTGCATGTGGGTAAGTGCATGTGAGTGCAGGGACCCACAAAGGCCAGAGGCATCAGATACCCTCTGAGCTGGAATTACAGGAGGTTGTGAACCTCTTGATATGGCTGCTGGTAACAAAATTCAGGTCCTCTACAAGAGCAGTAAGTGCTTTTAACTGCTGAGCCTCCTCTCCAGGCCCTAAATTACATTCTGTGTCAGCACAAGAGTGAGTTTTTCTGCCCTGACCACCTTTTCCAGTCAACTTTCTAGTCCTGGGTCCTCCTTACTGGTACTGATGGCCCACTTTATACCATCTTAACCTGTATGATAGACTTCTTCTTAGTCATTCCTTTCTGGTCCTACCTACGCCTCATAGGTAAGGGCAGAGTATCCAAACTTCAGAGTCAGTTAAGGCTTTTTGAGAATTCAGAGGTTCTTATGGTGGGTAAAGCATTCCTGACTTAGTCCCCTGTTCTGAAATGGGCCAGAGATGCCTAAGGCCTCAAAAGCTCTCCCTACGCAGTCTCTACTGTTGACTCTTTCATCGCTCAATGGGTTATCCCAAAGCCTGACATATTTCTATTCCTAGGTGTTCAGTAATGACCACTCCTGTCACAGTTGCACTTAAGGATCCAGTAACTTTCTCCAGGGGCCTCAATATTCTTAAAATCCTTAAGTATGGAAAGATTATAAACTCTCAATGATAAATTTCTGGTACTAGGCTACTGTATCCATGTAACTCTCCATGTAATATGCCTCTCTTGACAGTAAAGAAGCCAGGTAGACGGATGGTCCTAACTGAAGCTGTGGTCCCCATCCACCTCCTAGTTCTCAGGCCTTACACCCTCTTAGGCAATCCCCCCATTCATTATGTTAGAAGTCTTATTTTATTTTTAATTTTAAAATTTATTTTATGTGTATGTTTTGCCTGCATGTATATAAGAGTACCATGTACATGCAGTGCTCACAGAGGCCATAGGATCCTCTGGACCTGGAGTTAAGAACAGTTGTTAGCTGCTATGTGGGTGCTGGGAACTGAACCCAGGTCCTCTGGAGGAACAGCCAGTGTTCTTATCTTCTGAGCCATCTCTCCAGCCCCATGTTTGATCTTAAGTAAAAAAAAAAACATTTATTTTCAGCACTCCAGAGGCAGAGGTAGGTGGATCTCTGTGAATTCAAGGCCATTCTGGTCTACATGGCAAGAACCAGGCCAAACCAGGGCTACATAGTGAGATCCTGTCTTAAAAATAATAAATAAAATAAGGTGGAGGGCCATTAAGGAAGATAATATTGACACTGGGTTTCTGCATGCATGTGCATATGCGCTCTCTCTCGCTCTCTCTCTCTCTCTCTCTCTCTCTTTCACACATACACAAAGAGAAACACCAACACATACAGGCAAACAAAATGTGTATGTGTAAATATACACATAAATAAATAAACCACTGAGTTTGAGGCAAGATAGACAGACAGGGAAAGTTAAGGAGAAAGCAACAAGTCACCTTGGACTATGGTTGAACTGAGAATTTCATCACAACTAAGAAAACTTACCATAAAGGATTACCTCCCTAGAGACAATATTATTAAATAGAGAATTTCAATTAAGAACGTTGGGCCAGCCATGGTGGCAATGTCTTTAGTACCAGCATTCAGGAGGCAGAGGCAGGCATATTGCTGTGAGATAGAGGCCAGCCTGGTCTACATAGCAAGTTCCAGGGCAGCTGGAGCTACAGGGAGACCTTGTCTCAAAAAGACGCCCCCCCAAAAAAGAAGGAATTAGTGCATGCCTTTAGTCTTTAATCCCAGCAGTGAGTTCCAGGCCAGCCAGGGGCTACATGGTAAGACCCTGCCTCAAAAATAAATAAATTAATAAAAAGTTAAGACTAGCAACAAAGCTACTGAAGGCTGGCATGTGCATGACTTTTGATTTCATTCCTTTGTCAGCTATCAACCTGTAACTTCCTTAGAATCCCACAGTAGAGATTATGAACTTTGTTTACAGTCAAAACACATCTCTTTTTAAATAAAGTTTTATTTTTTAAAAATTATTACTATTTTTATTTTATGTGTATGAGTGTATTGCCTTCCATGTGAGTGCACCTATGTCATCAAAACACAATTCTTAAACCCCTTGTTCCTAATAAAGAATCCTTCAACCCCTATACGGTATAATTTTATACTTTTAACATTTTTATTACTTTTAAAAATTATAGCTGGGTGTGGCAGCACATGCCTTTAGTCCCAGCCCTCAAGAGGTAGAGGCAGGTAAATCTCTGAGAGTTCACGGTCCACCTGCTCTACACAGAGTTTTAGGCTAGCCAGGGTGTACACTGAGACTCTGTCTCAGAAAACAAAGAAAAAATTTGTTTTGTGGGGGTGGGAGGCATATATGTGCCACGATGCACATGTGGAGGTCAGACAGCTTTTGGGAGTTGGTTCTCTCCTTCCTTTATGTCAGTCCTGGGGATCAAACTGAGGTCGTCAGGCTTGGTAACAGATGCCTTTATTCTCTGAGTTATCTCTCTGGCCCCCTATAGTTTTATCATATCAGCTAATCAGTAATCCTGCACATCAATAAATACATTACAATCTTGTTTTAAAAGTGAGGGGGGATGGGGACTGGGTGTTGTGGAGTTTGCTTTTAATCCCAGACTTCAGAAGGCAGAGGTAAGTGGATGTGAGTTTGAGGCCAGCGTGGTCTACCTAATGAGTTTCAGGCCAGTCAAGGCTACATTGTGGGACCCTGTTTGCAAAAAAAAAAGTATGTGTGGCGCGGGTGGAGCAGCAATCTGAGTCCCTGAGTATCAAAGAAGCTTGCTACTAAACCCAACAACCTCAGTTCTACCCCTGGGGTCCACCTAGCAGGAAAGACCTGACCTGCACAAGTTGTCCTCTGACCTCCACACACGGGCTGGGCGTGAGTTCTTACTCCCCGCAACACAGTTAAATAAAATGGAATTTTTACTTTTTAGGGTTTTGTTTGCTTCTTTGGTTTTTGAGACAAGGTCTCACCATGTAGCCCTGGCTGGTCTAGAGCTTGCTATGTAGACCAGGGTGGCCTCAAACTCACAAAGATCCACCTACCTCTGCCTCCCAAGTGCTGGAATTAAAAGGGTACATCATCAAGCCTGGCACTGGGCTATACCTTTCGTGGAACATGGTGGCGCAGGTCTGTTGAGGGCTGGGATGATGGGCATGTGCCTCTATACCCTGCCTTAGTATACCACTTTAACTCCTTTGTCATTTCTTCTACCATAGCTTTTAAGTTATTATCCTAAATATTCCCTCTGGGCTCAACGTTCGTCTTCATTTATATCAATTTTGTTTGTATCAGTCCAGTGACTATGGAAACATTTCTCCTTGTACACCTCCATCTCATCATTCTCTCATGTTGTGACTGTCACACAGATAATATTTTATATGTTAAGTCCACCAATATAATTATTGATTTATACAACTGCATTTTTCTAAAGGACTCATGCTTTTATTATGTGATATTTAACTTTTTAAAATTTATTTTATGTGTACAAGTATTTTGCCTGCATATATGTAAGTACACTTTTGCCATGCAGCAGTACCCACAGAGGCCAGAAAAGGGAGTTAGATTTCCTGGAACTGGAGTTGTGAATAGCTGTTGGCCACCATGTGGGTGTTGGGAACTGAACCCAGGTCTTCTGGAACAACAGCCAGTGCTCTTAACGGATGAGTCATCTCCCCAGCCCCACGTAATAGTCTAAACGTACACAAACCAGGCAGAATAGTATAAGATCTTGGATGTGTCCATTTCTGGTTTTGGCAGCTGAGGCCCATCTCACCCCATGTATGTTCCACCTTCTGCCAGGTTTCTTTGAAGAAAATTCCATTCCTGATATTGTTTCATCAAAAAATATTTGATAATCATAAAAGATAAAGTTCTTTAAAAACAAACAAACCAACTAGAGCCAGGTGTGGTGGCCTATGCCTTTAATCCTAGCACTTGGGAGTTGAGGCAGGCAGATCTCTGTGAGTTCAAGACCAGCCTGGTCTACATAGTGAATTCCAGGACAGCTGGAGCTACAAGGAGACCTTGTCTCAAAAAGACAAAACAACAAAACTAGAACTAACTAGAACTCTTAGAGAAGCCCACAGCCACGATCCCAGGCATGTCTTTCTGAGTGTTTCTCTCAATCTCTCTTAACCTTCATGTTTAAGCCTATATTAAAATATCTTTAATAGGGCTGGTAAGATAGCACATTAGTGGGCAAAGGCTTCTGCTGCCAAGCCTGACAATCTGAGTTCAATCTCTAGAAACTCCATGATAGGAGAAAACTGACTCCTGCAAATTGTCCCCTAAGTTCCCTTACATGCATATGAAATAAATAAAATATAATAAAAATACCTAATAAAAATACCAATTTTGGGGAGCTGGAAAGAGTTTGGCAGTTCAGAGCACTTGCTGCCCTTGAAAAAGACCTGGGTTTGGTTCTCAGCACAAACATGGTAGCAAACAATAGTCTATAACTGCAGCTCCAGGGGTCCAATGATCTTGTCTGGTCTCTTTGGGCACTGCATGCACATGGTGCACTTACATGCATACAAGCAAAACACTAATAACACATAGAATTAAAAAAAAAATCTTTAAAATTTTTTTTTGGTCTTTTTTAAGACAAGATGTCCTTGTAGCCCTGGTTGGCCTGGAACATGCAATATAGACCAGACTGGCCTTGAGCTCACAGAGATTCACCTGCCTCCTGAATGCTGGGATTAAAGGCATACATGATCACACCTGGCAACTTTTTTCATTTTTAAAAAAAATTTTATTTTTATTTTATGTGTATGAGTGTTTTGCTTGTGTGATATACGTGCACCTATATCGTGCAATGCCCTCAGAGGTCAGAAGAAGGCGTCAGATCCCCTGGAACTGGAATTAGGGATGGTTGTGAGCTGCCACATGGGTGCTAAGAACCGAACCAGGTCCTCTGCAAGAGCAGCCAGTGCTCTTAACTGTTGAGTAATCTCTCCAGACCTAATAAATCTTTTTTAAAAAGCCAATTTTAGCCAGGCATGGTGGCACATACTCTTAAGACCAGTACTTGGGTGGCAAAGGCAGGTGGATCTCTATGAGATCAAGGCCACATAATGGTTCCAGGCCAGCTGGGGCAATAGGAAGACCCTGTCTCAAAATTAAATAAATGAACATTTTAAATCCAAAAAATTTTGTCTAAATACTAGGGCTGGGCATAGACACGTATACCTTCAATCCTAGTATTGAGAAGTGGAAGCAGAAGAACAGGGGTTCAAGGTCATTCTCAACTACATTGAGATTTCAAGGCAGGCTTGGGCTACATGAGACCCCCATCTCAAAACAGAAGAAAGTAAAAATAAATAAAAGAAAAAGAAAACAGTATTGTGATAGCTGAAAATTATCAGTAATTATTATTATCATTAAATATTCACCATGTTTAATTTTCCAATAATTGTCAGACTAGATGGCATAGGCCTGTAATCCTAGCTTCTGCAGAGGCTGAGGCAGGAGAATCAGAAGTTCAAGGCTAGCCTGGGCAACTTTGTAAGACCCTGTCTAAATAAATAAAATAGCTGAAGATATTGCTCAGTGGCACAATGCTTGCTAGTATGTGCTAGGCCTGAGATTCAATTTGTAGTACCACTGAGAAAATAAAATCCTGTAATCCCAGCACTCAGAAGGATAAGACAGAAAGATTGGTGAATGTTCAAGGCCAGTCTAAGCTATATAATGGAATTCCAGGTCAACCTGGGCTACAGAGTGATACTCTATAACAAAAAAAAATATTTTTTTTTCTTGTAAAAGTCTCTATGTAAATCACTATCTGTTTGTGTAATCCTGCTTGATTACTTCTCTTTTTTTTTTTTTTTTTTTGACAGGATCTACCTGTAATCCCAGCTGACCAGGAACTTGCTTTGTAACCAGACTGGCCTTGAACTCACAAATATCTGCCTGCCTCTACCTCCCAAGTGCTGGGATTAAAGGTGTTTACCACTACCCCTGGCTGAATACTTCTTTAAGCATAATATTAGTTGTTTTTTTACATTTATTATTATTATTACTATTGAGACGAGTCTCCCTGTAGCCCCAAATGGCCTGGAACTTGCTATGTAGACCAGGCTGGGGCCTTGATCTCACTGAGATCCTCCTGCTTCTAGGATTAAAGTGCTAGGGTTAAAAACAGATGCTACCATGCCCAGCTCAGTATATCTTTTTAAAAAAAAATTCCTCCCCAATTATTTTTTGCTATGATACCTAATATAAAATTTACCATCTGTTACCAGGTATGGTGGTACACACCTGTAATCCCACCACTTAGGAAATAAAGGCAACAGGTTCAGGAGTTCAAGACCAGACTGAGTGTGGGCATGGTGACCCACACTTTTAACTCCAGCACCCCGGAGGCAGAGGCAGGCAAATCTATGAGTTGGAGGTCAACCTAGCCTAGTCTACACATCGTATTCCAGAACAACTAAGGGTTTATAGTGAGAACCTGTCTCATAAAACAAACAAAAAGACCAGTCTAGGTTCCATGAGACTGTCTCAAAACAAAACAAAAAATTTAACCCCTTAATCCCTTTCAGTGTACAGGTCAGTGGCATTAAAAACATTTAGAATATTGTGAAACCACCTTCAGCCCCATAACTCTTCACATTGTGAAACACTGAAACTCTGAACCCATTAAACCTTGCCCATTCTCTTCCCACCAACCACCATTGTACTCTCTATGAAACTGTATTTTATTTTTGTTTTGTAGTACTGGGGATTGAACCCAGTGTCTTGTATATTATAGGCAAGTACTCTATCATCAAGCTATACTTCTAGCCCTGCCCTTGTAGTTCAAATCACATAGGAGTAAAAAAAAATCAATCTCCAACATGGATAAACTGGATGAGGTGGTACAGCATACCAGCTCTTGAGGAAGAATATCACAAATTCAAGGTCATACTTTGCTACAAAGTGAGTCTGAGGCCAGGCTGGGCTATATGAGACCCTGTCTTTCAAAAAATTAAGAGGGGCCAAAGAGATGGCTCAGCAAGGTTGTTCCTCCATGAGACAGGGATTTGATTCCAGCACCCACGTGTGACTAACAACCGTTAGTAACTCAAGCTCCAGGGGAATCTGATGCCCTCTTCTGGCCTCCATGGACAGTGCAGACACAGGTGCACATATGTATTATACAGGCAAAACACTCATACATATAAATTTTAAAATAATTAGGGGGTTGCAGAGGACCTGGATTTGGTTCCCAGCACCCACATGGTGGCTAACAACCATCTGTAACTCTAGTTCCAGGTCCTCTTCCTACCTCCTTGAGCACTGCATGACATGGGTGCACTTACATACCATGCAGGGAATCCACTCACACATATAAAATGAAAATATTTTAAAAGATTAAATTTTGAAAAGCTTAGACCTTTACAAAATGAAAGGGGGAGGAGGAAGAAAGGGAGAGAAAAATATACATAACACTACATTTTGTTACCTTTATCAGTATTCTTTGCTTCTTTATGCATAACCAGTTAACTTTGTGGTGTCTTAGTACTGGGTGATGTTCTCTCAATGATGCAGTTTCCTACCAGAGATACCAGAAATGTATTTCAACTTATTCAGTCTTAATTCCCACCCCAATTCCCCGCCCCCTCAGTCCTGCAGGTTGAACCAAATTCTCACAGGTTGTACTGGATAGCTTCAGTTGTGAACTTGACACACCTGGAAGAGGGAACCTCAATTTAGGCTTGCCTCCATTGGATTGACCTGTGGGCATGTCTATGAGGCATTTTCTTAACTGCTAATTGATGTGGGAGGGTCCAGCCCATTGTGGGCGGTGCCAGTCCTGAACAGGTGGCCCTAGGTTGTTTAAGAAAGCAGGCTGAGGACTGGGCAGAAGAAGCCAGGGAGTGGCATCCTTTCTTGGTTGCTACTTCAGTTCCTGCCCTGAGTTCCCTTCAAGATGGATTGTGCTCTGGAAGTGTAAGAGAAAATAAAACTTTCCTCCACAAGCTGACTTTGGTGAGAGTGCTTTATCACAGGATAGAAAGCTATCTGAGATGCAGGTGCTAAGCAGGCACTCTATCACTAAGCTGCACTCCAGCACCTTAATTTTCCTAGGCCTCAAAAACTCCCTTTCCTTGGGCCTGCCCACAAATTCCTTGTGTATTTAAGCAAATGGGGCTGGGCTTTTCTCTGTTACTGCTTAGGGTTGGAAACCTAAGACTTCTGTTCCAAGTCTCAAAGCATTGGGCCAGCTCAGGCCTTTGAGCACTCAGCATTGGTAGCCTGAGTGGTGTCAATATCATCTTGGCATTTCTTATACATTATGATTGCTCTCCTTTGGTACTCCCTCTGACTCCCTCATAGGATGCTTCTTTGACCTTCCTCCTACCTGCAGGTAGAGCTCACTGGGCACCTGAACTCTCAAAGGAACACCTAAAGTTGGACCAGGACCTTACTTAAATGGACTACCCTAATGAAACTCTCAAAAGTGGGATAGAGAGGAAGATCAAGGACACACTTGCTGGCTTGGCCTTCACCTTATCTGAGGACACTCAGTATTTAGTCTGACCATTCCACCAGGTTGCTCTTGTGAGCAGGTAGTTTCCTGCCCAAGGTGGTGTCATTGGACTGCCTCCAGTGTTCTACGCATAGAAAACAGAATGCTTCTTTACTTTTTAACAGGGTGCCATCAGCCCCCTCCCCACCAAGTCTGGATCAGCAGAGCTCAGCTGTCAGTGGTGTGTCCCTTCCAGGGCCTGGTAAGATGGGTGGTGATCTGGTCTTCATTCCTTGGATTGCTGATCCTAAAACAAGCTAGGGAGAGCTAGGGGGAGGGGCCAAGGGCAGGCCATTCAGGAAGCTGGAGGATTAGGGCCTGCTGATGGAGTATGGAACAGGTCACACAACTGCAGGGAGGCCAGTAAGGGCACTGGGTACCAATCAGCACTCACCAGAACATGTGTGGTCTTGGAGCCCTAGAGGTTGTGGTGAGTATTAGAGAAAAGGGAAAGAGGGCCCAGGAGCCCCTTGGAGGTGACATAGGGTAAGGGAGGCCAGAGGACTTACTTCTTGAGCTGCTGATGGTCCACACCATGTCCTGCTTGTCTTTCAGCATTTGCAGAAGCTGGGGAGATCACTATGAATGTGTGGTGGACCTTAAAGGATGGTCCTGTGTCCCCAAGTCAGGTAAATAGGTCTCTGAACAGATGTAAATCAAAGGCTGTTAAGCTTGCAGTAACATCAGAATCAGCTGTTTGGAACTCAGTGACTAAGAATCCACGAAGGTGAAGGCCCTAATGTAATCACTTTGTCATAGCAAGACAAGCCTTGCCCATGTATCACAGGACCATCCCACACCTGGGAAGGAGGTGCCCTGTGAATGGCCCTTTTCTGACTTCAAGGAGCTAAGGGGATATTCATGGCTACCACCACAAATTGGAGACAGAATAAGAGTTGTATGGCTCAGCACTCAGGGGGACTGCATTCCGGGACAGCAGAACAAAGGTCTGTATTCAGCAGCTATCTCCCTATGGGGTCTTTTCCAAACCCCCAGCCCAGGTCTGAGACCTGGATAGTGGGCTATCCTGCCCTTCCTGGATCTTCCTGGATTTAGTAGTTAGGCTTGCCTCCATCCAGGCCCTGTTATCTTCTACCCAGTGTTACTCTGACCCTTGCCCAGTTTCCTGTGGTAGGACATGAAGGCACTGGAACTTCAAAGAGTACTGGCTTCCTCAGACTGCCCACTTCCAGCCCAGGCTGGTTCGGCTCTGGGGCACCTGCCCTCTTCTCTCCAAGAGACTGCATGTGTGCAGAACCAAGCTGCTCTGTGGCCCTTGGGCCTGGAACACCTTGCACAAATGCATATGTGAGCTCAGGGCAGGGGCTGCAGGAATGTCTCTGATCACCAACCTGAGGAAACTAAGGAAAGGAACTGAGTGGTAGCCCTGTCAGCCTCTAGCCCTGGGTGGACAGAGGAGGATCAGTCACAGATATGGGTGCCAACCAGGAACAAGGGCAGAATACTACCTGCACAATACCTTCACCCCAACAGATATTTCAGGATGTGCCCACCTTGCCAAGCCACCCCTGCTCCTCTAGGCAAACATTGAGCTACCCTACTCCAAGGAATCAGGGGAGTTTCCCTGTTAAGCTGGTCCTGCCAAGGTACACTGAGGAGTGGGGGGTGAGGGGATGAGGCCAGGTGACCAAGTCAAGGGCAAAAAGCTTCTTAAGGTCAGAAAGAACATCCAAAAGAACTTGGGCAATAGGGGTGGGACCCACACCCAACCCCAAACTCCTTGAGAGAATAAGGCTTTCAATGCCAGGCTAGCTACACTGTGTCATACTTAGTGTCCTGCCTCCCCTATGAGTCCTTCTCTCCTGCTTGCCTGAAAGTGAAATGGAAGCAGAAATCCAGGCCCCAGCCCTGGTGTGGCCTCATAGGAATCCTCATGCCTTCTGTTCAGGGGCTCTTTCCAGTTCTACTTGAGACACCAGTCATTTATGGGGGAGCCTGAGAACTACCCAGTCCAGGACTGGCTCTAAAAATGCCAAGGGAGCAAAGGGCCACTCTGTTTATAACCAGTCATCTGTCAGAAGCCTGGGGAGAAAGTAGCTGCAACATGTCCGCCTGAACAGAGGACTTGAGAGCTTGGACTACAGAAGTTGAAAATTAGAAGCTGGTGGTTGGAAGGCAGATAGGCTAAAACTCCTGAGAAGGCAGACCTTAGATCCAGCTCCTCGAGGTCCTTCACTCTGATCTCCTTCTGGCCCTGGACCTTGTACTCAACTCCAACATGAAGATCCTGGCAGGAAGTTCTGTCATTCCCAGGTCACTTTGATAGATCACTGCTCAACCACAGCAGACCCTCACACCCTCAAGAGGTGATGAGGAACAGTAGCCCTGCTACTTGTCAAGCAGACTCCAGGCTAGAAGCATCATGTTTTCTCAGTCCTCTGTGAGGACCACTGCCACCCCCACCCAGGCAGTTTCATGAAGCAGTTGGGATAGGAGTGCCAGGGTGACCCCAAGATCTGCAAGAGCAGCCAGGGGAGTGGTTGGAAGGCTGCCTAAAAGCTGTACCAGAACCTTGGGAATAGGCAGCTCCTACAGAGAGAAGCAGGCTGCATGGGGAGCAGTGCTCATGGGATTAACAACCCACTGAATAAAGACTCTTTATTGTGCAAATTCACAAAGATCCCAGGGTGAAGGCCAAAGCCCCAATATGTCCAGGGTTCTAGGCCTGTACTTTGATCATCACCCTGGCCTTTTCTAAAAAGCCAGGTCTGTTATGGAGTGTACAGTATCCATGAGTGTGGGAAAGTCAACCACAGGACCTGAATGGCACTGTGACAGCCTCCAGGTGGGGACAAGTGAGGTGGCTCAAGGGCCACAATGGTCCACACAGTCCTCTCCACTGTGGAATACACGATAGATGCTGGTGGGAGGGAACATGGCAATGGCACCAAGCAGAGAGCCCATCTGGATAGCCACACCAGCTGCAAGCAATGCCGGCCGGCCCCCACTATGCAGCATGGAGCTGATCGCCACCTTGACGTACGAGAACACGCCTGCACACAGCACCCACGACAGGACCTGAAAGGGTATGTGTGGAGGGCATTTGCAGCAGCAGCTAAACATGAAATTCCCCTGCTCCAAGGCATACTCCTTCCCACTTCAGTCCCCACCATACTTACCACAAGGACAACACCTGCAGAGGTGCCCACCAGAGGAGGACAGGGGCTTAGGGCTGCCAGTGTCATCAGGTAGGTGCCAAAGAGCACGCCCAACAGAGAGAGACCATACAGCCCTGCCAAGGACCTGCCAGGGATGGGTTGAGACTCAGGACTGGCTGTGCAAGGACCCAGTCCCTACCTCAAGTTCCTCCCCGGAAAGGTTTGGGGCCCATGTGCACCTGCACAACATGGCCATGGCCAGGAAGCAGGCAAGGGGGTTGGCAGAGCTGCCCAGTACCACAGCCAAGTGGTAGGCCACGCGCCCATAGGGCAGGCAGGAAAAGCTCTGCACAGCAGGCAGCACACCATTGGTCAGTGCATTGGTGACAGCCAGCAGCCCCAGTAGACAGGCACTTCGGGCAGAGAACAGCTGAGGGGCCTTAGGGTCTGGCCTGAGAGTGATGGCTGCCACTTGGCTGGGTGGCTCCTGTAATGGTGAGGCCTCTTCCTCCTCTTCTTCCTCCTCTGTTCCTGGTGTTCCCACCTGTAGGGCTGAGCCCTCTGTGGGTGCAGGTGCTGGTGAAGGCAGTAGAAACAGGAGACCTTGGAAGGCAGTAGCTGAAGTACTCAGAAGGGCAGTCAGAGCCCAGAAGAAAGTACTGGCAGAAAAGCGCTCAGGGAAATTGACAGGAGATACCTTGACCGGAGGCCCAGTGGTGCCATTAGTGCCATTGGCAGACACAGGCTGGCACTCAAGGCGGCCCACCCCCTGCGCCAGGGCCAGCATACAGGGCAGCAGGGCACTCAGGCCCTGACCCAGAAAAAAAGATCGTAAAAAGTGAGGTGGCAGGTGGCTCAGGAACGGCAGGAAAGTGACATTGGAGGCACAGCAGGCCAGTGACAGTACAAATGTCAGGGTTAGGAAGACCACAGAATGGAGCTGTCCTGCCACAGGGGCCACATGGCGCCACAGAGGGGCCAACAGGGCCGTGCCCACTATGCTCAGGCCCTGCACCACCTGGATAGGGATACGCTCGTCTTTGCCGGGGGCCAGCCGCCTCCAGAGAGTCACCACCAGCAAACCCAGGTTCCCCAACGCCACAAGCACAGAGAGGTACGAAGGAAGGCTCCAACCTGCAGGGGGCAGGGGGGTGGTTGGCGAGTAAGGGCACAAGGCTTCGGGACAAAGAGTAGCAGCAGCCCACCTCCGCCCACTTCCCCTCACTCACCCTCGGGGAGTTCTTTCACCACCACAGGCAGCTCCACCCAGATCCCGTTGACAGCAGCCCAGGAGCCCATGCCGAAGAGGGCCATCAGTAGGTGGGTCAGTAGCAGTCGGCCCAGCGGAGGTGCTGCCATTAGGTCAAAGGGGGGTCCTCCAGGTCAAGGCGAAGGTAACAGCTCGCTCTTTCCTCCACCTAGTCTCTAAACTTCTCTAGCTCTTCTGGGAGCCAGACCGCTTCTTGCTGGAGGGAGACAAACAGGCGTTTAGAACAGAGGCGGGGTAGGAACTGGACAGACTGCAAGATTAAGACACATGGGAGGGGTGCTGATGCAGCAGGTGGATGGGGAGTTGCACGTAACGAAAAGCCCGCACCCAGACCCCACACAGCAAGGTCGGCCAGCAGAGGAGCCAGAAACTGGCCGAAAGTGTGACTCCAGCGGGGAGGACCAGCGAAGGAGCAGACCTTCTCACTGGCGGAGGACTCGGTCTCCGTGTGGCGGAACCACAGCTTTACCGCGAACTTTGGGCTGCGAGCACTCGGGGGCGTGGCCTACATGCGGGGGCGTGGCCGGCTAGCTTTACCCCGGGCTGCGCGCCGAGTGCCGTGCGTCAGGGGCGTGGGCCCCGCGCTGCCCGCCCAGCGGCCCGCCTTCCAGAACCGATGCGCCTCCGGGCCCCGGACACCGCCAGACCCAGGCTGCGGAGCTGATGAATGAGGACGCTCAAGCGCCGGCTGAACTCCCTGGTCAGAGGCGGAAATCCCACCCCGGAAGATGAGTGGAGTGGCAGCAGGCGAGCTGCCGGAGGCCCCGCCCCTTCCCATCTGCTAGTCTGGCTTCCGCTCGGGTTGGGCGGCGCGGCGCTATGGCTGCTGCTCCTACCGCCCGCCGAGCCCGGGGCTCCACGCGAGCTCGCGTGCGGGCCCGCTCGGCTGAGGACTGGTGGTGGGACCGGCTGGCCCCCCGCGGCTCTGGATACCACCTGCTGCAGGGGGACAGCATGCTGCTCGTGCTGCCGGGCCTGGAGCCCACGCGCGTCCGTGCTCCCAGGCGCATCACCCGCCGCGCTTCTCGGCCCCTGGCTCGCGCCACAGCGGCCGCCAAGCCCAAGCCCAGACCCCGACTCGATCCTCCGTCTAAGCAGGGGCCTGACTCGGGCTGGGGAGACCGCATCCCCTTAGAAGTCTTGGTGCATATTTTCGGGTTGCTGGTGGCGGCCGATGGGCCCATGCCGTTCCTCGACAGGTATGGTACAGCACCTGCCCCGGCCCACTGAACGGACAGAGCAGTGGGCAGAGCATCTCAGCGGGCATAAACCAGTGCTTCAGCACCTAGCCACATCCACTTAGAGGCCAGAGAGTCGGGCTTTGAGCAAGTTGCCAAAGCACATCTCACCTGCCGTTCTTAAGCTCCATTTTAGGCATTGCCCGCGGAAGGCCACGCACTCTGAGCGCGCTGTTCTACTTCCAGGGCTGCGCGCGTTTGCCGCCGTTGGCACGAGGCTACCTCCCACCCTGCGCTCTGGCATACTGTGACCCTGTCGCCCCCACTCGTTGGTCGTTCTGCCAAGGGCAGCCTTAAGGCAGAGAAGAAGCTTCTTGCTTCCCTGGAGTGGCTCATGCCCAAACGGTAAGGTTATCCTGTCATCTTCTTTCCTTGCTCTGCCTGTGCCTCCCTGCATCAGTCCTGGGTGGGGAGGATGCTGCTCAGAGGGGTCGCATGTGAACGCTAGTGCAACTGGGCCTTACTGTCGCCCAGGTTCTCACAGCTCCAGAGGCTGACCCTCATCCACTGGAAGTCTCAGGTACACCGTGTGTTGAAGGTGAGAGCTTGAGGTCGCTGCCTTGCACACCAGCTGTGACACTGGGTTATCCATTCCCACGGTGTGGACTGGTGCTGCCCCATATTCTTTCTTGCTGGCACCATAGGTAGGGAGGCGCTGGAGGAAGGGGCACCTAGGTAGGCCTGGCATGGATAGAATACATAGCTGAAGCCATAGAATGGGCTTAGCATGACCACCAGTGTCCCTGTGGGCCTTCACCTGCCCTCTCCCAACCTGAGGTGGCCTCTTTCTTGTCACAGCTGGTTAGCGAATCCTGTCCTCAGCTCACCTTCCTCAAGCTTTCAGACTGCCACAATGTGACTTCTGACACACTGGTTATGTTAGCCAAAGCCTGCTGCCAGCTCCACAGCCTGGACCTACAACATTCCATGGTGAGCCTTGTGTCTCAAGAGGCCCTGAAGAAGCCTGGGCCCAAGTTACATGACAGGCACCCCTGTGCTGGGTCCCCAGGTGGAATCCACAGCTGTGGTGAGCTTTTTGGAGGAGGCAGGTCCCCGAATGCGCAAGCTGTGGCTGACCTACAGTTCCCAGACAACAGCCATCTTGGGAGCACTGC
Organism: Eospalax fontanierii; assembly: GCA_035773235.1. Lineage (NCBI taxonomy): Eukaryota > Metazoa > Chordata > Mammalia > Rodentia > Spalacidae > Eospalax > Eospalax fontanierii. The sequence continues at coordinate 81,385,664 of CM069532.1, read as the reverse complement.
TGGTAGGTTGGTGATGGGCAGGAGCAGAGCCAAATATGAGTGGGGACTGCCAGGCCTTTGAACAACTATGTTTCTCCACCACCACAGGGCAGTTGCTGCCCCCAGCTCCAGGTCCTAGAGGTGAGCACTGGCATGAACTGCAACAACACTCCCTTGCAGCTGCCTGTGGAGGCTCTACAGAAAGGCTGTCCCCGACTGCAGGTACCTATGAGCCCTGTCTTCTCCTACCTGCTACCCTCCTCCCTATCTGCAGCCTGTCCCTCTTCCCCCTGCCCCTTGGCCCCCAGGTGCTACGGCTGCTGAACCTGATGTGGCTTCCCAAGCCTTGTGGACGAGGGGTGCCTCAGGGACCAGGCTTCCCAAGCCTTGAGGAACTTTGCCTAGCTGGCTCCACCTGCAATTTTGTGAGCAATGAGGTCCTAGGCCGCTTGCTCCATTGCTCCCCCAACCTGCGCCTACTGGATCTTCGTGGCTGTGCCCGGATCACACCTGCTGGCTTGTGTGATTTACCTTGTCAGGGTCAGCTGGCCCTGGGTGGTGGCTGGGCAGGTGGGATGTGGGATCATTGCCTACCTGTTATTTGCACCCAGTTCTTTCTTCTCAGAGCTGGAGCAGCTGTACCTGGGTCTGTATGGCATGTCTGATCGACTGACTCTAGCTAAGGAGGGCAGCCCCCTGTTGACCCAGAAGTGGTATCACACCCTGCGGGAACTGGACTTCAGTGGGCAAGGCTTCAGTGAGAAAGACCTGGAGCAGGCACTGGCTGTTTTCTCAGGCACTTCTGGGGGCTTATGCCCAGTCTTGTGTTCTCTCAACCTCAGGGGTACCAGAGTTACACCAAGTACAGTCAGGTCAGTTGCTTCTTTCCCTAGTCGTTTAATCTAATACTACTTGCCATCATGTCTGGGCCAAGAGGTTGTGTTCCCTTGCTCAACATTTCTAGGATCCAAGAGGAGTGGGGATACCAAGAGTCCTAGGCTTAGACCTAGATGGCTGTAGGTTGCAGTCCTGGTGTAAAGTATATCAGACAGGACTCCCTAGCCAGTAGCTGACTTCCACATGGCCTGCCTGTTCCACAGCTCTGTGATTAACAGCTGCCCAGGGCTGCTGTATCTCAACCTGGAGTCCTGCCGTTGCCTCCCCAGAGGTCTGAAGAGAGCCTACCGAGGCCTGGAGGAAGTCCAGTGGTGTCTAGAGCAACTGCTCACTAGCCCACCCTCCCCCAGCTAGTCTTCCTGATTCAGGCACCTGTTCTTCTTGCCCTGCCCCTTTTTTCACTTTGCAATGTTTCAGATTTTTATTATAATAAAATATTTTTAGGAATTCTATATGGTCCTTTTTTGGTTGGGTGTTGTTTATTTGTCTTGGAATTCATGGTGTAGCTCAGGCCAACTTCAAACTTAGCAATCCTACTGCTTCAGCCTCTCAAGTACTGGGATTACAAGCATGAACCAACAGTCCAGGCTTTTGTGTAGTCCTTGGAGTAAGTCCCTGGGTTAGGAACAAGGGTTATACCTAAAATGGAGCTGGCTACAGCAACTATGGTCTCTGTCTTAGTTTACTTTCAATCACTGTGACAAAACACTGACCAATACCAACTTGGGGAGGAAAAGGTTCATTTGGCTCACATCTCCCAGGTCACAATTCATCACTCAGGGAGCCCAAGGTAGGAAGTCAGGGCAGGAACCTGGAGGCAGAGCTGAAGCACAAGCCATGGAAGAAGGCAGCTTAGTGCTTCGCTGTCCTGGGCCATGATCAGTCTGCTTTCTTATACAATACAGAGCAACCTTCCTCAGAGATGGCACTGCCCCAGTGGGCTGGGCCCTCCCCATCATTCAACAATCAAGAAACGCTCCCCAGACATGGTCACAGGCCAGTCTAATGGAGGCAATTCCCCAGCTGAGGCTTCCTCAACCCAGGTGTATCAAGTTGATACTAGAACTATCTGGCACAGTCTCCAAGCCCATGGAGTCACTGTGTCTTTGCTCACTGCAGGTTTGAATCTTGGGCTGTGTGTCTCCCATTCTTGGGAAACCAGAGTCCATGAGGGGATAGCCTTGGCAGCATAGGCTTGAGTTATCCAACCATGAGGATAATCAATTTGCCTTCCATGAGGTGGAGACTGACCAGGAAGGTGTGGTCAACAAAACAGCCTCTTCTAGAACCCTGTGCCCTGAACTTCTAGAACCCAGGCAACCCACCGTGGACTGTTCAACCTGCTTTCCTGCCCTGCTGTCGTCTGGGAGCTCTTGCTCCTTCCTAGACTGCAACCCTGGATACTTGGTTATCTCACGTGCGAGATCTGTAGATAGGGAGTGGGTGGTGGCAGTGGACAAGCTGTATGCTGACTACCTCTACCTAACCAGGTCCCCAAAGAACGGTCCAGTAGCCTGCCCACAACCTTTGCCAAGCGCTTCCAGCTCTGGGCTCTAGGATTCTTCTCCACCGAGCGCCACTTGGCCAAACGCCTCAAGCACAACAGCTTTTACCCCTTCAAGCAGCAGCAGCCAGACGGTGGGCAGGGGACTAGGCACAGCCAGGTTCCCAGGAGTGGAGAGCCTGGCTGAAGCCTAGATGGGTTAGGGCAGGCAGGTACACTGATGGGTATAGACACTGCAGAAGCATGGAGAATCTCCACTGGGTGGGCCCTTCCTCCCAAACCCCAGCACTGTCCCCTGGCTGTGGGCAACTCTTACCTATCCTTACTTGCTGGATCATGCTGCCCTCAGTCTTTGTGCTTGAGTACTACCTGGACACGCTCTGGAAGGGGACCATGCTCTTCATCATCTGCCTTCTCCTAGTCTCCTGTGGCGTCCTGAGACAGGTCAGAGTTCCTGCACCTCACCCTACAGCCCTCTTCCTATGAGGACCACATGGGACCCTCCTACTGGAACTCATCTCCCCAATACGTTATCCCTGCTACCACAGGTGCAGAAGCAGGAGACTTGGTGTTTTCCTGCCTATGGCATGGGTGTGGGCCTGTGGCTCATGATTTCCTCACTGCCCCGGCGCCGTCTGGTGCTGAACCACACACGTGGCATGTACCACTTCTCCATCCGTGGCCGTACTGTATGTCAAGGGCCAATGCACCTGGTCTATGTGCGCCTGGCGCTCAGCTCTGATGGTGATGCCTGGGATAGAGGAGAGGGGAGGGAGGAGGACTTGACACCAGGGCCCAACCATCCAGCTGGATGCCCCCAACCCTGGGAGGGAGGCTAGGCTCCTGGCTCAGGAGGTTAGGCTCCTGGCTCAGTTGCTCACTTATTGGCAGCCTACGGAAGGTGTTTCTTCCAGCTGGTCCTTTGTGGCCACAAGCTAGAGCCACTGGTGCTGGTGCAGCTGTCGGAGCATTATGAGGTGGGTCCTGCCCCAGACCATCCCTTTCCTCTGGACAGAAAGGATACCAACCACTGATTAGAGTCCTTAGGTGGGGCTATTTTGCACTTAGAGGGTAATCAAAGCATAAACAGTCCCTCTGCCAAGTCCTCCATTCTACTAGGGTGGCAAGAACATCGTGGTTCTGGATAGGGGTGGGACTTCCCCCTTGGGATGTGACCCCTAAAGGTCATGCTGGAGGCTGCCACCCGCTTCCATAGCAAATGGAATTTCTGGGCCGGCACATCGCTCGGAAACTCAACATCAACTACTTTGACTACCTGGCCTCCTCCTACCGGCATGTGGTCCGGCATTGGCCGATGGGAGCCACCTTTAACCCTGGCATCGTACAACGCAAGAAACGTGTCTACATCAAGCCAAGTGTCTCTGACCTGGATGTGTAACCCTGGGCCCTGCACCCCATTCTCATTTTCCCTGTGTGCTCCTGTCCCCAGGCTGGAAGGAACTACCAGCCAGCCTGTCCCACCCACTGGTTTTCCTCTCATTAAAGAGGCTTGTTTCCATGCATGCAGGTGTTTCCAGGATCTTCTCTAGCACACACATTCCAGAGTCTGAGGAACCGATCTTCTCCAGTTGCTGGAGCAAATCTCAGATTTTGGGTTGGAAGAAGAGAGGAGATGATCATGTATCCAGACCAGTAGCTGAACTCATCACCTGCAGGCTTGGGACTTCCTGTTCCCTCTGACCAGCAGTGCTGAATTGGTGCTAACCAAAGAATGAAGTCCAGGAGTCAGAATCTGATTGGTTGGTCTGGCTTAGGCATTTGCCCCTAGTCGAGACTGCAGTGAGATGGGGCAGAGTCAGAGGATATGCCCTGGACCTTCCTGTAAATCCAGTACCAGAAACCCCGATTATGTATGGCTCTACACCTCCTACAGAGTGGGCTTACAGTGTCCTCAGCCAGGTGCAAGGCCCATTCTAGCATATGCTGCTTTGTGTTCCCTTGTCTAACAGAGGACCCTAGCTCCCACAATGGCACCTGAGACCTCCTAGAGCTGGTGCTGGGGAGGATTACTCTCTGCCTGACTCTCTGGTCAGCATTTTGGCATGCATTCCTTGTACCAGGACTGGCTACAAAATTTTCAGAGCCACAAGATGAAAATATGGAGTCCACACACCTATAATCCCAGTCTTAAGGAGGTGGAAGCAGGAAGATCAGGAGTTCAAAGTCATCCTCTGCTACCTAGGGAGTTCCAAACCAGCCTGGGGTACTTGAGAATCTCTCAAACAACAGTTACTAAGGATTAGGCATAGAACACATGGGAAGTTCAAGGGTATAAAAGTGGTAGGGCATGGTGGCACATACCTTTAACCCCAGCACTTGGGAGGCAGAGGCAGGCAGATCTCTGTGAAATCAAGGCTAGCCTTTGTCTAAGTAGTGAGGTGCAGGCCAGGTAGGGATACAGGAAGATGCTAAAAAAGCAAACAACAAAATAAAAATATATATAAAATAAAAGAGTAGGAGGGCAATCTGTATTACGTAGTAAAATTTTATCTAAAAAAAAGTTATTAAGTAAGGGATCTGAGACGTAGGATGTAGTTTGACTGGCATGTAAAGCATGGGGAGTGGGGGAGTCAATGAATCCACAGGCCAAAAAAAAAGCAGAAGGAAAGAAGGGAAAGAAAGAAACAAGAGAAGGGGAGAGGGGAAGGGAGAAGATGATGAAGGGCAGGAAAGGTCCTTGGAAAGCTCCACATTATTAGTCCTTCTGATGGGAAATAACTGACCAGCAGTGCTGTCAGTTAACTGACAGGTTCTGTGTTCTAGAAAGGGACTGGTGAGAGCGCCAAGCTTGTAGAAGTTGCAAAAAGGATTCAGCTACCTGTGAGCTGGGAAGCAAAGTAACTTCTTGTGAAGTCCAAGGTTTCCGACTTGGACACTAGGGCCGATGACCAAGATGTTCTGGTGACAAGAGTTCTGAATTAGGCCATGTCTGAAGAGCAAGTGGACATTGCTGGAAATTATTTTCTTTAGTATTTATGATAATTATTTTACAGGTCTGAGGATCAAATCCAGGGCCTCCCACAGCTCTGCAAATGCTCTTAACACTGAGCAGCACAGGAGCCCTCAGTTCTGCAGGGGAAGTTTTTAAAGGCAGAAAAGAATCAAGAGGAGGGAATAGTAGACACCACGGACATGCAGCTCTTTCAGTTACTTTTTCTGTTTCTGTGGCCAAACACCTGACAAGAAACAATTTAGGAGAAAGGGCCTACCTAAGGCTGTGGTTGATGGAATACAGTCCATCACATTGTGGAATGTGTGGCAACAAGTGTGAAGCAACTGGTCACGTTTGTAATCGGTCAAGGAGCAGAGAAAGCTGAATACTCAATTTCTCCTTTTTGTACAATCCAGTATTCCAGTCCATGGGATGGTATCACCTGCATTCAAGGTAGGGTCTTCTTGAAAAGATCCTCATAGACATATCATAGCCACCCAGTTGTGTGTGTTTTCATGCGCTCTCTCTCTCTCTTTCTCTCTCTCTCTCTCTCTCTCTCTCTCTCTCTCTCTCTCTCTCTCTCCTCTCTCTCTCTCTCTCTCTCCTCTCTCCTCCTCTCCTCTCTCGACAATGTCTCACTTTGTAACCATGGCTGACCTGGAACTCAGTAGGTACACCAGGCTAGGTTCAAACTTACAGAGATCTACAGAGATCTGCCTGCCTCTGTTTCCCAGGTACTGGGATTAAAGGAATGTGCCACCATACCTGGCTCTCCATGGTGCTTCTAAATACAGTCAGGTTGACAATGAGGACCTTGACAGAAGCCAGGGTTGTCTCTGAAGCCAAGGCCCTGGGTGACATGTCTCTGGCAATGCAATTGAGGTAGTAGATGAGAGGACAGGAATGCCACCCAGGTCTCTGACTCATTTAGGCAGAGGAGAAGCCTTCAGAGTGAGAGAACCAGAAACAATTGAGATAGGGACTTAACAGGGCCTCATTAGCTCTGTACAAGTGAGGAAGGGCAGGAAGAAAATTTAGTGAATCTCAGGGCAGAGAAACAGATGACAGCCTGAAGAACATAAATCTTACTTTTTAAATTTATTATTTTTATTGTTTTATGTATATGAGTGTATTACCTGCATATGTATATGTAAGTGCACGTGTGCTGTGCATTGCCAGCAGAGTTCAGAAGAGCTCATCCGACTCCCCTGGAACTGAAGTTACAGACAGTTGTTAGCTGCCATGTGGGTGCTGGGACTTGAACCTGAGTCCTCTGCAAGAGTGGTCAGTGCACTTAACTAACTCTCCAGTTCCAGGACAAAAGTCTTATTTGAGCACCTTTAAAAGCAAATTGGAGGGGTGGAGAGATGGTTGAGCTGTTAAGAGCACATATTTTATGGGGGCCAGTAAAATGGCTCAGTGGGTAAAGCAAACTTGTGGCACAAGCCTGGTGACCTGAGTTCAACCCCCAAAAACCACCTAAAGGTGGAAAGAACCAACTCCACAAAGTTGTTCTCTAACCTCCATGTACCTGCTGTGGCACACTCACACCTTTACATCATGTACACATTTGTGCATATGTGCACACATACACACACACTAATAATAATAACAATAATAATAAATAAATAAATCTTCATTTTAAAAAGAGCACATGCCTTTAATCCCAGCAGGAGGCAGGGGCAGGTGGGTCTCTGTGCATACAATGCCCTTGAAAATCAGAAGAGGGAGTTGAATCCCCGGGAGCTAGAGTTATGGACAGATGTTAGCTGGCATGTGGGTAATAGGGAACTGAACCTGGGTCCTCTGCAAGAACAGTCAGTGTTCTTAACCACTGAGCCATCTCTCCAGCCTCATAAAATTTTTATTTTTTTAATTAAATAAAGATATATTGCTAGGTGTGGTAGTACATGCCTTTAATCCCAGCACTTGGGAGGGAGAGGCAGAAGCAGGTGGATCTTTGTGAAATCAAGGCCAGTCTGGTTTACACAGTGAGTTCCAGGTGGGCTGGGGCTACAAGGAGACCCTGTCTTGAAAAAAAAAAAGGCATATTGGTGTATGAATGAGAATGTTCCAATGGAGATTTATTATGAAGCAGACAATAGAGTATCTATAGGAATCACATTCTTGGCTGGTCAAAAAGGAGAGGAGGAGCTGGAGAAATGGCTGAGGAGTTAAGAGCATTGGCTGCTCTTGTGAGGACCCACATTCAGTTCCCAGTATCTACATGGTAGCTAACATCTGCCAGTTACTCCAGTTCCAGCAGATCCAACACCCTCTACTGGCCTCTGAGGGCATTGCATGACATGGGTGCACTTGCTGATGCAGGCAGTACACTGGTACATACAAAAATTAAAACAAAAAAGAAAAGGAGAGGGTTAGGGTTACAAGTGGGAATGGGATTAAGGTCTCTGCCCATTCTGACTTATGCCCTAGAAAAGAACGTGGGTATATGGTTGGACATATACACAGAATGTACCCTACTCTTGGTCTATACAGTCTACAGTCTATATGTCAGATCGCTATAGAAAGTTATTTGGATAACAATTGTATTTAATTTCAGAAGATGTCTGTACAGAAAGAGGTTTTTAGTCTTTGTCATTTCTTTTTTTTTTTAATTTATTCTTTTTATTTTATATGTATGAATATTGCTTGCATGTGTGTATAAGTGCACGGGTGCAGTGCCCATGGAGGTCAGAAGAGGACATTGGATCCCCTGGAACTGGAGTTAACTGCCTTGTGGTGCTGGGAATCAAACTTGGTAGAGCAATCAGTGCTCTTAACCATTGAACTATCTCTCCAGCCCCTATTTCTTCTTTTTTAACATTTAAAAAAAATTTTTATTTTATGAGTATTGCCTGCATTTAGGTAGGTGCACCCATGACATGCAATGCCCAAGGAGGTCAGAAGAGGGCGTTGGATCCCCTGGAACTGGAGTTATAGATGGTTGTTAGCGACTATGTGGGTGCTGTGAATTGAACCCAGGTCTTCTGTAAGAGCAGCTGGTGTTCTTAAGTGCTGAGCCATCTCTTCAGCCCTAAAAATATTTTTTTATTTATTAATTTTAAGTGTATTGCCTGAATGTATGTAAGTGTACCTACATCCTGCAATGTCCAAGAGGTCAGAAGAAGGCATCAGACTCCCTGGAACTGACAGATGATTGTTAGCCATCATGTGGGTGCTGGAAATTGACCCTTCAACCTCTGCAAGAGCAGCCAGTGCTCATAACTGCTGAGCCATCTTTCAGGGCCCTTATTTATTATTTTTATGTATATGAGTATATTGCCTGTATGTATATAAGTGCACCGATGTTGTGCAATGTTCACTGAGGTCAGTTCCCCTGGAACTGCAGTTACAGACACTTGTTAGCTGTCATGTTAGCCACTATGTGAGTGCTGGTAACTGAACCCGGGTTCTCTGCAGGAGCTGCAAGTGTTCTTAATCACTGAGCCATCTCTCCAGCCCCTGCCATTTCTTCTTTCTGTTGGTTGGAATACACCCACAATTACAGGAGTTCAGACAATCATTACCATTTATTTTTAATTTTTTTAAGGTAGTGTCTCATGGAGTGCTCAGCATTTAAGAGCACTGGCTATTCTTCCAGAAGACCTGGGTTCAAATCCCAGCACTCACATGGCAGCTAACAACCATCCGTGACTCCAGTTCCAAGAGATCCAATGCCTTCTTCCATCCTCCATGGACATTGCATGACATGGATACACTTACAGGCATTTAGGCAATACACTGACATACATAAAAATAAATGTCTAAAGACAGGCATGGTGATGCACGCTTTTAATCCCAGTACTCAGGAGGCGGAGGCAGGCTGCTCTCTGTGAGTTCAAGGCCGGCCTGATCTACATAGTGAGTTCCAGGCCAACTAGGACTACAAGGGAAACCATATCTCAAAAAGACCAATCAATGAATCAATCAATCATAAAAAAAATTTTTTTAAGATAGTGCCTCATGTAGCCCAGGCTAGCTTTAAACTTGTTTTATGGTTGAGGCTGGCCTTCAATTCCTGATCTTCCTTCCTCAGTCTCCCATGTACTGGAATTACAGGTGTCTGCCACCACTGGCAGCCTTGAATCATGAGGTAGAACATACATCTAAGGGTCACAGAGCGAGGAGATAGGGCTTGTTGCTCATGGAGTTCCCTTATAGATACTCAGTGGTTAACAGTGGATGCTACTGTTATGTAGAAAAGAGAACCGCAGAAACTCCTGTTATTTGCAGAAATTACAGGTCATCCCCAGTGTAAGGCCAGCTTGGGTTTCATGAATCCCTATTTTTAAAATGTCAAAAGAAAAAAAAAAAGAAACACAAAACTACTTTGCAAGCTGGAAAGCAAAAGCCAATAAATGAAAATTATTCTACTTTTCAATTTTCAACCCTGGTGTGTCCTAGAAAGGAAATATTTTCTCCATATTTTTTTTTTGAAAATGGAAGTGGTCTCTCTCTTGATTTGGGGGGGGGGCTTGCGATGGGCCTTACATATTTATTTAAGATATTTATTTTTACTTTATTTTATTATTTATTTATTTTTATTTTTATGTGTATAAGTGTATTACCTGCATGTGTAAGTGCACCCATGTATGTCATGCAGTGCCCACGGAGGACAGAAGAGGGCGTCAGATTCCCCTGGACCTGGAGTTATGGACAGTTGTTACCTGCCATGTAGGTGCTGGGATTTGAACCTGGGTCTTCTGCAAGAACAGCCAGTGTTCTTAACTGCTGACCCATCTCTCCAGCCACTGATTGATTGATTGATTGTGGATGGATGGATGGATGGATGGATTGTTCAATTAAGAAGGGGTCTCCAGGTAGCCACAGCTGGCCTGGAACTTGCTATATATACCCGGCTGGCCTCAGTCTCAGAGATCCTCCTGTCTCTACCTCTGGACAGCAATCATATTTTTTCCTGGCTTTGTGGGCTCTGACAGAGGTTCTGCTTCATGTCTCACTCCTAACTTCTGCTGACTGATGGCCGCCTTTAACTGTTTTTATTTATTCTTTATTCATTCATTCACTTGAAATACGGGGGATTGAATTCAGGGCCTCTCACCTGCCTAAAGAGTATTCTACCATGAATCTATATCACCAGCCATCTCTGCTATTCATCTGTTGATGGGTCCTCAATTTTTATTAGCATACATTAATTTTACAAACAATGGTTTGATTATGACATTTTCATACACATTTGCCTTCATCAGGGTTCTGTAGAGGAACGGAACTGATGGTCTACAATGGCTGTCTTCACGCTGGAGAGGCTGAAAAATCGGTAGCTGCTCAGTCCACAAGGCCAGGCGTCTCAGCAGTCCCAATCCCCTGACGAAGGCCTTGAAGGTACCTGGAGAGCCACTGGTCTTCAGTCCACTTTGGAAGCTCAAAGTGTATGTGTGTGAGGGAACTACTAGACAGAGTCTGGGAGGAAAATCTAAAAGGGGAAGGAGTAGTTTCTTAGGCTCCGACACCCAACACAACAATGGCTCTTACAATCTGAGAAAAAGCCTTGTAACTCATGGGGTACCAGGACAGACAGAATTCTTTCTTCAGGATCGAGGAAGACTAACCCTAAACTAAACTCTGCTCTGGGAATACCCAACAAAACGTAATGGTGACACGGAGCTGCCAAAGACAGAGCTACGGCAGAGCAGACACTGCAGACTGGTGAGCTTGAGGACAGCAACAGAAATGATCAATAGCAAGGCTGGGAAAATGGCTCAATCAGTAAAGTGCTCGCCATGTTCCGACTTACAGAACCCACGTTAAAACAAACAAAAAAGCCTAGCACTGGGGAGTGGGAGACAGGAGGATCCATGGAGCTTGCTGGCTACCTAGTCTCGCTGTGAGCTCCAAGGTCAGTGACAAACTGTCTCAAAAAAATAAGGTGGAGAGTGATTGGGGAAGACACATGATAGCAATCTCTGGCCAGCATGTGCATATAAACCAGCACATGTGCAACATATACATGAATATGTGTGTGTACATACAATATACACACAAAAAAATGATCAAAAGAAAAGCACTTCCTGGCATGGTAGCATAGGCCTTTAATTCCAGCACTTCGGAGGCAGAGGCAGGTGGATCTCTGTGAGTTCAAGGCCAGCCTGGTCCACATATCAAGTTGCAAGTCAGCTGGGGTTACAGGTAGATCATACTCAAAAAGACCAGGAAAAACAACCAAACAAACAACAACAACAAACAAAACAAAACAAAAAACAGAAAAAACACATGGGGAGCAAAGCAGCAAGTGGGGGACTGGTCTGCTTTACCAGCTCAGTGAATGTTCTTGGACCCTGCCTCCTCGTTCCTTGCACTGATCCTCAACTCCCCTTGTCTTGGACCTCTGGTAACAGAGGCCACTGACCCCCTAAATGGCTCAGGGTAACCTTCCTTCCCAGGAGTCCAACAGCTTCACATTTCCAGATTCTCAGCCTGAGGCAATGGACACTTAATTTCTAAGCCTGATACATAATTTCTATAAGGCAAAATAATTTACACCTTATTAACAAATATGCTGTTGTCCCTCTACAGGGCACTTCTACTTCCTACAAGACAGTTCTGGGGAACAATTTGAAAGAAGATTTGGAAAGAAGGAGGATTATAAATGCATGCTACCATGTCTGGCTTCTTTGGTTGTGTTTTTGAGGGGTGGGACAGGCCCCAGCTGGTCTGTAATACTCTATGTAGACCAGGCTAGCCTCTGCCTCCAGAGGGCTGGGATTACAGGCATGCACCACCATACCCAGCATACCTGGCTTTTTTACATAGGATCAAGGGACTGAACTCAGTTCCTCATGTTTTTGCTTCTTTTTCATAGTTTCAGCTATGGTTGTGTTGTGGGAACCAAACTCATGGCTCCCCCATGTGACTTTGGCTTTTGTTTGAATATAAAGTACTCCTCCGAAAGGAATGTATTTAAAGCATGGTTCCTAGTGCAGCAATGTTCAGAGCTCACCAGGGCTCTACTTTCATCAGTGGATTAACCCCCTAATGGAGTCCTATTATGTCATTCTTGGGAAATGGGAGAAATTTTTAGGTGGGGCCTAGCTGGACAAAGTGGGTCACTGAGATTGTGATCTGGAGATGTTTGTCTTGTCTCTGAATATCCTCCTGCCTCCTTTCTGATTCCTGGTCAGTGTGAACATCTTTGCTCTGCCATGCTTTCTGCCATGATGTTCTATCATCCTAGAGGGCAGAACAATGGGGCAGAAAAATTTCTGAAACCATGAGCCAAAAATAACTCTTTCCTTGTTTTAGGAGTCACAGTGGTGGCTAACATAGCCCCAAAGTTTCCACCTCAGTAGGAACCAGATATACTCTAACCTTTAGGCCCAGCCTGTCACCAGTGAGCTCAGAACTCGCAGCTTCTTGAGCTACTCCTACCCTGGCAGCCCTTACTGAAGGCTGCTGTTTTTCTTATCACAGATGACCTTTGTCTTGGAAATAGGGTATGTAGTCACCTTGTTTTGTTTCTTACTGAGCCTGTCTCATCCTCTCCCAGGAGTTCTAGACAGGAAATAAGTCATTGGCTGCACTGGCCACCCTGTACCCATTGCTATGGCTGAATTAAAGGACTAGCCTCCATGTCCCTGCTCCCACAGCTTTGACCTCTTTTTCCTGCTAATGACCTCATCTACTCAGAAGCTGTCCCCATCCCCATCCATGTCATCTTAATCCAACTCTCTGGGCACTATGTACCTGAGCTGGTGTAGATTGATGGTCAAGGCCTGGATCCAGCTGCTCTCCTTGCTGTGAGTCTCAGGGGTGCTGAGGGATTCACCAGGGCCAGAGCAAGATCTGTTTCAATGGCTCCCTTGGGATCACCTGGCCATGTGGCATATGTATGCAAGCTTGGTGGACCCCACGGTCAAATGTGTAGGGGGCCCAAGGAGAAGGGAGCTGGGCAAAGATGGGGAGGACTGCAGACTGCATAGAGGGAATCTGAACACAGAAAAAAGACTCCTCTGTCCATCACCTCTTCCCTGTATAGCAGTAGGGTGGCCCTTCCAGAGCTAGGTTGTCCATTGATTCCCTAGGTGGTTTAAGTGTGGTGACAGGACCACTGAGACCTGAAGATGAACACATCAGGGGGTTCCAGCTTTGCTCAGGATGGGATTGTTGGGAACCCAACAGTGGGAAAGTCCCTTTCCCAATCCTGGCCTTTCTGCAACATGGGACCTGGGAAGGGCTGAGAGTAGTGGGAACAGAAGTGGAGGAAGACATTGCAGACCAATTATTGGGACCTTTAGTGGAAACCCATAAGGGCAGAGCTGCAAGTTAGACCAGCAGAGAGTGCTCCCAAGGAGATTGCTAGAAGGACTAGGAAGACAAAGCCTGGAGTATCCATTGGCTGGGAGTTTTGACTTGCTCCTCTCCAGCGATAAAATTTTCCTCCTCAGGCTCCAGATTTCAGTGGAAGAGACTCAATGGAGTCTTGGGTAAAAAGGAGCCTGGAACTTTTCAAAACCCAAGTCGTCAACTATCCGTCTCCAAATCTCTGCTGGCTGGACCAAGGGTCTGGGGGACCACCATAACCTCCAGATGTGGAAGGGCCAGTGGGGGCAGGGCAGAAGATTCCCAGAGAGGCGGAGTGAGAAGGACCAAGTAATTGCGCCTGGGCCACATGTGTGCTGTGCATCCGGGCGGGTGTGAACTTATGGTCAAGGCCTGGACCCAGCTGTCCCTCCTCGCTGTGGGTCCCAGGTGGATGCTGAGGGATCCACCAGGGCCAGAGCAAGACCCAATTCAATGGCTCCCTCCGGATCGCCTGGCAGCCGGGCATGTGTGCAAGCTTGGTGGACCTCACCGTTAAACGGGTTGGGAGGCAAAGGAGAAGGGAGCTGGACAAAGAGGGAGAAGGATGCATACAGGGGAACAGAGGTTAGATGAAAGGATGAAGGAGGGATGAGCACAGCGCGACAGAGGAAGTGAATCGATCCAGGAAAGATAGGGGAGGGCGAAGGACATAGGCGGAATAAAGAACAGAGGGAACTGGAGACATAGTACCGGGACAGAACTAGACAGGGTGACTTGGCTAGTGAAGGGACCCAGAGGAAATGGGCGGACAGAGTTGGGGGCGGGGACAATGTCCTGGCGGAGGTAGTAAACACAAGGTGAGGGAATCGAGCTAGTCCGCGCCCGGAGGGTCGGTCTGATAATTAGGCCTCGTTCCAGATGCACCCACTCCCCAGTCCAGCAATCAAAATGCTAATTGGCCCCTAGCCTCCGGCTGCGCCACGGCGGGTCCCCCCTGGGAGGAGCCTGTACTAGTGGCTCGGCTATGGGGAGACCCTCGCCCCCGCCCCCACTGCAAGCTTCGCCGGCTGTGGCTCGGCGATAAAGGGGAGGTTACACCCGTCCCACCCCTCGGGAGCGCCTGCCACGCAAGATGAATGTCCGGTGGCTTAGGAGCTAGGCCGCTGGCACACAGCAGGAGGGAGGTCTCCACGCGCTCGGCGCAAGGCAGCTCACACCCACCGCGGCACGACACGAGGCAGTGGGTGCAGGTAGCAGCCCAGTGCGGAACTGGGGGCGCAACGCTGAACTCAGCGCTGCTGCGCCGACCTGGCACGTGCGCCCGCCTGGCCAGTCCGCAGAAAGCCACCGACTGCAACCCACGGGTCCCCGCCAGCCGCTCGGCGATTTGAGTCCCTAGCAGGAACAGGCTGCGTGGGAAGAGCTAAACGCAGAGACCCCCCAACGCGGAGAGGGAGCGACAAGGGGACAATGGCGGCGCCCGGCCCTAGCTGGGGACATTTGTACCCGCGTGCGGCCATTGTGAGGACCCAACCCCCAGGGCCTTGCCATTGGCCGCTGGGCTTGACGTCATGGGGGCTGCAAACTCCGGGCGGGCGGCCACAGGAAGGGTTATCCGCCTGGTTGCCGGGCCGCCGGGGGGAGCTGCAGGCGCGCGGAAGGGCGGAAACCTCCAAAGAAGCGGAATTTCTGGAGCAGGGGCATGGCAGCCCCTCTCAGCCTGCACACCCAGCTTCCTGCGACGCCACTGTGCTGGACATCCGTCCCGCAGGAGAGGCGGGGGCAGAGAGGTTCCTTCAGCGGGCACGGGGTCAGCCCGGGTGACAGTGCAGGAGACACTGCGGCACAGGGCCACGCAGGCTTCCACCCTGTGTTTTCGCTGCCTCAGCATTCGCTCCTTCAGTCTCCAGTCTCCCTGCCTCCGCACATCCTGGCCTCGCCTCCAGACCTCAAGGGGGGCGGCGTGGACCCTACCGGGGTCCCTTTATGTTCTCTCTAAATGACCCAGAGTCCGGGGTGCGATGATGCCAGGCCCATCCCCACCTCTTCACAGGCGCCCGACGATGCCACCAAGCATCAAGACGCCATTCCCGGAGAGGAGCGAGGGAACTCCCCACATGTAGAGGCGAGGCATCCTCGGGACCCCTCCCCGGAGACCCTGGCTGGGGCCGGCCCAGCGCAGCCATTTCCGCCGGACTTTTCCTTCCCCGCCCTCCCCCTCCCCCAGTCCCTGGCTTTAAAAGCCAGAGGCTGCGCTCGGCCGTAGGCAGAAGAGGCTGCGGGCTCAGGAGGCCAGCCACCGCGCTGTCCAAGAGTCGAGCCCCGCCCCCGGACCCCCATCCCTCCCTCTCTCTTTCCCTCCCTCGGCCCGCCCTCCTCCCCACCCCAGGACCCCCGCCCCCCGCCCGCCGCCCGCCGCCGCCGTCGTCGCTGCTGCTTGCTCCGACTGCAGAACAATAAAGCCAGCCTCCCAGAGACCCCCGCCGAGGACCCCCGCCCGGCGGAGGAGCACCCGAGGACCGCCCCTCTCCGAACGCCCCGGCTGAGTGCGCCCGGGCGCTGGCCGCGGTGCTGCCCAGGCCGGCGCTGGCCGCGGTGCTGAAGCTGTTGGCGCGCCTCCTTGCTGCTGCTGCCCTGTTCTCCTGGCCCGGCGCTACCGCCCCCGGGGCATGGGGCGCCGCTGACTGAGGCTCCGCCGCCGCGGCGGGGGCGGGGAGGGGAAGGGGGCCGCGGGGCCGGGCCAGCCCTGCACCCATTCGCCTCCTCCGGGCCCGGGACGGAGCCGCTCCCCCCCTCTCCGCCCCCCTCACAGCCTCCTCCCCCGCCTGTCCAGGGGCGGCACTGCGGGCTGAGAAGCCGGGACCAGAGGAGAGAAGGAAGGAAGGAAGGAAGGAAGGAAGGAAGGAAGGAAGGAAGGAAGGAAGGAAGGAAGGAAGGAAGGAAGGAAGGAAGGAAGGAAGGAAGGAAGAGGAAAGAAGAGAAGAGGACAGGAAGGCAGGAAGGCAGGAAGGAAGAAAGGAAGGGATCCGGAGGGTCAGAAGAGGAGACACAGGGCAGAAAGAAAGAGAGAGGACTACATCGTGCCCCAGCATCCACAGGCCAGAGTGGGGACAGTGCTTCCTCCACCGCTCCTCGGATGGTGACGGGGCCTCGCCGCGGACGTAGTCCCCCCGAGCCCAAGCTCCGCAGGCCCTCACTGCCGGAGCCCTGCAGGAATCATGCCCAGGTCCTTCCTGGTTAAGAAGGTCAAACTTGACACGTTCTCTTCGCCAGACCTCGACAGCTCCTACGGACGAGCCCGCAGCGATCTCGGAGTGCGACTGCAAGATAAAGGTGGGCTCTAGACTGCAGCTTCGCTGAAAGGGGTGGGTGGCCAGAGAGTGGGGATGGTGTGGCAGGGTCAAAGGGGAAGTAGGTTTAAGGGAAGCAGCTTGGAGGCTGGAGCCAAGAAGGTAGAAGGACTAAGGAAAGGGGAACAGAGTGAGGCCAGATCTCTGCCAATGCTGGGCAGAATGTGGATTCAGGAGCGGTAGGAAAGAGGGATGAGGAGCAGAAGGCACACACTGACCCAAACACTGACCTATGCTGAGATGTACGCAGCTGCTTGGACACCTGCTGACATGATAGGACCCAGTAACATAGGCACATGCAGACCCACACCCAGAAATCTGGATCGATTTTACTATCCTTTCCTTCTCTTGGCTACTCCTCCACAGTCCCTTGCTAGGGCTAGTTAGGGACTGCTGGGAGCTCCAGGGAGTAAGCATGGGGTGCAGCAGGGCCGCCCACCTGTCAGGGCTGAAGTACCAGAACAGGCAGTAGCAGTATCTTCCCTGGAGTCAGGGCTAGGGAAGAAGAGATGAGCAAGGAAAGCCAAGGTATTGGTCATGGTAGGTTCTTTGTGTAAGGGTGCCCAAGTTCAAGGACAACTGTTAGCATGCAGGCAAGAGGGACAGGAGTGCTAGCTGCATGGGGTGGCAGAGCAAAGGCCTATGTGGGCCCATGTGACTGCGTGTGGCCATGTGACTTTGTGCGCTTGTGTATGACCCTGTGTGTGTGTCTGCCTGTGTGTCACTACATAGGACCATGTGACTCTGAGGCCGCTGTGCACCATGTGACTGAGAGTGTGTCTGGGATGGCTACATATGTGACCCTGCATGTGTGGGTGGTGAGTGTTAATGCTAGGGTCAGTGTGCATCCTACCCTGTGATGGGACACTAGGGCTGATGATGGCTGGGAACCTGAGTGTAATCCTGCCTTGTGAGGAATATGCATTTGTGACTCTGAGGCTGTGAGATCCATCTTGTTCCTTGGGAACAACTGCAGTCACTGGCATGAACCATGCTGTCGGCCTGCAGCTTGCCTCTGTGAAGGTGTCCCCTACTGGAAGTCCTGACAGTCTACCTAGTCCTCTATTGGGGGCTTGAAAAGGTCCCCAAAGAGTTAGGGCAGGGGGAGAAGAGAGCACTGTGGAACAGGGTGGAACCAAAGATGCAGAGTAATGTAAAATACTGGGCAGAGGAAAGTGAGTCTGAGCTGCAAGGATAGGGGTCAAGTCCAGTGAGTGGTCAGAGAGATGGGATTTTGCAGAAGAGGTGCTGGTAAGGACCAGAGATGCTGGCTAGATAGAAGTCTTTAGGGTTTTGTTGGCACACCTGGGAGAGAGACAGCATCAAGGCTGGGACAGATTCTGGAGTCCTGGAGAAGGCCCTGGGGACCCCGACAGAAGCAGGGGTCTCGGAGCTGGAGGCCCGGGCTTTGTGCGCGGCGGGTCTGCAGTGTGTTGCATAATCAGGGAAAACTGCTGAAGTGGGGAGAACCTGAGGGGGAGGGGGAGGGGGAGGAGAAAGAGAAGCGCCGCCCCTCCCCCCTGACCTTGAGGCTTGAGGAAAGGGGGCAGCCGCGCCCGAAGATGCGTCTCTCTCCTCCCCGCGCGGGGGCGGGGCGCTAGGGCGGCGGGGGAGGGGCCCTGCCTGGCCCTTTCTCATCCTCTCCTCCTCTCTCTTCTCTCCTCTCTTCCCCTCCCCGTGGTCTCCATCCTCCCTGCCCCGTGGTCCCCGACCCCTTCTCCTTCGTCCTAATCCCTGTTGGCCTCCCTTTCGGACCCCGGCGTCTCCCGCTGTTCCTTCTCTATCTCCGGCCGCCTTGCGTGTGTCTTGCCCGCTGCCCTGTTCCCCTCCCGCTGTCTGTCTGTCCGCCTCCGCCCGCAGGATACCTCAGTGACTACGTGGGGCCTGCGTCGGTCTACGATGGCGACGCCGAGGCGGCGCTGCTCAAGGGGCCGTCCCCGGAGCCCATGTACGCTGCGGCTGTGCGCGGAGAGCTGGGTCCTGCGGCCTCCGGCTCAGCACCGCCGCCCACCCCTCGCCCAGAGCTGGCCACAGCTGCGGGCGGCTACATCAACGGGGACGCAGCTGTCAGCGAGGGCTACGCGGCCGACGCCTTCTTCATCACCGACGGGCGCTCCCGCCGTAAGGCTGCTAATGCCAACGCTGCCGCGGCCCCTTCCACAGCCTCGGTAGCGGCCCCCGACAACGACACTGGAGGCGGGGGCGGGCCGGGCACCCGAAGCTCTGGAACCGGGTCAGCCAGTCGGAGCAGCACGCGAGCGGGGGCGGGCACTGAGGCGCGTGCGGGGCCAGGGGCCACCGGCGCTGGTGGCCGGCACGCGTGCGGGGAGTGCGGCAAAACTTACGCCACGTCGTCGAACCTGAGTCGCCACAAGCAAACGCACCGCAGCTTGGACAGCCAGCTGGCAAGGCGTTGCCCAACGTGCGGCAAGGTGTACGTGTCCATGCCGGCCATGGCCATGCACCTGCTCACGCACGACCTACGCCACAAGTGCGGTGTGTGTGGCAAGGCCTTCTCGCGACCCTGGTTGCTGCAGGGCCACATGCGCTCTCACACGGGCGAGAAACCCTTCGGCTGTGCGCACTGCGGCAAAGCCTTCGCAGACCGCTCCAACCTGCGCGCACACATGCAGACGCACTCCGCCTTTAAGCACTTCCAGTGCAAGCGCTGCAAGAAGAGCTTCGCGCTCAAGTCTTATCTCAACAAGCACTACGAGTCAGCCTGCTTCAAGGGCGGCGCCGGCGGCCCCGCAACCCCAGCGCCGCCGCAGCTCAGTCCTGTTCAAGCCTAGGTCGGCCGGGCCTCCGCCACCCAGGTCGGCTCTCAGCAATACGGGCCCCCAGGGAAGTCTCCGCTGGCGTCCGGGCGCAGAGGGGCTGGAGGGCGGGCCCCTCCTCACAGCAATAGGGGTAGGGAGCCGGCCCCACCCTGCCCCGCTCGCCAGGAGCCTTGCCAGCCCCTTCAAGCAATAGGGTCGCGAGGGGAGACCCATCCCGAAACCCCTCCCCTCTCCTCCAGGGTGCCCCAGGCTTTCTCCCAGCAATAGGGTCTCTCAGACCCAGAACCGAACCTCATCTCTTAGTTGGGTCTCTGAAGACAGGGGTGAGGTGAGGTAAGAAGCGCCCTCCTCCCTCTTCTGCGCCCCTGAATCGCGTTGTAGAGACTCAGGTCTTCCCCACCCCTTCCCAAGCCTTCCAGGCCGGGCCTTCAGCCCAGGCGTCCAGGGAGTCAGCCCCTCCGGGGCAGCTGGCCACAGAAGAAGGAGCGGGAGAGCAGGAGGGCTACAGAGGCATTCTGCCCCACAGGCTTCGCGGACCTCCCGGGAGTGCTAGATGCTTTGGGGATCGGGGAGGGGCACGGACGGCGGCACCCCTCTCCCTCCGGTTCTTTCTGGGGTCTCATTCGGAGCCGCCCTCCTACCCTCGCCTCTCATCCTCTGCCAAATCCGAATTCTTCCAGCCCAGCTTCCCGGGCTCTGTCCTCCATAACGAATAATAATGACGCATATCGGAATCGCATGGACTTATCCGACCTACTCAGACCCCGCTCCGCCCTGCCCCGGGGCCCCCTCCCTCGCCCTCCTGGCTCCCGGTGTTGGAGGACCGATACCCGGGCCTGGCAGGCTGGCGTGCCACTGCCCTCTACACACCTCTGTATTTGCTTTGCGGGTAAAGCCCCCTGGGGGGGTTGCGGACGCGTCGGGTTTCTTTCTTTCTGTATTTATACATTTTATTTATGAACAGATTGCACTCGGGTCAGGGAGGGGGCACCGAACCCTTATCCTGCCCGCCGACGCCCGAGGCTTAGGATCCAGGACCACTTCCTCTGCCTCTGAGCCTCGCCCTTAGCTGGGCTCTTGCCTGTTGGGAGCTTCGGACCTCGCCTCCCAGAGGCCGGCCCCTTCTTAGAGGCCCGGGCCCCGCCCCCACCCGGTTGCCAACTTTCGCCAGTCTATGCCAAAGCCTCGGCGGCGACCCCACCCAAGAGCCCGCCCCATTGGCCGCCGCCTTTGTGACATCACTGCATGCAGCCCCACCCTTCTTCCCAACCCTTCCCGGGGCTGCCCACTCCCCTTCCTCTTAGTTAGTCCGATGCCGACTATAGAGCAATAATGCGCACTGCATGCGAAGCTGCCGCAGCCTCTAGAGTTACTGAGAATCAGGTATTCCCCTGCCCTACCCACCCCATAGGCCCCTAGATCAGGGATGCTGCGCGGGGCCGGCCGCGCAGACTTTCTTTCCCCCTTCCCAATCCAGGGCAGAGTCCAGTGGGTGTCGTGGTTCCAGAGGTGTGCACGGAATAATAGCACCCAAGGCCCCTCTGTCAGTCGCTCATCAATCTCCAACCAATCATTGGGTATCTACGATGTGTCAGGCCCATTCCTGAGTCCTCCAGAGGTGTGGCAACCACCTTTGGGAGGTACCGGTCAGACAACAGGGGCCCAGTAAGCTTGGGTGGGCCAGGGTGGAATACACATGCAAAGGGCCAGGTCCCTAAGCCCAGATGACCACTTCAGACCTGGTAGGTGCTGGGTGCAGTCGACTCTGCCTTTGACTTGGGCCTTGTGTTCCCAGCCCAGACTGGACAGATCCCAGGGTCCCAGGTCCCACCTCCACCAAGGCCGCCCAAACAGGTGCCCAGTTTTCTGATTCCCTGAGATGCGCGGTTCTCTTGTCCCTGCGGCTATGGTGCAACAAGCTGGAGTATATGCCATGGCCAGCCTCATCCCAGCACCAAGCTTGGCTGCCTCCCAGGGACGGACTTGCGGGCCTCGCATAGCAGTGCCCATATCCAACCCCCTTACACCACCTGGTGAAGTGCCCACAGTTCCCAACCTGGGCCTGCCTGCCTGCCCGTGCGGCATGCACACGCACACAGAGGCGCCCATCCCGCCCCCCTCTGCACTCCTGTCTACCTACCTATGGAGAAGTCTGGAGGGCTATGGGCCCGCCAGAATCTCCCGCTTCACCCCACACCCTGTCGCCGTGGAAAGCCATGGGCCCCCTCCTGCCCCCATAACTAAGCAGCACAATAACCGACTTAGCGAATTCAGGTAGAAGGAACGTTTAGGTAGCACCTATTTTGTACTGATTCTACAGTAGGGCCCGAGGTGCGGGGGCCCTCGGGTGGGGGCTGTGGCCGCCGGCCCGCCCCGCCCCCACCCCCGCCTGCGCCCCGCCGCCTTGTATATATTCTCGGCCTACAAAAGGCCGGGATTTTTACTCGGGCCGTGCCCCTCTTCCGCCCCCGTTTGGGGCCGGGCCGGCCGGACAGACGGACGGACGGACAGACCTCCTTCCTAAGCACAATAGCACCAGCTCCCCGGAGCGCCGCACCTCCACGAGGAGAATAAATGCCACTCTTGATAGAATTTGGAGTGTTGACTGATATGTCCTATTGGGAAGCTGCCAGGGGTATCTGAAGGTGCTTAGGGGCGTCTTCCTGGTTCTGCAGGCCAGACTAGAGCTGGGAATCCCAACCTAAGCACTGAAGTCTTTCTCCTGAACCACAGCAGGTCCGCCAGGCCAGTTGCACTAGTAGAACATCTGCCTGAAAGCAAAAGGGCCTGTAGGTTCTGGGCCTCTAGACCAAAGTCAGGTCCCACCCAAACTAACGGAGAATGATCAGAGTATGCACAGCAGGGGCTGAATCCCCTGGCCTGGGATGCCTTCATTCTGTTCTTGTAAGGGTTTCTGAAGCTATATCAACAGCTCTTGTGTCCTTCATCCTTAGCAATCCACTGAGATGGTGTTGGAAGAAATGAGACAGAAGTAGCTTCATGGTCTAGACCCTCTTTTGGAGACCTGCTGTTCTCATTCTGATCCCCATACTACAGGGTGTGTTCCTGCACTACTGGACAGCTGGGCTGAGTGGGGTTCCAGCCTGAAGATGCCCAGGGGCAGAGACACTTTTGCAGCCATCCATAGCCCTCAGATTCTAGACAGGGTGAGGGGAAGAAATAGGAGGCAGGGTTTGATGGGTAGAGAGAGCCACATGGGCGGGGTCTGAGGAGGGGGCTCTCCCAGCAATGGTCCCTGGTGAGTAGGTGTGAGTGAGTAGCCCAAAGACTTTGTGTACATATGGCCAAACTAGGTCAGTCATAGGTCAGAGCTAGCACAGCTGCCCACATCTTGGCAAGAGCATTGGCCAGACTAATTCAGATTCCAGCCCATGGAGAGAAGGGACAGCTGTGTCTTCAACAGGTCATGACCTGCATAACAGCAGCTTGGAAAAGATTACAGTGGGGGGGCGTGCACCCTTCTGGGGAGCTGGGACAGCAGAAACAACAGCAGGAGTGAAAGCACACCTGGTTCTGGGAGAAGTTGTTGGCTGCTGAAGGAGCTTCACCTTCACTGTCCCTGGATTTGAGGCTTAGAGGTGAGACAGACAGCTTGTGGAAGTATGGAGGACCCAGGGCTGTCTTTTATATAGCTCTGTCTTATTATTTCATCCACTTCAATGCCAAGATCTACACCTTAGCAGATGGCAAAGGCATACAGGATGGCTCTTAGCTGCCCACTTTTTCCTGGAGGACTCCACAGCTTCAAGGTCTTGATAATTGTTTTTCTTTTTCTAAGATTCTGAGGGTGGTGGGCCAAAGAATGGAAGGAACCTTTAGGAAGATTCAGATGAGCCTACCTCCCCACTCCTCCAAAGTATCTGTGGACAAAACTTTCCATCCTTGAGAATGAATGGCATGGGTGCCTGACACACCCTGATTCATACTTTCCTCAGTAGGCTTCCTTGGCCTGCCTGTTGTCCCACTGTGTTGTGGGACATTTCTGTTAATCCCAGCATTTGGGAGGCAGAGGCAAGTGGGACTCTGAGATTAAGGTCAGTCTGATTACATAGTGAGTTCCAGGCCAACTGGGGCTACAGGGAATCCCTGTCTCATAAAACAAAACCAGGGGGCTGGAGAGATAGATGGTTCAGCAGTTAAGAGCACCAGCTGCAGAGGACTGGGTTTGATGCCCAGCACCCTCATGGCTATAACTAACCATCTATAACTTCAGTTCTGGGGGAATCGAATGCCCTCTTTTGACTCTGTGAGCATTCCACCACACAGGTGCACTTACACACATACAGGCAATATACCTATACACATAAAGTAAAAACAAATATTAAAAAAATATTCCCCAAATAACCACCCCGAAAAACCATAAAAACAAAACCTTCCTCGCCATCTTATTCCACAAAGGTAGTAAGGCTCTCCACTCCAACCTCAACCCCTTTTGTTACTACCTCCAGCATAATTTCCTTGGAACTCTGCCATCTACACCTTTATTTCCAGCTAACCTAACCTTTACATTTTCTTTTCTCCTGACATCCTGGGCCACACCTCACTCTAGATTTGGGGGGGAGCGGGGAGTACTTCAGCTGTCTGCACCAGGTAATCCTCTCCTCAGTTATCCATCCCAGCCTTACCTCCTAAAAGCTGGCCCTGCTACCCTGACATAGGTCCCACCTCTTCACCATAGGCCTCTGCAGGACTGTCCTTTCTGATGGCTCTGGTCATTCCACTCCCACTTTGCAGGTTGACAGCTTTGAGTCTAGAGGTAATTTGAGCACCTGCCTCCAAGAAACCCTTTACTCTCATTAGTTGGTATAAATTGGTCTCTGGCCTCAGCTTTTGGTTTCATACTGGAGGTTGGTGTAGTCAGAGTGCTAACTCATGGACATGTGGAGACTTCATACTCACTGACAGAGGAGGAAGTTGGGAAGGGATGGCAGAGGTCATATGGCTCACTGTCACACTTCAGTCGCCTGAGGAGACATTCTCTTTCAATCCACTTCCTTTTGGGGTTAGTAATCACAAAGGCCTAGTTCTACCTGGCCTAGGCCTACCTGCAAGGCATGCTGAGCCAGCAACAAAAGAATGTTTTGGGGGACTGAGTATGAGTTCAGGTTGGCCCCATCCACAAAAGGTCCCTCATGAAGGGCAGACCATACCTAGAGCTGCTTTCCCCAGCTGGCTACACAAACTCACCTGCAAGTGGGTGGGAGGGGGAGGCTGGAGAGGTGGCTCTGTGGCTAAGAGCACTTACTGCTCTTCCAGATGCCTCGGGTTTGGTTCCCAGCACCCACATGACTATTAATAACTGCCTTTAACTACTGTTGCAGGAACGCTGACGCCCTCTTTTGGCCTCTGTAGGCAAAACACTCATACGTAGAAAAAAATTTTTTTTCTTTAAAATGACAGCTACAAGGTAGCCTAGGCCTGTTCATTACGACCTGTAGCAGGAAGGGTGACATGAAGGCAGGGGTCATGGAAACCACAGAAAGCTCATTGGAAAGGCTGTGCTTGCTCTCCAGAGGCGCTTCTTGGTTCTGCTCCCCCAAGAAGAGCGAATGACTGTATCTTGGTCCTCCTCGTGTTTTGGGGGAAACTGCGTACTTCCTGAGGTCCAGGATGCATGCACCGGGCCTCCAAGTCCAGAGATTGCTTGTAGGGTAGGAGGGTAAAGGGAAGCGGGAGGGGAGACAAGGACAGGAGGGACAAGGTGTGGATGAGTTGCTTCATTTAGCGGCTGGGAGACGGCGCTGACAAGGTTGGGATGTGAGTCTGCAACCTTTCTCCAGCTTGATACCTCGGCCTCGCCCTGGGGGGGTCTCAGGCAATTCCGGCCGAGCAGCCGGGGGGGGGAGGGGCTCTCAGAACTAGCGGGCGCCAGGATGCGGCACCCCTGCCGGTGGTCCACAAGAGCGCCAGGGCTGGGCCAGCCGGAAGTTCGCACTGCTCGCTGTTTCAGAAATGACCCACACCGCAAAGAGCTGCTGGGCAGAAGGGTGACGAAACCGTGTTTACACAAGTGGGGCAAGGGACAGGCAAGAGGTCAGCGGAAGTGCGCAGCCGCCAGGGAGCCGGGCGCTGGCACCGTCCTCGCTGCATCCGAGAACCCACGACGGCCTCGGTCGAGAGGGCAGCTGCCGAGCGGGAGTCCGCCTGCGTTAGCCGGGGACTGCAGCTCCCAGGGTACCACGCGCCCACCGCTCGGGCGCCTGCAACTCCCGGGAGGCTCAGCGCCGCGCGCCCGACACTCCCAGTGTGCTCCACGCCTCCGCCGGGCTCCGCCCCTTGTCCGCCTCGGGCTACAAATGAAGGAGCTTGCCAGTCCTCAGCCAGTCAGCTGTGCAGCAGCGTCTCGGCCTACGTGATCGCTGAGATCCGGGGTCGCGGTATCGGCTACGGAGGCCGGCAGGGGGCGGGGGCGGAAGCCGTTGCTAAGGGTCTGGAGGCGGGGCCGCGGGGCTCCGGGTGCTGCGAACCGGCGGGCCGCGACTGGGTAGCGACTAGGCATGGGCGACCGCGGGGGCGCGGGCGGCTCTCGCCGTCGCCGCGTCGGCTCCCGGGTCTCTGTCCAGGGTGGCGGTGGGCCCGCAGCGGCGGAAGTGGAGGTGCGGGACTTGGCCTCGGTCCCCGACGTGGGCGCGGGGGGTGATGCCCCGGCCCCGGCCGCGGCCCAAGACGGACACGCGGATGAGGGCAACGGCCACTGGGAACTGAGGTAGCGGCGCGCCGACCCCGTTACCTGCCCCTGACTCTCCTAGGCATCCCAGAGTGGCCACTGCAGTGCGCGTCTGTGTGCACGAGGCAGCGGGCTTCGGGTCACTTGCCAAGGTCACCCAGGGTAGGTCAAGTGGCCGACCAGGGCGGCCTGGTGGAGGTGAGGCAGCAGCCCCCAGAAGTCGCTCAGGCGCGCTTGCTTTGAGGCATATCCCTTAGGTCCCGGCTGAGGGGCAGCAGGAAGTCTAAATTCCTTGGCTGGTGGGCTTTCTTGTCTAGAAGGAAGTAGGTCTGGGCGGGAGGGTTATGATGAAGGGGTCAGAGCTATGAGAGGTGCCCTGTGGGTAGGGAGGGCTCCCCCAAGGGGGTCCAGAGGCCTCAGGCCAGTTGGAGGACAGGGGGATGGGCATTTGCCCAGGGTAAGGGGACAGAACAGGATACTGGTACTGGCAGATCTGCAGAGTGACTGCATGGCTCATTTATCCCTCACCCTGAATCCCCTGCTCGGTTATCTGAGCCTGTCTGCTGCTGTACTGGGTGGAGACTTTCAGCCCCTGGTTGGAGTACAAAAGAGAGGTTTGGTGTGGACACCTCCATAGGAGGGACCCTGCTCAAGTAAATGACTGACTGGAAGGGATGTGGGGGTGCATCCTCCAAGCTGGCCCTGAGGCCATTCCCAAGATGCTCCCTTTAGTGCTCATTCTGGAACCCTTAGTGGCTCTGGGTTAGGTAGTAGCTGAGGGCTAGGAGGAAGTGGACAAGTGAGTTGGCCAAGACTTATTCTGTCTGTATCAACAGAGCCTTTTTCTTCATTGGGCCCTGTGGGGAGGGGGCCCCAACTGCCCTTGGTGTTCGTGTTCACAGTTCACCTGGCAGATAAGATAACTTTAGTGTGAGGCAGGCATGGCACATTGTGGACAAAGGTCACGTAAGGAGGCCAAGAAGACACAGTGGGGAAGGTAGCTGGCCCTCCTAAGAAGGGTGCTGCTTTACTGTAGGTGTAAGTTGCTGTTTAAGAAGGCTGGCCCCCACTATCTGACCAAAAAAGGTTGAGGATCTTAGACTTCTCATATGCTGACTGACCCTGTTGCCCTTCCCTTCAGGAGGCAGGAGGCTGGCTAGTATGACCTCCAGAGGGGTGGGAACTCTCAGTGAGGTCAAGAGGGAGTCTCAGCTGTGGGCCAAGCTACCACTCTAGACTAGACAGGAGAGAACAGTTATATTCCTGCTTTATCTGTGTCCTCTGGTGTGAGACTTGTGCAAAGTCAATGGGAAAGGCTCTGTGTGTGTGTGTGTGTGTGTGTGTGTGTGTGTGTAGTATCTGCTGTGCTAACCCCCTCTCCTCATAGGAGATGGATGTAGATGGCAGAGACTGTGGTGGGGGGCATGAGGGGACAGCTAGTTATCCCTTTTGGCCTCATTTCAATCTGGGGATACCACAAGGCTTGAAGCCCTCTAGTTTTGTGCTAGACTCCATTCTCCGTGCTGGTGGGCCAGGCCTTAAGTTGACTGCCCTCCTGCAGTTGGCCTGTAGTTCACTGCATTGCCAACTCCCATTCTCTGATGTTGCTCTTGGCCCAGTCCAGCCTTCCTCTCCCCCTTCCTCTTGACTCCTTAGGCTCCTATCTCCTCCCCTCCCCAACACTTCCTGTTCACTTTGAGCTTGGCTTGTGAGTCAGGTCCTGGATATCAGTTCATTTCTGCCCTTTGGCAAGATGAGGCTGTTAGGCTTTGTCTTCTGTTCACTTTTCCAGACTGCAAACACTTAGACAGGCACCCAGGACATTTTGGTGATGGAGTTCTCTCAGGGTATTTATCCCAAAATGTACCTCTTCAGCAGGATCTGTGAGTGAGCTTGCCTCAACAATCTTGTACTCCAGGGCCTGGCCAGGAGGACAGCATAGAGGAAATGCCAAGTGTCAGCTGGGAGGGGAGCTGGCTTTCTGCCCCCTTTTCTTTCTGTTTGGCACTAAACCTGAACTGTGTGGCTCCCAAATGAAGTCCATACTTGGAGGCTGGTCCCTTTGGGGATGGGACAGACCTTGGCATGTGTGTAGGGATGTGGATGTTCTTGCCTTATAATGCTTATGTGAAGTTGAAGAGGCAGGAGGGGACACTAGCTTCTTTGCTCTACCTGTGGTTTAACTGAGTGGGCCTAGGTGTTGCAGGAGGAAGGGCCAGCTGTCCCGTGTTCTCTTGGCTCCAGAGAGTGGGTATAGGACATTTAGAAGGCATAGGACATGGGCAGGCCCTTTATAGGCAAGAGGGTGTCAAAAGCAGTTGTATGGCTAGCCAACTCCAGTTTCCCTGCTGGCCATCTCTGTGGCTTGCCCTCCAGCCCATTTGCTTCTGGCCATATTGGCAAGACTGGAATGGGGCCTTCCTCCCTGGGACAGGAGTCTGACCTATGAAAGGGGGAGGCAGCAAGGGTGGAGACAGGGCAGTTGAAGCTCTGTGTGTGTGTGTGTGGGGGGGGGTGGCTGTTTAGGAGGCCCTTGGGTGTGGATAGTTAAGGAAGGCCCTGGAAGCTCAACAGAAGGGACTTGAAAAATCTCTTAAGACATGTTTGTCAGATCCACTTGGCCTCTGCCTCCCGAGTGCTGGGATTAAAGTTGTGCACTATGATATCTGGTAGCAAGACAGTGTCTCTTAATAAACCAAAACAAAGACATTGTCTGCTGTCAGCTTTGGAAAGCCAAGCTTTGCCCACTTTTTTTTCTTCTTTGTATGAGATCTTTAATGTCTTTGGCTAGGTTTATTCCTAGATATTTTATTACCTTCCCCAAATTTTAAAGTATTTTATTATTTTTATTTTATGTGTATGAGTGTACTGCCTGCATGTAAGTGCATCCATATTATGCAGTGCCCATAGAAATCAGAAGAGGGCATACAGATGGTTTTTAGCCACAATGTCAGTGCTGGGAACTGAACCTGGGTCTTCTGCAAGAGCAGCGAATGCTCCTAACCACTGAGCCATCTCTCCAGCCCCATTTTTTCCCAAAATTTTAATTGACTTTTTGTGCATTTCATATAATAAATCTTAATCAAATTTAGATGATACCCTCCCTTGCTTTCCCCACTTCTATCTTTGCCCTTGAGATGGCCACAGAAAAAAACAGCACAGTCTCCTTGGTGACCTAAAGGGGAGAGAGCTCAGTCTTGTGAAATATGATTATGTGCAGACAGTGGTTGGTGGGTTGTGGCACAGAGGCTATCAATGAGGTTTTGGGATAGCTATGCTGAAAGTACAGGGCTCCAGCTTGGAGGAGAGGGCAGTGAGGAGGCCAGGCCTAGCAGACAGGTCCATTGATGCCATACTTGTCTTGTGGTACTGCCTCTTGGGGGTAGCCACATCAAGCCAGTGGAGCCAGTTAAGGAGGTGCCCCAAGCAAGGACAAGCAATCATTTGGAAAGCAGGTACAAACTTGGAGAGATATTCTTAGGTAGAGACCATGGTCCTATCACTTGGCTTCTGATGAGCCTAGTAGTTAGATGCTGGAAGCCCAGTCTTAACTTTGGGTGAGTGGATAATTGGGGGTGAGGTAGAGCTACGGTCTGTCTCACTTTGTGTCCTAACTTGACATGGACAGTAAGAGGGCTGTGACTACCCTTCTACCAGGGGCTAGTATAGATGGGACTAGGTGCTAAGCAGATCTCAGTCTTGATGGCAAAGGTTGGTCAGCACTGTCCCTCAGCCTCCTTGGCACCTCTTCTAGAGAAGGCTGTTATATTTCTGACCCTAATCAAAGCCAAGCTTGCTCCTAGTCACTGAGGCAAGGTCAACTCTAAGAGGGCACCCATGACATAGTGTCCACAGTAGGTTTCCTGGCCTGCTCCTCCTGTTTAGATGCCCCAGGGCAGAGGTGTGTGTGGTGAGAGGGAAGGTGAGGCCCTGGCCTCTTCTCTTACAAAATCCAGGCCTTGCTCAATTCTGTGTGGGTCTTCCTGGTGGCACAGCAGTTGGAGGGCAAGGTGGAGCCACAGCTGGTGTAAGCCAGGGCACTAGTTACTGGGACCAGGGCTCTGGGCTGTTCCTGTTGTCTTTGCCAGGAGCTGAGCCTGGACCTTATCCTAGTCACACAGTGGCCCCTCTGTTGGGCCTGGTGCCCCTCTTCACAAGCAGAGTGTTTGAATGTCCTATACCCCAGCACTGGGTGGGAGCTTTAATGGATAGGAAGGAGCCTACTCAAGTAGGTTTTCTTGCCATCAATCACTTGTCCCTGAGTAGTCTCCTCATGGCTCCTGAACCAAGGAAGGAACACAGAAGTTACTATGAGAACAAATGGCCAAATCATTGTTCTCAGAAAGATACATGTAAGGCTGTGTACTTGGTCATCTACTGTACTGGATCTGTGTGTCTAAGTATGGAGAGGAGGCTCTTCCTGGCTGTGGTGGGTGGGATGGGCTAATTAGGCAGGGTGGATTCCACTCTGTTCTGCTGTCTGAGCAGTGCTGGGTGGTGTTGGGCAGGTCCATGGATCCCTGGGTGGGTTTTTCTTTGTGGTTCAAGAGGCTGGTTGCAGTTGGGGATTTCTGGGGAGTTTTAAGTTTTGTGGAGGCCTGGCCAGCTCCTGGTGCCTGTGATGAGCCCTCTTTGCTGCCTGGAGGAAAAAGCTCCTGAGAGCTTTCCCCCCTGTAGCTATAGAGCCACTGGAATGGCCTTGCCTAACTCCTCCTAGTGTTTGTAAATGGGGAATGGTGTATAGACAGAAGAGACAACAAGGGTAGGACTGGGTCACAGTGGTGGGTCTAGCCCTGTCCTCCTGGTGTTTGCTCACTAGGCAGGGTCCTGTCTCCTCTCTGCCAGGTGCCATCGTCTGCAAGAGTCTTTGTTCAGCTCAGACAGTGGTTTCAGCAATTACCGTGGCATTCTGAATTGGTGTGTGGTGATGCTGGTGAGTAGGATGGGGTGTGGGAGTAGGCTTACTGAGGCCAGGTGTGGCAGAGTCTTCCAGATTACTCTTTCCCTGGGCACAGGCTCTGTCCTTAGAAGTCCATAGCTCCATGTGAATGCCATGATTTTGCTGGGGGAGAGGAGGTAGTCTCTGCAGTGGTTCTACTGACTTCCTGTTGGATCCCAGAGTAACCCTGTGGATGGTTTGGTGGTAGTAGAGAGACTGAGACTGAGCATCTTGAGAACCCTGGTTGTGAGCTGTGCCTCAGTGGTGCAGGGTCCCCTTGGTTGTGTTGGGGTGACATGGAGAGTAGGTAGATGGAAGGGAGTACTGGTTGCTCTCTAGGTTGGGAGGCACTAGGCTTTCTAGGAAGGGGCACTGTCTGTGGACACAAGGTCTCCTTGGCAAGGTGTAGAAAAAGTCTTATGTGTGAATCCTACACCACATGGCTTCATGGATGTGGAGCCCCTGTCAAAACCAGCCATAGCTTTCTAGGCCTTACAGTCCTTTTCTTTCAGCCTTGAGTAAGTATTGTTGGGTAATATCATATG
Source organism: Eospalax fontanierii (assembly GCA_035773235.1). Taxonomy (NCBI): domain Eukaryota; kingdom Metazoa; phylum Chordata; class Mammalia; order Rodentia; family Spalacidae; genus Eospalax; species Eospalax fontanierii. The sequence continues at coordinate 81,353,767 of CM069532.1, read as the reverse complement.
CCATGTCCGAGGCCTGCTGTCTATGGGTCCTGGGCTTTGTGAGAGTGTGACCAGTGTCCCCACCCCCAGAGGCCATTGGAGTTCAAGACTCAGAGAGACAAGCCTGAAGGGTGGGTCAGGAGCAAAGGGTGATCTTCACCTAGCTTCTAAAGCTCAGGGATGTGGTCTGAGGCCTTTGACCCTTACTTAGAAGTGTCTGCCCCTGCTTTAGGCATGGCTCCTTTGGTTGCCAATGTGGAAGGGATGCCACCTGATTATGCACTGGGTTTTTGAGGTTCTGAGCACATCTTCCCTTGGTCAACTGTTGGGGCCATGAGGTGTGATGGGTAAGAAGTTGTTAAAGGGCCTGTGAGCCTAAGGTCAGCTTAGCTCCTAGGTGATGACATGTCCTATTCCTGGCCCAGGCTGGTTTATAAAGAGGCTTCTGGGCAGGGGGCCTTGGTCAGTCTATGCCATTGCTCTGGCCCTTCTAATTTCCTTTCTAGTAGGTGTGAATCCTGGGTTCCAATTGCTTGCTGTGGGTTCTCAGGGGATATGGTATGGAGCAATGTGTGTTTGGGTACCAAGCTGGAGGAGATATCTCTGAGCTTATCACCTTTTGGATCATCCAGGCAAGGGATCTCATCAGTGTTCCCTTACCAGTACTGCTTACCATCTGATGGGTCCTGAACTCTGAATTGCTGGCCAAATTGTTAGCACCAACCAGGCCTGTTTTCTGGAATGACTGGTGCTTGTGAGAATAGAGGATGGAGGCCAAACGTTGAGTACCATGCTAGAATCTGTAGTGTGTTTTAATAGATGGTCAGTTGAACTACACTGGGGCCATATTTCTGGAGCTTGGATGGAATGTTGCTAGAGTAGTTGAGGCAGGGGCAGAAAATCTCACCTCTGCCTCTTCCTGCTTTGATGTGTCATTCTGTTGCTTACCCTGTCTCCAGGGCTTGCAGCAGTTTCTTGTGCCTGAGCTAGGCACTGCAGGGGCAGTGCTCTGTGCAAGGACGGGAAGCTCCCCCTCTTCAGCCTGGTCTGTTAGGAGGGACTGGTTTCCTGCTGAGTGCTGCAGCTTTACTAGTTGATTCGTCATCCCAGGGTACCTCTCAAAGGTGCTAAGAGAGCTGCGAGGACTGGACGGGGTGGGCTGTGACAGCACCAACAGGGCTAAACCCTCCTAATTGTGTCTTACAGATCCTGAGTAATGCAAGGTTGTTTTTAGAGAACCTCATCAAGTGAGTACCTTCTCCAGGCCTGGATCTGTCCTACCCTCTGCCTGCTCAGGCCCTGAGGCCGACTCAGTCTCCCATTGCTCCACCCTCAGGTATGGCATCTTGGTGGACCCTATCCAGGTGGTGTCTCTGTTCCTGAAGGACCCATACAGCTGGCCTGCCCCATGTCTGGTTATTGGTGAGCTGCGCTTCAAGAAGGGTCATGGGCGGGCAGGAACCCAAGAAGGGCCTGACCAGGGCCTGAACCTGCCCTGTGCTATTTCTGCCCTCAGCATCCAACATCTTTGCTGTGGCTGCATTTCAGATTGAGAAACGCTTGGCAATGGTAAGTGGTGCCCATTTCCTCCCTGCTAGAGTCACTGGTGGTCTGCTGGACAGGATTTCCTTACTGTCCTTGATAGCCATTTTCCAGGGCAAAGGCCCTGGTTGAATGCAGTGCCCTTCCCCAGGGTGCCTTCACAGAGCAAGTTGGACTGCTGCTGCACATAGCCAACCTGGCTACCATCCTCTGCTTCCCAGCAGCTGTGGCCTTACTGGTCGAATCCATCACTCCAGGTGTGCCTCCCATTTCAACTGTTCTAGATCATGTTAAACATGCCCAGGTTCAGCCTGTGTGATGGTTGTAGTCCTTAGGGTATGTGGATGGTCATGGCTGAGCCCATCTCTTGTGTGATCTTTGTGCTGTGTGGGCAGCCATGGCTGAGCCGCCTCTCTCACAGTGGGCTCCGTGCTTGCTCTGGTATCATACTCCATCATCTTCCTCAAGCTCTTCTCCTACCGGGATGTTAACCTATGGTGCCGCCAGCACAGGGTGAAGGCCAAGGCTGGTAAGGAGCTGAGGGCTGTAACTTGCCTATAGGACTGGGTCTGGGAAGCATGGCCCACCCTCCCATCTTTTTTTTTTTTTTTTTTTGGTAGCCTCTGCAGGGAAGGTCAGTGGGGCTGCAGTCCAGCACATTGTCAGCTATCCAGACAACCTGACGTACCGAGGTGAGGAGCTGTTGGATGTGGGGCTCCCAGGGTAGGGGCAGGAGTCAGGGTCTGGCCTGCCTTTACAGTTCCAACCCCATCCCTTCTCTTTCAGATCTCTACTACTTCATTTTTGCCCCTACTCTGTGTTATGAACTCAACTTTCCTCGATCCCCCCGTATACGAAAGCGCTTTCTACTACGGCGGGTTCTTGAGATGGTGAGGTTTGGGTCTAGCGGGGTTGCTGTGGGCAGGGCATAGGATGTGACCAAGGTCTCAGCTAGATGCTTTGTGCTCTTCCCCCAGCTGTTCTTCACCCAGCTCCAGGTGGGGCTGATCCAGCAGGTAAGTTGGTTAAGGGGTAGATAGTGGGGCCTAGTATAGCAGGGGGAACTGAATGGTGTCTTCCTTTGCAGTGGATGGTACCCACCATACAGAACTCAATGAAGCCTTTCAAGGTGAGGTGGGATTCTCTTGCAGTAGGTGGGGGGAAGGATGGGTGCATGTTGCAGCCTGCTAAGACAGCCTGTCTCTGTAGGATATGGACTATTCACGCATCATTGAGCGGCTTCTGAAGCTGGCGGTGAGTGTTGGCTTGTGAGTGGGGAATGAGTATAAGGGATAGGTTGAGGGTATTCTGGAACCTGGAGCCCTTTCTCCCACAGGTCCCCAATCATCTCATCTGGCTTATCTTTTTCTACTGGCTCTTCCACTCCTGTCTGAATGTTGTGGCAGAACTCATGCAGTTTGGAGACAGGGAGTTCTACAGGGACTGGTGGTGAGTGGCCTTAGGGCCTCTCTGGGGATCTGGGTGAGTCTGGTGTGCTTTGCTTACCCCACCCACTGTCTTTTGACCCCAAGGAATGCTGAGTCTGTTACCTACTTCTGGCAGAACTGGAATATCCCTGTACACAAGTGGTGTAGCAGGTGGGTGATATGTGCACCTGTGGGGCATGGTTGTGGACTCAGGCCTATAATAGGGTCTCATTTATGGCTTCCTTGATCTGCAGACATTTCTACAAGCCTATGCTCCGACGGGGCAGCAACAGATGGGTTGCCAGAACAGGGGTGTTCCTGGCCTCAGCCTTTTTCCATGAGGTCAGTGCTCAGTGAGCATCCTGCCTCACTTGTGGGCAGGGCTGTGGCAACCAGCTGAGATACTGACCTCTCTTCTCATACTGTAGTACCTAGTGAGCATTCCCCTGCGCATGTTCCGTCTCTGGGCATTCATAGCCATGATGGCTCAGGTGAGCAGTCCTTTGTGAGGCCACCTTACCTGCCTTCTTTAGTATGAATCTGTGCCAAGCCCTATTTCCTGTGGTCACTGTGACCACCTGACCATGACCCCATGTATCCTCAGATCCCGCTGGCCTGGATTGTGGGCCGCTTCTTCCAGGGGAACTATGGCAATGCAGCTGTGTGGGTGACACTCATCATCGGGCAGCCGGTGGCTGTGCTCATGTATGTTCATGACTACTACGTGCTCAACTATGAGGCTCCAACAGTGGGGGCCTGAGCTGCCAAGGGCCAGCCTTGCCTAGACCAGGCCTGGAGTGGTTCCTGGCTACGTGCACCCTTCTCCCTCGCCTGGGAGGCCTCTCTGCCCCTATGGGGCTTATACTTGCTCTTGGGGAGGGCACCAGAATCCAGCTGATATGAACCAGTGCTGGGAGTCTGTGCTGACCAGGGGTAGAGGGTATCAATAAAATGCTATTTGTAGTGTAACCTCCCTCAGCCTGCTGGAGGTGTGGGAGCTCATGAGGATAACTCAAAGGAAAATGTGTTATGTGGCACCTGTAACTGAAGATTCCAGCTTGATAGTTCCCCGGCCTCTTGTCCAACCTTGTGGAATGGTGGACAGGCTGCTTAGATACAAGACACAAGATGCCTATAGGAGGCAGCAGCATGCCACGGTGGCTCAAGACCAGGGAGATAACCAAGCGGTGACCACTCGGAAAAGCCCAGTGAGGCTTGACTTCCTATCCTGTCCCTGATCTGTTAATCCACATGGGGGCCTGGGCTCAGAGGATGAGCCTCACGTAAGCTGGATGTGCTGTGACCAAAACTTATGTGAAACATGCAGTGTCCACAGAATACTCACCTGTGTTAGTATTGGGCTCTGGGTAGGTGGGAACCTACATCCACATCTCCAAAGGTGAGGCTAACCATGGGGAGGACACTGTACAGACTGCCTGGGCTGCAGGAGCTGTATCCTGTACCTTCAGATCTCCATTTTAACAGCTAAGGATAGGGCTGCTCATCAAGGTGGGCTAGTGGCTTTAGGCTACACTGCAGAGGGGTCAGACTTGATTGTGTTCTGTGTCTCATTGTGCCCCCCACTTCCTCCTTCCAGTAGAGACATCCCTGTGAGATTCATAGGGATGCCTTGCTCTCAAGTTCTGGTACCCGCCAAATTGAACAAAGGAAGTAGGCAGCCCAGGGCCCCCCTCCTGGTTTGTCAGATTAATGCTTGTTAACTGCCAGAATCTACTAGGCTGAAGATTCTAAGCCACACTCAGATGGTTATCCTGGTGCTATGGAGGGTGGACAGCAGCATAGATTGTGCTGCCTTTGCCATATCACCAAACTGCTAGGCCTGTGTAGTCCTCTCTGGCCATGGGAGCCCAGACTCCTATGTCCCCTGCAATGGAGGCCATCTGACCCTAGGATAGAGATGGCATCTCTTTGACCTATAATATCCCTTGGTGGCCATTATACTGTCCTGCCAAGAAAAGTAGGGCATAAAATTTTGGGAGGATAGGATACCCAGGGGAGGTCTGGCTTCCTTTTTCAGTACTCTTCCCTCCCCTCAAGAACCCAACCCGGGACATAGTGTGCCTGCCCTGGGCTACTTCTACCTCCATCTCATCCCACTCCGAGATAGCTCAAGCAGGTCCAGAACCAGTCTAGTATCTTAAGACTTGACAAAGATGTCAAATGTGCCCACACCCCATCCTCAAATGGACATAAAACACTGGGAAATGGGGTGTGCTACTGACAACCATGGCCGGACTGCCCTTCTTGGTCCTTAATACATGCCAGTTTTATGGCATCAAGTGTGCCTAGGGTACATGATACCGGCATTTGCACTTCTTCAAGGAGACCTACAGTGAGTGAACTGTGGGACTCTCATCTGCACCCCTACCTCCCACAACCCTCAGAGCAGGAGGAAACACAAGAGGCTGCAGCAGAGCCTGTTTGTTTATAGATCTCTGTCTTGTCTGTCGATCTGTGTATATATATAATTTTTTTTCTCTCTCTCTCTTTTTTTTTTTTCCTTTTTCTTTTTCTCTGTGAAGGGGGAAAGGGAACTCTCATGTAAAAATCCAAAATACAATTTTATGAACAACCTGTGGGGTCAGTCCAAGTATGGCTGTGAGGCCCCAACCAAACCAGAAAACATGGGCCCAGGGTGAAGGCAGCAGGTGTGCAGCCCTTAGGGCCTTCCTCTTGACTCAAGGCACTGCCCAGGCCCAAGTCCCATCTGTGCTCCACTGGGGTTGTAGAGGCTGACCTAGGATGCCCTGGACTGCAAGCCTGTCTTGCCTCCCAGGACCAACTGTCCCCTGGGGATAGGTAGGGGACTGGCCACAAGCCAGCCTGACTCCTGAAACTTCTAGGAGATAGTGGGGTCCTTGGCTTTGGGGGGCTCAGAGCCTGTCAGCAGAGAGATGGTAGGGTCATCTGTGTAGTCATCTCCTTCAGAGAAGTAGGAGCCCTCTCCCAGCTCAAAAAGCACAGGCAGTTCACTGCCCCCTGTGTCCACGGCGTCAGGGTCCAGCAGGAACAGAGGCTGAGCTGTATAGTGCACCAGCTGCTTCCCTGTGGGGCAGGGGTCAAGGTGGTAGGGGTGGGCAAATTGGAAGTGAGGTTTGGGAGCAGGACAGGGGCTTGGCTCACCTGAGTCAGGGCTGCTGTTCTCTGCCTCGATAGGCCTGGAGGGCTCTTGGGGAGATAGAAGCTCCTGAATCTGTAAGTTGGAGGGTGTATAGTAAGGGTTGTTGCTGGCTCCCTCTGCCCCCCTCCCTGCCCGCCTACGCACGCTGGCCAGGCTGCTGTCCAGGTCAGGCAGGCTCATGTCGGGCATGGTCACCGAGGGGCTGAACAGCTGCGGGAGGAGGGAGGGAAGTCAGGGCTGGTTTGTGGATGGGGTGGGGCAGGGTGGGTAGGGAAGGCCAGACTCACGTCCAGCAGTGCGCTGGTGTCCACGCTGAAGCCATGGCTTGTCAGCATGGTCTGCAGGTTGTCCAGGTTGGAATCCATGGCATCCAAGTGATCACTGAGCTCGTTCCTGGCCCAGGGCAAGTGGGCAGGTGAACCAGTGCCCCAGGCTCCCACCCACCCATGCTCCTGCTGGAGACGGGCTACCCTTTGGCTGAATTGCCCCAAGAAAGGGCCCCTGCACAGTCAGCATAGGCTGGGGCACAGTGTGTATGGACTTTTGGGAAAAGGCCAGAAAGGGCAGTGGTGAGCTTTATGCCCTTATGGCTGCTGAGGGTTATGTGCAGCTTGGGTAAGACATCCTGTGAGGCTCTGGTAGGGACTAAGGCTGGGCTAAATTAAGGATGGTGAGCAAGGACAAGGGAGACTTGGCTCTAGAAATGGGTAGGGAGGCAGGTGTTTTTTTCAGGCTTGACAAAGTCTTGCTATTGTATTAGGAAGAGATTATGTAGAGCAAATAAGGTTGTACTTGGTGTGGGTAGATTTGTGCCTCCTTCAGTGCCACTGTAACCAGAAGGCCTTGGACTACCGGCACACCTGAGCCATGTTGCGCTGTTAGAAGGGCTCCAGGTATCATGGGGCCTGCTCCACCCTGATAGGAAGCTTGTCATAGCAGCCAGGATCCTGTTTGTACTTGTGGCTGGGCCAGGTCAGGGAGCTTGTCCCCATCAGAGCCACTGGCTAGAGGACAGGGGAGTCTGTGGAGATGCAGAGCCCCTAAGACCATCCCTTGGGTGCTCTTTTCCAGGCATGGCATGGCGAGTACTATGCCCAGGTCAGTAACTGGTCCATGGCTGCCGGAGGGTCCCTGGTGGAGCCCTCCTCCCTCCCCAATAGGGGCAGCGCTAACCCTGGCTGGACTCGGCCATGCAGAAAGGAAGAGGAGGGGCAGGGGAAGAGGCGGGCAACCCCAGACATCTGTGGAGCGCGAGCCAAACTGCAAGATACAAAGACAAGAGCCCCCCCATTGCAGGCAGGGGACCAAGGGGTCTGTGCCCACCATCCTCGCTCAGTCTCTGGGATAGCGCCTATGGGGTAGTCAAGACTGGGTCCTGGCTCATCATCTCCTGTTCCAGGTCTTGGGGAATGACAGATCCAGGGATCCTGTGGCTTGCCATGAAAGGGTGATGGCAGTAGCCAAGGGTATCCCAGGAGCAAGGACATAACCCATCCCTAGTCATCTGGTTGGTACTTGTCTCCCTCCCCAGCTGCAAACTCACTCTTTAAGTTTGGGGGAACAGATCCATCCCATCACCCCCAGAAAACTACAGAGGCTATGCCTTGTCAGATGTCCCATGTCCAGACTGAGCAAATCCCAGGCTGAAGGTTCAGGGGCTGTGGGGAATGGGGTGGACACAGCACTCACTTGTCTAGGCAGGCTACACTGAGGCACTTCTCAGGGGTAGTGGAGGATGGAGGCACAGGGGTGCGGGTTCCGGTGTCTATAGGGACTGTGGCTGAGGCAGCGGAGGAAGGCTCACTCTCCCGCAGGATGGAGTCAATGAAGGCAGTTGGGGATAATGGAGTATCCACGGAGGATGGATGCCCAGGACTCGCCTCTTCTACTCGGGGGCTCCGAGGGGGGCTGGGGGGCTCCTCCTTGACACGTACCAGGGGGCTGCTGGACAGGGGCCTGGTCATGTTGAGAGGCAGGTTAGAAGGGGGCTTTGCTAGCTCTACCCACTTCCAACTCTACCCAGAGCCCATGGAGATGGCCCACGAAAGTGACAGGAGAGAGGATGATACAGCCCTACCTTTCAGTTACGCTTTTGCCTGGGGAGGCCAAGGGGCTGGTGGGAGCCAGTTCAGTGATATCAGAGATTATGGGTCCAGAGCTGGTGACAGCATCAGAGGTGTAAAGGCTGGAGCTACTGTAGGTTGGAGATGGAGCCTGAAATTAGAGGCAGAGGCCATATGCAAGGTGTGTGTCTCTGGTAGCCTGGGCCACCCAGTACCCTCTGGCAGTCGCACAGAGCCTGGTGCTTACTGAATATGGGCCAGAACCATGAACATGCTCCAGGGAGTACTGTCGACTGTATTTGGGCACAGAGTGTGCTGAGCTGCTGTCACTCAGCATCAGAGGGCTGCAGGGAAGAGACAGGTTAACCGTCTACTCAGGCTTTAGTGGAGCCCAGGACACAGCAAGCAGAGGACAACAATGGCCCAGGGCCAGTGTGGACGGTGCAGGCATCCCCAGAGCCTCACATCTTTCTCTTCACCCCCAGGATCCGGTTTGACTGCACCAGTGAGATCAGGAACTGAATGAGCTGTGGGATAGAGAGGACACAGTCACCTTGGCCCAGCCATAGCGGGGGCCCACCTGCCACCAGCCCTGCCCACCTTGTTGACAACTTTTTGCTGCTGGGCATGCTTCTGCCGTAGGCTGGCCACCTCCCGCCACAGGGCCTCGTTCTCGCTGCAACACACCGCTGGGTCAGTTGGACCACATTTGAAGAGCCAGAGTCAGGCTGGGGGGAGGACTAGTGAGGTGGGACTGGACCAGTTGAGGGCTCACTGGTACCATTTGCCCCCTAGCTCTGCTGTGCTTCCAGGAGAGGATATAAAAGTGCCAGCTGGGACTGAGGCAGGGCATGGGCAGAATTTGATTGGTACACCTCAGGACCCTGGCTGAGAAGGGGCCATAGACTTATCATATATTGGCCAGACACAGGGCAGGGTTTTGAGAAAACATCTTAGCCACCCTCTTGAGTCTTGGAACCTACTGCTTCATGGCCAGTAGCTTTGAGTCCATACACTCCTGTTTCCCCTTCATCAGCTGCACATCTGTCAACAGCTTGGTGACACTGTCCTGGCGGATCTTTATGTCCTCACTCTTCAGGGTGGACACCTGGGGGGGATGAACACGAGGGTCTTAAGTGGCAGGCTTCTGTGCTGTAGCTAGGCACCCAGGAAATGGGGAGGGTCTGGGAAAGGTGGGAAGGGTGGGCAGGAGGCAGGGAGGGGCAGAGAGAGTTAGACAAGGGATACAGACTATGCTTCTAGGCCAGTTCAGGAGCATGCCACCTAGATACTGCTCTTAGCACACAGCCTGCAGGGAGATCTGAAGACAGGAAGGGGCTGTGCTCAGGGCTGGTAACTCACACTGGTCACTTTTCTCTTGATATTCTCAAGGAGCTGTTCCTGGCCTCGCAGGAAGCATGGATGTTGGAACTCGGTGTCATCTCTCTCAGGCTTGACCAGGCCACCCTGCTCAATGTGGACTACTTTCCGGAAGCCATCTGTACACATGGGGTAGGGCACTTCTGTATGAGAGCCAGGGACTAGATCCCCCACAGCCTAGCTATGGCTTAGGGCAAGCAAAGGACCTCCGAGAGAAGTGTGTGAGACTCTGGTTGGGAACTCATCTATCATAGCAGGGAAGTTTTGGCTGAAGAGATCGTATGTCCTCATATAGCTCCCCCTCTTACATGTGGAAGTGTGGCTACTACAGCCTCATACATTCCTTCCTGGTGACCAAGGTTCACACCCATGATGACTCTTCCTCAACCAACCCAGGCCTCTGTATCTCACCAATGTGCTAAGGTCCCCACCAATGTGCTGAGACACCTCATCCTGTGACATGTACTCACACATGTTGAGTTGGCGTACGAAGCTGGCCATATTGTTGTGCTTGAAGTACTTGGGCAGTACCTCCTTGGCAAACTGACCCTGGTCAAACACGTGGAAGCTGTTCCCACTCTGTCAAGAGACACAAGGGCAGGCAGGCTATATATAGCACTAGCCATCTCCCACTGTGGCCTGGAGCACCCCTTCCTATGTGGTGAGCAGTCTACATTTCCCCTCTGTAGTGCTAGCAGGAAGGGTCTCAACTTTGATTTTTTCTGGCTTGTATCCAGGTCATGGAACCTAGGCCTGGACAGCAAGGACCATGGGGCTAGAGGGGCCTTGCTCCCTGGCAGTTCTCAGTTGCCAGATTTAGACTCATGGATCGTCCACAGCATTCTGACCATCTCTAGGGACTGACATTTAGGTTTAATCAGAATATTTTCCTTAAGAATAGCTAATATCTCCAACTGAGGCAGCCAAAGAAATAATGCAGCTCTGCTGCTTGGGAAGGTCAGACACCATCTGTCTCTTTGGAATATGAGATAAAACTCTGAGTGTCAACACAGCATGACTGTACCTCTATGCCAGTGTTCTCCTGAACACAGTCTAGAAGCCACTGGGGGTTGTGGAGTGGAGTTGAGGGACCATGGCAGCTCAGAGGCATTAGGTATTGGGAATAGGAAGGCCCCACAGTGGGAATGGGATAGTGATCTTGCAGGTGCCCACGACAAATCAATCAACTAGCACCGTGGCAGCTTTCCAACAAGCAGAGGAGTGAATCAACCCTAAACTTTAAAGAAGGGCAAGTAGATACAAGAGGAAGAGACTCAAAGCATCAGAGGCAGAGATAGGAGGATGTCTATGAGACCAAGACCAGTCTGGTCTACATAGAAAGTTCTAGGCCAGTTGTGGCTGTAGTGATACCCTGTCTCAAAAAACCAGAAAGAGAGGCCAGGCATGGTGGTGGTACATGCTTTTAACCCCAGCACTCAGGAGGCAGGGGCAGGTAGATAGATCTCTGTGAGTTCAAGGCAAGCCTAGTCTACAAAGCAAATTCCAGGCCAGCCAGAGTTATATAGTGAAACCCTGCCCCCAAAATAAACAAAGCTACAGCTCATAAGGAAAAAGTTACTATAACCATACCCCAAGATAATGGACTCACTTATGAACAAAGATTCTAAGTTAGCTGTTTTAAACATGCCCAAAGAACTGCAGAACCACAGATGAAGAATTTAGGTGAAGGATGCTGTCTTACAAACTGACATTCTGGAACTGGGATGGGAGGGTCTGCTGGAGAAGATGGCTCAGTGGCTAAGAGCACTTGCTGTTCTTGCAGAGGACTGGGGTTGGGTTCCAGCACCCACATGGCCTCCATGGACACTGCATTTACATGGTGCACTCACATACATGCAGGCAAAACACACATACACATAAAACACAAATAGATACAAAAAACTCACCAGGGGACTCAAGGAAGATGAATGCAGAGAAGCGGGAATCAATAAACATGAAGGCAGATCAATTGAGATTACAGTTTGGAGAAAGAAAAAAATAGTAAATAAAAGTGAATAGAGCTACAGAGACCTGTGAGGCATTACCAGACCTTCAACTTATGCTTTAGTGAGTCTCAAAAGATGAAAATAGACAAAAAAAATGAATAATGGCCAAGAACTCCCCAAATTTGATGAAAACACCTAAGAAATTAAACTTCAAACAGAAAAAATGAAAAGGGATTCATACACTTAATCTAACTGCCAAACCCACGAGCAAGGGAGAACCTTGTAAGCAGCGAAGTCATATCCACATCAGCATAGATGGAGGACAACCCACTGACCAACCAGCTGCAAGAGGGAGACCATCAATCAAGAATTCCTATCTTTGAGGATGTAGAGGAGACCCCACTTCTGGGCTGGCAGTGTAGAGCTCTGAGGAAGTGCTCCTTTTCCACAGCGAGACATACAAAGCTTGTTTGGATCATTTAATATCTCTGAAATTGTTCATAAGCATCTAACAAATAAGCACAGGGACACAACAAAAGGACTAAAACTCTGGGACAGTGAGTACCTATGGCGTGAACCACGACTACTGTTTTTTTTTTTATCAGATGTTGTACCTTGCAAGGGGTGGCCAGGCTATGGAGAATGCTTCTCTCAGCTCCATCAAGGTTTAGGGGTCCCAGTGGAAAGACTTTTTTTGCCTTGTCCAACACTAGGTTGATGAGATCACATTACATTCCTGTTGAGTATTGCCAGGGGGACAGGACTCCAACCTCAAGGTGCTCCCAAAGAGAGACTTATCCCAGTCACAGTGGCCAAGAACACCAGGTGCAACCACCCTCACCTCAGCTGGCAGGTGGAGTATACATGTTAAGAGTGTTGAGCTGAGAAGTAGAGTAGCTACTGTCCAGCCCAGTCCCACTGTAGCTCACAGAAGGCCAAACAAGGTGGGAAAGCTCAAGCCCCAGGATGTACTAAGTGGGCTGAGCTCCAGGCTAGCCTGCTCAGATGGGAAGAGAAAGCAGCGAAGAACCCTCTGGGATTGGAACAGAACTTAGACTAACTCAAATCTGCCTCTGCTCAATGAGCCCACTGAAATAACCCAAACCAACAACCTCACTACCAAACCAAACAAGACTTTACCACTGGTCACAAATTTAAGTGAATCTTTAACTACACAACAATCTATGCCCTGGGGATAGATCCAGTTCAGGGGATCTGACTCCCCAGCTTTTATGGGTACTGCATACTCATGGTGCACTTATTTACAAACTTGAAGGCAAAACACTCATAAAATAAAAGTAGTGGACCTAGTATCATTTTCCTTGAGACTCATGCGCCATGAGAGTGAAGGAAGAAGAAGCAAATGTGCAAGAGAAAGGTGAGACAGAGTCCAACTTACTTGTGCACCATGGAGGCTGCAGGAGCAGAGATGAGGAAGGCTAAAGGCTGGGACACTAGTATAGTTGTTGAACTGTATGTTATTGTCGATAAATTCATCTCAATGGAACTGGAACTTTACCATCTGATTGCTGAGACTACCTCTAAGAGATGGCCCTACTTACAGCCACAACAGTCCCTGCTGGCCCTCTGCCTAAGACCTAGCCATTCTGGACTAGCACTGTTCTCATTTATGGCCAAGTATCACCTGTGTTCAATCAATCAGCTCTTTTGCTGTCTTAGCTGAAGAAACAAAAACAAAATCTTTTGTAAGAGAAAAATGCACAGGAGAAGGAAAGCTACCACGAGTCCCACAACACTAGTGACAAAAATGCAAGACCTATACAAATAGTGACGTATGATCCACACAGAATGGAGAAGGGAGCAACAGAAACTGCTCAGATTCAACAAATATTAAAAATATGCTTAGACCAAGCAAGATAAAATTCCAGCACAGATGTGAAGAAGTAGGTAAGAAACTGCAACCCTACCTGAGGAACTACTGGCAACTGATGGCTGCTGGGAGGGGGAGAGTTAGTCTCTTTCAAGGGTGCGACTCTTGGTAGGTTAAACAGGCTCCAATGGATGAACTCACATTGAAGGACTTAGGGACATAAATTAGATGCTATAGGCCTTAATATATATTGTATATATAATGTAACACACACATATTTTACATTAGATTGGACAAGGAGTAGCTAGGGAAGGTGTAGATAGGGGAGGGGATCTAAATATGGACAAAATGTATGAAAATCACAAAAATGCAATAAGAATATGCTTAGAGAAACAAGGAAATCATGCTTAAAGGAAGGCACATCAAACACAGAACCATTAAAGGTCGAAGTCCTAAGGGAGGTTCTACTACAAATTCTTCCCCATGAGTAACAGCTCATTAGCAAATTTGACAGTAGATGTGAACTGTAGGAAACGACCAGAAAACTTGAAAATACACTGATAAAGATGATTACTCAAGGAATATACAGGAACAGAATAAAGGACCATGAAGGGAATATTGAAAGAATGTGGGAAACCATTAATTGTACCAGCATACATAACGAGAAGTGAAGGAGTCAGGAGAAAACTTTAAATTAAAAAAAAAAAAAATTATTTTAAGTGTATGAGTGTTTTGCCTGCATGTATATAAGTGTACCATGTGTGTGCAGTGCCTGTGGAGGCCAGAAGAGGGTGTTGGATCATCTGGAACTGGAGTTATTGATGGCTGTTAGCCACCACATGGGTGCTAGGGACCGAACCTAGGTTCTCTTCAAGAGCAGCCTGTGATCGTAACTGCTGAGCCATCTCTCCAGTCCCTTATTTTTATTTACCCAAGTGTTTTGCTTGCATGTATACAAGTACACCACATGTATGCAGTGCCCATAGAGGCCAGATGATGTCACCTCCCCTGGAAGTGGAGTTAAGGACCATATGGATGCTGGGAACCAAACCTGGGTCATCTGGAAGGGCAGTGATCCTAACTACTGATCCATCTCTCCAGCTTCAAATACTACATTTTATACAAAGAACTTGGGAGCACCCTCATTTTGGGTATTGGGAGCAATACTTCACAAATACCAAGGGAAGACTGCATTTAATTTTCCTGAACAACTGTAAAAGGCATTATTCAGTCTTTGGTTCTATAAGTACTTTTATAGATTAGGATATTCGACATAGACAAGTTATCTGTGAACATGTGGTTTTTCTTTTTCTCTCCAGCATGTAGGAATGCCTTATTCTTTGTCCTTCTTACTGTCCTAGATGGGATCTCCAGCACAATGTTGGATAGACCAGTAAAAACAAACACCGTGCTTCCTTCCAGAACTTAAGAAAGTATTTGGTCTTTTGTCCTTAAGTATGACATTAGGTGCAGTCTTTTCTGTATTTTGCAGATTAAAAAAAATTTATTATTTTTATTTTATGTGTATGAGTATTGCCTGCATGTATATGCAAGTACACCCATGTTGTATAATCCCCACAGGGGTCAGAAGAAGTCACTGCCCTTCCAGGTGACCCAGGTTCAGTTCCCAGCATCCATATGGACTTTAACTACACTTCCAGGGACAAAACACTTGGGTAAATAAAAATAAGGGACTGGAGCACTCTTGCAGAGAACCTAGGTTTGGTCCCTAGCACCCATGTGGTGGCTAACAGCCATCAATAACCCCAGTTCCAGGTGACCCAGCACCCTCTTCTGGCCTCCACAGGCACTGAACATCCATGGTACATGGATCTGGAGTTACAGACAACTGCTAGTCACCATGTGGTTGCTGGAAACCAAACCCAGGTCTTCTGGGTTTGAGCAAGAACAGCCAGTGCTCTTAACTACTGAGCCATCTCTCCAGTCCCTGCTTTGTAGATTTAAATATATACATACATACATATATATATATATATGTATATATATACATATATATACATATATATATATATAATTTGCTATTTTTGTTTTATGTGGATGAGTGTATTTCCTGAATGTAAGTGCACCTGTATTGTGCAATGCCTGCAGACGTCAGAGGAAGGCGTCTATTCTAGTTTGCCTTCAATTACTGTAATAAAAATGTTGACTAAAACCAACTTGGGGAGGAAAGGGTTTATTTGGTTTACAAGTACAGTCCATCATTAAGGGAAGCCAAGGCAGAACTCAGGGCAGGAACCTGGAGCACAGACCATGGAGGAACGCTGTTTACTGAACTCTTCCTCTGGCCTGTGCTGAGCCCACTTTTTTATGCAATACAAGACCACCTGCTCTGGGCTGGCAACCACCTACAGTGGGCTGGGCTGTGCCCTCCCACATCACTCAACACTCAAGAAAATGTCCCACAGACATGGCAATAAGCCCGTCCAATGGAGACAATTCCTCAACTGAGGTAGGTTCCTTCTACACAGGTGTGTCAAGTTGACAACTGAAGCTATCCGGCATAGTGCTGGATCCCCTAGAACTGTTGTTATGGATGGTTGTTAGTTGCTACATGGGTGCTGGGAACCAAACCCTGGTCCTCTGTAAGATCAATCAGTGCATTATTTAGTGTACTTTTCAGCCACACCTCACACATTTCCCATCTTAGTCCTATGAGTTTTCCCCTTTTTGCCATCCTTGTCTCTTCCTTTTTTTCTTCTGTGGGAGGGGATTGAGACAGGGTCTCCATGTAGTCCCAGCTGACTTGGTTCTCACAGAGATCTGCCTGCCTCTGCCTCTTGCATGCTGGGATTAAAGACATGTGCCACTTTTATTTCTTAATTATAGTCTTCCTCAGTTTAACAATTCCTGAAATCTGTGGACATTAATACTACCCCAGCTCTCCTCCCAATTACTTTTCCTTCCTTTATCTTTTAAAGATTGTCTCCCTGTACCCCCAGTTAGCCTAGAACTCTCTATGTAGACCAGGCTTGCCTCAATCTCACAGAGTGATATGCTCTGTGAGATTGCCTCCAAAGTGCTGGTATTAAAGGTGTGTGCTTCCACACCTAGCTCAGTTAAGTATTTGCAGTGTTCAAGTGGGACTTAGATGTGGTAGAGTCGAAGTCAGAAAACAGTTCCTCAATGCCAGAAATCCTGGGCCCGTTGGAATTTTGAAACCCTGTCTCAAAAACAAAAACAAGGGGCTGGAGAGATGGTTGAGCAGGTAAGAGCACTGGCTGCTCTTGAAGAGGACCCACATTTGATTCATAGCACTCACATGGGGGTTAGCAACCATCTGTAACTCCAGTTCCAGGGAATCCAATGCCCTCTTCTGACATCTGTGGGCATTCCACTACACGGGTACACTTACATACATGCAGGCAATACATCCATGTACATAAAATAAAAGTAATAAATATTTAAAATAAAAACAAAACAGCTACAACCTCATCTGAAAGAATATAGCTAATAAATTAAAAAGAATGATTACAAGTATGGTCCAAAAGGATCAAAGAAGAAATTAAGCTCCTGATCAAGAATATGAACAATAGCTGTTGAACTAAGGAAGATGATTCAAGATGTGAAAGAGGAATGCAGTAAAGAGAAAGAAATACTGAAGGAACACAAATTTGAAATGCTGGAATTAAAGAGCATAAGTCAGTGGGGCTGAACAAATGGCTCAGAGGTTTATGAGCACTGGCTGCTCTTGAAGAAGACCCAGGTCCGATTCCCAGCACCCATATGGCAATTGACAATCCTTTGTAACTCCTGTTCCAGAGCCCTCTTTTGGCCTATGTAGGCATTTTATACATGTGGGGCACTTATATACAGGCAAAAACATTCAAAAAACATAAAATAAAATATATAACAAAAAATTGTTTATAAAGCTCTCCCATTCTGTGGGCTGTCTGTATGCTCCACTGATAGTTTCCTTTACTGCTTCTAATTTCACACAGTTCCATCTGTTCATACTTGGGCTAGTTCCTGTGCTACTGTTTTCTTCATAAAGTTCTTGCCTACCCTGATGTGTGGAAGAGTACTTCCTATATTTTCATTCAGGAGTTTCAGAATTTTGGGTTTTAGGTTAAGGTCTTGAATCCATTTTAAGATGATTTTGTTTTTTGAGTTAGGGTCTGCCTGTAGGCCAAGGTGGTTGGAACTCTATCTATGGAACTCTATGTAGACCAAGTTGGCCTCTATCTCACAAATATATCTGCCTGCCTCTGCCTCAGGAGTGCTGGGACTAAAGGTGTGTGCCACCATGCCAAGTTGATTTTTGTACAAAGTGAATGTTATAAATCTAATTTCATTCTTCTGCAGATGGAAATCCAGTTTTGCCAACACCATTAACTGCATACATTTTCCCTAATATATGTTTTTGCTTCCTTATTAAGAATTAGATGGGCACAGCTTTGTTAAGTTTCCGGGTCTTCTGTTCTGTCTACTGGTCTAGCTGTTTTTATGCCAATATCAAGCCATTTCATCACTATAGTTCTGCACTATAATTTGAGGTTTGGTGGTGTGATACCTCTAGCTTTGTTCCTACTCTGTAGAACTGCTTTAGGCTATTCATGGTTCCATACAAATTCTTGGTTTGAGAAAAATCTTTGCCAGCTAGCTGTATATCAGACAAGGAGTAATCCAGAATATACAAATAACTGGAAAAATTAAAATCCAAGGAAACAAAATTACCCATCAACAAATCGGCTTATGAATTGATAGCTTTCATAAAAAGAAATATAAACAGCCAACAACTATTTTAAAAACTGTTCAACATCCCTAATCATTAGATATACAAATTAATATCACTTTAAAATACCACCTTACCTCAGTCAGAATGGCTGTCATCAAGAAATCTGACAAATGCTAAAGATGTCCAGAAAAAGAAGCCCTCACTTCCTGCCAGCAGGAGTGCAAATTAGTACAGCCATTACAGAAATCAGTTTGGAAGTTCCTTAACAAATTAAAATAGAGCTGTTGGGCTGGAGAGATGGTTCAGCAGTTAAGAGCACTGGCTGCTCTTCCAGGGGGTCTGGGTTTGAGTCTCAGAACCCACATGGCTGCTAACAACTACCCCTAACTCTAGATCCAGGGCTACACAGTGAGACTGTCTCAAAAAAACAAAAGTAACAAAAAAGGATAGACAAGAGGGAATAAAAAACCCTTGGCCAAACTAAATAAAAGAAAGTGAAAAGACCCAAATTAATAAAACCAGATGAAAAAGAGGTCACCATGACAGGTATCAATAAAATTTCAAAAAATTCCACTAAGTTGGAAAACCTGTGTATTGAAAAACTGGAAAATCTGAAAGGAATGGATGAATTTCTAGATGCATGTGACCTACCCAATTAAATAAGACATGCAATAAACAATCTTCAGCAAGCAGTGAAAATGAAGCAGTAATTCAATCTACCAAGAGGCCAATGAACTGGCCCAGTGGGTAAAGGCACTTGGATACCAAGTCTGATGACCTGAGTTTAGTCCCGGGACCCACATGGTAGGAGAGAACTGACTCTTGGAAGTTATCCTCTGACTGCCATACACATAAATATTTTTTAAGAAGAAAGAAAATATTATAGACCAGTTTCTCTGATGAACATAGATAACCAGGAACAAGACAAGGATGTCAATTTTCTCCACTCATACTCAATACAGTACTAGAAATATGAGCTAAACCCGTGAGACAGGAGAAGCAAATAAAAGGGTTACAGACAGGAAGGAAGGATATCAAAGTGTTTTTATTTGCACAAGATATGATTCTATGTAGACACTAAAGACTCCACTGGAAAACTCTTCGAATTGGTAATACTTTCAGTAAAGTGACAGGACACAAAATTAATATATAAAAATCAGTAGCCTTCCTATATACCAATTACAAACATACTAAGAAAGAACTGAGGGGAAAAATCCCATTCATAAAGTCTAAACAACAGGAACTGGAAAGATGGCTCAGGGGTTAGAGCA
Organism: Eospalax fontanierii; assembly: GCA_035773235.1. NCBI lineage: Eukaryota > Metazoa > Chordata > Mammalia > Rodentia > Spalacidae > Eospalax > Eospalax fontanierii. Next base: position 81,334,490 of record CM069532.1, on the reverse strand, counting down.
CTGGCTGCTCTTACAGAGGGCCTGGGTTCAAGTCCCAGCATCCACATGGTGACAAACAACCACCTGTAACTCAAGTTCTCTGATGTCCTCTTCTGGTCTCCGCGGGTACTGCACAACATGGGTGCACTTACATACATGTAGGCAAAACATTCATACACATAAGTAAAAAATTTAAAAAGCAATCTACAGATTCAATGCAATTAAAACAAAAATTCCAATGACATTCTTCACAGAAATAAGAAAAAAAATTAAAACATCAGGGCACTGGCACAGAACCAGCCATGTTGATCAATGGAATAGAATTGAGGATCCAGATAAAAGGCCACACAACTATATAGAGCCATTTGATTTTTGACAAAGATACCCAAAACAAACACTGGAGAAAAGACAGCATCTTTAATAAATGTTGCTGGGAAAACTAGATGTCCACATGTAAAAGAATAAAACACAATCCTTACCTCTTACCTGGCACAAAAATCAACCTCAAATGGATCTAGGACCTCACCATAAGACCTGCAATTCTGAAACTGCTAGAGGAAAACTAGCAGGAATGCACTCAGGAAATTAAAGTTTCTGTACAGCAAAGGAAACCATCAACTCAGTGAGAGGGCAGGCAGAGAATGGGAGAAAAATCTCAACCAGCAGTACACCTGACAGGATTAATCTCTACAACATACAAAGAACTCAAGAAAGTAAACATCAAGAGAACAAACCACCTAATCACAAAATCAGCTAAAGAACTGAACAGTGTTCTCACAAGAAAATATACAAATGGTTATTAAACACTTTAAATAAAAAGTATTCAACATAGCCACCAAGGAAATGTAAATGAGATTTTAGCTGGCCCAGTCAGAACAGTTACTAATAAGAAAACAATGATACATATGCAGGAAAGGGTGTGTGAAGACCTGAGTTTCTGTTGCTGGGAATGCAAAGTGGTATAGCCACTGTGAAAAACAGTGTGGAGGGTTCTTAAAAGGCTGAAAATAGAATGTCTATATGACCCAGCAGTATCACTCTTGGGCATATACGCAAAGGACCCCACACCCTACTACAGAGATATCTGAGCACCCATGGACTCTATATCTTACCATAGAGATATCGGCACACCCAAGAACTCCATACCCTACCATAGAGGTATCTGCACATCCAATGACTCCATACCCTACTATACAGATATCTGCACACCCATACACACTGCTGCTTTATTCACAATGGCTGGGAAATGGGATCAGCCAAAATGTCCATGAACTGATACATGGACAATGAAAATGTGATATAGGTACATACAACAACATTTTACTCAGTTGTAAAGAAAGATGACATACAGGAAAAATGGATGGAATGGAAAACACACTAAGTGAGGTAACCCAGGCCCAGAAAGGCAAATGCTACATGCTCTCCTCATTTGCAGATCTTAGCTTCAAATTTTTTAGATTTGTGTGTTTAATTTAATTTGGAGTGTCTGTAGAGGTCAGGAAGTCAGACAGGGGCCATGACAAGGATGGTGGTGGTAGTGAAAGGGTTTAAGAGGGGGAGCACAGCAGAGCACCTGTGATATGAAACAGAAGAGGGAATACTGGGGATGGAAAGGTTTAAGTAGGGATGGGGAAGAGGAGGAAGAGGTGCAGGGACAAAGAACAGGGGTGAAAGGGGTTAGGAGAGTGGCGAGAGTTAACTAAAACTAATTATTTAGAAAGCCTTGCAGACTCACTAATTTGTAAGCTAATTAAAAAATAGTTACGGGAAAGCGAGATGGCCCAGCCTGATTACCTGAGTTTGATCCCTAGGGCCCATGTGGTGGAAGGAAAGAACTGACTCTCAAGTTGTCCTCTAGCCTCCACACATAGTGTGGTACAAGTTCCCTGCCCCTTCAATACATAAATAAAAATTTTAATGGATTTTGAGTGGAGGTACCCTGAATGGGTAGACAATATTATTTCCACAAGCCATGGATTCTTAAATAAAAACTCCAGTGCCAGACATGGGGTAACTTCCTATGAGTTGTTGGTCAGAGTGGCCCGAGAGATCCTCAAAGCAATATACACTAATGCCATTCATTGCTTTTGGTTGCCCACCAGAACTAGGTAATAAGACTCTACTGTTGAAGATACTACACACCTTGGTTATAGAACACAGAGAAATAAAACTGGAACTGATCTGGAAACTTCTTCCCTGCTGGCTAGCTTTCAAAATGCCAGAAAATGCTATGCAGTCCTCTGGGGAAGAAAAGCCGTCAATGATCTTTTCCAGTGGTAGACTCCTCAGGCTACAATGCTGGTCTAGGCAAGATATGCCCAGTAGTACAATAGTGGCATGGACGTTATGGGGGCAACCAGTCACTTTCTGCTTAGACTTGAGGCCTGCTTCAAACAGGGAAATTTATGCCTAGTTCTGTAAACCTAGTCAATTTCTGTGGCTGGAGATTTCAGAGACCCCAGGTCTATTAATACCCCAGGTATCCTATTACTGATGTTTTGCTAAATGGACATGCTGTAATGTTTATACCCAGAAGTTAGTACTGCTCTCAGTCTTGGTTAGAGAAACTTCTTTTTGCAGTGGGTGGTAGTTAACACAGGCTCACAACTGGTCAAAGTGCTAATAAGTGTCTGCTGAGTGCTCAGTGCTATCATTCTGCCCTAACCTAAAGTTCAGTGAATATCATTGAAGAGAGAGCTCAAAGAATGTAAGAGCCAGAAGTTGGAGGGCTGTGAAACCCTGTCTTTTAGACATGACATAGCTGTTGCCCTCATGAATTCACACTAGCTATGCTGACCTGCACAAGACAGCCCGTTTAACATTCCAGCATGGGTGGGGGAGAGGCACATGAGGTAGTTAATGGCTGCTGGGGGAAGAAGAGTTGGAATAATTTTTCTTCAGGCATGGACACTGGTAAGTTGCCTGTGATTCAGTAAATAATCTCAGACCCAAGCACTTGTAAGAAATCCTAATTATACTCAAAGGGTTATTTTAAAAAAGCTATGAAAGGAGGAGAGGAGCATGTTTGGGAAGACATGTGCCAGAGGGAGTCAGAGGGGAGTTAAGAGAGAGGAATAAGGAGCTGAGGGATGGTTCCGCAGTTAAGAGCACTGGCTGCTCTTCTAGAGGACCCAGGTTTGATTCCCAGCACTGGCATGCTAACTAATAACCATCTGAAACTCCTGGTCCAGGAGATCTGACCTTTTCTGGCCTCTGCAGACATTATAAGCATGTGGGGCATTCACATACATGCAGATGAAACATTCATACACATAAAATAATAATTTTTTTTTTTGTCTTTTTGAAACAGAGTCTCCCCATAGCCCCAGCTGTCCTGGAATTTGCTATGTAGACATGGCTGGCCTTGAACTCATAGAGATCTGCCTGCCTCTGCCTCCCAAGTGCTGGGATTAAAGGGATGTGCTACCATGCTCAGCATGAAGTAATAAATTAAAAAATATTCATTATTTTTTATGTTTTGTATATGAGTGTATTGCCTGCATGTGTTTATGTGCACTCATAGCATGCAATGTCAGCAGAGGGCAGAAGAGGGTGTCAGATCCCCTGGAACTGGAGTTAGGATGGTTGTTAGCTGTCATGTGGGTGCTGGGAACCAAACCTGGGTCCTCTGCAAGAGCAGCCAGTGCTCTCAAATGCTGAGCCAGCTCTCCAGCCCCATAATTTTTTTTTTTTTTTTTTTTTTTTAGTCTTTTTGAGACACGGTCTCCCTATAGCCCCAGCTGGCCTGGAACTCACTATGTAACCAGGCTGGACTTGAACTCACAGAGCTCTCCGCCTGCCTCTGCCTCCTGAGTGCTAGGATTAAAAGCTTGCACCATCAAGTCTGGCTTATAATAAATAATTTTTAAAGAGACAGAGTACTGAAAAAGAGATAACTTCAAGCCTTAACCCCCAGTACCTTAAAATGCAACTTTATTTGTAAATGAGGTTGCTACAGATATAATTAGATGTGAGGTCATACTGGAGTGGAGTGAGCCCCTAATCCAGTCAGATGAATGTCCTTGTAAGAAAACAGCCAGGTGAAGCCAGACACAGAGGGAAAATGAGTCAGGCAGCTCAAACCAAGGGATACACAGACCAACAGCACCTATCACAAATCAGGAGACAAGGAAGGCCACCCTTCTACAGGGTCCAGAGGAAACAGAGCTACAGGAACTTCTTTAGACTGGAGTAATAGTGCCTGCCTCTGCCTCCCAAGTACTGAGATTAAAGGCATTTGCTAGAATGCCTGGCTTCCTTCTCACATTAAAACAAAACAAAACAAACAAACAAAAAAACATAAAAAATTATATACTTGCGGGGGGACAGCATGGGCAGGCGTGTGGAGGTCAGAGGACAACTTGAGGGAGTCAGTTCTTTCCTTTTACCACATAGGTCCCGAGGATTGAGCTGAGATAGTCAAGGTGGGCAGTAAGGTCTTTCACCCATGGATCCACCTTGTCTTCCCTCCTCACAACATTTTGGGGCTCATTTTTAGCATGTCTTCACTCTTGGCTTAGCCAGCACCACATCCAAACTGTGCTCCTTTATGTTTATTCAAGATGGCTTTTCCACTCTGGCTGGTGAGATTTCAGTTGATCTGTGGCCTGTGATCTCTAACTCCTCAACACAGTTCCTAAACAATGGCACTCTTCCTTGAAAGAGTTCTTACCTTCCTTCACAAAGGTTACTGTTCAAGGGAGCAAATCAGCACTTAGGATTCCAGGGTGCTCACCTGTAGACTCCTGGACTCATTCTTGGTAAATCTTTCTTCTCACTAATTTTAATTTCCATAAGTCTGGGCTCTGTTACATTCTCCTTTTCTACCTATGAGTCTGACAGAACCTCCACATAAAATATCCAGCAATGTGGGGTTCACCTCAGTCCTGATCTGCTTTCTAAGTTTGAGTGCTGTTCAATGGCTTCTTATGCATTAAGGGTTATGATTTGAGGGCTGGCTGGTGAATTGTGGAGAAAAACAAACAAACAAACCTGAAACCAATGGTTCATCTCCCTACCACAGTGGTTCACGGGCCCTCCGCTGACCACGAGCAAGTTTAGGGGTGTGGGGGCATAACTTATACTACATTTTATATAATGAAAATCTGTTAGTGGAATTAAGGAATGTACAGGTAGAAATGGCTATCTAGTCACTAGTTGGTTAGTATTGTCTTGCATGCTGAAATTAGTTGTCAGTAAATGGCAAGTTGTACAGCAACTCAGTAAGTGACTGCTGTGCAAGCACAAGGATTGAGTTAGAACTCCAGCACCAATAAAAAAAAAGCTGGGAATAGGGGTCGAAAGCACTGGCTGGTCTTCCAGAGGACCTGGATTTGGTTCCTAGCATCCACATGGTGACTAACAACCACCCTTAACTCCAGGGGAACTGAAGCCTTCTTTGGGCTTCCACTGCATTGCATGCCATGCGCTACACTTACACATATGCAGGCAAAACACTCATACACATAAAAAACAAAAACAAAACAGGCTGGGTAGAACAGTGAGAGCATATAATACCAGCACTGGAAGGTGGGGCAGGGAGTGGGATAGAGACAGGAAGATCCCTGGATCCCACAGGCCAACCAGCCTAGCTGGGTCAGTTCTAGGCCAGTGAGACCTTGTCTCAAAAAAACAAGGTGGGAAAACTATAGTCTTACATGAATGTACACACACCATAGACATACACCACACATACAAAGTAAAAAGAACTTGGGGTTTAGGGTTTAGTTCAGTGGTAGAGCTCTTGCCTACTCTAAGAGCACACACACACACACACACACACACACACACACACACACGCATGCACAAAAGCAGATGAAATGCACAGTGCCTGATAAAGACAGGTAGTAAGCAACAGCTGGACAACTGTGAGCTTCGGGTTTGGTTTTTCCTAGTTTTATGTAAGCTTCCTGTCTTAGTTTTCTATATACAAAATGGAAATTATGTCATTTTTTTGAACAGCTGTGGTTACACCAGAATGAATATACAAGAAACTTAACCTTGTCTGTAAGAGAGATGCTGAACCAGACTACTGTGCCATGTACTCTTTAACAATCATCACTGGCGGCACCAGTGCATCCAGAGCCTGTAGCACATGTCACAGCAGGCAGATGGTGTACATAACCTCTGGCACTTTGAGTATATTGCCAGGTCTCTAAGGGTGAGGCCAGTTCCTGATGGCTGTCTGAGAATGAGCTCACTTGGCTGTCAGAGTTAGGGTAGCAGGAGTGGCCTTACCTCCCCTGGGAGTTCTGGACACCAACTGTAGTCAAGGGCTTTGCTTTTAAATGCCTCATTTGATCTCATGAAGAATGCTGGGGTGGGTATGTGCCCTGCTCCTGCCTTACTGCAGAGATAGCTCTGCCTCCAACAGCCTAGCCGAAGACCCAGATCCTCCACAGTGGCTGTTTGAGCACCAGTACTCAACAGACCTTGCTCAATGGCCTCCAACTTCTTCCATTATAGGAATTCCCCAGAGGTTCAACTAACCTATAGCCATTCCTGTTCCCACAAAGAAGAAAACCACACCATTAGACTGAGATTAGAGTAGGCCAGAGAGGTACCTAGAATCCAAAATGTAAGGAGTCCCTCATTGTTATGGCTGTCAAAGGGCACAGTGTGTTTCTAAAACAAATATTTCATTACGTTCTGTACCTGGATACCTCCCTGAAGCCTGGCCCTGGCCCTGATGTCTCAGCCTCTCCCTGGCTCATTCTCTACTCGCTCTAGCATTTGTGTGGCACAAACCATGTGGCCTTTTGTCTGATTCTCAGGCTCCCCAGGTAGCTTCTGGGGCTGGCATACCATAGCTAACTTACATGACAAGTAGGGTTGGGACTGGCTCCTTTAGATCTACTAAGATAATGATCCTGGGCTGGCTAATAGGTTGAAAACACATTCAGGAGCTGGGGAGATGGTAAGAGCTTGCTGACAAACATGAGAATCTGTGTTAGGATCCCTAGTACCCATGTAAAGCTGGGTGTGGCCAGATGTGCCTGTAACTCCAACACTGGGTGGCTCAGTGTCAGGAGGATTGCTCGGGTTGGCTGGCCAGAAAGCCTAGTAGAAAAAAGGCAAGCTCTGGGTTCACTGAGTGACTCTGTTTTTAAGGAAACAGGACAGAGAATGATAGAGCATGTCCTCCCCTGGCCTCCACACATGTGCACTTGCATCAGCATACACACTCATACACAACACAAACATGAAAGAAAATACGCATTTATTGTCTAAGAACTAGAAGAAAAATTTCAACAATGAAGAAAAAACCTATCTGTAATCTAGCCACCTGTAAATTAGCTGCAATTATTTCTCACATTTCTTTTCAATCTATCTAAAAAGCACAGAACAGGGGCTGGAGAGATGGCTCAGTGGTTAAGAACATTTACTGTCTGCTTTTGCAGAGGACCTGGGTTCAGATCCCAGCACCCACATGGCATAACAGCCACCTATAATTATAGTTCTGGGGGATCTGGCACCCTCTTCTGGCCTCTGAGGGCATTGTATGAAACAGGTGCACTCATATACATGCAGGCAAAATACTCATACACAGTAAAATAAATAAATAAATAAATAAAAGTTAAAAAAATAGAAATAATTGAACAAAATAACCTTATATAAAGTTGGGGTTAAACTGTATATGGGTTTTGAACTTGCATTTTTTATTTAGGCTTGGTCATTTTTCCCCATTTTAAAACTCCTTGAGAAGGCTGCAGGTCTGTAGTCACTCCTGCCAACAATTCTAGCAAAAGCTTTACTTAGGACCAGAGGAATCATAGCACAAAGAAGCCAGGATTGAGAGATTATTCTATTTATGAAGTGACCTTTTATTCAGGGAGGCCCTGCTTTTTGCATCTCTGGGGGTGCTGGATCTGGATGCACATTTGGTACAAGGTATTGAGAAGACTACTGAGGGAGAACAGCCCATTTTCTTACATGCTTGCAGAGATCTAACTGGGATCCCTAAATTTCTTGTGCAAGGGCCAGGAGTGGAAAAACAAACACCGCAGAGCTACAACCAGGTAGTAACTTGTTCTGTCTCCCAGTGGTAGGAGTAGGAAGCAGGCCCGGCCAAGTTCAGTAAAAGATTTCCTGGGCTAGGTCTTTCCCAGGTATTCAGCCTCCCTGCTCCCTCAAACTGGAGGATGTGCCTGAGAGTGGTGAGAAGACTTCCATCTGGAAGTCACTCAGAACAAGTGTGGACCCAGAGCCTCAAGTGGTGGGTCTACAGTGACTCTGTAGACAAGCAGCCTCCAAACCAGTGTGGGCTACCCAGAGGCTGGGGGACAGGTCATCACTTCCTATCTCTGGGCCAGATAACCAGCTCTAAGAAGCTCTGCAGCCCCTGCCTGGCCTAGACATGGGTGTTCTTCCACTTCTGTGCTCATGATTTTGCCAGTTCCCACTGCTGTGTCTCACACCACCTAGAGCCCACTCACAGTGAAGCTGCTTTGTACAGAACAGGAGGAACTGTACAGTCAGTTCTCAATCTTCCCTGGGAGAATATGCCAACAGGGACCAGAGGTAAAGCACAGCTGTGGGTGGGGTCAGGTCACAGCCCAGATCAATTCTATCTTCACACTAAGAAGCCCTCCCCACAATATCCTGTCCTGGAAGAATTCACTGGCATTTTACCCACTTTGGTACCAATCTATAAGCATAAACAGCAGACAGAGTACAAGGTAGAATGGATTTTCCTAGTAGGATTAAGTTCCAGAGGATAGCTGTTGTCCCCGCCCCAACTGGGTAAGAGAGCTCCTTTCAGTCAAGCAAAGCAGAGGAGGAGGGAAGGATAAAGACTGAAATGTAGGGTCATTTCCTCTGGTCAGAAGTAGGAGATCTAGGAGATATGAATTCAAAATGGCCCTCAGGAAAACATACTGCTCCTTTTCAGGTCTAGGGTGGGAGCAAAACTCCCCAAGAGCCAGTGGGACAATTACAGAGAATTCCTAGTTAAAGCGAAGGTTCGTGGTTTCTAGTCTCCTTTACTGTCAAGAGCTCTTCAGGCAGAGCAGGACTTAAGCAAACAGACACCTGAGAGGCAGAGGCAGAGGCCTCAATCTTCCACCCGAGGGTTTTCTTTTCTTGCTCGAGTAAGAGACTAGCGTGCAGGAGGGCGTGCTCAGCAGTGCCTGAGAGGGCCCCAGACTTGGCTTGCAGGAGGTCAGGCAAGCGGGAGGGACCTAGACTGTCTCCATACCCTCCCAGGTTCGTTCTAGATCTGAGATGCCTGTCTTTAGACCATCATTTGCTAACCCTGCGCTTTGGCAATCACTGGGCAAGATCTCCTGGCCAAGATGTGAACAGCGGGTTCTGCTTTCCAACCAGACACCAGCGTGGAGCTACCTCCGCAAGCCGGAGCGGCTGGTCACTCAGGGTCTGCGGTGTACACAGCCCGCTGCTAAGCAATAGCAGACGGCTTGACGCCGCCCCTGGAGGACCGCTCAGAACCGCTCTGGCGCCTGAGGACCGTCGGGGATCGGCTAGGATGCACGTCTTCCTTCTACTCTCACTCTTCTTCCCTCCCATCCCCGGACCCTCATCTCTCTCCGGATGGTGGCCGGACGGCCGCTGGGACAGTGTCTCCCGGCAATAAAGAGACATGGCCTCGTCCTTGCGGCCAGCGAAAGCTCAGGCTCCGCTCCCGGCCCGCTCTCCCGCTCAGCTCCGGGGCGAGGCGCACTTCCTCCCCGACGGCGACGTCCGCACTCCAGGATGCCCAGCAGGGCCGGGCCGGGTCAGCCGGGCCGCTACCAGGCCGCTGTGCTGGAGCATAGCCCTCCCCCCATCACAGCCCTCCCTCGTAGGCCTTACGGCCGGCTCCAATTCCTACCGGGCTCCAGCAGATGAGCGCGTCGGTGTCCGGGTCGCTCACGAGGGTCCACAACTTGGTCAGGAAGGCAGGGACATTGCTGGGCCCCGCCGCGCCGGGACCCACGGCCAGATCCATGTCGGACGAAGCGGGCGGAGGCGGTGTGGTGTTCGAGAGGATTGGCTGAGGGCCAGGCTAGTTTCGTCGCCGCCGCTGCCGTCCGGGCCGCGCCGCCGCCCGCTGCGCACACACAGCCCCAAGGCCTCGCATGGCCGCCGCCATCTTGCGACGGGCGCGCTCTCGCGGGAGCCGGGCCCCACAGCCTGTGCGCGCAAGCGCCGTGACCCGACCCGACCCCTGCCCTGGCCCCGCCCCCGAGCGGCCTGTCTTTCGTTGCGCCTGCGCGGACGGCCTCCGACTGCCCACCAATCAGGGCTCAGGAAGGCGGGGCCCTGCTGAGGGCGCACAGGGCACGCTCGTTCCCGGAAGCGGCGGTCTCTTCCGAGCCGGCGCGGCGAAGCATGGCGGGGGTATGTGGTGACGACTACGCCGGGCCGGGACTGCGGTCACGGACGCCGAAGCGGCGCTCTGAGCCCGATTGCGCGGAGCATCCACTAGAGGTAACCTCGGGGTGGCGGGTGCGTTCCCCGGTAGATCATCATGCACGTGGCGGGGCGCAGGAGACCGGGCCGCGGCGCTGCTTCAGGTGGGATGCGGGCCGCTGGAGCCCTGGGGAAGCGCGTGCTGTCATGGCTGTTACTGTGGGACTCTCAGCAGATGTAGCCTGCGCCCTTGGGTAGGAGCTCTGTGGTAGGACCCCTGGGGTAGGTCTGCGGGTACTTTAACATGTTAAAGAGGGAAAGAGACGTAAGAGCCACGGTCCCAGCCTTCCGGTGCTTCTAGCCTAGAAAAGGTTTGAGTTTGCACCCTTGCTGTGCCGCCATGCCAGCATGTTAGGTGTGTTATAGAATGAAAGGGGGCATGAGACTACGGAAGGCTGCAGAGATCCAGGCCCGCCTCAGGTTGTCACTGAGGAGTTATTGCCACTTCTGGGCTCACTAGGAGTAAGTAGGGCTTTAAGTCTCCGTGGTAGAAGGCATGCACAACCATGTCTCTCACAGCCGACTGCACCAAGTTGGATCCTCCAAGCTGGCTGCTTCGGAATCTGTTCCTAAGTTTCTACCTACATGCAGCTCTAGGTTCTAGGTCCTCAGTTGGCAGTTTGTGTCCTAATCATTTATTTGGTATTGTAACATGTAGTTAGCTGAGTTTTGGAGACAAGTCATGTATAAGGAATGTGAGCATCACTTCTGTGGAAACTCAGGTGAGTGCTGTCATGCAGGCCATTCAGTTAGGTGAGACTGAGACTATTGGAAAAGTGGTGAAATTGAGAATTCTGCAATCACATGCTCTCTAAGAGTCTTCAAGTTCTTTCTTATTCCACCTTTTGGGTGCCAGTGACCCATACCTGTCTACATTGCTTGCGTGTCATATTGCGTCCATGTAGCAGGGCTGTGCTCAGAGATACCTTTCTGCTCCTGGAAGAGAGCAGATGGGCTTCGCTTGCAGTAGGTAAACTTCACACCATGTTCACTGCTCTACAACTTGTTAATCAATGGTTGGTCCCAATCTTTGTGATAAGGCAGCTTCTACAGAAGTTGGATGAAGCCTTCATGGATTCTAATCCTCCCAAGCCCACAGCCCTATCCCTGGGACTGATGATCTTCCAGCTCTAGGATCTTTAGGTGCTAGGTAGGGTGTGAAGTTTGTCAGTAGAGGAAAATCAGTATGAATGATACAGAGAGTGGGAACTGTGCTTAAAAAGGATCTCCTTCATAAGATACTAAGAATTAGAGTGTTTGGAGGGCAGGTGCTGTCAGCAGGTAGCAGATGAGGGGTACCTAGGTTGATTGGTGGTTTTAGTGGAGGTGGAGGCTTCTGACCAGAGGTGAGGCTGCTCTCTATGTGGGCTTCATGGTGCCTGTTTAGGCAAGCCTGCCAGGTGGTAGTTGTCAACACTGTGCTTCCTTGCAGCCCCCTTTCCTTTGCAACTCTGGTTCCAGCCACTCTGACAGCGAGGAGAGTGTGTATTCAGGCCTGGAAGATTCTGGCAGTGATAGCAGTGAAGACTACAATGGAAGAGTGGATGTGCCTGATTGTGACGAGGACGACAGTGGAACAGAGGAGACCTCTGGGAAGCAGGCACAGGTGGGTGAGGGAGAGGCCCCCATGGACTCTCCTGTGCATGAGGATGGCTAGAGCAAGGAAGCATCTGCTGGGCTGTGGTTGCTGAGAGCTGCTGCACACTATCCTCTTCTTGATGTCCTTTGCTCATTTGGGCTCCAGGACATTAGCTTGCAGCCTCAGTTTTCTGTGCCCTTCCTGAGAACATTGAAAGTCCACGTGGCTGTCCCTTTTCCCATCAGGTGTTTTTTCAGGTCATCCCTGTGTGGGACAATGGGCTGGCTCCTCGTCTGCCTGCCTGGGTTTCCTAGAGGCAGAGCCTAAGGTGGGGATGCCACTGCTGGTGGAGCTAGCAGTACATGGTTTCAAGAGAGAGGAAGCAGGAGCTGCTGGAGTCCAGCCCAGCTGCCCGTGGGCCCTGGAGCCACAGAAGCCATAGGTTGCTCTACTGACGAGGGAGGCGGCATCCTGTTCTTGTCTGGGTAAAAATGGGAAAGGGGGCTGGAGAGATGGCTCAGCAGTTAAGAGCACTGGCTGCTCTTGAAGAGGATCTGGGTTCAATTCCCAGCACAGCCAACAACTCTCCTTAACTCCAGTTTCTAGGTAATCCAACGCCCTCTTCTGATCTCTGTTGGCATTGCATGACACCAGTGCACTTACACACATGCAGGCAATACACTCATACACAAAAAATAAAATTAATAAATAAAAGTTAAAAAATAAAAATGAGAGAAAAGCTTTATTTGACTAAAAGACAGCAATTAATTTTTAAAGTGTTCTGCAAACAGTTTGTAGTGGTTTATACTTCAGTTGCCCTGGTATTCTGGAAGTCACAGCCATGGTTAATAGAATCTGTTGCCAGAGGGAGACCAAGAACCCAAGTGTAATTCGTCTTGGTTATGGTAGGCTGATGAAATGTTGACCAAAGTGTGTAAGATTATGGGCAGCCATTCCCACATTTTAGAGTTTGTGTGCGTTTGAGTGAATGTGTGGGTGCATGCAGAGCTCAAAGTTGACATTGAAGGGGTCTTCTTTGATTGTTCTCAACTTTAATTTATTGATGCAGGGTCTCTCAGTATCCTAGAGCTTGCCAGTTCTGGTTAGTTCAGCTAGCCAGCTTACCCAGAGATTCCATCTCTCCTTTTTCCCCCTATTCCTGCCCTTTCAACCCCTGCCCCTTTTAATTATTATTGGTTAAAGGGTCAACTCCAGGACTTCTTGCATAGGGTGCAAAGGCTACATTGAGCCATCTTCTGCATATGGCCGTTTCTTCCCTTTGGTGTCTGTTTGACTCTTTTTTCCTCCCTGCTCATGTGTGGCTTTGCTTTTTTGTTTTTACTTATGTGGGTTGACCTAGTTTACCTTCAATTGCTCTGAAAAAACACTGACCAATACCAACTTGGGGAGGAAAGGATTTATTTGGCTTACATCTCCTAGGTCATAGTTCATCACTGAAGGGGCACAAGGTAGGAACTCAGGGCAGGAACCTGGAGGCAAGAGCTGGAGCACAGGCCATGGAGGAATGCTGCTTACTGGCTTGCTCCCCTTACCTGTGCTCAGCTTGCTTTCTTATACAATACTGAACAACCTGTCCAGGGATGGCACCACCCACAGTGTGCTGGGGCCCTTCCACATCACTCAGCAATCAAGAAAATACCCCATAGACATAGCCACAGGCCAGTTCAATGGAGGCAGTTCCCCAGTTGAGGTTCCCCTCAGCCCAGGTGTATCAAGTTGACACTAAAGCATCCAGCACATGGGTTTTCCCCCCCACCTTGTGTTTTCATTCCTTTATATCAAAGTGCCCGTTTCTTCTGTTGACCTTTCAAGAATGTAAGAAAAGGGGGACTGGAAAGATGGTTCAGTGGTTAACAACCCTGGCTGCTTTTGCAGAGGACCCAAGTTCAATTCCCGGCACCCATGTGTGGCTAACAACCATCGGTAGCTCCAGTACCGGGGGATCTGATGGACATTGCACAACACAGGTGTTCTTACATACGTGTAGGCAATTCACTCACTCATACACATAAAATAAAAATAATAAAACATTTTAAAGAATGTAAGAAAAGGCCTAATAATAATCACAGCATATATAACATTTTCCCCTGATAACTAGAGAATTCGGTTTGTGGAGCTTAGTGCCAATTCTAGCAGAAGGGTACTGGGGTCTCAGTATAGCTCTGGGGAGCAACAGAGAGCCATAAGGAGGTGTTCCATAGACTGTATGAGTTATAGGCTCCACTAATGTATATTGGCAAGCTTGGGGACCAGGTGTTAGCGCCATTTGGTTAGTATGATGTGGAAGCTATGGCTCAGTGGGGCTGAGAAGGGGATGCCTAGATATTCTCCCAGGGAGTCAAGGAAGCCTGTCTCAGGTACCATACTCCAACACCAACACTACCATGTGCTTCTTCTCTCATAGATTGTGTAGGAAGTAGCGGCTGTTCTCCACCAGCCGGAATTGTACACTACCTGCCAACCATTGCATGAAAGTCAAGAGTTAGACAGGGCAGACAGTAGGGCCATTGCATCTCTGTTCTACAGTGTCATCTTAAGCAGAGGGGTGTGTATTCTACAAGATCTGGTACATTCTGCCTCAGGAAGATAACCATTCACATCCTGTGTGTTGAGGCTTAGACCTGGGTCCTGGTGAAAACACCCAGGGTCTTGTCACCTGTCTTGTGGTTCTGAGGCGAGCAGTCCATTATGCTGAACAGAGCTTCATGGCTGTAAATCCTGTGCCAGAGTCATACAGGCTCAGCATAGACTGCCTTTGGTGGGTGAAACAGCCACAAACCCCTATAGGTTTAGAAAAGGAAGGGGGACTGTCTGTGGGGGGAGGGAGTGGGATGGGAGGAGCATAAAGATTTGTAGTCAGGCTGGATGTGGAGACACATGCCTTTAATCCCAACACATGGGAGGCAGAGGCAGGCAGATTTCTGTGAGTTCAAGGCCAGCATGGTATATATAGCAAGTTCTAGGCCAGCTGGAACTACATAATGAGACCTTGTCTCAAGCAGACAAACAAAAAGGTTTATAGTCATATTTTATTATTATTATATGTGTAAGTGCAGGTGTATGCATGCCATAGCATAATGTCGTTAGAAGGCATTTGTGTGAGTTAGTTCTTTTCTACTGTGGGTTGAGGGATTGAACTCTGGTTATCAGGTATGTATAGCAAGTACTTTTATCTGTTGAATCATCTCTCTGGTCTTGCTGTCATGTTTTCCTGTTTGATTTGATTTATTATATATATTAAATATATGGGTGTATTGCCTGCATGCATCTAAGTACGCTGGTGTTGTACAAGACTGGAGGTCAGGAGAGAGTGTTGGATCCCCTGGAACTGGAGTTACAGATGGTTGCTAGCCACTGTGTGGGTGCTGGAAACCAAACCTAGATCCTCTGCAAGAGTAACCAGTGCTCTTGACTGTTGAGCTGTATTTCCAACCCTGACTTTCATGTCTTTTAAATGGCTGTAGTCACCTTCCCCAACTGCAGATACTCCTCTCTCAGACCTCTGGGCACCCTCACCTTGTGTCATGCTGTATTAGCTCTGGGCCAGCCCTGGTTTGTCTCTCAGGCCTGATACAAGTGGAGGTCCTTGGGCTCCTCACTTAGCTATACACATAGCCAGGGCAAGGAATGTGGGTGGCCAGGCATATGCAGCCAGCTATTTGTACAGGGTGGAAAAGACTACTGCCCTTGGGATGCTTTTTTTGTTTTACATTTATGTGTGTACATATGTGTAGAGGAATGTACATGTGGAGGCTCAAGGTTGATACCAAATGTCTTTCCTCTGTAGCTCTTTATTTTTACCTTTTTTTTTTTTTTGAGACAGGGTCCCTTTATAGCCCCAGCTGGCCTGGAACTCTATGTAGACCAGGCTAGACTTGATTTCACTGAGATCCATCTGCCTCCTTCTGCCTCCCAAGTGCTGGGATTAAAGTTGTGCACCATCACACTTCACCATATTTTAAAAAAGAATATGTATTTTTAAAAAATTTGTGTGTTTGCATGTATGTGTATTTATGTGCCTGCAGGAGTTAATATGCATCAGATGCTTGTAGGTGCCCTTAAAGGACATCAGGTGTCACATCCTCTGGAACTGGAGTTATAAATGATTATGAGCCATCTGACGTAGGTGCTGAGAACTGAACTCAGGTCCTCTGAAAGAACAGTGAGTAAGTTTTCTTAGTCACTGAGTCATTGCTCCAACTCTCTCTCATTGTTTTGACACAAGATCTTTCACTGAACTTGGAGTTCACTGATTGATCGAGACTAGCTAGCTAGATAGGGATTTTCTTGTTTCCACCTCCCCGGCTCTAGGATTATAGGCATGTGCTACCATGCCCAGTGTTTGATGTGGGTGCTGGGGAACTAGCTCAGGTCCTCTTGCTTTCCTGGCATGCACTTTACCAACTGAGCCATCTCCCTAGCTCCCCTCAGGCCCTTTCTGAATTACTTTCCTTTTCTTTGAGAAACAAGGACACAGTTTTCATCTTGTGTTGTCTCTGGTCTCTTCAGTTCCTGCTGCTGATTTTCTAGAACCATATGGGTTCTCTGGGTGCCATTTGTCAGTTATTTCCCACAGGATAAGCCATGCTCACATAGGTCTTTGATACTTGCCCTTTTCCATGTCAGCCCTAGCACCTGAAGTGTGTAGTAGCCTATGAATGTAGCATAGGGGCCTTTGCTAGGGTCCAGTAACCTTTGGATTACTGGGAGCATTCTGGATTTGAACTGTATGTCAGGGATTTTGTGTGTGCGTGTGTGTGTGATGGTGGGAGGCATGGAGGGTGAGCTTGGCCATGCCTAGCCCTGACCTCCAGGCATGGCATTTTGGAGGTGGCAGCTTTCCTCTGTACTGCAGGGGAGGTTTGCTGGGGTACGAGGTTGACTTGGCTGATCCAGGTCTGCCTTCTACAAGAAGTGGAGTGGCCTTTGTTCCATATGTGGCTGGTGGTAGCCAAGGGCATGCCAGGTTGACTAACACTAGACAGAGGAGAATCTGTTGCTGGCAGTATAGAAGCTTATCAGGGCCAGTAAGATTGTTTAGTGGGTAAAGATGTTTGTCATCAAACTTGGATGTCCTGAATTTGCTCCCTGGGACTCACATGATAGGAAGCAGAGAGGACCAGCTTTGGCAAGTTATCCTCACACCTCCACGTGTCCATTGTGGGACACATGTACCTATACTCTGACATGTGTATCATACACAAAATAAAATATTTTTAAAAAAAAAGAAAAAAAGAGGAGGCTGGAGAGTGGGCTTAGCCATTAAGAGTGCATACAACTCTTCCAGAGGACCCGGATTTGTTTCCCAGCACCAATGTCGGGTGACTCATAACTCCCTTTAACTCCAGCTCTGAGGAATCTGACAGCCTCTGAAGGTCCTGCAGGCAAGTGCACACACTGTCACACAGATACACACATACATAATTAAATTCTAAAAGAAAATTATATTTATAAAGATTAGAAAAGAAACTTGATCATTTCTTCGTTCTAGGTGGGCAGTCTTCTGTCTCTTCTTTGGTCTTTGTGGTACATTTTAGACCTGGACTATGCAGAAGTGCACCTGTCCCCTAGGGGCTGTTCCTCCTTCAGCTTGAATGATTCACCAGCTTCTTTGTGGGTCTCTTTTCAGATTACTTCCCAGCACCTGGTGATCAACACCACCTCTGTGGCCCTCTCAGTACCGATCCTGGACTCCAGCTTTCCCACCTCCTCCTGCTGGCCCTCTACTGGTGCCCCATCAACCTCTGCTTCAGGGTGGCTCCTTTCTACTAGTTAGCTTCCAGGCCTCCCTTGTCTCTGGGTGGCAGATACCTTGTTGTCTTGTGGTCCTGGACTTTTCTGTCACCTCACCCCCTGCTCCTTCTCTGGCCACTTGGCCTTCCATTTGGTGGCAGTATTGCCAGTTGTAGTTGGGGCTGTTCTACTGTTCCACTCCCAAGTGGTACCTGGGTAGGGCTTCTGGCCTGAGGTCTTAATGCTTCCAGTGGAGCATCTGGTCATGTCCCCCAAACTAGTTAAGGCTTCTGGTGCCAGGCCTAGTCTGTGGGCTTTTTTAGGGTGCGTCCTGTACTCGGTGGGTGCTGGCTGCCTGTGGTCTGCTGGCTGTGTGGATCTTGCAGACCTCACTACCTTTCTGTGTTGGAGAGGGGTGTGTAGACAGGCAGGCCTGAGAACCTCTGACCCAGAGGAAACAGACATATCCTATACCTGCATTTCAATGTCTGGTTTAGATGTTTCAACAGTGGTCATCTTTAAATTTCAATTTAAAAAACCAAGTACATCTGTCATTCAAGCATTCAGGAAGCTATGGCTGGAGGATATTTTGAGACCAGTTTAGGCTACAGCCTGGGCAACAGAACAATAACTTGTCCTGAAAAAAAGAAAAAGAATTTGAGGGGATGAAGTTTTCCTAGATCTAGTCAGTGTTTGTCCCTGGGGCAGACCCTTCCCCCAGGGACCTGACCCTAGGGTTGTTGCTCTGTGTCAGTACTGCCCTCTGGTGGACACTGGCTTCTCTGCAGTTATTGAGTCCAGAGTGAATAATAGCTGGCTGTTCCTAGAACCCCAAGTGTCTGTGGAAGAGCATATTTGTGAGGCAAACTGAATCTCACCGTTGCAGATCCCAAACTTTGTCAGGCTCCCTTACTGTACCGTACACTTCCCAGCCCTGGAACAGTGGGGGCACATAGTGCTGGCTGGCAAATGTGTTGTCAGCTGTAAGACTGATTATGACACATTGGCACTGCAGTTGGGACTCATGGAGGTACAGTATCTGGCAGAGAACATTGGTTGAGATGTTAAGAGCAATAAACACATGCCCAGGAATCTGATGGGTTCAGGCTGAGGCAGGTGTGCCTGCCACTTGTGTTCCTGGAGTATGAGTGACCCCCTCCTCTGAGTGTGTGGGCCCTGTTCTGAGCTGGGTTATGTGACCCATCTTTGGCAGACAGCTAGGAAGCGGGGGAGATACAGGAATTGAATCCTGCCTTGTTCTTGGCCTGGAGAAAAACTTACTCTTCGTCCTTCGTTATATTGAAGGAAAAAACAGGCGAGAGGAAGAGCAGTCCCTTGGCTCCTCCCTGGGTAGGAGGGAGTGGGGCTCTTGCACACCAGGGTTCCTGCTTCAAGCACTTTACTGCCCTCCAGGGTGAGAGGTGGGTCTGTTTTCTCCATCAGTCCTGGTTCTGCCAGTAAACCTGATCTGGTCTGAGGCATCTGCCTCCCCTGTCAAGGGAGAATCTGTTTTCCAGGTTGGGGTATGGATCCTCAGTGGTGCCTACCCTGATTCTGTCCCAGAGGACAAGATCAGCCATACCTGTGGTGGATTTGGAGGGTGCTGGGGGACCCTCCAATGGTATCCATTCCAAGGCTGTAAGTATTATGAGGGTCAGGTCACCTCTTTAGGCCCTTGGCCAGTGGGTCTTAGGGGTGCTGGCAGGGTTGCCTGGCAACAAGTTTTGCCCTGAGGAACTGGCTATGGCCATTATGGCAGAGGCCTCACAGCTTGTGCCACTTGCATTTACCCTTGAGCTTTCCCTAATGTTCCTCTTCTGCCTCTCCCTGTGTTCCCTGCTCCTGGGTCCGAGCAGGTCTGAGCATAGTATCTGCTGTATCTGGGTCCAGTAGAACTGTTTGTAGCCAACTGTATTGGCTCAGGGGCCCTGTAGCCAGTTTTGACATTTCACTGGTGAGGGTGAGGGTAAATGGCAGTTGGACCCATGGCTGGGCTTTGCTGCCTACTGCTCTCCATTTTGGTCTGGCATCCATTGTCACTCATTGTCTGGGCTACTAGACTACAGTAATTGGTCCAGCCCTTGAAGGAGTGTCCCAAAGGAGATCTGTGGTACAAGGTATAGCCACTGAGGCCCTGAGACGTATTTAGAGCTAGAATGGCCTCCGTTCTGGGCTGAGGCCTTGGGCCAGGTTGGGACTGCCCAGATTTGGGGTTACAGCGTGCCTCATGTGGCCTTTGGGTCTAGACCCCAGCACTGGGGAAGTGGTTTTTCCCTAAGTGGTCTACCAGGGAAATCTCCTGTGGGCTAGATCTGCTTGAGTCAGGGCATCTTGGGACCCTGAAGTGACTCTCCTCCCTTGTCTCCACAGGCTGGCTCCTTTCCTGTGAGCAGAGATGAGTATGAAGAGGAGGACAGCTCTGATGAGGAGGTGGGACTTGGCTGGGCTTTTACCTGCTCTACATGGTGGGGTCTTCTTGCCAGGCTGAGTAGTGCCTCAAGTGCCCAAGAGTGGTTGACCTCAAGCCGGGGTAGCACTGGGTGTTGTTGGACCTTGCTATAGGGGCTGTGCTGTTATATGTTAGAGGAACTAGGTTCTCATGAGGCTGCCGAGCCCTGAGTGGGCGGCCTGGCTCAAGCCTTACCCTCATCTGGAAGAGTGATTTGGGGGTCTGAGACAGATGACTGAAACAGTTCATGTGTATCATTGCCAGGTGGAGAAGAGGCTGGACATGGCCATGCAGTGCTTTGTCTGTCTTGTGGGTACAAGAGGGGTCGGGGGTAGCCTGTATTGGGACTAGGGGTGGCAGGCCTGGGCATAAGATGAGTAGACCCATACCCTATATCTGTGGGGCGGCCATAGGAATGTCAAGGGCAGGACTCTCACATCTCCTGGTCTCTTGGATGGCTTTGCCTATTCTCTTATGTCCCCTAGGGGGTGGCTACTGTGGCCCTTCAAGCCTCTGATTAAGTTCTAGAAGCTCTTGGGACAGGAAATTACTTTTTGAAGAAGAATGCATCATGCTGGGCTGGTGCTCATTTGAATCCTCAAGGAGCAAAGGCATTGAGAGGCAGTGGGCCTGGCAGCTTGTCTCCCTAGTGAGGCCTTGTCCCAGGGCAGGGCGGTGGCCACTGTGTAGCTCAGGGTGTGAACCTGGGAGCTTCCTCTAGGCCTTGGTATGGGGCCTAAGAAGATGGCTCCTCTCCCTCAGGAGCTCTTTCTGCCTGCCTGTCAGGGGCTGTCCCCGAGGCTTGGGGGATATACGCGCCCCCTCTCCGACTGGGCTTCCTCCCCACCTTCAAGTTCTCTTGGCAGTGTCTGCAGGAGCCTTGGCCGCCAGCCCGATCCAGTCTCTGCTACGAGTTCAGAGAACAGAGACAAAACAAAATAAATTGGTTTCCTGGCCGGAGCACCGGGCGTACCGGCGAGGGGGGCCTGCACAGCATGGCTCCCCGCCTGTCTCCCCTCCCCCCGCGGGGGCCCTGGCTGTCGGCAGCCACATCCTGTCGGCTACTTTTTTAAACTTGGTATTTTGAGAAATCAATGTTGATGGTAAATGGAGAATAAGTGCTGCAGGAGGCCTTCAGAGCGGCCAGTGCCTTAGGTTGGCCTCCCTGACCTGCCTGCTCGCAGGGAGATGTGCCTCAGTTGGCTTGTCCAGTGTCCCTTTAGGAGAGCTGACCAACCTCCTGCTGGGCTGCAGGGAAGCATGGTGCAGGGGTTGCCTCCTCTCTCCTGTGATGTGATGAGTATCACGTGTGTCATTCTGAGTGACAGCTCTGCAACAGTAGAGATGCCTGTCTGCAGAGTTCCTGCCAACATCTGACCTTTGGAGAGGGTGGCAGAGCTCTGCATTCAGGAGCTAGGCTAGGCTGGACATGGGCATCCCTTTCCACTATCTGCTTGGGCCTGTTCTTTACCCAGGGCTGCTTCCAGCTTCCTTATTCTCAGAGCAAGGTGGGACAAGGTCTGGGAAAGAGTGGGGCATGATCATCAATGCTTGGTTCAAGGCCAGGTCAGGAAAGAAGAGCTCAGCCCACCTCAAACTCTGTGCTTTATTGCTGATGTTGAGGCCTGAGGGCTACAGACCATCCACAGGTGTGCATGCATGGTGTCCTCCTGAAGCTAAGGCCTGTACTGTCTTTGGTTGTGACCTAGTTGGTTGGTATCTACAAGGCCATAAACTACTTGGGCCTATGAAGAGAAAGCTCCTTATGGTAGTGTGCTTGATGGTAGCCAGTGGTACTAGAACTTCAGAATTTTTGGCTGATCAGAGCCACCTGGCAGAACTCACCATGTGGGCTGTCCCACACCACCAGACTCTAGAACAGGGCTCTGAACCAGGGTGCTGGGAAAGTGTTGATTCAGGGGTTTGTCGTAGGGGCAGTGACCTTAGTGGGAGCCAAAAGATGGCAGCCATGTGGTGTGGGACAGCCTGTTGTTTGGGATAGAAGTGTCTCATTGTCAGCCTCTCTCCACCTCCTCTTTGCCCATTTCTTTGGTCTGACTCTAGGGCTTGGGTTGGGAAAATGGGAGCTTCTGGGCCCTGTTGTCATTTGCCAGGCTGGGTTTTGAGGATTCCCCCTCCCTACCAGTTTTCTTAAACTGAGTGGTCTGGAGCATTGGTTTGTGATTGTACTTTGGCCCCTCCTTCCCTTCCTCCAGATTCACAGCCAAACAGCCTTCGTGGGCTCAGTTGGGGGGGGATTGAGGGGAGTGGAGCCCCTGGATGAGTTGCTAGACCTGGTGGGGGGTGGAGGGAGGGAGCCCCTGAGGAGCAACTGCTGCAGCCACCCCACCCCCACATGGCCACCTCACCCCCTCCCCACAGCAGCAGGGCTTCATAGACATGATCTCATCCAGCAGTCGGGGACCCCTGGGGAGGCATACTGGGTAGATGGGTAGGTGAGTGGCCAGTGTTACCCCTCCTCTGTGTGTCAAGCAACTGGGGGAAACCAAGGCCAGGCCTGGTCAGGCAGAGAATCAGCCCATCCACCTACCCTCCTTGCCTGCCCAGCACTTCCGCAGCCCTGGTCTTTGAGGGAATGTGGCTAGTGTGAGGGGTTCTGGGCAGCCATGAATTCTGGCCTGGAGGGGCTGGAAGGAGCTGGCTCCTTGCAAGTATCTTTCCAGTCCCCAAAGGCAGTAGGTCCAGGACTATCTCCTGTGAGGCCTCCAGCCTGGTTGGGGGCTGGGCTACAGCCTTGGCTAGCTCCTATCCCCACCCCCATCCCCTGCCTTTCCTGGTCTATTACTTGGGATCCCGCAGGGACGCGGCCTGGCCTGTCTGCATCCAGAACCTGTGATCCCCTCTGCTCTCTCGCCAAACGCCGTTAATGGCTTCTCCCAGCTACTGAACCGGCAGCTGCCTCCAGTGCTGGCGGTCTCGGCTCCTCCGGGGCCGCCCCCGCCTGCCGGCCCGTGTCCTGGCCTCCTCCCTCTTGTTCTCCACTCTCTCCATGCTTGCTTGCATTACTGCTGGCAGGAGAGCCTGTGGGCTCAAGTTTCCAGCAAATGAGTGGCCCTCCTCTATCTTTTTGGAAGGCACCTGGACTTGCAGGCCACCCTGGTAACCATCCACTTGAGGCCAGCCTTCTTGCCTGCCTCTGAATGGGGCCCCTGGCCAGACTCAGACTAGTCCTTCAGGTCTAGCCCCATCCCACTGGGGCTGGCTGATCCCAAACCTCACCAGTGTCCACTGGGCATGGTTAGGCATGCATCTCTGACTGCTGTGTACCTATTGGTCAAGGAGACCTTGACCTGGTAGTTGTTCTGAGCTACTCTGAGCCAATGTGCATCTGAGTGCACATTCTGGCAGAAGATTGCTTTGGGAGAGGGATGGAGGAGGGGCATGTAGAAGAAGCCATTTATATGTTGCTCATCAGTGTCCTGGTTGTGGTGGGCAACTGGAGAGAGACTGAGAGTCATACCTTGTTCAGGCACATGGGTTGGTAGAGGCCTTTACTGCTTGGTTGTACCCTGGGTATCCACAAAATAGTGTCCCGTGGGTTCTCCAAAGGAGAGCGTTTATACTGGGGCTAGGGGACAACTGGAGAGTTGGTCTGTGGAGTGGAGTAAGGGCAGGCATTTGCAGGGCAAGGGAATACTGATTATAGTGAGATGCCAGAGGCACAGAACAGGCACACTTCAAGGAAACTGGCTATGCAGAGCCAAGACTGCCTTGCTGGGGATAGGAGTCATAGTTGATGTGTATGTGGACAGTACCTAAAGATAGAGAAAATTGTCCAGATTAAGGTTAGGGAGATGCCTAGAGTTGGGGGCTGGTGAGGAGCTCAGCATGTTGTGCTCTGGACCCATATCCCAACTCCAAGCAACAACTGAGTCTGAATAGTGACTCTAAACAGGACTTTGCCCTCAGCTTCAGAGATACAAGCCAGCCTGAACCTGAGCCCTACCCCTGTATGGGTCTACAAGCTCATCTGGGATTTTCTGCCATTGGTTAGCCCTAGGAGAGAGACAAGCGAGCTGGGCCTCGGGTGGTACTTCATGTACAAGGAGTGCCCTTTGTCCACCCTAAGTCCCTGGTTCTCTGCCTCTTGTCAGGAGGATGCAGGCAGCATACTGGGCTCCCATGTGTCTGACAGCTCTGGTGGTGTCAGCCAGTCCCTCAGAATGGTCAGCATGGTAGAGGCAGGGAATGGAAGTGTCAGGAGGTAGAGGCTGGAGGGGCCTGGTAATGGAGGTAGTAGGTGCTGAGTCTTAATGGTTTGGACTTGTAACAGGAAGAAGCTATCTCCTTCTGGTCTCTTATGTTTAATGCATGCTTCAGGGCATAGCATCCCAGCTGGAACCTTCTGTTGGGGTCAGTATAGCAGGTCAGCCCAGGGCAGTTGGCTGGCCCTGAGCACTTAGGGAGATAAGACACCCCGGGAGGGGGAGGTGGCAGCACAGGAAGGCCATGGGCTCTGAAACAAGAGGGCCGTTGGTGCAGGGGGAGCAAGCAACAGTGAACACTACCCGCATTGTAATCGGAGAGGGGTTGGGGAAGAGAGAGACTGAGCAAGGCGGCTGACCCCATGCTCCCGAGGGACAGGTGGGAGAGGGGGAACGAGGAGAGAGTGAAGGATTCCAGAGGTGGGCTGGCTTCCTCTCTCGCAGACAGACACGGGAGGGAGGTGGGCAGCGGGCCAGCCCTGTACCTGCAGTTCCAATCTGCGGTCCTGACAGCTGCAGCCACTTTGGGGAGGGGGAGGGGAAGGGGCTCATCAAGAACGGAAAAGTCCTAGCCGTCGCTGCTGCTGTGTCCGGTGCAGTGTGTGTGTGGGGGGAGATGGGGTGGGATGGAGGATGGGATTGACGGGGACCTACCCAGCCTCATTCCATAGGCTTTTCTTAGGGGTTGGGTGGTCCCCCAGAAAGCATGGAACTTGGGTCAGCCCTCCACCAACCTAGCCTGGGGTCTCAGTGCTGGGCCTGACCCAAAGGGGTCACATGTGTTTCCTGGCAGTCTGCAGGTGCTGAGCAGGGCGGGGGTGGCTGGCCTGGGGCTCAAGCAGCCTGGTGATGAATCATGTGGTGCTGCCAGCGGCTCATTCCCCAGGCTAGGGACAGGGAGCTGACAGCTGAGGCTGAGTGGAGAGTTTCCAGCCTAGCTCAGCTTGCAGGGGCG
Source organism: Eospalax fontanierii (assembly GCA_035773235.1). Lineage (NCBI taxonomy): Eukaryota > Metazoa > Chordata > Mammalia > Rodentia > Spalacidae > Eospalax > Eospalax fontanierii. The sequence continues at coordinate 81,309,138 of CM069532.1, read as the reverse complement.
GCTGCTGGCCCAGGGTGTGGGCCAACCCCCCTCTTCCCAGCTGCCTCTGTGGGGCACATGCTAAGGGAGCCCCTGCTCTTTGTCCCACAGCTCCTCAGTGTGGTGAAGGGCGAAGTTGCCCTCTGAGAAGGAAGCCAGGGGCTGTGGTGGGCAGGCAGCACCTGCCACCCCTTGGCCATCAGCTGTTGTGAACTCACGAGGGGCCATCGAATGGCAATGATCATGCCATCCTGGGTCTGGTTTGAATCTAGAGCAGTGGAGGGTGACAGAGTGTTCTCGCCCCTCCCCTCCTCCTGCTGTCTGTCGGGCCAAGCCCTGGGCTGCTGCTACCGGTGCAGCTCAGGGAGTGGCTGGGCTGGCTGCCCAGGTCTGAGACTGGCCAAGCTGTAGCTGCTTTCAGAGTCAGGCCCCGCAGTGGAGGCCTTGGCTGGGCGCGTGCCGCACCCTGACCATGCGGACCTCTAGAGAACCTTCTGGCCCCATGGCCCCTTTCCTTTCATCTGATTCCCCTTGATACCTGGACCTCCAGTCTCGTCTGGTGGACTCTGTTCAGTCTTGCTCAGGTCCCAGCACCTGCTCTGTGGATCCCTGCCTTCTCATGCTTTACTCTACCCTCTCAGTTGTCTCTTTCCTCTTGTACTGGGTTCTAGTCATGTGATGTCCACTGGTGCTAGTCAGTGAGACCCCTTCATTTGGGTCCCTATCTGGCCCAGTCCCTAAAGTGCCCACTACTCAGACTGACAGCATCTGCACACGGAATGTCCCTGCCTCTACTCTCCCATTTGATCTTTGGGAACTTTCTGTCAGTACTATTTGTGTGCATGCTTCTCTGGTTTATCCCTGACACTGGCCAGGCCACTCTGATCATTAAGGTAGGTACTCACCCAGTCATTGGTGAGGTAGGTACTCACCCAGTTGTTGGTCCTCTTGGGGTTTGTGGGGGAGATTTGTACCCTTGCCTGGACTCAGATGTTGAAACATGAGGCCTGTAGGTAAGGGGCAAAAGACCTGTGCCCAGCAAAGAAGGGAGGCCAGCTAAAGATCTGGGGCAGGGGTGGTGCCCGCTTGCTCCATATAGGTGCATTCCTGCCAGGTTGTAGCCCTAACTGTCCATCTATCATGGTGTCTTTGTTGCCTTAGAGTAAGGCTGGGCAGGGCTGCTGCATGGGAGGTGAGGGTAGCCTCCTTCAGCCCAGCTGCATCCTCCAGGTCCTGGCTTCCCAGGTTGCAGAGGCCTCTGCAACAACTTCTTATGCCCTCTCCCCCTCCCTCTGGCCATCTGTGGGCTTCTACAGGATTAAGGGGAGGAAATTTGGGGTTGGATTTCTCTGAATGAAACCTGCCGCTGTGACTCTTTTTCTGTTATATTTCTATCAGATTGGACACAGCCCCCTACCACCTCAGCCTTAATGGCTCTGGCTTTGAGAATTTCCCCCCAAATCCTGCGACTGCTTCCTGTACCAGTATTCCCTGGAGCCTTTCAGTGCATAGGAGGGACCGTGTTGTCCCTGCCCTTGGAGGATGTCCACATAGGTCTTCGCATCTGGTCTCCCCCCAGCCAGGGACCCAGGAGGGTCCTAGGGCCTCTGCTGTTCTCCACCCACTACCCGGCCAGAGGTTAGGCCTAGCCTTTCTTCTTTTGGTACCATTCAACTAATTGTCACCTGCAGGATTTTAATGGTTGGCCAGCTGTGCACAGCGCCTGGCAAGGGAATAAATGGATCTCCTCAGGGGCCAATGGAATTTTTGGGAGAATTTGGTGGGATAGAGTCGGGGGCAGTCAGGAGTCCTTCCTCTGTGCAGGTGGGGGCAGGGTGAGATGTAGCCTCTCTTGATACAGTTGGTGGAAGCGGGGAAGCAGAGGTCCTGGGAGACTGGACTCCCACATCAGTGGGCACCCATGGGAACACTATCAGGTAGCTGCCACCCCAGATATTGTCCTCAGGCCCATTTAGGCCTAGCAATCTGCTTGGCTGGGCCTTCTCCATATCCACTTAATGGAGTGCTGTTGGTAGAACCACATGTCCATGTGCCCCAGACCCCATCTGGTTCCCCTCCAGGGGCCTTGGGAAGGAGCAAGGCTGCCCTGTTACTTGCTGCCCCCTACCATGGGCAGTGAGCTTGCCTCCTTCCCTCCCTATCACCACATAGCACCTTACCCTTGGCCTGTCCCTTTGGCCCCCCCACACCGCAGGTCTCACTCTTAGTGGGTGACCTAAGCCGGTCTCCTTGTTGTGCTTCCCCTAGGGAAGATGAGGCTCCAGGATGAGAGAGGTGGGGGTCATGGTGAGTTCAGATCCTTTCAAGAGGACAGTCTTCCTCTATTTGAAAGATATTCTTTCATTTTTAATTATACAAAATTTCCAGGCTTTATATTATATCAAAAACACAAGATGCCAACACTCGGCCCAGGTTGTGAGCCAGCATGGAAAGTTCCAGTGGGCCTGGGTAAGTGCTGGGCTACTTAGAGTCAAGCCATAGCCTGCCTGTCCATCTGTCTGTCCAGAGACCCTGCTCACAATCAGGGTGGTCTGGCCTGGTGAGCGTGCTCTCCGGGACCTGTGTCCAGGTCAGCTTCAAGGTGGGGCTTTCCAGGACTCCAGGGGCATCCACATTCCCTAGTGGCATCACCTTTTGGCTGCTGTGGACCCTCTTCCTCCTAACTTCGAATCGCCGTCTTTCTGTCCCGGTCTTTGCTCTGCAGAAGGGATGGGGGAGGGGGCTGTGTCAGGACTGGGGCAGAAACCTAGTGTCACCTAGCACTGGCCCAGCCTCCCTGGCTTCCTGTTGGGTGCTGTCTCAGGTGGCCAGTGCTGCGGCACCCCACCTCCCAGGCTCCTGTCCCCCCTCCCAATGCATTTTGGGGAGGGGAGTATACTGCTGTAACAGTCGCAACTGTAAAATTAAATTTCCCAGATGTTCAGGCCCCAGGAGCTCGAGTATGCTGTCTGGAGAGGAAATGGGGATTGGGGAAAGCGGTTGTATTTTTTCCCTGCTCACCCTGCTTTTCCGGTGCCACCAAACATAGCCAGAGCTGTAAATCATGGCTGGCCAGTGTCTCCCACAGTTCAGCTTTCTCCCCTAGCTCATCTGCTGTCAGCCTCAGCAGGCCAGGGGAGGGGCAGCAGGTGCCCATTAAAGCCTTGGTTAGGCTGCTTTACTGCCGCCAGCTCATCCCCTTTGCATGGGGGCCAGTGGGTGGGCTTCTCACTTCCTGAACTCCACTCCCTTCACTTCTCAACTTGCGGAGTAGGGACTGACTGGAGCAGGCCCTCACCTCTGCCAGGTTCCTGATGCCCTCCTTTCTCCCCACCCCTGTTCTGGGTTCTGGGTGGCACTTCTTGACCCCGTATTTGCGGGTCCGTATGACCAAGGCCAGTGGGAGCCAGTGCCGCAGGAGGGCCTGGGCCTTCATCCCCCAAGGTGTGGCTTCCATGTTTCCTTCCCTCCTTTGGGCCCAGTTTTGGTGGCAGGTGGCCCTATCTGTTGGTGCTGGGAGTGCTGCCCCTGCCCGGCCCTCTCTGTCTGGCAGGTGTACGCTGACGGGTAAGTTGGGGCCCCTGGGTGCCCTCGGTCCTGCTCACCAACTTTCTCTGGTTGCTGAGGCAGAAGGTGCAGATCTGTTTGGGCTGGGTGTTCTCACCGCCGTCACGAGCCAGAGGTGGTGGCGGCGGCGGCGGCGGCGGCGGCGGTGGTGGTGGTGGGCTGCCGGCACGACTGCTGTGGAAGAAGGCGGGTCCCGAGTGGCACGGCTGCCCGTCTCCGCAGGCCTCGCCCACCAGCAGCACATTGCCCAGGTGAGAGATGTAGCTGGAGGCCAGGCGCAGCGTCTCGATCTTGGAGAGCTTGCGGTCGGCTGGCTCGGTAGGGATGAGCGTGCGCAGCGCAGTAAAGGCGGTGTTCACGCTGTTGGTGCGGTCCCGCTCGCGCGCATTCGCGGTGTGCCGCTGCCGGGGCTCGCGGCCTGGCCGTCCCCCTGGTCCCGGCCCGCTGCCCGCGGCCCGCCGTCCTCCCGCCCGCCGCCGGGCGCCCTGGAGGCCGCAGCGCGCTGCGTGCACACGGCAGGGTTTCTCGTCCGAGCCTGAGCTTTCGCTTCCGTGGTCCTCATCCTCCGACAGCGGGCTCACCTCGGGGTACAGGTAGCGGCCCGGTGGTGCAGAGCGGAGCATGGCGAAGGACAGGGGCCGGGCAGGGGGCGCGTCGTCAGCTCCGCCTTGCGCTGCTCATGCCGCCTCTTTGGGCCTCCACAGGCCACCAGGTCACAGCCGTTTCGGGTCTCCACTGAGTCCCGGGGTGGCGGCCGCCGGCACTGCGCACACGTGCGTTCGGGCTGGAGCTGGGCTGTGAGCTGCGCCTTTATAGTAGACGGCCCCTCCCCCGCACCAGGCCACCGCCTCCCTTCCCAGCCCTGAGGAGCTTGAGCAGAGCCCCTGCAGAGCAGGCACACCTTTTGCTTTTCCTTAGCGCCTAGGAGTCCTGAGCATCTTTCTGGGGAACCAGGAGTTTCTGGGGTGTTACTAGGGTCCCAAGACCATGGCAGCTGGCCCAGTCTGCAGGGAGGAGGGTAAAGCAGGAACCAGAGACTTTCTCTCCTGGCATGCCTAAGTTCACCCAGCTGCCCTGGCCCTGGGTGCCTGGCCACACCCTGTCTGTCTCTCTTTCCATGTGCAGTTGGGCCTTTTGTGCCAGTCTATTGGGGGGTTGGGGGAGGGGCTGGAATTCAGCTCCAGCAGTGGTGGTATAATGATGGCTTTGTGGGGTGGCATTACCTGCCTGTCCTACACCTGCCCCTCCAGATCTAGCACAAGCTGTGTTCTGTGCCCAGGACCCACCTCCCCACTGACCCATTCACTCCTGCTTGCTTGACCTGGGGTATCCCCCCACCACATCCGTACTCTGTGTTACATGGGACTCCTCAAAGCTCGTGCACACGTGGATAAAAGCAGTTCTTCCTCATTTCTCAATTTGAAAGTGGTCTCCTAGGTGGAGAGAGCACAGGGCACAGAGACAGTTCCTGGGGATGAGCCTGTTGCGAGGGGCTGATGTGGGCAGGTGCAGAAGGGTAGGGCCCAAGGGGTCCTGCTGAGGGGCTACTGGCATTCTCTGTGATAGTTATGTCTGAGCTCCTCCTCCCTGTGGCTACTGTTGCAGGAAGTGGCCGCCTGGGCAGCAGTCCCCAGGCTGGGAGGAGTGAGGGTGGTGGTTGGCAGGAGCTGAAACCAGGAATGTGTGTCCAGGAATGTGGCTGTTCTGCCCACTGAAGTGGGAGGGGAAGGATTAGTGGAGCTAGAAAGGGGTCCTTGGCCACCTGCTGAGCAAGATGCAGGGACTTGTCTGTGGGTGGGGTGGGGTCTTCCTGTGGTTTCTGCCTCATAGCTACCCACTTTTGCCTAAGGCCCCTGCCAGGGGAAGGAGCCCATGGGCGATGAGGTCATTCCTGCCTGTGGCTGCCCAGAGCCCTGGCCAAGGAATCCAATGAGGGGGGAGGCTAGGGTTGGCACCACTTCAGTGGAAAATGTGAAGGTAAAGCTCTGGCGCCTCAAAGGGCCTGGGGGAGGGGGGCACTGTACTGCCACTATGCCACGTCAGACCCGAGGGCCAGGGCTAAGGGCTCATGTTGGGTCAGTTGGCCTCTGAGACTTGAGGCTGATCTCTTCACTCTCCTCTGCCCTTGGTTGGCTTGAAGGGCATCAGACATAGTGGGGACAGGTGCTGATGTGGTGGCTATGCTGCAGGACATCCGGAACACTGTGGGCAATGTGCCTCTGGCATGGTATGATGACTTCGCACATGTGGGCTATGATCTCGATGGCAAACGCATCTACAAACCCCTGCGGACACGAGATGAACTGGATCAGTTTTTGGACAAAATGGATGATCCAGACTACTGGTGAGTTGGGCCTTGGGTCAGGATTTATGGTTCCACAGGCTGGAGCATGGCTCTTAACTGACTGTCCCCTCAGGCGCACAGTGCAAGACAAGATGACAGGGCATGACTTACGGCTGACTGATGAGCAGGTGGCCTTGGTGCAGCGGCTGCAGAAGGGCCAATTTGGAGATGGGAGCTTTAACCCCTATGAGGTAGGTAGTAACAGCTGGCCCCGGGGCCTGAGGTTCATGCAAGTCCCCAACTTAACACCTATGATTGTCTCTCCAGCCAGCCGTGGACTTCTTCAGTGGTGACATCATGATCCATCCCGTGACCAACCGCCCAACTGACAAACGCAGCTTTATTCCATCCTTGATGGAGAAGGAGAAGGTGGGACCTGCCCTCCCCAAACTCCCTCCAGAACAAGAGCTCTGTGCTTGCCACCTGACTTCAGCTTTGTTGGCAGGTGTCTCGCATGGTGCATGCTATTAAGATGGGCTGGATACAGCCTCGCCGGCCCCGAGACACTACCCCTAGCTTCTATGACCTATGGGCCCAGGAAGATCCCAATGCTGTGCTGGGGCGCCACAAGATGCATGTGCCTGCACCCAAGCTGGCCCTGCCTGGCCATTCTGAGTCTTACAACCCACCTCCTGAGTATCTGCCCACCGAGGAGGAGGTAGGCCTGTACTGAGGTGGGTGTGAGCACCTACCAAGTTCTCTGGTTCTTTCTCACCTGCCACCTGTCTCTGCAGCACTTGGCATGGACACAGCAGGAACCTGGTGAGAGGAAGCTTAACTTCCTACCACAGAAGTTCCTGAGCCTAAGGGCGGTGCCTGCTTATGGTCGCTTCATCCAGGAGCGTTTTGAACGCTGTCTTGACTTGTATCTGTGCCCACGGCAACGCAAGATGAGGGTACGTGAAGCTGCCCACTCAAGTCCTATGGGAGTGCAGGGTGAGGGTAGGTAGGAGTGACCAAGTGCTCTTCTGCCGTAGGTGAACGTGGACCCTGAAGACCTCATTCCCAAACTGCCCCGGCCAAGGGACCTGCAGCCTTTTCCTGTGTGCCAGGCTCTGGTAAGTGGGGAATCAGATGGCAGGCAAGTGCCATGGGGATGGTCTTCTCAACTTTTCTTCCTCTACAGGTGTATAGGGGTCACAGTGACCTTGTCCGCTGCCTCAGTGTCTCTCCGGGGGGCCAATGGCTGGCTTCAGGTAGGTCTGAGGTGAGGGCTGCCGAGTTGAGAGGCGGGTGTCTGGACTGGAGGGCCAGGTGCTAAGGGCTATCCCTGTCATATCCAGGCTCAGATGATGGTTCGCTGCGGTTCTGGGAGGTATCCACTGCCCGTTGTATGAGGACTGTGCCTGTGGGAGGTGTGGTACAGAGCATTGCCTGGAACCCCAACCCTGCCGTATGTCTAGTGGCTGCATCCATGTGAGTGTAGGACCTGAAGGTTAGGGTTAGGGTCTGTGGGGAGCCAGGACTGTATTGAGAGGCTGTGTCTGGTCCTGGCTTATAGGGATGATGTAGTGATGTTACTGAATCCAGCCCTGGGGGACCGGCTGTTGGTGGGCAGCACAGACCAACTGCTGGATGCCTTCACTCCACCCGAGGAGCCAGCCTTGCAGCCTGCCCGCTGGCTGGAGGCCTCAGAGGAAGAGCGCCAGGGGGGCTTGCGACTACGCATCTGCCATGGCAAGGTGTGTGACAGAAGGGAAGGGGAGAGTGAGTGAAACCTAGTCAACCAATCAGCCAGTATTATTCTTCTGTAGCCAGTGATACAGGTGACCTGGCATGGCCGAGGGGACTACTTGGCTGTAGTGCTGGGCAGCCCAGGACACACCCAGGTACTGATCCACCAACTGAGCAGGCGGCGCAGCCAGAGCCCCTTCCGCCGTAGCCATGGACAGGTACAGCGTGTGGCATTCCACCCCACTCGGCCTTTCCTGCTTGTGGCCTCTCAGCGCAGTGTCCGCATTTACCACCTGCTACGCCAGGAGCTTACTAAGAAACTGATGCCCAACTGCAAGTGGGTGTCTAGCCTGGCTGTGCACCCAGCAGGTACGGGGAGCATGTACCCACTCTGCAAGTCAGGTTGGAGGTAGCATGGTACTAAATCAGGTGAAAACAGTCATCATCACTGCCTCTGGCCCTAGGTGACAATATCATCTGTGGCAGCTATGACAGCAAACTAGTGTGGTTTGACCTGGATCTTTCCACCAAGCCATATAAAGTGCTGAGGTGAGGTGGGGTAGGGTGGAGTGGGTATTGGGGCCACCTCAACTTGAGCGCACTGTGAAACCAGTCTTCCCCAGGCACCATAAGAAGGCCCTGCGGGCTGTGGCCTTCCACCCGAGATATCCACTCTTTGCGTCTGGCTCAGACGATGGCAGTGTCATTGTCTGCCATGGCATGGTGTACAAGTGAGTACTGATCCTTGCCCAGGCTTCCCCATGGGGATCATCCACTAGGTTCTGAGCCCTTTTCCTCCACAGTGACCTACTGCAGAATCCACTGCTAGTGCCAGTCAAGGTGCTTAAGGGGCACACACTGATCCGAGACCTAGGTGTTCTGGATGTGGCCTTCCACCCTACGCAGCCATGGATCTTCTCCTCTGGGGCAGATGGTACCATTCGACTCTTCAGCTAGGCTGCTGCACTGCTGTGGATGGTCTTGGAGCAGGGTGGCATGTGCATGCACAGAATCCTCAATAGAACCCTTCCTCACTACTGCTCCTGTGTTTTTGATTGGGGCCCCAAACATAGCACTGGGCTTTTACCTTACTGAACTTTCCGAAGGTGGGTGGTAGTACATGGTACCCTAGACCAGGCTTCCCTTTTAGCTTAAGCCAGAAGGCTGTATTACTGAACACTTGATTCCCACTGAGGAGTGAATGGCTTTATTGGGCAATAGACTGTGGTGTAGCCTGGGTCTCATCTGTAGCAGAGGGTCTTCCAGGAAGGACAGGCTGGTTGCACTGCTTGTGGGAGTGCAACCAGCCTCAGGCAAACTTCACCAGACGGCCCAGTGTCTCAGCAGCCTTCTCCCGCACCCCAGGCACTGGATCCTTCAGGAGTAGCTGTAAGGCTGTGGGCAGAGGAACAGGCCAGTAGTGCACATGCCTGGGCCTGTGCGTGGGGCCGCCCACCACTTTCCTAACGGACAGGCCTCTGCTAGAAGGGTTCCGGAGCCAACGGAAAGATAGTTTTTCCTTTTTTAGTGTTTTTTAAGCTCTTTTGGAACAGTTAAGAAGTTTCCGTGAATTACTAGAGACGATGAGGTCACCAGTGACAGGGGAAAAAAAAAAAATCTTGAAATCCAGGAAAATCACTTAGTCCCTGCTGGTGCCCAGAGGGTCAGGAGAGCCTCAACAGAGATGGGCAGGTTGGAGTGGTATAGGGGAACAATGTGTCCTGGGCTTGGGGGTGTGCTCACCTGCAATGAGCTGTTCCAGGTCCACCTGTGGCCTTTGCTCGGGCTCTGCGTGCAGCAACAGGAACCCTGTAGCAGGTAGGGTAGGCTCTGCAGTGTACACAGTGGAGGTAGGGGGTGGGCTGGGAAGGGTCTGCTTACCTGTGAACATGGGAGCAGCAGCTCGAACTTCATCCCAGCCACTCTTGAAGTAGAACAAGTTGGTGCTCACCAATCGGCCCAGCAGATCAGGGAAGTGATGCATCTGCAGAAAGCTAGAGTCAAGGGTCAGTGCACTCAGCCCAGCCTGGGCAGGTTATCCTACAAGCACCTCATCTCACCAGGTGCTTGCATGTGGAACTGAGGAATTCCCCAAAGTGCACATTGCGTCCCTCCTGCAGGTACTTGTAGAAGGCAGCTGCCAGCTCTGCACACTCCAGGTGGGGAACACACATGCACAGGGCAAATCTGCAGGCCTGTGATATGGGGTACTAAGTTTGAGCCATAGGTCACCTTTTCCAGGCAATGTTGAGCCCAAGCCACCCCCTGGCTACTCACACTGGCCACGGGGGCCTGAGGATCCTGTAGATGCAGTAGGAGGGGCACCAGCCCACCCACAACCTGCTCCAGGAAGACGTCCTCACAATCACCATGGCAGGCCTTGTTGAGGTGTCCAAAAAGGCGGATGGATGCTGTCCTGAACTCAACTTTCTCCTAGCAGGGATGTGGCCATGTCACCTTGTAGGCCCCCTTTTCTAGGTCTGTGTACATTCTGAGCCCCTGCCCTTGTGCCACACATACAGATTGGGAAGGAGGTGGGTAATAATGAGGTCAGAGGTTTGTACAAATGATCTTTGTGACGGGGTTGGGGAGCAAAGCCCAGCAAAGCAGCACCCACTGTGGACCTGAACCCATCAAAGCTCTGTTCTCCCAAGGATGTATCCAGCAGCACTGAGGACAGCTTACAGGACCTAGCTGAAGGTGAAGAGTTAGGTGTCCCACAGCTTACACTGTCAAAAAAGGGCCGGATGCGGATGGTCGTGTGCAGCAGCACCAAGTGCAGGTCCCAGGGCTCCACTAGGTCTAGCAGTCGTGCAAGACCCACCATAGCTTCCAGGGCTACCAGGCTGTGTGTGTCATCCCCGTCATCCAGCCCACCGATCATGGCTGTCAGGAGCTGAGGGCCATATGCCCGTACCTAAGAGATCCTGTAATGTCTAGCCCAACCTTCAGATGAACCCACTCCCCTAAACAGCTGTAAACTAAGTACATCTCCCCACTTTGCCACCAGCCTGGAGGAGTAGCCCACCTTGTCAGGTGAGCCAGAAGCAATATTAGCCAAACCACGGAGCACCAGACGCCGCACACTGACACTTGAGTCCTTCTGCCGGGCTGCGAGGCTGTCCAGCAGAGGTTCCAGGAGCATCAGGTCATTGACCACATTATTGCTGAGCAGCTGGAAGCAGAGAGCCTGGTTCTCTACCCTGGCCTTCCATTCTGCAGATGTTTCAACCTCTGGCCAGAGCAGCCCTGATCTAGGGCCTAGCCCTGCTACTAGGACTGCCCAGTAGGGTTTGGGTCCAGACTTGGTTTTACCAAGTGGGGCTGAGCAAGCTATGGCACAGACAAGGGAAGCCAGGCTTGCCTCGACCATCCCACTGGTCATCTCAGTCCTGGGAAGAAAACATCTGTTGAAGTCCCATGTTCACATCCCTTCCCCATTCTCCTACCTCAGCCAGGAAAGCTGTAGAGGTTACCCTCTGGATCTCATATACGCTCTGTGTGCACACAAGTGCCTTCATCACCAGGGGGAGCCGAGGGCCTGCACATTTTGCCATGGCACTGGAGAAGGAGGTCCCAAAGGGCAGAAGTTGCCCACCACAGATATTAGTAGACTATTAGCTAATCTAATTTGCATGTGGACCTGAAAGGTAGAACCCTATGCATTCTACCCCGGGTTTCCAGTGCTTCTCAGGCACCTCCCCTCCCCCATCCAAGGACATCCTTTCCACACCCACAGGATTATCTTTATGTGTCTCTGGGTGGGTGGCCCCAGGCTTTCAAATATCCCCTGCTTACCTGGCCAGCTGAGCAACTCCATCCTCGTGCCCTGCTGAAGTCCTAAGCAACTCCCAGCCTCCTTCCAGCTCCACACACCGCACCACATCTTGACTGCCACCTCGGAGCAGCACAGCCTGAAGGGTGTCCACCGCAGAGCTGTGTGCATGTAGGGTGGATGATATTTAATGGCCTATCTGACAAGGGGTGCCCCTGCCTGTACTAAGCACAAGGCTCTGTCTTAATCCCTTGACGGAGGCAGAGAATGTTTACAAGCCATTCTGGTATATATCCTGCTTACAAACGAATTTGGCTAAAGCTTACCTTGGCTGACCAGTCTGTCCTTGCCAGTATCATGCTTCAAGGAACAGGCTCAGTGCAGAAAGGCCCATGGGTGCTCATTGTAACTAAAGATGAACTCAAGGCAAAGAGAAATCTGTTGCTCTAGAGATGAGCTAGTCAGGCTGGCCTTGAGCCTCTAGGATATCATGCAGACTTTTAAGCTATACCAAAAGGCTACAGACCTAGCCTCTAAGCTCTCAAGTGCTTATCCATCTCTGAGCCTGGACTTGCACATGACTTGTGTCTACTTTTAGGATCCAGAGGTCTCTGGAATGGATGACACTGGACCCTACCCAAGTCACTGAGGCTGAATAGAGCCCTAAGGTGAAACCACAGTGCAGTACTGAGCTCAGCTGGTACTGGAGGGGCACCTAGGGGTAGGGGCATTGCAAGATGGGCTGCACCCTGTTGACTCACCCCACTGGTTCTCTAAGTCTCTTGTGAGCATCTGGCTCTAATATCTTAAAGTTAATGCTATAAGCTTCCCTAGGGCCCAGTCCATGAGATGTCTACAGGGTCCTAGGGACAAGGAAGCATAATACAGGACCAGCCACAGGCCTGTGAGGTAAAGGCTATGTCCATGGCAAGAGCCCAGAACTGTAGTATTTTTTTTTCCCACAAGGGTTGGACCAAAAAGACTTTACTCAGCCCGTGCTATCAGAGAGGGTGGTGTTCGGTTCATGTTGGGCCCATCTAAGCTAAAGCTAGGCCTTGCTGGACTACATGCTATGTGGAACCTCAGCTGATAGTATTCAGTAGAGGGTATGGGTCAACACAGGAATATATGGCATTCTTTAGAATCTAGTGACATCACAGGACATGTGGATAAGGGTAGCCTCTTGGAAATAAAAACCTTCAGCAGAACAGGAGAGTCACAGCCTGAGAAGTAGGCAGGAGGTTGTGAGCATAAAGGAACTTTTCTGCCTTTCCATGATCATCCTCATATGATGTGACCAACAGCCCTGAGAGTCTACAGGCCCCATCCTGACTCAGCTAACTCCCCAAGGACAGAGCTGGAAGGCAGCTCTCAGGAATCACGGACTCCACAATTGAACTTGTCTCTCTTCAAGGCAACCTACACTGGCCACAATCAGAAAGCTGCACAACAGCTGCTGTTACTAGGCAGATGCCCAGAGTCTACCAGTAAGACAACCCTCCTTGCAGGCAGGACCAACCACAGGCCAGATGGGGACTAAGCATGGTCCAAGCCTAGACCGTGAAGGGTCACAGCTGGTCACAGCTAGAGAGCTGTACATGCCATTCACCTGAAGGCTGGGCTGAGGAGCCATCTGGCCCAGGACCTGCAGCTTGGGCAGACAGTTGTTGAATATCATAATTCTCAGCACACTGCAAATCTCTGAAGAGAAGTATGTGCTTGGCTCAGGGGTATATGAGCATTTTAGAGAGGTGTGTCTTGGCTCAAAATCCTGAAAAATGGTGTTTTTTCAAAGCACTGGTTCATGGTTGATGACCTGTCAGCCATGCTCTGCAAAGGACACAACCCAAGGGCTCCTGGAGACTTTCATGGGTAGATGAGCTGGCTCCTAACATGCTGGGCCCAAGTCTGCTCTGTACAGTTCACAAGTTGCCAAGGTGGCACCACTTTCTTCTGGAGTTTAAGAGCTGGCATTGTGGCTGAGCAGTCCTACAGTGGTGAGGCCAACTGAGGCTGTCCTCCCGCATCATCCCTGGTCAAGGCGCATACCCAATCCAAACTAGGAAGGAGCTGGGCCATTTGGGGAAGTGGAAAGGGAGTGTAGTGGCCTACGGATGTTACTCATGCCCCCATTCTGGGGCTCAGGTAGTACTGCCGTGTCACCCTTGGGCATATGGCCCAAGGGGTGAATGAAGCACGGCCAACACCAACATGCAGCAGACAGATATCATGGTAGACCAGCGATCATCAGTATCACCAAGTACCCATTTCACCTGCCGTATGGATTTAGCCACCATGCAGGAGGCCGAGGTCATGCTAACAATTCCTGCCTTGGGTTGTGAGCACCCGCCAAGATTACTGTGTTGGGACAGCACAGACCTAACTCCACCAAAAGACCCAATGTGCCAGGTACCCTCACCTGAGCACTCCACAGCCCATGTCACTGTACAACCAACACAGCCACATGGGCTTGGCACCCTTAACATCTCCATCTGGAGCTGTCTGCAGAGGTGAGAGAAGTCTAGGACAGATACAAAGACTGACTCAACATTCAGTGTCACAATGAAAACTCCAGCTAGTATCAAACTCTCAACAAGAGGGTCTTTTATGTCTTCTTCATAGCAGGGCAGGTGGCATCTTGCCCTTTCTGCTTCTAATACTGTATATACACACACACACACCCTATGCCTACAAACTGGCACTGGGGATGGCAGGTAACTACTCCATTACCTGCAGGGCTCAAGGTTCCTGGCTGCCAAGGGTAGGCTGTTGCTCTTCCGCTCTTTGCCCTGTAGGTTCCGGGGCAACTGGACACCCACAGTACAGCTGACTCGCAGCAGGAGTGTGACAAACAGCTGGTGGTAGAGTTCAAGCACCACGGTCCCTGATGCTGGAGCAGACAGGACCTCATACAGTGCGTAGGTGGCCTGGGACAGAGTTAGCACACTGTCACACTTCCCTCTATACCAGTGACTTCTGCAACCCCTACTACAAGTTCCAAAAGAGCTGGAGCCTTGGCATGTAACTCCATGTATATTAGAGGTCATGGGTACCCTGTGGGAGGAAGAAGGGGCTCAAGGACCATGGAGTGGACAGGACTGTGTACAGCTCAACTCTCTTGGCATTCAACAGGAGAGGGAAACAGTGTAGCCTTTATGGGGACAGGCCTTGGACCATCTGTTCTTGGTTCCTTAGAAAGGAAAGGAAATTCTCACAGCTGCTTTATTGCTTAAAGTGTGGCTGGGTTGAGTTTATTTTTTTTCCGCAGGATAAAATGTGAAGTGGGCTCCCCTGGGGGCCAACACCTGCCAGGCTTTATGAGCCCTAGCACAGCTGCCAGGTGCTTTCGGGGTACCCATGCCTCCTGTGGGGGCAGGGGATAGCATGTCAGGTGGCCCCTGAAGCCCCTACTCACTGCGAGAGGAAGCAGTGTAGCCACTCTGTCAGGGGTGCTGCCCAGCAGGAAGGACCGGCTCTCCTTGAACGGGACGTCCCTGCTCATCTTCTCCAGGAGCAGCCCTAGGACCCGAGTGGTGAGGCTGGGTTCTACTGCTAGTGCCCGCCAGAGGGCACAGGTGTGACTGGAACAGGAGGCAAAAGTGTCACCTTGACATTGCTGGCCACAGCACCACTGACACTCAGGCCAGGGGTCCCTATCCACCACTGCCTTGTACTGAAGTCTTCCAGTGGCACAAGAATCAGACATGCCAGTATCAGCTCCAGCTGGGACAGAAATGGGTCTCATGATGTCAGATCTAAACTTGCCCCTTCCTGTGACCCTGGGGTCTAGAAACAGCTGGCAACGCCAGGGAGAAGACTGTGGGCCTGTACACAGTCTAAGGCTGGGAATATAGGCCCCTCAGGGACAGCTAGCAGCAAACATAAGGCTTCTCTGGAGGAAGCAGCATCCATCTCAGGCCAGAGCAGCACATGGGCAGATCATCAGGAACCAGAGGAACTCAGCACAGGGAAAACAGAGACTACAGGTAGTAGAGAGAGGTCTACCTAGCCTCTGATGGCAGTGCCTAGAACACTAGCAAGCAGCTATGCCAGGGTATTTGAAGAAATATAGGACAAACCTGAAATTGTCTATTGGAAATTAGAAACTCTATGAATAGCAAATTTAAGAGAGCCAAGGCCAGAAAGATGACTCAGTGGGTAAGGGCACTTGCTGACAAGCCTGATGACCTACTTGAGCCTAATACCTGAGACCCACATGGCAAAAGAAGTAAACAAATTCCTGCAAGTGGTCCTTTGACCTCTGCACACATGGACGCACATACAAATGTAAAGAAATGAAATTAAGAGACTTTGTAGAAATGAGACAGATACATCAGTGCCAGCCCAAACAGAAGAAACAGTGAATTGGGGGCGAGGGGGATAGTAGAAACTACCCAGGATCCAGCAGAGAGAAATTCAGAAGGCAGAGAGGGGTAGAAGGCAGAAATAGAAAAAAAATACCTGGGAAAGAAAGGGTGAAGTTTTTATCACACTGAGAGGAAGTGTGGGGGTGTATGCCTGTCATCCCAGCACTTGGGAGGCAGAAGATTAAGATTAAGGCTGGACTTGGAGAGATGGCTCAGTTTTTAAGAGCAGTGGATGCTCTTGCAGAAGACCTGGGTTCAGATCCCAGTACCCACATGGTAACTAACAACTGCCCAGTAACCCCAGTTCCAGGGCATCTAATGGCCTCTTCTGGCCTCCACAGGCATTTCATGAACAGCAAAATACTCATACACATAAATTAATAAGTAAACAGCTGGGCATGGTGGTGCACGCCTTTAATCCCAGCACTCAGAAGGCAGAGGCAGGAGGATCTCTGTGAGTTCAAGGCCAGCCTGGTCTACATAGTGAGTTCCAGGCCATCTGGGGATACAAGGAGACTGTTTAAAAAAAAATAAAACAAACAAACAAACAAATAAATAAATAAAACCAAAAAAAAAAAAGAATATGTAAATAAATAAGAGTTTAAGGCCAGCCTCAGCTTACATAGCAAGTTTGAAGCTAGCCTGGGATACATGATACCCTGTCTTAGAACAAAAGCAACAACAAAAATTTAAAAACTGAGAGACACTACTGTACAGACTGAGACCCCAGCAGCCACCTGGCTTACTAAGCAAGACACCAGCAAGATCCAGAGTATCAACCCCAAGGCATACCTGTGCCTTACACAGACAGTGAGCCAGGTACATGCCAGTTTCCTCCAGAGCAACCAACAGAAGCCAGAAAACATGACAAATTATCTCACAGACACATTGGAAACACTGGAAGAAGCTGGAATTCAAACTGCAGAAAGGATATTGTGGAAGGGTAGACAAACAAGGACACCTTTAGATACAGATGTCAGAATGCCTCAAAAAGGAAAGGAAAAAAAAAAAAAGTCTGCTCTTAAGGATGATGATGCAACAAGGACCAAAGAAAGAAAAGAGCTTAGAAGAAAGGTAGGACGCCCCCCAACCCTGAGCAAGGCCTTGTCCTGTGCTGATGAGGAGTATGCTAGCACCAGGTGCTTAGAAGTCAGGCTCGGCTCCCCAGGTGGCTGGCCGTACACGACAGCTAAGTCTTTCTGTACACAGGGCAAACAGGGCCAGAAGTTTCTGAGAGGGCCAAAGCACAATTCAGGTTCTGTGGACACATGGCCTCTGCTCCAGTGCTTCATTTTTTAGACAGCAACACAGCACATGTGTAGTAGACAGGTATGGGCAGTGGAATCTATCACCCTTACATGTGGAAACTCTTTTCGCTCTTAATTTTCTTTCCTTTGATGAAGCAGGACTTTCTCCAGCCTACAAACATTGGAGAACTCAACCAGTCACTACACCCTTGCCCTTGTCCGTTGGAAAGATCCTCTCTCAAATGAATGGAAGGGACCTCACCCACTTTTAACACAGGGTTGAGGATACGCGTGTATTTTTCCAGAAACCTCGTCCTCCCCCATCTGGATACCTGCCAGAAATGTCAAGCCTGCTATGGATGTATCTGTCGGCACAGAGGATCCCCCCACCACTGTAGAATTGCTGGATCCATAAGCACACCCCCCTCCTTCGACTCTGATGATTTATGGGCAGCAATGCCCTACCCAGTCAACACAGGGGATTGAAGATCTGGGTCGATATATTATGGTATATGAGGGATGAAAAAAAATGAAAAAGAAAAAATTGTGTATGTGTAATCTTAAAGTTTTTGGATTGGTGGTTGGGTGCTTTGGGGGACAAAATGGGTGTCTGGTTAGGATTTGTTCAGGAATGTTTGGTTTTGTCCACTAGTAATTGCAGAATCTTAGTGGGTTTTAATAATGAACATGGATTGCTCAATAACTCATCTCAGGAGGGAGTAAATGATTTAGCTGTACAGCATATGGTGATTGGAGATGCTGGACTGGTGTAACTAACCTTCTTGGTTGTTTAACAATCATATTTAGAGGCCCACATTAATGTGGTCAGAGGAATTTAAAGGGACAAATTTTTGTCTCTTGCCCTCTAAGGTCAATCAAGTTCCAGGGAATTAGGAGGTAGCTCTCAAAATGTCCTGTAACTGTGATGAATCACCTGTCCTCCTGTTCAGGGAGGTTGTGGAGACTCCACTAAAAGGATTCAAACCAGTGTCCAGTCTTCAAAGAACAGAGTCAGCACAGGAAAATGTTTCCTTAAATGCTTCTAATTGAAGCTATGGTCTAGCAAGACTTCTTGACTTTCACACAGGTGGAACTGGTAAAAGAAAGACCTAGAGAGCCAGGGGCTTCTTCTAAGCCCATGTGACCCCCCCTGAGGAACAGATATTCAACTGGCCTTCAAAGCAAAAATAAGTTGGTTTATTTGGGCCAATTGTATGATTTTAAACATCCAACAGGAAAGTATAACCAAAGATTCCATCTTCAACACAGTAATGTATACCTCCTGTCAAGAAAGTCAAGACCACTGTTGTTCTGGCCTAACCATTGAATAATTTCTTTTCTTTCCCTATCTAGAAGTCATTTAGGAGGGAATTTGTATTGGTTCTGACTATTCCAACAAGCTACCAAAGTGCCTGAGGACAAGTTCTGACTTCAGAAATCTCAAGACCAGCTTTGGCAGCCAAGAGAGAAACAAGGAGGAACCTACATTTGAGAATTTTCCTTGTTTTGACTTTTCTAATTTCCTATCTCTGACTACTCTTGCCTTTATTTTCTACATCTCTCAGGCACCAGTTAAGGACTTTTCTTTTCCCCCTACAGTTAATAGTTATGCAATTTAGGGGTCTTTTAGATAGACTTACTGATGGGGTACTCCATTGCCACTCCAATCTACGTCCCCTTCCAGCTTTTGAAGAAGCTAGAGCAGTCATCGCCCCAATTCCCTACTGGCAATTGGGGTAACCTCTTCAGAGGGTGATGTGGTAAGAATAGGAGATAGAATTTGGGTAGGCAGATTACGGTAAAAAGACCCCAAGGAATAGTAGCCAGTTTCCTTTTTGGCTAAAAATCAAAACAATAAAAACAAAAAGGGGGATAAGTTGGGCACAATGCAGGGTGGGCCTAACTAGGCCAGCTGCAAGGAGGAATGGAGGAATGGCTCTCATGTGTGTGGTGCTCCACACCAGTTGGTTGTGAAACCAGTTTCTGCCCAGCACCTGGAGAGAACCTAATCCACCTGGGAACAAACTGCAATTTGCTGTAGTCAGGACCCCAACCCATAAGGCTCCCCACCCCATAAGGCTATTGGCTAACAAGACCTACAAGACTCTCTGCTCTTTCTTGACTAAATGAGTTTCTTGAATAAATGAGCTGGCTTTCCGTTCAACTCCCAGAGTTGGTGTCTTGACTCGCGCCTACTTGCCTCCTCCCCCACAGTGGACATCCTTCGGTCCCCCTTGAGCTGGCCCTGAGTGCTGGGACCCCCAAGAAGGAAGAAATCTTGTGATCTTTCCACAACCACTTACAAACATGAAGGTGAGTCTTAGCACACAGGACACACAGAAACAAGTGCGGACAATGCCTCAGACTGGAAACTGTACATTTGTGTACATTCCCTGGAAATGGACAAACCATGAAGAACAGCCACACTACATGGCAATAAGAGTGAGCTGCCCCACTTGTGTCTCAAGAGCAGCATACTAAGCAAAGAAGCCAGAGGTTCTGTTCAGTTCACTTGGATTCTGTGAACAGAACATAGATGGTCTACCAAGGGACTCAGCTGAAGGTGGATGGGACCTGAAAGCTGACACTTCCCTCCTCTGCCTCCATCCAGGAGTGTCTGAGGTATGCATGCACAGAGAACCCAAGAGGGGTATTAGGACATATTATGTACTCTTGCACACACTCCTGCTTCCACAGAAGAACAAATCACATGGGGAACACATGAGGATGTTCACCTGAATGAGCTCCACAAGAGAAATGAGGAGGTGGAGACATGGCTCAGCAACTAAGAGAACTTGCTGCTCTTCCAGCTTGAGTTCAGATCCCAGCACCTACACCAGACAGTTCATATACCACCTATGTGTAACTTCAGCTCCAGGGAGTCCGACATCCTCTTCTGATCTCTGCAGATACCCATCTACATGGCAGACACACGCATATGCACGTACACACACATTAAGACAATTATTTTTTTAAAGGAAGCTGGGTGTGGTGGTGCAAGCATTTAATCCCAAGCACTCAGAAGGCAGAGGCAGGGGGAATCTCTCTGAGTTCAAGTGCCTGGTCTACATAGTGAGTTGGCAGGCAACAGGCAGCTGGACCACATGAGACTGCTGTTTCATGGGTCGGGAGACTGAGGACACCCTGGCTGCCAACATAAGCTGGGCCTTAGCAGTAGCACTCAAATCACTTTAGGTCAGCCACTAATGGCAAGTTCACAGTATGTGGAATTCCAAGCCCCGTGAGTGAGAGAGGCAGAGTGATCAGAGACCCTGTCAATCTTGAAAAGTCCAGAAGTGACACAAAGAAAGGCTAAAGGAGATTATCTTAACCCACTCTTACAGTAACAACCCACAGCAACAAACACAGCTCTTTAAAATAGACATGTCTGGAAACACTAAAGTGCAGAGACCCAGATAGAAGAGAGAAGAGACATACCATAGTACTGAATAGTACTGAATTCAGTTGCCTGATAAGGATCAAAAAATAAACAAGGAATAAGACAAAAAAGTGGACTGGCAAGATGACTCAATGGGTGAGGTGCCTGTCACCAAGCCTGAAACTGGTATTTAATCCCTGAAACCCACATGATGGAGAGAATCGACTCCTACAAGTTGTCATCTGATTTCCACACATGCACTGTGGCGCACAAGCCACCCAACAACTTCAGGGTACTGAGTACCTGTCAAAGGGCAGGGGGCTGCCCAGGAGACTGGACACCACGGCTTCACAATGCTGGGATGCTAGGAGGTATACGCTATGCTGAGCAGCTGGTAGGACGTGCTCCTCTGGGGTCTCCCGCAGCTTGGCTCGCAATACACTCACAATCTCAGGTACCTGCGGACAGGACCAGGTGGGACACTGCAGTCAGGGTTTAGAGCTGCAACAGACTGGGGCACATACCCATACCAGGTCTGAATGCAGGGAGAGGGTATACTCTGTGTGCTCATTAGCCCAAGCTATGGGAAGGGAAGTCCCTAGTAACCCAGTTCCTGATTACTGGCCACAGGCCTATGGCAGAAAGATCTAATGA
Source organism: Eospalax fontanierii (assembly GCA_035773235.1). Classification (NCBI taxonomy): domain Eukaryota; kingdom Metazoa; phylum Chordata; class Mammalia; order Rodentia; family Spalacidae; genus Eospalax; species Eospalax fontanierii. The sequence continues at coordinate 81,288,152 of CM069532.1, read as the reverse complement.
GTGTGAGCAGCTAAGAACAAGACACCAGAACAAGAACTACACAGGAAGAGATGAGTGGGCCATAGCCCAGTGGTGGTGCATTTACCTAAATTACACAGGAGACCCTTGGTTAGATTCCTAGCACTGAAGAGGAGGAAGAGGGAAAAGGATGGAAAGGCACATTCACTGGGAGGTGCCAAGAACAGGTGAGGGTTGTGAGGTAAAGGGAGCCCCTTGAGCCTCCACAGTGCTCCTGTAACCCAGACTCTGTCTGCTGGAGGCAGGAGCTGAGAGGGAAAATCAAGCTGAGAGGCAGCGAAGGAGGGCAAAAAAGAGGTGAAATGGGCCCACAAGTAAGACTGGGACTAAGGAGGACCCAGAGAGGGACCTAGTACAGTTCTTGCCTGAGCTTGGGGGTGTCTTGCTGCTGCAGAAAGCAGGTGACAAACACTGGGGAGCATGGGCAGCTAGATGGATGCTCTCTTGCCCAGGGAGCCCCTGCAGATCCACCCTAAGTCCAGTGGCTGGCTCTGAAGCTCTGACTAGTCTCCAACATGTAGCATGGCTCTAGGCAGTCTGGTATGGTCTGGCTTACATATCTCCTCTCTGGCTCTAGCCACAGCAACTCCCTATAGCCAAAGCTGCATGGCTAGAAATTGATCCTGCCCTGGGAGTGGCTAACACTGCAGGGTCACCTCTGTCCTCAATGAGGGACCCACTAGATGAGCTATGTGGCCAATCAAACCAGGAAGCTTGTCAGCAAAATTAGATAGAGGAAAGACTCAGGGCCCAATGGGGAGCTAGTAGGTCAGGCCCCTCCCTTCTTGGTGGAGGCAGAGCCAGGGCAGCCAAAGAAGAGGGATCCAGGGGGCTTGTCAGTGTGGGTGGCACAGGGCATCTCCTCACTACTACAGGGCTCAGAGGTGTGAGCATGATACTGGATAATCTGTGTATGCCTTTATCTTCTGTTGTGGCCCAACTGTGGCCTCAACAGGCCTGTGGCATCTGGGTGCTGCAAATGATAGCCTCTTTCATGTTGCTGGCTTGTGTGCTGGTTGGTTGGTTGCTTTTTGGTGTGAAAAGTTGATTTGTGGGCATCATGTCAGGACCGAGTCACACTCTGCTTCTTTCTGAACTTTACAGTGAGGTGCTGGGTCTCTAGCAGATTCTCAGTACTGTCCTGCTCCTGGCTCACTGCTTAGGGCAGTAATTTCTGCAAAGCACTTTTCTACCATCTTTGAGAGCAATGGCTAGCTAGGCTTGGAGGCCTTGCAGATAGGGCTGGTTTCCACATCATTCTGGCTTAGAACCTCTGGGTGCCTAACTTCTCACCTAAGTTTTGCACAGAATCCTGCTTCCTGGGCAAGTGGGCAGGCTCCATCTAGTCTCTGGACAAGGGGCTAAACTCCATCTGTACCCACACCAGGAAAAACCCTCACCCTACACCTTCCAGGCTGTTCTGGGTTCACTTCCCAGTCCTTGGAAACTTTGTGGGTCCTCTCCACGAGCCCCTGAGAACACTCTTGCTCTGGCTGTTGGTTTGTCTGGGTCATGGGTACCACACCGATGGTCTACCCTCTGCAGTGACATACAGGTGGTTGTACAACCTTTACTCAATTGTTTCAGAACATTTCCACAACCCCTAAAAAAATCGTGTCCTTAGGAACCCAGCCCCTAACCCTCAAATCTGCCTTCTCTGTGGCTCTACTTATTCTACATCTTATAATAAACTGCAGAGTGTATGTGTTTCTTTCCTGGCTTTCATTTAGCACAATGTTTCTCAAGTTTCATCCGTACTGCAGACTTGTTAGTTCTTTGTTCCTTTATATAGCAAAGTAATATTCCATTGTACAGATCAACCAAATTTTCTTTCTTCATTCACAAACTGGTAGACATCTGAATGATGTGATTGTGAACATCTATGTCTAAGTTTTGGTGTGCACACATCCTGGATTGTGCCTAGGGATGGAGATGTGGCTCTGGATCTGACTTTTGAGCCTATTTCAGCCTATTCTCACATGGCAGCTCCTCTCTGCCCCAGGTGTTTGCATCAGCTGGTGTCTTCTCTTGCCTGTGCAGCTCCTGGGGTTTCTGCAGCACAATCCCTTTGACCCTCCTCCCCCACCTGATGTGAGTGCTAGAGACACTGTGTTTTCCTGCCCTCTTGCACACTCTGCTTTACAGTATGCTCAGTTCACCATCATGATGTGCTAGGTGGGGGCTCAGTTCAGCTATGTGCCACTGCTGGAACCACACTGACTCAGTGTTAGAGAAACTAGAATTCCAACAGCACCAGCCTGGCGTCTCTCAGGGTAGAGATGTTTTTTATGACTCTGATGGGTCAATGATGCAGGCATGCCAAATTATAAGATGATTGAGGTGAAAACTAAGCCTCAGGTTCAGCAGCATAGCTCCTGGCTGTGCTCGGTAGTTTAGGCCCATGTGGAAGCACCTGGCTTTATAAAGAAAAGGGAGACTCCAAACTCAAGCTCTAGGAAAAGAAAAGGGCAAAAGCCTCATGATGGTGGACCTAGCAACGATGGACACAATACCCAAAGCACAAGCAACAAAACAGACAGGTAGGGGCTGACTGATGGCTCACCATTGGCTGCTGTTGTAGAGGACATGCATTGGGTTCCCAGCACCCACATGGCAGCCAATAGCCATCTGTAACTCTAGTTCCAGGGGATCCAACACCCTTTTCTGGCCTCCACAGGCATTGTATGCACTTGTGCACTTACACACATGCAGGCAGACACTCAGGAATACACATTTTTTAAAATCAATCAATCAAAAAATAAATAAAGCAAACAAGCAGGACTAGATCAACCTTAAAACTTTTGTGTACCAGAGGACAAATCAACATAGTGAAAAGTCACAACACATATCTGATAAGGGATTAATATCCAAAATGTATGAAAAAGTACAAGGTAAAAAGGCTATTAGAAAAGTTGCTTGAGGACAGGTGAGATGGCTTAGCAGGTAAAGGCACTTGCCTGATTGATCTGAGTTCAATTCCTGAAACCTACGTAAAGGAAGAAGGAGCTCCACAGACCTCTACATTTCCTATGGCACAAGTGAGCCCTCCCCTTTTCCCCACCACATCACACACACACACATACACACACAAAAGTCAAAAAAGAAGAAAACTAGCTTGAATAGACACTTCCCCAAAGAGAATACACAAACAGTAAGAAACCCACATGCAAATATGCTTAGCCTCATTAACCATCAGAGGGACTCTAATTAATACCAAAATGATGGAGCGGAAGGGGTGGCTCCGAGTGTGTACTGCTGCAGGGCACGGTGGTAAACACCTTTAATCCCAGCATTCAGGAGGCAAGCAGGTGGATGTCTGTGAGTTCAAGCCAGCCTGGTCTACAGAGTGAATTTCAGGTCAGACAGGGATACAGCATGAGACCCTGACTCAACAAAACAAAACAATGTGCATTGCTCTTTCAGAGGACCCAAGTTTAGGTCTCAGCTGCCTTTAAGTCCAGCTCAATGGGATCTGAAACTGTTTTGTGGCCTCTGGGGGCACCTGCACTCAGGTGCACACACACAGAACCATAATTAAACATTAAAAGTAAATTAAAAAAAACAACACAGTAGGTAAAAGTGCTTGCTGACAAGCCTGAGTACTTGAATTTGATCCTTGGAACTCACATGGTAGTGAGGGAACCAACTCCACTAAAATGTCCTCTGAGTTCCATATCCACGTCCCCTACCAGCGCCACCAAAAAATTAACAAAGAAAAGAACACACACATGAATCATACCATTAGGGTGGACATTCTGAAAAGAAAACCAGAAAATTACATTAACAAGGATGAAAAAAAAAGGGGGGGGGGGCATTGTGTGCTACAGGTAGATATAAATGGTGCCATCACTGGCTCCTCAAGAAATTACTACAGGGCCAGTGAGATAGCTCAGAGGGTAAAGGCACTTGCTGTCCAGTTTGATGACCTGAGTTTGATCCCTGGAACCCATATGGTGGAAGGAGAGAACCACTCCTGAAAGTTGTCCTCTGACCCCCACATGTGAGCTATGGCATGCACACACACATGTGCACATACCTACACACAAAATACATGTTTTAAAACATTAATCTGGGATCAAAGGAGTGAAAGCAGGGACTTGAGAGATTTGTGTGTCCATGTTCACTGATGCTTTATTCATAATAGCCAAGAGGCAGAAACAGTCCAAGAGTCCACCGTTGGATGATGAGCAAACAAAATGTGGGTTGTGTGTGTGCTGGACTTAGCCACATACTAGTGGCCATCACCTCTAGCCAAATTCTTCCCCCTCTACTTGTAGAAGCTCCAGGGTATCCTCTGACATTTGATCAGGGAACCTTGTGCCTTCAGAAAACCAAGACTTGCATCAGATAAACCTAAGCAGCATGCTGTGTCCCATCCCTCCTGCTTGGCTCTCCCCCAAGGTCCCATTAGGCAGTCTCCACCCTGTCGGCATCTTCCATCAGCTACTGAATGGTACTTGAGCACACTCCCTTTTGAGGGGCAGATCATGTGAGCTCCCTGACATGAGGGTCCTTCTGCTGGGTATTCCTTTCTTCTCCACTGGTTAGGTAGTTCCTGCTTGATGTATACCCACTGGCAAAACTGCCAGAGTACTCAAGGCACCCCACAGACCAGTAAGAAACACACACAAACCACCATAGGATTGGGCAAAAGACTGGTGTCCTCACAAAAGAGGGCATCAAAATAGTCCTTGGTCAGCAAAAAATGCATATTAAACCTTAATGTGGAACATCACAAGCCCATCAGAAGAAGACAGGAAACGGAGCCTTGCACAAACCACCAGCACTCTCCATGTGTGTCCTAACTGGGATGTGCTCTCAGGTCCAGGGATCATGATAGTTCTCTTCTAGACAGTCCAGACTAGAAACTAGACAAGTGCTCTGATGAACCGATGTGAAAGTCACAGGAAAGAGCAGGCTGTGGGTTAGCACAAGGAACATGCGTAATCTCACATCTGCAACAGCGGTATGGGGAGGTGTCAACTGGAAGCAAGGAAGGCTTAGGAGCTAGCAGGTGGCTCTGCTTGTGAACAACTGTGTGAACTGACACCCAAGTCCTCTGCCAGGATGCTTCACTTCAACACAGAGAAACTCAAAATTCCCTCCAACAAATGGGCTGAGCCCAGACCTTCCAGGACTCTCAATCCTTTACTGTCTAGCTGTTCAGCCTGGAGTCTGGCGAACCTGAAGGGACTGAGTGCAGAGGCACACTTCACCCTTACTGCACACTAAGTGTCCAGTCCCAGATGCCTCCATTGCACATTTGAAAACAAGTACTGCAAGGGGATGTGTGCAGGCCATGGCCCTCTAGGTACAGCTAAGCAAGCTGTACAAAGTGGGAAACAAGGCAGAACAGCCTGTGTGTAGCCCTGGAGTCCCATGACTAATAGTCTCTCTGGGACATGGGAGACCCTCTGGACCCATGTCTTCCCTAGTAATGGAGTCAAGGAGCTCAGCCAGTGTCAGATCAGTGCTAATGTTTGTGGCATTTTGTTCTGTTTTGTGGGAATGTGTTTTGATGTAGGGTCTCATGTAGCTTAGGCTGGAATTAAACTCCCTATACAGCTGAAGCTGGCCTTGAATGTCTCCTGATCCTCTCTGCCTCTCTCCAAAGTCCTGGGAATACAGTTGAGTGCCATCATGTTTAGCTGTTCCCCTCAGCCCCTGGGCTCAAGTGATCTTCCTGCCTCCGCCTTCCAAATGGCCAGGACTAAAGTGATTGAAGATAAAACCATATGTTTTCCTTTTCCCTATAACTTCTTGATAGAGTTGCTTTTATCAAGTTCTAATTGGTCTTCAGACAAGAAAAATATTTGTTCAAATCAGGCCTGGTGTAAATGCAAATGGTTCTAAGGATCAAACAGGAATAGCTAGACAGAAGAGTCTCGGGTACCCAGCCCTGGCAACTCAGCCTTGCCCCAGCTTCCCACACACCCGACTCCCACCTTCTCCAGCAGCACGCTGCCCCGCTCCTTCAGCAGGCAGTTGATCATGACTGTGGCCGCACGGGAACAGTTCTTGTCTGGGTCTCCCAGGCTCTCAAACATGGTCAGCAAGAGACTAATGAGCTGGTCTGGTGGGAGGCGCTTGGCAATAACCTGGGAGAAGGGTGATGCCAGAGAACAAAATAGGGCTAGCTTCACACTGCTTCCTGAGGAAAAACTCAACGGTTAGCTCTTCCTGCACCCTGCCCTTCTTCCCATTTCTTAGTCTGGGACTACTCCAGGAAAGGGCTCTTTGGGCAGCTGTAGAGCTGGGTCAAATGGGACAGAGAAGTGTCTTGTGGTGCTGCTCTGGAACTCTTTAAAATGCAGGGAGGGAATTCAGGACAGGTCTGCTGGTGTCCCACCTGAGAAAGCCCAGAAGCTCCCCTCTAGCTCAGCTTCTTCTTCCTTTTCTCCTCAATGCAGGAAATATACCAGAAGGAGGAGCAGGGGAGGGGTGGGGGCATAAAGGGAGGAGCAAAGGGTCAAGGGAGCCAAAACAAGAACCAAGAGAAGGGCAGCACAGTGCCAACTCAAACTGAAGAACACAGGTCCCAGACTGGCATTTCCAGAAAGGGTCCTAGTGGCTCTTCCTATCATCCTCTGCCAGAGGCCCCAATGTTCACTACATGGGGGTATAAAAGAGAGTATACTATGGGAGGAGCCACTTTCTCCATTCTTGGAGCCCTGCTGGGCCTCAGACTGGACACCAGACATGCATGGCAAGATGGCTTAGGTGGGACATGATACCCAGGCAGCACAGAAAGCAATAAGGCATGAAAGAGACAATTTGGCCCACAGTTGCCCTTCCAAATACTGTGAGACAGTGTCCCAGTCAGCCAGAATCAAAGACAGGGCCTGTACAGGAGGACCCATGCATGTGGCTCTGGGTTTAGCTCAAGGCAGGCTGTTCACACACACACCAGCACTGTGCTGCCCACCCCCACTCCACAAACCCACATCTTCAGTGCGTAAGGCAAGCTGAGTACAGGCAGAACAGGACCTATGGAGTCAGTTGGACCACAAAGCACCCAAATACTCTTGGCATCCAAGACCCTACCACACAGCACACCTCGCTCTCGCCTAGACTGTGGTGTTCTACAGCAGGCAGGTGTGAGAAACACAGTAGTGTTGGTCAGGTGGTGGGGTGGTCAGGTGGACACCACTTCCCTGAATGAAACTTGCCTACAGGTAGCTTCTCAGGGTTCCTGGCGTTGTCTGCTGAGTTAGAGGTACCAGGTGCTACAACAGAAGTCACTTAACTCCAGACACTGCAGCCCCCCATTATAAGCATCCCACAGATACCTGGGCTATGCTGTGGCAGGTATGAAAAAGAATGGTGGGGTCAGGGTGCACGAGGTCATCTTTCAGAGTGAGGAGCCGCTCAGCCACATCATCATGATGGTCTCGGGAAAAGCCTAAGGGTGGAAGTTAGCTGAGGCCTTTGCTGGTGATCCTGAAGCCTGATCCCAGTGGATGATCCTTTGGGCGCCTCTGTCCTCCATAGCCCTCATGTCCCCAGCAGGGCTCACCCTCATAACCCAGCTGCAAGTAGAGCAGGGAGTGGATGCAGCCCACAGCCTCCTGGCGGGTAGCAGGCCACGTGTCAGCACACCGTGGGGAGAAGAGGCCAACGAGGAGGCCCAGGTTGTGAAAGGGCACCAGAGCCTAGAAGAGGTGGGCATAGAGGAGCTGGACTGTAGGAATTCTGGGGGGTAGTAAAGTACAACCTACAGTAGTACAGCCCAGAGGGGAGCCATGTGGGGCCTGGTCCCCACTGATCTGGGTACTCCCTGGGACTGATAGCCAGAGCAAAGTTTTCCTCTCCCAAATGGCTAATCCACTTGACTCCCTATGCATGCAGATCAGGAGGCCCTACAAGGGCAGAGAGGAGGAGGCAAAAGGACTCCACTCATTCAGCCTCCACCCTTGAGAAGAGCCTCCCCTAAAAAGTAAATCCCTGTGGGCTGGGAGAGGAGATAGTACACCCATTTATCCTGCGTAGATACCAGTTCATCTTTGAAGTTCTGCTCCCTTCTATTGCTGACCTTCTCCCTCCTCTGAGCAGACAGCCTTGCCTCTTGCTGCCAGGCTTCAAAATGACTCCACACCCACCCACCATGTGGCCTGTGGCTCCCTTTCAGCCCTGATCAGTACACAGACTCCCAGGCCTCGCTGCTGCTGAAATGGCATCCCAAGTCACCAGACAAGAAAGGAAAATTTCCGGTCAGCAGGGAAGGACTTGGAATGCAGGGTTGCAGGGTCTGGGGACAGGTGGTTACTATTCTCAATGTGGTTAGATTCGTGACAACACAGATTAAGACAAACTCCAGTCAGGTTAGGGTTACAGGAAAAGAACATAAGCACACAAGTGCACACACCCCCCCCCAATCACCAAGAGAAAAAGTCCATAAGGATTGCAATAGGTGACAAAAGGATGTTTGTAAAAATCCACCATCTGTCTCTGATAAAAGTTCTCATTAAAACAGCCAGTGCCAATCAAGACAAGAAGCTTGGCAGTAAAGACCTGGTACACCCCTCCTTGGAGGCTAGATCACATTGAACTGAGGCTATGGCATTCTTATCCACTATAGGCCCCCTGTCCATGTCAAAGGGATTGTGAGGCAAGCAGGGACGGTAGCAGGAGGAAGGTCAGGGAATCAACCAGGTGCTCTGGGGTGAGGAGTACAGGTGGCAGTTCCCAAGCAGAGACTCACAGAGGGGTGAAGGCAGGAGTCCAGTACTCACACTGACGTGCAAGTGCTCCAGGAAGAATTGCAGCAGACAGGCACCCAGTCCAAGTGCCCGTGCCCGCTCATGGCCCCTCGAGGACTTGATCCATGGGCTCAGGTGCTACACAAGAATGGGTTTCACATAGGTGCCTGCTGGGGGAAGAACCCAGAAGAACAGAAACCTCCATCCCAAATACCAGCTCAGGGACTGAGGACCATACTTCAAAGACCACAGGAAGCCAAGTGGGACCTAGGGTGGCCTCCCTGTTGAAGTTCACCTGTCCACCCTGGTGACTGAGAGCAACACAGGCCTATTAGACATGGTGCCTAGAGTAGGGATTAGTGCTGCCCTAGCCCACTGTAGTACTGGAAGGAACTGGAAGAAATCCACAGCATGGTGTGCATTCTGAAATCTTGCTAGCCCCAAGTGATCAGGAGCTCCTAGTCACGACTCCTCTCTCCCATCTCAGCACATCTAGTAGTTGAGGGACATGTTACAGAGGTACCATCTGCTCATGGCTGCCCAGGCAGAAGGGGTACTGTACCTGTTCAGATGCCCCCAGAGGTGCATCAAACTATATCTGCAGTACCAAACCACAATGTGGGGCAGAAGAACAGAAGGGGACCAGGACCTAGGTAGAGTATCCCATCTCCATCTCCCACAAAGTGCATACCTCAACCATGATTTGTAGGCCCTGGGGGGTCATATTCCGCTGCAGCAGGCTTGTCAGCAAATCCTCAAGTGCACTCACTGTGTCCAGATACAGGGGCTGGAAGGAAGAGTCAAGCCACCAGACCTATGCATGACCCCCCACCTCATACTGCCTCACTGCCCCCCCACAGATATGGCGATACCTCCTTCCAGGCATCATCTTCCCCTTTCCGTTCAGGTGGCAAGGCCATAACACTATGTAAACAGCTGTGGATCACATCTGCCTGTGTCTGCTCCTCCAATGCAGGCTCCAAGTTGCTGGGAAACAGGTTAAGGGCCCCAAGCGATAATGCCCAGGACAGGTCTTCTCCAGCCCCACTCCCCAGAAACCACTGAGCTTTTGTGAATGGCACAGTTGCCACCACATTCAGAAAGCTCCATCCAGACCCATGACTGCAGCCCATGCATGTGCATACAGATCCGTAGGCTCATGCAGCCCAGAGGATACACCAAGTATGAGCAGGCAAGCATGGCTTTCTTCCGAATAGGTGTTGTCAGGCAGTCCGGGGGTTCTGCCCTGATGAATTCCTTGGGGAGGCAGTATAGAAATGGCCCTCAGAGGAGACATCAACCCCCACCCCCCGCTCAGTCTGTCTTTCACCCCAAGTGGGTGGTTGAGGCCCCCAAGGTGTAGGGTTCTATCTGTTCCCATAGACCCAATCACTGGGTTCCCAGGCTACATCACTGCATGCGTCCTCAGGCCCCATTTCATTGCCTGCTAGCAGCAGCCTCCCAGAACTTACCATCATCTGTGCCACCAGCTCTGCTTTCCTTGAGAAGTGGAAAGAGCTGGCCTGTGTGCTGCTAAAGATGGCCTGGCTGACCATGCACAGGCTCTGGACAAGGCAAAGCTTCAGGGCTGGGTCCTGAGGGAACAGCTGGCTGCAGGAGATATCCATACCTACCCCTAGAGCTGTTCTGTCCAGAGTGAGCACAGGGTAGGCCCAGCAGCAAAGGCCCTTTCTTGAGCAGCCAGAGACATAGCTACAATGGTCAGAGCCTGTAGCAGCCTCTTGACCAAGGAAGAATCTGAAATCTGGGGAAAGTTCTAGGCCAGTGGCCTATGAAGTAGTTACTGTACAGTATACTCAGAGTCTTGAAGCAGGAGAACCTCATAGGGGGTGTGAGAGAGGCCAACCTGAATGCACAGGCTGTCAGGCCCTCCTATTCTTGTGGGGTGGAGGAAAAAGAAACTGGAAGTCTTACCATCCCAGCCTACCCCAGGATGCTCCCAACTCTTCAGGAAGGGCTAACCCAGTAAGGGTCTGTTAGGTTAGGGTTAGGAATAGTATAAAGGAAGTATGTTAGTGAGGCCAAGGGAGCCTACTGGCTCTGGTGTTCCCTGAGGTCTAGAGAAGGACAGACCCAAGAGTATTGGAAGGAGAGCCAAAGGACCTGGGTCCAGTGCTGGGCTGTGGGAACCACAACTATAGGTGGCCTGCCAACTGGCTCCAGGGAAACCCTGCTCTGCCCTCATCAGGAGTTCAGCTGGTGCAGCCTCAAGATGTGCTGTTCCACAGGGAAATGGGCAGAAGGATCCTAGAGCCACATTCCAGGATGCTACCCCCTGACCACTAGGACCAGGAAGACCAGAAAGCTGAGTCTGACTCTGCCCCAAAGCCCAGCCCAGAGGAGAGAGAAAAAAGCACAGTTCACATGCAATTGCTAGACACTGTACCTTGGTCTCTACTTTTATTCCCAGAACCTAAACAATAAAAAGTGAAACAAATTAAGACTCTAGTGCTGTGTGCCTGGCCCTCAAAGACCACTGCAATGCCCACCTTGGTACTGAAGCACTGAAACATGTTGCGGAGGATGTCAGACTCCACTTTGGCTAGCACCAGTTCATGGGGGGCCTGTGCAGCCACGTGTCCATAGCACAGGATCAGAGCGCTTTTCATTCTTTCTACCTCGTGCTCACTTCGATCCTGGAAAGCAGAGAGAGCCACAGAATATTGGTTACTCAGTTATTCTCCAAAACCCTGGTCTGGAACTGTGCTTTCTAAACTCTTTCAATGCTCCTTGAAGGATTAGAGCTAGCCAGCAATACCTGGCAGTACCCAGGGATGGCAGACCAGGTGGCCAACACAGGTCCACTGCAAACCAAGTGGCAGAGAAAATAGCCTAAGGCAGTGGAACCAAAGAGGAAGGGAGCAGCAGACAGTAGACAGAAGAGCTCAGGGACCTGGCCACTAGAAGATGGCAGGGTTGTGGTACAGACCAGCCCTTTGTCCTGGGGGCTGGTAGACTTCAGCATTAGAAACGGTGGGCATGCCCTTTCACTGGGCCAGCCCTGAGAGTCCATGAATAGAACAGTCACTAGAGAGAGAGCAGAAAGCTAAGAGTTGGGCATGGAGGAGCACATAGGAGGTTATAAAGGAAGATCTTGAGTTTGAGGTTAGTGTTTTATGAATGAATGAACGACTGAACAGAGGGACAACAGCTAGAGTGGGGACAGGTAGGGAGGTATACTCCCTCCTTAAATCAGGCTCTGGCTCTGAGCACAGTAGCCGTAAGAACAGTTTCTGACACCACTAATGGGCAAAGGTCAGCACAGACAGCCTGGCTGTTTCTACCTATCATGGTTCAGACAGAATACGTCCCCAAGCTCAGGTGCTCCCAGTGCAGCAGAGTTCAGAGGCAAGGCCTTTGAAAATGTCCCCACGCTCAGGTGTCCCTAGTGTGGCAGGGTTCAGGGGCTGGGCCTTTGGGAGGCAATTGGAACATCAATGGATTACTCCACTGACAGATCCAGGGGTTGGTAAATGCTTTGTTATAAAAGCTCTCTTTGTTTCTAGGGTACCCCAAGGTGAGCATGAGCAGCTTTCTTCACCATGCCCTTCCATCATGTTTGTCAGCCTAAAATCAACCGGGCCAAGTGATAATGGACTGAAACCTCTGAAACAATGAGCCAAAATAAATCTTTTGTCCTTGAAGTTGATGTATCATAGTACCACAAAGCTGACTAACACACCATCTGTGCCACTCAGAGCCCCTCTAATCATCCATAGTAGGAGGGAGATACCATTGTCACCAGCTATATTTGCTTCTGGGAAGTCTTCTCCTGGAAGTGGCTACAAGCAAGGTGCTTCCTATTCACCCTGAGCCTGAGAGGGATCAGCCCCAACCTCAATCTTGAGAACAGACAGAGCTGCCATGAAGGTACAGTACCCCATCCCACCCTAGGTTTTAAAATGCCAGGCAGTAACACGTCGGTCTTCCCAACCAGGGCTGCATCTTGGGTTGTGACTGCCTTACCTTAAAAATACTAAAGATGCCAATGGACTTCCTGAACACATCTGACTTCACAAATTCCTCCAACTGTACCAGAGTGTCTTCAAGGTGGGCAATGGCACAGATCCCGAAGCAACAGGCAAGGCCCTGGGAAAGCACACAAGTTATACACATTTGGACACAGAGGCCCACCTGCCTTCATACTGTGTGGGGAGGAATACACACATACTACACACATGTGAGAACACGCATGGATACACAAGAGTACTATGCACACACATACCTGTAGGCACAGTGTATGTATGTGACTGTGTATGCAGATGCAGGGAGTGCACCAGACATACATGTACCTACATGCTCACAGTATACTTGTGTATGCATTAACTAGCTAGCTGCCTGACAGGCATGGTAGATGCCTGGGTATCAGGGGCTTCATACCTCTCGCTCAGCTTCCTCTTGATATCTGGCTGTCTCCAGCAGTTCTCGAAGGTGTTTTCTCACCACCTCCTTACTTGAAGCAGTACCCAGTGTGGTTCCAATGCATTTATACAGGAAGTTCTAAAACAAAGGCAGAGAACACAGCTATACTTGACACTGAGCAAATGGACACCTGCACTATGTTTGGCATTGCTAATAGAGAGCCCCGGACTTGTCTGAGGAGCAAGAGGCAGGCAGAAGGACCCTGTCTTCCAGCTGTTAGCTGCAGTGAAGAGGTTCACAGTCCTGCCTGCTGATCCTGGCTGCCAGAGTCATGAGACAAAGGCACAGACAGAAAGGAACAAGGACTCAAGGCATAGGAGCCAGAGCTTAAGGATCATGCAGAGACCCCTGCTCCTAGCTGGTCTGTCCCTGGCACCTTCTCCTGGGGCATCCCATTGTAACAGGATAGCTGCTTGCACATCTCCAGGCTCAGCTGGCAGATCCATGTGTTGTCAGAAACCACAGCCAGAGTGTCTTGCAGGAACTGTGGATGAGAGTACCAGTGAGGGGCTGGCTGTGGGAGGCTCTGAGGCCTAGACATGTCACATGAGAACCTTAGGGTGACTCTTGCTGGTAAGTGATCTCTGAAATAAGGAGCAGACAGAAGACTAGAGCAAGCCTTTGGTGGGGCGCAAAGAGATAGGCTTGGAGCACAGATGGCTCTGGACAAGGAGAAGGTGGAAGGGGGAAGACTACTTCCTGTGGCCAAGGTGACACAAGGCTCCTCAAATTTGGTGCTGGCTGCTACAGGGTAGGAGTCATGTCACAGTCATCTGAGGCTAGCCACAATCCTTGCCCTAGAGACTCCTCTACTGTTAAGCCCATCCCCTAGTCACACTACCAGGTAAAGTCAGGTGAAACATTTCTGAGAAGGTGCAGTACACAGTGCCCCCATTTGTTGCCCCAGCCCTCCTTGCTAAGACCCAGAATGTCCCAGCAGAGCACAGACAGGCCCTCAGTTTTCTGTCCCATCTCACCACTAGAAGCTTTTCTTCCCATTCCTTCAGTGACAGGGTTTCTTCAGTGTGCTCTGAAATGACCAGTCACCCAGTTGGCTGGGGTCCTGCCAGGAAGGCTTATCCAAACATGCACAAGTGGGTTCTCAGTGCCCATCTCTTCATCTTTGGGAAATCCCAGGAGGAGTGCAACAGCAGCCAATCCACTATAGGCTGTGCCCACCTCCCCCCCGCCCCCAAATGACACCTCTTGAGCCATTCAGGCCTTTTCTTAGATTACAGCTAAGATGCCTTCTTCCAACTTACAAAACCTTATTCTGCACCAGCCAGCCCTGATGACACCTGGCACAACTGGGGTCAAGGGTGGCTGTTAGGCCCTTTAGATGCACTGGCCTCACCATCCAGGTACTCTAGCAGCACAGGCACGGTTGTCTCCCAGCGCTGACCCAGCAAAGAGTGGATGTTCCGATGTAGAACCTTCAGGAGGCGCAGAGAAGCTGCCCCACGCCCATCCCCCAGGTAAGGGTTGGAAGCCACAACCTGAGAGACAGAGAAGGGAAGGGTCTAAGCAGGGAGTCACCTGTGTTTCTAGGTGCAAATGTAGCAGGACAGCTCCCAGGGTCATAGTGTACTACACAGGGAGCAGCTTCTCAGGAATGCAGGAAAGCCAGTAAACACAAGGTAGGTGTTCCACTGAGAAGGCAGCAAAGGCCACAGCCTGCTACGAGGATTGACAGAGAGCCCACTCCTCCACCAGATAATACTAGGGTCAAGCTGACACCTGATGGGGCAGTGCCGGCCATTGTGCTTATAAACAGTGACAGACCCTTTGCTTACCAGCAGTCTTGTGGTCACAGCATAGGGAGACGGGAGGTTTGCTGGACAAGAGACATGGAAACAGTTACAGGGCAGGGACAGGCAGAAAGTAGAAAGGATGGGGGTCATATGCAAGGGAGGTAGCTGAAGTAGAATACCATGCAAAGGAAACAGCCAGGGTGGGATCACTGGCAGGGACAGGGGCAGGTGCAAGGGTGGAGAACTGAGAAAGGGTCAGGTTTAAGGGTATGGCACTGGTGGGGTCTGGTGCAAAGTGGCTGGGCCTCCACACCATGTGAGTTGTACTGGACCAGGAAGGCATCTGCCCCTGCCTCCTGCCTCTTCAGGGCCAAATGCACAAGACTCCTGCAGAGTGGGGTGAGGGCTGCAGTGAAGCGCACTGGGGTGAGGAACTCGAGCAGGTAGGGCCAGAGAACCTGAAGGATAGAGGGCCATGGTCTATGGACTGCAAACAGACGGCGCGGCCTTTAGGGCAAAAGAACTGATAGGAGTTGTTCCCTACTCCTTGCTGAGGCCTGAGAGCCTCTGAACACTGCCCAGGTAAACCACACTAGCCATTTCACTGTTTCTTGTCATTGAGGTCAGGGACAGGGCAGGAAATCTCAGAGGGAGAGCTCAGGCAGCAGGCCTCAAACCAAAGGCACATACACTCACATTGTTCATCCTGTCCACTGTGGTGCTGACGAGGTAGAGGGTGCGGATGCTGACTGCCCGAACACTATCTGCTGCTAGGTCCTCACCATCTGGGCCTGACTTCTCAGGCTGGAGGAAGAAGCAAAACAAGACTATATATGGTAGCTGCACACATACCAGGCTGGCAGAAAAGGAAGCAGGCTGACACACCTTGGGGTAGTGTGCATCAACTGCCACAGGCAAGTATACTGAAATCACTCAAAAATGGCTGGTGAGAGGACTCAGTGGGTAAGTGCTTTCTGTGAGAGCCTGACAATATGAGTTCGATCCCCAGATCCTACATTCCACAACTTCTGAAAGTTGTTCTCCAATCTCCACATGTGGGCTATGGATGTATGTGCCTGCACTCATGCATAATACACTCAGTAAATACAATTAAAAAATTTTAAACTATCCAAGACAGGATTGCCTGGTTCAGTTCTCACTTCCTGTAAGCAACTGACTCCACAGAAGTTAACTTTGTTGGGCCAGCAAGACAGCTCGGCAGATAAGGGGCCTTGCCTTCATGGCTGACAACCTGAATTCAACCCCTGGGACCTATGTAGTGGAAGGAGGTAACTTCTACATGTAATACACACACACACACACACACACACACACACACACACTCACACATGCACACCAAATAAATAAATACAATTTAAAATATTTTTAAAGACTGGATTTAAATTAATCAAAACAAAACAATCAACTTTGGGGCCAGGCATGGTGGTGCACTCAGAAGCCAGAGACAGGTAGATCTCTTTGAGATGGCTAGCCTAGTTTACACAGTAAGTTCTAGGCCAGATGGGACTATAGGGAGACCTTGTCTCAAAAACCAAAACCAAAAAAAAAAATCACTAAAACCAAAACCACCAAAAAAAACCCAAAATTAAAACAAACTTTGTAGTGTTCACATAAAAGAAATGGTCCTGCCTGGAGGAAACGAGAACTCATTGAAAAAGCACCTGATCTTTACTCATGACTCTGACCCACCCAACAGCTTGGGCAGGCTTATGGTTTACTCTTGAGAGGTTGTTGTCCTTTGAGGCAAAACAGTATTTGAAAGCTCTCTGCAAGAAAACGACTTCTTTCAAAAGGACTTACGGGCCCTTAAACTCACAGAAACACCTGAGAACTGAACTATGGACAGAAATCGGCACACCCATATAATGGCAGTTGTTTAGCACCTTCTGTCTTAGAAACCCAAGGCCATGTAGAAAAACAGTGTGGCTGGACAGGGTGGTGAATGCCTGTAATCTCATGGTTCAGGAGGAAGTGGCAGGGTTAAGAGTTCAAGGTCCATTTTGACTACGCAGCCTTGGCTACATGAAACCTTGTTTCAAGAACAAAACTACAGACATTAAGGACATGAAAACCATGTTTTAAAGCATACTGTAAAAATAATAATAGAGCTGGGGTAGTAGTGTACACCTTTAATCCCAACACCTGAGAGGCAGAGGCAGGTAGATCTCTATGAGTTCCAGGCCAGTCAGGACTACAAAATGAGACTCTGTTTCAAAAATAAACACACAAAAAAAAACCCCATCCAATAGAACTTTATACCAAAATCATAATCATCAGGCCAAAGACAAAATTATATATCCAACAAATTTTTCTTTTAGGTGGGGGTAAAGTTGAGACAAAGTCTCATACTGTAGCCCAAGCTAGCTTCTAACTCACTATGTAGCAAAGGCTGACCTTTGATCTTCCTTGATCCATTTGCCAAGTGTGGTATCACAAGGAAGTACCACTGTATCCAACTTCTCACAACAATTAAGAACAGAAATCCTCTCTCTACCCTTGTTCTGATGCAAGTCCACAAAGGTCAAGAAAATCTGACTGAGACAATGAAGAAACTAGACAAAACCTCCAAAGACTGACACTGAAAGTACATGCCAAATCTACCAGAAATAAGGTCATTGAGATGCAGAGTTCAAGCACACACAGTTAGAAAACAAAAGAGCAAAATTGTAAAAGTACATTATTCACGATATGAACCAAAAAACAAGAAAAAATAATCCCAGAAATATAATGTAAAAAAATTTTTTTTTTCTTTTTGAGACAGGGTCTCTCTGCAGATGCAACTGATCTGGAACTCACTATGCAGATCAGGCTGGCCTCAGTCTCACAAAGATCTGCCGCCTCTGCCTCCTGGGGATTAAAGGTGTGTGCTACAACACCTGGCTTATAATGTAAAAATTTTAACAACTAAAATAAAGAATGTAATTTTTAAAAATTGTTATAAATGTTATTATTTGCTATTAAATTAGAAATTTATTAATTTTATCTTATGTGTATGTTTTGCCTGCATGTATATTAAGTGTAACCATGTGTGTACTGCCCAGAGAGGCCAGAAGAGGGCATCAGATTCCCTTGCTGGAGTTAGGGATGGTTGTTAGCTGCATGTAGGTGCTGGGAACTGAACCTGGGTCTTCTTCAAGAGCAGCCAGTGCTCTTAACTGAGCCATCTCTCCAGCCCCTAGAGATCAACTGTTTCTACGTGGATATTTGAATCATACTATGCACATCCACACTGCTAAGTAACCATCACCACCATCCATATCTAGATCTTCCTCATCTTCTAAAGGGACACTTTCTTCCCATCGACAAAAACCCTCATTCCCCTTCCCCATTCCTGGCACTCAGCATTCTTTCTTCCTCTATGGATTTGACAACTTTAGGAATGTTACATGGATAGACTTACAGTGTTTGTTCTTCTGCGACTGTCCCTTCTCACATAGAGCATGTCTTCCAGGCTCATCCATGTTGTAACATAGGTCATAATTATCCTCTTTCTCTTTTTCTTTCTTCTTCTTTTATTTTTTATTTTTTTTGAGACAGGGTCTCCCTGTAGCCCCAGCTGGCCCAGCCCAGAATTCACTATGTAGACAAGGCTGGACTCAATCTCACAAAAACCTGCCTGCCACTGCCTCTTGAGTTCTAGGATTGTATGGTTTTTCTGTTTAAGATGAACCTATGATTTTTGTTTTTTATTTGAGTCATAGGCTGTATTTCATTAAGTAATTTTCAAATGTCAAACCAACCTTTCATTCAGAAGATAAATTCCACTTAGTTATGGTGTGCATCATTTTTAGATACTGTTGGATTCAGTTTGCTTCCATTTTGTTGAAGGTTTTAAAATTCTTTTATTGTATTTTTTGTTTTTTGTCTGTGTGGGCATTCATGTGCAACAGCATGCATGTGGAGGTCAAAGGACAAACTGTGAAAGTCTATTTTCTCCTCCCACCATATAGGTCCTGGGGATTAAACTCACGCCATCATGCTTGGTGACAAGCATCTTTACAGCTGAGCCATATTCTCAGTCCCTTAGTGAAGATATTCATATCCTACTCATGAGAAATTACTCAGATTTTTTGCTGTCTTTGTGGCACACTTTATATATTTTGTACATACATACCTATACACAGATGTGCACGTACATGTATTTCTCAAATGACTGAAGGAAAAAATTGAGACATGTGTTTTTTTCTCCCTAAATACTAAATTTTCTTGTGTTTATTTCCCAAGAATATGGACATTGCTTTGAAAACTATATTGTCTTCTAAATCAGAAAAGTCACCATTAAGGCCATAATGGTGACTGATCCATCGTCCATCTTCTATGGTGTCATTTCTGTCCCTTGTTGCTTCTCTGTTGTAGTATCCAGCCCAGAGCCAGGCATTGTGTTGTGTGTGGCATTATGTTTGGTCTGCTGCTTGTCTGTTGGTCGTCTGTGTATTTCTAATCTGTGTTTGAATCAGACCATTTGAATGCTTCTCAGACATGGTTTGGCTTGTGTTCCTCTGAGCTGGAATTGGGTGGTTCATTCTCTCTGGGAATCTGAAGGTGCAGATCCTTTCTCT
Organism: Eospalax fontanierii; assembly: GCA_035773235.1. Lineage (NCBI taxonomy): Eukaryota > Metazoa > Chordata > Mammalia > Rodentia > Spalacidae > Eospalax > Eospalax fontanierii. Next base: position 81,268,661 of record CM069532.1, on the reverse strand, counting down.
GCATCCCCAGGCCAGTGCTGATGTGTTTGTTGGTCCTTTGTGTCTGGTTGCTTGTTGCTAGCTGTCTGTACTGTGATATTATTCTTTCCCTTCTTATTAAGAAATTTGTAGGAAGACTCAGGGACTAAGAAGATATTCTCTTGCTGATTCAGTCTCTAATCAGCTTCATTGATTTTAGCACCGGTCACTGCTTTCCTAAGTCTATTATTTCTATGCTCAGTCTTTGACCTTCTGTTGTAACAAGGAGGCTTTTATTTGGGTAGGAGGTTAGAGGCTTACACAAAACTAGGTAAGTGTTACACTGCCAAACTATAGGCTCCCCCTAGTCCCATGTTCCTTTATCATTATTCTGTGTGTGAGTGTGTATGAGGCAGGAGGGCACAGCACTCATGTGCAGGTTATGGAGCCCTTCCAGCGTTACATAGTGTACTGTTTAGTTTTGTCAGGCTGACAAAACTTGAGGCACCTGGGAAGAAGGAACCTCAGTTGAGGAATTTCCTCCATGTAGCCATGTCTGTGAGGTATTTTCTTAATTGTTATTGCTGAAGGAGGGCCCAGCCCACTGTGGGTAGTGCCATCCCTAGGCAGGTGGGCCTGGGCTGTATAAGAAGGTAGCTGAACAAGTCAAGGAAAGCCAGCCAGTAAGCAGTGTTTCTCCATAGTCTCTGCTTTAGCTCCTACCACCAGGATCCTGCTTTGGCTTCTTTTGATAATGGACTGTAATCTGTAAGCCAACTAAGTCCTGTCTTCCTCAAGTTACTTGTTCATGGTATTTACTGTAATGAGAGAAAACCAACTAGATACACATGAATTCTGAGGACTGAACTTAGGTTGTTAGACTCGTGTGACAGGTGCCTTTACTCACTGAGCCATCTTGCTATTGTATTTGAGTGTGAGCTTGTGGGTTGCCATTTTGTGCTCTAGACTAGAAAGCACTTCTGTTATTGTTTTTGATGTTCAAATGTTCCCGGATTTGGCTAGTAGAACTCCCCTTTCTGTATTCCTATGGCATGGCTTCTAGTTCTCTGGATTCTTTTTAGACAAACCTTTCTCTTTCTCTCCCTCTCTGCAGATATGTAGAGACCAGAGGAGGATGTCAGATGTCCTACATTGTTACTCTCCACCTTATTCATTTTTTATGTATTAAATATGTATTCCATGTATTTATTGTTTTGGGGAGTGGTACCTTTGTGCCACAGTGCTTGTGTGGAGGTCAGAGGACAACAAAGAGTTAGGTTCTTTCCTTCTACCATATGGGTTCTGGGGACTAAACTCAGGTCCTCAGGCTTGGCAACAAGTACCTTTAAAGCTGAACCATCTTGCAGTCTGCCTTTTAAGACAGGGTATCTCAATGAACCTAGGCTGGCGGCCAGCAAGCCCCACTGACCCTCCTGTCTCCACCACAGCAGCACCAAGGTTATAGGTATGTGCTTAGCCATGCCCAGCTTTTTTCTTAAAGTGAGTGTTGGAATACAAACTCAAATTCCAGGTCTTGCATGGCAAGTACTGTCACCTACTGAACCATGGAGCTGTCTTTCCAGGTCCCACCCTCTTTTTTTTTTTTTTTTTGTTTTTGAGACAGAGCCTCCCTGTATCCCAGACTGGCCTCGAACTCTTTGCTCTTCCTGCCTAAATCACTTGAATATTGGGAGTAAAGGGTGTGCCAATATACCTGTCTGGACTTTCTTTTTATCCTTTATTTCTAGGGCAGTTATAGCCTCTATTTCTTTAAATATTTCTTGCTCTTAATCCTTGTCTCTGTCTTATCCTGTTAATCTGTCACCATTCCTGTCTTTCATATCTTTAGACTATATTTCATTTTTAAAAATGTTTAGTTATTAGGGCTGCAATTAGGACTTAAGTTCATCTCCCAGCACCCTCATTGGATGGCTGGCAACTACCTGTAACTCTAGCTCCAGAGGGATCTCATACCTCTGGCCTCCAAAGGCACCTGCACTCAGACACAAAACACACATAATTTAAATAAAATACATTAAAAATTTTTTCCTTTCTTAAGATTTCTCTCTCTCTCTCTCTTTCTCCCTCTCTCTTTCAAAAGACAGGGTCTCACTTGTAGCCTTGTTGGCCTGCAACCCCTTATTTAGACCAGGCTGTCCTAGCATTCACAGAGATCCTCCTGCCTCTGCCTTTTGAATGTTGGGATTAAGACACATGCCTTCATACTCAGCCTTCTTTAAGGTTTTGTTCAGTCTATTCTTCCCCAGAGAAAACCGTTATATTATCAATGATTATTATTAATTATTCTAATTTATTATTTATTTTTTCATATTTATTATTTTTATCTTATTTTATGTGTGTATTGCCTATGTGTAGGTAGGTGTACCCATGTCATACAATGCCCACAAAGATCAGAAGAGGGCATCAGATCCCCTAGAACTAGAGTTACAGATGGTTGTTAACCACCATGTGGGTACTGGGAATTGAACCTGGGTCCTCTGCAAGAATAACCAGTGCTCTTAACTGCTGAGCCATCTTTCCACCTCCCAAAATAATATTTTTTTAAAAAAAGAACAGAGAGGCCGGATATGGTGGCGCACAACTTTAATCCCAGCACTCAGGAGGTAGAGGAAGGCAGGTCTCTGTGAGTTCAAAGCCAGCCTGGTCTACACAGTGAATTACAGGTCAGCTGGGGCTACAGGGAGACCCTGTCTCAAAAAGACAAAAAAAAAAAAAAAAAAAAAAAACGAACAGAGAACATTCTAAAAAGAAAATTTTATTTTTAAAGTTGAGCTGGGCATGGTGGAGCATACCTTTAATCCCAGAACTCTGGGAGATGCAGAGGTAGAGGCAGAACAGAGGTAGAGGCAGAGAGAGCTCTGTGAGATAAAGGCCAGACTGGTCTAAACAGTGAGTTCCAGGCCAGGGGCTACAGAGATCCTGTCTCAAAAAAAAAAAAAAAAAAAAAAACCCCATAAATTCAAGGCCAGTCTTTAGGGTTAGTTCCATGCCAGCCTGGGATACATAATGAGACTCTCTCTCAAAAACTTTAAAAAAAAAAGTGGGGGGTGAAGCAGGGTATGTGTGTGAGCTGGAAGTATAGATCAGCTAGTAGAATGTTTACCTGGCATGCACAAAGCCCAAAGCCCTGGGTTTCACCTCTAGCACCACATAAACCAGGTATGTCTGGGACTCCAGCACAGAAGAGTGAGAAACTCAAAGTTATCCTCAGTACATATTAAGTTTAAGGTCAATCTAGGCAACATAAGATTCTGTTTCTAAAAAAAATTAATTAAATTCCAGTGAGATAGCTCAGCAGGTTAAGGTACTTCTTTCCATGCAAGCCTAGTAAGCTGAGTTTGATTCCCAGAACCCAAGGAAAGAAGAAAGGAGACTCTACAAAGTTGTCCTCTGAGGGCTAGTGCAGTGGCACATGATGTTTAAATTTAGCACTCAGGAAAGAGAGGCAGGATACAAGTTGGGAGGCTAGTCTGGTGTACCTAAGAGTTCCATGCTAGCTAGTTACAGTGAGACCATATCTTTAAAAAGCAAAACAAACAAAACCAAAATGAAGTCCTCCTCAGACCTACACACACACACACACACACACACACCCATATGGCAGGCATATATCACATACATATACACAATGTACAGTATGATGCTCTCTCAAGAATAAAAATGTAGGAGCTGGTGAGATAGCTTAGTGGTAAAGAGCACTGGCTGCTCTTGCAGAAAGGACCTGGGTTCAGTTCCCAGCACCCACATGGCTGCTAACAATCATCTGTAACACCAGTTACAGGGGATCTGATGCCTTCTTCTGCCCTTCATGGGCACTGCATGACACAAGTACACTTACATTCATGAAGGCAATACATTCATACACATAAAATAAAAAACAAAACTTTTTTTTTTTTTTAAGTTAAGGGCTGGGGCTAGAGAGGTGACTCAGTGGTTAAGAGAACTAACTAATCTTACAGAGGACCCAGGTGACTACCAGTACCCACATGGCAACTAACAACCGTCCTTAACTCCAATTCTAGGGCATCCTACCCCCTCTTCTAGCCTCCATGGGTATTACACAACACAGTTATATTTATATCTATTCAGGCCAAACACTCTATAAAAATAATTACTTTTTTAAAATGAAGCTGGAGGCTGTTGAGATGGCTCAGTGGGTAAAGGTGCTTACAACCTGCATTTGATCCTAAGAACCCACATGGAGGAAGGAGCAAACCAATTCCTGAAAGTTGTCCTCTGACCTCCACATGTATAGGAGGGCATACACATGTGCACCCACAAAATAAATTAAAATGTAAAAAAATTTTGAGATAGAGGTAAAGAAAACTGTATTGTTACAATGACACTGAAAACTACATAGGCACATATCTAACAGAATACCAGAGTAAAATTGTAAAATACTAATGAAAGGAACATACATATAGAAATATAATGCTTTCACACATTCAGTCAAGTTATAAATAAAATTGCCAAAAAAATACCTCAATGTTTTAAGTTTACGGTTTTGTGTTGGATCTCATTCAGTTACCCCTGCCAAATGCAGCACATGGACCACAGACACACAACTGCATTAAAAATTCCAAAAGGTTTGTTTTCATAGAAAACAACAAGATGATCCTAAAATTTTCATGGAAAAGCAAAGAGACGATGGGAAACACAACAGGAAAAGAAAGCATGAAATAAAGGGCCCAAATGCCTGGTTCTGAGGCAGGGCAAGGCAGGTAAAGTGACCTGTGCACAGAGTTAATAAAGTCCCTTAACTGTTGACAAAAAGTCAGTGCACACAGGTCATCTCACATAGGCTGTGCCAGCAGGACATGCAGAGTGGGCATGGGCCCTGCCAAGAAATTAACTACAAGCCAGGCATGGTAGCCTGGTAATTCCAGCACTTGGGAAACCAAGGAAGGAGTAGCACAAGTTTGAGGCGAGCCTGGGCTACTACACATATAGTATATATTGATGTATACATATCAAGACCTTGTCCAAGAGAGAGAGGGGCAAGAGTGTTGGGGGAAGGAAGTAAAGGGAGGGGTGAGAAAAAAGAAATAAACTTCTGTTCCCATTAGTAAAAATCTAATAAACTGAACTTTCAAAAATTTAGACATGTATTCCTGGCAGGCAGGCAGCTGAAACATGTAATCCCAGCCACTGGAGCAGAAGGAGCACAAATTGTATGTCAGCTTGTTCTACATAGCAAGACTCTGTCTCAAAATACCAAAAATACAATTTTTTAAAAAAATGCATAAAACTTTTTTTTTTTTAGATAAAGTCTCACTATGTAGCTCTAGCTGGCCTGGAGCTCTCTATGTAGACCAGGATGGCCTCAGTCTCAAAGAGATCCTTCTGCCTCTGCCTTCCCAATGCTGGGATTAAAGGCATATAACTACCACACCTGGCTCTCCTAAATGTAGTTTTTTAAGAGTGTCTGGGAGGCATATAGGAAGAAGGAGGGTAAATATGACCAAAATGCACTGTATGAAATTCTCAAAAAGATAAACATGGAGTCCCATGAGGCTGGTACACACCTCAGTGACAGAGTACAAAGAAGAAAGTCATGCTTCTGTTCTGAACAGACGTTGAGGATAATCTGGTTTCTTCAAGAAACCAGACCCAGAGCTGGAGGGACTCAAAAACTGGAGCCCTCACCAGTTTGGTGTCTGACTAAAGTACCTACCTCACCTACAGTCCTTTCTTTATTCAGGATCCCAGGTCCTGAACATGCTAAACCTGCTACTGTCCAATCTACCTCCTGACTACCTGTGATCTACTTTACCAGGCCTCACTAGTTCCTCTTCAAAAAAAAAAAAAAAAGGGTATTTATTAACTCTAAATCTATTTATTTTTATGTATATGAGTACGTTGCCTGCAGGTGTATAAGTGCACTTCTGTCATGCAATGCCTACACAGGTCAGAAGAGAGCACTGAATCCTCTGGAACTAGTGTTATGGGCAGTTGTTAGCTACCATGTGGGAGCTAGGGACTGAACCTGGGTCCTCTGCAAGAGCACCAGTGCCCCTCACTACTGAGTCATCTCTCCAGCCCATAACTCTCTAGGTAGAAAAGAACCAAAGAGAATAAAGTCTCTGTCTTCTGCCTCTGCTTTGGAGATGGAGAGCTGCTATGGACTCATGAAATCCAGAGACCCTAACTCAGAAACTAAGGGGCCACCCCTCCCCAAGCCACTACCCAGCTAGCTGCTCTTGGTGACTAGTGTGAACAGTGCTCAAGGGAAACACAGGTCAAGGAGCCTGGCACGCAGGAGGTCCAGAACAGATGGGTGAGGCAGTCATCCTTACCTCCTCTGGGGGCAGTGCACACTGTTGTACGATGTAGTCAATCATCACCTCACCTCCAGGCTGCTCCAGATAGCCATGGTGGGCCATGGCACTGATCACCTGCACCACAGCCCGTTTCACCTGACCGGAACCAACAGGTCAGTAAGGGACCACAGACAAGGCATACAACTAACCTGTGCTATTGCACCCATACCTACTTTTATACCTACATCCATGCCTGTAACTACACTTGTACCCCAATTCCTGTATGTAATCCTGCATTTGCACCACCTGTACCAGCACCAATACCCACACTGTGTTATGCCAAGCCAACCCATCTACTGTCATGGTGATCCAAGCTAATTTGTCTAATTTACCTTGTTGTTGGTGTCCAGGAGAGGGAGCCGCATGGAAGACAAGATAAAGGGCTTCTTCACTTCCATTTGAGCAGCTACAAGAAACACATGAGATGGCTCAGCCCTACTAACCAAGGGCTGTCCACCTCCACCTTGAAGTTTAGGTCCCAAGAGATCTGACTCCACTTGGTCCTCATGTGGGAAGAGGACATAACATAAAGCTATTGCTCTGAACATCCCATCTCCCAATCCTTATCTCTCCTACAAAACATTAAATTATACCAGTGTAGAGTTGGATGGAAACCAGAGATCCATTTCTGTATCTCTAGCCTTGGCAAACAATAAATAGGATGACGAATACAAAAATAATAATTTTTAAAAGCTAAGAGGCGAGCCAGTGAGACAGCTCAGAGAATAAAGGTAATTGCTACAAAGACTGATGACCTGAGCCCTAGGATCCACATGGTCGAAGGAGAGAACTGACTCCTGCAAGTTGTTCTCTGACCTCTACCTCCCTTGCCATGCCACCATGACAGTTACACACACCCCCAAATACACACCTCTATATATTCCACACACACAAAATAAATAAGTAAATATTTTTAAATTTCTTTTAAGCTAAGGGGTTGGCAGCTGAGGGCAACAAATAGAAAATTGAACTGCATTAGAGTCACCAGACTTGTTAAATAAAGCAAGGAGTCTGACACAACAAGTTTGGGTGAGACAAGTACTTATCACATGGTCCAAGTGAGCACTGCTGTTGGTCTGGGACTCCCTCTTGCTGAGAACCAACAATATAACCCTTCATATCCCAACACTTAAAAGTGGATTAAAAATAGCCATTGAAGGGCTTGGAGAGATGCTCAGTGGTGAAGAGCACTGACTGCTCTTGCAGAGGATCTAGGTTTAGTTCTCAGCACCTACATAGTGGCTAACAACCATCTACAATTCCAGTTCCAGGAGATCTGATGTCCTCTTCAGGCTACCATGAGCATGGCACATGTGGTGCATTTACATACATGTAAACAAAACACTCTACAGATAAAATAAAAATAAAATGTAAAGGCCATTAAAACTAGGCTCAGTGGTACATGGCTTTAACCCTAGCACTGGGAGGCAGAGAAGGGGGTGGGTCTGTGATTTCCAAACCAGCCTCTACACAGTGAGAACCTGCCTTAAAAAACAAACAAGTCATTAAGTGCTCACTTTGGCATCATATATACTAAACTGGAAAGTTACAAAAGATAAACATGGCCTCTGGGCAATGATGACACTCAAACTGTGAAGATTCCATGTTTTTATGCAGTAGATTTCAGCTTGTATGAAATGTCTGTATTTTTTGCCAATAAAATAAAGGCAATGATTTATTTTTATTTTTTAATGAGCATTTAACAAGTATTTGCTGGGGCCACGCATAGTGGTGCATGCCTTTAATCCCAGTACTTAGGAGGCAGAGGCAGAGGCAAATCAATGTGATTCAAGGCCAGCCTAGTCTACATAGTGAGTTCTAGGCCAGCCAGGGCCACAAAGTGAAACCCTTTCTGTCTCAAAAACAAAGCATGGGGCCAGTGAAATGGCTCGGTAGGTAAAACTGCTTGGCACTAAGCCTGATGACCTGAATTCCATTCCCAGGTCCCACATGGTAGAAGACAACTGATTCCTGAAAGTTTTCCTCTGATCACACATGTGCCATGGCATGTACAATCCCCCCAAATTAAATAAGTGTAATTTTTATAAAACAAAAACAAAACACAACAAATAAATCAAAAAAAGAAGTGGTTGTTGTTGTGTGTCATAGGAAGTGCCTGTAATCCTAACACTTGAGAGGAGGAAAGAAGATCATGAGCTCCAGGCCAGACTTGGCTACATAACAAGTGCAGCCTGGACAATATAGGGAGACCCTGTCCCAAATAGAAAATAAATAAATAGCAACTTACAAGCCCCACAAGGTGGTGTGGCCTGTATTTGTCACAAACAGGAGGCTGGCTCTGGAGGCTAGTGAGTTTAAGGCAGCATATACTACAGAGCAAGACCCTACTTCAAAAAAGGGAAGGAGGAAGGAAAGAAAAAAAGAGAGCACTGTGCAGAATGCAGGCAGTATGCTTTCATTATGTAGACAGTTCAGGAAGGAAAATGTTATCCTGATCCCAATTTCACAAACCAGGAGCAAACACCCACAGAGCACAAGCTCCCAGAACAGCAAAAGGTAGAGCCCAAGGCTTGTCACCATTGCCCTAGCCCCACCCCCAGTGCCCTCTTTGGATCCAAATCCCACTCCCAGAGGCCCTGTTCTGTGCTCACCCCCTCCAAACCCACCATAACAAAGCCTGGTAAGGGTCCTGATGGTAATAATGTAAGTAACAGGAAAATGAGATTTGTGCTATGTAAGCTCAGAAAATACAGATTCTAAATATGACCTGAGGCCAGTTATGGAGCATTTAGAAGATGCTGAAGGATCCTTAAGAGCTCAGAATTGAGAAGACAAAAGATGATGACAGTCTGGATCTAGAACACTTACCAGGGGGAGTAGCAGCTTTGGTGGGGCAGAAGAAGCACATCATAGGTAGTACAACAATACCAACTGGTATTGTTACTGACTGGTGAACTTAAAAATGATCAAAAAACAATTACATACTGTAGAGCCATAGACACGGTCTCTCTGTAGTTTTTGTTTTTCATTGGTTTATTCTATGGCAAGTCCCGCCCTCTGACCAATAAGGGAGGAGGGAGGCAGGAGTAGGCAGAATCATCATGGCCACGAGCGGGGAAGAGAAATGGAGGTTACTAAGATCCACGTGGGAAGAGAAAATGCCCCGTCCCAGGCCCACGCAGACAGCAAGGAAGCAGCGTGCCATGCCCCCACCATCCAAGAATCTCGTGAGTAGAATGAACTGAGAGCCCTGCGCCCGGCACGCAGCGGTTGCAATCTATGGGGCCAGCCGCCGGCGGGCAAGCAGGGCATGCATCCCCAGAGACTTTATAACTTTGTAGATAAATAAATCATTCTAAATGGAAGATCACTTTTCTGTTTATCCAGCTGGATTAACCAGATCCCCCGCCTCGGCTAAGGCGTGGAGAGTGGATTTATGCAACAATTGGTGTAGTCGGCAGGATATCTAGCTGGCACAAATGGAAAAGTAACTCAGTGGTTGAGAATGCAAACTGCGCTTACAGCAGACCGGTAGGAGGGAAGGCAGACAAACGGAGCTCTGGCATGGCTGTTACAGTGAATCCTCAAGTGGCTAATTAATTTAATATTGCCAGCAATGTCTGGGGAAGGAATCCCAGGATGGGACCCCTCTGAGGGCTGGCATGAGGTGGCGCACTTACTGAGTCTTTCAGCTGCACCTCCCAACTATGGAGCTAAGCTAAGAACAACAGAGGGACTGAAGCAGACCTTGAAAATGCTGCTGAATGGCAAAGAGCCAAGGCTCCAGCAGGCAATGGCTGAGGCAGCATGGCCTCTGCTATGTGTGATAAAAGATTTGTCCAAAGAGACTAAAGAGTTAAGAGAAAAATTAAAGCAAAAGACCTTTTCTGCACCAGCCACTGACCTCACTAATAAATTGAATAAAAAGGAAGAAAAAGCCCAGAGTATACCAGCTGACCACCCACCCGAGAAAGTAGGCAGAGGGCAGGATAAAGGGTTTTCAGCTGGAAATAGGGAGGACATTCAAACAAGCTACAAAAGAGCCTGTCATCACCTGGCTCCTGAGGATATGGGACAGAGGGGCAGATGACATTGTCTGCAGTGCTGCCGAAGCCAGACAGCTGAGCCACATAACCACTCATCCCTCATTGAGATTTAAACTGCGGGACCTGGCACAATACAAGGGAAAGCAGTCTCTGATGAACTGGCTTGTGCAGGCCACAGGAGACACTTGGTCATCACCAGTGGAGATCCCCATGAATTCCAGGAGCTGGAGCACGACACAAGAAGGACGGGTGCTCTTAAGGGAACTGGCATGAGGAAAGCAGTATACAGTAGACCTTTCACCGGACCAGACAGAGCCGTGTTCACTAGAGATCTTATGACAGATTTCATTGAACATGGACCTCGACATTGGTATAAAAGTTTATTGTCCTCACCAGAACCCCTAGTGGGGCAGGAACTTTACAAGGCCGGAGAGGCTTTGACAGGTTTAAACACTGTAGACCAGCATGTAAAGTATGTCTGTAGAAATATAGAGAAACCCAAAAGATATGCAAGGGAAACAAAACAGAAAGGGAGGTCTGCTTGGGTTACGTGCAGGCAAATGTGCAGAGACTTGTGTTTAGCCCAAGTTCCTAAAGAAAAGATTGATAAAAAGCCAAATTCTGTGCTAAAGTGGCTCTGGGAGGCTTTGAGGCCCGATAAACGGTTCACAAAAGGTACCCAGAGAATGAAGCTTATCCTAGGGGTGGATACTAACCTCCCTAGTGTAGAAGGAGGACATTTCTCCCCTGTGACTGGCTATTCAAGGGGTGGAGGCAATTTGCCTAGCCAGGGCCTCTCCCACCAACCACAGGTATGGCTAGGGTCAGGAATCAGATCCAGGGCCTCCCTGGCCCTAGGAATCAACAGGTACGACAGGGGCAAGGAAAGCCTTATTCTTCCTGGGCCCTATGTAGGATCAGGCAGTTTGGGCCAACCTCAACGAGGCTGGCAAGGACACAAAGATACATAGAGGCTCCATGTGATGACTCTGGGATGCTAAATGGGTTTCTGACAATAACTAAAGACAGTAAAGAACTGGCTAATTTTCCATGCTATGTTAGACCTTGTATGTGTATGTGTATGTAATGTCAGCTTTTGAGTGTTTTACAGGTATAAAACCGGGTTAAAAGATATCAAGTACACTCAAAAGAACAAAAATGGAATGTAACTCATACAGAGTATCAGGGTAAAGTATAACTGTGGAATCCTGTGAGTTCTATGGGCCTAAGCCTCTAGATGTCAAAGAGTAAAGGTATACTTTATGATTCCAGTACCAGGCATGGGTTGACCCTCCCTATGAGCTGTTGGCCAATGGGGGCTTGAAGGTCCCCTCTACCAAACAAGAGGCAGTTGCCACAGTATAATGCTGGTTGTGCACTGGAAAGGGACAGTAAGGCCCCATTACTGAAAATGTGACATGGCTTGAGCATGGAGAAACAGATCTAGCTGAGACTAAGCCAAAGACTCCCTACAAATGGATGGCTGAGATTCATAGTGCTAGAGGGCGCTATGCAGACTGCCATGGGAGAATGGTCCTGAAAGAGCTACCGATCTTGTGTGCTTCATTGTCAGATGCCCTGCAGGGGTGATGGAGGCTCATCTGAGAAGTGCAACCCCAGCCTATTCGTGATTGGCTTTAAAGCCCGCTCTTTAGGGATGGAACACATGCCTGATATGGAAGGAAAAGCAGGTTGACTCCCAATAGTGTTAGAGAAAGTTATAGGCCCCAGCAGAGAAACTACTGTGATTGTTTGTGAGATGGATATAACTGTCTAAACAGTTGTGTTTATGATGGTCTATGTGAAGGTTACTGTCTTCCTTTATGGTTGTTGCTATATTGTTATGTCTGGTTTGTTTTCCAGAGAGAAGGGGTGGATTGTAGAGCCATAGACACGGTCTCTCTGCAGTTTTTGTTTTTTATTGGTTCATTCTATGGCAAGTCCTGCCCTCTGACCAATAAGGGAGGAGGGAGGCGGGAGCAGGCGGAATCATCATGGCCGCAAGCAGGGAAGAGAAGCGAAGGTTACTAAGATCCACATGGGAAGAGAAAATGCCCAGTCCCAGGCCCACGCAGACAGCAAGGAAGCAGCGTTCGACACCCCCGCCATCCAAGAATCTTGTGAGTGGAATGAACTGAGAGCCCTGCAGCCAGTGCAGGCCCTATGGGGCCAGCCGCCGGTGGGCAAATGGGGCACGCGTCCCCAGAGACTTTATAACTTTGTAGATAAATAATTCTAAATGGAAGATCACTTTTCCGTTTATCCAGCTGGATTAACCAGATCCCCCCTCCCCCCGCTAAGGCGTGGAAAGTGGATTTATGCAACACATACTATGTGCATGTTAGCATAATTAAAAACAAAACCTGGACTGAAGACATGGCTAAGCCAGCAGGGTGCTTGTCCAAGTTTGCTCAAAGCCCAAGGTTAGATCGCCCAGCACTGAATAAAGCCAGGTATGGGGATGCACACCTGTAAATCTAGCATTCAGGAGGCAGAGTCAGAATGAGTAGGTGTTCAAGGTTATTGTCAGCTACTAACAAATTCAGGGACACCCTATCACCCTATCTCAAAAAAATAAATAAATAAATAAATCAAAGGCCAAATCTCTATAGACTTAAATATGTTTTATACATATGTTATTGTTTAACATAAACATATTTATAAGGGTAATATAAATGTCCTAAAAGGAGGTACAGCCAGACTTTGGCATCCTAGAGACACAGGCATAAAGTGTGATGAGGCATCAACACACTGTGGTCTCGGAAGGCCAGGGCAGCTGCTACTCATTGGGGCAGAGGTTAACCTGTGTTGAATTTTTTTGGAGAAATATAAAATTAGCATATATTCCCAGCTGGGACTCACACTGAAGCCCAAAGAATGACTAATTCAAGTTCATCTGGATAAGAAAACGGTTCTTCAGGAAGCAGTCAACCTGGATCAGGCTTCCCAGCCAAGCTCCAATTTTGTGACTTTAAGTCTACAGAACTAATCAAAGCCTGAGTTCAGAGTGCTACCTAGTGTTAGAAAAAGAGCAGAGGTGACTACTTAGCCAACATGAGGCACGGGTAAACCAGACTTGGGAAAGCTGTGTGCTGCCCCCTGGCAGGGATTCTGATGCTTTGGGCAAATGATGCCCATTCTTGGAAGACAGCTGGTTTTACTGCAGTTTGGCATGTAAAGCAGCCAAACAGAGACTTGCTTCAGGATAGAGTCACTCTGAGTGAGATTTGGAGGACAAGTCTCACAACAACAGTTATTATGGAAAAAAAATGTTTTCACCTATTGTCATTACACAAATGTATACCTTACAACGTGAAACTCTGCTCCTAGACAAAGAGCCAAATAAATGCACAGGAAACATGGAAACACATAGTATATGTCAGGGTGAGGAACTAGAAGAGAATACCCAGTACCAGCAAACAGACAACTTGCTGAACACTAACTCACTGCAGACTTCTGAGAAATGCACTCTAGGATCTGTATACAATAGTTCAGACAGAAAGCAGAAGAAAATAAGGCAGATACAAAATGCCACATACTATATCATTTCTCAGTGCACAACATGTAAAACAGCAACATTTTCCCATGCTAGAAGTTATCCTTCCAAAGGGTTTGATGGGTGGCCACTGTTACATTCAGTGCAGGTACAGAAGCAATGGGCTTGTGTTATCACTCACTGAACAGAACATTCATAATTTGTGTTGTTTTCTGTATGTGAGCTGAACTTCAAGACAAAAAATTTAAAAGACATACATCTGTGTGTGCTAAGGCTAAAAGTCCTCTAAGGTTTTCTATAGAGAGAAAAGAAGCATATTGGCTGGGCATGGTGGTACATACTTTTAATCCTAGTAATAGGGAGGTAGAGGCAGGTTGCCTCCTGGTCTACATGGCGAGTTTCAGGCCAGCCAGGAATATAAAAAGAAAAAGAAGCATGCTATGAACTGTTATTAGATCAAGAAAAGGTGTTGCATACAGACACTTCCATATGTATATATCTGAAGAAAGAGCACAGAGGAAAAAATGAAATACAGATAAATACAGAGTTTCTGAAAAGCATGAATTTAAGCATTAACTCAGTAAATTTTTTAAATTAAAAATCACTTTATTGTAATGAACTCACAAATAAAAACATCATGCAGCTAGATTAAGATAGTCACTCAACCAGCCCTTGCCCAGTTCAAACTTCACATCCCAGAGAACTTCCACAGTTAGCACGGGCCTTTCAGAAGCTGTGCGGCTGCACTTAGAATTCTACATGTACACTATCAACTAGGTTTTTATGCACTTATCTACCCCCCAAAAGAAAGAAACCACAATGGAGTTAAAATCAGAAACACAATTAGCTTTATATGCCTTTCACACATGTGCCCATCTGCCTGCATATAATAATAATAATAGCACCAGGAGTTCCACCAGAATTCTGTCTCTGATGCCTTAGACCCCTGCCCAGATGAGCCCCAGATAATTTCTGTACCTTTCTCAACCTATTATCTTTTTTTTTTTTCTTTTGATTTTATGTGTAAGGATGCCTGCATGTAAGTGTACTTGTGTCATGCCATGCTTGTGGAGACCAGAAAAGGGTACTGGGTCCCCACCATGTAGGAGCTGGGATATGAACCTGGGTCTTGTGCAAGAGCAGCCAGTGCTCTTAACTGCTGAGTCATCTCTCCAGGATCTCTTTTATGTTTTATTGGTGGGAGGGCTCTTTTTGAGAGAGGTCTCCCTGTAGCCTGAGATGGTCTGGAACTTGGTATCTACACAAGGCTGGCCTCGGTCTCACAGAGATCCACCTGCCTCACCACATCTGGCTTCAACCTTGTATCTTAATGTCACCCAGTATGATCCATGCTGTCATTATTTCTTGAACCCTGTAATTGGCAAGAATGAAACTCACCAAAAACACACCTACACATGTAAAAATGTGATTATCTTTGTCAAGCTTACTGTTAATCAATTAACTTTGCCTTAAAAGCGGGAAGGGAGCTTAGGGCTGAGAGTGTTGTGGAACACTTACCTAACATGCAAGGCCCTAAATTCAATCCTGAGAACCACCAAGCCAAAAAATAAAAATAAAAATAAAATAACCATAATTCAAAGCAGGATGCTCCTTCTCCAGACATTATCCTGGCACTAGTGGCCAGCTGCAGGTGTAGAATACACTCACCAGCCGAGTTGATGATGTGCCTAAGGATCTGCAGGGTACCCACTCGGAGCCTCTCGTTGTTGGTGTCCAGCTTGGGCAGCAAGAAGGCCAGCAGGCGGTCAGGAGAGCAGCAGGCTGTAGGACAACATGTGTGTCACTTTCTAACAGTCTCTTTGCTCCTTGCTCCATGCCAGTACCTCAAACTCCCCTGGACTCAGTGTATCTGTCTTCATTATGCCATGACCAGAGCTTCCTGGCACAAGGAAGAACAAAGACTCTCTCAACTGTGGGGAATACAGGAAGCTGGAACTCCCTGGCCATCAATTTTACCCCAATGCCTTCTTGGGGTGACTGTCTAAGGTGAAGGGTTGGAGCATAGGCATCTTCAACATCAGAGTCAGACATCACCCAGCACATGGAACTCAGCTCTGGTACTACCAAGACCAGTGGGAAGCCTACAAGGAACCTCTCAGAGAACTTCTTGCCTCTGGGCTGGTTTGCAGCTGGAGAGCAATTCCCAAGCACTCAGACTTCCAACACTGCCAATGGGAACCTTCTGAAAACGACCTGGGTGGGTTCTTTCACCTTTGAGAAGTTGAACTGAGTACTGGGTGGGTTCTTTCACCTTTGAGAAGTTGAACTGAGTACTTGTCAGAATGTCTGTCATCCTGCCTACCACACCCTGGGCCTGCTGAGCCTGTCTCTCAGCCTCTGCTCCCTCCAGGTTCTGGGTGGACAATCATGTTACTAGTCTTGAGCATGGGTGGGTGGCAAGACTCTGCCTGACCCTCAAGTTAACAAGCAGGCCCTGACAAGTCCAGGGTCATAGCCAGCAGACCAGGCTTCCACTGTCTGAGTCCACTAGGCTCCAGTGTAGGCATTGACAGATGATGTCATCTGTGGCTAGGGTCAAGTAAGGTCAGACTGATGGCCAGGGTCAGGGAGTCAAATGCTGACCAGGGTCCAAATTAAGGGATACAAAGGAGTGGGCTGTGGATGAGGGACAGGATATACTGTATGGAATAGGAAATGGAAGGCTCTAGAACAGGGGTAAGGCTGTAACACGTATCTGTGTAGGGATCAGGGGTCTGGGGCTTGTTTAGGGCCAAGACCCTACTAGAGGCCCTAAACCCTCCCCATCCTGAGCCACATAGCTACCATTATCCTCTACAAAGAAGGCAATTGGTTCAGACATGTCCTCTGAGGTTTCACCATGCAGACACCACCCCACTTACCCAACACCGTGAGGCAGCGAAGCACCTCCTTCTGACTGTTCATCACCAGGGGGCTTGAGGACTCCACAGGCACACAAATCTGCTCCAGAGAACAGGATAGAAATTATGGTGACAGACTCGATGCCGTCACAAGGCCCTGCTGTGGGGCAGGTGAGCACTACCTCACCTGAGGGTACTGATAAGGTATTTTATGTGTTTACTTTTGGGATTTTTGTTGTTGCTGCTGCTTTTGATTTTGACAAAGGATTTATGTAGCCCAGATCAGTTTTGAACTCTTGATCCTCCTGCCTCTCAATCTCACTAGTAGTAAGATTCCCAGTGTGTATCATCTCACCTGGGAAGAGGCAAGCAAAACCTGTTAAAATCAGTATTAGTGTTCTATTTTCTATTTATTTTATATGTATGTGCTTTGCCTGTGTGTATGTATGGACACCATGTACCTGGTGCCCAAGGAGGCCAAAAGAGTGTCAGATCCCCTGGAACTGGAATTACGGATGGTTCTGAGCTACCATGTGGGTGCTGAAAAGTGAACCTGGATCCTCTATAAGAGGAGTAGGTGCTCTTAACCACTGAGTCTTCTCTCAGCCCTGATTAAGTTCTTTTTAAAATTTTATTTATTTATTACTATTATTATTTGAGAAAGAGAGAGATAAAGAGAGGGAGTGTGTGTGTGTGTCTGTGTGTGTGTGTGTGTGTGTGTGATGGGGGGGATGCATATACTATGATGTGCATGTGGAGATCAGAGGACAACTCTGTGAAATCACTTCTCTCCTTCCATTTTTAAGTGGGTTCCAGGGACTGAACTCAAGTCATGAGACTTGAGTTGCAAGCAACCTTTACCTGCTGGGCCATCTCACCAGCCCAATAATAAATTCTTACTGTAAGCACTCCTGATGTTGGAGAGTGGGGCAATTTGATTCCCTTGTTGCATAATGACATAGGACACTTATGTAAGATACAGTTGCTCTGACTCCTGAAGGTGAAGCTCCTGCCAGAACTGCTTCAAAGTTTACAATGAACATTTTATTTTGACAAGTCTCAGTGAACTCCAAATGACCCTGCAACCACTTCTACCTGGCCCAAAGAAAACTATGTCCCCTGTGGCCTACCAGAGGAACTGCTAAGGCTGGTGCTGAAGAGTCAATGCCGTGACTCCTAAACATAAGCCTTCCTTTGCATGGGAGGTTTGCTGTGACTGGTGCAAACATCTCTTCTGGCTGTTTAAGTAGGATAAGGAAGCTGCTTGAATCATTTGGTGAGTCAGTCAGGAGACATCAAAATTATCTGGACAACATCAGACCCCAAAATGGCCTACTTTTAGTCGCATGAGCTGAGCAGGTAACAGGAATGTAGCAGCCGAGACAGAATGGCAGTAGCAATGACAGGGGATGCAAAGCAGTTTCAGCTATAGCTGAGCAGTCTGCAAGCCAAGTTGCAAAAGTGATCAGAAGGCTGGTTGCTTGACAGCTGAGGAGGCAGGTAAAGGGCTGGAGAGAGATATCAGCCAGAGCAGGAACAAGACAGGCAATAGCAGTGAGGACAGAGCTGGGACTGAAGAACAGAGGCTGTGCAGAGATACAGAAGAGGTTTGGAGACCTGCCAAGCCTTTCTGGCCAAAAGTCTCAGGTACCCCAGGCGTGTGACATTGGCTGCTAATGGGGTCCTGCTACCCAAGACCCGAACAAGAGCTGTAACAGTAGAGGGTGTGACTTGCTGCTGCTTCTGACTACCTATCCCCTACTGCTACTGCCCCCCAGCCACTACTGCTGTTAAATGCTGAGGGACACAAAACTTGCCAAAGAGTCAAGTGTGGTAGGATACATCTGTAATTCCAGCATTCTGAAAGCAAAGGTAAGAAGGATGCTGCAAGTTCAAGGCCAGCCTAAGCTACAGAGAGAGACCCTGTCTCAAAAACAAAACAAGGGCTGGAGAGATGGTTCACCAGTTAGGCAAACTGGCTGCTCTTGCAGAGTGGGTTCAATTCCCAGCACCTACATAGTGGTTAACAACTATCTGTAACTCCAATTCCTGGGGCTCTGATACCCTCTTCTGATCTCTATGAGCACTGCAAGACATGGGTACACTTACAGGCAATACATATAAAATAAACATAATACTAAAAGACAATGCAAAAAACAAAATACTGAACTGTCAAAGACCAGCACTGAACAAGCTTTCTGTCACAGTCTCTATCTGGCAGGACAAAAGGACACCAGTTAGCTGACTGGTAACAGAAAGGCACCTGTACTCAATCTACTGGGTGATACACACAGGCCCATCCTCAGAGGCACTTCAGAGTCCAGCTCTAGCCCCATACTGTTGGCAGAGGTAAGGAGAGCTATCACTATATGAACATGTGGTTGGCCCTCAAGTCTTAAGGGAACAGACCTGGGTTCCTATCTGCAATAGAACAAACCCCAAGGCACACTTTACTAGGAAGGAGAGTATCCCCTAGAAGAGATATTACAGAGGCACTGCGACCTCCAGGAGCTCACAGCCCTGGGACTGAGCCCCAGCTCCTGCCCCAGTCCCAGTCCCAGTCCCAGTCCAGGCTTCAGATAACAGTCTTGGGTGGCAGAGATTGCAGCCCCAGGATAGAACAGAACAAGAACCAGAACCAGCTAAGCAGCTCTCATATCGTTGGCCACAGTGACAATAGGTTAATGGAAGGTGGTTGTTTCAGGGCACTTTCTAGAGTAAAGACAGAGCTGGATTCTACTCCTAAACTCAAGACAAATCTAAGGAAAATAATCACTACACATAAAGGCTTTTTGGTTGTTTGTTTTGTATCACAAAACCTCAACTACAACATATGTGATGATGTAAAAATTTAAGAATTTTTGCATGGTATACTACAGTGTCAAAAGATATCAGTGGGCCAGTGAGATGGTTCAGCAAATAAAGGCACTTGTCAAGCCTGACCACCTGAGTTTAATCTCCAGGATCTGGCTGGTGGAAAAAGAGCACTAACCTCCAAACTGTCCTCTGACTTCCATACCTACACAGTGACGTGAGCACTCATGAGTGCATACACACACAACCAACAACAATAATAAATAAAATGGTATATACAATAAAAAGGTATATACAATAATTCTGGGGTGGAATCAGCAGTTAAGAGCACTTGCTGCTCTTGCAGAGGACCTGGGTTCAGTTTCCTGTACCCACACGGTGCCTCACAACTGTCCATAACTCTAGTTCCAGGAGAGCTGATGCCCTCTCTGGCCACCAACGTTACTATATACACATGGTGCACTTAAACACATGCAGGCAAAACACTTATACACAAAATAAAAATATTTTAAGCATGTACAATTTTTAAAGATAAAGAAATAAATGCAATAATTTATATATGAACAGAATACATATTTATAACCACAGATCAATAACAAAAACTAAAAATAGCAAAATAAGACATGAATGCACAGAAAGCTTTTCTACTTGAAGAGCTCATTAGAGCTCCTGGGAGGGGGCACTAATGTTCTTTGCTGTGATGTGGAAGTGAGTGGGGTGGGAACTGGAGATAGCACACCTGAAACTCACATCTGGGTTACTGAGAAGCAGAGCCTACCCTTCAGCATGAGGCACCAGAGGTCACAGAAATGTTTACATTTTAATAACTGTAATACTTCTCAGAATTTTGTTTTGTTTTTATTTCTGTTTTGAGATAGAGTCTCACTATTTATCCCTGGCTGGCCTGGAACTTGCTATGCAGATCAGGAGGCTACCCTCAGACTCAGATATCTGCCTGCCTCTACCTTTCAAATACTGAGATTAAAGGCATGCACTACCACGCCCAGCTCTTCTCAGCTTTTAAAAAAATTATTAGATTTAAATTTCCATAATGAGGACTAATGAAAGACATCAAGATCAAAATAAAAATGGAACTCAGTAGAAACAGGTAAATATGTAGACACAGACTGTGGGGACATATTTAGTAATGTTACTAATCAGAAGAAGAAATGCATGGTTGTTTTGTTTGGTTTGGTCTTTTTGAGACAGGGTCTCCCTATAGCCACAGCTGGCCTGGAACTCCATATGTAGACCAGGCCGGCCTTAATCTCACAGAGATCCACCTGCTCCTGCCTCCTGAGTGCTGGGATTAAAAGCATGCACCACCATGTCCAGCTTCAAGGTAAATTTGAACAGGAATTCTAACAGAACATAATCAGGAATTTAAGATTTTTCATAACTGGTCAGATATAAATCCATCAATCATAACTTTTTAGGTTTCAAAAAGCATGGATATTTGTTACTGAGATTTAATTATAGACTAATTTTTTTGTTCAAAGTAATCATCTCCCCCCACCATGCATCCCAGCATCTGCCCTCACCCACTCCCACAGATATATGCTTATATTAAAAATTAGGAGGCAGGCTGGTGAGATGGCTTAGCAGGTAAAAGTGCTTGCAGTACAAGCCTGATGACCTGAGTTCTATCCCCAGAATCCATTGTAAAAGTAGAGAACAGACTGAAAACTGTCCTCTGATCTCTCTCTATATATGGCCCATGCATGAGCACACCACACATGCACACATACACACACACACACACACACACACACACACACACAATCTTTTTTTAAAGTTAAGATTCATCCATTTTCCTGTAAATTGCATGATTCTATTTTCTTTATAGTTGAATAAAATACCATTGTGTCTATGTATCACATTGTCATTACCCATTCGTTTGTTGAGGGATGTTCAGGCTGATTCTACTTTCTTACTATTATGAGTGGAGCAGCGACAAAAAGATGTGTAAGCACACCTGGTGCAGAACATGGAGTTCTCTAGACAGATGCCCAGGAGTGGTAGAGCCATGTCATATTAAAGTTCTACTTTTAGCTTTTCAAAAACCCTCCATACCATGTCTACAGGGACTGTATCAGCTCATATACCAACTGTGGGTAAGCACTCCTCTTTCCCCACACCCTCATCAGCATTTGTTACCATGTGTTTTCCTGCTGAGTCATTCTGTGGCAAGATGGAATCTCAGAGTAGCTTTCCTCTGCATTTACCTGGTTGCCAAAGATGCTGAACTCTTTAAAAAATACTTATTAGGCATTTATATTTCGTCTTTTGGGAACTCTCTGTAAAGCTCCTCAGCCCATTTTTTTGATTGGGTGATTTTCTTAGATTTTTAATTCTTTGTATACTCTCAATGCTAACCTCATATCAGATGTACACCTGGCAAAATTTTCTCCCACTCTATAGACTGCTTCTTCATTCAATTAACAGTTTCCTTTGTTGTGCAGAAGCTTTTTAATTTCACAAGGTCTCATTTGGTGATAACTGTTCTTGACTTTCATGGAATG
The DNA here is from genome assembly GCA_035773235.1 of Eospalax fontanierii. Lineage (NCBI taxonomy): Eukaryota > Metazoa > Chordata > Mammalia > Rodentia > Spalacidae > Eospalax > Eospalax fontanierii. Next base: position 81,246,662 of record CM069532.1, on the reverse strand, counting down.
TGCCTGATACCTGCCATCAGTTAAGATGTAGACTATGGGTATGGGTATATAATCTTGTCAAGCTGAGAAGTTATTTTCCAATCCTAGGTCTTAAGATGAGTAATGGAGAAATACCACAGAAAGCCTCTTCTTCCCAGTAGCCCATTCATGTGGCCAATGATATGCATCCATGGCTATGCCAAGACCTACAAAATTCTGACTACTGTGTGCCAGACTTAGCTGTTCCTTCATCAGAGACTTGCACACCTACCCTTCTCCTGATTATTTTGCATTTTCCTGCCTGGGTCTGATTTGGGATCAAGGCTGGCTTTGCAGATTGAGAGGCATGTAGGGTCTTCTGATCTCTAAGTCAGCTTATGCAGGGCATTCCAGAAATCATTCCTCAAAAGTTCAGTAGAATTCTGCTTCAAAACTACTTGGGCTCTGGGTTTGTTTTAAGGAAAGATGGTCTTAGGATATTGTTTCCACTTCTTTATTTACTTATTCAAATTCTCTTCGAACAGTTCTGACAACATTTTAAGCTCTTCTAGGAATCTATCCATTCCTTACAGTTTTTAAGTCATTACATGATTGCTTACAGTGCTTGTATTATATTTCAATATCTTTACTGAAGCTCCTGTTCCCATTCCTGGAGCCAAGAATGTGCTTATCTGGCTGGGCTGATGTTCCAGGCTAGCCATGTGGGGCCACTAATGCTGGAGCAGCACATGAAACATGGAAGCAGGTCATGATGCTTCTCTCAGAAAGTTTCCTTGAAGAGCAAGGGGGACCACTCAGCAAGGGGACATACTGCCAAGCCTGGCGACCCAAGTTCAATCCCTAGATTCCAACTCCTACAAGTTGTCCTCTGACCTCCACACACAAACCATGGCATGTGTACACCCAAACACACAGATATAAACACACACAATAAATGTAATAAAAAATTTTAAAAGAAAGCCTCCTTGAGACCCACAAAGGCCTTCTTCAACTTCCTGTCCCTCTTTTCTTAACCACAAAGTCCATGGATTCAAGCCCTGATTGCTGGGTCATATTGTCTAGCAGCTTTCTCAGTCTTCCTGACACAGGGAGGATGTCCAGCCATGGTAGTACTTCCTGCATTGGAATCTTGTGTCTCACAGTACCCTACATCTCTCCTTCTCTTGCTCAGTTCCTTAGGAGCCTAGGGCATCCTCAGACCTCTCATAACAACTGCCACCCAGTAGCTATGCTGAAACTCCCTCTGAGACCTCCTGGGCCAGACCTCAGTGTCATACTCTATCCTGTTAGCTCCATCCTGGGGCTCTTATGTGTGCCATTGCTGTGCTGGATGAAGATGAGGCCTCAAAACTGGGGGCCACACCCAAATTGATGTTCATTCAGGAAGTCCACTTCATGGTTATGTGGCTGAAACACCCACTCCAAATCATGCTCCCTGCATCCCCATCAGGCAACTTCAGTCTGAGGGATCCAGCCCCACAGGATCCTACCACCCCAAGTGCCCATCCTCTAGCCTACCTGAGTATGAAGAGCTGCCAGGAGGGTATCAAGCTGAACCTCCAGTGTGCGGCTGCCCACACTCACAGCTGCCTCAAGGATCTGACCCAGGCTCTGTGCAGGACAGAGAGATAGTTTTAGTTCACTTCCTGAACCCCAGAAGGGAAATGAAGGCCTTGGATGAGGCCCAGAAATGCACTGATCCCCTTAAGGGCTCAGATGAAGTTATACCTTCAACTCCAGAATTTGGGGCAATTAAGTGATTCCTGTCAGAGGTCACTATGGCAGGCAAAGGACCAAGTCCCCAGGCTCCTACCCAGGGCCTAGTAGAGGGGGCCATCTCCTCACAACCTACCACCAAATTTTAAATTAAGGCTGCCCCTGGTGGGTTTGGTCTGAGGGTCATGCGTTTGCAGTGTCCTCCTTGCCTACAGATACCTTGGATATCTGGAAGGTTTCTGCATGCTTCTTGTAGAGGACAAGTACTCCAGGGAGGAGCTTGGGGAGCTGTTCTTCCAACTTCTCACTGGGAAGCAGGTGGCTCATGGGCCCCAGAGCAGCCACCACTGCAAGCCGGAGCTGAAGAGATAGCACAGATCTTCTGTCTGTTCATGGCTCTGAATACCAGGCCATCAGTAGGTCTTAAAAATCCTAGTAGCTGGCAGTTAGACAGCAGTTGTGGAGAAACCATGGCAAGGGACTAGGGGGCTAGGTCTGGGGGGTCAGGTAGGAGGTACTCAGTGCCCCCATCAGCACTCAAGTCTCACAACAGAGTGAGTTGGGGCAATAGGGAGCCACAATGACAGGCCCCAAGATCAAGCTCTAGAGTAAGTTGGCTCCAGTTGGATCTGGGAGTCCTTCATCACCTCCTGAGCATCAATAATAGGTAGGCAGGGGATTCAGGCCCCTTCTCCCCTCAGAACCACCCTGGCAGAGCAATAGAGCAAAAGCAGAAGGTGTAATGGCCTGGGCCTTACACTCTGGTGGGTCATAGTTGTACCTTGGCATCTCTGCTCTGCAGCCAATGATGGAAAAGGATGTCATACGCGCCAAAGATGTCAGTAGCAAAGGTGTCCTTCCTGATTGTAGGATCCGGGGCTTGGTCCAGGTTGGCTAGGTATTCCAGGGTGCTCTCACTGAAGTGCTGCAGGGCTGTGATGGCCCCACAGTGAACAACTGCAGGCATATGCCATCCTGGCTCCCCAATATTGTCCACAGAAACCCCAAGGCAGTCTGCAAGGTACCAGACCAGCTCCTGGCCAAGCAGGGACCCCAAGACTAGTCCAGGGTAAACAGGGTTCTCCCCAAACCCATGTCTTCTCTGAAACCTCAAAATGTGTCCTTTGGTGCTGAAGAGACAGCTCAGTGGTTAAAGGCACTGGCTGCTCTTGCAGAGGACCCAGGTTAGATTCCCAGCATCCACATGGTGGCTAACAACCATATGTAATTCCAGTTTCAGGGGATCCGATGCCCTCTTCAGACCTCCGCAGGCAATGCACAACATGGGTGCACTTACATCCATGCAAGTGATACACTCATACACAAAATAAAGATAATAATAATAAATTTTTTTTTAACAAGACCCAGAAGAAAGGGTGGTTGCAGGTATAACTGCCAAGACAAGATCATGAGTAGGAGGGTGGCCCTAATCCTGACTGGGTAAGAACAGAAAAGATGTAGAAGATAAGGCTGTGCCATGAAGAAGCAAAGAATGGCAGGTGAATGTTGGGGTGCCAAGGAATGACAGCACTACAGGGAATGGGAAAAGGTCAGGATCCTCCCTCTGAATTCCTAAGAAGGTGCCAACCCATTAGCACCCTGTTCCAACTTCCCTAAAGTGACCCTGACCTATGTCTCCTAGAGACAGCACCAAGCCCCATCCCAGGCTCATGCTACAGACAGTACAAGGGTTGCAGAGTCCACTGTGAAGGCAAGAGGAAATATGGCACTAGGCCCAGGGGGTATGCACAGAATGCGAGGGCTGTTATTCAGATCTTCCCTGACTGAGGTCTGGGGGCCTGAATGGGGTGCAGCTAGGTGTGGCGGAGGCTTTCAGTGGCTGCAGGCAGTTTGATGAGAGGTTCAGGAGACATGGCTATGATGAGAGCCCAAGACACAGGTCTGGGCCTGGGCCATAAAAGAAGACAACAGGGCAACAAGGGGAGCCACTGAGACAGAACCTCTGTGCTTCCCACGTTCTGGAACCAGACAGTATATCAAAGACTTGTACCCTGCCATGTCACCTACCCCATATCCAAAGCCAACTGATTGATGGTACACAGACAGGGTGGAGAGTTGGGTTATCCTAATGCAATGTAACCCTCAGACATAAAAGAACCTGGTAACTGGCCCTTTTCCTTTAACAGGGAAGTGGCACAGCCTGTGGCAGGGAGCAATAGAGGGATAAACCTGCAATCCCACTGTATGGAGAGTCACCTGGCACTTCTTGATCTGTCCACATGTGTGCAGGTTACCTCCTCTCACCCCACTGCTGTGCTTGGAAGACCAACCTGGGCATATGCTACTTTGTTGCTGGTGTGTGCCTCTCCCATTGGTTTGGGGCCCTTCCCAATGCTGAAGGTGGTGGCTCTCAAAAATGAGCTTGGCTTTACCACAGATGCTTTCTTCTGCACTGGTAGCTTCAGGGTTCCAGAAGTGGGTCACTGCTGCTGGCTATGGGGGTTAAGGCTCTGGTTGTTCAAGCTTTTCACAACATCCATATTTTGGCATGATGTTTTGGGCATGGATGCCTTCACTCACTCTTTTCTGGCCTGAGGATTCTTATCTTTCCTGGAGGGAGATGGTTAGCAAACATCTGTGCACCTGCCTGCCCCATCCTCTCTCTTCTCCCTTGATCCTCTGAGTCCCAAAGGCTCTTGCTGGGTCTGCCAAGGTGTCCTTGGACCTTGTTCAGCTGTCCATTCATTCTCTGTCCACATGAACCACTTCTATTTAGTGACAATTTTAGTTTCTGGAACTTGTATTTGGCTCCTTCTTCATAGAACTTGCTCTTTCCTTTGGCTTGTTCCTTCTTTTATTCCTTCACCCTGTTGTCTCAGAGCCTACATTGGATCATTCCAAAATCTTTTCTGCTCTGAGTCTGCTCTGTGCAGAGCCAACATGCCCATGATTGTGACTGACACTAGTCCATGCTCATGCTGGAACCTCAGGCCCACATACAGTGCCCTTCCCCCAGCCAGTGCCCAGGACACTGTGTTAGCTGACTATAGATGTACCTAGAGGACATACATAACTCAGCCCACCGATGAGGCAGTTCCTCAACCAATGCCTCCCATCCAGTCCAATAAAAGAAATAAATTTGAACCCTTCACTGACAGGGATAAACTACAGTGATAAACTCCCAGGAATGAGAACTTAAAAAAAGAAATGATGAAAGAGCAAGGCATGGTGAATCCCAGCACTTGGGAGACAGAAGCAGGTTTAAAGTCAGTCTGGTCTACATAGTAAATTCGAGACCAGTCAGGACTACACAGTGATATCCTGCCTCAAAAATCTTTTAAAAAGAGAAAAAATTTTAGTGATTAAAGAAAACGTCCTGCCAGGGCCCATGGTGGAAGGCTCACTGGTCAGTCCCCATCCTTGAGGGGACAATGCAGCCAGTAATGCCTGAAGAATTATACTCCCTCAGCCCCTCAGCCCCAAGGTTCCTACTTCTGATCTGAAGACTACCAGCAGACTGGCTCAGGTCTTCAGTAGCAAGAAGGCTTTTCCAAGTAGCACGTCATTATAGTTCCAGAAGTAAAACCCCACATGTGTTAGATTTTGATCTTTAACCAATTTCATACACACTCAGGTTGAAAGAGTAATCCTCCTGATGCCAATACTCTTTTCCTGGGATGTAGCCACCAGCTGCGTCTTCTCTAAGTAAGTACCACGTCTCCCCCACAACAAGGTGCCCTCTTTTCATACCTCCAACCTGGCACTACTCAGAACTGAGCCCTCAAAGCACTAATCCTCCTAGCACAGCTGTGCTGTCCCTGGAGTCAGATCCCCTCACACTGACATTCGCTTGGTTCTACAGATATTTGTCACCCACACAGCTCCAGCATCCCCACAGCTTTGGGGACATCACTGGCTACTCATCCTAGCATCCCTACATTATACAGGCTGCTGTCCCCGTGCATCTTTCCTCTCAGTTCAAGCCACCTCTCAGTGCCATGCCCTTTAGCTGTTCTGGGGAGGACTAGATGAATGCATGTCTGAGACCTAGTTCTCTAAAAAGCCTTTCTTTCACCCCTCCAGTCAGCTGGCATAGGGAGGGCTATGATCCAGTGTGTAGGCTTCCATTGGGGCTGTGGGGAATTGTCAGGTGAGTAGTAGACTGGTACTGCCAAAGTTTGGGTGTGCTGGCTCTTCACTATATCCAGGGCACGTGTGCTGTGGCCATTCTGTCTGGACCATCTTTAGACCATGGGGTGTCTGGGACTTCACCTCCTTCTTGGCTCTCCTTACCAGTGTTTGCCACAGGAATGCAGGCTGGGTGGTCTCACACACTAACCTTTTCTTCTCTTTCTCTCTTATCCCCCACAACTTGACATTCAGCTATATCCTCAGAAGTTTCCTTAACCTCTAGTCTTTCTGTGATAAGTTTCCATTTCTCTCACTTTTAGAAAGTTGTTTTGATCTCTGAATGTAGTTTCTTCATGGATGGTGACAGGCTCTTGCTTCATGAATTCACTTCCTGGCCATCTCCCTGGTAATGTCAGTCACGGGTCTGCTCTCTTGGTTATTTCCTCTTATCCAGACTGTCAGTAACCCCGAGTCACAGTTTGTTTATTTTTCTGCCACTTTTTCTACATGACTTCCCTGAGATGGAACTTATATACTGACCAGGTCAGGTTGGCTGAAACTCTGCCCTTCTTGGACCTTTCTATCAGTTCCTCTATGGCTGTACACTGGCTCCTGATCCCTGCAGTGCTGTCACCCTTAGCTACACCTGGCCTCTAATGCCCAGAACTAGATATCACCTCATACATGGTTCCCATGGATCACACTGGCCTGAGGTTGCTCTGACCACAGGACCACTGTGTGCTCCAGCAGTCCACCTAGTAAAAGGCACTCTAGTAGTGCCCTTGCTGATCTAGGTATGGTGGCTCTAGTCAGTAATCCAAGCACTCAGAAAACTGAGGCAGGAGAATTGATTTCAATTCAGAGACCCTGTCTTCAAAACCAAAACAGGGCTGGTGACATAGTTCAACACACAGAGTATTTGCCTAGCATTCACAAAGTTCTGAGTTTGATCCCCAGCACCAAATAAACTGAGCATAGTGACACAAGCCAATAATCCCAGCACTCATTAGAAGTTCAAGGTCATCCTTAGGTACATAGCCTGCCTGGGTAATATGAGACATGGACGAGAGAGAGAGAGAGAGAGAGAGAGAGAGAGAGAGAGAGAGAGAGGCGCAAAGAGGGAGAGCAAGAGTGAGAGTGAGCTAGAATCTCGACTGAGCCACCACAGCATGAGAAGTATCTATGCAGCAGGAATTATAAGGCATTTCCCATTGTAGGTCAGACTCAGCCCCACCAGCTATTTTCCAGGAGAATCGCAAAGAAGCAACAGCCAATGCTTGCTGTTGGATACTAAATGCTCAGCACACACAGCTTTCTTCCTTCATATTGGAGAACCTCAATAGCCTCTACCTGGGTGAGGCCCCCACACTCGCATTCAGTGCCTTCTGGGTCTGAATGTGTGTTCACCCAAAGCCTACACTCTGTTAACTCTGTCACAAATCCCCTATTCATCCCAAACTAGGTCAAGCAGGATTTCTACTATTGTAACCTGGGTCCTAACCTTAACCATAGGCAGAAGGAGCTGGGGAGAGGGGACCCCAAAGATGATGGGAATACAGTGACTGTGAGGAGAGAGTGTGGGAGCTGAAGCACCTCCTGGGTTTTGCTGCTGTGACAAAAAGCAGGAGAAAAGCAGAAGATGAGGGAATTCTCTAGCAGACTCCTACTCAGGACTGCTAAGCATGAATGAAGAGCCCTGACTTGGAGGCATGAAGGCCCTGTCCTCCTAGGGACCTAGAAAAGCAGAGGTGCACCCTCCCTGCCAAGCACCAGAACCACAGCCTTGCCATCAGGGTTCTGGAGACTTAAGAGGCCCAAGGCCTCCAAGGCTCCTGCTCCTGCTGTCAGCAAGTGGCTCAGGGTCTCAAGATCTCTGCTTCTGTAGAGGTGACACTCAGTTCCATCTTTCAGCAGGAAGGAAAGCCCTCTACCCACAGGAGCCTCACTTACTACTAGCTATCATGTCTATATCACAGTGTGGTTGTGGATCCCCTGCAGGCATACAAAGGGCTGCAGACACAGGCCACAGGAGAATGATGGGAGGACAGGGCCCTCCCCACTACGGGTCTGAGATACCAAGTGAATGGTCACTCTGCCAGTTGGGAACATGTAGTATGAAAGTGAAAGTCATGCTCTGAGGAAGCCTCCTCCCTCTCCCCAGGCCTAGTCAGGCCTCTAAAAATCCACGGGGGAAAGAGAGCAGTATCCAGCAGAGGCAGTAAGAGGGTAGAGACTACAATTGCGAGTGCAGGTCCACCTAGACTCACCTCAGTGGTGATTAACCAACTGGGTCTACCTTACTGAACTTAGCAGACATCCCACACCTAACACAATAGCAATTTCTTATACATAGCCTCCAAGAAGGACCCAAGTTTGGAAAGAAAAGAAGATGGGCAATGCCCACTATCTTACCACAGCAGAACATGACCCTCAATGCATCCTGCTTGGCCATGCCTAACATGGGCAGCATTGTACTCAGGATAGATGGCAAGAAGGGGACCATGCCAAATGCTGTAAGAAAAGGGGCTGTCACAGGAACTGCAGGACCAACCCACTTCCCACCACCTTCCTAGGACTTGGGAACGGCACACAGAGGAGCTCTTCACAGCTTCACACATGAAACCGAAGCCCAGGTGGTCCTCAGCGGCCCCCCAAACTACTCAGGGACATTGAGGGACTTAGGCCAACGGGAAAACCTACCATTGGACACAGAGAGGCTGGCAAGTGTGCGCAGCACCGACGAGTGTGGCAGAACCCCAGGTTGGAACCTGCTGAGCACCTCTTCCATCACCTGGTTGACGAATCGCTTTCCCACAGCCACCAATATGCTGCTTGCTGCCCGCTGCCAGTCACAGTCCAGTTCCTGTACCCCAAATGTCACCAGGTTGACCTCTTAAGAAGGACAAGCAAGATATTCTGCCCTTGGTGGTGGCTGGACAAGGGAAAGCTGCCCTGTTCCAGCGTCCCTAGTGAATGAGGGTCAGAGACAGTATGGCACGGCCTCTGGACCATCTCTCCTCCCTAAGGTCCCTGGGAGAAGCCAAAAGATGGTAGGGGGGACTGGTAATGCCTGAGATGAAACAGGCTTGCTGGCCTTGAGAGCCAGTCCAACACCCTAAATATCACATGTGGCCCTTGGCCAGAGCATTCGGCATACATTGCCTACCCTCAACCTAAGAGGGTTTTGTTTTTTCTGTTTTGGCTTTTGTTCCCGCCCCCAGGGAGGTACACAGGGCCAAGGGGTTGCTGTCAGCCAAACTCTAGCCCTGTGGTGCTGTCTTCCCTAGCCAACATGGTCAGAAGCCCTTACCTTGATCCTAGTCATCTCACTGGAGGCCAGGAGAATGACTGTGCTAGCCGTGTCCTTGTCCAGCTCGTGGATATGACTGCTCAGAACTGTCTCCATGGCCCTCAGGACCCTCATACGGTATGGATGAGCCAGCTGAGGAGAGAAGTCCCCAGAAAAAGTCGTGGGAGGTGAGATGAACAGCCAGGCACCCTGTGTGCAATATCTTTCTACAGGTCTACAGGGGCTACATTATGCAAGGGCATGTCTACAAACAGAGCATACACTGGCCTCTCTGGGCCCTCACAGTCTGTATAAGCATCTACATGTCTTTGGAAGGGACAAGGACAGCCTTCTTGTCCTCCAAATATGACCAACAGGGTCTCTTGGAGAGAAGCTTAAGGACCCTCCCCCTCCCATGCCTGTCCTCAGGCCCAAGGACAAGATGCCCCCACTTAAGTCACCCTTCTCTACAGCCAGGTAAAACTTGCTTCCCACAGCCCTTTCTAGGGTTAGAAATATGCTCAGAGTCTAAACACAGCCACGATTCCTCCTTTGGCTAAGCTCCATCTTTCCATTTCCAGGGCCTCTGCTGACCCAGCATTCTGGCCTATCTCTCAACACAGTTTTGCCTTACATCTTTATCCTGACAGCTCTCAAATCACCCTGTACTCAACTGAAGATATAAGGATGAAGCTGGCCAACCATGTTGGAAGGCTGGGGTTAACAAGGCTCCAAGGCAAAGTGGCCACTGTCTAGAGCCCATACAAAGGCCTGTAGAGGAGCTGTCAGTGAAAGCTTCCAGCTGCCTACGGTAAGAGTGCCACAAAGAGGCAACTATTGACAGTAGCTGCACTACCACAGTACCAGCAGAAGCAGGCCCAGGACAGGCCAATGCCCCACAGGCACTGGGGCCACCTCTTCACCAATGTCACCAGCTGTCTCACATATAGTCAAGCTGTCTGTCACAGCAGGGGACAGACAGGTATACTCTACAGAGATAGCCCCATCAGCTGGGTCCCCTGAGAGACAATACAGCTCATGAAAGAACATCATACAAGACATCAAAATCCCCTGGCCAAGAAGGAGCTATGCTTGCTGGTACCAGTTGCACAAAGATCACCCTTGTCCTCGAGTCCATAGATAGGGTGTTCATTCCTGGAAGCAGTCAGTACAGATCACAATCAATGCCAGAAACAAGGAACCTGCCACTCTGAGGGAAAACTTAGGCCCTATGTTTTGTTTCTTCTAGGAACGACATTTGATCCTTATATATTGTTGCCCCAGTGATGAGGAGGCCACTCTGGGATGATAGTTCTTGGTAGCAGAGGGAGATCAGCTTGCTGGATTCACACTTGTCTTTCCAGAACAAAGTGTTCGTGTAGATCCATTCCTGTCATGGGGAGGGGAGAAGTTGATGCTTTCTTTGGAGAATAAGGAAATTTGGGGGAAGAATTGTGGGTGCGTCTCCATCTCCAGCATGGCTGTTGTGCTCCAGCCATGCCAGAGAATGGAGGACGATGGAACGGGACCTCAGGTGGCTCAGAGTGCGGCGGGAGGATATCCCTCCTGGGAGACTACGTCGGTGGGTAGTTTGGTTATTAGAGTCAATGCAGGGGCTTATATAGGGAAGCCTCTCTGACCGTTACAGAAGGCGGGAAAGGTGGGGTGTTGGGGTAAAGGCAGGAAGGTTGTGGAAGTTCAGGAATGAGGAAACGAAACCCAAAAACCTGGTTCTGGTCTGGGGTGGGGGAAAGGAAGATTCATATCACATCAGGCAGAGCAGGTCAGACACCTGCCATCCCTTTAGGGTATCTGCAGTTGCTTGGCTTGCTCAGTAACCAGATCCCCACAAAGAATGAAAAAAAAAAAAAAAAATCAGCGTGAATAGGTATGTTTTCATTTAACCAAAACTACTGTGAGCTGAGGGCAGCTCTGATATGGTAACAGGAACATCTCTTCCTGCTCCATCTGGACTCAATACTTCCAGTCTCCTCCAGAGTTTTGGTCCTAGAGCACTGCATGGGCTTTTTGGCTTCTAATTCTCCTTACCTATAGGAAGACAGTTTAGGGATACTCTACCTTCCCAGAAAAACAAAGCGGAGGAAGGAATTCCTCGGCTTGGGTTCTCAAGGCCTTCTTCCAGCCATCAGCAGAGCCAATGATTTCACTGCTCTGGCAACTTACTACTCAGTTCAGTGCAACAGGAAAGTTCAGAGCTGGTGAAGCAGTGGGTTCTGTGGCTGGAGGAACTGAGACATAGGGAAAGATGTGCTCTCTGCGGAAAATATCAAAGGAATCTACATTTTAAAAAAATCAGATATAAGGGCTAGAGAGATGATTCAGAAATTACGAGTGTTTGTTGATCTTGCAGAGGATCTGGGCTCAGTTCCCAATACCCACATGAAGGCATATAATCTCCCTTAACTCCAGCTCCAGGGGGATCCAATGCCACAGGCACTGCATCTACACAGTGAACATACAGACAAGAGACAAGCAGATGCATACATACAAACACATAAATAAAAATAAGTAAAAATTTTAAAAACTTTTAAAATCACATAAGCCAGGCTAGAAAGATGACTCAGCAGTTAAGAGCATTTGTAGACGACCCAGGTTCTCACACACATGCAGGCAATACACTCATACATATAAAAAATAATTAATAAAATATTAATAGAGCTAGAAGTACTGACAGCTGAGGAACAAGCACAGGTTGATACACCAACCAGATTTAGCTCAATGGTTCTTGCGTGTTAGTAGGTCAACAAGGAGAGGCCTTTGTCCTTTCCCTGATCTGAATGAGGCTTTAAGAGGGCTGAACTGACCACTATGAAGCCCATAAATGTGACTTTCACCATGTGACTCAAAGCTCAAAGGGTGGTCACATCAGTTCCCCTACAAACAAGGATACTAGGATACTCTCAAAGCCAAGAACTCAAAAGATGGGTCACTTAAAACACTCCAATGTTAATCTCTTGTAGAGGTGATATTGTTAGAAACATATTAGGTTTTTGTCTGTTTTCATGGCATCTATAAAAAGGATGAGATAGTGCCCTCTGGGGGATGCTATGCAGCTTCAAGATGGGGCTGGTCACAGGAGAGATCAAGGCAGGACTAGATAGTAAAGCCATCCAACCTTGCTCAACCTCTAGTTAGGTAAGAGGAGCTGAAGGTTAACCAATAACCATGACACACCAATTGCGTCCACATAATGAAGCCCCCATAAAACCGCAGAAGGACAGGGTCTGAAGAGATTCCAGGCAGCAGAACATGTGGAGGTTTCAGAAGGTGACACACACAGGGAGCCCCACACCTCTCCCATGTTCCTCACTCTCTGCATCTCCCCATCTGATGTTCATTCACACTGTCTGTCCCATCTTTGATGATAAATAGGTAAATGTGAGTAAAAGGTTTAGTAAGTTTCATGAATCCAAAGATTGGGTTCTGTCCCATCTTTGATGATAAATAGGTAAATGTGAGTAAAAGGTTTAGTAAGTTTCATGAATCCAAAGAGGAGGTTGTGGGAACCCCAATTTGTAGCTGACAGATCCAATACACAAGCCACAACCAGGGGTTTGCTACTGCCATTAGAAGCAAGGCTGTCTTGGGAACTGAGTCCTAACCTGGGAATCTGACATGACCTTAAGGTAGACTGTGTAAGAATGGAATTGGAGGATGGCCACTTGTGTTGGCCACCTGAATGTTTGCTACATTTAGTCACAGAGATATGCTGAACTATAAGAAGCTGGTAAGGGGACTGAGTACGTATTTTTCTCTATGTCTAACAGGCATGTCTTTACTCCAACTAATAGAGAATCAAACATCGACTTATGATTTGATGTTGGGCTCTAATGTTCTTTATATACCCTTGAACCAATTCCATTTCTAACTATGTGCACGTAACTAATTCTGCGGCTGGGCCCTCACACTGGGGTATATCTACTGCCAGCCCTGCACGTGGTGACATGACCCACACAGCCTTTGTATAGAGTATGACACACTGACAAGCAGCAAACCAGAATCCCCTTATTTCAGAATGGGGCTCTTGAGAATGGACACCAGGTAGCAATGTTTGAAGTTGAAAGTGGTGGGATTGGTGAGGAGAGAGAAAATTCAGTCACTATGTGAAAATATGGCTTTACTATTTTTGTCTTTCTTCCCTCTATTCCATGGCCTAACTACCCAAGGAATCTGTCCTGTACTGAATCTTGGCTGATGTGTGAAAGACTGAACATGTCTAAAACCAGGAGGCCTAGCACCAGAGAGCAGCACAGCCACATGCTGGGAGTGTGACACAGCGGCAAGCACCTGGCTAGCATACACAAGGCCTTGGATTCTATGTGCACACACACAGAGAGATACACACACAGCTCACTTGGTGATGTGCTTGCCTAACATAAAGCCCTGGGTTCCCCAGTACCACATATACTGGGTCTAGTGACTCATGCCTATAATCCCAACACTTGGAAGGCAGAGAAACAAGGATCAGAAGTTCAAGATCATCCTTGGCTACACAGCAAGTTCAAGACCAAACATGAATCCCCCATCTCAAAAAAAAGAGGAGCAGGATGTGGTGGCAGACACCTCTAGTTCCAGCATTCAGAAGGCAGAGGCAGGCAGATCTCTATGAGATTGAGGCTAGCCTGGTCTACATAGCTAGTTCCAGGTCAGCTAGGACTATAGGGAGACCATGTCTCAAAAACAAAAGAGCAACAACCACAAACACATAAAGCATCAGGAATTTCCCAAAACACCAACTGGCACAACTTTCTTCTGCTGCCCAATTTGAACAGATTCAGTAAGATCTGAAAAATGCACACTACACGGGCAAGATGGTGTGTCCATGCTGCTGTGCCCCTTCTCACAGCTGTTGGCCATGAACTTGGTAAGACAGTCAAAGCTCTACATCCAGGAGGGGATGAATACCAGCTTGACTGAAAGTTGGGCTGACCCTAGGTATCACAGCCTTCCTGTGGAAGCATGTCTGTTCCATAAAAGGAGGAGCATGGATGGGGGAAAAGGTCTAAATTTGATTAACAACTGTTGTATGAAATGTTCAAAAGCTCAATAAAAAATTCAGGAGGAAAATAAAAAGCATAACAGGGCACTGAAGAGATGGCTCAGCAGTTAAGATCACTGATTGCTCTTGCAGAGGACCCGGGTTCAATTCCCAGGACCCACAAGGTAGTTAACAACTGCCCAAAACTCCAGTTCCAGGGGATCCAATGCCCTCTTACATACATGGACACTTACACACATTCAGGCAATATACTCATACACATACAATAATAATAATAATAATAATAATTTTTTAAAAGCATGGCAGTGCCACTGGACTCACTAATCCGTTAAGTTATGAAATGTAAGAGAAAAGTTACAGTCAAATGAGGAAGAAAAGCACATGCTGCTTAGGGGAGAAGTACCTTGGGCATGTAGGAGAGATGCTACATAGGGGAAATGTGTAAGTCAGGTATAATGACAAAGAAACTCAGCACAGAGCAGTACAACATGGGGCAGCAGGCCCAGGGAAAGGCCACACTGGTTAGGACCAGAGCTCCCAACTCAATAAAGAGGCACTGGAGCCACATGGTGGCACAACAGGCTTTGTTTGTTTTGCTTTGTTTTGTTGAGACAGGATTTTACTATGCAGCCCTGGCTGGCCTGGAACTTGCTATGTAGACCAGGCTAACCTTGAACTCACAAGAGATCTGCCTGCCTCTTGTCTGCTGAGTACTCTTTTAAAAACTCAGTGGGAAAAAAAACAAAACTATACAAGGTAGAAAAGAAATAAAAACCCTAACACAGGAAATGATTGGCAGGCATGTTATTTTAGTGAACTGCTATACTCTGTGACTCTCCAGCACTCTGACCACCCAGTTATTATCACAGTGCTTCAAAATAATGGGCCTTTAAGTCACACCAAGAAGAGCCCGAGCCAGTACCACTGTGGTGTCTTTGACCTTTGGAGAAAAAGCTCAGTTAAAACTCAAAGGTACGCCATAGCAGATATTCAGTCATGCCAAGTACAGCAGCTCTCCCAGACTACTTTAGAATAAGCACAGCTCTACTCAACCTCTTGATAAGCTAGGTCTAACTACAGTACCAGCAGGAAGAGCCAAAAATGGAGGTGGGGATAAGGCAGTACTCCACATTAGGAGTCACAAACCACAGCACACTAAGTGGTATTTTCATAGAACTAAGCTATTTCCCCATAGTTGGCAAATAAGACCCACTGAGAGTAGCAGCATGCCTCTGTGGTCCTAGGCACTCAGGAGGCTGGAAACTGGGTAGGGAGGATGACTTAAGCTGAAGATTTACCAGGCCACTCTAGCCAACATAAAGCAACTCCATGTCAAAAAAAAGTGGAGCTGGAGATACCCCGGGGGTAAAGGCACTTGTACTAGTTGACAACCGGAGTTCAATGCCCAGAACCCACATAAAGATGGGAGAATCAACTCCACAGAAGTGTTCAATAACCCCACGTGAGTGCTATGGCACACACACTCAAACATACATATCATACGCACATACATTCAACAATAAAAATAAATCTAATTTAATTTAAAAGAGTCAGGTGTGGCAGCACATTCATGAAACCCTAGTACTCCAGAGGCTGGAACACAAGAATCACAAGTTCAAGGCCAGGTTGGACTACATAGCTAGACCGTTTCAAAGCAAAGCAAGAAAAAGTCCAAAATCTAAGAGTAGCCTGGGCCAACAATCCTGAAGCACCAGTGAGAGCCCCAGCTCTCTTGTTCTGCTATGGGAGCCATGTCTGCCCAAAGGCTCGGACATTCTGGGACAGCAGAGGCCTGTGTCCTCCTGGGAGCTCTCTGGGAGGGGATGACAATTAGGATAGCAGCCTCCACATTACAGAAGCCCCCCAGGCCAAGACAGGGCCCGGGCTCTCAGAGTACTTACCAAGGCCCCCCTGGGCACTCAGCTACTAAGACTCAGAAACAACCTGTGCTTCTGAAAGCAAGGGAATCACTCGGGTACCATCAGTGGTCAAAAGGGGACAGCAAATGGCCTCTGCTCATGAGTGCTATCCACTGAAATGACAGCCCATCCCCTCACAATGCAACCAGGAGCTCACAAGACAGCTATTCCCTACATGGAGGAGACCAGGCTATTGTCCTGAAACACTGGCTTCAAAGGAAGGTACTAGACAATTTCTGCTGAGCCTGGCTTAGTGCCCAACTGATGCTTTTCACTCTTTTCAAACTCAACAATTGAGGTGCTCCCTGATAACCTTCTATCACCTATACCTTGTCATGCTGTCGTAAGTACTCCTCACAGACACGGAGCATCTCCCCTGGCTGAGACTCTCCAAGGGAGCACAGAGCACTGCAGACCTGCTCCTGCACCGCAGGGTCCTTGTCCATGATAGCATCCAGCAGGGTGAGAGACAGCTCTGCAATGACAAAGTTGAGTGTGCTCAGGTCCAAGCATAGCCTTCCCAGTGTTAACACCTGCCAGCTCTGGGGATCATACACTCAGCACAGAAGACAGCACATCCAAGTACCACCAAAAGCCCAGTGCCTCAGGCAAACAGGCATGTATACTTATACAACAGACAAAGCTGACCATGACACCCACACTGTCCATGAAGGTATCTGGAGGCACCTGCCATGACAACAGGTCAGACAGGTACCAGGACAGAACTTGTCCTCACTCTGGGATAGGCTCCTCTCTGGAGCAGGAAGTAGGCCTTTTAGCAGTTCTCCATTTAGAAGATTTAACAGTTAAATAAACAGACTGATCCAATTAATAAGATCTGATTATATCTAAGGCTAAATTCAACCCAATAAACCACATCTGGCCCTTCTAATGTAAACCTCAGCACCTACTCTCCCAATTGTGGGCTTCACAAACGTACCCACACCTTCACAGTGTCGGGCACATATACTGTCAGGGGCAGTAAAGATACAGGTGCCTCCCTCTCACATCCCAAAATCTTCAACTCCCAGCCCTTGCTGGGCCCCTAAACCCCAGAAGCACCCTGACTTTTCTTCACCATACTGTCTCAACCATGAATGCTCCCATGCCTTTCCATACCTCTCAGTATCCCCAAAGTTCAGAGTCTGCAATAACAATGGCATTTCTAGAGCTCCAAGGTATGGCTTATCCCTTGAGTCAGAACTTGAGAACAGAGCAGAACTGGGCAGTTGTCCCTCAAGGAACTGTTAGCTGGGGAAGCAGTGGCTAGCCAGAGTAGATGGTGGACGTATACCAGAGTTTGGGAACAAAGGAGGCAGGCCCAGCGACCTTAGGATCCTCCACTCAGCAGAGAGAGCTGAGAATAGGGCAACCCATTCCTTTGCTTGCATAGGTGCTACTGTAACAAGGTGGATATTGGTGTTCACCAAAACTTATCACTTCCAAGGTGATGATTTTAAGAGATGAGGTGTTAGACAGTGACCATGAGGAGGGAGTTGGCCCAACACCCCTTCCACCTCCTAGGAAGCAGAGGGCTAGGCTTTGACTATGACTTCCCAACCTCTACAACAGTGAGAAACAAACTGTGATTATAAATTGACCAGTATTTTCTCAAAGCAGCCTGAGCAGACGAAGACAATTACCTTATTTTTCCTCTTAATGGAAACTTTGAAAAAGAATGCTGCTCAACAGTCATTCCTGTAAAGCACATTTCTAAATGCCATGTGTCTAGGTCACAAAGTCAGCACCAGCAGGTGACCTCTATACCTGTCTGATGATGTCAACCCAACCAGACCTGACACAGGCTCCCAGGTACAATGTGATCCAACATGTGCCTCAGTTGCTGAGGCTGAAGGGCAGCTTGGCAGGAGGTGCCCCATCCCGCCTGCCCACTGCTTCCCATACTCACTCTTCACATAGGCTCTGGTCATTTCTGTGGTCTCAGTTTCCACCTGCCTAGTGTGGACATGGATGGCTCCCTCCACCACCTGGGATAACAGAAGCACAGAATTTTCTTACTTCCATCAAACCTACATTCAGGATTGGCTACTAGTTATAGACAAAACACAGTTTGAAGGAAATCTGTCTTAGGGAGGATCTGTCACAGTTGACTGAGACACCCACTGAAGGAAGAAAACCCCATGATCCCCAGCAACTCCTAGCTCCCTCTATCTCTGAGCACTAGCCCATGGTGTGTCCAGGCCTAGGGCTGGCATATGTTGGTTTCATCACAGTCCTGGTGCTCTTCCACCAGAACTGCCTTTCCCTGTACTAAGGTGCACAGTGGGCAGCATAGTCATTACAAATTACATGTTCAAAGTCTCAGCTGCACAGATGGTCACAAAGAAAGTTCCTCAAATACCCAAGTCCTTGCGTCTCTTTGTTACATAGTCTCATTCTCATATCTAAGTCCTGCTCTCTAAGGATTGGAAGCAGGGAAAGGCCATTTGCCTGCCCATCTTCAGCACGGCCAAGTTCACTCAGATACCAGGCCCTCCATTCAATAACTCTACATGCTTTCATTCCTTCAATCACCTCCCACCCACCACTCCTTCCCAACCTACTCCAGGTAAGATGAAGGATGACATGGCCCGGCCCCAACCAAGTAGAACACCTCACAGGGCTGTGTACCTGAGGGGAGGAGGCAAAGTGAGAAACTACATCAATCTTGGGAGGGAGAGGAATTGGAATTAAAAAGCAAGTGAAAATTCTAGTCCAAGAAGGGCCAGACTGCAGAGATGGCTCAATGGCTAAGAACCCTTGCTGGTCTTCCAGAGTATCAGGGTTCAGTTTCCAGGACCCATGTGGCAGCTTACAACCCTCTGTAACTTCAGTTCCTGGGGATCCCACATCCTCTTCTGGCCTCTGTGGGCAGTATGCATATACATTGTAAACATACATTCAGACAAACATATACATATAAAATAAAATAATAAATCCTAAGAAAGAGAAGAAAAAGAAAGGAAAGTAGGCTAATGAGGCTAGATGTCTCAGTTGGTAAAGGCACTTACTGCCAAGCCTGACAAACTGAATTCAATCCCTGGGATCTATACAGTGGAAGGAGAGAACCAACTCCCACAAATTTTCCATACATACACCGTAGCACATACACACATACAAAATACTTAAAATAAGTAAATGCCTTTAACTCCAGCTCCAAGTGATCTGATGCCCTCTTCCTGCTTCCAAGGGGACTGCACATACATGGCAGGCTGACAGACATACACAAATACACTAATAAAAGTAAAAATAAAATAAGGGGCTAAAGAGACAGTTCAGAAATTAAGAGCATTGCAGAGGACCTGGGTTCAGTTCCCAGCACTCACACAGTAGCTTACAACCAGCTGTAACTTCAGCTCTGATGCCACCCTCTTTGGGTCTATGTGGGTACCAGGCATGCACACGGTACATTTATATACATGTAGGCAAAATATGCATATCTATAAAACTTAAAAAAATTAAGGGACTGGAGAGTTGGCTCAGCAGTTAAGA
Source organism: Eospalax fontanierii (assembly GCA_035773235.1). Taxonomy (NCBI): domain Eukaryota; kingdom Metazoa; phylum Chordata; class Mammalia; order Rodentia; family Spalacidae; genus Eospalax; species Eospalax fontanierii. Next base: position 81,227,155 of record CM069532.1, on the reverse strand, counting down.
GCACTGGCTGGTCTGGCAGAGGACCCAGGTTAGGTTCCCAGCACCCACATGGTAGTTAACAACCGTCCCTAATTCTAGTTCCAGGGGATATGACACCCTCATCTGTCCTCCTCCGGCATTGCACAACACAGGTACACTTATATACATGCAGGCAATACATGCATACATATAAAATAAGAAAACATGTTTAAAAAAATTAATTTTTTGAGACAGAGTCTCACTATGTAGCATTAACTGGACTTAAATTCATACAGATCTGTCAGCCTCTGCCTTCTGAGTACTGGGATTAAAATTTTAAAATTAAAAAAAAATTATTTTATGTGTATGAGTATTTTGCCTGCATATGCACATATATATACAAGCAAAACACTCATATACATAAAATAAAAATAAATAAATCTTTAAAAGAAAAAAATTTTAAGAAGAAAGAAAATAAACTAAGGGGCTGGAGAGATAGCTCAGTGGTTAAGGACACTTGATGCTCTTCCAGAGAAGTGGAGTTTGGTTCCCAGTACTCACAGTGGGCTGCTTACAACTAATTGCCTGTAACTCTAATTCCAGGGACTCTAATGCCTTCTTCCAGCCTCTAGCCTGTACCTCACACAGGCATACACATATATACATAGACATACATACACATACCCCTAATTAAAATCTTTCTTAAAAAGAAGGAGGGCTGGGAGCGGTGGCACACGCTTTTAATCCCAGCCCTAGAAAGAAGCAGGTAGATCTCTGTGAGATGGAAGACAGCCTATGTAACAAGTTCCAGGCCAGAAGAGGCTACCTAAAAGAAAAAATTATTTCAATAAAATAAAAATGAAGAAAGAAAGAGAGGCTGAAGAGATGGCTCAGCAGTTAAGAACATTTGTTCTTCCAGAGTTCAATTCAATTCTCAGCAATGACATCAGGCAGCTCATAACCGTCTGTATGTAACTCCAACTCTTGGCTCCTCAGGCACTTGCACTCAATGTGCACACAGAGATACACATATACACATAACTTAAAATATAAATAAATAAATAAATATTTTTAAAAGGAGAGAAGGTAGCAAGGTATGGTGGTGCATGCCTTTAATTCCAGCACTTGGGAGGTAGAGGGAGGTAGATTTTTGTGAGAACGAGGACAGCCTGGACTACCTAGCAAGTTCCAGGACAGCTAGGGCTACAGGAAGACCCTGTCTCAAAAATAAAAAATAAAAAAATAAAACTAAAAAAGAATGAAAGAAAAGAAGGGAGGAAGGAAGGAAGAAAAAAGGAAAGGAGAAGGAAAGGGAAAGGAAAGCTGAAAGCAGAAGAAAGAGCAGAAAACAAGACAAAATTAACAGACCAGAAGCTCCCAGGCACCAGGGAGGATGGAAGGCAGGCAGAGTGCTCTGGCTTGAGGATGGTGGCATCAGCACAATGTTGCCACTTTCTTCCTGGAAAGCATCTAAAAGAACAAGAAAAACAGAAAATAAACACACAGGTTCCTTTTCTGGCCCAGTGAGAAGGAAAATGATCAGAAACCACAGAGAGCTGAAACAGTATCAGCTGTCAAGCAGTATGTGAGAAATTCAGGGGGCAGATTCCAATACACTTTAAAGTGTGGGCACAGTTGGTATGGACCCTCAAGCTCTCAGTTCCTAGCCTGTGTTGCATCTATGAGGTGCAAGAACCCAGGATGGAAACTATTCCCTGTGAACGCTTATAGATGTTCATCTCCACCATCTACAAACAGCCCTGCCCCCTCAGGGTGGCTGGTGTGCCACACATATACACACACATATGAACATATAACACACATACATACACATACTCATGCAGCACATATTCATAAACACACATACACACATTCAAACACACAGCACACATCCATGAACACACATAGAGCATATATTCACCCACACATATACAAACACACATGTGAACACACATATATTCACACACGTATGAATATACACACATGCAGTACACATTCATGAACATGCATACACACACACACATGGCCCTCACTCAAACAAAACTCAATGAGCACTGCTGGCCTAGGTGTAAACAACAGGGACCCATTCACCCTCCCGAAAAACAATCAAAGACCTGTACAGAACATAAAACTGCAGTTCTCAGATGACAGACATCGGAAAACAAACTAAAACCAAGAGTCCAAATAATCCTCTTCTCTTTATAAGCAAGAGCGGCAGAATAAAAGTTCCAAAGATGCCCACTCCCCAACACCCAGAATCTGTGAGCATTCTCTTATGTGGTGAAATGGGCTTAGCAGATGAGGCTAAAAGTATAGACCTAGCAGTGGGGGGACTGTCTTAAGACTGTCAGGATGAGAGCAACATGAGTCTTGACACACAAAAAACATTTCCTAGCTGGGTCAGAGAAAAGAAATAGAAAAGGCTGAAGAAGAAATTCAAAGCTTAAGACTTAGTCCACCACTGCTGGTTTGACAACAGAGGAGGCAGCTCCAAGACAGGGAACATGGTGGCCTCAGTTCAGTCAGAAAGAGAAACAAACAAACAAAAAAAACTTGTAATGAAAGTAAGTCAGTCAGCACAAACTGACCTGAAAAAGAATTAGTAGGCTAGTCTGATTCTGTCAGAACTACATGAGATTCTGTCTCAAAGACGGGGTTGGGGATGCCTTCCTCAGAAAGAGAGACCAGCCACCATCTTCCCTGTATGCCCCACAGAGCCCTCTTCCTCTTCCACTACCACTGCTCATGCTGTATGCTATTCTGACTGTGCCTCTGGAGCACAAAGCACCTCAGCAAGACAGCTGCCCCTCAAAGCCTGGACATAGGCTTCTATTACCATCAGTACCTCCAGGAAGTCATCAACATGCCAGAGACAGACAGGTACTTCCAGGAGAGGCTACAGACGACCAACATCACAATCACCAGGAGCAGCAAGCTGAGCTGAGAACTAGAGTGTATCAGTCAACACTCACACCCAACAAACTAAAGTGACAGGTGCTATGGCTATGGATGCTGCTCAAAGCCAAGACGGACAAGGAGCCCAACATGTTGATGGATCACCCGAATCTCCTGAAGCAGTCTGAACACCAGAACCCTCAGAATCTGTATACATTCATGGTTCAAGACCTGGATCTACTGATCCAGATGGCTACCTACAACCTCACATACAAGGCACAGTCTGAATAATTCAAATGTTATGAGATACTCAAGAAGCATGAGAGACACTTTTACCTAGAGTCACTGGGAGAGAAGCGGAAGGAGGAAGCAGAGAGGAAGCTGGAAGAACAACAGTACTAACACCCCAAGCACCCCAAAGTCAACATCCCTACCAGCCAAGCATAGTCATGGAATGGGAGGAACTAGATGGATTGGACCCAAACAGGATTAATCCCAAGAACTCTTCATACTGCATCAACAGTGATGGTGACCTGATGACCAGGAGCCAGAAGCCCTCTTCACCAGCCAGAGATGTACTACCCAAAGAACGAGAAGGAGAATGTGGGAGATGGAGGGGGAGCAACTGAGCATGAAGGAGCACATAATGAAAATCATGGACACCAACCAAGATTGCCTCATGACCCAGTTCCTCACATCTATATAGAAAAAGTTCAGGTATATCGGGAAGAGATGGGAGTTGATGGAAATGTACCCAACCTACATGGAAGAGTTTGCTGCCTATAAAGCCCAGCTGAACACCAAAGTCTATAGCCTCAGCCAAGAGACAGAGGCCCTGGGGTGCTCCCATAATCCCCTGGAACCCAGAAGAGTGAGCCAGAGGAGTCTCCTGCAAAGAGCAAAAGAAACAGAGGTAAGCAAAGAACAACCTACACTCCAACCCCTATGGCAGCTGCAGTCCTGCATGAATAATGATATCATTTGTCCCAGCAGGTAACCAGTAGGATGCAGATACTTCTGAAAAGGTGGCTCCAGAACAGCCTCCTGAGGTGCCTTACTTGAACCTCAGCACCTACAATCCATCAATGACTGGAGCCCATCAAGGTAATGATGGAAGCTGGTTGAAGCCTCCCTGTGGCCCCCTGGAGGGGAGACCAGTCTCCAGCTCTTGTTCTTTTCCTTCTGTCCTCCTCCACAGACCCTGCTTTCTCTTACATTCATATAGTCGTGTCAGTTACCGTCGTGTCTCACCACTCGGGGCTAGCTCAAGTGGACTTTGAGGGGCCAGCCCGAGGGGTTAGGGGTGAGTAGACGCAGAGTCAAGACACAGACTCCTGGAGTTGGATGGGAAGCAGGCCAAGTTCATAGCACTGCAAACTCGTTTATTGAATAGGTGTACAAGCTCTTATGGGCCTGAATAGCCAATGACCTTCTGGGGTAGGGTCCCAAATACAGCCAATAGTAAGTTTGTCCCAGGTAGGCAGGTACTTTCCAGATGCTGGTCTCACAACTAGCCAGAGCAGAACGCCACACCCACAGGAACCATTCCTCTATTCCTCCTAGTAGGTGGCCTGGCTAGGCCCACCTTGCATTATGCCCAACACAGTCAGGGACTTGCTGTAGGAGCTGAAGTTAAGGAAGACTGCCATTCCTCACCCCACTCTTCCTGAAACTTCTGCTCTCTCCTGGTTTGCTCTCAGCTCTGCATCCTGTGCTTAGGTTCAAAGGGTTATGGGAAACTTAGATTAGTCCTTCTAACCTTCTTCTGTGGGGCCAGTGACTGGTGTCCTCTCCATGGCTAGAGGGTTGGGGGATGGAGCATCCTTCCAGTAACTGTCAGCTCTCCTTAGACCCATGGCTTCAGCCACTACCTTGATAGTTTCAGCCTGACCTTCTGGCCCTAACACCCAACCCCATCACCCCAGAAGATACCCAGATATGGCCACACCCATAGCGAAGGTCTCAGCCCCTCAGCATCATGTGGAAGCCCACCTCCCTGGCTTCATGTCACACTACTTGCTCTGTGCTCCAGCTCCATCCAAAGTGTAGCACAATTTTTTTTTTAATGCAAACTGGTGCATGTCTATAATCCTAGTACTCTAGAAGCAGAGAGGGGTAGAAGGATCACCAATGAAAAGAAAAAGAAAAATCAATCAATATTACCAATGATGAGAAACTAAAAGCTATCCACTTAAGGTGGAAAAGAAGACCTGGTATCAGCTTGTACCACTTTTGTTGGAGGAGATGTCATCAAGAGCATGTTGGAAGGTCAGGCTGGCATAGAGAAAAAAAAATTTGGATTAACAAGTAAAACTGCACTCACAGGTCTTACACTGAAAAGACTTCAGAATCTTAAGTTGGGAATAGAATTTAGATTGGCTGAAGTTAGTCCTAGTCTACATACTAACAGCTGAAAAAGTCAGTTTGCTTAGAGAGCAAAACAAAAATATGTGATTTAGGGATGAATTTGGCAAACGATGTACAAGAGGATAAAGAAGACTTGTGTAGACAGACATACTACTCAAAAGGTATCAATTCTTTTCAAATGGATCTATAAATGCATCCCTAATGTATTAGCTTTCTAATGCTGTTTCTGAGCCTACCTCATAGCCTAGGCTTTTGGAGTTCTGAACTCAGTTCTTCTGGGTTCACACCAGTGCCCTGCCTTGCCCTCTCTACCCCTGAATCTTTGTGCTGTGCTGGATATTCTACAGCCCTTAGCTCACAGAGTACATGAGATCAGCACAAAGTATGAATGTTCAGTGCCTTCTCCAATGAGCAGGGAGGTTTTATTTTGTATCTTAGTATACACACAAGTTTTTAAAAACTTCTTATTGAAGGAACAGATTAGAAATTATCTTGTAAGACTCAATTTTCCTTAACATATAATACACAAATTGGGGCTGGAGTGATGGCTCAGTGGTTAAGAGTACTGACTGCTCTTGCAAAGACCCAGGTTCTAATCTCAGCACTCACATCTGCAGCTAACAACCATCTGTAACTCCAGTTCCAGGGGATTCAATGCTCCCTTCTGACTTCCCCCGGCACTGCAGTATACAGGTTCACTTATATACAGGTAGGCAATATAATCATATTCACAAAATAATAAAATATTTTTAAATACACAAATTGGATAAATTGAAGTGTTCTTGATGAAATGGTCCACAGTTCACAAAAGAATCAACATTCAATAGCAGCCAATTAAATTTTGAAAAAAAAATCTATCTAAAGAAGAGGAACTTGTTCTACATCATTTGTATAAAAAGGTTATAGTAGTCCAAGTCTGGAGACTTCAGTCTTAACACTTGGGAAGTAGAGGCAGGAGGATCAAGAGTTCAAGGTCACCCTCAACTATACAGCAAGTCTAAGGCCAACTAGCACTATAAGAGACTATCTCAGAATGACAAACAAGGCTGGGCAGGATTGAGCAAACCTTTAATCCTAGCATTTGGATTGAAGGAGGATCTCCATGAGTTCAAGGCCAGTCTGGTCTACATAGCAAATTCCAGGACAGCCAGAGTTATATAGTGAGACGACTCTATCTCAACAAAACAAAACACATACACACACACACACACACACACACAAACACACACACACACACACACAGAGGCACCAAGCTAGAACTGTAACTTAATGACAAGTGTCTGCCCAACACACACAAGACCCTGACTTTGATTCCCAGCACCAAAAAATTTAACAACAACAACAACAAAATACTAATAAAGAACAAAAACTAGGGCTCTTGAGCTTAGGAGTTCAAGACTGCCTGAGAAACAGAGAAATTTGTCTCTTTTCCCCCCTCCCTCTCTCCCTCTGTGGTCCTAGGGATCAAAACCCAGGCTCCCACATATACTAATCAAACACTCTACCTCTAAGCCACTTCACCAGTCCACGCTCTCTCTTAAAATAACACAAATAGGGCAGCAGGGGGTGGGGTGTGCACCTGCTGTTGAAGCTACTCAGCAAACTGAGAAAGGATCACCTGAACTTGGGAATTCATGCTAAAATGACAAGGTGGGCTCCCAGAGTTTCCTGTTACTAACTGCAGGGCTGAGTACAATGGCATGCAACACTCAGGAAGCAGGAGAGAAACAAGTCCGATATGAACACTTCCACGAGGAAAAGAGATCACTGCAGCAATGAAGGAATTTGCCCAGATGCCCCTCGTATAAAGCATGTTTTAGTAGATCAGGACTCCTAGAAAATGCACAAACAAAATCCAACACCTGCCCCAGGACAAGGCCCAAGGGTTCACTTGCCTAGCATACACAAGGACCTGGGTTCAATCCGCAGCACCAAGAAAGGAGAGAAAGAAAATCCAATTTACATGAAAAGAAAGAAAAGTTAATGAAATGCCAGAGAACCTTTGATTGTTATGCTCTGTATCCTCTTTCCTTCAACAAATGACCTTATTTTTTTCGGGGAGGGGGGGGAACTATCATTTCAAGCTTTTAGAATGGCTATAATCAGGGGCTAGAGATATAGCTCAGGAGTAGTGCTTACTTAGCATGCAAGAAGCCTGGGGGGTTAATTTTCAGCATGAGGAAAAAAAAATTAGAAAACACAATAACCTAGAATAGCTATTTTAAAAGATGCTAACCCTCACCCTAATCCTTACCCTTGCCCTTGCAAGCAACCTAATTAAAATCAGTAGGGTCCCCCACCAAAAAAAAAAGACATGAAAACAGGAAGGAGGCTAGCAAGATTGCTCAATGGGTAAGGTACCTGCAGCCAAGCTTGATGAGCTCAATCTCCAGGACCCACACAGGGGAAGCAAGGAACCACCTCTCACAAGTTATCCACTGACCTCTACACGTGAATCATAGTACACACCTCCCTCACAAAAAATACCTAAGGGGCTGAAGAGATGACTCAGTGGTTAAGAACACTGGCTGCTCTTGCAGAGGACCTAGGTTTGATTCCTACCATTCACATGATGGCAGACAACCATTCATACCTCCAGGACCAGAGGATCTGACACCCTCTTCTGACTTCCTCAGGCACTGCATGACACAGGTGCACTTACAATATACTCATACACAAAATAAAATTAAAATGTAATTTTTAAAAGAAAAACAATACTACATGATGTTATTCATATGTATGATATAAAAAGTTGAACTCAGAATGAGGGAGCAGAATGGTGGTTACTATAGGACAGGACACTGGAGATAAGTTGGTTAAAGGATGCACTGTCTCAAAAAGACTGGAGGAAAAACCCAAGCAGTGCTGCAAGTCTGTGATCAGGAGGTAAAGAAAGGAGTGTCAGGAGTTAAGGTCAAATTGAGCTACATGATCCTCTGTTTTAAAACAAGATAAAAGGTTCAAGAGCTATACTGCACAATACAGTAACCATAGTTAATGACAATATAGATATATTTGAAAATTGCTAGGAGACTAGATTTTTAAAAATCTTGCCACAATTATGAGCTGATGCTGCCAGGTATGGTGGTGCACACTTTTAATCTCAGCACTCAGGAAGCAGAGGCATAAGGATATTTTATTTGTGAGTTGCAGACCAGCCAGAGCCACACATTGAGACCCTACCCCCCACCAAAAAAAAAGAAAAAAAAAGTGAGCTAATATATCTGTTAGCTTGATTTAGCCATTCTGCAATGTATACATATCTCAAAGCATGCTGTACACCATAGATTTATGTGACTTAAAAATAAATAATTTGGCCCGGTGTAGTGGTGTACACTTTTAATCCCAGCACTGAGAAGGCAGAAGCAGGCAGATTTCTGTGAGTTCAAGGCTAGCCTGGTCTACATAGTGAGTTCCAGACCAGCTGGGGCTACAGGGAGACCCTGTCTCAAAAAGATCAAATAATAGAATAAAATAAAAACAAATAGTTTGAGGAAAAAGTAGATTAACTTAAGTGACAAGAGGTTAACCTGCCTAATTTAATGTGCAAAAGAACCGGTGTGTTACTAAAACACAGAGGACACACAGGCATTCTCAGAAGGGATAACCAGCAGACTGTGATACTCATCCCTAGGACAAAGCAACAGATCCCACTGTCTTTCCAAAGCTGACAGGCAGTGGTAAAAAAGTGACATCCAGCACCTCCAGTCATAGGCTCAATGGGGAATGAAGCCAGGCAACAGCAGCTCTATGCACATCTACCATAGGAAAAGGGCTGCAAGATGCTTGTAAGTGCTTAGGCGCTGCTGTCAGTGACAGCAGGAAGAGAAGCTGCTACAAGACTGAATGGTCAGCCTCTTTATCGAATCATCTGCAGCTGCTCTCACACTAGGACACAGGTATTTATGGACAAGGGTTTTAGAAAAAAACAACAACAACAACAACAAAAAAAAAACAAATGTGCCAATCAGGCTTGAGGTAAATCTGAAAAACACAAAGCAAAACTAATGAAGTTAGTTAGGAAACCGATGGATGAACAGAGTTGATAGTGTCTTTCTTTCCCACATGGAAGACTTTAAAAAAAAATTTTTTTTAAACAGGTATGTATCACACACCGAGTTCACAACATATACATTTAAATAAATGGAAAACCTCCATCCTCTTGCCTGCACACTTACCAGGCTCTCAGTTTCACATATACTGTAGCCCGAAAGCAACCACAAACAAGCTGGTGGGTGTGGGGTGTCAGGGACATACAATCACAGAATGACCCACCCAGACCTTGGGTCAGAGAAGAGTCAACTTACAATGTCACCAGAAAGAACCTCAGGGTAACACGGTGAGCACTGCTCAACACTCAATAAGAGGATGATTTCTCAATATTAGCCATGTGAAACTGTGGCACTGGGCTCATCCCCAAAAGCAAGGAGGGCCCCTCCAGCTTACCTAAGAAGGCAAGGTCTGCATGACACTCAGCAGCCAATATTGAGTACTCAGGAACCCCTAAGAGCTTGGTGTTATTTCCCCAAAGGGATCAAGCTGTGTGCCTGGCACAGGCAGAGAATGTCTTTGACTCAAAACAGTTCTGCTCAAAGAAAAGATATTAGGGGAGCTGAAGAGATGCTGCTCTGGCAGATGAACCTGGATCAGTTCCCAGCACCCACATGGTAGTTAATAGCCATCTGTGATTCCAGATCCAGGGGATCCAATGCCCTCTTCTGGGACCTCTGTGGGCACTACACAACACAGGTGCACTTACATACATGCAGGAGAACATGCATACACATACAATTAATGAAATGTTTTTTAAAAGGAAAAGGTATCAGGAGGTCTGGAGTTGCTGATCAGAGAGCAACTTCACTTCTCACCTGGGCCTCTGTGGATCCTAAAAAAGAAACAAGCACAAACATCTGCTTCCCTCACACAAATGACTGTGAACTTGGGCAAGTACATGCCCCACATGGGTTCTCCCTCTGGCCTCTAGTGTCCCTCAGCAGTCAACCCTGGGGGTATGAGAAACTACAAGACACAGGTTTCATTCAATAAGGCAGTGTGCCCTGGACCTGTTTCAAGTGAACAAAGGCAGCTCACTCTTGGTCATTTCACTGACATCATAGACCAGATATATTTCTCACCTGGACCAAACAACCTGAGGTCCAGGAGTAAAGAGTCTGCTGCCAGCTGCATCCCCAGGATCTGCAGTTGTGGAGATTTCACAGGCAACCATGTTTACACCAATGAAATAGTCCCCCACAACCAGTGATTTGCATGGGGTCTCTGAGCCATAAACTGCCCCCAGGCCCTGTGTCTGCTAAGGGTGTCCATTTAGATGACCATGGTCACTTAAACCATTACCTTCAACTCTGCCCTCCTACCAGCCCTGCCCACAAGGGCCACTTTCCTGCATTTTTACCACTCAGTGATCTGGGTCAAAATCACTGCGGGAGCTGGAGGGACGACTGGCTGGTTAAAAGCATATACTGCTCTTGCAAAGGACCAGAATTCGGTTCTCAGCACCCAGGTGAAGAGCTCACCACTGCCTGCAACTCCAGCTACAGGAGGATCCGAGGCCTCTGACCGCCAACCAGTGTGGGCACCTGCACTCATGTGCACATACCACACACATACTTTTTTTTCAATCTTAAAATCAGCAAGACCGCCCCTGTTCCTCCACTTCTGCCACCATCCCCTTCCAAAGCGGTTCCTGCCTGCAGGACGCCCCCCCCCCCCCAAACAGCCCTCTGCACCTACAGCTGCTCCAGCTCTCTATCCTCAGGCCGCTCCAGACGCGAGCCTCTACCCCTCTCCTGCACATCCTAGTGCTTAGCTCACGGTACTCGAGTTTATGGCTCCAGCCAGCACCCACCCTGAGTTCTTTAAGGTGTCAAAGCAGAGCCCTGTACTGCAACTGCACTGACGCTGCAGGAAAACCGGAACCCAAATCCCGAGGTCCGGCTCTGTCTCGGTCCGGCCAGCCTGTGGCCTCACTAGGGCGAGCAGTCCTCGTGATTCGGGACAAATCACCGTCCTGCTCTAGACTGCTTCTTTAAACCGAAAAGAAAACACCGCGGCGCTCGAGGGTTTCCAGTCTCAGGTTCGGTTCCTGGGGCAGACGGAACCGCCAGTGGCCAGCTGTGGGATTCAGGAACTTGGACACGGGCGGCACCCGGAGGGCCAGGATCCTGGGCCACCGAATCCCGACAGGAACTAGGCACCAACCACGCGACCCCTAGAAGGCAGGACCGACTCCCCGCCGCGCGCCGAGGTCGGCGAGGAGGAAATCGCCCAGATCCAGGTGTGCCGAACACAGCCGGCCCACGGGGCGTACCTGAACCCGGGGATTCGGCCCGAGGCGCCAGAACCTCCTGACACCCGCCGGCTGACCTTGGGGAGGCGGCCCGGCCTGCGCCTTCCGTATTGCCGACAGAGAAGACCCGGAAGGTGGCTGGCCCGCTGCCCAGAAATGCGCCGACTGGCAGTTTACCTGAGGAGCCACAGCCGCCGCGACCCGGCGCCGCCCTCTGAGCCCCAAGCAGCCCCCGAGTGGGCGGAGCCGCACGCCCAGCCCAGCCCCTCCGCCCTCTGGCCAACCGCGGCCCGGCGCGCGGCAGCATGGCCACGCCCGCTCCACTCACGCCATTGGTCGGCGTTCCATCTCCTCAGATAGCCCCGTCCCCAAACCACGCCCAGGCGCGGCGGTGTGCGTAGTTGCCAGCTGGCGCTTCGGCCTCGCAGCGCCTGAGGGGCTGGAGAGCCTGGCGCCGTCTGCGCAGGCGCTATTTTAGAGCCCAGGGACCCGACACACTCCCACCGCCGCACACACTGCAGACCACGGCCGGGGCGCGTCTTTGCGTGCACGTGTGCACGGAGCGAACCGGTCCACTTAACACGCCAGGTGCAGCTGTCCAAGACACACACATCTCACACACTAACAGATACCCAAAGCCCCTAGGTCGCAGATCCCTACACAAGCACAGGTACCAACTGGGCAACAGGACATTGGAAATCAACATGATCGGGTTCAGGCACTCCAGACCGTAGAATCTAGAGAAAGGCAAACAAATGGAAGATATGCTACAGAATACATCAAGGACCGTGAAAGGTCCAAGAAAGCAAAGGTGGGAAGGACTTGTGCGGGAGAGGGAGGGGGAGTTGATGGGGTAGTAAAGGGGACGACAGCTGGGGGTGGAGTATGCGGGGGAGTCTGGGCACCTTCAAAGAACCAGAGGTCGAAATCACATGGCTGTGTATAGACCACAAGAAAGGAGTGGCCAGCAGAGAAAGCGGAAGCAATCGACTACCATGTATCTAGGTCTGACAGCAGTTAGATGTGGAAATCAAGTTGTGGTTGGAGTCCTGGGAGACAGCAGGTTTGGGTTCCGAGAGACATTGAGACAGTGTTCTTTTCCTACAGTTAGAGGGACTTGAACCTGCTTCTGTTGTGGGGATGGAGCCCAAGAAAGATGTAGATGGGCAAGAGACTGTGGTGTTCTGAAGTTGGGTGCAAGCCCAGGACACTGCCAGTAAGATGCAAGGAAGTAGGAGGGACTTAATCAAGAAAGCTGCAAAATAAAGAGGCTTTCTCCAAGCCTAAACCTGGATAGTTCACTCTCCAGGCTGAAGCCTTGCAGGGGCACCACCATGGCCACAGTCCAACATGCCCCATTGGTCCTGTGCTCCTCTACCACCACAGGAGTCATCTTTTCCCTCCCTAAGGACACAAACTACCTGGCATGTATCACAACTTAATTTTTACTTTTCTGGTTCAGCAAGAGGCTCAGCATGTGATGATGCTGGGTGAAGCTCAGTGGAGTTGATGGGGTAGTAAAGGTGCAGATGGAGAGGATAATCAGACTTTGCAAAAGGGGTGATGGAGAGATAGCTCATCAGTTAAGAGCAGGTACTACTCTTCCAAAGGACATGAGATCAATTTCCAGCACCCATACCAGGCAGCTCACAACCGCCTGTAATTCCAGTTAGTTCCAATTGGAATTAACACCACTGGCCTCTGCAGGCATGAAAATTCATGTGTACATATCCAAAGAATTAAAAATAAATTTTTACCGGGCATGATGGCATACTCCTTTAATCCCAGCACTCAGGAGGCAGAGGCAGATGGATCTCTTGAGTTCAAGGCTAGCCTGGTCTACATAGCAAGTTCCAGGCCAGCTGGGGGCTATAGGGAGACCCTGTCTCAAAAAATAAATAATAAAAATAAATCTTAAAAATAACAACAAAACCACTTTGCAGCCCAACATGGTGGTACACATCTTTAATACCAGCACACTGGAGGCAGAGGCAGGCATATCTCTATGAGATGAAGGACAGCCTGGTTTACATAGCAAGTTCCAGGCCAACTGGAGCTATAGGGAGGCCCTGTCTTAAAAAAAAAAAAAAAAAAAAAAAAACAAACAAACAAAAAAAAAAACCTCACTTTGCAAGAGAAGGTGGTCTTTCTGGATCTGACCTATTATCACCCAGGCAGTTGTTGGCTTCCATTTGGGTTCTAGCATAGATGGGGACCAGGAAGGTAAAAAGGGCACAGCTGAGAGGCTCCCAGAGTGCACAGCAGCAGCTCAATTGCACTGCTGGCCCTGTCCAGTCACATAGTTTTTCCTTTTGTTCTCTAGCTTTAAGATGGCCAATCATGTTTGATCACCTTCATCTGGTCCCTCATGTACTCATGATCCCTGCCCTTCTAACCCCTGGGTAGCCAACCTGTATTAAATCCCCAGGCATAGTCTTTCTTTTTCTAACTTAGCCATAAGCCAGTAGTGTGTTCATAATTTCTATTTTTCTTGTCTTTGCTTAGACAAGGACTGTGGCTAAGCAAGGAAATATTAAGGTATGAACCATTCACTACAAAAATTCACAGGCCAACATGAATAAGCAAATATGTCACAGGCCAGCCTGTTCCAAAGCCTCATTGCAAAGGTATGCCATATTCAACCACAGACTTCAATGCAGGAAGACACAAAACCCCAAGGCTCACTGAACCTCAATCATACTCTAGGCCTCTATGGGCACTCTCGGGATAGCAGTTCACTGTGGTAGACCCCTAGCTTAGAGCAGAGATCTTACATTTGGGCCTAGGCTCTGCCACCACTGGATCTCAATTTCATCACATGAAAGCATACATTGCTTAGTTGAATTCAGATGAGAAGTTTGGAGCTGGAGAGCTAGCTCAGCAGTTAAGAGGATTGGCTGCTCTTGCAGAGGACCCCCAGATTCAATTCCCAACACCCATGAGGTGGCTCACAACCACTTTTAACTCTTGCTTCTGGGAATCCAACGTCCTCTTCTAACCTCTGTAGGAACTGCATGCACATGGTGCATATACACACATGCAGGCAAAATAAAAAAATTTAAATGACAGATTTGAAGGGCTGGAGGGATGGCTCAGCAGTTAAGAACACTAGCTGCTCTTGCAGAGGACCTGGGTTCCTAGCACCGACATGATGGTTAACAACCATTTAAAACTCCAGTTCCAGGGAAATCTGATGCCCTTTCTGGCCTCTATGGGCATTGCACATATGTGGCGCACTTACATACATGCAGGCAAAACACTCATACATATAAAATAAAACTAATGAAATATTAAAAAACGGTATTTTAGATCTTTAATGTGAATTACCTGGGGACCACTCTGTTTAGAGAATGGGGTAGGACCAAGACAGAGATATGAAGCTGGCAACTGAGAATGGCACCTGGCATATGGCATATGCTAGGCGGGTCTCAGCTGTGACTCCTGATAGTAACAATGCTCAGAGGGCTCTAGAGGCCAGGACAAAGGAGACATGATGGTGGCTCTCATCCCCTGGCAACAAATAACCTGAGGTGAACCAGGCCCAGGGACCTTACTTGCCCTGGAGATATGATCAAGCCTGCATATCCCTCTAGGTGGGAGGCTTCCTGCAGTAAGCTTGACATAGGATTCAGTGGAAGACCAGGAGAGAGGATCCTTGGCTCTTACCACTTCTGGCTTAGTTGGCAGTGGCCTTGGCACCCCCTCAAAGGATGAAAAGTTAACACATGATTTATCTCTTTTCACCTCCTTATATCCTTGTCCCCTATCCCAACCCCACACTGCCTCTCCCAAGTTCTTTAAAGACCTTTTATAGTCAACTACATGCAGAGTGGCCCACAAAAGCCTCACTCTGGGTGTTGGCCCTTGATGTGGGTTCTCACCCCAAAGAGAGTACAGCATAGGGCAGAGCTAGTACAGTTAGATGTTCTCAGAGATAACAGGTCTTGAAAGGGCATCTTCTTTGAGGACACGTGCATCTCTAGAACCTTCTATTCTAGAACCTACACCCAGTTCCCTGGAGTCTTCCTTCTCTGCCCAGTCCAGAGCTGTGCTAGCATCTGGCCTGAGCCTCTCAACCCATACTCTCAGCCTCAAACTCATTAAGTCTTGAGAAACTTAGCTGCTTCCTTCAGGGGGCTGCAGGTCCCACCCAGCCTTGTTTCCCGTTTTCCTGCCCTTTGAAACAAGCTAGGCCTCAGTTGTGTCCCTACCCTTGTTGGACCACCAAGCCCGCTTTTGTTGGCACCCTGCCTTCCATGAGGGGCAGCAGCAGGCACAAGCTGGAGCAGAAGACCTTTGTGGAGCAAGTTCGAGAATGCATGGACAATGGCTACCTGCTTTCCTCCAAGAAGATTGGCTCTGGTGCTTTCTCCAAGGTCTACCTGGTCTATGCCACTCACGAGCGCATGAAACATAACCCCAAGCTGTCTTCTGACTTGCGGGGCAAGCACCACACCATGGTGAGGCAGGCCTGCCTCCTTCCCTGTGTGTTCCTTGGGGTACCCCAACCTAATCACAGCAAGCCTATGTCCTAACCCTCTTCAGGCACATTCGAGCTGCCCTGCCTCCTCCATAGGTGCTTCCCTTCCAGGTTCCAGCTTCACCAAGCTTTGTTCCCAACTCCCTTGAACAAGTACTTGTCCAGGGCAGAGAGGAAAGCAGGGCTGGTACTGCCCTCCAAAGACACTGCACACCAAGCCATCCCCATGAGAAGTTAAACAATATATTTACTGGGCCTATTCCAGGAGGCCTTACAGAGAACCACTCTCCACCTCCCTCAGGTGGCTATCAAGATTGTGTCCATGGCTGAGGCCCCAGTGGAGTTCTCTAGAAAGTTTCTGCCCCGTGAGATTTCATCACTCAATGCCACTTATAAGCACCTGAACATAGTAAGCTTGTCCCACTTTCCGAATTCCCCAGAGACAGCCCCTACTATGCCTGCTGCTCAACCCATTCCTATCCCCTTTCCCTACTTGGAATCTCCCCTTTGCCCTTGGGCACACAGCCTAATCTCATCCTGCAACAGGGATCCATTATAATTCCTTAGAGTACAGCACATGGGGATGTTTGGTAGGTGCAGTTGTATGAGACCTATCACAACAGCCAGCGGTCCTACCTGGTGCTGGAGTTGGCAGGCCGAGGTGACCTGCTAGAGTACATCAATGTAGTATCAGACCTCCGCTGCTGCCCAGGGCTTGAGGAGGAAGAGGCCCGACGACTATTCCGGCAATTGGTCAGCGCTGTGGCCCATTGCCACAATGTCGGCATTGTGCACAGGTGAGGATGCCATCTGGCCTGCCTGGGTACCTCTGACCCTTGTGAACCCAGCCCCAGTCCCATCTTCCCTTCTCCTATAGGGACTTGAAATGTGAAAATATCCTGTTGGATGACCAGGGATTCCTAAAACTGACAGGTAAGCACAGACCTCTCCCTCAGTTCAGTCTACCTCTGGACTCCTCTCCAACTTGTTTGCCAAACAGGCTGACTCAAATCCGATCTAGCTTTGACCAGTTCTCCCACAAAGTCTAAATTCTACTCCCACCTACAGCCCAAACCCACTGACCTACACTGATGAGAGCCCCTGCCCAGTCTCCTTCACCTTCAGTCTTTTAGCAATTCAATACTCCAAGATCCCACTCCACCCTTACACCCCCTGAACCCATTCTTCCATCTGCATTGCTGCCCTGCCCTGCTTACTATGTACAGATTTTGGCTTTGCCAACTGCATGGGGCTCAAGAATTCACTGCTGAGTACCTTCTGTGGCTCTGTGGCCTACACAGTCCCAGAGATCCTCATGAGCAAGAAATACAATGGTGAGCAGGCTGACCTGTGGAGCCTGTGAGTACGCCCAGGTGCTCCAGAAAGGATCAATGGGTGGGCTTGGGGGGTGCAACTCTCTGAAGAAGCTATGTCCCCAGAGGCATCATCCTTCATGCCATGGTGTCTGGGAAGCTTCCCTTTAAGGAACGCCAACCCCACCGCATGCTGCGCCTGATGCGCCGTGGCCCCATCTTCCGGCCTGGGTTATCCTCAGGTGAGCACCATCACCCGTGTCCCTTCAAGCCCCAGCTTAGGCCTAGGGAGCAACTAGAGACCAGGATCACAGGAAAGGCCACCAAGCCCAAAAGACAGATTTGACATCACCCTACCCCCATAGCCTGGAAAGGTGTAGTCCATAGACTGCATGTTGGGAAAGCTGAGCTGGGGATGGAACTGACCAAAAGGCACCAGCTCAGGGCACATCTCTCTATGCCTCAGTCTCCCCACAAGCCCTTGAACCTTTGCCAGTACTGAAAGAATGACTCCCTCAAGTTACCAGCATTCCTAGCATTAGTGGTATGAGCCAGGGTTACTGGCAAGCTCTAACCACGAGCCCTCTTCCAGAGTGCCGGGACCTGATCAGAGGGTTGCTCCAGCTACGTCCTTGTGCACGTCTCAGCCTGCAGCAAGTGGCTGCTCATTGCTGGATGCTGCCCACAGAGCATACACTGTCCTCTCTACTTCAAGCTACCCCAGGTGAGGCATGGCCCATGGGTGACTGATTGGGCCATAGGCAATGCCTCAGGCAATCTGCCTGACCCTCTGCTTTGGTCCACTGCAGAGCAAGAAGGTTCCCAGTCAGCTATATCCATTGACAAAACAGAGCCTGACACCAATGTTGTGTATCCGAAGCTGCGGTACCCCCGGTGGGAGGACGTCTCCAAGGAGAATGTCACTGGCCCAGCTCTCTGGGCCCTGGAAACCTGCACCAGAGGAGTGGGTTCAACCAGGCGTGGGCTCTGGAGCACCATGGCAGGTGGTCACCCTCTCTGCACCATGTTCACCATCAAGAACATGTCTGGGCACTATCTGGTCAATTGAGGGTGGGTGGGTGTGGGCAGATAAAAATATTTATTCTGTGGAGCTGAGGATACAGCTATCTATAGAAGGGGTTGGGAAAGGGACTGAGGGGGATGCCAGATGACACAACACACCAGTCTAGAGAGTCAGCACACAGGTGGAGCAAAAGGTGAGGCTCTGGAAGGGAAGAGTTGGTTAAGAGCTTCCACGATAGTACTGAATTGGGAGAGAGGAGGTACACATGGAGTAGGTTCCAGAGGAGGAAACAGTGGTTGGGAGAAGCTTGTAGAGGAGAAAAGGCCGCACGCACAACCAGGAAAATCTCTGCAGAGGTAGGTAAGGTGAGCAGGAGGAAGGTCTGGATGTATTGAAAGGCAATTGAGGCTCAGGAAAGCTGACCAAAGAGCAGATCCTATCTAAATGGCCAGGTGAGAACACCAGTTCTGTCTGGGACTAAGGAAGTCAACCAAAGGCTAAAGACAGGACCCTATGTCACAGGTGAAGATGGGAAATGGAGATTATAAAAGGGGAAGCACCATCCAGGAAATTATCCAAAGACAAGCAGAAGGGACCCAAGAGGTTGAGACTCACAGCAGGAGCACTGCTTACACCAAGCCTGCCCACGCCCAGATCCTTCAGTGCCGTCAGCAGTGAGAGACTCTAGCTGGCTCCCTAGGGCCTGTAGTGTGTTCTGTCCAGCTGTACCACTGCCTGGGAATATACTCTTCTTGGCTCCAGTGGCCACTGACTGCCTCATATGTCACAGGGCCTGGTCAACTCTGAATGGTACACATGATTGGGCAGTGGGAACCCTGACAAAGGCGAATCTGGAGTTAGCAGTCAGACCAAAAGGGCCTCAAGTCGATGAGGCACCCTCTCCTCTTAGCTCTTGCTGTTCTTGCTGGTCTAGCTGCTGCAGTTGCCGCTCCACATTTTCAGGAACCTGCACCTCCAGCAGGTTTTCCATACCAGGCTCTGGCTCATCGCCAATAAGCACCTGCAGGTAGAGGAGGCAGGTGTGAGCAGTTCACTAGCTGTGGTCACAGCTCCCCTAGCTTCTCCAACCCTGCACTCACCTGGATAAGCTTCTCACAAGCCACTCGCACATCAGGCTCTGGCTCCCAGCTATGCAGCTCTCGAAGGATCAAGTAAGACCCCTGGTCCCGCACCTGCTGCCGGCCAGGCGCAGTGGCTGTCAGCTGGGGAGATGGGAAAGGTTACTGGGATGGCAATGTGCTGATGCATGCATGTACTGTGGAATTAGTATCACAGACCCTTGCTCACCAACATGATGGCTTCAATGAGCATCTTTCGGATGTCAGGATCTGACTCCCGATGCTTGTCTGGTGCTAAGTACTGCAGGTCAACAGGCAGCCCTAGAGGTAAGGTGAGAGTTGCTGGGTCCCTGTGCTGCCCGGGTGAACTTCACCTGTATGAAACAACTCCCTCCTTGAAGGCTCCAGAAACGACTCCAGTCCTGGACCCTTTCTTCTCCCTGTCCCCTTGCTGGCCTCCCTCCAGCCCAGACAACCCTGAGACTCCAATCACCCAAATCACTCACGGTCCATTTCTTCCTCCGAGAACGCCTCAGGCCCAGCTAAAGGCAGTAGCAAGAAAGGGAGAATGTCGACCTGAGGTCCAAGCAACCATTCGTGATGTCCTGGGGGTAGGGACAAGGAAAGGGATAAGTTTGTGGGGATCCTAGGATCCAGTCCCCACCCCAACAACAGCCCAACCACCTCCCTGCCACTCACGATGCTCGAAGCAGCAATTCCGAAGTGTCCCCACCACCCCGCCCCTGCGCACTGAAGAATCTGTGTACCGGATAAGAGGCAGCAGTCGCTGGACAACGCACCTGTTGGGAGGCGCCCCTCGTTATTATTCCCGCTCATTTCCACCCCCTTTCGCCACCCACGCCTCTCTGGGGCTTCACCTGTCCGGGTCCAGCAGAAAAGCACGCACCTCCGCCCGCTGGCTGAGGTTGGACAGCAGCGGCCCCAGGTAATGCAGTGGCGCGCCCGCGTTGTAGTCAGGCATGCACAGCGCGTGCACCAGCTGCTCCAGACCCAGCCGCCCGGGCTCCCCGGCCGCCAGCTTCCCTATCACCGCGGCACATGGCGCCGGCTCGCGGCTGAGATTGGCCAGCGCGGCGGCTGCCTCCTCCGCCCAGGGCCACAGAGGGTCCAACGCAAGGGCCAGCAGGCGGCCGGGCAGCTCGGGGTCGGCCGCCAACAGCAAGTCGTGCAGACCCGGGTCGGCAGTCAAGTTCATGAGCGCGCGGGTGGCGTCCCGAGAGGGGGCCGGGACCGGGGCCGCCGCCAGCTCTGCCAGCGCCCTCAAAAGCGCCTCCTGCCGCGCCAGCAGCGAGCGGCCCGAGGCCCCGCCGGTCAGCGCCAGCACGTGGTGCGTCGCCGCCGCCTGCAGGTCGATTCGCGCGCCGGGCCTCAGGAAGGGCAGCAGTTCGGCCGCCTCAGCGTCCGTGTCCGTGCCGGGCCTGGGCAGCGCGCGCCCTCCCGACCCGGTGCCCTGCATATCGCCTGCTGCTGTGCCAGCGGGTCAGCCAGTCCAGGCAGTGGCCCCGCCCACCGGAAAGCGGAAGCCTCTGCAGTCAATCCAAGGCATCTACGTCAGGGAGGGGGCGTGGCCTGACCAGGCGCGGGGCATTGTGGAGCTCCGTTGGGGTTGGCGCGTGAGAGCTTTCAGGGCAGAAGGACGGCCTCTCGTGGGCATTTGTTGCATGGTCGCTTGCTATGGTGTCTCCATAGCTCTCCACCTGTGCGTTTATATGTGTGTGTATGTGTGTGTACTAGCGTGCAGGTGCACGTGTGTGTCTGTGTAAGCGTGCAAGCAGGTGTATGTGCAGGTGCTGTGTGTGTAAGTTTGCTGAGTGTGTGCATGCTGATGCATGTGTGTGTGGGTGCTTGCATGCGTGTATAGACCAGGCGTCGACATTGTCCTCTATTGATTTCAACCTAAGCTTTTGAGACAGAGCCTCTCGGTCTGCTTCGCACTCACTAACGGGCCAGACTGGCTGGCCGACAAGCTCCCAGGATCCATCTGCCTCTGCTTCCCACCCTCATGCTAGGGTGTGAAGCCATACTGGCCGTTTTTATATAGGTAGTGTAAGATGTGACTGAAACCCCAACAGTTTCAGACTCAGGAAGATGGAAGGAAACCTGGAGCCAGAGTTTACAAAACATGCATGAGGAAAGAACGACTCTTACAACTTCTCCTCAGAAATCCAAGCCCTGCAAATAACTCAGATAAGACTCCAGATCCCAAATTCACAAAGGACATGGGGCTTCCTTAACAGATAAGGTTCAGAACTCAAGGAATGCACAAACAGCTGTAAAAAAGGACTACTTCCTGACCAGAAGCTTGCCTTAAACATCAATCAGATGTCATGGCAACCCCCCCTCCCCTAAAAGCCAGGAGGGGGCTGAGGCTTCAAGACTTAGATTTGGACTGGGACTGGAACTGGGACTTGGGCTTTTGGCCTGAGCTCACTCCCCCTGGAGGTTTGCCTCTTGCACTCTCCCTGAGGGAGCTCCTCCATCCATCCTGATCTGGAGCCTGGCATACCAGCCCAGTTCCCCGGAACCCCAGCCCCAAGATGGGGGTGAGGGGGCTAGCCTAGCCCCCAGCGTTTCTCCACTCGTGGGTACGGAGGAGATAGTCCCATCTGGACTTCTCTTAATAAAGCCGGGTCCTGTTAGCTGCCAGCGGAGTCTATGGTCCCTTCTGTCTGCTGCATCTCTCGAACCCAGAACCTTACAGATAGGTGCTGGGAATCCAAACTCGGGTTCTTCAGCTTGGGTCTCAGGCACTTTAGCAACTAAGCCATCTCCCACAGCTCCTTAGCTTTTCAAGACAAAACCTGTCAATGAACCTGGAGCTTGTTTATGTAGTGCTAGGGAGGGATTGAACCCAGGGCTTCATGCATACTAGGCAATTACTCCATCAAACTGAGCTATATCACCAGTCCAGGCAATATCATTAAGTGATTTAAATATAACAATTCAGTCTTTACAACAGCATTGTGAAATATTGTACTGTTATTCCCATTTCAGAGATAGAGAAACGGTAGCTTAGAGCACTCAGACAGCTGGCTTAAGGTATAAAAGTCATGAAGTGGAGAAGCTGGAATTTGAACCCAGTAAGTCAATATCAGGGTGTATGTGTTTATTCAACTGGGCCCATTGTCTCCACAGGCACCTCTGCCCTCACCACCTATCAGATTAGCCCCACTGAACTGCAGCACTTGCTTGTATGTGTAGTCATGAGTATACTGTCAGAGACATAAACACATTTGTGTCTTTCCACAATGTCAGAATTTATTGAATAACAAAATAAACTCACAAAGTGCTATGGCTTCATTGGCAGCAATTTGCCAGGTCACCCAACTTTTCTTGATAATCCTGGCTGATACAAACATACAGGTTATTTTACTCCAATGTTTTTTTTTTTTTTTTTAGACAGTCTCCCTGTAGCCCCAGATGGCCTGGAACTTGGCTGGCCTGGCTCTCATAGAAGTCCACCTACCTCTGCCTCATGAGTGCTGGAATTAAAGGTGTGTGCTACCACACCTAGCTTTTACTACAATCTTAATAATATTAACTCTCAGATCACAGGTTGCACATCACTCAGTATCCTCTCTAGCTCTACTGCTGCTGTTGGATGATCACGGGTTTGAGCCAAGCTACAGTGTTGAGTCCAGATACTAAGGTAACAGGTCAGGACCAGCTTCAGGGGAATTAACAGAAGGATGGACGGACATCAGGTCCAGATGTCTAACAAGATAATGGACAGACTGGCAGCTGAAGTAGACTGCATCAACACTGGAGACTGAACCAAGCTGATACCCCTGGGATAGTGGAGACTTCCTTACTTATGGATCCCTTAACACATACACACACCAGGTGGTCAGCAGACAAGTTGGTGGGGCCATTACCATTGCAGCAGTGTCCTCTTTATGGAGTCAAGGTAAGGGAGTTACATATACCCTTTCCTTGATCTAGTGAGTCCAGGAAATTCTTGGGCCTGGTTTCCTGAATATAATTTTAATATGCCTATATGCTCCTGCAATCCCAAGGCACCCTGATAAATTTATAGGATGGCATACTTTCTCTTCCTAGGAATACAGTGTCCCATGACTGGTGCCAGAGATGGCACAGAGATGTGTTCATCCAGGAGCACAGTCATCTTCCATCCTCAAAATGAAGTCAAAAGCTGCTTGTAAAGTGGAATCTCTCAGGCACAGCCTGAAAAGCCTTTATTTCACACAGTATGCAATGTCTCAAGACAGGATACAGCTTGATCTCAAAAGTGAATATGAAGTTTCTATTTATACATGGATGTAAGTCTGGATTATCTGTTCTGTACAACTACTCATTCTCCAACATATCATGTTTATTTACTGAGACAGGTTCTCATAATGTAGGCTAGGCTGGCCTCAAACTCCTCTGGCCTCAGCCTCCTGAATGCTGGGACTATAGGCATGAACACTCTGCTAATGTCACACTATTTTGAATACACTATCTTTTCTTCAAGGAAGAAATATTAAAGATTCCCTCCCCAATCTGTCCTACTAAAGTTACATTAGAATAACTGCTCTAATTGATTATATTTGGGGGGGAGGGTCACATGTATCCCAAGATGACCTTGAACTTTGAATCTGTTCTAGATACTTTCTATTGCTGTGATAAAATGCTGGTCAAAACCAACTTGGGGAGGAAAGCGTTTATTTCACTTTCAGCCTACAGGTCATCATGGAGGGAGATAAGGCTAGGGACTCAAGGCAGGAACCAAAGTACAGAAAATGGAGGAATGCTGCTAATTAGTTTGCTCCCCTAGCCTGGGCTCTTATACAACACAGGACCACAGGAAGGGCTAGGCCCTTCCACATCACTCAACAATCAAGAAAATGCCCCACAGACATGGCAACAGGCCAATGGAGAGAATTCCTCAGCTGAGGTTCCCTCTACCCAGGTGTGTAAAGTTGACAACTGACTTTATCCAGCATAGGATCCCTCTGCCTGCCCTTCTGAGTCTTAGTATTATAGGAATGTACTATCACAACTGGCTTTGGTGGTAGTGGTGATTGAACCCTAGGGCTTTGTGCATGCTAGACAATACACCATCAACTTAACAACATCTTCAGCCCTTTCTATTTCTTCGTTTTTGAGACAGGGTCTCACTAAGTAGCCCTGGCTGGCTTGGAACTCACTATTTTGTTCAGACTGACCTCAAACTTAGAGATCTGCCTCTACCTCTCAAGTGCTGTTATTAAAGGCATGTCCCACCAGGACCAGTCCTTTTTTTGTTTTAAATAATTTTTTAAAATCCTTTTGAGACAGGGTATCCCTGTAGCCCCAACTGGCCTGGAACTCAATATGTAGACCAGACTCGATATGCCTTGAATTCACATAGATCTGCCTGCCTTTGCTTCCTGAGTGCTGGGATTATAGGAGTGTGCCACCATGGCCCAGCAGATATTTTTAAATTTTGTGTGTGTGTGTATGTGTGTTGCCACTATATATATATATATATACACACACACACATACACACACACACATATATATATATCTGGTGCCCACAGAGAGACCAGAAGAAGGTGTGTTGGATCCTCTAGAACTGGAGTTACAGGTGGTTGTAAGCTGCTAGCTGCTATGTGGGTCCTGGGAACCAAACCTGGAGCCTCTGCAAGAGCAGCCAGAGCTCTTAACTGTTCCGCTGTTGATAGGTATTTTGACAGAGGACCTTATATAGCTCAGGCTGGCCTTAAACTCCTCAAGTAGTGGGATTATAGACATGCATCACTATGCAGAGCTCTAATTGATGGTGTTAAACATCATTTGGATAGACTTAACAAAGCCAAAAAGAAAAAAGATGTGTGTTTCTCTAAAATAAATCATTAGCCTGTAGTCCTCCAGGTATGGGATGGCCTTTGTACTCTTCAACTCCCAGAAGATGTGATTATCTGCACAGATCTACAGGAGACAGTCCTAGCCACATCCCGTCAGGGAGGAGAGAGGGGCTCTGGAGGCCCCACCCCTCCCTGAGGATCTACAATCAGTTAACTGTTTATGGGGGTGGTATAGCCAGTAGTAAGGTGCCCATGTTCCTGTGAATAACCCCTTATCCATGCTCCTGTTAAGCAACCCTAATGAAACTCACTGGGTCACCAGAAATGAAACAAAATAAGGATGTGAAAGTAGAGGGGACTAATGGGAAAGAGGAATGGGACTGATAAGAAAGAGGAAAACAAAGGAGAGTAATGGCAGGAAATGTGATCAAATCATATACATATATGAAAATGTCACTGTGAAGCCTATTGTATACAATTAATAAATGCTAGTAAAGCATAAATGAATAAATAAATCAGCCAGGCATAGTGTGTCATGTCTATAATCTCAGAAATGAGAAAGCTAAGGCAGAAGGATCACAAGTTTGAGGCCAGCCTGGGCTACCTAATGAGTTATAGGCCAACACAGACTAATGAAGGAGACCATCTTGGGCTGGAGAGATGGCTCAGAGGTTAAGAGCCTGGCTGTTCTTGCAGAAGACCTGGGTTTGAATCCTAGCACCTAACAATTGTCTGTAATTCAAGTTCTAGGGGACCTAACACCCTCGTATGACCTCCTTAGGTATTGCACAACACAGGTGCATATACATATATGCAGGCAAAACACTATCATACACATAAAATAAAAATTTTAAAGTCAACAAAACTTAAGAAGAATGAGACCATCTAAAAAAATCAGCTAGGAGTGGTGGCACATACCTTTAATCCCAGCACTCAGAAGGCAGACCAACTGGGGCTACAGGGAGACCCTGTCTCAAATAGAAAACTCATTTTCTGTGGTAGTTAGCTTTGTCTGGGTGATACTATGTAGCCTGACCTGGGAAGGGAAGTCTCCAGAAGGGATTATCTAGATAAGGTTGACCTGGCCACTGTGTATGGCAAATTTCCCTAGGAAGGCGAATCCAGGATTGTGTAAGAAGGGAAAAAGCCAGCCATGCACGAGCATGGAGTCATCGCTGTCTGCTCTTGGCTATGGGTGCAATGTGATTAGCTGCCTCAAGTTTCTGCTACTTTGACCTCCCCATGAGAATAGACTGCAACCTGACATTATGGGCCAATTAAACTCTTTCTTTCTTAAGGTACTTTTGCCAGGGTATTAATTTTTTTATTGTATGTGCATGATTGTTATGCCTGCGTGTATGTGCACCCATGTTGTGCAGTGCCCACAGAGGATGGAAGAGGGTGTCGGATTCCCTGGAACTGGAGTTACAGATGGTTGTTAGCCACCACGTTGGTGCTGGAATTCAAACCCAGGTCTTCTGCAAGAGCTACCAGTGCCCTAACCCTTGAGCCATCTCTCCAGCCCCTTGTCAGGGTATTGTATCACAGCAACAGGAAACTAAGAAATTTTGTCCATCTGTGCTATATATAACAGGCAGTTCATGATAGCTGTGAATTTTTTTAACATTTTATTTTTACATGTATGAGTGTTTTGCCTATACCCATGTCTAGCAGTGTCTGTGGAGGCCAGAAGAGGGCATCAGATTCCCTGGAACTGAAAAAATGGTTGTTAGCTGCCATGTTAGTGTTTCAGATTGAACTGGGGTCCTCTGCAAATGCAGCCAGTACTCTTAAGGGCTGAGCTGTCTCTCCAGCCCCAGCTGTGATAATATTTGCATGAAAAAGTGGACTGAACTAGGTTACCACAACAAATCTAATCAGCATGGGACTGATAACTTTCCCATCCACCAAAGTATTCATCAGAATCTAGGCAGAGTAGTGACCACAAAGGAAAGAGGGTATCAGTCTGGGCACAAGGTCTACCTGACTCCTCTCCCTCTGATGCCATCTGGTTCATGCCTTAGTCTCTCAGCTGCAGACACTCTACTGCTGCTGAGACCCACTTGGGGCAGCTGGTATGTGAGCCAGGGCAGTGTTTCAGCATCCCAAACAGCTGCTAGGCACTGTATCCCTTTGTGGAAAGTACTGAAGCAATGAATGTCCTTCTGAGGAAAGACAGAAAGGCAAGGAAGATTATGCGGACAATGGAAGAAAAAGGAGCCCTTTACTCTGGGGTCTGATTGAAGCCTCTTGTCAGCTGCAAACCAAGAATTCCAGCATGATTACATTTCCTGTGAAGGTTGCCAGCCTAGAGGCAAAAAAAATATTTTCTTTTTTCAGTCATTTTATTTATTTTCAATTTTTATGTGTCTGAGTGTCAGGCCTGCATGTATGTAAGTGCAACTGTGTTATGCAGTGCCTGCAGAGGCCAGAAGAGGGCATTAGATCCACTGGAATTGGAGTCATGGACAGTTGGTAGCCTCTAAGTGAGTGTTTGAATTCGAACCCCAGTCCTCTGCAAGAGTAGCCAGTGCTCTTAACCCCTGAGCCATCTCTCCAGCCCTAGAATATTTTCTTTTTGTACAGAAATATTTTCCTGTAAGAATGTTAAAACGGGAGCCAGGCATGGTGGCACATGCCTTTAGTACCAGCACTCAGGAGGCAGAGACAAATGGATCTCTGTGAGTTCAAGACCAGCCTTGTCAGGCAGCTCACAAACACCCATAACTCCAGCTCCAGGGGATCCAACACCCACTTCTGGCCTTCAAGGGCACCTGCACTCATATGTACATACCCATATTCAGACACACATACATATAACTAAACATTTTTCCTAATCTTAAAAAATTTTGAAACAGGCTTTTGGAGTCTTTCCCCAGTTCACTAACAGACTCATAATTAGGAATGTTTTCCTTTTCTTTATTTATTTTTATATGTATGAGCATTTGCCTGCATGTATATAAGTGCACGTGTGTTATGCAAGGCCCACAGAGATCACAGGAGGGCATCAGCTCCCCTGGATATGGAGTTATCTACCGATGTCAGTCATCATATGGGTGCCAGGAACTGAACCCAGTCCTCTGCAAGAGTAGCCAGTGACCTTAACCTCTGAGCCATCTCTCCAGCCCTCATTTCTTTTCTTTTTATTAATGAATGTTAAAGTATCAGTAAGCTAGGTTTAAAGCCAGACTGTCTCACAAGACTATTAACTTTGCTCACAGTGAGGATGACCTAACTTCCTGAGTCTCTGTGATCTAGAATTTTACCTTATCAATTGTAATCCTGTCCAGTGTCCCTTGGGAGCCACCCTGTGATCTTATTTAAATTCCTTAGTAACCCTAACTTCAGAAATCATAAAAATTCAATATATAGCTATTGTAAGGACAATGACAGTATGACTGTCCTTCCAGAAAACCACTCCAAGAATTTGGATGTGTTTCTTTTTTAATATTCATTTTATTTTCAGTTACATATTTGTGTATTTACATGAGTGTATGACGGTTCCTACAGAGATCTCTTGAAACTGCCTGATATGGGTGCTGAGATCCAAACTTTGATCCTTATGATAGAGAAGCAAGAGCTCTTACCTACTGAGCGAGCTGTCTAGCCCCAGGTGTGTGTATCTTATTTTCTTCCCAAGTACCTCTCTTTCCATTAACCCCTTTATTTATCTATAATTAAAAATTAATTATAATTAATAAATTATTTTTATATTTATATTTACACATATAAATAATTAATAAAATTTAAAATTTAAAAATCTATACTAAAAATGTGGAAGTGAGCTGGCTCAGCAGGTAAAGGTGCTTACTGCATGAACCTGACAGCTTGAATTTGATCCCTAGAACCCAGGTAAAGGTAGGAGAGAATCAATGCCACAGTTGTCCTCTGTCCTTCACATGCACACTGTGACATGTGACACTCCTCCCCCACCCCATATACATACAATTATAATGCATTTTTTAAAAGTTTAACGACTAGGGCTATACCTAAATTGGTAGAATGATTGATTGCCTAGCATGCAGGATTCCCTGGATTTGATCCCTCAGCATAGAATAAAACATCTGCAGTGGTACACACCTGTAATCCCAGCACCAGGGAGGTGGAGACACAGGATCAGAATTTTAATTGGCTACATATTGAGCTAAGGCTAGTCAGAGGTCACCAGGCTTGCACGGCAAGCACCTTGACTTACAGAGTCATCTCTGTGGTCTTCGTTTATTTACTTTTTTTTGAGATAGCACCTTGCCATGTATCCCAGGTGGGCCTCGAACTCCCAGTAGTCCTCCTACCTCAGTCTCTGAAGTGCTGGCGTCACAGGCATCTCCCACTGCACTCTGCAAGGCTTTTTGTTTAGGGTTTTTGGTGTTTGTTTAATTTGCTTGTTTGAGACAAGGTCTCAAGTAACTCAGGCCTAACAAATTCTTTTTTAAGATTTATGTTATTTTTTTAAAGTTTCATTATTTTTATTTTCTGTGTATGAGTATATTGCCTGTAATATAAGTACATCCCGCAATGCCCGAGGAGGTCAGAACAGGGTATCAGTTCCCTGGAACTGGAGTTAGGATGGTGGTTAGCCTCCATGTTGGTGCTGGGAATCAAACCTGGGTCCTCTGCAAGAGCAGAGGGTGCTCTTAACTGCTGAGCCATCTCTCCAGTAAAAGGCATTTCTTAGCTCAGCGTGATCATGCACGCTTTTAATCCCAGAACTCAGGAGGCCAAGGCAGAGGATTCCTGGGCATTTGAGGCCAACTTAGGCTACATACTGAGACCAGTCTCAAAAAAATTTTAAATACTGATTTGATTGTGTGTATGTAAGTATACCATGTGTCTGCAGTGCCTGCTGAGCAAGAATGAGCTGATTTCAGATGCCCAACACCCACATAAAAGCTGGGACTGGCAGCACATATCTGCAACCCCAGTGCTAGGGTGTAGAAACAGTAGGGTCCCTGGGGCTTACTGATCACCCAGCCTAACGGAATTGGTAACACTCCAGGTTTAGTGAAAGACCTTGTCTCAAAAAAATAAGGCAGAGAACTAGAGAGATGAGCACTTGCTGTTTCTCCAGAGGAGCCAAGTTCAGTTGCCAACACCCTTGCAGGTGGCTCACAATTACCTATAACTCCAGCTCCAGGGGCTCCAATGCCCTCTCTGGTCTCTTCAAGCACCCATGTACATGTGGTATACTCATACACAGTCACACCTACATACACATAAAATTTAAAAATTGAAATTAAATAATATGCAAATAAATAAAAATATAGAACAATGAACTAAAACATTCAACTTCAACCTCTGCCCCCCAAAGCATGCACATATACTTGCACATGTATACAAATGAACATGTATAAGTACATGCAATGAATAAATCTTTTTTTAATTTCAGGGCCAAGGGACAGTCAGATAACTCAGTGGGTAAAGGTATCTAAGATTCACATAGTGGAAGGAAAGAACCAACTTCCCCAACTGGTCCTCTGACTTCTACATATGTGCTTTGGCATGGGGAACCTCCTACATTCAAAATAAATAAAAGTAACCTTAAACATTAAAAAAAAATTAGGACCAGCAAGATGGTTCCATAGGTAAAGGTACTTGCCACCAAGACTGATGATCTGAGTTCTATCCCCAGGACTCACATGAAGGGAGAAAACAACCAATTCCTGAAGGTTGTTCTTTGGTACAAACACACACACACACACACACACACGTACACATGCATGCACACAAATACGTGTAATTTTTTTTAATTAAGAAATTTTAGCCAGGTATGGTGGCCCACACCTTGTTTCCCAGCACTTGGGAGGCAGAGGCAGGTAGATCCCTGTGAATTCCAGGCCAGTCAGCCTACACAGAGAGTCTAGGACAGCTAAGGCAATATAGTGAGACCCTGTCTCAAAAATTTTTTAAATATTTGATTGTGTGTATGTAAGTATATCATGTGTCTGCAGTGCCCCCAGAGGCCAGAAAAGGACTTTGAGTGCCCTAGAACTCGAGTTACATATGGTTGTTAGCCACCTGTGAGTGCTAGGAACCGAACCCAGATCCTCTGCAAGAGCAGCCAGTGCTGTTAATGGCTGAGCATCTCTCCAGCCCCAGGTTGTCTGGAACTCACTATGGAGACCAGACTGGCCTCCATCTCGCAGAGATCCATCTGCCTCTGCCTCCTGAGGGCTGGGATTAAAGGTGTATGTTCCCACACCCAGCTTGTTTTTCATACTTAGCACGAACAGCAGCAGAGACAGTTCATCACAGCCTTGGGATTTTTGTCTCAGCTACACAATTCTTTTGTTACATTTTTTAAAGTAAAGTGAAGTTTTCTATCTCTCCAGACCCGGCATGTCTGGTTCCATAACAGGAGCCCCTGGAGGATTGGGGACTAGGGGGACAGAACACCAGTTCTAAGCTTAAAGTCACTGAAAAGACGTATCTAAAGTCAGAGGCTGAAAATTTATGGAAAGAACTCACTGCTTAGAAAACCCAACAAAAGGCTGTAAAAAGTCAGGAGAACCCCACAGAAGCAGTGCAAATTCCTACTGGAACCATGGGGCCTAAGTAGTCATATCAGAGTTGGGCCAGGTCAGGATAACTCAAAAGGAAGCAAGTTCTTCTGAGACCCTGCACCACAGATAATCCTACCTTTACTTATAGAGACTTGTAGGAAGGGCCCAGAGGATGAAAAGTTCAAGGGGCTCCTTCAGAATGGAAGTAAAGAAAGTGGGGTTGGAAGTAGAGGCTGAAGACACAACTCAGTAGTTAAGAGCACTGGCTGCTTTTGCAGAGAACCCAAGTTCCTTTCCCAGCACCCACATGGCAGCTAACAACCAACCATCTGTAACTCCAGTTCCAGGGAATTCAGTGCCTTCTGATCTCCACTGGAATTGCACGATACAGGTGTACTTACAATATACAGGCAATACACACATATACATAGAAAATAAAAACAGTACACACACACACACACACATATATACATATATATAAAGAAAATCGGGTCCATCTAATTGCTGGTCTCACTTGGTCTGAAGTGGAAGCCTCCTCCACCCACCTGTTCTATGATGCATACTTAGCCTCTTGCTCTCCCAGGAAACTATCTCTATAGCCTTTTCTCCTTCTATCACTAGTAATTGCTCCACACTGTCTCCTCTCCATTTAGAAAGTCCAGCCTATTCTGAGAAGGGCTTCTCCACCCACCCTGACTCTGTTCCAAATGCTCCATAGGCCACCTGCACCCTAAGGTTCAGACCACTTCTGGCACAGGTATACCTGTAAAAGAATATATACCTAGAGCCCTGGAGGAATGGAAGTTGAGCTCCACTGTGCTAGCCAAAACCTCTGGACTTTATTCCAGACATGGGCCTCTGCTAGGCAGCAGGAAGGCCAAGAGTGATACTGTGATTTGCCAAGGTGATGAGAGGAGGAAACTGGGTCGTGGACATTGGAACCTTGGTCATCAGTCTGCCAGGTCAGTTGTAAGTGTCAGGTTTTGAATCTTGGGGCAGAAAATATCGCTGCAGTGCAGGCTGTAAGAGCAGTGGAGGCAGCGCCCTTGGGGGTGCAGGCCAGCCTGGGGGGAAGGGCTGCAACTCTACCCGTGGCAGCGGCAACTTCAGCATGCGGACTGAGCCATCACGTGCTGGGGCCTGGTGGAACAGCCTGTGGCCTGGATGTCGGAGAGTTAGGCATTGAGGCTGTGGACTAGAGTAGGATGGGGGACATTAGGGTCCAATGTCTACCCTGTCCACTCACCTCTTAGTATCATCCCCAAACCCTGTGTCTTGGCCTCCTGCAGCCGGAGGATGGGGAGGAGCCTGAAAATGGGAGGGAATTCAGCCAGGCTTTGCTCTGCAGCCCACACAGGCCCAGCACATCCCAGCCCACCCTGCTGGCGGTCTTGCACACCAACGATCCCGGCGTGGCCGCACGACAATGTTGGGCCCCAACGGGCGCCAGGACAGGGACAGGGGTGAGAAGGTAGAGTGCTCATCCTCCATCAAGCTGCGCAGCTGTGCCCGCTGTTTCTCGCAGAAGAAATTGAGTGCATCAATATAGCACATGTCCAACATCTGCGAGCGCGACCATTCCGTCTGCTCCAGTGGCGGTGGCCCAGTATGACGCAGTGCAGAAGGCCTATGGGCATGCAAGAAGGCCTCAGGCACAGAGCAAAAGGGTATCAGGGATTCGGACAGTGCCCGTTTGGTCTGCCGAGTGCGCATATGTGCCAGGGTGCTTGGGGCCTGGAGTTCTAAGATTGCATCAAGCTCTACCGGCGAAGACTCAGATGATGCCTCCAGCTCTGGAATTCGCATGGACACTTCTGACACTCGGGGTGTCCAAGAGATGCTCACGGCTCGCAAGGGTGCCCCAGGGACAAGCAAGGCTTGGGAGGAGGCCTCCCTGGAAGGCTCCATGGAAGAGCTGGTGCCAGAGGGCTCCAAGATATCCATCTATGAAGAAGTGACACATGGAGGAAAGACTCTTGTGCTTGGGCCAATGAAACTTCCTTCTACCAAGCCCCAGCCCCAGGAAGAAAGTGCCTTATCTGGATCCCCATGCAGCCTTCTCCTGTACA
This sequence comes from Eospalax fontanierii, assembly GCA_035773235.1. Taxonomy (NCBI): domain Eukaryota; kingdom Metazoa; phylum Chordata; class Mammalia; order Rodentia; family Spalacidae; genus Eospalax; species Eospalax fontanierii. Next base: position 81,193,351 of record CM069532.1, on the reverse strand, counting down.
GGGAGTTCTCAAGAGATATTCTAGTTGGGGACAACCCTGGTCATTCCTCTGGGCACCACCCACTTTCCTCCTTAGGATTTTTAGGAGACCCATAGAGTAGGTGACAGATTCCTGTTAGGTGAGCCACCCAGCACTGGCCCACCAGACCTGGAAAATCATGTCCTCCAGCTTTTGTCGACAGTGTGAACGCAGCATGGCCTTCGAGCCAAGGTTGGATCCCTGAATCCAGGTCATCATCTCCTTGAACAGGAAGCCCTGTGGGTCATGGAGTCCCAGCCCATCCAGCAGACTCTTGAGCTCCTCCCTGGGACAGGTGGAGGAAGCTTAATCTGAGTCCTCCCAGGCTGGTAGGGAGAACCCAGCAGGAGCACAACTCACTGGCAGTTGGCTGGGGAGTAGAGGAAGAAAGACATGAGTTCTAGCACAACGTCCCGAGACTCCAGAGTGCAGGCCAGGAGCAGCTGCATCGCCAGCATCACAAACTGCTTCTGAGTCTGATCCTAGGTTCAGGTGGAGGGAGACAGGTCAGTGCTGGAACTGGGGGTAGGGATGGGGCTATGGAGGGACTCACCTGGAGGCTGGGGGGTTGGTCTAGATTGAGCAAGTGCAAGAGATTTTCCTTTAGCCGGTTGCGGAGGTCACTGCTTATATTGGGTAACAGCCTCAGCAGGGCATTTTGGATATGCACTCGATCTGACCAGGTGACCTTTAGCAGGAAGTCCACAAACACCGAGGCCAGGCCCTCCACTGTGCCCATCTCTGGGTAGGCCTGTGGGAAGATGTGCTGAAGCCCTGTCCAGCCCCAACCTTTACTCTGCATGCAGATAGGATAGGCCCCTCCCATCTCTCCATCCTCCACCCTATCCTTGGCTTTCCAGATTCCCATAGCCCCAAACCTCCAAGGTGAAGATGGGGAACAGCTTTTTGAACCAGTTCTGAACAACGAAAAAATGCAGGAATCTGGGCAAATGCCCATAGCGTTCTCCCCAGACCATGTGCCCATGGTGGTGCTGGGAACCAGCACCCACGTGTGGCTGGGTCTTGGTCTTGGAAGCTCCATTGGATTTGGGAGGCTTTGTGGTCAAGTCTGACGAGCTCTAGGAGAAATGACAGCAGCTACAGACCCACCCCTTTGAGCTCCAATCCCACCCTTCCAGGGAAAGGCTGGGGTGCCTACTGCAGTGTCTGGTTCCAATAATTCTAGCAGCTCATCAGAAGTCAGGGAAGAGGAGATCCAGTCTATCTCCAGCTCCTCCTCCTCTTCCTCCTCCTCCACATCTTCCCCTTCCCTGGGAAGCCAATGGATTAGCTTCTTCCGCCACCTGCCAGAATACCTACGGCGTCTCAGCCACAGGTCATCCTGGCTTCTCATGGGCTGCAGAGGGAAAAGTACATGCATAAGGTGTGTGGTGGGATGTGGGGATAGCAAGGCCTTCCCCAATAGCTTCCAGCCCCATTTCTTGCCTCGAATCTGCCCTGGGGGGCAAGCACAGCCAGGGATCCAAGGCAGCTGACCTCTGCGTGGAACCACATCCGCTGCAGTACCACAGAGTTGGGCACACAGCCAGGGAAACTGATGGGCCGTGGGCAGTACTGGATGTAGATAACAGGGTAGGCTGAGAATCTGAAGTCCCCCAAGTGGAACATTGCTGGGGAGCAACTCCCATGACCATAGGCCTCCAAGAGCCAGCCTGGACTGGCAACCTCTGCTCTCAACACACAGATGGGTGGTTTAGGAGAGGGACAATCTAGATGAGGGGGGTGGACTGGAGATTAAATGGGAAATCTGGAGGTGGCTGGGCTTCTGGTAGGCCCTGATTAAATATATGCTCTCTACAGTACTTGACCTGAAACCTAACCAGGGATGTCTATTAAAAAGCATGGTAAGCCAGGCATGGTAAGAAGAAAGGAGCTTGGACAGGGATCAGTGGATGAGTGATGAACCTATGTAAGCTGAAAGGGTCAATGATACACCTGAGCAGGAGCCCGGTGTAAGCTGAGCAAGGAAGGGTCTAGAGCCTGCCTGGAAGGTCAACGTTGGGAAGACAGTGAAGTTTGAGGAACTAGCCCTGACTTGACTTTGTTCTCCTAAAACATAGGGAACATAGCACTCCCACTAGGGAGTACGCATACAACCAGTGGTGAGGGATCTCTAGTTCAAGCTTAGGCCTGGGAGGCAGCAAGGAACTTATGCCCACAGCCACACCAAAACTGGGCCAGGCACAAGAGATACAGGGTTCTGAAGCCTTGGCACTATAGGCTCCGGGTGGTCATGGCCCTTGGGTCTGATTGGGACACAGTGGCTTAGAGCAAAGGGAGATGGGACATTCAGAAAGAGACTCCTAGAAAGGGGCACTTCTAGGAAGAACCAGGAAGTCATACCATGTGGGACCTTAAAGTGGCAGGAAAGAAGCCCCCGAGGTTTGAGAGAGGCTCCTTGGGTCGTCTCTGCAGCAACAATGGAACCTGGGGAGGGAACAGGGTTCAGAATAGAGCACAACCCCTAGAACTCCTTGAAACTGCCCTTGGATAGGTGGCTTGCTGGCCCCTCACCCTATGCTTCAGGATGGAGGAGGTGTTCAGGTCAATGGTCTTCCCTTCAGGCTGATTCCACTGTACCTGCAGATCCAGACTGAGGCCCAGCTCGTAGCTCAAGGAGGAACGTGCTAGAAGCTAGGGCATCCAAGGAGTTACTCAAAGAGTTACAAAGTGGTAGAGCAGGGACTGCAATGTCAGGTATGGCTGTGGGAGAGGAAGAAGGCCTCACCTGGGATGCACGGCTATGCACCTTCCGTTGGATGGGCAGAATAGGCAAGGAGACTTTGGGAGGTCGGGCAAAACGCCTGCCTGGGGCCCCTGGGGTCTCTGGCGCCGGGGGTGTGGGCACTGGTTGAATTTCCGTGCTGACTGCAGCCTGCCCAACAGAGGTGGAAGCTCTGGATTGCTTCCTCATGCCCTGGGTCTCTTTCTCTGTGATGGAAGTCACAGTGCCCCACTGCAGGGACTCCCTTCCAGATTTTATGTCCTGAAATAGGAATAGGTAGCTGTGTCAGGCATGGGATAAGGGGAGGGGACAGGGGCAGGGGCAGGGGCAGGGCAGGGACTAGGACTGACCCTACACCTACAAGGAGCTCAGGGCCATAGATCAGCTGTAGGTAGTTCTCAAAAGCTTCCTGGCGAAGCTTCCAGGAGGGCAGGGGCCGTTCTGCTGGGACCACTAGCCCGAGCCTTAATTGCTGAAGGTCTTGATCCCGGGCCATGAGATCCTCCAGATCCTGAAGTGGGGGTCGGAGAACAGCCCATGCTTCCTTGAAGACTTGCTGTGTGCTGATGTAGCAACCATGGGGGCCCCAGGCCAGGGACTGAGAGGCTGTGGCCTGAGTCTGGGCATGGAGCTGAACTGGTCATTGGGCTGGCAGGGGTTAAGACCTACACTACCTCCTTCAACACTGGCTGCTGAAGTGGTGCTCTATGGTGATGGATGAACGGCAATGCTGCGCTGCAGACAAGGACAGGCACAGGTGAGACTCACACATTACCAGTGGAACTGTTCAGAAACTGGAATGAGGACCAGCTAGGAGAGAAGATTTTGGGGCTGGGAATGGCAACCCCAGAGGGATTCAGGAACACAGAGTCCTCATGCTGGGGGCACACAGCTAAGCAAGGGCAGATGAGCAGGCCTGCCAGCAGACCTGAGGCTGGCTGCCCCATGAAGGTTGGCAGTCTTCTGCAACTGGGCGGATGTCAGTGGCTTCTGGCTGGTCAGGGGCAGTGGAGGGTCATCCACCACATCAAGGGCCTTCCGACACAATTTCTGATAAAGCAAGTAGAGCTTTGCTCTCTGGTCTGGGGCAGCAGCCCCACCTCTCCCACCCTGTCCTCACTACATACCTTAACCAGATAAGATGTGGGTAAATAGAGCTTATGGGACACCAGGCAGAGGCGGGAACCCAGTGCCAGCACCAGGTCTCCACCATTGCTGGAGAAGGCCAGGGCCTGAGGAGGACCATCTAGCTGCAGGAGCCTGCAAAGATGCCCAGAGCCCAGAGTCTAGCCTCTGCTTCAGAGTGGGAATCTGAGGTAGTGGCAAAGGCAAGTCCCTGTCCCCTCAGTCCAGCCACTGGACTTTAATGAGAAACAGAGGTTAGTAGAGCCCAATCCCTAGCCACACACCTTCTTTCCCAGCCCACCGTAACAAGCGATTCTCCCAGGTCCAGATTCTAACAGTGCAGTCCAGGCTGGAGCAGGCATAGAGCTTGAGGGTGGGGCAGCAGCACAGGCCTGGGGACAGAGCTAAGGTAAGGAACCAGATGAGAATAAGGGCTCCGGTTTCACCTTTGCTCTCTCACCTGTGATGTGATCCATAGGGTCATCCTGTGGCCGGTGGTCAAAGCGTATCTTGTCACCGAGGCCAAACTGCACCAGGCCATAAGTGGCGCTCTCTGGGTCCTCAAATCCTACAGTGATACGCTTGCCCAGGGCACAGAGCATGACAACCGGGTGGCAACCGGAGAAGGTGCGCAGCAGGCTCAGGCTCTCCTCGGCATAGGGGAATACCCGCCACATCTTTACAGTCAGATCTCCACCTGTGGACAGCAGGAACCAAGACTGGTCTTCAGGAAAAAGACAGGCTCCCAGGCCATATAAAGAGAGTAGGTACTGACCTGAAGTCACAATGCTGTTCCAAGTAGATGCAATAGCGGTCACCGGGCCTGGGCTATGTGCTTCTGTACGAAAGACTGTTGCTGATGAGCGCCAGTCCAGCACGGAGAGAGTGCCGTCTGTGTTCCCCATCATCGGCAGGTATCTGCAGGAGGTGAAGAGCCTGCTGACAGGGGCTCTGTCACTATATTGGCCTTCCAACCTTGGGTGGCTCTGACGCCCACCTGTTTTTGTTCTTCCAGGCCCAGGCAATGGCGCTGCGGCGCATGTTGCCCCGATTCTGACGTACAATCTCCCAGCAGGTAAATGCGCTGTGAGCATCTGTGAGGTGGCTGTAGAGGTGCAGGCAGCAGGGCTGTGGTGCTGGGGGTGGAGGCGGGCGCAGGCGATGTAGCACGACCATAGGGTTGCGTGCTGTATTGGCACGCACCAGGTGCCCCGACTGTGTTAGAAGCCACAGCGCTTCTCTGGACAAACAATAAGCCACCCCAGCTGCACAATCCTCTGGCTCCAGCAGTAGTGAGCTCACTGTGCGTCCTGTTACAGCTGACACCAGATAGACTGCCCCATCTGCACAAGTGCACACAAGGCGCATGGGCAGAGACGGGTCAGCTGGTGCTGGTAGCACTGGTGCCACCTGTATGTGGAGTACCCTCGCAGATAGCTGTGCCAATGGTGTGTACAAATCACGCAAGCGAAACAGCTCCACGCTTTTTGAGTACAGGGAGAGCACAGGCCAGCCAGGGCCTGCAGGGGCCAGCAAACGGCTCACTCTCCCAGAGGGCATGTTCCGGTTCCAGTTGCCCAGGGCTACCTCTCCCACCTGAGCTGCTGCCTGCAGGTCCCACGTGCGTAGTGTCCCATCCTGTGAGGCAGACACCACCAGCGTGGTGTTTGGGAGCACTGTCACAGCTGTCACCGGGCCTGCAGGAGACATGCAGGTGAGTTTGGCACACCAGAACTTCAGGAAGGATTCCTGGGATACAGCCAACACACAGAAGCCACCCAGAGCTGGTGGAGATTCTGGACAGACTTCAGCTTTTTAAAGAAGGAGGGCTGCAAGAGCTACCAGACTGTGGCACACCTGTGTGGCCCATGAACACCATCCGGATCTGCCAGTCAGCCTCCCACACCTTCACTGTACTGTCTCGGGAAGCTGTCACCATGGCCTCTACTTCCTCACAGTACTCCAGGTCCGAGATGATGCTAGAGGTGGGGGAAACAGGAGGCCATCTGGACTCAGTACACCCCTGTGTATGGGTCCCCTGCCCCTATAGTGATTGGCTCTCCTCAGGGGATCTACCTCCCATCCACCTGTCCCCTGATTTCCCTCACGTTCTGTGCAGATCCTGGCATACATCTACAAGAGTCCAGGAGTTCAGGTCAAATGTGAGCACTGCTGAGCCATAGGCAGCAAAGCAGTGATGAATGCGATGGTCAGTTGTTGGCCCTAGAGCCAGACGATTGAGGGAGCCAGTCAAGCCTGGTGGTGGATGCAAGGGTAAGCCACAGGACACCAGGCGACGACCACCTGAACGGAACCTCCAAAGCTCCAGGCTGCCACCGACCTGGGCCACAAGCAACAGCCCCAGGTTGGGTACCGGTAAGCAGCAAGTGGGCTCCTGGCCCAGTTTCTTGCTTACCCTTGGCTTGCTCAGCCACATTAGGTTGAAGTTTGGCCCTAGTATGGCCAGTCCAGAAGGACCCCAGCCTATAAAGCGGCCAACCTCTCCCAGAGGACCCAACACAGTCACCAGTCCAGTAAGTGCCACAGGAGCCTGCAGCTTCACCTGCAGCCAGCCATCCTTGGTATGCTGGTGCAAATAACCTGCACCATCTAGCACCACGAAGCGTCTACCCACTAAATCCTGTGCTACTGCACACAGCCCAGCAGCCACTTCCAGGCGACGCAGTGGCTCCAGCCCATGGGTCAAGCGAGTGACACGCAGCTCTGATCTTTTTTCCTGCAAACCAGATTAGGTAGACCCACATGTAAGTGATAGAGATAGGAGCCCTCTGGCCTAGGGAAAACCAAGAGGACCAGCAGAGTTGGCACCAGTATCTCTAAGAGAACTGCAACTAGGAAGAGGCCTCATGGAGAGCTGCACCTTTTCCACAATGTCATGGAGATATGTGCGTAGGTGCAGCCACAGCTGTCTGGCTCGGGAACGCAGTGTCATGTTGCGCCAACGCTGGCTGTTAGTAAAGAGCTGCAGGGCCTGCGGTACTGCCAGTAGATCCAGGTCTGTGGGCCAGTGGAGGGGCAGTGTCACCTAGAGCCTTGTGCCCCAACCCTGGAGGTGGTGGGCGACAAGGAGCCCTTCTCTGAGGACCATACTGGGTCAAGGACTGCCCAAGAAGTTGCACCTTCAGGTCTGAACAGAGCCTGAGTAAGGTCTGCTTATGGGGTGGGGGGGCTGGATTGTGCTAGGTCCCCTCACCATTCTTTTCCGAGAGCACCCCAGGGTCTGGGGCATCATAGCTGTCCAGATCATACAGGTCCCCGTCTAGAACCAAGCTGTCGCCCTCAGCTGCAAAGACGTTGCTTGCGTCCATCATGGTGTCCTCCATGTCCGGGAGTCCGGGAGTCCTAACAGCTCTTGGGATTGAACGTTCAGAAGGGGGGGGTAGCTGTTGCTAGGATACCAGAGCAACAGGCCCACCCCTAACGCAGGCCCCGCCCCCGACGCAGGCCCCGCCCCCATAAAACACCCAGGTCCCAAGGAAGTCACAGAAACTTTTATTGGAAACGAATGAGCTGCTGCAAAGTGACACTCAGTGCACGTGACCCACCGACTAAGGTGGGGGGACAAGTGGGCACCAAGAGCGGGCCCAAGACCAGAACCTGTGAACACTGAGCCCTGCTTACAGAGCCTGAAGTCACTGGCCCTTGGAGCTGGAGTGTACAGGCCCAATAAGAAATACAAAAATAAACTCTGTGGTGCAGATGTTCTGCTTGCAGCAGACGGTTGGTGCAGGGCAGTCACGCTTTCCATCAGGCCCTGTGCTGTCTAGTCCAGCCACAGCACGGGCAGTAGAAGCCTGCAGGGATGAGTGGACATCCACAGGCTGAAGCCAAAGGGCTAGGCAGGTATGGCCTTGCTGTGGCAGCACCAGGGTATGGCCAGCATCCGGGTAGGCTCTGGGGCTCCTCAGGTGGGCAGATCCAGGCACAGGTTGAAGCTGAGGCTTCTGTCCTCTTCATCACATACAGATCACTGGAACCCTAGGCAGAGGTTAGCACACAGCAGGTCTTCAGGAGGTACCATCCAGATCAGGAGGGCTCGTGCAGGGAGCCAAGAAAGAGTTAAACATATGTGCTATACTTGTATAAGCAGCTTAGTCTCGGACCCTGATCCCACCCACTCCAGCCTCCAGAGGATGTGGCCACTACCACCATCACACCACCACCATTACAAACCTGTCTTCCTCCATGGTGCTGGTCTCCTCAGCCTCACCCTCACTGCCTCCATCTCCACACTCTTCCTCGACCTCTTCTGCTCCCAGCTCCAGGTCCAGTGCATTGCCTGCCTCGGAGGGTGTGTAGGTAGAACCACTGCGTGGAAGTAGGGAATCAGTCTTAGGACCACCTGCCTGATCCAGGTCTGCCAGGAGGGCAGACCTAGTTAAGGATGGGATCATGTGAATAGAACAAGGAGCTGGAGGAAGGGAAGCTAGTGGTACTAACCTGATAGAACGGCAGCTGAAGAAAACAATTCGCTTGAGCCGCTTGTTGTAAAAGAAATAGTTGAAGGACCAGAGGCTGCCATCCTCCCCAAAGGGGTCTGAGTCCAGATCTGGGTTATAGCTGGAGGGGTAGGTCAAGCAGACATGTGAGGCTCCCACTGCCACACACACCTGGAGGGCCCACCTGCAAGGACAGGACCCCACCTGTAGATGTCACATTCTGCTAGGCAGATCTCTTCATCCACTGCATTCCACAGCTGTGGCTTCAGAGCCTTGAAGTCCTCCCGCACAGCTGAGAACAGGCTGCAGTTGACTGCATTTACCACCTAGGTAAGTTACAGTCAGGGATGACATAGGTCCAGGGTGTGGTTAGATCCCAAGAACCACTCAAAGTGGGGAAAAGCAATAGGAATGGTTGCAAGAGTTTTGGGTCTCTCCAGCCATCCTTACCCAGCTGAGACTGGGTTCCCGGCTGAACTCATGGCTCCGGGCTGTGCTGAAGTCATAGTCGGGCCGGAAGGACTCATTGAGTGTGGCAATCAGATAAAAGAGGGTCTTGCGGCTGCATTTGTCGCTGAGGGGACTCTCATCCTCACCACCTTGGCTCTTGCTTAGTCTGCACAGAGACAAATGTCAGCCTAGCCCACCATCCCACATCCGCAAAAAGGCAGGTCCCGCCTCAACTCACCTGCTAGGGCTGAGGCCCGAGGTCTGGGGTGGGGACAGTGCCTCCAGCACATGGGGCTGGCCCTCCTGGCAGAACTGCTTGAACATGTGTTTATCATCTCCCGCCATCTTACATGAGTAGCTTTCAATCCTGCAGAATGCAGGCAGGACCATGGAGCATGCTTCCCCTGGCGTATAACTCAGGGGCTTAAGGCACTGACATTGAAGTGGTTGACCGCCTCCCCCAGCCTCCAGCCTCCAGCCTCACCTGCCAATAATGTGGGCATCTCCAGTCTCCACTGTCAACTGCGAGTTGATGGCCTCAAAGCTGGAGTTCTCCAATAGCTTCATGTCCTTTGGGAGGGGACTCTTTGTACGAGAGGGACTAGAGCGGGGCTACCTGAAGATGTAGGAAGCCAGCTGTGATTAGATCCAAAGGGCTCTACCTTCCTATCCACTCAAAGGACACGGTTCCCAGCCGAGTCCTTCACCCAGATCCTCTCCCTCTCTCTACCTGCACCTGAGCACTCAGCTTTGGCAGAAAGATGACATAATCCTGTTACCTGAGGTGCAAGCTCATGCTCCAGCTCAGTCACACCTGCACTGTACAAGAGTCCTCGAGTTAGCTGGGGGCCCAACCTGGATCCTGCTCACCCTGGGGCCGCTGGATAGTCCCTCCCTCCTTGTTTCCTAGCTTCATCCAGAAAGAATAAGCTAAGGAATGACCCCTGCACTCTGCAGAAACCCTCAAGCTGTGCTAAGATCCTCAGGGTATGAACCTGCAATCCTGTTAGGAACCAGAACACCTGGGGCTCAGGCTCTATCACCTGCATGGGTGTTCCTTCTCTGTTCTATGGGCTGTTTCGCAGCTCTCAGGAGAGGAGAGGGCACCCACAAGCTCTTTGGCTCTATTCTGAAAGTACGCCTAGTTCTCCTGGAACGCCCAAAGACGTAGGAAAACCCCATGGCCCCAGCGCCCCGCAAGGTAAGGGTCACCAGCAGAGACGCGAGAGTCGGGGAGGAACCGGACTACAGGCCCCAGGAGGCAGTGTACCAAAGAGAGGCACTCCCGCCTGGCAGCGACCGAACTACAAGCCCCAGGAAGCAGTGCATTAACGCGAGGCCTGTCGGGGACTGTGGTTCCCGAGGACCCGGACGGGTCGGGGCACAAGGCCGACACCCACCTACCGGTGATGGGCTAGATCGGGTCAGGCTAGCCCTGTTGCTTAGCGTCGGAACCGAGGCGACGGTGGCGCGGTCTGCGCGCAGCGCGGGCTCCTCAGGGGTAGAGGGCGGCGGCGCGGCCTCCACTCGGGCCGCGCTGTATCCGGGGGAAGCTTCGCAGCGACGTCCCGTTACTCCTGGCCTTGCCGGCCCATCCGGGCTGCCACCGCCACATAGCCTCGCCCCCCTGCAGCGCCCACCCTTGCGACCGACCTGCCGCGGACCGCTACCGAGCACCGGCGAGAGAAGGAAACAGCGACCTCCGCCTCCTCCGGCCGGACAACAACAAGCGTCCGCCAGGCCCGGCCCCACTGCCCTGAATGGTCCGCCCAGCCTCGGAACCCACAGCGCAACAAGCCATTGGGGGACATATGCTGTCATTCAGTCCCACCTGTCACGTCTATTGGCTGAGTGGCCTGTCAGTCAGTCCCTCGGCCCACGAGCCCGCCTCCCTCCTTAGTGTTCATTGGCTAAGACCACTCCCACCCCGCCCCCTGTTCCCAGAGCTGTGAGGACTCGCAAGGTGCTGGGGTAGGCGCCGGGGTCCTTTCCCGCGGCCCCGGACCTGCGTCCGGGTCCAGCTATGTGCTGGGGTAGTCTTGTTCCTAAGCGTCTGCGCTTCCTCTATTTGGGACTAGTGCTCGGGCCCTAACGCTGCCCCGGGCCCAGCTCACGCGGGAGTGCCCGGCCGGCTGTCTGGAGACTTCGGACCGAGTCCACCCTGAACACAGCGGTTCCGGCCTAGGCAGTGAGCGGCCCTGAGTCTTTTCTGTTCCCCACGCTCTGGCGCTCCCACCCGGAACGCAGGCTCACAGTCTGGGTTTCTGCCCGGCGGAAGCGCTCAGCTACCCCGTATCACGGAAGCCGGCTGGGAGGGCAGCACCCTGCCGGACCCGAGATGGCGCCGCCAGCCGGCGGGGCGGCAGCGACTGAGGACCCGGGTTCGCCTGCGGTGCTCCTGGCTGTGCACGCCGCGGTGAGGCCTCTGGGTGCCGGGCAGGACGCCGAGGCCCAGCTGCACAGGCTGCAGCTTAGTGCCGACCCCGAGCGGCCTGGGCGCTTCCGACTGGAGCTGTTTGGCTTGGGACCCGGGGCGGTGAGTGTGGGCCGTGCCGGAGTCAGTCCCCGGTGCGATCCTGCCGAGGGCTCTTGAACAGTTACTTTTCTTGCCTTGTCTGTAAAATGGGAATGATGCCGATGCCTGCTTTACCAATAGGCAGGACGTGTAAAGGTCTCCAGTTCCTTTGGTTTTCGTGTGGTTCGGGCTAGAGGACCGCTGACCCTGGACTCCCTCCCTCTTCAGGTCAGTTTAGAGTGGCCCTTGGAGTCTGTTTGCTACACGGTTCGTGGTCCCAGCCAGCATGAACTGCAGCCTCCACCAGGAGGGCCTGGAACTCTCAGTGTGCACTTCCTCAACTCTCAGGAAGCACAGCAGTGGGCAGCCCTGGTGCGAGGTGCTACCGCGGAGGGACAAAATGGTCAGTGCCCTGGGATAAAGGCTCTTTTGGAGTAGCCCCGGCCTCTTAGTCGTGGGTGGGGTCAGTGATGGGAGAAACTGGACATTTAAAAAGGCCTCCACAAGGGGGAAAATAAGAGATTCAGGAGCTGATATCTGGAGTACCAGACACGTGTGAAGAGGAAGAGAAAGCTGGGCTGCAGGACTGAGAGCTGAGCAACAGGAGTATGTTCAGTGGAAAAATGACAGGCTCAGGGCTCTGTGACTTAAAAATAGACTCGAGTCATGGTGTGGTGCAGACAGACAAGGCTTAGAGAGAAGGCTAGAGGTTCTTAGGAGGTGAAATTCGATGGGTTTCATGGTTGTTTGGTGGAAAAGTTAGTGATGAAGACAGAGGAACCAGGTAGCACAAGTCTTGTACACAGGGCCTGTTTGGGAGGGCATGGATAGCTAGGAATCTGGAGTTGGAGAGGTCAGCCCAAGTAACCAGGAGAAGAAAGCATAAAGAAAAAGAGGGCCTGGCATGTAGCTCGTGCTAGGGGAACTTTCTGAAGGAAAACCCACAAATAAGACCGGAGGAAGAGCTGCTAGAGGGGAAGGCAGCCACAGTGTGATGTAATAGAGACTAGACTAACAAAGCACTGGAAAATACCTTTCCAGTCCTTCATTCACTAGATACCTGTATGCAACCTTGCTTTATAGTGTTCATTGTGACAGAATTTCACTATGTAGTTCAGGCTGATCTCAGGCTCACTATGTAGCCTAGCATATGCTCCACAACATGCCAGTCTGGTCTCTTTGGTTATAAGCTGCTTTGTAAGTCACTGGCTGCACTCACTCCCCACCCCAAAGACAACTCGTGGGTATGATTTTGTTGTCACTTCCCATGTTGCTTGTAGGAGTACTGGGGTTGCAGATGGGCACTAGCATGCCTAGCCACCTTTAAGTGGATTCTAGGGATTTGAACTTGGGTCTTTTTGCTTTCCTAACAAATACTTTAACGCGCTGAGCCATCTTCCCATTTCTTTAACATGAACCAAACCTCTTAAGCACTGAGACATTTCCCTGGTACCCCCCTTCTCTCTCACGTGTGCCAAAGCTGGGAAGGGAAGGCTTAGCCTGAATTATGGACTAAGAGAAGGACTGAGGAGTGGGGAAAGGACAGGAAGGGCTGGAGTGGAGAGGGAGAAGATAAAAATCTGTGGGTGGAGGCCAGCAGTCTACTTCACATCTTCCCTCCTAGGCAGTGGCAGCCCAGCCCTGGCCCCAGAAACAAGCCTTGTTTCTCCACCATGTCCTTCTGTGGCCCCAATACCCAAAGCAACCCAACCTGAGGTGGATCTTCCTCAAAGTTCTGGGGACTTGAAAAACGGTAAGGACACATAGCTGGAGGGGATTTGGGGTCTGTGGCTGGTGTGTGGTTGAGATAACTCTCTTCTCTTCCTATAGAAGAGTTGGCTACTCGCCTAGAGCAGGCCATTGTAGGTGGGGATGAGAATGAGGCAGCCCAAGTGGCAGCAGTCCTGGCACAGCATCGTGTGGCTCTCAATGTCCAGCTCAGGGAGGCTTGCTTCCCACCAGGTCCTATCAGGTGAGGCCTGGTCTTCTTCCTCACCATGTCCTGACCCTCCCAGGTTCCCTGTCCAACCCCTGATCTACATTCTGACCCAGGCTGCATGTCACAGTCGAAGATGCTACATCTGCTTTGTCCTCTGCCTCATCTGCCCATGTCTCACTGCAGATCCACCCCCACTCCTCTATTGCAGCCCTTCAGGAACAGGTGAGCATGATGCCCAGGGAACCCTGCGTGTGTGGTAGGGATGGATCCTGGGCGACATTGACTGGCCCTGATGTTTTGGCATCAGGTGTTCTCAGACTTTGGTTTCCCACCGGCTGTGCAGCGCTGGGTCATCGGGCAGTCCTTGTGTGTGCCTGAACGTAGCATTGCTTCGTATGGGGTCTGGCAAGATGGAGATCCTGCTTTTCTCTACTTGCTCTCAGCCCCCCAAGAAGCCTCAGGTCAGTACTTAATGGGGGTAAGGGAGATGGAGTATAATCTGAGACAGCCCTGAGCCATCTCCTCTGCCACAGGACACAGCCCTCAACAGCCCCGGATGGATGGGGAATTAGGACACTTGTTTTCTCAGTCATTGGAGCTGCCCCAAGCCCTCCAGCTTGCCAGTTCCAGCCTCCCGAGTCTCCCTCAGGTGGGCAAATGACCAGAGCCTCTGGTGGGCCAGACGTGGGTACCTGTGGGCATTGGAAGGAGCTGGGAAGCACCAACAGTTTTCCTAACTCCCTAGCCTGGTTGGCCCTGCCCTTCGTGCACCTTCATCAACACTCTAAGCCGTCCCGGCTGTGAGATGTGTAGCACCCAGAGGCCCTGTGCTTGGGATTCCCTTCCTACAGCCTCCACCTAGCAGCCACCAAAGGTAAAAGAGGCTGGGCAGGGGTAAGGTGTACAGAGCAGAACAAACAGGAATGACCTGTTGTCCTCCTCAGGTTACAGAGCCCTCCCCTCACCAGCCCATCCTTGGACCACCACCTGAACTTCACAGGAGACTCCTGCTGCTTACTGGGGAGAGATACCATTATTAGGAGACAGTGGCCACATCCAATAATTAAAAGTGCATAAAAGACAGTCCAGTGTCCTAGACTTGGTGCAGAGCTGCCTTAACCCAGCTGCCAGGGCTGTTCAGATCAATAAAACAGAATCTGTCCCCTCAGCAAGTGGGTTTCCCCAAGCTCAGGGGACTACTTAAAAGTGGACTTAGACTCAAGTCCCAGTGGTTACAGAACATGGTACTGAGGCCTCTGTCCACACCCTTCATCTGCTGAACCCCCATCCTGCACTATTGCCCTTCTGAAACTTTCCTAGATTTCAGTCACTCTACCAAGTGTGACACCAGCAATCAGAATGGGCAGTCTCCCACTTAAGGACAAGGGAAGACTAAGCAATAGGAATCCTGGTTGTACTGCTGCTGAGGTCATGCTTTTGTGATCCTGACAACTGTCACTGCTGTTGGGTGCTGTGGGATGCTGTTGTGTGAACCCAGCCATCACCACTCTAGACCTCTAGACATGGGTTCTCATCCCATGACAAATACCCTGATACTTCCACACACTCTAAGCATGACCTTCCATCTGTCCAGCCAAGACTAAGGATACATCTCAGGTGCCTTTTACCTGCCTGCTTACTCCCAGTTTCCCAGCATGTTAGGAACCTTCCTAGCCTTATAAACACAGCTTGTTCCACCTGGCCACATCCTTGTACTAAAATGCTGTTCAAGGCTCCCTGTTGCCCTCAGAATAGAGGCTGAGTAGTTCAGTACTCAACACTTGATTCACTTCTACAATCCCTTTCCACCTCTGCCAAGGCACACACATGCTACTTCCTATTAACTCTCATTTTTTTGCCTTCTGTCTCACATTTAGCAATACCAGATACTGGACAGGACAGGCACAACATTGGGGTTGGAGGTATGAGTCCAGGGGTTCCTTTTAAGTATGTATTTCAGTCACTGAACAGCTCAAATGTGTATATTGAGAAACTTAATTTATTCCCATGATGAGGACTGAAGAAAGATCTGGAGCAAGAGCCTGGTCTCCTGCCCCTTCTCCTTGTCCCAGATGAAAAGGGGCTAGGCCAGTGGGCCAGATGAGACCTGGGCAGGTCTAGGCCTGTCCCTGGGCTTTGAGGGCCTGTTCAGGCAAGATGGCAAGCAGATGCTGGACAGGGTCACTTGGGCGGCCGATATGCCAGCTTTCGACTCTTCAGGACTGACCACTTATGCCGCTTCATGGCATAGATCAGGGGTAGCAGCAAGCCCATCATAATCAACATCTGGGAACAAAGTAAGCTCAAGAGAACGTAGTCAGGAAAGAACCACCCCTCCCAGTCCCTCTACTAGAATGCACAATAGCCTTTGCCCAACCCTTCACCTTGAGCCCCATGCGTTTGCGATGGTCATGTTCTGGCTCAGATGCCCAGCGGAGGAAGGTGGCGACATCCTTGGCGACTTGTGACATGGTAGCTGGGGTCCCTGGGCAAAAGGCAAAACTACCATTGGAGACTTGTGCCAATCCAGGGTACCCTAGTGCATTGTACTCCATAGAGGCAGAGAATGATCCGATTTCCTACCCAAGATTTCAAAGGGATCCGAACCCTTCAGTACTAGGAAAGCTACCCTCAAAGTCTCCTTAGATCTGCACTGGACAACATGCCAGGTGAGAAGGGAGCAGCACCTCTCCACCCGGAAATATATGAGAAATGTCATACAAGGGGGAAAGGACTCATAGTCGAGGACACTCACCATCATCATATTCCAGGACATCAGTGTAGATGGGAGGGGCCATGGCAATGGCCTGGCCAGGGAAGTAAGGGTTGAAGTAGAGGCCTTCTCGCAATGATACCCCAGTGGGGGGCTCACAGTAGCCAGTGAGCAAGGAAAATACATAGTCCTCACCACCATGCCTAAAATCAGATCCAAGGCTCAGCCCTTGACAAAGGACAATTTTTCAACCTCTCTCCAGCCCCACACTCTGGACAGCCCATGTACCTAGCTCGCACGATGTAGCTGAGGTCCGGGGGTAAGGCTCCATTGTTGGCAGCTCTGGCAGCCTCAGGGTTGGGATATGGTTTTGGGAAATAGTCGGACAACTTCCCTGGCCTCATAAACATCTCCCCATCCTCATTGGGGCCATCCTGGACCTCCACCTGCCACCAAGAGCCCATCACAATCCATTAGTCCACAATAGTAGAAGCCCCAAGCCCCTGCATCCACCATCTCTGGGCCCCACACCTCCTCGGCCAGCGCCTTAGCTTCATCCTCCGTGTAGCACACGCCCACCAGGTGGCGGTAAGCCACGTAATCCATACTGTGGCAGGAAGAGCACACCTGCTTATATACCTGAAAACCCCTCCGGATGCTGAAGAAAGAGAGAGAGAGTTAGAGAACATAAGAGTCCAGACCACCCAGAAATTCCCCCAGCCTGCCACCTACACACCTACCTGGTGTGGTCCAAGGAGGAGAGGAGGCCGCGGTGAGACCATGGATAGCTGGGGGGGTGCAGCTCCAGGTCACTGGCACTCACAGCAGTATGCAGAGCCACAGCTAGCCCTGCACCCCCCGCCGCCAGCATGCCCAGCGCTGACAGCATCACCTTCCGGCCCCGGGAAAGGCCAGGCTTCGAGGACAAGGACACTGCCTGCAAGAGCCCCGCTCAGCGCCTGCCAAGACCCTGCCCACCCATCCGAGAGTCTAAAAGAGCACCCATCTCTCCCGCTCAACCGCCCAACGCCGGCCACCGCCGGGGCCGCACTGCCCGCTACCAGCCGCAGCCCCCGCGCAGCGTACTGTTGGATCACGACTCAGCTCGGTAGAGCAGGAGAGGCGTGCTCCGAGAGCCCAAGCCCGGAGACCAGCCAGAGGAGTGAGGCATCCGCCGCAGACCAAGGTCACCGGCAGCCGGCTGGGGTCAGGACAGGCCAGCCGGGTGCAGACAGAGGATTAGGGCGCCGTTTTGCCCGCTGTCCTCAGGAGGACCCGGTGCCGACTCACCACGGCCCGACCCCCCGACCCCGACCTCGGGCCGCGGCGCCCGGCAGCTCCCCGCGTGGCCACCTGGCGTGACTCCCGGGCCGCGCCCCCGGTGACAGGCGGCTGGCTGGGGCGCGGGTGCTCCCTGAGTGACCGCCGCCAGCGCGCGTCCGGAGCCTCCCCGCCGTGACCTTCAGAGCAGCGGGCGCGCGGTTACCGGGGCCACGAAAGTGCTCACCTGAGGGGTCCGCAGCGGAAGCGGCCCAGACCGCGCACCGCCCAGCAGGCCCCGGGCACGCGCGCCTGGAAGCCCCACGCCCCGCGGGCCCAAGACCGCCCCGCAAAGCGAAGCCGCTGCAGCCGCCATGTCGGCCCCCTTCAGCGCGGCCGCCGTTCCCGTCGGCCCCTGCGGGCGGCAAGAGTTCAAACCGCGCGAGAGCTGGTCTGGAGGCGGGTGCTGTCAGTCAGGTAGGGGTGGGGCCTGGCGGGCCGGGAGGCAGCTGTCAATAAGGGTCCAGGTGGCCGGGAGCGGGGCCTGGCGGGCAGAGGCGGGAGCTGTCAGTCAGGCAGGGGCGGGGCCTAGAGGGCAGAGGCGGGAGCTGTCCCGGTCCGGGTGGGCAAGGGCAGGGTCTGGTGGGCGGCGGGTGGGGGGGCGCTGTCAGTCATCGGGGGTCGGGTCTGGCGGACCGGGAGGGCGCTGTCAGTCGGGGCCGGCGGTCTTGCCAACTACTCTAGTCTCCGAAGGA
The DNA here is from genome assembly GCA_035773235.1 of Eospalax fontanierii. Lineage (NCBI taxonomy): Eukaryota > Metazoa > Chordata > Mammalia > Rodentia > Spalacidae > Eospalax > Eospalax fontanierii. The sequence goes on along the minus strand of CM069532.1, from coordinate 81,175,370 downwards.
CCTGGCGGGAGAGGCAGGAGCCTTCCCTACTCTGGTTGCCCTAATGCTATGACAACACCCTGGTTTCCGCCAGGTCCTGTCTCGGAACCCGCGGCTTCTTTACTGTATTCCCAGACCTGGCGCCTAGCCCAGCTTAACCCAGCGCGGGGTGCAAGAAGGCCTGACCTATAATATAAACTGGAAAGGAAGAGCCAGTTATTAGAAACTATCCCCAAGGGGCTCGGCGGTTCAGAGCACTTATTGCTCTTACAGAGGACCGGGTTTGGTTTCCACCACCCACATGGCGGAAAAGGAAAGGAAAAGGAAAGGAAGGAAAAAACAGGAAGCCCTGCTTCAGAAAAAACTTGTATTCCCTATATGTGCACTGAAGGGAACTAAAGAACTAATAAAAGACTGTACTTCACTATTGTGTCAATAGGAGGTAGAAATTATAAAAAGAAGAGCTGAAAGATGACTCAGCGGTTAAGAGCATTTACTGGCTGCTCTTGCAGAGGACCTGAGTTCTGTTCCCAGCACTCACACAGTGACTAACAGCCATCCTAACTCTAGTTCCAGGGGATTGGTCACCCTCTTCTGGCTTCTGAGGGCATTGTGTAACATGGGTACACTTATGTACATGAAGGTAATACACTCATATACATAAAACAAAAATAATAAAATACTTAAAAGTAACAAAAAAGAGAAAAGAAATTACAAAAAGAAACCAGATAAAAATTGAAACTGAAGGGTACCTAAGGGGAGACCTAAGCAGGTGAAAGAAAGAAGTAACCCAGATTGTCTATTAATAGTTTTGACTTTAGCTAGGCAACACAGCTTCCTGAAGGCCCACAACCCTAAGCATTGCCTGCTCGCAACACCACCATACCACCAGGATGCCCAAGAGGGAGGGTGGTTTTGATACAGTGTTGAAGGAGAAGCTCAAATACAGATCTATGAGGTTGTCAGCCTAAGCCCTCTCTTGCCAAAGTGGAAACCAAACCAAAAAAGGCCATGAGGAAGTATAAATCTTCAGACAAAAAAGTGCAAACAAGAGAAAAGATGGGAGCAAAGGGAAAACAGGATGAAATGCCTAACCTAGCAGAAAACGGTGAGTCTACAAGGAGAGCCTGTCCTCTGACCAACTAGAAGAAAAGGGAGCCACATCCAACTGATCACTGCTCATGTCCCTCAGTGGTCCCTGCCTCCCTTCTGCAATCCAGAGAAATATTTTTGGTCTTTTTTTTAATGCATGTTCCTTGGTAGTCCCAGCTGGTCTGGAACTCACTACATAGACCAGCCTGGCCTCAATCTCACAGAAATCCGCCTGCCTCTGCCTCCAAGTGATGGAATTAAAGGTGTGTGCCACCATGCCCGGCTGTAAATGATTTTTTTTTTCCAGTGGTTGCTCATTTCTTGATGCAATCAGAAAATAGTGGGACACTGCATCATGGGAAGCTTTGGCTTTCATCAACATGGCAGCATAACATTCCATTTAGGGTTAGTTTTATATCTTCCAACACAATGCATACTAAATGGAAAACTGGAGACTCAGTCATGCATTTAACATTTCATAAATATTTTTAAATGTTTTAAAATATTTTACGTGTATGTGTGAATGCCTACATGTATGTATATACACATGTGTGCAGTGCCAGTGGGGGGCCAGAAGAGGGCATCAGGCCCTTTGGAACTGGAGTTACAGATGGTTATTAGCCACCATATGGGTGCTGAGACCCAAATCCAGATCTGTAAGCACAGCCAGTACTCTTAATTGCTGAGCCATCTCTCCAGCTCTGTGTCTTGAATATTTTAAATTACTTCTAGTCCTGTGTTTTTTTCTTTTCTGAGACAGGGTCTTACAGTGTAGCCATGACTGGCCAGGAACTTTTCATATAGATCAAACTGGCCTTGAACTCACAGAGGTCCTCCTGCCTCTGCTTACCCAGTCCTGAGGTTAAAGGTGTGCCATACTATGACCAGTAGTAGAAATATTTCTTAAAAAAAAAGAATTCTTAGATCAGAACTGTGTGCCAATCAACTCCCACAAGTTGCCCTCTGATCTACACATGTGCCTCATAGCATACATGTGCCCATGTGTACACACACACAGAAATTAATAAAGAAATAAGAAGCAAAGATGTGTGACTTAGGAAGCAAATACATCTATAAATCATACTATATTAGCAATTACATTAAGTATTTGTGGGTTTTTTGTTTTTGTTTATGAGACAGGGTCTCTTTGTAGCCCCAGCTGGCCTGGAACTCACTATGTAAACCAGACTGGCCTTGATCTCACAGAGATCCTGCTGCCTCTGCCTCCCAAGTGTCAGGATTGAAGATGTGTACCACTATACCCAGTCCAATTAAAAATTTGTAACTACAATTGTATTTATGCGGGGGCACATGCTCATGCCATAGCAAGTGTGTGGAGGTCAGAAGAAAACTTACAGGACCTAGTTTCCCCCTTCCACCATGTTTGTCACAGGTATCAAACTCAGATTTTCAGGTTTGGCAACAACAGGTACTTTTACTCACTGAGCCATCTCACTAGTCCCCAAAGTCCTAAATATAAAACCATAAAACTCAAAATCAAACACAATAATAAACCTTTATGACCTTGGAGCAGGCAATGTTTTTTTAGATATGGCACCAAAAACATAAATAACCAAATAAACATTAATAAATTGGACTTCAAAAATTAAATAATTTTTCTTGCAGCAAAGAACACTTAAGAAAGTGAAAAGCAGGTCTGGAGAGATGGCTTAGTGGTGAAGAGCATTGGCTGCTCTTGTAGAGAACCAAGATTCAATTCCGAGTACCCACATGGTGGCTAACAATCATTCTGAACTCCAATTTCAGGGGATCTGATGCCCTCTTCTGGCCTCCACAGACATTGCACACATGTAGTGTGCTTACATACATGCAGGCAAAACACTCATTCACATAAGAAAAAACAAAAAATGTTTAAGTGAAAAGTGTCCATGCATCAAGAAAGAGCAATGAAGCTGGGCATGATGTTGAATACCTTTAATCCAGTGTCTGGGATCTGTGAGATCAATGCCAGCCTGATCTAGTAAGTTCTAGGCCAGCTGAGGCTACAGGGAGACCTTGTCTCAGAAAACAAAAACAAGCTAGGCACAGTGGCACAAGCCTTTAATCCCAACACTTGGGAGGCAGAGGCAGGTGGATCTCTGGGAGGCAAGCCTGGTCTACATAGCAAGTTCCAGGCCAGCTGTGTCTTTAAAAAAAATTAAAAGGTGATATGTTGCTATTTTTTTCTCTGGCAAAGGACTTCTTTGAGGTGAATGTAGTTCAAGTGGGCTACTTGTAATGCCCACACAGGGATGTTTAGAAAAGCATGGGTTCCTTGCAGTGAAGCGTTGAGTCAAGGTATTGGAGGTCAAAGTGACAATCCTGAAACCAAAGATAAGAGGACAGCCTGAGTAAAGGTCTTCATAGGCAGCCACAGCAACTCTGTGCTCATGACTGCCACAGCTATGTCATGTCCAGAAGACATTTCATAGCTCTCTGCCCCATCCTTGGGCTCTAGCAGTCTTTCTGCCTTGTCACCTGTGACGTTCTGTGGTGTTAGACTCAAAATGCTATTTCCCTATCATCTCACTCTGTTCAGTGCTTCTCCCAGAGCACATCATTTCCAGCTTCTCGGTCATTTCTCATGCTGGTCCTGCGCTGGAATGTCTTTCTTTCCCATCTTCATCCAGTGAGTCCCATACCTGTCTCCTCCCAACCAGTTCTGGGATACTTTCTCTTAATAACACTTTTGCTTTCAAGTTAAGGTAGATGGATCGGATCACCCCTTAATGGACAGAAAGTGACTTTTATTTAATTATGTATCCTTAAAGTCTAACATATGACAAAAACAGATATCAGAATTTTTTTTTAAATAGTCATGCCAGGTTTGGTGGTGTGTGCCTTTAGTCCCAGCTCTGGAGAGGCAAAGGCAGGCAGATCTCTGTGAGTTCAAGGCCAGTCTGGTTTACATAGGAAGTTCCAGGCCAGCTGGGGATACAGGGAGACCCTGTCTCAAAAAAAAAGACGGAAAAAAATAAAAAATTAGTTAATTAGTTAATTAAAAAGTAGTCATTAAAAGAAGTGAAAAGATAACGCTAAGAACAGGAGAAAATATCCACAAGTTATAAAAGGGTCTAGTACGCAGAATGTATAAAGAACATTTACAACTTAACAAAAGAAAGGAAACCAAAACAAGGGAAAAAATGGGTTAGATAATCATGGACTGGCTGACTTACTATTATGAAGATGGTCAACTCTCTAGTGTTATCTGGAGATTTAAAAATATACCAGAATAATACAGATTGCCAATGAGCACACAAAAACATGATCAGCATTGCTGAACATTAGGGAAATACAAGTCAAAGCCTCTAAATAGGACTGCATACCCAACAGGTTGACTAAGCAACAAGATAGTACCAGTTAACAAGATTATGAAGAAATTGGAGTCTTCATGCATTTTCGGTGGGAATGTAGAATGATTTTATTGCTTTGAAAACTAGTCTAGCAGTTCTTCATAATGTTAAACACAAGGTACAGTATATGAGTGTATTATTTGACAGATGATTTCTGGGGAGATGCAACAAGTCTACTCACCCCCAAAAGTGAACCTATGACAGGCCAAAGTCCAACTTGATGAATCAATGAGTTTTTATTGGGGTCACTAGCAGGAACATAGGTGAGGAGTTCCTTACAGGAGCCGGGGTGACTTAAATACAACAACTTCACCAAAAAGCCCACCCCAGTATGGGTGTTTACTCATGAAAGCTTCATCCCTAGAGCTCTCTGCACAACCTGCAGGTAGCTAGTAGGTCCAATAATCTTTCTGCAGTTCAACTTGCCCGAGTCTCCCCCTTCAGAAGTAGTTAGCTACTTCTATAACCTTGGGGAGGAGTACTTGAAATGCCTGTGGTTCATCTTTCCCAAACGTGAAGTCTGTCTACTTCCCAAGCCTGAGGAGCCTCTTGACTCGCTCCTGGAAGGAATGCTTCAATTCTGAGGAAACTGATATACAATACTCAGTAATTCATTCCTGGGTTTAAGGTCATGAAAAAGAAAAATGTATGCCCAGAAGTTAGACATGGTGGCTTGTTGGGCATAATGCAGGGTGGGTCTAGCTAGGCCACCCACCAGGAAGAATGAAGGAATGGCTCTCATGGGTGTGGTGCTCCACACTGGTTGGTTGTGAAGCCTATTCGCCCCCTCCCCACAGTGGAGATCCTTCCATCCACCTCTGGCTGGCCCTGAGTGCTGGGACCCCCAACAGTTGAGTGATGTGGCAGAATGGGTGGGGCCACTCCTGGGCAGGTTGTTGTCAGGGGTCCCAGCACTCAGGGCTATGGAGGAGGGAGTGAGTAGGCAGAGTCAAGACACAGACTCCCAGACTCTGGGAGTTAAACGGAAAGGCAGCAGTGGTGGTCTGTTGCAAACTCATTTATTCAAGAAAGAGCAGAGAGTCTTATAGGTCTTGTTAGCCAATAGCCTTATGGGTTGGGGTCCTGACCACAGCCAATCGCAGTTTGTTCCCAGGTGGATCAGGTTCCCTCCAGGTGCTGGGCAGAAACTGGCTTCACAACCAACCGGTGTGGAGCACCACACCTATGAGAGCCATTTCTTCATTTCTCCTGGCAGGTGGCCTAGCTAGGTCCATCCTGCATTATGCCCAACAGTGGTTCACAGCTTTAATTTCAACACTTGGAAGCCAAAGTCGAAGGGATACCTTGAATTCCAGGCCAGCCTAGGCTACAGCGTAAGGCTCTTTAAAAAAAAGAAAAGAAAAGAAAAAAAAAAAGCATGTCCACACAAAAACTCAAACATGAAATATATAGCAAAACAAAATTATTCATAATAGCACAAAAATAGAAACAACCAAACTAACATCCATGAACTGATAGATAGATAGATAGATAGATAAAACACAGCATACCTACATGATAGATCACTATTCCAGCCTGAGGAGTGAAATATGAGACAAGCTTCAGCATGGATGAACCTTGACATCATTACACTATGCAGAAGTCAGACACAAAGGACCACATGCATATGATTCTATTCTTATGAAAGCCCCAAGTAGTAAGTCTATAAAAGCAGAAAGTAAGACTGGGTGTGGTAGCACATGCATTTAATCCCAGCACTTGGGAGGTAGAGGCAGGTAGATCTCTGAGTTCAAGGCCAGCCTGGTCTACATAGTGAGTTCCAGAACAGCTGGGGCTATAGGGGGACCCTGTCTCAAAAAAAAAAAAAGATTTGAAAAAAAAAAAACAGAAAGTAGAGTGTGCCAATGGCTGATAGGAGGAGAGAGTAAGCAGTGAGTGCTGAGGGGCTCAGGGCTTTTCTGGGGGGCAATGACAATGTTCTTACAAGCTGGGGTCCTGGTTATGCAGGCCTGCAAAAGAAGTATTCTAGTTTGCCTCCAATTGCTATGACAAAGCACTCTGACCAATATCAACTTGGGGAGGAAAGGATTATTTGCCTTACATCTCCCAGGTCACAGTCCATTACTGAGGGAGCCCAAGGTAGGAACTCAGGGCAGGAACCTGGAGGCAGGAACTGAAGCACATGGAGGAACACTACTTACTGGCTTGCTCTCCCAGCTCATGCTCACCCTGCTTTCTTATAAAATACAGGTCTACCTACCCAGGGGTGGCACCACCTCAATTGAGGCTCCTTCTACCTATGTGTGTCCAGTTGACAACTAAAGCTCTCCAGACCAAGTGAGCAGCTTGACTACCCTGGGAGTAGTTGCTATCCATGAAGAGCTTTATGCTGGACAGCATCACACTCAACCTTCCCAGACAGATCTCTGTGGTCACTGAAGCTGACTGAGGAGGCAGCCATGGCCTGAAAGCAGCAGAGGTGAGAAGCAGAAGACAAGGCAGGAGGCTGCTGTCAGTAGAGACAAAATGGTGAGGGTCATTGTTCTACAACTTGCCAGGGGGTGAATAAAATACATGTTGATTTATCCCAAATAGAGAAGAAACTGAAAGACCAAAGAAAGCTTCCATCAAGTCATGCTTGGTGAATAAACAGACTGATTGTGAGTCCTTACAGGAGCATGGGTGACCCACAGGCCACCGCACCACTGTAAAACCCACCCTCTGTCAATTTTTTTCCTCTTATATGATTTAGCATCATGTGCAGTTGGGTAGGAGGGAGTGGTGACTAGAATCTCAGTGAAGGGTCCCCTGGGGATCTTGTGACTCTCTGTCCTCCTGAGGGATTTTCAATAGCCCCATAAGCATAATCACAGCTATCTGCTGTATAATCCTGTTTATTTCATTGCTATGACTGCGGGCCAAGATGTGTGGGTTACCACAGCCATTCAGATCAATTACTATGTCAAGCCAAGAGGAAACAACTACACTACAGGCATGGACTTCCAGGAGGCTATGTGATAACAGGTGAAGAGAGGCTCCCCTGAAGTCCAGGCTGCTATGAGGGCACTGGAAGGAGGGACATGTAAGATGGGGTCACATGAGTTGACATCAGAAGTGGGGTCTGGGCTGGAGACTTGTCCATGACTGTGGGTGGGAGGGCAGCTGGACAGTTAAGTGTACTCAAGCTCACACAGAAGGGTTAGGTAAAGTGGTTTGATTAGTCAGAGAGCCAGAGTATCCTGCATGAGGTGCCATGGAGGGTGTCTTACAGGATATGACAAAGTGTGGGGGGGGTACCCATTCAGCTCTAGCCCTCCCCATCCTCCCCCCCCCCGGACTCTCAGTGCTCTTACCCCTCATCACAAGCCACAGTGAGCTTTGCTTCCCTATGACACTGCCCTCACCTCCTGCCCTTTCTTCCACATGTGGCCACAGCTCTCCTTTGGAACCACCCTTAAGCATCTCACTACAGGCTGAGAGAGTTCCCTGGCTTCCCACAATTCCTCATCCTCAGCACATACCCTCTGCACAGCAGACACATGGGCCTTCCAGTTTTTCGAATAGCCTACTCCCTGCACTCCCCACGGGACCTGGGCCATCCTTCATCCACCCCTTTTATATACTCATCTCCTTTCTCTGCCCAGGCCCTTAACTGGAGAGGCCATCCTGGTGATGCAAGGAAGGGTTCCTGCCCTCCCAAAAGCATATCCTGCCTAGAAGGCAACCTGTCAGCAGAATGACTGCTATGTGAGGACCTTGTCCCGCCTGCTGGGAGCAAGTTCAGGAAACGGGCAGGAAAAAGGAGCCAAAGAACATGAGGTTCAGGTTCCCACAGCTACAATGAGGAGCTGGCCCCCGGTGCTTCTCCTTCTTCCTCTATTCACTGTGGTCCTCTGGGCCCAAGATCTCTGGCTGCTGAGGATGGTCTCTTTTTGGACTGTGCTCATAGACTCCTTCTCCCCACCAGCAAATGCACAGGAATATTCTACCACTTGCTTGACTCTGGGCTGGAACCATAGTGGGAAAAAGACAGTTTCCATATCCTTTTGGTGGTCACATCCTGGGGTGTGAGGGTAAGCAGTGACCTACTGTGTACATTCATCCCGTACACCCAGAGCAATTAAATGACAGATTCAGCTAGGTTTTCTTGTAAAAGGCTGGGATCATTAGACATCTCTAAACTGCCATTTTCCAAGGACTACTCCTAAATAGCTAGCTAGGTAAGTGTGCTTGTAGTGGGGCTCCAGGTGCTTGGACCTATGCTTCCATCTCAGTTCCAGTATATCTGCCGACTGTGGTAGTGTACACCTGTAATCCCAGTACTTGGGAGGTGGAGGTATCAGGAATTCAAGGTCAGCCTCGGCTACACAGGAAATTGTATATATCCAGGATAGTTGTCAAATGACTCATATTTGTATATGTCTTCCACCCACTGCTTACACATCTGACCTGAAGGAACTCACACTCCAGGTCACCATGCAGTTCTCCTCACAGATAGACTTTACCCCACTCCCACCCCACTGCCCAGTATTTTGAAACCTATTCAGCTGGCACCCAAGGGCCTTTTAAAAAACTAAATTGTAGTTCATCCTGCTGGTTGGAAACAGGTGTGTCAGAAAACACCAAATAAATCTTATACAAAGTGGAAATCTATTTCTCCTTCCAAGTGAATCTCTGTTTAGTGACCCTAGGGCAGTGTGATGCTCAGGTCAGTAAAGGTACCCTGCTGTCACCCCTGGCTTCATACCCTAGGCTCCAGATCTGTCACATTCCTATCACAGCTTCAGAAAGGGCAACTGGGTCAGAGAGGTCTCTCTGTGGAAGGGCTCTTCACTGAATAGGCCAATTCCCATCCTGTTGGCCAAAGCATAGCCATATGGCCATGCGTACTGTCCAGATCTAGAAGTCTTCCTTCAGGGCAGTCTACAGTAGCCAAAATGGGAAGTCAGGGAGCAAGAACAACTCTGTGCCTCCCCATGACATAGTTTGGACCTTACACTCATCCCTTTAACAAACAAGTGCAATTCTGTACCATCCCCATGACCCATAGTTTGGACCTTATACCCATCCCTTTAACATCTGTTACACCACACCTTTGTAACCTTTAAAAAAAATTTCATGTATTATTTTTATTTTATGTGCATGTATGTGATTGCACCCACATTGTGCAATGCTCATGGAGGTCAGAAGGTATTGGATACCCTGAAACTGGAGTTATGGTTATTAGCTGTCAGGTGGGTATTGGGAATCCTCTGCAAGAGCAGCTAGTGCTCTTAATTGCTGAGCCAACTCTCCAGCCCCTTACCTTTGTAACCTTTTTGTGTGTGACATACACAGCCCAGGCTTGTGCCTCAACCTATGTGGTAGGATTATAGAATCATCATACCTGGCTTGTCTTTTTCAGGGTCTCCCTATAGGCCCAGCAGGTCTGGAACTCACTATAAACCAGGCTGGCCTAGATTTCGGAGATCTACCTGCCTCTGCCTCCCTTGCTGGGGACTAAAGGCTTGTACCACACTGGCAACTCATACCTGGTTTTTAGAATTAAAAAAAATTAACCTCCAGACATGGTGGCACACACCTTTAATGCCAGAACTTGGGAGGCAGAGGCACACAGATCTCTGAGTTTGAGACCTGCCTGGTCTACAGAGTGAGTTTCAGGCCAGCTGGGGCTACAGAGAGACCCTGTCTCAAAAAGTTTAAAAAAAAGTGTTTATGCCTATGAGTGCAGTGCCCACAGGTCCCCTGGGGCTGGAGTTACAGAAAATTGTAAGCTGCCTGATGTGGGTACTGAGGATTGAACTCAAACCATCTTCCTACCTCAAGGCCTCTCAAATAGCTAGGACTATATGCACACATCACCTTGCCCATCCCACCTCTTCCCCTCTTGTTTTGAGATTTAACCTAGACTGGTCTCAAAGTTGTGGTCTCCCTGCCTCTGCCTGCAAGTCACCACACCCTAGGTGCCCCACATTTTACAAAGAGATACACATAACATTAGTGAAAATCAGGACAAAGTCATATAGCCTTAACAAATCAGTATATGCCATGGTTCCTAAACGTTCATGTTGATGGAAAAACCCTCAGCATGTTCATGACACATGAGATGATCTTTCCATTTGCCTGTTCCCTGGCTAAATGTACTCCCAAGTATGTTTTAAGTGACTGCCAAAATCCTGTTACAAACAGCTGAAGCCAAAGACCATCCAAAATTTCACCTGTTTAGTCATCTCCTGCCCAGAGAGAAACTCCTTGAGGGCAGATACATGACATTACCCTCAGGGCCAGCGGAAGCCACCATGGGAAGACAAACCTAACTAAAATGGTGTCAGGTCTGTGGCCTCTCAAGCAGGATAATTATCTCTCTGTAGAGCAAGGTAGATGCTGCTCCAGCCCTTCTGCTTTCTTGTCTCAGTGCCTTTGGCCAAGGAACAGTTGCCTTCCCATGACACATCTCTAATCTCACCACCAAGGTTTCACCCTGGCATCACCCAGAGTTACACTTTGCTTCCCACATGAAGGGTACTGCAGTTCCTTCTAGTGATGCTGCACAGTAACCTGCTTCTTTCTGTGCAGGCTGTCAGTGTCCTCTCAGCCCCCATGGTCACTGCTTCTGGGTGCTGACTGGGTACCACCTCTTTCCACTATGTTGTGCTCTCTGGTGGGCACCTCACCTGGTGTTACTCTAAGCAAGCTGAGCCTAGTGTGCCTCCTATTCCATATAAAATCCAGGGCAGAGTTTTGGCCATGGCTGGACCCACAGCTCAATCCCTGAGCCTCCCGTTAGATTCTAGCTCTGTTGTCCTCTTGGCTCAACACTGAGAACAGTGCCATGTGGTCTCTGGGTGCTGGTCCTGTCAGGCCCTGAAACCTTGGCCATACATGATCTCATCTCCAGAATCATTTCTGCATAGCCCTGTATAGCAGCGCATGAGGGTCCCTGGGACTGACTATTCCCAAGGGTTAAGTATGCAGGGTTAGCTGAGTCTGCACTCGCCTCTTCAGAGTCCACCTGAGGCCCATGGGGCTGGACTCCCACTCTTGCCAGCAGGCGGGAGGTGAGCAGGAATGCCTAGCTATGACTGGAGATCCACGAGGACAGTGGGAAGGGTCCCAAAGAACAGAAACAGCACTTGTTTATTCACAGGAGGAGGTAGAGGACAGGACTGGGGGTCCCTGCCCCAGCCTACATGCCAAATAGAGACTTCACTTCCAGAAGAGCACATTCCAGAAGAGCAGCCAACAGGGGTACAGGCCCAAGGCCAGGAATGGGAAGAGGAGGGCGCCATAGGTGTGATGCTCCAGCACACCCTGGGCCAATGCTGTCAGGAAGAGCTGCCAGCCCTCTGCTAAGGACAGTGGCACTTCCTGCAACTCCCGCCACAGGAACAGGCTACCCAGGAGTGTGGCTGCTGGGCTTGTCAGCACCAGCAGGACAGCATAGAGTGGCCTGGGTGGAAGAGAAACAGAATATGCACCATGGTGGGTTCCAAGGACTGAATGAGGGTGGATTCTGGTGAGGAGCACAGGGACTGGTGGAGAGGAGGCTGACCAGCACGTACCGGGGTCCATAGGGATGGGCAAGTGCAGCAGCAGGTACCATGGTGGCCGCCAACAGGAAACCCAATGAGAAATTGGTGAGAGCAATGCAGCCCAGCTGCAGTGCTAAGTAGATCAGGCCCACCAGTTTTAATGCCATCCAACCTCTGTCAGGGGCCTGTGAGCTCACCACCCTGCACAGTGAAAGATTTAAGGCAAGTTCAGAAGGTGTCTGAGTATCCAGGGGGGACACCCCACCTGCCCAGCTCAGCTGCTCACCGGTGGGTATTGTGTGGAAGGGCTAGGCCAGCTACATAAATTGCCAGTAGTGTCAACACCACAGCCTCAGCTTCAGCCACTGGAAAGTGCTGGGCAGCCACATGTTGGCCCAGCACAGGCAGGATGTAGAGGGCCAAGCCCATGGCCTGAGAGATCAGTACGGGTGCCACAAGTGAGGCCAGGCTCACACCCTGCAAGATACATGGGCACCAGGAATTAGGCCCTAGGCACAGGGGAGCCCCAAAGATCCATACTACCATCCTTCAGCCAAGGCCAAGGGTAAAAGAAGGCACTACTAGGGACCCTAGAAACCCAGTCCAACAGCAGTAGAGGATGATGTCACCTGTGCTGCTGGAAGTGGGGGCCCAGAGTTTGGGCCTCCTCCAGCCTCCGAAGGGCATGCTTCAGCCTCCTGTAGCTGCATCCAGAGCTCCAGAGCGTGGTCCAAGTCAAGGACCCCAACAAGATATGGGAGAGGATTTTCCAGGTGGGAGAGCAAGAGCTCACCCCCTTACCCCCACAGCAGGATAGAGGACTGTCCCCAGGCTAGAGCTGTGGGGACCTAGGGCTAGCCATAAGTGGGTGGCAGTGGGAGAGGGGCGGAGACAGAGGATATCTTGAGTCCAAGGACCAGGAGCAAGAAGCCAGTGGCAGGCATGTAGAGGCCAATGGAGACAAAACGGGAGAGGGCAGGAAGCAGGTAGAAGAAGAAAGACTGGTGCAGGCGCTCCAGGAGGTGGTTGAGCTTTCGGAACATGCCCTCCAGAGCCCTGTTAGGACCATAGCAGGGTCAAGGTCAGTCACCCTTCACAGCAGCTGGGTAATGTTTGAGGGGTCCAGAGACTACTTACTTGCCCACTGTCACCAAGTCATACTTGTATTGGCGGAAGCTATTGATGCCTCGCAGAGTCAGGGCTTCCACTCCATAGCGCAGGAAAAGGCCGTGGGGGCCATGAGGGCAGCCAGAGGCCTGCCGCAGAACCATAAGCAGAAGTGTCTGTAGGCCCTGCAATGGCCCATCTAGTGATGTCCAGTCTTGGGGCTGGAGCTTTGGAAGCATGGGGACAGGATCAGATCCAACCCTTACTATAGGCCCCATGCTCCCAAGCAGGTAGTCCCACCTTGCCCTGAAGTGTACATAGCAGCCCCCCTTTCTGGCAGAAGGTCTGGAAAAGGTTGAGCAGATCAAGGTTGGGCAGCTGACCATTGAGTCCCTCCACAGTCACATCTAGGCTGGTGACCACATCACTGTTCAGCTCCAGGGCCACAGCTGCCTGGATAGCTCCAGCTCTGCCCTGCAGGGGAGACGACTGCATGCCTGCAGGGGCAAGCACATAAGTTCTATCTGGGGGTACTGGTGAGGATAGCTGATCCTGAGAGACCAGAGAAGGGGAACACTTAACACTCGCCTGTGACATTGACTTCGTGGTAGGCTTCAAGCCAGGCCTCGGTGCCAAGAAGATCATGCTCTGTTACCAGGAAGATGATGTCTTTGGCCCAGTAAATCTGCCCTGGGGGCCAGAGGCAATGTCAGCAGGGCCTGGGGTATTGGCTAAGGTCCCGCTAGCCAGAACCCAAGAGCCTCACCTCGGAAATGGGCAGCAAGTGCCAGCAGGAGCCCCACAGCCTGGCTATTGGTTGAGTCTGGGCCACAGGGAACAGTGAGTACCAGAGACTCGGTGCTGGCAGCGCGCGGAGCCCTCAGGATGCCATAGACATTGGTGCCCGACACCATCTGCAGCACAACGCCGGCCCACTGAGCTTCCTGGTTCCAGGCACTTCCCCAGTCCACCCTCCCCAGGTGCTTTTCTGCCCCAAGCCCACTCTTTTCCCTTCCATACATAGCGCTCATGCGTTTCATCCGGAAAGGGCAGCTTCCGGGAAAAAATCTGCGTGTAGACCTCTAGCCCCACTGACCGCATCGTCCGCTCAAGCCAGGCTACTGGCAGTGCCCTGGAAAAGACAAGTAATGAGCAGGGCTCCCTGGCCTCGGCCGCGCCCCGTCGCTCCCGCCCCGTCGCTCCTAGCTCACCCAGACTTCTTCTGGTGGGCAGCGAAGTCCCGGGCCAAGCCCCGGGCACGGTCTCCGCCCACAAACTGCTCCTCCACCATGGTGGAGCCCATGGCGTTTTCCGACATGTAGGTGCGTTGGGTCAGGGGCGGGAAGGCCAGCGCCAAGAACCAGGCGATGCCAGCCACGTAGCTGAGCACGCTGCGAGGACAGGAAGACCCCAGGGTTAGCCGAACCCAGCCCCGGACGCCGGCGGTGCACCGTGCAGGTCTGAGCAACGCGGAGCCCGAGCCGTGGCATCAGGGAAGGGCGGGGGGGCGGAGCACTGAGCTCGGGTCCAAGCGGCGCCGGCCGGGAGGACCCAGTTCTGGAGAGCAGCACCGCGATCCCGCCCCCGGGGCCCGCCCTCACCACAGCGGCGTGTTGAGGCGCAGGACGATGCGGGCGAGCGCGCGCCGGCGCACCGGGTCCGACAGGAGACCCATGGCTGGGCGGCTTCGCGGCTCCGGCCGCCACCGGAGGCCTCCGAACGCGTACGGTCGGCGTCAGACTCGGGCGCCGCCGCCTCACTTCCGATCCCAGCGTACGTCGCGGCACTACGCCGGACAGGAGCCCCCGTCACGCATGCCCAGAACGCAGCGGCCCGGTGGTGGAAACTGGACCTCAGCTGCCTGCTGATGCTGGCTGTGGGTATCGCCTGAAGGGCAGGTGTCAATCCCAGGGACGTCCGCTGCCACCCGCGCAGAAGTGCAGTCACGTGGGTGCGGCTCGGCGCCAGACTCGTGCATGCGAAAGTGTGAAGATGGCGTGTTACTACTGGCCAAAACAGGGTTCAGTGGGGCACAGTAGGGGAGTGGGTGGTGACAGGGTAGATGTGGGGATTTGTTTAAAAGGGGTGTAGCGGTTAGGGTTAAAACTAAGGAGGGAGGACTGAATTAGGGTTTGTTGTCTTTTTAGTGTTCAGGGGTATGCCAAGGGAAGCGGGGCATCAGTCTAAGCCACGACCTTGATTTCTATAGTGGGGTACCCATAACCAGCCGAGTTCATCTCAGCCTGGTGCTCAGGTTCCAGATGGGTTGGGTGCGCTTGGCAGATTCATCAGTCTTAGGGCTTACGCTCTCTTGCTCCTCACCCTCACCCTCACCCTGCACTTTCTTCGTCAGAGTTTAATCCTGAAGCTTCATGTTCTGGAGTAGGGTTGACTACCATCACCCCGGAAAGCCAGTACTAGGATGTGTTCTGAAAGGGCTATACAGTAATGTGTATTGAGTAGAGGAGCAGGCCTTTATTCTGCATATGGGTGGTTGGCATTTAGTCTCCCAGCAAGATGGAAGCCTCCTGCACATGTTGCCGGACCACTTGATCCAGCAAGGTGTGCACATCTCGGGCAGCCTGGGCAGCAGCATCTAGCACCTGCTCCAAGTGGTCTTCATGCAGCCGGGCATCCATCTCAAGCAATGCAATCTGGCCTGAGGCTGGCAACAGGGCCAAGGCTAACTGGGGCCCTCCAGCGGCTTCCTCCACATGGCTGAGGTCTGCTAGGGCTGTGCCATCCACAAAACCAGCTGAACAGGCACACACAAAGTCCTGCATAGGTATTCCAGCATCCATCACTGCCAGTGTTGCTGCATTCACACAGGCTGCATAGGTCCCACCATCTGCCTGCAGCACCTACAGGAGCATCAGGACATCAGACTGACAGCTCACCCTCCAGCACCTCAGCCTCCCTCACATCCTTCAGCCTCTTTCCCTCCTGGGGTTGAAATGGCAGGTAGCTTACTTGCACATAGATGTCAATCTGAGATCGTGGGTGCAGCTTTGTGAGGATGGCTGCCTCGAAGGTCTGCCGTAGTTGCAGCCCCATCTCACAGGATTTCCGGTCCCCATGTGGCCGTCGCTTGCGCTCACCTGTGCTGAAGGTTGCTGAACTATACTGACAGTTCACCAGGGCCCGGTCAGGCAGGGCTCTAGATCGGGAGCCCCGGATCTGGGAGAGAAAAGGCATATGAACCAGACCTGCCCCTCCTAGGACACATTTAGTCCTCTGTGGCTCAGTTTTTCTCCCCTTTCTCCAATACCTGAGAGGAGCAGCTCCTTGGCTTCCAAATCATAGTGGGAGGGAAGGCCACTTTTCAGTCTAAGCCCTATCAATCACCTTTGGCATGCAAATCCTCACAGTGGGTCCATTTCCTCTCCCTGCTAGATAGCTTTAGTTGGCAACTTGATACACCTGGGTTGAGGACGCCTCAACTGGGGAATTGCCTCCATTGGCCTGTGGCCATGTCTGTGGGGTATCTTTTTGGTTGTTAAGAGATGTGGGAGGGCCCAGCCCACTGTGGGTGGTGCCACCCCTGGGCAAGTGGTCCTGTATTGTATAAGAAAGCAGGGTGAGCACAGGCCAAGACAGCTAGGCAGTAAGCAGTGTTCCTTCATGGCCTGTACTTCAGCTCCTGACTCCAGGTTCCTGTCCCGAGTTCTTACTTTGGGCTCCCTCAGTGATGAACTGTGACCGGGGAGATGTAAGAGAAATAAATAAACCCTTTCCTCCACAAGTTGGTATTGGTCAGAGTGTTTTATCAGAGCAACTGAAGGCAAACTAGGACATTCCCCAACTACTCTCCACATTGTATATTCACAAGCCACATTATATTCACAAGCATCTGGCCTGATTATGTCACCTGAACACTCACATCGTACTTACCTTTCAGAGGCATCTCCTTACGTATGAGAAAATCTGAAATACTCTCCCCACCTCCCTGGTGACCCCTCAATTTCATTTCAGTTATTGCCCCAGTAGCTACCAGCAGTCGTTCTGCCCTGCAGGGTCACACTTATTACCCTTGACCAACGTCCTGGCACCTTCCACCTAGGAAGCTGGGCTCCCATAGTATGTGTCAAGCAGTTTTTACAATCGGCGCTGAGACGGAGCAGTTAAGGACAGGCGGTTTCATCCAAGTCCCTGGCGTTTATGTCCCAGGAGGGACACCAGGGATGACGTGGTGGGCGGAGACAGACAGGGAGGCGTCACCTCCCCCAGTCGTCCAGATGGAGGTGCGCCGCGTGGACCCGCACCTGGGAACACGCGGGCGGCCAGGAGGGAGGAGTCACACGCGAGGACCGCGCTATGCGGCCCTGAGTGCCCGGCCCGCCGCTTACTCGCCTCGTGCGGCCCGTAGACCACCGCCAGCGCCTTGGTGTTGCCCTGCTCGATGTACGCGGAGCCGTCGGCCTGTGCAAACACGCCCATCCGCGCCTGGATCTTGCGCAGCTCCCCCGCGCGCCGTCCGTCTATCCTATATCCCTGATCGGATAGGAGCTCTAGCCCCGCCATGATGCGGGTACTTGGCTCGGCACCGAAGCAGACGGGTCCAGAGGGTCCCGGCCTCCGGGGTCTACGACTTCCGGCGGTCCGCCACCCCTTCCGCTCTCAGGGAACTACTATTCCCGGCTTCCCCGCCTCCCCATCTACGGCTTCCGGCGGTCAGGCCCACTTCCGGTCTCAGGGAACTATTATTCCCGGCTTCCCCCGCTTCCCGATCTACGGCTTCCGGCAATACAGTCCCTTTCCGGTCTGAGAAGTACAGTTCACCGAGTCCTTGACCACCCGGATCGACGGTGGATGTCGTTCTCGCTGTCACGGTGTCCGGCCACCCAGCTTCCTCCACTTCCGGATCCGGGGAGGGAAGGCCTGGTTCACTCCGCCGAGTTGGGAGCACGGTGACCACCTCTCGTGGCGCTGTGGTTCTTCTTTTCTTGAGTCCCTCGTTCACTCCGAGCAAATGAAGGAGTTGTTGCTGGGTTTTCTTTGTCGCCCAAACGCATGCAGTGTGTGCTCAGCTCCAGAGGAGCTTTGGGGACTTATTCTTTAGATGAGATCATTTGCTTGTGATTATTTTTAAAGAAGGAATGATTTGCTGCTAGTAGTTGTGCCCGCCTTTAGTCCCAGCACTCGAGAGGTAGAGACAGGCGCGTCTGCATAGTGACCAAGGTGCTGGAGAGACAGCTCAGCGATTAAGAACACTGGCTGCTTTTGCAGAGGGCCTAGGGTCGATTCCCACCAACCACATGGTGGCTGACATTCATCTGTAACCTCAGTTCCAGGGGATCTAAGGCCCTCTTCTGACTTCCTCTGGCATTGCACAACACGGGTGCATTTACATTCACCAGGCAATACATTCATATACACAAAATAAAAATAATAAAATATTTTAAAAAGCAAAAAGAAAAGCCAGGTGTAGTGACGCACTCCTTTAATCTCAGCAGTTGGGAGGCAGAGACAGGTGGATCTCTTGTGAGTTCAAGGCCAACCTGATCTACATAGTTCCAGGACAACTGGGGCTACAGGGCGACCCCGTCTCAAAAAAATTTTAAAAAGCGGGGAGCGGGGAAGCATAGACCCCACACCTCAGTGAGAGCAGTGTCAGCATTTTTCTGTAGGAAAAGCAGGTAGGCTGGATATACTGTGACTCTGGTGTGGAAATAACCTACCATGGGGCCCCAGCAGTCACAGGATCCCCTCAAAGTGGTCTGACGACTGGACACCTGCTAGTAAGAGTGCTGGAATCCTGCTGCTGCATCTGGGATGAGCTATTTTATTTCATCATCATCCTCTGGCCACCAGCTGTCTTCAACTCTTGACCCTCAGCATCTAGACTCAGCTGCTCCCTGGAGGAGCAACTTAGGTCTTCTTCGCAGGGTGGTCAGAGCTCCTGCTGTCCTGGTTAGTTGAGGTTTTTTTCTTGTGTATTGCTGATCCATGCCACATGTTATAACAGACTGCTTCAGGAAGCCCCAAAGGCCCTCTGGTCTAATGGGTTTCATCAGCCATAGCAACTTAGAATAGTGCTGGCCTTCAACCTAAGGAGTCCAAAGTAGGTTGGTGGCAGCTGTTGCTTCCAGCTCAGTGGATTCCCCACCTTGTCCCCTAGTGCAGGTGTCTCTCCACCCCTAGGAATGAGGACCTTTGACCAGGCAGCATCTCAGGTTCAGGGTCTGAGGTCACTCCCCCCTCACACTCTGGTTCTGACTCTGTACTCTAGTTGCAGAGCACACACAGATAGATCTAGGATTGGGGGAACTTATCTTCTCCTTGCTTTGACCAAATATCTGACAAAAAGCAGCTTTGGAGGAGGGGTTTCCTTTGATTCAAAGTCTGAGATGGTAGTACCCGACATGATGGGGAGGTTCATGGTGGTGGAGCATGTGCTCATGCTGGAACGCCTCACATTTTGGTGGTGGTCCAGTGCTCATCTGGCTTTCTTCTTTTCCCTTTTTATCCAGTGTGGGCCCCAGCCCATGGAATGGTGCCCTCACATTCAGGGCGAGTTTTCCCCTCTTGGTGATTCTCTCTGGAAATGATCTCAAACACTCCTGAAAGAGTGCTCCACAAATGTCCTACATTTCTTTTTTATTATTAAAAAAAAAACTTTTATGTGTGTATCTGTAAATATGTGGATATGTGTGTGTGTGTCCCCACAGAGTCTAGAAGAGGCCATTGGCTCACCTGGAACTGGAGTTACAGGCAGTTGTAGCAGCTCAATATAGGTGCTGGGAACCCAACTCTGCAAGAGAACCAAGCTCTCTTAACTGCTGAGCCATCTCTCCAGCTAGCAAGGTAGGTTTTTCTTAATCCAACCAAGCTGACAAAATTAGCCAACATAGGGGCCTAACACTGATACAAATTTGAAGGCCATGTAAGGGATGCAATTTGCTAAGAGGACTCAGAACTCAGGATATAACTGTAGCATTGGCTAAGATTTACCACAAAGAAAAAATTAAAATCAAAGTCAGCCAAGGGAAACAGTTCATGGGGTAAAGTCCAAAAGAAGCCAATACAAGCTTTCAAAGTCCTCACTCTCCTTGTGGACTCACATTCCCACGTCAGTTCTCCAGCAACAGGTTGGGACGTGTTGAGGTGCTTTCTACCAAGAAAGCTCACAGAGATTCAGTGCTGGGGTTGTTAGGACACAGCTGTGCACGCACAGGCATCCTCTGTTCGGCAGGCATCCAAATTCCTGACTCGCAGAAGGAAAGTGGATGTTCATTATACACTGTATTTATACAAACAATTGAGTCACTGAGCCACTGTTATCAGGGAATGTAGGAGTCCTTCCAAGCCTGCATGCCCAGACACCAGCCCGCTTGGTAAGCTTGCCTATTGAAGAGCAGTCTCAGGTCTACTGTAATAATTCTTTTCCTCACCAGACCCTCTAAGAAAAGGAAAACAGAGTTATATATTCAAAATTAAACAAGATGAGAAAGTAAGTCCAAATATGGGGTGAAAAGTTTAAAGTAGACAAAGATATCATGAAATAAAACAAATGAGCCAACAACATAATAGGAGCCAACTGCCTGACATAATTCACTCCAGCATGTTCCCCAATGTTTTTGGATGTATACTCTGATGACTTCTGAAGATAATACTTTTATGATATTGCCCTCTACATATAGAGAGAAGGTAATCTCTGAACATATTTGATCAATATTTATTGGGTTTAATTTTTTTTTTGAGACAGGGTCTCATGTAGCCCACAATGGCTATAAACTCAGTCTGTACCCAAGGTGACCTTGTTACCCCTTTTTGAGACAGGTCTCACAATGTAGCCCTGGCTAACCAGGGACTCCCTATATAGACCATGCTGGTATCCAACTCACAGAGATCCACCTGCCTCTGCCTCTTGAGTGCTGGGATTAAAGGGTTACACTACATCCCCAGCCCCGCTCTTGTGTTTTTGACAGTTTCATAGATGTATGCAATGTGTTGTGAGCATGTTCTACTCCCATTACCCTGTTCTTTCCCTCCGTACGTGCTGACACGCTTCTTCCTAACTAGTTCCCCTCCTACTTTCATATCATTTTGTTTGTGTTTTAAGATAGGGTCTCCTTGTAGCCCCATCTGGCCTGGAACTTGCTATATAGACCAGGCTGGCCTCAGTCTCACCAAGATCTCCCTGCCTGGGATTAAAGTTGTGTCTTTTTCTGTGTGCTACAAGTGTGACCACAGCTGCTGTGTGTTTATTCAGCAGCCATGAAAGACCCAAAGACAGCATTTCACATCCCTATCGCCCAGCTTTTAAATCTCTTTTTGATGATGCTCCCTGGGCCTTCGAGGGGAATATAAATGTTCTGCCTTTCATTTTTAATCCTCCAGATCCTTTCTCACATGAGCTGAGATTGCAGGTGTGTGCCATCATGCAAAGTTCAAAATTTTTTAATATCGGTATGGTGAGGGCTGGAGAGATGGCCTCACACTTAAGAGCACTGCTGCTCTTGCAGAGGCCTGGGATTTGGGTCCCAGCACCTACATGGTGCCTTATAACTATCAATAGCTCCACTTCCAGGGTATCAGATGTCCTCTTCTGATCTCCACAGGTACCAAGCACACCCATGATACACATACATACATGCAGGCAAAACATTCATACACATAAAATATATATATATTTTAAAAAGATGGGCATGGTGGTGCAAGTCTTCAGTTAAAGTTGAGGCCAGTCTGGGAATGCATAGTGAGACCCTGTCTTGAAAAACCAGCGGCTAGGAATATAGCTTAATGGTATAGGGCATGCCTGGACTCCATGTTGGCACTTGCTTTGTAGCTGAGGCTGGCCTTGAACTCTTGATTCTCCTGCCTCCTCCTCCTCCTCCTCCTCCCACCTGGGAGTACAATCATGCCTTGTAGAGAGCTGCGGATTGCCGAGTCTTAAAGATGGCGCCTGCTTCCGCCTTCCACCATCCCTAGGGTGAGTGCTCTCTGGAGTAAACAACTCCATATTTGGCTGTGGCTGAGATCTGGGCCTGCTTCCGCACATGTGCGCCTATCTGCTTGCACCGCGTGGTAGTTTGGGGTTGGCTGGCAGGAGGGGATTTAAGTCTCTGGCGGGCTTTCCCCGGGGTCAGAAGATTGTTTAAGGTTCCTGAGTAAACTGCTTAAAGAAGAGTCTGGTGTTGCGTCTTCCTTGCTGGACGAGGTGGTCGTGACAATGCCTGACTTAAATCAGAGCTTCTTAAACTTTTCCTCTCTCAAACTCTTTGTTACTAGAGAAATTTTTAAGTGATCATGGATAGATAGGTTTATAAAATGAATATAAAAATATTTACTACTAATAAATCACAAATTTATTTTTTGGGCTGTGAGATGGTTCAGTGGGTAAAAGTACCTGCTATGCCAGCCTGATGACATGAGTTCAATCTCTGGAGCCAAATACAGGAGGAGAGCAAGAACCAACTCCACAAATTTGTCCTCTCACCTCCACAGGCACACTGGTACACATATGCCCATTCACACACATCGCATACACATACATAATAATAGATAAATTCATAAAAAGAAATTTATTTCAAAACAATTCTTTGGTATAAATATAATTTTACTATTTATTCACATTTTTGAGATTAAAAATTTTTTTATTGCCTTTGTTTTTGTTTTTTGAGACAGGGTCTCACTATGTAGCCCTGGCTGACTTGGAGCTCACCATATCATATAGGCTGGCCTCAAACTCACAGTGATCTGTCTGTCTCTGCCTCCTAAGTGCTGGAATTAATGGCATGTACCACCTTACTAGGCTATTTTTACTGCTTTTAAATTATGTTTATATGTGTCTGTGTGTGGTATGTGCATGTAAGTGCAGGTGCCAGTGGAGTCCAGAGGAGAGTACTGGATCCCCTGGAGCTGGGGTTATAGATAATTCCTCAGCTGGGTGTTGGGAACTGAACTTGGGTCCTCTGTGAGAGCAACATATTACTTAACCACTAAGCCACCTTTCCAGGCTTAATCTTATAATTAATTAAAAGTGAAAGGAAATTTTCATACTAAAAATATGGATGCTCTTGTTTCTTTTTACATAAAGAACTAAATCTTGGCTATTTGACATGGCAGGATGTAGAGCATCTTCAACATTTTTCAGATATGATTGATATTTTGATTTTATAATTGTCAATGCTGAGAATGCCACTTTGAATAAATCTATAATAAAAACAACAGAAGTATGTTTGGGGCCATTTCAGAAATGGAAATTTTATTATTGGAAGTTTTGTTCTTATCCCAAGCCAAAATATATTTAACAGATTTTTATGAAACTTAAGAACTCAAACAGCAGCATCTAAAATGAAACATTCTAGGCTGGTGAGATGACCTTGCAGGTCAAGGCACTTGCCACCAAGCTTGACAATCCAAGTTACATCCCTGGGACCCACATAGAGAGAGGAGAGAATGGATTCCTGAAAACTGTCCTCTGAACTCCACACACCCACATTCACACACACACAAGATGAATGAATGCAATAAAATAAATATTCGAGAAATCAAGCTGGAATTAAAGGCTTGTGCCACCACTCCTGGCATAATTTTTTTAAGGCCAGTGTATTAGTTGCTTTCTATTGCGGTAAAGACACTGACCAAACCAACTTGGAAAGGGTTTATTTTGTCTTACATCTCCCAGTCATAGTTTATCACTGAGAGAACTCAGGGCAGAAACCTGGAGACAGGTGCTGAAGCAGAGACAATGGAGGAATGCTGACTTGCTCCCCTGGCCTGTCCTTAGCCTGCTTTCTTGTATAACACAGGGCCACCTATCCAGGGGTGGCACCACCCACAGTGGACTGGCCATCCCATACCACTCAGCAATCAGGAAATGCCTCACAGGTATGGTCACAGGACAATCCAACAGAAAATTCCTCAATTGAGGTTCCCTCTACCCAGGTGTCCCAAGTTGATAACTGAAGATATCCAGCACAATCAGGGAGATGGCTCAGTGGGTAAAGGCACTTGTCACCAAGCTGGATTACCTGAGGGCAATCCTCAGGACCCAAATAGAAGGATAGAACAGACTTCCGAAAGTCAGACTCTCCACTTTTCTATGCACACACACAATAAATAAATGTAAAACGATTTTAAAATGAAACATTCTGGGCTGGGGAGAGGGTGGCTCTGGCTAAGAACTTGCTGAGAGGTCAGATCCCCAGGAATCCACTTAAATGCCAGGAAGGTGTGGCAACTTGCCTGTAATTCTAGGCAGGGGAGATGGGTTTCCCTAGAGCAAGCTAGCTGGCAAAACTAGCCATGTTGCTTAGATCTGGGTTTGATTAAGAGAGCCTGCCTCAGCAAATAAAGTGGAAGAATAATGGAATGATTTCTTACATCAACCTCTGGCGTCTACATGAATGCCCATACATGCACTTACACACATGCATACGTACACAGACATCACACACACACACACACACACAAAGGAAAAATGGAAAAAATAGGTGAGTGAAAGTAACATCCTAAAAGTAGCAAACTACTAAAAGTTCTTATTTCCATAATCATGCCTTTATATTTCTTTTAAAAATATTTTATTTAAGGGGCTGGAGAAATGATCCAGTTAAGAGTACTGGCTGCTCTTGCAAAAGACCCAGGTTCAAATCCTATCACCTATATGGCGGCTAACAACCCTCCATAACTCCAGTTCCCCAAATTATTATTTCTATCTTTATATGAGTGTATTGCCTGCATATGTGTAAGTGCACTCATGCCTTGCAGTGCCTGAGGAGGTCAGAAGAGGCTGTCGGATCCCTCAGAACTGGAGTTATGGACGGTTGTTTGTTAGCTCCCATGTGGGTGCTGGGAACCAGACTCAGGTCCTCTGCAAGAGCAGCCAGTACTCTTAACCACTGAGCCACCTCTCCATTCTCCAACTCTCCAGCCCCTAACCCTTTCTTTCCTTTTTTTAAATTTTTGTCTTTTTGAAACAGGGTATTCCTATAGTCCCAGCTGGCCTAGAACTCACAGAGATTTTCCTGCCTCTGCCTCCTGAATTCTGGGATTAAAGGCATGTGCCACACCTGGCGAAGGCTTTATATTTCTAAATATAATTTTGTGTCAACAGTAAAATGCTGCAGTTCATTACATATATCTGAACTGAGGTGTTTCAAGCAGTGCTTGTTAACATGGTGTCACAGTGTGGTGGCATGCACAGTATGAAGTATACATGTTGTTATGTATTCAGAAGCAAGACTATGGTGAAGTGGGTCTTGACCCACAGTTTAAGAAGCTGGGATTTAGACAAGTTGCTGCCAGGTAGCAACACCTCAGCTAAAATATCCTGTGAGTTCTCAGGACTTTGTTAAATCTGAGGAAACCTGTGACAGATCTCTTTCATGTATCACATACACCAGTTGGATGATGTAAAAGCCTTCTGGGTTTGCTTGTTTGTGACTAATTCTTGATTCTCTTTGAATCAGCAACACCCATCAGCCCATTTCATCAGCTCATCTTGTTCTAACATGCGGCAGGAGGAGGTAGCTGTGTTTCTAGAAGCTAGTTCCACCTCAGAACAACCAGAATAACGCAGTGTGTCAAGAAGTGACTGTTCTGGGCCTGGAGAACTGGTCAGAAGTTAAGAGCACTGGCTGTGCTTGCATAGACCCCAAGTTTGGTTTCCAGCACCCACATGGTAGCAAACAACCATCTGTAACTCCAATTCCAGGGTATCTGATGCCCTCTTCTGGCCTCTGTGGGCATTACATGCATGTGGTACATTCATGCAGACAAAACAGACACATTAAAAAATTTGGGGGAGGGTGGGTTTTTTTTTTTTTTTTTTGAGACAGACCCTCCCAGTAGTCCCAGCTAATCTGAAACTCACTATGTATATCAGACTGACCTTGAACTCACAGAGATCTGCTTGCTTCTGCCTCCTGAGTGCTGTGATTAAAGGTGTGTGCCACCATGCCCAGCAAAAAAATTTTTTTAAAAGGTGGCTTCTGGACATGGTGGCACTCAGGAGGCAGAGGCAAGTAGGTCTCTGTGAGATCAAGCAAATTCCAGGCCCACTGGGAACTACAGGAAGACCCTGACCTCAGAAAACAAACAAAAAACCAAACCAAACCAAATTATATATATGAATGAATGAAGAAGTAACTATTCTCATTGAACCCTATTTAGCCTCCTTGAAGTTGGATCTCATGATCTGCCTTCTGGTTCCATACAGGAGGATCAAAGTTAAGGTCAGGACTGGAGAGATAGCTCAGCAGTTAAGAGCACTTGCTGCTCTTGCAGAGGACTTAGTTCAGTTCCCAGCACCCACATAGTGCCTCACAACTGCCTGTTAGCTCTAGTTCCAGGGCATTCAATGCTCCCAATCTGGCCTCCGTGGGCACTGCCTTTAATCCTAGCTCTCAGGAGTCAGAGGAAAGTGGATCTCTGTGAGTTCAAGGCCAACCTGGTGTACATAGGGAGTTCTGGGCCAGTTGGGGTTACAGGAAGGCCTTGTCTCAAACAAGACCAAAAATAAAAGATTTTTATTTATGTGCATGTATGTGTATCTGTGTGGAGGTGTGTGCAGATGGGTTCAGTCCACTTGGAGACCAAGAGAGAGCATCAGATACCCTGGAATTGGAGTTACAGGCAGTTGTGAACCATCCAACATGGATGCTGGGAACTGAACTCAGGTACTCTTGGAGTGCAGTTCATCCTCTTAACCACTGAGCCATCTCATCAGTCCATCTTCTTTTTTTAAATAAATCACTGAGTCCAATTGGTACAGCCTATAGATGCAAGGTTGTGGGGCCATCCACGGCAGCATGGGCAACCTGTAGTGACCACAGTGCCAAACAGAATGACTCTCCCTTCCCCATCAGCCATCAGGTGCCACTAACACCTCAGCTAGGGGTGGGCCTTGTGGGAACCTCTCCATCCATGCTGGAATGTTGACTGATTTCATCTTGTGCAGGAAGCCACAGCTGTTGTGAGTTTTTAAGTGCAACAGCCATGTCCAGAAGACACTGTTTTGCTCCTATCCTCCCCAAACTCTAGCTCATAAATTCTTTCTAACCCTTTTCCACAGTGTTCTCTGAGCCTTAGTGTTGGGGGACCAGGAATTGATACAGATGTCCCATTTACTGCTAAACACTCAATAGTCACTTAGTCTCAGCACTTTGACCAGTTGTGAATCTGCATTGACTGATGCTCATGGCAGAAAGAAGATTCTCTGCTTATCTGTGGGTATAAACATAAATATTTAGAAAGCAGTTTGACCACATGTCCATTTAGTAAAACAGTAACAATAGTTCTCCAGGACCTTTCACCTCTTCAGCCACACTTTATCTGCTGAGCCATCTTGCCAGCTCCATATTACCAATTTAAAAAATATTTTATTTTTACTTGTGTATGAGTGTATTGCCTGCATGTGTGTTTGTGATCTGTGTCATGAAGTGCCTGAGGAGGTCAGAAGATGGTGTTGGATCCCCTAGAACTAGACTTATGGATGGTTGTTAGCCGCCATGTGGGTGCTGGGAATCAAACCCGGGTCCTCTGCAAGAGCAGCCAGTGCTCTTAACTGCTGAGCCATCTTTCCATTTCCCCATATTACCAATTAAAAAAATATTATTTTATGTGTATGAATGTTTTGCCTGCATGTGTGTAAGTGCACCACATGTGTGCAGAGGTCAGAGGAAGGCCTCAGGTCCCTTGAAACTGGAGTGTGTGGGACAGGGGTGTTCACATATGTTGGCTGTGCTTTAAAGATGAACTCTGGTAAAGATGGGAAATCTCTTCTGTAAACTTCAAATCTTTCTTACGGCGTTCTCAGCGTAGGGTTGGTGGACTCTAGACCTCTGCTAAGCTGACCAGTACATTCCAAGAGTTTTACTTAACAGTCACGCAGACATTAGGTCAGATACACAGATTGGTGGCAAATCCCTACTTAGGGGTTTAAGGAAGCCCATGGTCATTCTGGCTCTCTGTCTGCTACATTCCATAGCTCTAAAACCATGATGTTCTAGTGAGCTAAAACACATCTTCCCATGGATGTGGCTTCTTCACAGATTTCAGTTCATGGGTGTGGCTATCAGTAGGGTCTTTTTTTTTTTTTTTTTTTTTTTTCTCCATTCTCTGTCTGATTCTGTTAACCTTCTAGCTAATTTGCCATTTTTTCTGCTTAGGAGCTGATAGCTCCTCTCTGAGGCCGCCCCTATCTCCTGTTGTCTTCAGGCCTGTGTTTCTCCATCCTTACTTTCCAAACTAAGCCAGAGCTCAGCTGTTGGTCCATCCCACCTCCTGCTTGCCCAGGTGGGTTTGGGTATTAAGAAGGAGGTTCCTTTTTCCAGAGCGAGGCCCCTGCTCCTGTTCCATATGAGCTCGTCTTTCCCTGAATAGAGCTTCCTCCCTACTTCTGGGAGCAGGGGAAGAGAGCCCACAAGCTTTCAGGACTCAGAACTAAGCCCAATACTCAAATCATGAATAAATGCTTCTTGCTTTTCTGGATGCCCTTTGGTCAGTATCCAGAATGAGAGGGTCTCCCAGTCATGTGGGGGACCTGCTCCTGCCCAGGTTCTCAAGAGCAAGGAACATGCCTGCTATTGCTTCCTCAGAATCTAGAGAATAAGACCTGGTTCCCCACTGCTGAGGCAGGAGAGGAAGGACACTGAAGGGTAGAGCAGTATTGGCAGCACTCCGTGTCCAAGCAGAGCAGTGGCCACTGCCTGGTCTCCTCTGGCAAGGTGGGGGAAGTTGTTTCTGCTAGCAAGGAGGTCCCGGAGAGAGTCAAGTGACTCCACCAGAAGCTCTCAAACAGTCTCAAAGCACAGACCCTGCCATGCAAAAACTACACCTCCACTGGACGTTGTGGGCACACCTGTGACCTCAGCACTAGGAGACTGAAACAGGAGGCACTTTGAGCCAAGCAATTTTGATCCAGCCTGAGTACCATAGCAAGATTCCAGACCTTTCTTTTTAGGAAAAAATTTACATTTATTTATTTGTGTAGGGGTATAAGACTGTGTGGCAGAGGTGGAGGTCAGGGGACAACTTGCAGGAGTTGGTTCTCTCCTTCCATGATGTGTGTCCCAGGGATGGAACTCAGTTCATCAGGTTTCGCAACAAGAGCCTTAGCCTGATGAGCCATCTCACTGATCTGCAAGATTTTATTTCCAAAAAGTGGAAAAAAAACCCAAAACCAAACAAAAAAACTCACCTAAATTTAAATAATTTTCCTGGCATCAAGGGCAACTCTCTTCTGGTCTCCATGCTTCTGCTGAGAAATCAGGTGTTGGTTCTTACTGGGGTTCTGTTAGATGATAAATCATTTCACCTCATTGCTCTCAAGATTTTTTATTTGGCTCTGGCCTTCTCTCTTTTTTTTTTTGAGATAAACTCAATACATAGTCAAGGATAAGCTTGAACATCTGATACTTCTGCCTCTTACCTGAGTGCTAGGGTTTTGTGTATACACTACTGGGGATCAAACCCTGGATCTCATGCATGCTAGGCAAGCACTCTGTCAACTGAGCTGCATCCCCAGCTTGCCTTTCAATATTAAAAAATTATACATTTATTTACCTATCCACTTATTTATCTATCTTCTATCTATCTATCTATCATCTATCTATGTACTGTGCACGCACACGCATGCATACTACAGCATGCAGGTGGAGGGAGAGAACACCTTGAAGGAATCAGTTTTTACCTTGCACCATGTGAGTCTCCAGGATCAACCTTAGATTGTCAGGCTTGATGGCAAGTGCCTTTATCCTCTGAGCCATCTCAGCAGTCCCCTCCTTATTTTGACTCTGGTGTGTCAGCTTTGAGAGGCCACCCCATCCTTGCCACTTGCCACTCTTCAGCAAGGGACCATCTCACTTATATGGAGTCTCTTTCCTGCCTTGCCTCTCTTTGCCAGTAAGATATCTGTCCTTTGGAGAGCTTACTCTGTCAGGAGCAATTTGCCTGCCTTGAACTATGCCCTGGTTTAGGGTTAGGCAGAGGTCAAACTTGTGCATCGAAGTGCTGGGGGAGCAGGATGTTTTGCTATGTAAATAATTTATACCCAAGGGGAAGTTTATCTTACGCCCAAGGCTGACAACCCTTAAAGACCCTTGAAGGAAGATGTGAGTGGCTTAAGTTGTTTTGCCTGTGTTAATATTGTTTTTTGTGTTGAACTTTTGAACTGTTGTTTTGTTCCTCATTTCACAGAGTATAAATATGTGGTACTTAATAAAGTCAAGGCTGCTTCGGTATTGATTGACAGCCCTCCCAATTCTATCCTTTCTCTCTCTATATATATTTCTCAATCCTCACTTCCCCCTTCAGGTACGGTTCGATTTCTGCCGGTGGGCTCCAGCATCACCTGATGAGGTCAGACACATCTGAGATAATCTGCTTTTATCCCTTGGCTGTGCCAATATCATACCCTAATCTTGAGAGTCAAGGCCATTGTATGCACAGACTCAAGGATGGTGAAGTATATGGCAGGAATGTACCAGGACCTTTTTGGAACACTACCCACCACTGTCCACCTGCTGGTATTCAGCGTGTTGGCAGGGTGTAACAATCCGGGCTTGCCATTTGTTTGGGGTAGAAATCTCTAGTACTATCAGAAATGCTCTGTACTCCCAGGAATCGGGCTTGTTTCCTCCTGGAGCTGTTGAAATTATCGTGGCTGGGTTTCTTTCGAGGGCAGTGCTGCCCAGTCTCCTGCAGTGTGGCTCCAGGTCTCTACATGGTTCTTCCTCTTCTCTACCTGTGTCACCACAGGTACAAGACTCCTGCCAGGGTTTCCTAGGTTGGAGAAGGGACATGGAAATCCTGGGAGAACCCATAAATTAACACACGAAAACTACTCACCAAGCTAAAAGGAAAGGGAATGTAAATAATAATCATAATGTAAGAAAAGCTCACAAAGCCAAAACAACCACACAGAAATATTCTATTACAAGACAGACTTTTATAAAAGTCCAGTGTAAGCTGGGCTTGGTGGAGCACACTTTTAATGCAGCAATCAGAGAGGCAGAGACAGGCAGAGCTCTGTGATTTCGAGGTAAGCCTGGCCCAAGATAGTGAGTTTCAGGCCAGCCAGAGCTACATAGTGAGACCTTGTCTCAAAAACAAAACAAAACAAAACAAAAAAACAAAAACCCCAAAATTCAGTGTAAAATGCAAATCCATTGCCACTCTTGGTGGTGGTGGTGCGTGTGTGCACGTGCATGTGTGCATGCGTGTGTGTGTGTGTACGTGTGCACTTGCTTGTGTTAGAATGTCTTTCTTGTCTGGGTAACTTCCTTCTGTCAGGCCAAATAATCACCCTCTGGTGGGTCCTTAGCAGTCTGCCTTCCCCTTTTTCTTGTGGCCTAGATGAGATGTCTTCTCCAGGGTGTCTGCCATATGCTGCACCTTTCAAGTAACAATGCCAGTCAGCCAGCACTCCCCCGCCCCCGCCAGATCAGGCCAGCTCACTGTGGGTAACACCACTGCCTGGCCCAATTCCTTGCCTGCCACACTTTCCCATGCCCTACTGTGTTTTTCAGTTCACTCAGCTCCTGTATGCTGACCTGCCCTGGTCACTCCTGTCTAATTCCAGCTCTCATTAGGCCAGAAATACCCTGGACCTTACAAAACAGCCCCAATGCCAGATCCATGTCTTCACATGGAGTCCAAGGGGCTCTAGCCAGTGGCCAGTGGCAGGTGGATGGTAGAGATGCTTGAATCCTCCCAACCACCGTGACATACCTGAGCCAGGCTGGGATAGAAAGGCTTCTCTTCCAGGAAGAGCTTCCTGAATTCTGAAGGAACTAGAGGCCTGGGATATCTGTGGGCACCACTGGTGTCCAGGCCTCAGAGCCAGAAATCAGGGGTCAGGTGAGACTGGCTGTAAGCAGTCAGGAAGACTAGGCCTTGGCCCTGAAGCACCGGAATGCAGAGGCCAGGGCAACTGCTGACCTCACAATGACAGGGATCTGCCATTCCTGGCCAGTCTGCCAGCCACTGGCCAGCAGCTCTTCCTGCTCCTGGGCATGTCCCTCCTTAGCAGCTATGAGGGCCTGCGACAGGAGATCCAGCGGCTGGCACAGGAGAATGAGGAGCTACGGCGGCTGGTGCAGCTCATCCAGGAGAACCAAGAGCTGAAGCTGGTCCTTAGAAACAGAGGCAGTAGCCTGGGTTTCTGCAGCTCCAGCTTCCTGGCAGAGGTGACTGCCAATCCCCGGGTGCCCAGGCGCAGGACAATCAAATTCAAGGATGCTGAGAGAGGTGAGCAGTGGCCAGTTCACAGAGCTCTCTCATTCAGTGTGTGCCCAAAGGGAAAGAAGTCCAAGTAGGCCCTGCCCTGTGAAGTATGACCACCAGTTGCCTGCTGGGTGCTGGTGGTGAGTGGCAAGAGATGGAGCAAGCCTGGGGAGAGGGTGGAATGGACTCTTGGAGGCCCATGCAGGAGGGAGGAGGTGACATTTCTGAGAAGCTGACTTCTGAGCAGCAGAACTGTAATTAAGAGAGGCGTGAGATTGGAGAACAGCCTTCCAAGTTATGGGACCAGTTACTGCAAAGGCCCTGGGCTAGCAGTCAACTGGCTATGAGGTTGATACAGAGGGCAGAGGGTACCAGTAGGGCCTTGCAAGGCAGAGGAAACTTGAGAGCATACTGTCTTCTGGCTCTGTGCTCTCTGGGCTCCCTGAATTGACAGAATAGTGAATAGTTCCACTTCTGGAGAGAAGGTACAAAATCTTGGCCAATGTGAAAAATGTTCAGGCACATACACATGCACATGTGTGCACACACACACTATACTAGGGAAAGAACTCAGGGGCCTCATGTATGTAGGGACTAAATAGTCTACCACTGAGCTACATATCTATCCCTTTTGTTTTTTAATTTGAAATGGGGTCTCACTAAGTTATTCAGGTAACTTGAGCCTGATCATCTCTAGTCTCAGCCCCCAAGTAGCTGGGATTTCAGGCCTGCACCACCAGGCCTGGCTCTGGATTGATTTCGAAAAAGTTGAAGTAACAGTACTTCTAGGACACAAGATAAGAGACCAAAGGGAAGCTTGCCAGAGGGCCCCAGGTGGAGGAATCCTGATGTAGTCTGGGGTGTAGCCCAGAGAATGCAAACCTGATGCACAGCCAGCTCACCAGGCCTTAGTCTCTCAGGCCCAAGAAGGCTCTGAGAGCCATCAGGATGCTCAGGCTGAGGGTCTGGGGTATTCCCTAAGCCTGTCTGGCATCTGGCCTGGCACACTGGGTGAGGCTTGTGGGTCTAACATACCTCCCAAGGTCCCAGCAGCTGCGCCTTCAGGTCACTTTGTAGGACAGCTTCACTACCTCACATGGCTAGCTCTTGCTTGCTCCATAATCCAGAGGCCGGTCCTCCAGTCCTCTGAATGATAAATGGCTCCTGATGGGGACTCCTCCTAGGACTGACCCGAGTTCAGCCTTTGCCTTGCCTGCAGATGCTCTAGCTCCTCACTCCCAGCTAGAGTGTACAACTGAGTCTTCTTTGACTCTGTCTTAGAAAGTATAGGGATGCTGGCCTAGTGATGAGAATCTGCTTTCCTGGGGCTTAAATCCCACAGCGGAACAAGCAAAGAAACAGCTAAACAATAAACAAGGCCTGACCTCTTTCTGCCCTCCTCTCCCATAATTTTCTTTGTCCTGGAGCTTATTCTACCTGCCCACTTTCAGCTCCTTTGAACTAGGCCGACTTAAGGGCTAGGTAGACACACAGGAGAGTGAACGAGGCCCTGGAAATCACCAACGTAGTTATCCTGTGTGCCACCTTGCGGAATCCCCTGGGGGGGAGACATCAGCGCGCGCGCGTGTGTGTATGTGTGTGTGTGTGTGTGTGTGTGTGTGTGTGTGTCTTACCCCAGGGGAGCATCAGGTCAACTGTGGATGTGTGCAGGAGCTCCTGTCCACAGTGCCAGTGTGCATGCGCAAACAAGGTCCTAGGTTCCCCTTCTTACTAACCCCGCCAGGGGGAGCTTCCGGCCCCCCCGGGTGCAGTCCGAGTATATTACAGTTATTGTTACTTTGGGGCACAACTAGTTGCATTGCCGTAGGGCACCTGGAGATGGGTATTGAGGGCGCCCACGCTTGGCAATCCGGAACCTGCGCAGGAGCTGAGTTCTCAGAGCCAAGGTGCCCTTGAGCCAAAGTGCTAGGTCCGCCCCCGCTATCTTGGCCACTAGGTCCGGCCATCCTTGGATCCAGCAGGGCAAAGAAGGAGGTGCATTTACGTAACTGGAGAGGGCGCGCCTGGACCAGTCCTGCGAGGGGCGGGTTCCGTAGGCTCCACCCCGAGGTGGGGGCTGGGCTGGCCAGGAGCACCGTGGAGAAAACCAGAACCGCCTGGAGCAGATTCTGCAGGTGGGCCCTGTGCTGGAGTCTTGGCCTCCCACCACCTTTCCTGCTTCCCTTCCAGGGCTCGGCTCCTAGTCTCCCGGGCCCAGTCCCGCCCCGCGGTTGCACAGGCCCAGTGGCCGAAAGGCCTTGGCCTGGAAGGTTGCGCAAAGCGGGAAGTGGGGCTCTCCTTACCTGCCCGGCTGCCATTCAGGTGCCTTTTCATACCCGGAGAACCCAGGCTTCCCCAGCCCAAGCGGCCCCTCCACCTCTACTCCAAGGCCCGGCTTTCCATTGGCGCCTGGACTCTGGGTCATGGAGTCACTGGACTGGTAGATTCGTTTTCCTAGCTCTGGCTCCACTCTGTGACCTGGTCCTACAGCTCCGGCCCAACCCGAAGCTATTCCGTGGCTCTTCTCCAGGGACACTCCTGGACTTGGACTTCTTAGAATCCATCCCAGCCTCTGCTTAGAGATCAGGTCCCCCGCCCAGTGACAGGCTCTTCTGTCCAGTTCTCCCAGGGTTACCAGCTGAAGAGTCGCTGCTGGACTCCAGCCCCACCATTATGGGCAGTCCAGAAGGGCGCTTCCATTTTGCCATCGACCGAGGGGGCACCTTTACAGACGTCTTTGCCCAGTGCCCAGGAGGGCATGTGCGGGTCCTGAAGCTGCTCTCAGAGGATCCTGCCAATTATGCAGACGCACCCACAGAGGGCATACGCCGCATCCTGGAGCAGGTGGGGCAGGTCGGAGCAGGGGGTGGAGGGAGACCCCAGCCTGAGCATAACACTGACTATGTGGTCCCTAGGAGGGGGGCATGCTGCTGCCCCGTGACCGGCCACTGGACACCAGTCGCATTGCCAGCATTCGCATGGGCACCACAGTGGCCACCAATGCGCTTTTGGAACGACGCGGAGAACGGGTGGCACTGCTGGTGACACGGGGCTTCCGAGACCTGCTGCACATTGGCACCCAGGCCCGCCCTGACCTCTTTGACCTGGTAAACTCTCCCATACCAGCTGGGTGCTAGGGGAGGTTGGTACATGGCCCTTGCCAAGGGCCCTGTGGGGAGGGCTATGAAGCAGGGATGACTGAGTCCACTAGCTGTAAAGGAGATTCTGAGCACAGCCAGTACCCCTGTGCCCTTACACCTTCCAAGCTAGCCTGCGGTACTCTACCAGTCCAAGCCAGCACTGTTCAGGGTGAGGCAGATGGAGATATCCTCATTTGGTTTCTAGATAAAGCTGCCTTATGTGTGGGGGCAGTATTAGATTTTGAGAGACGAAAAAGGAATAGAGTTTAGAGTTAAGAAATAAGAACCAGAGTCAGACCTGCAACAGGCAAGGAATGCATATTTCTGTGCAGTGAGGACAGAGACACTTCTGCTGGAAAGAAGTCTCTGCACCCTAGTGAGGGAAGGTGAAGTTTTTATTCTTTTGGGTCCAGCTGGAATGTGTTTGGTGCCAAGATTTGGTGTCCTTGGATGATTGAAAACTCTTTCAAGCTCTCTTCTTCAGGGTGAGCAGGCTGGTATTTCAAGGCCCTAAAGGAGCCAGATTGGCTCCACAAACAATCTCCCTTAGTTCAGGGAGTGACCGGTTGTTACAACCTTGAGTGAGGCCAGACTGTCAATTTAGGGCTAGTTGGTCATTTCAATGGATTTATGAGATGACATTAAAGCTTCCTTAATGAAGCTTATGGCTCCTTTGCTTTTCACACATTCTCTCAGGTAGGGTGGTTGGTTCCACTCCACTACATGCCTGGGTAAAGAGAGCAGCCCCTTGGGTGGCCCTGCTGGGCCATCTTGACAGTCTCCTGGCTTGTTGGGACGCATCCCCTTGCCTGCACTGCCCCACCCACGCAGGACCCCAAAGAACCCTCAAGCCTGGGTCTCTTCTGAGCCTCTGTCTGCCTTCAGGCTGTGCCCATGCCAGAGGTGCTGTATGAGGAGGTTCTGGAGGTGGAGGAGCGAGTGGTGCTGTACCATGGAGAACCAGGCGCCGGGTCTCCTGTCAAAGGTGCGGATGCTGCTGACTGCCTGTGTGGGGTTCTGGGGGAAGGCAGGTCCTAACCCTAACAACTTTTGACTGGGGTTATGGGGCCCTTTCAGGCTGCACAGGGGACCTGCTGGAGGTACAGCAGCCTGTGGATCTGGGAGCTCTTCGTGGAAAGCTGGAGGGGCTATTATCTCGGGGCATCCGTAGCCTGGCCGTGGTGTTCATGCACTCATACACGTAAGGGCCACCTTCTGCGGTGGAGCCTGGGGTGCTCTAAGGGAAGCAGAGAGCCTAGGTGGGAGGCACAGTGCCCCTGGGTTCTCATTGTAGGTGGGCCCAGCATGAGCAGCAGGTGGGCACACTGGCCCGGGAGTTGGGCTTCACACATGTGTCCTTGTCCTCGGAAGCCATGCCCATGGTGCGCATCGTTCCTCGGGGGCACACAGCCTGTGCTGACGCCTACCTCACTCCCACCATCCAACGCTATGTACAGGGCTTCTGCCGTGGCTTCCAGGGCCAGCTAAAGGTGAGGCCTGTTAACCACCCTTTTCCAGGCCCTGGTCGTGCACCTTTCTAGCACTTCATTCTACTCCTTTCCCATCTACAGGATGTGCAAGTGCTCTTCATGCGCTCTGATGGTGGCCTGGCACCCATGGATGCCTTCAACGGCTCCCGGGCTGTTCTTTCTGGCCCTGCCGGAGGTGTGGTTGGCTATTCAGCTACCACCTACCAGCTGGAGGGTGGTCAGCCTGTCATTGGCTTTGATATGGGAGGTATGAAGGCTGAAAGAAGTGGATATTTGGGGAGAATTCATCTGCCAGGCTGGGTGTAGCCAGGAAAGCAGGTCTTGGGGTGACTACCAACTTCTTATCCTCCATCAGGCACATCTACAGATGTCAGCCGCTATGCTGGAGAATTTGAGCATGTCTTTGAGGCCAACACAGCTGGGGTGACCCTCCAGGCCCCTCAGCTGGACATCAACACAGTGGCAGCTGGTGGGGGTTCCCGCCTCTTCTTCAGGTTAGTCCTCCCTCTCCTCTTGGACCCTCTTAGCTCTTCTTTCCTGCCTCCCACTAATTCTAGTCCTTTGTTTTCCAAGGTCTGGCCTCTTTGTGGTTGGGCCAGAGTCTGCAGGTGCCCATCCAGGGCCTGCCTGCTATCGCAAAGGTGAGACCTAGCATCTGCCCTGCCAGGCCTCTCCTTCTTATGCTGCTCTAGGCCCACCTAACTCCTTCAGCCCCTTCCCTGTTCCCTGCTTCTGGTTCCTGCCTCTAGCCTCTAACCCGCACATTGTACCTACCTCCCAGGGGGTCCTGTGACAGTGACGGATGCTAATCTGGTCCTGGGTCGCCTGTTGCCGGCCTCTTTTCCCTGCATTTTTGGGCCAGGAGAAGACCAGCCACTGTCCCCAGAGGCCTCCCGAAAGGCCCTGGAGGCTGTGGCTACTGAGGTTAACAGCTTCCTGACCAGTGGACCCTGCCCAGCTTCCCCACTGAGCCTGGAGGAGGTGGCCATGGGGTTTGTGCGTGTTGCCAATGAAGCAATGTGCCGGCCCATCCGTGCTCTCACACAGGTGCATCCCTCTCACCCTCACCTGCCTGTCCCAGCCCTGCCCCTCACGCAGTCATCCCATCAGGGGTGGGAGGTGGGGCTGGCCAAGATTGGAAAGACTACTTATTGACCCTTCTTGCATCACTAGGCACGTGGTCATGACCCGTCAGCCCATGTACTCGCCTGCTTTGGGGGAGCTGGTGGGCAACATGCTTGTGCCATTGCCCGGGCCCTGGGCATGGACACTGTGCACATTCACAGGTAGATCTGCATGTGGGTGTATCCATGGGCATGTACCCTCAGCTAGGGGAGCTGACTTTGAGGGGTGTCTCCCCACGGCTGCGCCACTCCCATCTGCAGGCACAGCGGGCTGCTGTCAGCACTGGGACTGGCCTTGGCAGATGTGGTACATGAAGCACAGGAGCCTTGCTCCCTGTCTTACACACCCGAGAACTTTGTACAACTGGACCAGAGACTGAGCCGCCTGGAGGAGCAGTGTGTGGATGCCTTGCGGGCTCAGGGATTCCCTAGGTAGGATCATGGGCCACTGAACGCAGGGCAGGCATCATCACTACCACTGTCTTTGTGGTGTACCACTGAGTAACTTCACAGACAGTCCCAGGTCTACAGAGCAATGGTCCGAGAGGGACCCCTGGACTTAGAGTGGACAGGACAGGCATCCTCAGGAGGTACTGGTTGAGTACCTCCACCTGCCTTCTGCAGGTCTCAAATCAGCACTGAGAGCTTTCTGCATCTGCGCTACCAGGGCACTGACTGTGCCTTAATGGTGTCTGCCCACCAGCACCCAGCCACAGCCCGCTCGCTTCGTGCTGGGGACTTTGGAGCAGCCTTCATTGAGAGGTATGCATCTCCTCCTTCTGGAAGCCCAGTGCATGTTCTGCTAGTCTGGTTGATCCCCGAGACTCACATGGTGGAAGGAGAGAATTGATTTCTTCAATTTGTCCTCTTCCTCCACCTGCATGCTGTGGTATTCATGTGTATGCATGTGCAGTACATAGATAGATACATAGATGTAGTAATTTTTAACATTGAAAGGCAGGCCTGGAGATACAGCCCAGTTGGCAGCGTGCTTGCCTAGCATGCATGAAACCCAGGGTTTGATCCCCAGTAATGTATACAAATGTATACATACAATCCTAACACTCAGGCAGAGGCAGGAGTATCAAAAATTCAAGGTTATCCTTGGCTACATATTGAATTTGAGGCTAGTCTAGGACTACATAATACCTTATCTCAAAAAAAAATAA
Source organism: Eospalax fontanierii (assembly GCA_035773235.1). Classification (NCBI taxonomy): domain Eukaryota; kingdom Metazoa; phylum Chordata; class Mammalia; order Rodentia; family Spalacidae; genus Eospalax; species Eospalax fontanierii. The sequence continues at coordinate 81,136,253 of CM069532.1, read as the reverse complement.
AAATAAAAATAAAAATAAATTGAAAGCCAGAGCCAAAGAAGAAACCTTGAGAGCAGTGAGGTGAAATCATCTACAATTCTACAGTAGAGCCAAGCCTACTCTGCCTTGTTCTGATTGCTCCCTTGGATGGGTGATTGCAGGTACATGAGAGAATTTGGCTTCATCATCCCTGAGCGGCCAGTGATGGTGGACGACGTGCGGGTGAGGGGTACTGGCCGCAGTGGACTTCGGCTGGAGGACACCCCCAAAGCCCAGACTGGGCCTCCTCGGGTAGACAAGGTTGGAGACTTCTGCCATGCTGGTCCGCCTACTTTAATAGAATCTGGGGACAAGTGTTGATGGGAAGGCCTGGCAATATTGAGGGGCTCTAGGAAATGGGCCCTAGGAACCTAGCTTATTGCGTACCCTCTTCAGGTGACACAGTGCTACTTTGAGGGGGGTTATCAGGAGACCCCTGTGTACCTGTTAGGAGAGTTGGGCTATGGGCACCAGCTCCAGGGGCCCTGCCTTATCATTGACAACAACAGGTAAGCTGAATCCTGGCTTGGGTACAGCCTTGGAAGGGTTACTACAGGGCCCTTGGCTGCAGAGGTTCTATCATTGCGACCTCCCCTGGCATGGAGCTGTGACATCCTTGGTTGGGAGGAGGTTCTGGCTAGGCTTCTTGTAGCTCCTCTGTGTCCCCTGCCCCTAGCACCATCCTTGTAGAGCCAGGTTGCCAAGCAGAAGTGACAGAGACTGGGGACATCCGGATTTCTGTGGGCGCTGAAGCCCCTAGCATGGCAGGCACCAAGCTTGACCCCATTCAGCTATCCATTTTCTCACACCGCTTCATGAGCATCGCTGGTGAGTAGCCACTGCTGTCCTCACTATAGGGCTGATTCTTGTGTAGGACCTGGGGCTCTGTGTATTGGGCAAGAGTATGCATAGGTGGAGTTTTTGTCACATGTGGTAAACTGGCAAGGTGTGTGCCGAGGAGAGAGGACAGGATCCTCACTGGTGATGGGTAGACAGTATGGCCTTGTTTCTAAAATTGTGCCCACTGCTGCAAGAGCAAGCCTTGGTCAGGGCAAGCACCTTCCTCTTCTCAGCAGGAGCCATGTGATCTGCAGCTATATAGGAGACAGAACACAGGCCTCTGCTGTGAGTCCGTCTATGCAGGATCAGGCCATGGGTTTTTAGGAGCCCAGGGGTCTATGTTTGGGGACCAGCCAGGATGGAGGTTGAGAAGAGGCCCCAGGCTTTTGCTGGAGCCCAGTGTATGCTAAAAAAGGAACGTAGTACCCTTTCCATAAACTAACATATATGTGGCTATAGCCTTACTGCCTAGGTGGGCATACTGCCGCCCCGGTCTTTCTCAGCACAGGAAATGCTTCTGGGTTTTGGGTTTGCGTCTTGGAGGTCTTGACCCTGTGGGCTCTGTACCCTCTTTTCCTGGGGCTATGCATGTGGATGATGGGGCCAACAGGTATTTGATTACTCTCTGCCCCCAGAGCAGATGGGCCGCATCCTACAGCGCACAGCCATCTCCACCAACATCAAGGAACGCCTCGACTTCTCCTGTGCCCTCTTTGGCCCTGATGGAGGGCTTGTCTCCAATGCTCCCCACATCCCTGTGCACCTGGGCGCCATGCAGGAGACCGTACAGTTCCAGGTATGGTGACGGAAACACTCTCCCTTCTGCCCTTTTCCTTGCCCATTCCTCTCTACTCTGAACCTGTCTCCTGGTTTTAGATCCAGCACCTGGGGGCTGACCTCCACCCTGGTGATGTACTGCTCAGCAATCACCCCAGTGCTGGAGGCAGCCATCTTCCAGACCTGACTGTCATCACACCGGTGAGGAGTGCTGCCTTGACTACTGTTAGGAGCGCAGAAGTGGGTGGTGCAGCTGACAGTTGCTTTCACCCCTTAGGTATTTTGGCCAGGTCAGACACGGCCCGTGTTCTATGTGGCAAGCCGAGGGCACCATGCAGACATCGGAGGCATCACACCAGGCTCTATGCCTCCCCACTCTACCACACTGCAACAGGAGGGTGCCGTCTTTCTGTCCTTCAAACTGGTCCAGGGAGGCGTCTTCCAGGAGGAGGGTGAGCTGGAGTAGGGTCTCAGAGAGGATTCTGCAGGCTAGGAGGCATGGCTGTTTCCAGGAATCAGGCTGGACTGGGTCCCAATACATAAGCCATCAGCCCAGGCTTGTCTTGAGGGTTAGAGGGTACAAGGTGGTGATCTCTTAGGGCAGTTATAGATCATCTCAGATATGCAAAGGAACTGAGAGATGTATTCTACCTGGATTTAGGATGGCCTGGAAGGTGGTTTTGGGACACCCAAGGGGCAGAGTGTAGAAAAGTCTGTTTCAAGGTTGGCAGCTGCTGCCATCCACACTGGGTCTAGGGGCTGCAGGATTCTAGAGAGCCTTCTGGGCCTAGGTCTGAGTTACTGGGCAGTGGGGTGACTGGAGCTGCACTAGTCTACCAGTGCTCCTACCCACAGAGTGACCCTGAGGCTGGGCAGAGTTATCAGGAGGGGCATTGGTTACCTTTTTAGTGATAGTAAGCATTCATTTGTGGAGGATGGAAGGACCTGTTTGGGAACTCAAGTGGAAAATTGATAGAGTCTGGGGAGGAGGGTGGGGTGTAGGTTTGGACAATTACAGGATGGAGGGCCTACACTGAACAACAGAAAACAGCTTCAGGCAAGATGGGGGCACTGGAAAAGGCAGCACTGGTCTGAGGTCACAGGGGTGTGGAAACTCAGAAAGACATCCTGGCGTTGAGGTGATGTGGGCAGGGTAGAGGGTGAGAGTAACAGAGCCACATGGCACTCTGGGTACCACAGACACAAATAGGGTTACCTTGATCATTGAGAGCAGGGGCAAAGGGTAGGTCATGGAGACAGAAGTGCAAATGCATGGCAGAGGATGCAGTGGCTAGTGGGACTCAGAAAAGACTATGACCCAGACTAGAGGGTAAGAAGTTTTTCCCAGGTATAGTCAGATGGCAGTCCTTACAGGAGTAGGAGAGGTTAGCCTCACCCAGATCTGGAAACCTGAAGGAGAGGATAGCATAGAAAAGTGTCTAATTCTCTTGATGCATTTGGTTGTGGAGGTCAGTTTGAATAGGCAGGACAGAGGAAAGTAAATGTATGTGTGTGGGGATGTGTTTTCTTTTGCTGCAAGGAAAGGGAGCCTAGAGCAAGCAGAAGGGTGGGCTTGCTTAGGCTCCACCTCCCCTAAGGCACTTCCTGCCTCATTGAAGTCATTGACATAGCTGTTTTCTAAAGATGCTCATGGATGCTGGGCTACAGGAGAGAGAAGGCTCAGCCAGATGATAGAGCCTGAAGTCTTCAGAGTTCAGGGGTTTCCAGCAGGGGAGGTGGGAAGCCAGTAGAGGACCAACAGGGGGCTTGTGGTAGGTGTGGAACAGGCAGGCACCTGTTCCATCACCTCACCCAGGCAGCTGAGGGCATGGAAGGTGGCTCAGTGGTGACCCTGTCCATCCAGCGGTGACCGAGGCCCTGCGGGCACCAGGAAAGATCTCTGGCTGTAGTGGAACCAGGAACCTACATGACAACCTGTCGGATCTCCGTGCCCAGGTGGCAGCCAACCAGAAGGGCATCCAGTTGGTGGGAGAGCTGATTGGGCAGTATGGCCTGGATGTGGTGCAGGCCTACATGGGCCACATTCAGGTGGGCTTGGGAGCAGGAGCACATGGTCAGTGTTGTAGCTGCCAAGGTGGCTGGGTCACCTTGAAGGTGGCATGGTCATGGCTAAACCCTCTTCCTGCCAGGCAAACGCTGAACTGGCTGTGCGAGACATGCTCCGGGCTTTTGGAACATCCCGGCAGGCCCGGGGCCTGCCCCTTGAGGTGTCTGCAGAAGACCACATGGATGATGGCTCTCCCATTCGCTTGCGGGTGCAGATCAATTTGAATCAGGTGGGCCTCCAGGGGAAGCAGGGAGGGCACCAGCGCTGGCGTCCCGGACATGGCCATATGGTTGTTGATGGCCAAGCCTCTCTCCTCCATGGGCAGGGCAGCGCTATGTTTGACTTCAGCGGCACTGGGTCGGAGGTGTTTGGAAATCTCAACGCCCCACGGGCCATAACACTGTCTGCCCTCATCTATTGCTTGCGCTGTCTAGTGGGCCGAGACATCCCACTTAACCAGGTTCGTGGGGGTGTGCTCTGGGGTCAGCACGTGGACACCCGAGTTTGGGGTCATCCTGAGGATGAAGTCAGACCAACATGGACTGAGCCTGTGGTGGGGCCTGTTTATCTTTACTGAAGCAGGACCGAGCCCTAATCGCCCTGTCCACGCACAGGGCTGCCTGGCTCCAGTGCGAGTGGTGATTCCCAAAGGCTCCATCTTGGACCCATCCCCAGAGGCGGCGGTGGTGGGTGGCAACGTGCTCACGTCGCAACGCGTAGTGGACGTCATCCTGGGGGCCTTCGGGGCCTGCGCAGCTTCCCAGGTGTGGTGGGGAAGGGTGGCCTTGGCCCTGGAGGCTGCTGAAAGGCAGGGTGGGAGGGGACTGATGCTCACACTATAGCCCAATGCCTTTTGTCGCCTGCTTCCGTCAGGGCTGCATGAACAACGTGACCCTGGGCAATGCCCGCATGGGCTACTATGAGACGGTGGCTGGTGGTGTGGGCGCAGGCCCTGGCTGGCATGGACGCAGTGGCGTACACAGCCACATGACCAACACGCGCATCACCGACCCAGAGATCCTGGAGAGCCGGTGAGTGGACACTTCAGGTGCTAAGAACTTGAGCTGGGGATGAGCCTGTGCTCACCCGCGCTGTGCCATTCACCCGCACAGCTACCCGGTCATCCTGCGCCGCTTCGAGCTGAGGCCAGGCTCCGGGGGCCGAGGCCGCTTCCGGGGAGGTGATGGCGTAGTCCGAGAGCTGGTCTTTCGGGAGGAGGCACTGTTGTCTGTGCTCACTGAGCGCCGAGCCTTCCGGCCTTATGGCCTCCACGGTGGGTGTCTCCCCAGCACTTCCTGCCTCTCCTGCCCTGCCTCCACCTTCATGTGGCCCCCAACTTACCCACTCTACCTCCCTGGATACCCTATGCCTTGCTTCTGCTTGTAGGGGGTGAGCCTGGCGCGTGTGGCTTAAACCTTTTGATCCGAAAGGACGGGCGCAAGGTGAATTTGGGCGGAAAGACGTCTGTGACCGTGTACCCCGGGGTAAGAGATGTGTCCTTGTTGTTCGTCCCTCCTCTCATCCCTCAGAGGGTGAACAAAGATGCAAAAATAATCAGACACAGGTCTAAGTTTAATTTGGCTCCCCAAAGGAAAGAGGGTCACGGGTATTGACCTTAGTGATCCACAGGGGTGGTTGATGCCTGTCCCCTTGCTGGGGGACAAGACCACACCAGTGCTGAACCCACCCCTTCTCCTCCACAGGACGTGTTCTGCCTCCACACACCCGGTGGTGGGGGCTATGGGGACCCCGAGGACCCTGCCCCACCTCCAGGCTCACCCCCACAACCTCCTGCCTTCCCAGAGCGTGGCAGTGTTTATGAGTACCGCCGTGCCCAGGAAGCTGTGTGAGAGTACCACAATAAAGATCCTTTGAGTCGCCCAGCTTTAGTAGTCTGTATGGCCTGCCACCTCCTTGTCTGCATGCTAGTGTCAGGAGTGCATGGAAACCTGGAGCTTCAGGCTCACAGCCAAGTGGTCAGTGAGCCCCGCCAGTGCTGTACTGAATGTCACTTGCTCCACCTCCTGGGGGCAGGAGTCAAGTGAGGGGATGGTCTCATTTCGAGCAAGGGTGCCCTCCCCAGTTCTGGCACTTACTGGGTTCAGCAGGCCCCCAGGTATTCCACGGTAGGTGATGTAGTCGATGCGCCTGCCCCGCCAGGATTTAGAAGGGCGGCCTCCACTAGGGGGGCCTGCCAGGTAGAGGAGGCGCCCCTGCTCCTGCTCCAGGGCCCTGTGAGAGGGGTCTGCATCACTAAGGCCAGCCAGCCTGCACCAGCAGTACCTGGCTCCAAAGACCCCTCTTACCTCCGGAGCATCTCTGGGGAGCTGGCAATGCTGTGATGTAGCATGGAAGTACTCAAGATTGTCCCTGTAGAACCCCGGGGAAGGTGGAATCAATGAGGGCCTTGCGCTTGGGCATTCCCCAGACCTGCTCTTCCCACTCCACTCCACAGTCGCAGTACCCAGGGCCCAAGGTTGCTCCTGGCGGGTACCCAGCCGGCAGGGGTCCTGGAAGCAGCCGAAGAATTTGTGCCCCTGCTCCTTCGCATGAACTGTGTAGGAAAGCCGTTAGTGGGCAGGCCCAGGTTTCTCTGCTTCTCCCCTGCCCCCACTCCCAACCTGGCTTCTCACCCTGTGAGCAGTTGTCGAAATTTAGGTCACCCAAGAGTACGCTGAAGGCCACAGCCTCACCACTCTGTCTGCTCTCAGCCTCAAACTCCTCAACCCAGTCCAGCAGTAGGGTTAGCTGTTTGCACCGCACATACCCATCCTCTGTGGGGAGAGGGGTGATCAGCTTAGCCCAGGGTGGGAACCAGCCCCACAACCAGATCCTGATCTGTGAACCCACCCAGGCACTTCTTGGGATGTCAGAGACAGTGAACAAACTTGGGAGGTAGGTATAGAAGTGAGGATAGGGACTACTGCCCACTATAAGAGGAGGGCTGGCCATGTTCCAACAACCCTTCCTGCAGGGCTCACCAACGGGTGCCTGCAAGTGCGTACAATGCAGGTATCCCACCACGCGGCTCCCGTCCAGGATGCCCAGCTGCGCCTGCAACACCACCCACAGACCCAGTTCTCCTTGCTGGTTGGATCCCAGCTAACCCCCTCCCTCCTAGGGCCCACTGCAACCTGGGCTAATACCTGGGCAGATAGTAGACCTTTGGAGGCCAAGGCGTCCTCGTGACAAGCGTTAGGGAAGCAACGGAAAGTGGCACGCAGCAATGGGTAGCGAGAGGCTAGTAAAAGCCCACTGCCCAGTACCTTGAGGTGTGGCCCGGGCCGTAGGCCAAGTGTACCCACATCATACAGTACAGGACCCAGATTCGGGGCCAGGAGGCGCACCAGGCGACGAGCTGCACGGAAATCAAACACTTCTTGCAAGCACACAAAGTCCAAACCCGCAGGTATCGTGGCCCTCAGCACTCCGCTGGATGCCGCAGGCAGCGGTTGGCTGCAACCCGTTGCCCCATAGAGCGAAGTTCGAAGGCTATTTAGCAGCACAGAGCCGATGGCCTCGGCGCGCTGCTGACTGTGCGACAGGTTGCTGAAGCGTGCCAGCCCGTCCGGGAGCAGGCACAGATTGGCAGTGAGGAAGATGAAGCAGCGCATGTTCTCAAAGGGCGGGTGCCAGGGCCGTGGCGGCACCCAGCATAGCGGAGGGGCCTGGTAGCAGAAGGGGCGGCGCCAGGCCTGTAGAGGCAGCCAGAGTATAAGGCCCGGCAGTGCCAGGGGCAGACCTACCCCCATGAACAGTAGCAGCGCCGCCCCGCTTTCTGCCAGGACTTTCAGCCACCCCGAGATGCTGGGTCGTGCCATCGGTGCCCAGGAGCCCAGCAAGTGGTCCAGAGACCAGTAGGCGGGGAAGAGCAGCACACAGGCCATGCTGTTGAGGGCTTGCAGCACTGGGTGCCAGAAAGGAGAAGGCAGCAGGGCGTTAGGGGTTGGGGGCCAGTCGAGTGGAGATTGCATGGCACACCAGATTCCTTGACTCCCGAAATGCCCGGGAGGCTCATTCACTTCCAGTGTGCCTGTGGGATCGTAGCCGAAAACTCGAGCTGCCGGAGATCAAGGCCTGGTGGCACAACCGGTGCGCAGCTGTTAAGGCCTTGTGACCCCACGAGCCTAAGTTCTGAACGCTGGTCCCACCTGTGGTGCAGCCGTTGGAAAGAACCAAAAAGAAACCCTGGTCTCGCAGCCCCGCCCCAGCTCCTCCTTGTGGCCCCCTGTCCACTTAGACGGCAGAACCCAGGACTCCGTCCCATGTAAAGGGATGGGAGGTGCGTGCACCTCCTTTGAGCGTGGGCTGCATAGCACGGAGAGAGCTGTTAGAGCCGTGCTCACTTTTCATTCAGCTCCTTATCTCCCGCCTCTCGCCTGGACGGTCTGGCTACACAGCAGGCTGACACACTGCCTCCTCTCAAACTGCAGTCCTGGCTAAAGACCGCACACTAACGATTGCGGCCTGTGATCAAGGAGCTTTCCAGTGGGGGAGGGACTCCTGTGCAGTGAGCCTGATGGAGCCCCCTTCCACATTCCGTGAGCCCTCATATTGCTGACTGTAGCTTCTCACAGCAGTGTAGCCTTGGCTTTCCCGAACTACTTCCCCCTCCCCCCTCCGCCCCTCCCCGGATATCTGCCTTCCTAATTGCCACTGTGAGCCTGCACCCTCTGTGTTTTCAGCCAGTACTTGTACCTCTTAAGTTGCCCTGCAGGTTTGAGTCTTGGCTATCTTTCTTCATCTTGCCAGAGAGGTGGGGGCACTTTTGAGCTTTATCTGACCAAGCAGGCATCAAAAATGTCTCTGGCTGAAGTCTTTTCCTTTCTCTTCCCAGGGATTAAGCAAGTGTCTGAACCATCCGGCTGAGTCCCCTAAAGTCTTCAAGACCCCTGGGAGGGGCAAAGTAGAAGGCAGTAATTTCTAGGGCCTGGCATCCTAGCTGGGACTCCACCCGACACCCTCTCTGTTTCTGGACTCTTGATTGGTTACTGACAAGGTTTTTGCTTGAATTTAGGTCCTTTGGCCCCTCTATTCCTTGACTTAGTGTCCTCAGACCCTGGTTATTGAATTCTTTTTCCTCTCATCACAGCCCTGGCCTCTGCACTTGTTTCTAGGCAGGCCAGCAGGCCTTTCTACCATGTCCTTTCTCATACCCAGCCCGGCCTATACTGCTCTCCCACTTCAGTTTGCAGTTCATCTCCAGCATCCCATCGCCGCATTCCTCCTTTCCCCACCTCGCCCTGCTTTTCCACCCAGCCCCATGTCTTCAGCTCCTGGCTGCCTCTGAATCCCCCATGCTTCAGGTCTCCAGAACCCTGTGGATGAGGTCTTTCTTTCCAGACCTTTGGCATTTTTGAAAGGGGCTGCCATCTCCCTAGCTACTTCCTGTTCAGATTTGGATGAAGTAGCTTCTGACTCTCCTTGTGCCCACCTGCCCCTTGGTACCTGCCTAACATAGAGGGAGAGACTCCCCCTCCTTTCCTGTGTCATTCTTTGTTCCTTGTTCCTGCTTTTTTTCTCCAAGCCTCATAACTATTCCTGCTTCAATTATCAAGTGAAAAGGATCACTCAACCCCATTCTGACAGTGCCTTGGTTTCTCCACAGGCCCTTATATGGGTGTGGACCTCCAGAGCTGCCAAAGACTGAAGGTTCCTGGCAAGGCACCTCACAGGAGGAGGCAGGTGTGGCATATGTCAAATGAGTGTCTATGGGAAACTTTAATGGCCATGCACAGGGGTATAGGACAGAGTAAGCCTGGGCCAGCCGGGCACTGGTATTACCAGATGAACATGGGTTTGCCATCATCATGTGCCAGCTGGTTGAGGCAGGAGAGTAGCAGGAGGGCATCAGTGAGCATGCTGGGGTGCACAGTGTCCACCAGGACTCGCTGCAAGAAGTCCACAGTGTAGGAGCCACCTTCAGATGCCGCCAGCTCAGGCCGCTCACGCAGGATGCCATAGGCATTCACCAGCTGCTCTGTCAGTGCTGGGTGCACTCGTCCGTTATAGCCTAGACTCTGCAGCCTGTTCATGATGCTCACATAGCGCTGTGTGAGTGTCTGGCACAGGTCCTCATCCAGCTTGTGGTTACTGGGGTTCAGGGAGGCCTGTTGGGAGAGTGGTCAATCAGGGACCTCCTGCACCACTCTGGCTCCCAGGCAGGCAGAAGGAACAGATGGAACAGGGAGGATGAAGAAAGAAAGTTGTTCAGTATGGCTGACCACCACCTGAAGTGATGTACATGGTGAGAAGTTGGGCTGTCTAAAAGGTCTATGATAAGAGAGTTCAGGGGGCTAAGCCTGGGGTCAAGGCATCCAAGGTCAGACCCAGGCAAGTCCATTTGTTCCTCAAAGCCTCCAGGACACCCGTACCTATTGCTTATTCTATCTTCCAAGGATATGAAGCCAGGTTAGAGTCACCAGGGACTGAGGACAGGGAATATGGGTACTAGGCACGGGGGGGGGGGGGGATTTTCATACTCTCAGAGTTGCCTGATCTCACATCCAAAGAGTTGAGGGAAAACTTAACCTGAAGTTCCAGGTGCTGGCATTGGCTCAACCAGCTTCTGTTCTCTTGCTATCAGTGGTTTTCCTGAATCTCATCTTTCCCAGATTCCCCTGTAGTCAAGATACCTAGGTTTCTACCCAATATGGAAGGTGGTGCATGAACAGGGACAGCTGTACTCAGTTGGGGATATCTGACTTGGAGTCAGTCAGTCTTGGGACTATGGTACTCATGGTATGTCCATGAGAAAAGTGTTTTTGGCATTTTCTGGGCAATAGTGCAAAGAAGCCTATTTTTATGTCCTCCTTGGAAGTGACCACCTGAAAATGATAATAAATCCTTATCTATTTACATCAGTTGTCTACAACCAAACTCCCTGCATGATTTGCCTAAGTGGTAACACATTCAATGAGGAGACTAGTGCTTTTGTTGCGTACACACAGGAAAAGGTTGCCTGTATGGCTGCTTTTAAATACTTTTCCAAAAAATGTAGCTGATATAACCTAAGATAACGAAATGAATGATATATGGGGCTCAGGCTATAGCTCAGCAGAACACTTGCCTTACACAAGGCTCTGGTTTGACCCCCAGCACAAAAGGAGAGTGAGCGCATGAGCAAATGAGAGAGGGAGAGAGAGAGAGCAAGAGAGGAGAGATGGCTCAGCAGTAAAGCAGGGTGCTGTGGTGCATGCCTTTAATCCCAGCATCTGGAGGCAGAGGCAGGCGGAGCTCTGTCAGATGGAGGCCAGCCTGAGTTCCAGGCCAGCTGAGGCTATAGGGAGACTGTGTCTCAAAAAAAGAGTGTGTACTGCTCTTGCTCCAGGGGAATCTGACCGTTCTGACCTCAAGGGCACCTGCATTCATGTACATGTATCTATACACAGAGACATAGACACACACACACACACACACAAAAAAAAAAATTAAAATTTTAAAAAGAGGCTGGAGAGATAGGTCACTCATACACATAAAACAAAAATAATAAAAATAAAATATATTTTAAAATTACACCTGTTAATGGGGTGCCATGTGATGTAGTAACACACATTATGTAATCAGGCTACAAATATCTGTCTACTGAAATGTTTTAATTTTTCTTATTTTTAGATTTTAAATATTTTTTATGGTGTAAATATGTATTACCTGCATGTACATAAGTATATCCATGGAGGTCAGAAGATGGTGTCAGATCTCCTGGAACTGGAGTTACGGATGGTTGTTAGCTGCCATGTGAGTGCTGGGAATTAAACCTAGGTCCTCTGCAAGAGCAGCCAGTGCTCTTAACCACTAAGCCATCTCTCTAGCCCCAGTAGGTGTAATATATATATATATATATATATATATATATATTTTTTTTTTTTTTTTTTTTTTTTTTTTAAGAGTCTTGGGTGGCCTAGGCTAGCCTTGAACTTGCTTTGTAGCCAAAGATGACTTTAAACTATTGATCCTTGTGTTTCCACATCCCAAGTTCTGGTTTATGTAATGCTTCTAGGCAAGCACTCTACCATCTGAGCTACATCATATTTTCAAGTACCAGTTTATCATATCAATACTAAAAATTAAAGGAATAAGTGGCCATGGTTCCTCATGCTATAACAGCCACACTCTGGAGGCCGAGGCATGAGTGTGCCAGGTTCAAGGCCACCTGGGTTGCATACTAAGTTTGAGTCTAGACAGAGATACATACATACCAAGACCTTGTCTCAATAAGTAAATCAATACAAACAAGCAAATCATTTAGTCTCTGGACACGTGGTGTACGCTTGTAATCCCAACTCTTGGGAAGAAGAGACTAGTATGATCCACATAGTGAGTTCCAGATCAACCACACTATTGAGACAGAACCTTGTCTTAACCAAAAAAATACAAAAATAAAAGGAACAGAAGCTGAGTGTGGTACTTCATGCTTATCTCAGCACTCAGGAAGTTGAGGGAGGAGGATCCTAACTTAGAGGCCTGCTTTGGCATCTGTATAAGCAATATGACTATCTGCAATGAAAAGCCAAGTTAAGCTCTTAGAATGACTAAAGGCTTGGATACTAAGGCGGTTTGGATACCAGATCAGTATGTTAAACTATTCTTAGCACAGTAAGGAGCCAGGTGAGTGTCATCAAGGCACGGCTTTCACCCTTTCACTGCTCTCATGCCCCTCACATGACACAGCTGGACTCCTGCTTCCTAGGATTAGGGTGGTAAAAGGAAAGACACTTTAAACATCTCTACAAAGTTCTTCCCAACTGAGTAGAACATTGTGACCACTTTTGGATGGGTTTCAAAGAAAGCAGCATATCTAGCTGGGTGTAGTGGTATAGGTCTGTAATCCCAGTACTCACAAGGCAGAAGCAGGAGGATCACCACAAGTTCAAGGTCAGCCTGGGTTGGACAGTGAGGGAAAAAAAAAAAACAGGAAAAAACAGCAGCAAAACTACCCAACCCAAAATGTAGCATAATTGCATGATCTAATTAAAAACAAGACAGCCAGTTTCAGTGAAAAGTCGGAGTTCTCATTAAACAAAAAGGTCCAATTAGAGTAAAGTGAATAGCTTGTGGGAACAGTTCCAGGTTTGACTAGTTTTAGCAGGTCTGGGTAGAATTTAGGGATTCTAACAACTGTTGGCACTGGCTATGGAAAAATAAATACTTCAAGGAAGAGAAATAAAAGCTGTGCCAAATGGAACTGAATGTAGGTGGGACTTGGCAAAGACCCAGCCAGGCAGGTAGACACCCTTGAAGCCAGGAGGCAAATGTATGATTTCCAAATGTGACCAGACATTAGCTGGCCTGAAGAAGGCCTAGCTCAGGCCACTTTCTCTGCAGATGGGTGTCAAGAGCTACTCCCAGGAGGAAGAAGAGTCTCTGGGTCACTGCTGATAGAAAATAAGACTCTGCGTCTGGAAGTGAATTAGGCAGGATGTCTATAATGTTGTGATGAGGTCCAGCACCTCATAAAACCAGGCATGATAGAACACATCTGTTAACCAGTACTTTGGAGGTGGGGAGAAGTATCAGAAACTCAAGGTAACCTTGGCTGCATGGTGAATTCAAGGCCAGTCTGGGCTACATGAGACCCTGTTTCAAAAAAAAAAAAAATGTAAGCTAGAAATCATCTCTTTAACCCATAAGACAATGCAAAACTATTCAAAATTTAAAGTGATTCCAAAACAAGTTGAAAAGGGAAGAGACAGAGCAACACAGAAGAACAAGGTGGGGCCTGGCTCAAGTGCTGGGGGGCAAATCCAGGGCTTTGTGCTTACCAACTGAGCCATGAATGCATTGCCTGTACATATGTAAGTGCACTTGTGTCATGCAATGCCCACAAAAGTCAGAAGAGGGTGTAGGATCCCTGGTTATGGACAGTTGTTATCCGCCATGCAAGTGCTGGGAACTGAACTCCAGTCCTTTACAAGAGCAGCTAGTGTTCTGTACTGCTCAGCATCTCTCCAGACCCTGGCCCCAGCCCCTCTTTATAATGTTGGTTACCCCCTTGGCACCTTGTGGTCACAGTGGGTCCTCTTTGATCAAGTTCCTAGCTGATGATGGACCGCTGGCATCTGCTGCCCCATCATAGTGCAGACTTTAGGCTGCTGGCTCAGCCACCTGGGGATAGTGCTGCCCATCCAGAAGCCATCTTGGCCGCAGATGGAGAATGTTACCTGCCAATGCTTGGAACCCTCCTCTGCTTCCTCTGGGGAGTCTGTAGGGTTTGGGTCATGGGCTTCTACCGCCAGGTGCTCTGGACACCTGCTGGCTGCTTAGACTGAGTCCCTGGCTTCATACACTCCAGGGTTCCCTTGCTTAGGATTCCAGTGCTTAGCTTCAGTGGAGGGCAGGCCCTCACAGTGGTCCCGTAGGCCCCAGTGTGCTGCTGAATCCCTGCAGGCCCTTCTGGCCAAATGTGCAAGACCGATGGCCACCCACCTGGATGATCTTCTCTGGAATGTTGGAGACAGTGAAGCCATAGAGACGCACGCGCTCTGGGAAAATGCTAGACAGGATTCTTCGGTCTAGCTGGAAGGCGATCTCCCCTACCAGCCTCTCCCAGGCTAGTTGCTTTGACTCTGAGGGTGACAGAGGGTCTCAGCTGAGCCTCAGGTGGAAAGAGTGATGGCGATGGTCAGCAGTCCAGGTATGTGACAGGGAAGGTAGCCTGACGGCACCAGACTCATGTTGAACCCCTGTGATGTTACTGACCTCGGGGATTGTCGGAGAACTTGCTAGTCTTGCGGTGGCTCATCTTCCGCTCCATCTCCAGGATACTCTTCCGAGACGGTTCCACAGAGCGTGAACCCCGGGTATCATTGACTGAAGCCGGAGAGGATGAGGTGCGAGGCGGGGAGTGGGGGTTGCGTGGAGGAGAATGGGTGTTGGGCAAGGGCCGGGTAGGGGAGTTGTGCACCCGGGAGGGGGAGTGGGAGTGGGAGGCTCTGGAAGGGCTGTAGTTGCCAGAAGTTTGTGGGAGAGAAGTGGGAACAGAGTTGGGAACTGTGCTAGCAGGAGAGCTGGTGGGGGTGGCTGGAACAGAAGTGAGGGGCATTTGTCCCTGGGGAGCACCGGTCTGGGTCCGAGTATCTGAGGTTCCATAAAAATTTGTGGTGGGACTGGGTGTGGCCATGGTGCTCATGGGAGAGGTCTGGAGGGGCGCACCCACGAACACCATGTTGAGGGGCTCTGAGTCCTGGGTCGGCTGGGGGTGCTCACTGGTGACTGGTGATGTGAAGGGTTGGAAATGAGAGGAGGGTTAGAGTGAAGAAGGGTGGGAGCAGTGACTGGCCTCCCCAGGGTGCCCTGCTGCCCCACCCTGTACCAGTTACCTTTGGAGGTGGCAGCTGGCCCTGTACCAGCGGAGGAATGGGGTCCAGAGAGGCTTCCTCGGGGTGGCTCTGCCAGCCTCACCCTTGGGGCCTCGGAAAGCCCCACGTTGTTCATGGGGTTGGGCAGAATACTCTGGGAAACACCTAGCGGGGCAGCAGTGGAGGAGAGCAGAGGGCTGCTCAGAGAGACAGCCACTGTGCCTGCCAGGGGTGCCATCAGTGGGCTGCTCTGGGATACTGTCAGGGGTCCTGCCAGGGCGCTGCTCGGCGTCAGGGAGCCAGTCGAGGTCAGGCCTAGTGAGCTGGCCAGGGTGGCCCCAGTGGTTACAGCCATAGGACTGGTCAGGTGGCTGCTCAGTGGGCCCGTTGAAGGCAGGCCCAGAGAGCTGGCCAGATTGGCCCCTGGGGAAACCGCAATGGGGCTGGTCAAGTGGCTGCTCAGTGGGCAGGGCATGAGGCTGGCAAACTGGCTGCTTTGTGATATAGGCATCTGGCCCGACAGCAAGCTGAGAGGAGCTGCCAGGGGGTTCATGAGAGAGCCTGCTGCTGCACTGAGCTGTGGGCTGTTTAGCATGTCAGCCAGAGGGGCCAGGGCCATGACTCCCATGTCTTCCATGACTGGTTCCTTTGCTGCTGCTGGGGACGGAGGCAGGAAGACACCTGTGGACACAGAGAGAGCACTGAGATCCCAGGTAAGCCCCTCAAGGAGCAAGGGGGAGACACTCCTGGGCATGCCTGGCCAAGACACCTGTCTGTTTCTGCTCAGTTGGCTGGTTTGCCCTGACCTCTCTGAGCCTCATTCCTTAGGTGGGCTGGAGGGATGATGCTCTTGCCTGAGGGGATCTGTGGGGTAGCCAGAGGATCCTGTGCCTACCTTGGCAAGTCCCAGATGTGGGTCTGCCCTCTTTTCCTTCAGTCCTCAAGGCTTGCTGCCAGCCCCAATTTTCTGCTCCAGTCTTCTAGAATAGTTCCCCACTGTGTAGGGCCTCTTGTGGTTAGAGTTCAATAGTCAGACCTTTACAGGGCCTCAGGTCACACACAGTCTACCTGATTAGGGATGCAGGTTCATAATGGCTGGTTGGACCCACTCAGCAAGGCCCAGACTCATCTCATTCCTTGCTAGTCCTGGACCCCTGAAGATCCCCATTCTTCATTAATTCTGGAGCAGACTTTCTTTTTTTTTTGGTTGTTGTTATTTTGAGACAAGGTTTCTCCATGGCCTGGAACTCAATATGTAAACCAATCTGGCCTCAATCTCACAGTGATATGCCTGCCTCTGCCTCTGGAAAGCTGCAACAAAAGAAGTGTACCACCACACCGGGCCAGACTTTTCTTAATGACCACTTTTAGGACACTGTTACCACAGGAGCACAGTGCAGAAGGGTTTTGAGGTGTGTAATATAATTGAAAACTTCTTGGCAACCTGCCCTTTTAAAAATATTTTTGTTTTTATTATTTTAAAATTATGGCGTGTCTGTGTGTATGTCTGTGTCAGTGTATGTCTGTGTGTGTGTGTGTGTGTGTATGTCCATGTCAGTGCAGGTGCCCACAGAGGCCACAGGTGGCAGATTCCCTGGAACTGGAGTTACAGGCCATTGTGAGCCTCCCAACCTGGGTTCTGGGAAGTGAACTTGGGCCCTTTGTCAGGGCGGTATGCGCTCTTAACTTCTGAGCCATCTCTCCAGTCCTCAATCTGGCCTTAAAAATTGCTGGGAATTGAATTCAAAACCTCATTCGTGTATGATAAGTTTCTACCACTGAACTATATCCTGACCCTTGAAAAATTCTGTTTTGTTGTTGTTATTATGAAATAGTATGTGGTTGTTATAGGGGTAAAATGGAGACACAGAGAGTTAAAAAAAAAAAACCACCAATAGTCCAGTCCCATGGTTTGAAGAGCTCTTTATTATTTTGGTGACAGTTTCTACATGTTTACACAGGTCATGGACTGGTGAGAATTTTCTGAAAAGTGTCAGGCCATATGACTTTCGTTGTAACAACTCAAGCTGTCATCCTAGTATGAAAATAGTTAAAGAAAACTCAGAAATTAGCTGTCTCTGCCAAGCAGGAGACCCCAGCATGAGGCGATCTCATGGGGCAGAAGAGCTTCTGGGTAGCCAAGGCAGCCATGAGGACTGTGTGGAAAAGGTGTCAGCACAGAAGAACCATGGCTCCGTCACCTCATCAGGGTGGTGATTACTGGTGAAATTTCTACAAGGTCTCGGGGTGCCTTGGTAAAGGATATTCAAAAGGCCTACAGGAAACTACTTGCAGCTCTTTCTGGATGCTAGTGGTACTCAAGCCCAGGGGAAACTCCAGGATCTGGGTGCTGCTTGTGGGGTTCTGTCAGACAGCGAAGCATGGGACAGATATGATATTTATGGCAAAGGGCTGAAAGATGCTTGCCAGAGTGACCAGGGAGACATTTTTTTTTCATGCTTCTTTGAAGATTTTAGTTTCATGCTCAGAGGAGCCCCTCATTAGCAAGATAGAAACATTCCAAGAGTAAGTGATATCAGTATAGATCTAAAGGTCACTCTGAAAGAAATGTGTGCAGGGGAACTTGTGGACATTGCTAGAAACATGCTAAACAGAAATGCAACTGTCGGCAGGGGAGGCCAACCATGCAGCTGAATCTGGGCACCTCTAAATGACCTATGTGGTGGTTTGTGATGAGTGCCCGACTGTCACCCTGGTGAAAGAAGAATGAACACCAAGTAGAAATAGAACATGGGGTGAAAGATGGTGGAGAGAACCCTCGGACTAAATGTGAGGCTCCGAGTGGTCAAACACTGCGTATCTGAGGGAAAAGAAGTGATGTCACATAAGTGTGACTGTCTCATCACCTGAAGCCCTGGCGAGATGGATGTTACTCACTTGGCTAGTACAGGAACATATTTCCCAGGGTCAGATTATCAGGCCAGGAGCGAAGCTATGGAAGAACGGGAAAAGAAAGCCTCCTCAACTTTGACCACAATAAGGCCAAAGGTCTTCGATTCCTTTCTATGTGGATTTTCTAAAATAGCAGCTGACAGAGAAAGCAAAGAAGGCATCGAGCATCTATTCCATTGGCTGGAGAGATGGCTCAGTGGTTAAGAGCACTGGCTGCTTTTGCAGAGGACCTGGGTTCAGTTCCCAGCACCCACATGGCAGCTAACAAGTCTGTAATTCCAGTTTCAGGGGATCTGACACCCTCTTCTGATCTCCACAGACATTACACTACACGTGTGCACTTACACACATGCAGGCTATGCATTCATACAAACAAAAATTAAAAATTAAAAATTAAAAAAAAATCTATTCAAGCAAGGATTAGAACCCAATGTGGTGGTGCATGCTTTTAATTCCAGCACTCTGGAGGCGGGTAGGCAGGCAGATCTCTGTGTTCAGGGACAACCTGGTCTGCATACCAAGTTCCAGGTCACCTAGGACCACATAATAAGATCCTGTCTCAAAACAACAAACAAAACAAAACAAAAAAAATTTTTTTGTTCTATTTGCATTCAGACAATAATGACCAACAAAAGGCTAATTCCTTTCTCTTTGGGATGTAATGTCTGTTGCTGCCCCCCGAGTTTCAAGAACTAGTCTCAAGAGGACACCGGAGTAAAAGAAACAACATTAAAGATTAGAGACAATTGTTAGCTATTTCATTCAAAATGCCAACTAGAGAAATCTGCTTTTAGGTCTTGTGAAATGGCTCAGCTGGTAAAGGCACTTGCCACCAAGTCTGATGAACTGAGTTCAATCCCAGATTACACCTTCAGAGAGGAAGGAGGGACAGAACTTGTCCCCTGACTTCTACATGTGCCCCCCCCAAGAGACAAATGCAATTTAAAAGCTTAATCAGGTTGGCTGTCTCTTGTCAGTCTTTTTCCTTGACTCGCTTCTTTTCTCCTGTAAGTTTGGTGGGTTGTCCTCTTCTGAGGAAGTTGGAAACACAGCATGCGAAGGAACAGTGAGGGTTCAGCCCCGGACCCCACTAAACATACATGGTGAGTAATAGCAAAAAGTCTGGAGAAACAGCAGTGATTAGAGATTCAGCTATGTGAGTCAATATTACACAAAGATCTATTTATTTTTGAGAGATTATATTTCCTCATTTTATTTTGGGGAAAAATAGAATCTGATATGGGAAAAAAATAACTCAGAAGTGAATGATTTGGGATGTGTGACAATAAAACTTTATTTATGGATACTAATTTTAAAATTTCATGTATTTTCATGGATCAAAAATAGTATTTGAGCATTGGGCTTGGTGGCAAATGCCCTTAATCCCAGCACTCAGGAGACAGAAGCAGGCTGATCTCTGTCTGTGTAGTGAGATCCATGCTAGCCAGGACTACAGGGAGACCGTGTCTTTAAAAAAAAGGGATTCTCTTTTCTGTTGTTTTGAGAGTCTTGCTATGCAGTACAGGCAGGACTTGAACTCATGATCTTCCTGCCTCAATCTCCCAAGTACTAGGATTTCAGTTGTACACCAATGTACCCAGCCTTTATTTTCTTTCAACAATTAAAAAAATCTTTTGGGGGGCTGGAGAGATGGCTCAGTGGTTAGCAGCACTGGCTGCTCTTGCAGAAGACCCAGGTTCAAAGCCAATACCCACAGGGCAGCTAACAACCACCAATTCCAGGGGATCTGACACCCTCTTCTGACCTCAAGGGCATTGCATGTCACGTGTGCATTTATATACATGTAGGCTTAACACTCATATACATGATAATGATACTAAATAATAATAATGTTTGTAAATTTTTGGTGAAAGACATAAGTGTATATATTACAGAAACTCAATGAACTCTAAAAATAGGAAAAACTCAATGAGATGCCTGTGGAGAGACGTTACAGTCAAGCTGTTAAACCACAGAAATCTGGAGATAGAGCTCAGTGGTAGAATGCTTCCCTAGTATTGGCAAGGCCCAGGGTTCAATCCTCAGTGTTTATAAACAAAATCTTGAAAGTAATGGGAATGTGGCATATTATATACAAAGTTCAGCCTAGCACTTAGGAGGCTGAAGCAGGACAGTCATGAGATGAATAAGTAACAAATGGGACATTTTTCATCAGGATATACGCCCGAAAGGCAGTGGCAAAACATTTAGAATGCTGGAAAAAAACACAACTAAATAATCAAACAGGAAGTGTGTGCCCTTCAGAGATGAACGCTGCCTTCAGAATGAAGGAAAATTTGAGATGTTCTTACAGAAACAAAAGCTGAGGGTATGCTTTGTAAGTAGTCCTGCCCACAAGAAATGCTGAAGGACGGTCTTTAGGCGGAAATGAAAGGGAAACTGGCAGTAACTGGAAATAAATAACATCATAGAAGGAAACAAGGCACAGGAATGTGAAAACCAATTCTGTTGTCGTTGGAGTTAGCTGCCTCTCCCCTGACATTTCTTCCTACGTGATTAAAAAGAAAAATACATAAAACAATTATTAAAAGTCTATGCTAATATTGTATAAAGGTGTAAGTTTGTTTTTTTGTGACACGGTCTCCAGTGGGTCAAGCTAGCCTGGAACTTACTATGGAGCTGAGGATGATCTAGAAATCCTCATCCTCCTGACTCTACCTCCCAAGTGCTATGATCACTAGAGTGTGCCATCATGACCACCAACATGAAACTGCTAACAGTAATGACACAAAGGAGGAGGATGGATCTGTAAGTTATAAATGTGTTGTGCACGCCATTGGAAATAGGACACTATTAATTCAAACTAGATTATTACAAATTTCAGATGTCACTTGTAATAACAACTGGCTGCTCTTGTGAGTCCCAGAACCCACATGGTAAGTAATAAGTAATAGGTAGTTCCAGTGTCAGAGAATCTGACACGTTCTTCTGCCTCTGCGAGAAATGCGTGAATAGGCACACTTACATACATGCAGGCAAAACTCTCATACACATAAAAAATTTTTAAAAAAGAAATAACTTAAGCTGGGTGTGATAGCACATGCCTTTAATCCCAGCACTTGAGAGTCAGAGGCAGGTGGATCTGGGTGAGATCTAGATCAGCCTGGTCTACATAGTAAGTTCCAGGCCAGCTGGGGCTAGTAGGAAGACCCTGACTCAAAAAGATCACAAATAAATAATAAGAAAAGACATGAGAAGGAATAAATTGGTACACTACAGAAAATGTACACACAAGAGGCAGTAAAGGCAAAACTGAGAAGCCACTGATATAAAACATCTAGGGACAAATAGGATAATGTAAGAAATAAGTCCTCTGTATCAGAAATTTGTTTAAGTGGATTAAAATCGCCAATTAAAGCAGAGAGTAGCAGAATGGCTAAACAAACAAAGAAAACTTCAAAGATTCATGTCAGGCATGGTGGGTCTGATACCTGTTTCTGGCCTCCTCAGTGGGCATTTGCCTATACATGTGCACACATACACAGAGGAACATAAGTAAAATATAATCTTTAAAAAAAGAACGTTTGCAGTGAAATCATGAGGACAGGAGTTTGAATCCCAGACTTCACATAACAAGCCCGGCATCCTGTACGTGCTTGGAGACTGGAGTGTGGCTGGGTTGCTGTCCAGCCAGCTTCAACAGGAGACCCTGTTTCAAAGGAACAGGATACCAGACAATCTTTTATGGTCTCCACACATACATGTCCAATATACTTGTACACATACACACAGACACACACACACACACTAACTCTTTTTAAAAGTCAAAGAGATTGAACACAGGACATGGTGGTGCACACTTTTAATCTCAGCCCTTGGGAGGCAGAGGCAGGTGGATCTCTATGAGATCTGGTCTACATAAAGAGTTCCAGGTCATCCAGGGCCACAAAGTGAGACCCTGTCTCAAAAGTGGGGAAAAAAAAGGCAAAGTAAAGCTTGGAGCTGCCCAGCAGTTAAGAGCACTTGCTGTTCTTTAAAAAATTATTTATTTTTATTATATGCCTATGAGTGTTTTCCTGCATGTATGTAAGTGCACTGTGCATGCATTGCTCACGGGGCCAGAAGAGAGAGCAGGGGCCCCTGAAACTGTAGTTATGGGTGCATGTTAGCTTCTGTATGACTGTCAGAAACCCAACTTGGCTCTTTTGGAAGGGTGACCAGTGCTCTTAACCACTGAACCATCTCTCCAGCCCCTAAAATAAATCTTGTATAAAAGAAATCTGGGGGACTTGAGAGATGACTCAGTGGGTGAAGGCAGTTGCTGCCAACCCTGACAACCTGAGTTTGCTCCTTAGAACACACTTGGCAGAAGAAGAAAACCAGCTCTCACAAGTTGTCCTCTGATTTTTGTAGCACATTTGTAGTCCCCACCCACCTCAGCCACATATATAAAAGATTAAATAAATGTAAACTTTTTTTTTTTCCAGAAAAGAAAAGCTCAGGGGATGGAAAGATGGTTCAGTGGTTAAGACTGACTGTTTTTTCAGAGGACTGGGGTTCGATTCCCAGCACCCACATGGCAGCTAAAACTGTCCATAACTCCAGTTCCAGGGAATATCTGACACCCTCTTCTGATCTCTGTGGGCACTGCAGGACATGGGTGCACTTACACACATGCAGGCAAAACACTCATGCACATAAAATAAAAATAATAAAGTAATGTTTTTTAAAAGAAAAACTCAGATTCTGTATGCCACTCAATTTGTAGAGTGTTTATCTAGCATGCATGAAGCCCTGGGTTCTACCCTCATGGCATAAAAACCCAGAATGGTAGCTCATACCTTTAATCTGAGTACTTAGAAGGTGAAAATGGGAGTGTCTGAAGTTCAAGGTTATCCTTGGCTGCACTGTGAGGAGGAGGCCTGCTTAGAATACACAACCCAAAATAAAATAAAGAAATAAGCATGTCTACACAAGAACTTGTACATAGGGCCAGGGGTAATAGCTCAGTGACAGATTACTTGCCTTTTATGATTGAGGCCCTGATTCCATTTCCAGGACTCTTCTCCCCCATCAAAAAACCTCACTAGCTTAAAAGAGGAAACAACTCTAACCTAAATGTCTGTCAGCAGATGATAAAATGTTATTCAACTGCAAACCCCATAACATGGATAAGCCTTGAAGACATTAGTAAGTGAAGAAGCCAGTCTCCAAAGACCACATCCAAATTCCATTTATATGGACTGTCTAGAAGAGGTGAACTCTTAAGAACAGATTGGGAGGGCTTGGGAGGGCTCGTGAAAGGTAATGGGGCCATGGCTAAAGGAAGTAGGGTTCATATTCTTTTTGTTTTGTTTTTGTTTTTGAGACAGTGCCTCCCTGTAGTCCCAGATGATCTGGAACTGACTATGTAACCTAAGCTGGCCTCTATCTCACAGAGATCTGCCTGCTTCAGCCTCCCAGCATCTGGAGTGCTGAGATTAAAGGTCTGCACCACCCTGCCCAGCAGGTTTCTTTTTAGGGATGAAAGTGTTCTAAAGTTCATTATAGTGCTGTTTGTACATATCTACAAATATACTAAAAATCATTAAATTATGTACTTTAAATGGGTGAATTGTGTGGTGAGTGGATTGTATCTCTATAAACTTATAGGCAAGGATGAATCTGGCATGGGGGGTAGCACAGTTGTGGCTCAGACAAGTTAAATGCCCCCAGGGAAGCAGTGAAGGCTCTGCTGGCTCTGCTGACAGAGACCATGCTCACACTGGAAGATCCTGTCCCAGACACTGTGTCCACAGGGATTGCCATTAATGAGGATCACTGAAGAGATCAGTGACAGCTGTGAGATGGAGACATGCATTTGTTGAATTCTAGTAATATGGCAGGGCATCATATCTGAGGGAGTGCTCCCACCTGACAGGTACATTGTCAACCTAAGACGTGTCAACCCTACACCTCTCATTCTAATGCAAAATGTACACACTATTGATGTTTCAACTTTTAAAAATTTTGATTTTATATGTGAATGTTTTACCCGAATGTGAGAGCACCACGTCGTGGGTGCCCGTGGAGGTCAGAAGAGGGCATTGCATCGCCTGGAACTGGAGTTATAGATGGTCATTAGCCACCATCAGGGTGCTGGGACCCGAACCTGGGTCCTCTGCATAGGCAGCCAGTGAGCCATACCTCCGGCCCCAAGCCTTACCTAATTTTAGAATGTGCATTCAGTTTGTTTGGGTTGGTCGCCCTCTTGTGGCCTGCACCAGGCATGCACGTGCTGGACTTGGAGCCAAGGGCTTATAATTACAATGGATGCAACCTTTGATACTTAGGGGAGGGTTGGTCACACAGACAGCCAGGTTAGGAAAGCAAACGTTGGCTTTGACTACACTTCACCCGGTCCTAGGCTGGACGGAGAAGGGTCCTGGGGATAGAAGGGTTGTCGGGGAGGAGGGTTCTGAGAGGAGGAGGGTACTGAGGGGAGGAGGGTCGTGAGAGTCCTGGGGGCAGGATGGGTGGGAGGTGGGGATGGAGGATGGGGAGGGCAGGGGAGCCGAGTCGAGGAAAAATGAGAAGGCTCTAAGGGCATGGGTTCAGGTCCTGAGATGGGAAGGAAGTGGAGAGGAAGTGGTGGCAGGCCTGTTACTGATCCTTTCCTGGATGGGGGGAGGGGCGTGTGGCGAGAAGCTGCCCCCTGCTGGAGGAAACATCCACCAGTTTGCTGTTGTGTAGCCGACTCCAGGAGGGCAAGCAGTTCCCAAAAAGGAGGGAAGCTCAGCTAAGGGAGGGTGGAAGAGGACGGAGCAGTGAGGCAGGAAGAGAACAGACCTGGCCGCGTATTCCTTTTGCCTGTGTGCTGCTGGGCCTCGCTGTCAGCCGGTGCCCCTCTGGCCACCTTCCTGTTGCCTTTTTTCCCTCTGTCTTTGAAATAGGATGGTCAAGATTTGTGATCCTCCTGCCTCAGTTTCTGTTGTGCTGGGATGACAGGCATGTACCTCCACATCTGGCTTCTGTGTTTTGACAGAACATCTGTGGTCAGCTACATCTGACCACAGGAGGCAGAGGCAGAAGCATGTTTTCTGAGCAGTCACTGTTTACTTAGTCCATTTTCTTTCTCCTCTGCTACCCTGAGAGTCCTGCCATCCACCCGCCTCTGTCTCCCAGAGAGGTCTCTGTGCCCTGGAGTTCTCAGGAGCATGATGTACCACTGCCTGAGTTCTGTCCTGGCTCCACCCTCATTTCCCATATGTGTGAGCCAAGTTCTAAAACCTCCTGGGAAAGTTAATTCAGCTGACAGCCAATGCTTACAGATGTCCTGATACTCAAATTGGCCACTCTGAACCAACAGTTGACCTTTTGGCTTCCTGGGTAGATCCTTCTGGTCACCTAGCCTTCAAGCCTGTCCAGATCCCTACTCTATACTGGCCTGCATTTTCTTCCCATCTGATAGCCTTTCTGGTGCCCTTCCCCTCAGCCAGCACAGTCTACCATGTGCATTCCTGACCACTCTCAGTGTGCCAGATGTGCCTGCCCCGGGTCACAGAATGCAACAAATGGATGGCGCCTGTCTTTGTAAGTCCTACAAATGACTAGTACCACTTAGCCCATGCTATGGTCAAGTGGTGCTTCCAGGTTCCCCTCTCATCGCTCCTCCTGCCTCATGTTACTTCCTACCTTCTCCTCTTGGAGAATGGTGTCATGGGTCTGGGGCTCCCACAGCTCCTCACATTTCTGCATCCTTTCTTCCTTCCCGTCTCGACAGTTGGAGAGTTACTTTGTCTTCTGTCAAAGACATTTCTCCCAAAGTCCCCTTTTCATCTTGTGTGGCCTTTCGAACAGCCTTTCCTAGTTACTTCGCACACAAACAAATTCAGGTCCCTGTCATCTTGAAAACAAACTCTGGACTCCATGCCCTTCTCCAGTGGCCACACTCTCTACCCAGCTCCCATACCTGCTGTGAGGTTCATTTCAATTGTCAATTTGACTGACTTAAGAGACACCTAAGTGAGCCAGCATGGTGGCTGGTACCTGTAATCCCAGCACTTGGGTGGCGGAGGCAGGAATATCCGAGTTCAAGGTCATCCTCCACTACATAGCAAATTGAGACTAGCTTGGCCTACATGAATATCTGTCTGGATAAAAAAAGAAATAAACATGCAGATGTCAATGCGACATGCCATTTAGTATGTCTGTGAGGGTTAACTGAGAGTGTAAGACCTGACTTGAATGTAGGTGCCATGACCCATGGGCTTGGGTCCCAGACTGAATAAAAGGGGAATGTGAGCTGACACTAGCTTTCATCTCTCTGCAGATGTGCTATGAGTAGCCATACACACTCCCATGCGTTCCCTGGACTAGATTCCCCTCGAGCTATAAGCCTACCCCTTTCCTCAAGTTGGTTTTGTCACAGCACAATGAAAAGTAACCAATACACTTGCAAAGCCAGACGTCTAGAACCCAGATGTCGCCACCATCATCTGTACCTCTATTCTTTTTCTTTCCTCTTAAGACAGAGTCTCCCTGTAGCCCTGGATGGCCTGGAACTTGCTGTGAAGACCAGGCTGGACTCCATCTCACAGAGATCTGCCTGCCTCTGCCTTCTGAGTGCTGGGATTAAAGGTATGTGCCATATGCCCAGCTTTCTCTAGTTTCTTAAAAATTTTTACACTCATTTGTGTGTATGTGTGTGTACACATACATGCACATGCCACAGTGGACAACTTGTAGTAGTCAGTTCTCTCCTTTCACTGTGGAGTTCTGGGGATTGAACTTGGGCATCAGGCCTGGCAGCAAGTGCCCTTTCCCACAGAACCGTTTACTATCCCTAGTCCTTCCATTTTCTTATGTAGTGTTCACTTTGCTCTGATCAGCCTTTAATGAAAGTCATGAAGGCCAAATCATTGCTCACTAAAGGCTGTGGGTATATTCGACACTTCTATTTTTCTTTTGGTCTTTTTGATACAGAGTCTTCCTGTAGCCCCAGCTGGCCTGGAATTTGCTATGTAGACCAGGCTGGCCTTGATCTCACAGAGACCTACCTGCCTCTGCCTCCCGAGTGCTAGGATTAAAGGCTAGCCTGACTTCAGCCCTTTTCTTGCTTGACCTGTTGGCAGTCTTTACCACGTTGACACTGTCCTTTGAGGCATTCTACTTTAAATTTTTTTAAATTATTATTTTTATTTGTATGAGTATATGCCTGCATGTAGATAGGTGCACCCACGTCATGCAGTACCCTCGGAGGCCAGAAGAAGGTGCCAGCTCCCCTGGAACTGGAGATATGGACGGTTGTTAGCTGCCATGTGGTGACTGGAACTCGAACCTGGGTCTTCTGCAAGAGCAGCCAGTGCTCTTAACTGCTGAGCTAGCTCTCCAGCCCCTGAGACATTAAACTTTTGATGTTTTCTTTGCATCTCAGGACCCTCCTTTGCCGGCCTCTCTCCCTGTACTTGCTCTGGACTTCCCACCCAGTCTCCTCTTCCTGTTGTCTTCCCAGGTGGTCTCAAACCGCTCCTGTGGTGTCAGTTATTTGTTACTCTTAGCTCTTTTCTATCCAGCCCTGACTGCTCCCCTGAGCTTCAGGATTCTCTCCTGAACATTCTGTGTGAATCTCTTAAAAATTAGTTTGTCAAACATTCACTTTCATTGTCTTCCTACAAAACTGCATTTCCTTTCTTTCAGGCTCACCTCTAATATTTGCAGGACTATGGGCCGGAGCACAAATGGAAGCCCACACACCGTATGCCGGAGTAGTTGAAAGTTGTCATGCAAGCCAACTGTCAAATGGTGTTTTCTTATTCTGACAAACAAAGCTTTGTAACGACCTAGAGTATCAAATGTGAATTTTGAGTTCTTATGCTTCCTGGAGCGCTGGTCTGGGGATGTGGCTCTTGGGTAGAAGTGATCCTTGGTCCCAATTCTCATTCTATACCCCTTCCTTCACCATCTGGCTTTAGTCCTGCACTGCAAGGGGCCATTTATATTCACAGTCCCTTGGATCTGGCCCCCTACAAACCTCTCTAGCTGATTTTTTACATCTCACTGGCCCCTAACATACATTCACAAGTAAAAATACTACACATACATAACTAACACACTCATACTATCGGTTACATAGCATAAACACAAACTCCTAAAGTACATGCATTTAATACATACTACTATACACATGCATTCTCACATAGCACAGCAACTCACAGACACTCATAGCTATATGGGAACATTCACTCACATATAACACACTCTCAAAGCATACCATCCTGCATTTTCTCACATATTTGTGCATATTCTCCAGACCTAGTCACACACACACTCACACACACACACACACACACACACACACTTGTATATACATAACGTCCCTCAGTCACACACATCAGCATGGTATGTTCCACACCCCCTCATCACAGCACACACAGCATATGTTCACACATAGTTGGGCTTTGCCCACACCCCACTCATCTCAAGCCTGTAAACTCTAGGACCAGGTCTTTGTCCATACTGCTTTCTCCTGGAAGGTATTTTTCTGCCTTCTTCATCAGCTGTCTGAGCTCCCCTTCTAGAAGTCTTTCCTGATCCCCTAACCTTAATTATTATAAATGTAGAAGATCTAACATAGGTCAAAGATTCCCTTAAGATTTAAATCTAAGAGTCAGATATAGTTGTATACATCTGTAATCCCGGCACTCTGGAGGCTGAGATAGGGAGATAACCAGTTTGAGGTTAGCCTGGGGTACATATTGAGTTCAAGATCAGCCTGAGCTGGTGAAACTCTGCCCCAAAACCATAGAGATGGTTCAAGGACCAAGGAGATGGTTCAGTGACTAAAAACACTTGCCACTCAAGCCTCCAAACCTGGTTTTGGGTTCCTGGAACCTACCTATGTAAAAGCCACATGTAGTGGCATGGCTCTATAAAACTTAGCAGTCTTACAGTAAGATAGGGGACAGACTAGAGAATCCTCTAGAAGCTCATGAGTCAGACAGTATGGAGCACATGGTGCCATGGCAGAAGTAAGACAGTCTCTCCTGAAATCAAGGTGGAAGATGAGGAACAACACTCAAGGTTGTCCCTGACCACCACACATGACACATGTGCTGTGGCACAAGCATGCCCTCACATACAAATACATACACAAATATACATAAAAATAGATATCTAAAAGATTAATTGAAAAATAATGAAATCTATGTCTTTCTTCCCTATCCTAGGAATAGGATATCAGAATCTAGCCGCTTTTAAAAAATTTTTATTTATTATTTTTATTTGACGTGTATGAGTGTATCGCCTGCGTGTATTAGGTGCACCTGTGTCATGCAGCGCCCACTGAGGTTAGAA
This sequence comes from Eospalax fontanierii, assembly GCA_035773235.1. NCBI lineage: Eukaryota > Metazoa > Chordata > Mammalia > Rodentia > Spalacidae > Eospalax > Eospalax fontanierii. The sequence continues at coordinate 81,107,045 of CM069532.1, read as the reverse complement.
GAGGGTGTTGGATCCCTGGAACTGGAATTAAGGATGATTGTTAGCTGCCAGGTGCTGGGAACTGAACCTGTGTCCTCTGCAAAAGCAGCCTGTGCTCTCAACCACTGAACCATATCTCTAGCTCCAGAATCTAACTTCTTAAACTGTGAGATTTAAACTTTGTACCTTCCCCAAGCATATTACTGGACTAGTTGTCTCAGAACTGTTAATGATTTAACATTTAAAACAGGTGCATGTGTGCTTATGATCACTGCTGGGGAATGAAGACTTCTCACCAAAGCCAGGCTGGATGATGGGAAACCCAGTGGGTAAGGAGAAGGGGATAAAATTAGGGGAGAGCCCAGGCCTGTGGGGCTTTAACATCTTATTATAAAAGGTCCCAGTTCTCAATCCGAAATGGGTCTTGAGTCTTGCTTGGAATGAACCAATTTCCTTCCTTTCTTTTCTTTTTGAGACAGGGTCTCATGTAGCCCAGGCTGGTCTTGAATTCGCTATGTAGCCAAGGATGACTTTTAACTTCTGATCCTCCTCACTGCCACTACTGGCTTACACAGTCATATCCAGTTTTGGATGTTGGGGATCAAACCTAGGGCTCTGTGCATGCCAGGCAAACACTGTACCAACTGAGCTACATCCCCAGCCCCTCATGAGAATATTTCTAGGGCTTCATTAGGCCTGCAGATCCTCTGAGGGAATCTTCACTCCTAATTGCAGTGTTGGAGTAATGCAGTGGGTGGACTGGATGAGGGGGGAGGTGAGCAGGGCCTGAAGCCTGGGCCTAGTAGTAGCAATGATTAACATGAGTCAGGATGTAGATAACCGACCTGCTTGAGAACTTGAGAAGACAGGCTTAGCAGAGGGTTATTATTCTTGAATGCCACGCAGAGGTGGAGAAGAATATGTGGCACTTAGGAAGTTACTCACAACCTTTCTAGAGCAGTAGCGTAGGGCTCTGTGGCCAAGCTGTAGAGGCCTGAACAGGCAGACACTGAGAGAAAGTTCATGCCTGAAGATGAACACAGGAGAGGGACAGGCAGCGAGGGTGAGACGTAGATCTATGACAAAGGACTGTGACAGGAGGATTTGTAGGGGATGGACTGTGAGCACACATGGAAAATCATGGACAGGAAGGAACGCAGCTCTCTTTAGGACAGGAAGAATGGTGCAGGGGAGAGAGTGGATATAATAACCAGCAGTGTTTCCTCATTTGAGTATACCCCAGCCACCCCCCAGGAGCTTGCTGCCCCCACAAATTCAGTGCCCCGCTATCTTCAATGCTGAGCACTCTGCCCACACCTTTCTATTCTTTCAGTCATTCCTGTGGCCACACTCAGCTTTGTGGCCTCTGTCTTCTCCTGGTGTCTGAATACCACCTCCCCACAACCTCATCCCTCCATTCAGGCCTATCAGGGGCCATCAGTTCGGATGCTTTTCTGTGAGCACTTGCAGTTTCTTGCTTGCTCATCTGTCTCACTCTGCTCTGGATGTCTCTAGCCCCAGGGCTTCCATCACCCTTTAACAAACCCCCAGCCTCAACTTTCAGTCCCTGTTTCTCTCCTCAGCTTCTAGATTTGCATTGCTGTTTAACTAACTCTATCTGGAGAATAATGGAGAAAATGATAGGGTGCTAATGTGAGGATTGGGGAGGTTGAAGGAAAGGGATGGATTCAGGGATGGAAAGACTGAGGGCTGGTGGCATATTGAACTCGGTAGGGCGGAATATTTGCATTGCAGAGCTGGGCAGTTCTGTCTGTGATGCTGCCTGGAAGTGAGATGCAGGGAGGAATGTGGGCAAGGGCTCCTATTACCAGGTGAAGGCGCCTAGTTTTGCCCTTTGGTGTTTATGGTTCTGTGTTCTCTTCCTGCCTCACCTGATGAGGCTGTTGTCCTCTACATTGCCTAGTGTCTAAGCCCCTCCCTCCACGACTACCTGAGATCCCAGCACACACATTGATTCTCCCCCCCACCTCTGTGGAGTCTCACCCTTCCCTCCCCACTGTTTTTGGACCCAGGCCTCTTATAGTTACCCTGGTGTTGGGAAGGGCCTGCTGCTGCCTCACCAAGCCCGCTGGTGAACCCGTTGATGCTGAGGCCACCTGCCTGAGTCTTGATCGCAGACTTGAGCTCGTGATTCTCCCGAATGAGTCGCACCAACTTCTTCAGTTCCTCATTTTCCCGGACCAGCCTCTCTATCTGATGCCGAAGCCCCTCATAACTTGTGAGTAGAGACATGCCCCAGGGCAGTGGAGAGGGTGCGGCCCAACAGAGGGCACTGCACCTGGAGGCTGCCCAGGGCCCCGGGCCTTGCCCGGGCTAGAAGAGGGCACCAGAGTCTGCAAGGCTGGCCCAGCGGGCCCTGGGTATTGTGAGGTCAGAGACTGTGCCCTCCTCCTTGCCCTCTGCCCTAACAGGCTTAGCTTTCAGTGCTTTCAGGCCTGTGCACAGTCCTTGCCTTGGTCTGGAATGTTCTGACCCTGTCTAAGGTCTGGCCAATTTTGCTTTCAAGGTGTCTTCTTTGCAGAACCCCCTTTTCCCTACTGTAAGCTGATTGCTGCCCTTGGGCTTCTTCAGCTAATGAGTCACGTGTCGTATCACTTACCTCAGGTCCATGCACTCACCTCCTTAATGGTGTCCACTGGCTTTACAGTAAGGACCAGGGTTATACCTTTCTAGAATCCCAAGCATCCAACAAGGGGCCCAGCTTGGTACAGTTATATGTTAGATGAATAGTTGTTGACTGAAAACTCATCATCCTGTGTTCCTTGGCAGGTTGCCTGGAACCTGTTAGCCTTCTCCTGATGAAACTGTCCGCAGGTGCTCCATCCCTTCCATGGCTGCAGATGCGCCATCTCTTCCCTGGCTGCTGCCCCAGGGCTCCTTTGTTGGAGCACCTGGCTCCCCACAGCTTGGAGTTCCCGTTTCTGGTGACAGACTCCTTGTTCCACATCCCTGGCAGTGCTTCCTTTGCACCTGGATTTCTGCTCCACAGCTCCTTGAATCTTCCAGACTTTGGTTCTTCAAGAATCTAGAAGATGATGTGCTGATGACCTGGCAGTGACCTCGGTCATTCCATTGACTGCCAGGGTTGATTTGGCGGATCTGGCTGCTTAGGTGGGTGTCTCACCCCACCCTCACTGCTCCATGTGTCCCTCCTGAAGCTGTGCACTTGGTAGACAGGGACCATCTTCCCCAACATAGAGGAGTATTTTTCAGACACAGGTACACAAGTAGCTTCACCCCTTCACCAGAACCTCCAAACAAGAGCCCAAGGCATCTTCCTCATCTGCTTTTGAGGATTCAGGACTGAGTCCTCGTGGCACTCCCTCCCCTTAGTGCTGTCTGCAGAGGACTCCACGGGCCCTGACCTTGGGAGTCAAGGGATGCTCATCCTCATGACCTCTGCTGGCTCTGTGATCATCTCTCAAACCTTCCTATGGGTCATGGAGAAGAGGGTGAAGTCCAGATCCAAGCCAAAATCCAGTGGGCAGACACTGGTAGGGAGTGGAGCTGAGGAAGGGGAGATCAGCCAGGGCTGGGGTCAGTCTGAGTTGAGTATTCCATCTGGACCTCACAATGGGGGGCCTGCCCCCACCTCTGACACTCCAGACTGTAATCCCAAGTCACTCTAGCCTCAGGCACCAGTGCCCAAGTTCCAGAATTGAATTCTCTTTATTCTACCCTCTGACTTGACGGTATCTCTGCTGAACTTCCCTCCAGCATGTAAAAATAAGCTTGTTATGGTCTTGGCTTGTGATCGGCTCCTCCTTGAGTTGGTGCCATCTGTGATGCTTACATTTCTACGTGCCAGTTTTGTAGTCTAGGGTGCCCATGTGTTTGGTCAGAAGCTGGTGCTGTGAAGGTATTTTGTAGTGTGGTTAACAAAATGTAAGGTTTAAGTAAAGGAGGTTACATCAGTCCTAGGTGGGCCTCATCCAATTGGTCACAGGACTTAATATCAAAAGCCATAACATAAACGATCTCTGATGCAAACATCAGGCCTTTTTCCTTTTTCCGCACTGCTGCTTTCTTCCATCATGGTGAACACATGTAAATGCCAACTTACTCTTGTACCGAATGCTGGGAGACGTTGTGCTGGGTGTGTTAGATACAGTTGGATCAGGCCACCCTTCCCTGTGGAAGTGAAATGATGATGCGTGTCAAGTGTGGGGAGAGTTTTCCAGCAGAAGGAAGAGCCTATGCAGAGGCCACAGGGGAAGGGTCTCGTGCAGAAGGTGGACCTGTGAGTGAGAAGAATGAATCTACATAGAGGAGGAAGACAGCAGATCATGATGTTGACCTAGAGGGATGTTAAGGAAGGGAGTGTGGGAACAGACTGAAGGGGATCAAGCTGCTGGTGGCATACAGGAAGAAGGCCATCCAAACAGGCCAGGATGGTATGCAGGGGCAGGGGGAGTGTTGTGGTGGTGAAGAGAGTTGTCAGTACTGAGAGATGTTAGAGGCATTGGATGGAATGGTCTTGGTGATGATGGCAAGAGTGGGCCAAGGGTGGTCTGTGATTTCTGGCATGGGTGGCAGAGTCACCAGTTAGACCAACACAACAAAGAGGAAGGCCAAGTCTGGAGTGGAAATCCTGAGTTGAATGTGGATGTGCTGCCCAGTCCAGGAGAGATATTAGGCAAATAGGGAGTCTCTGCTGTAGTCTGAGAGTAGAACCTGCTGTTCAGGCTGGACAGAGATTTTAGAATCATCAGTTTCTGGATGGCAAGTAGAGACACTTGAGAGGCTGAGACTAGCCAGGAATTGTTAATAAAGGAGAGGCCCATTATACCCAAAAGAGCTGGGGTGAGTCTGCCAAAGACACAGAGAGGAAAAGCCACAGTGATGGGTGGAAGACTCGAGGAGGCTGGCCTTGGTAAGCCACACACGGAGGACAGTTAGGAAGTAGCAGTGAGCAGTGTTACCTAAAGCTTCTGGAAGGCCAGATGAGACAAACTGAAATGTACATGGGTTCTAGTGACTTGGAAATCAACAGTGACTGCTTGGGTGGGGTGCTTTGGCCAACTCCAGACTCACCAATCTGACGAATGAGTGGGAAGGTAAAGTGGAGTGGGAGCACAGGTAGCCTTTCTCGGGTTTTGCTATAGGAAGAGGAATGTGGGCAGACCTGTGGCAGCACTTCCTCCTCCAGCCCTTTTCCTTTTTGCAGTCTGGTGTTTGGAAGACTAGGACTCTGTCTCTTGGTCTCCAGCCTCTCCTTGGATCTGCCCCCAGGTTTCCACCAACGTTGAGCTTCTCCCTCCGCTCCTTTCTTTACTCATGACCCGCTGCTCTCCCTGTTCTTACTTTTCATTCCAATTTTCTTACCAATATTCACATTCTGCTGTAGAGACAGCATGTTCTTTGGTATCTGAATTTAGTGGATTTGAGTTTGGGACAGAGAGTAGCAGAAGTTTGGAGAGTGAGGGATTCATCTAGAAGTTTACCACCTCCATTTGGATCTTGCATTTGGGAATGAGGGAGAGTGGTTGTCCCTGTCTCAGTTCATCTCTTCTGGGCTCTTGGACACTGTCACCAGAGAACAGGCCAGGAGGCTGGACCTGTGAGCATGGCAGGACCCTCCTGGCATTGTCTTGGGGTTTGCCTTCCTCACAGGAGCCTTAGGAACTCGCAGGGAACAGCTCAGTGTTGTCCATGCTCAAATGCTGAGTCAGATCTACCCTCTCTGGTCTCAGGTCACTGGATTTGCACAGTTTGTCCTCATCTGAATGCGCCTCGTTAGATTCAGCTCAGCGTTCCAGCTTGGCCATCCTTTGGGGACCTTTGCTTCCCTTGGCTTACAATTCTTTGCAGGTTCAGCCAGTTTCTTATGCCATTTTTTTCAAAACAAATTTGCTGAAGAATTGGGGCCTCCGTCTTGGAGCCTGTCCATTCCCCCTCTCACCTTTGACCTTTTTCCCTCCCTAGGATGGACGGATATGTACTGGGAGGCATCCCCTGGGAAATAGCCATACACTGTGTGTGGCCAACACGATACCAGCAATGCTGCCCATGTGACCACCAATATCCTGCTTGGTATGGCGGCTTTGACCTCTGTGCACTGCCGGTGTGTGCTCACATCTTGTTGTAGACAGGAGCTCCTGGGAGGGATTTGTCTCATCTGCTCTTCCACAGACACTCAGCCCTGACAGCACCATGCTCCTGAATGTCAGTGGCATCTCCTCTCTACCCATTTCATGCTTCAGACAATGAAGAAGTGTTTATTGGGGGCTACATGTATGCCAGGCATTGTGACTGCTCAAAGCTGGTGGGGCAGAGCACCCCCGGGATAGGCAAGAGCACGGGTGCACTGTAGCTCTGCCTTCTTTCAGTGTCTTCCCTGCTATCTGGCTTGGTTCGAGCATCCTAGTATTCGAGCTGCTCTTCTCACTTCCAGCAATTCCTTGGCTGCAGATTCTCTTTGCACTGTTGCCAACATGGGACACCCTGATACCCCACCAGATCTAGGCTCTGCCCAGAGGGGAGATTTAGAGGGACATCCAAGGAGAAAAAAGGGACACATAATTTCCTGCTCTGTGTCCCAGAGCCTAGCACAGGCTCTGACACATAGTAGGTGTTCAATAAATGTATGAATCAACTGTTATTCCATATCTTTTCTTTATTCTGAGAACCCTACCATGAGGCTGTAAAGAATCTCTCTCTCTCTCTCTGACTTTACTTACTTTAAAAATAATCTAAATGCTGCCATTGTCTAGAAATTTGTGTGCCTGTTTGTATATGTAGGTGCATGTGTGTGTTCAGATGTACATGCTTGAGTTTTCGTGTGCATGTAGAGACCAGAGGGAAACCAGGTGGCATTCCTCAGGCACCATCTATTGTTTTCTTTTCTTTTTTTTTTTTAGACAAAGTCTCTCACTGGCCTGGAATTTGCCATATAGGCTAGACTGGCTGGCTGGCAAGTCCCAAGGATCTGCTTATGTCTGCCTCCCCTGCAGCAAGATCACAGACTTGTGTCACCATGTTTAGCTTTAAAAAAAATTATTTATTTTTATTTCTATTTTATGTGTATGCACGCATTGGCTGTATGTATGTGGGTGCACCTGTGTCAGAAGGGGTGTAGGATCCCCTGGAACTGGAATTACGGACAGTTGTTAGTTGCCATGTGGGTGCTGGATCTGAACCCAGGTCTTCTGCATAGACAGCCAGTGCTCTTAACCCCTGAGCCATCTCTCTGGCCCCCATGCTTAGCTTTTTTGTTTAATCTGGATTCTGGGGATGGAACTCAGGTCCTCATGCTTGCAAAGGATGAGCTATTGTTCCTGTCACTTTTTGTTTGTTTTGCTTGTTTGTTTGCTTGAGAGAACACCCCTGTGGCCCAGGCTGGCTTCAGACATGCTATGCAGACGAAGATGACTTTAACTCCTGATCTTCCTCCCTCTACCTCACATGGCTGGGATCATAGTGTGCGCCACCACACCCTGCCATGGTAGATTCTGAAGCGCACTCCCCACGGATGTGGTGTGCTTCCTGTAGGGTGCCCTTTGACATAGTTGTTATGCATTTGGCATGGATAGCACGTGGGCTAGTTATCTTGGAAAAGGCGACCCGGAGAGACCTTACTTGCTTCCTACAAAACGTCAATCGCTGTGCTCTGGAAGCGTGGATCTATTTTAAAGTCCTGACCAGTTTTTCACAGCAGTTACTGTCAGTGGGGGCAGGGCAAATCAGATGCCCCAGAGGACTTCCACTAGAATCTGTCTGTGGAGTGCCACACCAGGGCTGTTCTGAAGAGGGTTCCTCACTTTTCTAGTAAGAGCTCACTCTCACCTGTTGCTGTTTGTAGCCAGCTGTTTCCCGGGAGCTTTATCACAGGTGATTTACGGGCAGGCTGATTTGTGCGAGCTGTACTCGGGAAACCTCTGTACTTACCCCTATCTGCTGGAGCTTGGCAAGCAAGAGGCACCATGGGCATGAGAGAATGGCAGCTGCTGGGGAGAAGCTTGTGGAGACTGGCAGAATAGGCAAGTAGGCAAAGTATTAACTGGCTCCCTTTATTTATAACAGCAAGGTCTTACACTGTAGCCATTGCTGGCTTACAATCCACTCTGCAGCCCTGGATGGCCTCAAACTCATGGCAATCCTCCTACCTCAGACTCCTGTGTATAGGATTACCCATGGAAACCACCACATGTGGCTTGTAGGGGTCTTGGGGAGTTGGGGCATCTGTCACTTGATAATGTTCCCACATTGCTGGTTTCATAACTTCCTTTAAAGCATTGTTTGAAGGGAATCAAGGAGGGGTGGAGCTGGGAAGACAGCATCTAAGCTAGGAGGGTATTGCTAGGTCCTCCTTAAGGGCAGCAGGCTGACAGGCCTGCTGGAAGTGTGTGGTGGGACTCTAGATCCTTAGACTGAGTCTCAGTTCAAGCCATTATAACAAATTATCATAAATGAGGCAACTTAAACAACACACCTTGTTTCTCACAGTTCTGAAGGGCAGGAGCCCAGGATCAAGGTGCTAGAAGAGTTGATTTTCTGTTGAGGATCATTTTCTGGTTTGTAAATAGCTGTAGTCTTTTGTGTCCTCATAAGGTAAGGAGGTGGGTAACAGACTAGGGGTAGAGTAGGGAGGGAGGCGGCAAGCTTACTGGAGCCTTTTACATTTTGCTTTTGAAACAGTGTTAACTGTATAGCCCAGCATGGCCTTCTCTGTGCCAGCATTGCAAATGCCCAACTTTGGTGTCTTTTTATAAGGGCACTAGTCCCATTCATAAGGGCTCCACCTCAAGACCTAATCAGTACCCAAGGGTCCCACCTCCTAATACTTTAGGGCTGGGATTTCAACATATAAATTTTGAGGGTACACAATCTGTTAGTCCATAGCAAATTCGAGTCTCAACCTCAGACCAGTGCCGTGCCCCTCAGTCTTCTTTTGATTACCACTCCTTCAGAACTTAGCCTGTATACTGCCTCTCGGGGCTAAGTCGGTCAGTTCCCACCAGACCTGTCACTCTCGCTGCAGCAGCGGAGCCGGGAACTACATGCCTGATTCCTGGCTTCTTTGTAGTGGGGCTGGGGTAGTTCCTCAACTTCTCTAGGCCTCCATCTCTTCAGCTGGTGTGAGGATGAGAATTCTCTTCCTCCTGCTATCCTTGAGAGTGCTAGATAAGGTAATGGAAGTAAATCAGCAAGGATAGTCTCTGCCACAGAGGAAAACTAAACTCTGGATCTGGAACCTGCCAGGTGCCAGGCACATGGTGTGTCCTAGAGGACACAGCACAGAGCAGTCAGGCATGTGGAGCTCTGTTCTCCCTTTGGCTCTGTTTAGACTGTTCGGGGCAGCCAGACTGGAAGCTAATGGGGGTGCTGGGGCTCCCCAGCCCCATTTCCTGTCTGTAGTACCCATACAGTCTGGCTGGGAGAAGACAGAAGAGCATAGACATTCTAGAGGCCTGAGATATTTTTACATTTAATTGTGTGTTGTGGCGCATGTGCACATGCGGTATGGGTACTTAAGCACAGAGACCAGACAAGACCGGAGGCCAGAGTAGGATGCTGGGTGTCTTGATCTTTCCGCTCTCCACCTTAGTGCCTTGAGGCAGGGTCTCTCACTGAACCTAGACCAGGGCTGGCAGCCGACATGCTCCAGTGATTGATCCTTCTGTTTCTGCCCGCCACAGTGCTGGGTAACAGGCATATGTACAACCATGCCCTGCTTTTTATGTTTGCACTCAGGATTTGAACTCAGGTGTTCATGTTTGTACAGCAAGCATTCTTACCAACTGAGCTGTCTCCGCAGCCCACTGCCTGATGTCTAAACGGTAGTTGTAGATGGGTGACTATAGACTATGTGACCTTTTCAATGCCAGTTTCTTTCTCCGAAGCTGCACAGTGCTGCTGTCCTGTGGCAACTGAGAGCACTGTGCTCTGGTTATCCTCTACAGCAGGTATCAAGTGCCATCCCTTATAGTGCAAGGAGCACAGCAAAGTCCTTGCTGCCACAGAGCTGACCTTCTAGCTGGAAGAAGGACAATGGTCAGATAAAGGGGTTAACTGTACGTGTGTGTGTATGTGTGTGTGCGTATGTGTGTGTGTGGTGGGGCGATGTGTATCTTGAGGAGGGATGAAATCAGGAAAGGAAAGGACGGGGCCGGGGGTTTACCACCTCTACAGAGTCCATGGGAAGGCTTCTCTAACAAGACAATGCTTGTCAAGAGACCTGAGGCAGGGGACCGAGAGAAAGCAAAAGCAGCAGTGAGCAGCGTTACGTAAAGCTTCTGGAAGGCTGGCTGAGACAAACTGAAGTGTACATGGGTTCATAAGTGATGAACTGCTTGGATGGGGCACTTTGGCCAACTGTCTGACAAATGAGTGGGAAGGTAAAGTGGAGACAGACGCACAGGGAGCCTGTCTCGGGGTTTTGCTATGCAAAGAGGAATGTGGGCAGACCTGTGCCCTCCACCCAGCACAGTGGCATGGGCACACACAAGTATGCAAAATAAAAAAATGACTTTAAAAATTAAAAAGAGGACTGGAGCTAAGAATACATGCTGGGTTCAGTTTCCAGCCCTACATGGTGGCTCACAACAGTCTGTAACTCCAATTCCAAGGATCTGATGCCTCTTTGTGGCCTCCTCGGGCACCAGGCATGCATGTAGTGCACATACATGCATGCATGTAGTGCACATACACTCATGCAGGCAAAACACCTATACTCATAAAATTAAAAAAAAAATCTTGGTGGGCTGGAGAGATGGCTTGTTACTTAAGAGCACTGGCTGGCCTTGCAGAGGACCTGGGTTCAAATCCCAGCACTCACATAGTGGCTAGCAATCATCTGTTCCAGAGGATCTGATGCCCTCCTTGGGTATTGTATGATACGAGTACACTTACACATATGCAGGCAATATATTCATACACATAAAGCAAAAATAATAAAATATTTTGAAAAATAAGTCTTTTTTAAAGGCCATATTTATGGTGATTAAAAAAAAAACATTAAAAAAGCAAAACTTTCCAAAGCAAGGAACAGCAGGAGCCTGTGAACAGGTTTAGTGTGCTTTTGAAGATTATCCAAGAAGCCTGTAAGGTGGAAGGGGCCTAGCCACAGGAAGGGGATAGAAGAGAAACTGGGGAAGGGGCTTTGTTGACTGACATAGGACTTTGTGGACAGTTAGATGGACTGCTCTTATTCTATGACTGGAAGCCCCAGGGTGCATGAGAGCCCCTTAGTTGGGCTCAGATCCATTGCCAACACTTCCCAAGGCTCTTGGTGATTCCACGGAGTGCAGAATATACATTGCCTGGTTTTGCCCACTTCCTTTGCTCCAAGCCTCAGGGTAAAGTCCAGGCCTCTTGAACTTTTACCTCTTTGGGTTCCAGTCCTTTTCCCAGATGTTCCATTGGTTTCTTGCCCTGTCCGTTTTGACCTTGGTACTGAATCATGCACCACATGAGCCTACCCCACCTCAAGTTTATTCCTCCATTACCCTGGGTCAGTAGGCCTGGCCTACTGGACTGCCTCATTTACCCCTCAGAACCTTCAGAGACATGGAAGGTATGTGAGGACAGCTGGCTCTTGAGCGACTTGATCCTCTCCACACCCATAGCCAAATTGCAACAAACCCTTCAAAAGTGGTTTTCACCAGGATTCTCCCTAACATAGAGGAAAGTGGTAGGTGACAGTCTGAGGAGCAGTGCTAAAATCCTTCCCAGTCTTCCACTGTTGTATAGGGTTGGGAATGGGGTTTCACCTCAGATTGCAACCTGTTTACGGAGTGGGGTCCCTAGCAACTGCATTGGTTGTCTGAAAGGGTAAATGTAAATGGTGGTGTTAAAAGATCCTCTGTGATGATGATGATATTCTAAGACCCAGCTGCTTCACCTGCCTTCCCAGGGCAGGTGGGAGGGTCTGCTGAAATGTTCTGATGATGTGTACCACCCGTTAGCTCATTCTGATCCAGCCAGTGAGCTTGGTCTCAGATATCAGGACGGGCACTGTCCCTGCCTGTGACCTGGATACTTAGGCCAGGCCTTCCTGCTTGGTGTGGGAATGGATCTCTGTTCTTTTAAAACCAGGTCAAAAAGAAGGCCTTTCCCAAACCTTAGAGAGGATCTTGGGTCTCTGACAAGGTCCTTTCTAGATCTTTGCTGTGTAATGATGGACACCTGCTTTAGCCAATCAATTCTCAGACCCTGCTCTGATCAGATCTTGGCTCCAGCCTCTGCGGGTGGTCTGGGTCCTCACCATGGCTCAAATGGTCTTCTGTTCCCAGAATCTCTTTCTGCCTGTCTGGGTCCTTGGCTCCAGTTCTGTGGCAGGGATTCACAGAACCACCTTCATCTGGACAATTGGCTTCAGTTTATTGTGTTTTGGAAAAAGCTGGTTAAAGGAGTAAGTAAACAATTTTGCTATTATTTTTTGAAATACAAACTCATTTCAACATGATTGATGCATTTGGGAACAGATGGAACATAAGGCGAGTTTTGTGTTAATGGGTTTAATTTTGTCCACGAGGAACATTATGTGAAAACAGAAAGTGCCCAGGTGAACAGTCTACAACCACACAGGCCACACAAATAAACAACACACCTCAGGTGTCTGTCAGCTGCCTCAGTTCACTGAGTCAGTGTGTGTTCCACACCTAACGTAACATCTTCCCACCTGATTTCAGGTGACTCATGTCACAATGGCCCACAAGTCACAACTCTTCTGTGCCCACTTCTACAAGCAACCTGTAGATCTTTTTTGCAGTACATGTTATAATTTTTGTACTATTTATTTCTTAACCGTTTAACATATATAAAACTACTATCATCTTTATTAGGTTCTTATCACTTGAAATTTTTATTATTACATCATATAACTAGATCATATGTTAATTCTATTTTTAATTATTCTAGGGACTACCATCCTGTTTTCCACAATATGGTATCATTTTATATTCTCACCAATAGTTTCTACCAGGGCTCCAAGTTCTCCATGCCATCTCCAATATTTGTTAGTTTCTGGTTTTTATTTTGTATTTTTTGTGGGGCTGGGGAATCAAACCCAGGGCCTCAAACATGCTAGACAAGAACTTAACCACTGAACTGTACCTCAAGCCCTTTTTTCTTTCTTTGAAAAAAAAAATTTTTTAACAATTTGATAACCCTTTAAATGTAAGGTATCAGTTTATCTCTTTGGGACTTAATGGCATAGCCCTTTTCTGTTATGAAGAGTAAGCTAACATAGGTCTTCAAAGTTACTGTTTGTAGGAATTTCATCTGTATAGTCATGTCTATTACCGTCGTGTCTCACCACTCAGGGCCAGCCCGAGTGGACTTTGGGGGGCCAGCCCAAGGGGTTGGGGGTGAGTAGACGCAGAGTCAAGCCGCAGACTCCGGGAGTTGGACGGGAAGCAGCCCAAGCATGTGGCACTGCAAACTCGTTTATTGAACAGGTGCACAAGCTCTTACAGGTCTGGATAGCAATGACCTTATGGGGTGGGGTCCCAAATACAGCCAATAGTAAGTTTGTCCCCAGGTAGGCAGGTTCTTTCCAGGTGCTGGTCTCACAACTAGCCAGAGCAGAACGCCACACCCACAGGAGCCATTCCTCTATTCCTCCTAGCAGGTGTGGCCTTAGGCTAGGCCCACCTTGCATTATGCCCACCACATCTGCTGTAATTCTTTGTAAAATGGAAACACAAAATTCTATACATATACATATACATCACTTTTTATGTGTCACAGACTTAATATAAACATAATGTTTGTCACTTGCATAGTAAGAATATTCCTGAGTTCCAGGACACATGGCTCCATGGATGATGTGTGAATGTGAGGATTAAAGTAAAGATCCATATTAAAAGTTGTATGGGTGAGGCAGCGACTGGTAATCCCTGCACTCAGGAGGCAGAGACAATCCTGCATGGCAAAAATAGAACAAGTAAAATAAAATGAAGAAAACACCTCAGTTGCAGCTGAGGGTTACGGTCATAGTTTTACATACCTGGACCCCCATCTGGAAGAAAAGCTCAGTTTGCCTCTTGTTAGAGAATCTAATTCATGGTGACATTTCCATATCCCTTCTACTTTCTACCACTTCAATTTGTATTTTTCTTAAGATTTTTAAAAACTACTTTTAAAATTATGTGAATTGGGCATGTGCAGGTTCCCAGACGTCAGAGGTTGGATGGTACCTGGAGCTGGGGTTACAGGCAGTTGTGAGCTGCCTGATGTGGGCGCTGGGAACAGAACTCAAGTCCTCTAGAAGAGTTTCCTGCTATTAACCACTGCATCATCTCTTCAGCCCCTGCACATGTGTTTTTTCTTGATCAGATTTACATGTTTGTTTCTGTCTTGCTACCTTTCAGTTTTTAACCTAACGGTCTTATATTTTGAAATTCCTAGTAACTTTTAATTGAATGATAGATATTGTGTTCTAGGTCATGTTTTCTTATAGAAGAAATTCACCTTGTCCAGTACTGGGCAGGTAGAGCATACTGATTACCTCTGACCCTTGAGGGCAGAGACGGGTGGTGCCTGGATTGCAGTTTTGCGAAGGTTCTGTCTGGCTCAAATCTGCCTCCAGTTAGAGCCCTCTAAGGTTTCTAGACAAGAGTGTGGGATCTTACCAGGATTTCATTCCCTGGTGGTCCCAAATATGAATATGATTTACTCAGGACAACTTCTGTCAACACAGCTGGAATTCTTCCCTCACAGCTGAGGGATCCCTTTTCACATTTATTTTATGTGTTGTATCTCAGCTATGCTTGTTTAAATGGTTTACAGTAGTTCACTTAATAATTGCTTTCTTTCTTTTTGGTCTTTTTGAGACAGAGTCTCCCTGTAGGCCCAGCTGGCCTGGAGCTCACTATGTAGACCAGGGTGGCCTTAAACTCATCACAGAGATCCACCTGACTCTCTCTCTCTCTGCCTCCCAAGTGCTGGGATTAAAGGCATTTGCTACCATGCTAGGCTTAGAATTGCTTTCTTTAAAAAATAACATGATCACATTGAAAAGCTTTATACAGGTTGGAGAATTTGAAAAAGGACTGAATGGCTGCTGGGTTCACCAGCAGGTAGGGCGGTGGAGAAGCCAGTCCAGCCGGCCTCCTCCAGGGGCTGAGCGGGATGGTGAGTGTTGACGGCCCGAACCCTTCTCCACTCCGGCGAAAACACCACACCTAGCCGGGAGACTTGTCGAAGCAGGATCTTGCTTTATTGCGTTGGGCACACTCTTATATAGGGTAGGGGTGGGGCTAAAAACATGGGGAGTGAAGGACCAATCGTTTTTCGCCACGTAGGCTGTAGCCAGGTAGAGGCCATTTTGTTATGTCTTGCTGAGTCACTCTTATGCGGAAGTGGAGTGTCAGAGACAGGCCGCAAAACTTGAGTGAGGCTCAGCACCAGGCCACATGTTTGGGCCCATGAGGCCCAACATCTCCCCCTTCTATTTTAATATAAACAGCAGAGGCACATGACCCCTATCTTAGGTGGTCCCCTACTTGGAGACCTCACCTGTCACTGGGTGTCACGCAGCATGCTTATTAATAGCAGAGGCACATGACCCCTGTCTTGGGTTGTCTCCTATTTGGAGATCTTACCTGTCATTGGGTGTCATGCATCATGCTTATGATGGATCCACTCCATGACCTGTCTTAGGTCGCCTCAGTTCATCTGAGATCTTACCCGTCATTGGCCAAATGGAGGGCAGGGGAGGGCCGTTCATTAGAGGATAGCCAATCACTCTGAGTAGCAAGCCTCTGGTACTGGACCTCGACCTGGTTTAATTGCCTCAAGACGTTGGTGAATAAATTGTGTTAATTTGTTAAAAATACAAGGTCCTTCAGTCAGGAAAAAAAGGAGAACAAGGAGGGAGTCAAGCAGGGGGACAGGAAAGATAAAATATCATTAAAACTAGCCCATAAAAAATTATCTTGAAGTTCTCACCGCCTTCTCCTCAAGATCATCCCGGATCACGCAAACAGCACTTTTCCTGTGAAAACAAACAGATGCCTCCCTTTTCAGCAGTTAATAAATCAAGACCTAGTCCTCAGTTGTGAGACACTTCCTGAAAGGGTGATTATCATTATCCTCTAGTCGAGGCAGGTGTTTTAAATCTCTTGCAGGCGCCCAAATAGGTCTCTTTTCATTTTGAGGGAAGACACATCCAAACCCTCTTCCTGCTATGAGAAGCGGGGTCTGGTCCTCTCCAAGCTCCGGTTAATGGGTCTCTCCATTTGACCCGAATGGAGCTGTATGTAACAGATGAGGACCAATGTTTTTGAAAAGCGGAAATAGTGCCTTTTTTAGCTGATCATGTGGGGTAAAGATTCCCCCTTTTGTTTTTGTAATTGAGATTTAAGTGTTTGGTTATATCTTTCAACAATTACCTGACCTCGGGGATTATATGGGATGCCTGTGCCGTATGAGATTTTCTAATTTTGGAGGAAATTGGTGACAAATGGCATGCTTTGCCTTTTCCCCAGCATATGCCAATGCCCAACAGGCATGGGAGAAAGTAACTGAGAGGAAAATGTAGAGGAGGTATTTGGAGAAAGGGCTGGCAAGATTTACAGGTTCTAACTATTTTCTTGAGGTCTTTATTTGAAATATGTGGAGAAGGTTGACCACGTAAAGGCTGTCAGAGAACAGGTTAAAAGGTTCTTTAATTTATGTGTAATTGAGGTTTAACTGGAGAAGCAGAGTCCAGGGACAAGATGGAATTTTAAAAGGAGAGACTGTTTGCTGAATGGGAACTGGTACTTACAGTCTCTGGCCCAAGGAAAACCTCTTCCTGCACTGAGGGGATGGGGTGGAGGTGTATCGCCAGGCACAGGTGGGGTCTTTTTAGAAGGTTGGGGCATTCTCTCTTAAAGTGCCCTTCTCTGCCACAACTGAAACATGTTCATCCCTTGCCTACCAAGACCTGTTGAAGGGCATTTACCAGGGTAGTCATCTCCTCCTGTCTGTTCAATTGTAGGGCAGCCACCATGGCTCGGGTTTGGTGGGACAAGGACCCTACATCCCTAGAGGCCACTATCCATCTTTTCATCCCTTGATTGCGCATTTCAGCACAGGCCAATTTGTGGTCAGTGGTCATACCATCCCAAACCAGGGAGCGAACGAGCCTGTTGCAGAGATCTCCTTCAGGGAACTTTCTTTTAAGGCTTTTCTCCACCCGATCAATAAATGAGGGAAGGTCCTCAGTGGCTTTTTGAGTGATACCCAAGACAGGGGATTCAGTGGGTCCCTCCTCTAGCTTCTGCCAGGCAGCTAGGCCTAAGGCACGCACCTGATCTAAATATGGGGCAGGAATGGTTGCCTGCTGTAAGCCTGTGGAGAATTGGTCTGTCAAGCCTGTAAGCATACCATAAGTGATAGGAATAGGAGGCTGGGCATTCTGATTACGCTCACCCTGAGCTCGACACTCCTCCTGATAATAGGCCGACCATTTTAGGAATATGGGACCCCGAAGGACCGCCCCAGTACTGGGCAGCACAGGAACAACGAACCAGCCCCCCAAGGACGGCCTCTGCCCAGGGGGAACTGGCGCTACCCTCTGCCACCACCCTTCCAAGACCCTCCAGCTTCTGGGCCTCCCAGGGACACCAGGCCGCCAGGCGGCCGCCACCATGGGCCACGCTGATGGGGAAAAGGCCAGCAGGGCTCCCGAGGAGGAGGGCACCCCTCCCCACAAGCCAGTAGTGCGGCACACGAGGCAATCCAAACCAGGGCAAACACTCCTCCCCAAGACAGGTAAAGGGCCAGGCGCAGGCTGGGGCATCCGAGACACAGGCACCGTGGGGGCCCCCCCAGGCCCCCCCCATCCCCACCAGGAAACCCCCATCCCCACCAGGACCCCCGCATCCCCACCAGGACCCCGGGTCCCCACCAGGCCCCCCATCCCCACCAGGTGACCCGCCCTGGGTTTTTGGGAGGTGGACTTAAAGACTGCCCCATAATTTATGGGGGTACACTCACCCGCAGACCGATTGGCCCGTCAGCGTTCTTCCGGCAAGCAGCCGCTTATCACGTTGGGTTTCTCACACAGGGCACCAATCTGCCGGGTTCACCAGCAGGTAGGGTGGTGGAGAAGCCAGTCCAGCCGGCCTCCTCCAGGGGCTGAGCAGGATGGTGAGTGTCCACGGCCCAAACCCTTCTCCACTCCAGAGAAAACACCACACCTAGCCGGGAGACTTGTCGAAGCAGGATCTCTCTCTATTGTGTTGGGCACACTCTTATATAGGGTAGGGGGTGGGGCTAAAAACATGGGGAGTGAAGGACCAATCGTTTTTCGCCACATAGGCTGTAGCCAGGTAGAGGCCATTTTGTTATGTCTTGCTGAGTCACTCCTATGTGGAAGTGGAGTGTCAGAGACAGGCCACAAAACTTGAGTGAGGGTCAGCACCAGGCCACATGTCTGGGCCCATGAGGCCCAACAAATGGCAAATGCACATTACAGCAACAGTGACAAATTTCACATTATTGTTGAAGCTTGGTCATACAGTTTTATCAGTAAATAATATTCAAAAATTATAGTAGACATATATGATTACAAATTTACATTTTAAAATATAGTTATACATTTTTAGTTTGAAAAGTGTATTAGTTTAGTTATTACAGTACTTTCTTCTTTTTTAAGTTCTCAGACTATGATTTTTAGTTCTAGAAGTTCAATTAGGTATTTTACATTTTCCACGGGCACAGGTGAAGGCACCCTGGGGCTGTGGAAGAGGAATAAAAAAATAATGGAAAACCTCTTGGTGCCTGGGTGTGGGAAAGGTGCACCATCAGGGCCTGGATGCCCAGGACCATGTGTGGAGTCAACCACAGTGGGCCATCAAGGGAGGTGGCTCTAGAGTATTAGTCTTCTCAAGAGCAGAATTTGCAAATGACATTGGCCTCCCCTGTCCCCAGCATAAGCCCAACAACAGAGGTAAAGCCATTGCCATGCACAACCTGACACCTTAGGGGAGTACAGCCACTCAGGGAAGGCTGAAACTGCTGCCCAACATTAGGAAGGCACTCTGGAGCCTCCACTCTCCTCCACTATCAGCCTACCATCACAGGAATGTGGAGCCATGGCTCAAAGTAGGGTACCAAAACTCCAGGCTGGTGAGGGGACCACAGCTCCAGGTTCACAGGAAAAGACCATATTTCAGGTAATGGGAGGGGAACCATAGCTACAGCTTCAGTTTAGAGGAGGGACCACAACTCTGGCTCACAGAAGGGAACCACCACTTCAGCTCCCAAGACAGGACCACGGCATCAGAACAGAGAGGTCACTTAGCAATTTTATGGCATTTGAATTGGGAGTTGGGCTCTAGGCAGTTTGGAGGAGTTTAAGCTGTTAATGACTAATGGCTGTTCTTCAGAAAGATCTCTTTGTCTGCAGTGCTGAGGGTAACCTAGAGGCTGCTGTAGAGCCTATCACATGACAAGAGAAGGTCTAGATCTGGGAAGTACTGGGAGACTAGGACCTAGTAGTCCTGATGACAGTTGGAGTAGAGAGAAGGGTTAGATCCTGGTTCTGGAGTTGTCTAGAACCAGGAAGCTGTTGGATGATAGTGCAAAGCTTGCTAGAGTGGAATGAAGGAGAGCAAGAGACAGGAGATGTACAAGAGCCTTGGGGTTCATGAGAGGCAGTGATGAGGGAGATGTGGGTGATGAGGTGGATGCTGAGGACACAGGCCCACAAGGAGAAGCAGCACTTTACAGTGAAAAGATGGGAGTAGATAAGTTGTGGGGGGAGATGTGCATTTTAAACATTCTGAAAGGTGGCCAAAGTCCTGTAAGTCTGAGAAAAACTAGATATCCAAGAAGCACCCATGACAGGCTACATCACCTTGGCCTGGGAAGCAGTATCTAGGCCCTACTAGGGAAGGGACCATCTTGAGGAGCCTGGAAGGCTGTGGCCAGACCTTCATCAGTCTCTGTTCTTCCAACCTCCTCCTGCCTCTGAGTGTAGATCCTCCTTCCTGTACCATCACCTGGTCCTCACTAGCCTTCCTACTTCTGCTTAGACCAGTTCAGGTTACTGTTGCCTATAAAATACACTTCACACCTTTGAGCCTGCCATCTCTGGTGGGCTACATGCAGCCGAAATCTTACTCAGCCGCCACCTCACCATGTACCCTCTCCTTCTTACACCGGGTGCTTTCCACAGTGTGATTAAACATCCCACTGAGCCTTTAGTTTTACCCTCATAATTTTTGGAACCCCTCCCCACTGATGCTAATGGTCAGCCAGAGTTACTAGCCGTTTGCAGCCTTCTGTACCTGATCCTGAGTTGGTGTTTGTGTGGCTTGTGCTGTGCAACTTTTCTTCATTCCATGTTTGACACTGTGGTGTGCCAGGTTCTGTCCTAGGTGCTGGGCTCTGTGTAAAACTCAGATCATAGTCCGTGCTCTGAAGGAGCTTCCAACTTAGAGATGCTGAACAGGGGCCCTGATGAGCCAGAGGCAGTGCGTGGGGCATCTAGGCTGACTTCAAGGGGCTGGAATCCAGAGTTAACCCCACTGTACTTTTCCATAGGGGCCAATTACAGTGTTACTCTGCAGGGTGAGGGACAGTGGAAAGGTGGTCGTTTATTCCATAGATGCTGTTGATTTATCTTGAAAATAAGTGGATTTAATCATTAAATATGTAAATAATTGTTTTTGATTGAAAATCAATCACTTTCTTTGACCTTGCTACAGTAGCCCTGTCAATGCTAACCCACCTGGGCACACTTATGGCTTGACCAAATTGGATTACCACCCATGGAGGGATCAGCAAATTCATGAAGCACAGACACACAGCTTTTTTTTTTTTCTTTCTTTCTTTCTTGGTCTTTTTTGAGACAGGGTCTCCCTATAGCCCCAACTGTCCTGGAACTCACTATGTAGATTAGGCTGGTCTTGAACTCACAGGAATCCACCTGCCTCTGCCTCCCGAGTGCTGGAATTAAAGGTTTGTGCCACCATGCCCCTCCAGCTTGGTTCTTTTTATGCCTTGAACAGTGCCTTTGTTTTCAGGGTTTAGGCATGATTACAGAGGGGTCTTGTTTTTTCTTGATCTATCATAGTGACAGAGTGGCCTGGTTTGCTGCCAATGTTTTGTGAAATTGTTTATATTTTATACAGAACATCGAGGCCTCTATCTGTGAGTGCCAGGCTGGCTCATAGCAACTCTGAGGTCTGTATCTTTGAGTGCCAGGACAGCTCCTACCTGTACTGAGACCCTGCTGATAGGACAGGCCAGCTGTTACAATGGAAGCTGCTTTTATCATCTGAACAATCGTGATCTCACAGTTACCGTTCTATTCAGCTTCATGCTTTGTGAGCCCTTTTTAATATTTTATGTGTATGAGTGTATTGCCTGCATGTATGTAACTGCATGTATGTAAGTGCACCCATGTTGTGCAATGCCTGCAGAGGGCATCAGATCCCTGAGTGGAACTGGAGTTACAGACAGTTGTTGGTTGCCACGTGGATGCTGGGAACTGAAACATGGGTCTTCTGTAACAGCCGCCAGTGTTCTTACCTGCTGAGTCATCTCTCCAGCCCTTATCTTTATGTGTGCTACATGTGTACATGTACACTCATGCACATGCCCTGTGGTGTGCATGGAGATCAGAGGACAGTCCTCAGCTTCCTTGAGACAGCTTCCTCTTTGTTAACTGCTAACTGCATTCCTCAGGCTCGCTGGCCTGAGAGCCTCTGGGAACTCTCCTGTCTCCCAACTCACCCATGCTCCCATGCCCAGCTTTACATGGGTGCTGAGGATATGAACCATAGTCCTCATATTCATGGAGCAAGGACTTTATTAGCCATCTGCCATCTTCTCAGACCAATGAGCACCCTTCACCTCTTCAAATGCAGGGCATCAGGAGCTCCAGCTCTCTGTTTCACCTTCCTTTCTTGGTGGGTAGAAACACTTTTGTTTTCCTGGCCCTATGCTCAGTCTGACCTCTTGGTGGTGACACTATTTGCTCATAGCTTCTGATTCATCTCAACAGCTTCCTTGCTGCTTTCTTCACCTGTCCCAGCCAGACACCTTCTCTTGTCTCCTTTAATCTTCTTGAATACAAACCTAACAAGTAGTTCTTTCTGAAAGGCTGTCACCTTGGCTCTCGCTTCTCTCTTGCAGTAGAGCTGTGGCTTCAAAACCTTGGCTCCTTGATCCTGGCCTTCACCTCCAGCTGTTTCCAGAAAGCCTCTTTCCTTGAAGAACTTTTCCTTTGTTCTACGTACTTTGGGATGATCCCTGGGCTGCTGTTTCCACTTTGATGTTCTAACCAAGTTGCTCTCCTTGCCCTCTGGATCTGTGAGGTAGAACTAGGATGCTTGTTTTTTGTGGTACTGGGCATCAGCCCAGGGTCTTGTACACGTTAGCCAAGTTCCCTTCTATTGAGCAAGTTCTGGGCCATTGAGCAATAATCCCCAAACCCTTAGCCTGGTTCCTTCTAGTCAGCATGATTACAGGACTTGCCACGTTACTTTGAATGAGGAACTGGATCTGCTTAAAGGAATGCCAGAAGGGGAGGTGGGGGAGTCTTGTCACCTGTGGGGTGCTCAGCAGCTGACTAAGGTGCTCAGCAGAGTAAGGGAACTCCAGGAGGGGTAGTGACAGCACAACCCTACTTCTGGCAGAAGGGCTGTGAATAGCAACAGCCCTGAAAGATGGAACCTTTTGACACAGATTGTGTGAGATCAGAGCTCAAGCTAAGAGGAGGGGAGCTAGGGCTGCCAGTGGGCAGTTGGCAAAGGTTTGGGTGCTAGGAATGTGGGCTTCATCCTTCATCCTGAGGGTGCCATAGAGGGTCTTAGGTAGGCGAGTGTGTAATCCATAGCTCACACCTAGCAGTCTGATGGAGGACTGCTTAAGACATAAGGACTGAATGAGGCACTGGAGGCTGGGTGGGGGAGGAATGAGACAGGATGGAAGAGGGGATGGCCACTTCTGGCCTGAGAAGATAAAGCAGGAGCCCCAGGTTTAGGGGAGGGTGCTTCTAAGTTTGGCACAGGCCACAGCTTGGGCTTGGACACTAAGCGGATTGTGGGGTGTGTCCCTCCATGTACACAAGGTACTGGTTCCAGTTAAGCAAGAACACCCACAGACCGGAAGGGAGCAGCAGCCCAGAGAGGTTCTCATGCTAAGAAAGATGCAGAGTCCCAGGGAGGAAGCCACAAGGTCAAGGCTGCCCTGGCCTGGGGCCTTAGGAGTCTGGAAGGCTTGGAAAAGGCTGGGCTTGTAGGTATGGAGGCAGTTTTTGTGGGAAGGGTTAGGATTCAGAGAGCAGGTGTGCAGCCAGATCCCAGGAGCTTTAGGTGGGTGGGTCACTCCAGAGGTAAAATGGCAAGAGCAAGGAAGGGATGCAGAACTGGTGGACCCGAGGAGCTGGTACCAGACGGCCAGTGCCAAATACCAGAGAAAGGCCAGGGAGTCTGCCTGTAGAGCCCTGACTGTTCTGCTGTCAGGGTTGTGCCCATGACCCATGCTGCTGGCCCTTGGGTAGAGACACAAGGAGCTCACAGAGCCCACTGCTACCCTGTTCCATTCTCAGAAAGTGGAGTCGTCTATAGTCAGGTCACTTCA
Source organism: Eospalax fontanierii (assembly GCA_035773235.1). Classification (NCBI taxonomy): domain Eukaryota; kingdom Metazoa; phylum Chordata; class Mammalia; order Rodentia; family Spalacidae; genus Eospalax; species Eospalax fontanierii. Next base: position 81,083,519 of record CM069532.1, on the reverse strand, counting down.
CACCGTGTAATCTGACACCATGCTTGAGCATCTTGGGATTCCTGTCCATAAGCCCAGATCCCAGCACACACCTTAAAACATAGCTAGAAAGATGGCAAGGATGAGTGGACACATGGAGGATTAGCTACTGTCATTAACCTCCGATGTCAGTGCCTGTCCTGCGCCCATCATAAGCCAGGGTGTGGGGACAACAGCCCCTCCACACCTCATGAAGGAAATGCCAGAGAGGAGAGAGAGAGGCAGAGAGCAGAAGGTACTCTTTATTGGAATTTTAATGACAGCAGCATGAGAGGAAGGCTCCTCCCCTGAAAGATGCCATCTTCTCTGCTCTCAGGGCTCAGCACAGGAATGAGACCCCTACCCCGAGTATCACGCAGAGGGGAGGGTGGAGAGGGAAGGGGGTTACTCTATGCCAGGGGAGCTGGGACAGGAGGGAAGACGTGCACCCTCACCTCTTGGCTCAATCCCTCTCCCCTGGGACCTGGTGTTACTCCCAGACCCTGGGGTGGGCTGGCAGACAGGGCTCATGCAACAACACATGGACAGAAGGTGGCACAGAAATGCAGCCCCATCATCCCTTAGCAAGGGCAAGAGGGCTAAAAAGGGCCATGCTGTGGCCACAGAGGGTCCAAACATAAGTATTTGCAGTGTACACACAAGGGTGGGAGAGGGGCTCCCTCTGCCCCTGGCTGTGCCTTGGGACCAGAAAGAGAGGAGCACAGATAGCACTGTCATGCCAGGAGCAGGGTCTGGACCAACCATGCCAACTGAGCTGGGGGTCCACACTACTCCTTGGCACGGCCAATGATGGTGAGGATATATAGGAAGATGTTAATGATGTCCGTGTACAGGTTCAACGCTGCAAACACATACTCCTCCGGGCTCAAGGACAGCTGCTTGTTGCCCAGCAGCAGCTGGGTATCCACTGCCAGGAACTAGGGGAAGGGGATAACAGTGGGTGTGATGACATAGTTGGTGTTGAACAGCCTATCCACTCACCCTCAAAGGCCTCCCAACACCCTCACTCACACAGGTGAAGAGCAGAGCGCCCAGCGAGGCATACACGATCTCCAGGATGCGATTCCGGATAAAGATGCAGAGTATGGCAAAAATCAGGAGCACCACCACACTTACCAGGAGCACACCCATGCACGAAGTAAAGTCATAGCGGGTCTGGGAGAAAGGGAGGGAGGTGAGAGGCTGTGGGTGCTGGACCCTGGGGGTACACGCTTGCCCTGAGCCCCCCGCTCACCTGCAAGGAGAAGATGACCACTGTGAAACAGACAGCCGTGGTGATTCCCACTGCCATGATGACTGCCTCTGTGTTGTAGAAGCTAGCAATCATGCCCACCATGTAGGACAAGCTGACGGTCAGAATGGACTGTAGAAGAAGAGAGTCACAGTGGACCCTGGGTGTGTAGAGCTGCTCCTGGCCCTATGCTGCTGTGCACCCACCCTTCCCTGCTTTACAGGCCTGTGGCAGTTTAGGGATTACCAGAGCAACAAGGTTCCAGGGATGCTTTCGCCGGAAGTCCCCACAACAGCTGAGCACGATTAGGGAGATGAAGAAGATGGCATAGGAGACATAGTAGGTCCAGACATTCTCCCGAACAAAGCCCTTCACCTCCCCAACGAATGTAAACACGGCCACGGTGGATAGGGTCACTGACAGCTGCAGGGTCAGCACCAGGAACACCTGGGGAGGGAACCGATAAGAACCCCACCTCAGCTACCCCTCAGGACTCCCCCTGCTCACCAGGCCTCACCTTTCGGATGAAGGCCTGCCGAATGTTCTTGTCATCCCAGTTGGCAGAGGGGAAGTCCTGGTTGTCATAGTAGGATGGGGGCCCCTCCTCCTGGTAGTTCCCATGTTGTGGTGCTGGGGACACAGAGGCTGGGTCAGTGTCTCTCCAGGGGCAGTTGCATCCCCGGCTCTGTACCACCTTTCCCCACACTCACAGTCAGGGTCCTGGAAGGGTGGTGGCTGTCCATAAGGGTTGGGGGGAAAGGGGCTCTGTGGGTATGGCCCCTGTGGGTAGCCTCCTTGAGGGTAGGGTCCCTGAGGGTAGCCAGGTTGTGGGTAGGGGCTGGGCCCATGGGGATATGCTGGCTGACCGTAGGGGGAGGGCTGGAAAGGGGGCTGTGGGTATGGGGACCCAGGGTACGGAGTCTGAACATAAGGAGGCATAGGGGGCTGGGGTCCCACAGGATATCCAGGGTTTGGGGGAGGATAGTTGTCCCCAGACACCAAGAAACTCTTTTCATGGGACATGGCCTCAGGTTCTGCGGCTGCCCCTAGAGGAGAGAGAGAGAACAGGGATCAGTGACAGCCCCACCTGCGGCGGAACCCAGGAAGGAGGCAGTAGGACCATGACCTTCGTCCTGGGCGGTGGGGATCTCCAGAACACGGCGGCAGGGGGAGGTAGGTAGGCGTGGGGGTGCGGGTGGCACTCCCACGGAAGGGGATGCTATGGATCGATGGGATGGGGGAGGGGACAGGGAAGGAGTGATGGCTGTCAGCCTCGGATTTGGGGCTTTGGAGAAGCCGTCTGCCTGCTGTGGGCGTACCGCGGGTCAACTCAACGAGGAGGGTTGGTGGGGGGGGCGACTGCTAGCGCGTGGGGGTGTGCCCTGGCCCTCCCTTTCCCACCCCGCCCATTAAGCAGCTTTAAGAGGCCAGTCGCTGGTGGCTATTTTCATCCCAAGAAATCCCCAGGCCATCTGTGACCATCGGGAACTCTGACCCTCCTCCCTCCCAAGTGCTGCGTGTGGGACGCAGGCCCGGACTGGCTGCCAAGGTGTCTGCTTGTGGGGTACGCCAGGAACAGCGGGGTGCGGGGGAGTGTGGGGGATGGAAGCGGCCAGAGGGCGTTCAAGGGAACAAAGCGGCGACCCGAGCGCTGGGGGCGACGGGGACGGGGGGAGAGGGACAGTGGCCGCGGCCCGCGCCCCGGGGGCAAAAGGACCCCCCCGCGGGCTTCGGGGGGACGCTGGGCCGCGGGTCTGCACAGCCGCAGCCGCCGCCCCCTCCCTCGGCTCCGCCAGCCATCGCGGCTCCCCACCCCCACGGCTGCCCGCAGTCCGCGCCCGGCGGGCCGCACGCCCCGGCCAGACCGGCGGCCCCTGAGGCGCCCGGCACGGTTACTCAGGGCGGGGGTGGCCGACCCTGCGGGGGGCGGCGGCGGCACGCTCCTGGGCTCGGTCCGGGGACTCACCGCTCCCGGGGAGCCGGAGGCCGGGGCGTCCGGTGTCGGCTGCGCGGCCGCGCGCTGATGGCCGGTGCGTCCGCACCTGCACCCGCTGGGCGGCCGCGGAACTGGGGCCTGCGGCGGCGAAGACGCAGCGGGGCCTTGTGACTGGGCGGGCCCTGCGACGGGGCGGGGCTTGTGACGGGCAAGGCGGAGCGGCTCTGGTGATAGGCGGGCCTCGCTAGGGGGCGGGGCGCCGAGGGGGCGTCGTCGCGGGCCCTACGATGAGGCGGGGCTTGTGACGGGCAGGGCGGAGCGGCGCTGGTGATAGGCGGGCCTCGTTGGGGGGGCGGGGCGCCGAGGGGTCGTCCTCGCGGACCCAAACCACTCCGTACAGTCTGACCTGGGCACCAGCTCTGCGACCTGGGCCTGGGCCTGCGCCGGACACCGGCTAAGGGTTGGGGCTGGGCAGTGGGAGTTGGGGACTTCTGCAGGCTCAAGTCTGTTCTGCCTTATGTGGCCCTCCGTTCAGAGAGCTAATTCCAGGGTTCATTAAAGGCTCCGAGGACCCTCTTGTGTTGAGACAAGGACTCACTCCCGAGCCACAGCCGACTTGGAACTCACAGTGTTGCCTATGCAGTCCCCCTGCCTGAGCCTCCCGTCTGATGGGAGTCTGGGCATGAGCTACTACTCTCAGACTTTTATTGGCATCAAGACACAGCATTCATGTTCTCTTTTCATCCATGTCTAGTCCCAACCAAGAGACCTAATCATTTAATTGCCCCATTTTCTTTGCCAGTCATGGAGCCCAAACTATACGGTACCATACTCAGGCCTCCAGTCCCTTGTCTTCTTGTCCTCAAACTTGACAGGAGGCTGAGTCATAGGTGTGGCTGGGCTGGAGGCAGAGCCAACTCCGTGCCTCCTCGACTCTATAGGTCTTCCTGAGGAAAGAGCCCTGTCTCTGGTCCTTTGTGCTTGGGGACATTCCACTGTCTTGTCTTCATGTCTCCTTGCCCCCCTCCTCCCTCGGAAGGAGGAAAAAGAGGAAAGAGTTCTCCACAATGTACTAACTGTTTAACTGGATCTAGTGAAGCTTTTGCATAAGCTCCTGGGTTTATTTGGCTTGCGATTCCAGGTCACAGTCCATCATGTTGGGGAAGTCAAGACAGGAGCAAAAGCAGAATGCCGTTAGGCGTGCTTGCCTCTTTTCAACTCGCTATCTACTCAGACAGTTCAGGACCCATTCGGAAATGATGCCGCCTGCATTCAGTGTAGGTCTTCCTGCCTCAATGAACAACCAAGACAGTCCCCTCACAAGCTTGGAGAGATGGCTCAGTAGTTAAGAGCACTCTTGCAGAGGACTTGAGTTCTGTTCCCAGTGACTACATGACAGCTAACAACTGTCTATAACTCCAATTCCAGGGGTTCTGTCACCCTCTTCTGGCCTCTGTGGGCACTGCATGCATGGGTACTCCTACACATTGAAAAAAAAAAAAATCCTTCACAGACATGCCCACAGGCCAATCTGGTCTAGATAATTCCTTATTAAGACTCTCAGCAGCTGGGTATGGTGAGTATATGCCTTTAATTTCAGCATTTAGGAGGCAGAGGCAGGTAGATCTCTGTGAGAGCGAGGGCAGCCTGATCTACATAGCAAGTTCTAGGTCAGCTGGGGCTACAGGGAGACCCTGCCTCTAAATAAATGAATGAATGAATGAATGAATAAATAAATAAATAAAACTAAGACATAATGACTCTCTTAGCAGGTGATTGTAGGTTGTGTCAAGTTGACAGTTAAAACTATCCAACACACAAGTTATCTTTAGTTTAACATCCAGTTTACAGAGTTCCTCAAGATTTAATAATGGCAGTGATGTGAGCTGGTTCAGTCTAGCCCTGCCTGTGGCATGCCTTCTGTAGTAGGAATTGGCTTGTAAAGTACAGTGTGTTAGAGGGTAATGAGTTCTATAAGAAGAAAGCACACAGAAGGCTGGACATATGTGGATTTTGTAGAATCAGAATCTCAGTGATTTGTGGAAACTTCCTTTAGAAAAATAAAATGACAAAGTTGATGACAGGCTGCAGAGGGAACCTGGACAAGTCAGAGGTCCTTCAGGTTTTTAGTTCCATGTTAAATCTTCCAGTAAGGGAAATTATGGAGAAAGGATGGCCACCTGGGGGAAAGGCTGGGCCATGCAGAGTGAAGCTGCTTCATGGGTGTTGGTCCAGAGGAGAGCCCAAAGGACAGAGAGGCTGGAGCCTCCTAAGCATCAGGCTATAAGGTATGGGGAGGGGTTGGGAGATAGGGGTGGCCCTCAGAAGGGCTGTAGCTTTGACCCTGGGCTATAACAGCCATTGGTAACCCTGCCAGCTCTGAGGAAGATCCACAGTGGGATGGGTGAGAGTGGCAGGAGGTTGGGGTAGAGAGCAGCAGTGGTCGCAGTTTTGGAGAGGATAGAAGCAAACAGGCTATGATGATGCACACACAAAAAAGTATATGCATGTGGACATGGTTGTGCATGCTTGTAATCCCATATTCAGAAGGCTGTGGCAGGAGGGTCACATTGAATTTAAGGATATCTCTGTACACAGTGAGACCCTGTCTCAAAAACAAAATGAAACAAAACAACAGTAATAAAATAAAGGCAGCCTGGTGTGGTTACTCATGCCTATAATCCTAGCACTCATGAGATGGAGCCTGGAAGATCACTGTTTAAAGGCCAGCCTGGCCTGCACTGTGAGTTCAGACAGCCTGAGCTAGAGAGCGATACCATATTTCAAAATTAAATAAATAATAAAGGCATAGCCTGCGTGAGGCCTGGCTTTGGGTCTTGACTGTGCTTCCATTTCACCTTCTGTGGTAAGGGTTATTGGCAGAAAGACATGTCTATACAGTGGCTGCGTCTCAGGCAATGATTATGACCAAGATGATGCAGATGGAAAGATTGGGCAAATGTGGGCTGGAGGGAGCCAAGGAGAGGGGCCCCATCAGAGGGGGCCAGCAGGGACTGTTTGGGTAAGAACTTAAAAAAATATTTAAATCATACATATGGGAGTGTGTGTGTGTGTGTGTGTGTGTGAGAGAGAGAGAGAGAGAGAGAGAGAGAGAGAGAGAGAGAGAGAGAACAAGTACCATGATGTGTAGAAGTCAGACAACATCTAGGAGTCAGGTCTTCCCATCACATGGGACCTGGAGATCAAACTCAGATTGTTAAGCTTGGCACAAGGGCTTTCACCCATCCCAGGATGAGTCTTTTAGGGGTCCAAGGGTGGAACTGGTTTCCTACTGGGTGTGAAGGACCTGTTTGGGACTATTAATAAGGGTCAGCCTCAACCAGGGACCAGGCTATAGAGCTAATGTTGCTCATATCTAGGACATGGGGCACAGAAGCCTAGAGATCTTGGCTGTGTATTGGGGGGGGGGGCAGTGACTCAAGCATCCAGTGGGGAAGATATTGTTCACAAAGAGAAGCCAAGGAAGTGGAGGATGGCCAGGGGTCATCTGGTCAACCCTGCCAGCCAGGGACTAGTGGGGAGGGTGCAGGAGGGTTCTTCTAAGTTTGTGGTGCACTGAGAGTTATGGCTCCAACAGGGAAGGAAACACATGAACCACAACCAGTGACTCTGGCTCCTCCCTTTCTCCTTCTCCCAGTCAGTTTCACTTTTGCTTTCCTGTCTCAGGCCTTCTGCTTAGCAGGCACAATAGACCTGGCTGACCGTCCTGGGCGCTGGGCGGACACCGGGTGAGTGTAAATGTGAAATGTGGGGTCACCCACAGTTGGGGAATACCCAGGGGAATGGGAGAGAGAGGGCAGAGGGGTGGAGAGGGCCCTTTCCCTTCTCATGAGTCCCATCCCAGGGCTTGGATGGCTGAAGTGGAGGTGGGGGCTGCCGTTGAGCTTCAGGGACTGCTCCCTGAAGTCCCAGATGAGCTGCTCACTCTCTACTTTGAGAACCGCCGCCGGTCCGGCGGGGGCCCTGTGTTAAGCTGGCAGAGACTTGGCTGTGGGGGCATTCTCACCTTTCAAAAGCCTGCAGGTGAGGAGGCTGGCTTGAGGGACAGCTTGGGTGCCCTGATGTTTTGATAGCTCTCACACCCTCCTCTGTTCACAGATGCAGAGAGGGTCTTAGCCCAGACAGAACACCGACTACAGGGTGTCCCACTGAGCCTGCGGCCAGCCCCACCTCGCGCCCCTGCACGTGTGCTTCTCCAAGGACTGCCTCCTGACACTTCACTGCTGAGCCTGGAGCACCATGTCCAGGCCCTGCTGTGTGCTATGGGACACCGGGTGCAGGCTTGCCGTGCCCTGCCCAGCCCCCGGCCAGACCGTGCCCTGGTTCAGCTACCCATACCCCTGTCTGAGGCAGGTGAGAAGCAGGTGAGAGGTGGGATTGGGACTTTGGTGCTAGTTAAGGAAGGTGCCTGAGCTGACTCACCCACTTCCCCCAGAGGTCTGTGCCCTGAAGGAGCAGGCCCGGAATCTGCAACTAAATGGAGCAGCAGTGTCTTTGGCCTGGGTGCCTCAGGCCCGAGCGGTGCGAGCAGTGGGGGGCACTGCTTCAGAGGACCTGCTGTTGCTGGAGCTGTACCTGGAGAATGAACGCCGTAGTGGAGGGGGGCCCTTGGAAGGCCTGCGCAGCCTGCCCGGGCAGCTGGGCACTGTTGTCTCCTTCCAACAGTGGCACGGTAAGCAGAATGGATGAACCTAGTAGGACCCTTCCTCTCTCCCAGAAACCTAATGGGCCTTCTGCCATCTCCTTTCTTCCAAGTGGCTGAACGGGTACTACAGCGGAACCACTGGCTGCAGGGCTCTGAGCTGAGCATTGTCCCCCACTACGATGTCTTGGAGCCGGAAGAACTTGCTAAGGGCACCAGTGGAGCGGATCATGGAAGGGTTCAGGGGTCTGGGGCCACTGAACATGCTCTTCCAGAGGCTGGAGGGCTGGCAGAAGCCCCACCTATGAATGTGGGCTCCGTGGTGGCACCAGGACAATTAGGAACCTCTCTAATGAAAGGTCCTGTGAGAGTTCTGGGTCCAGCTGTGCCAGATGACTCAGGACATGTGGAGTCTCTGGAGCCCATAGGCCTGGGGACTATGGGATCTCCAGAGCAGGCTGGATTCATGAATGAGGAACTTATGGAGTCTACAAGCCCAGTAGGTACAGTGGAAAGTTCTGCAGGGTTCTTGGGACAAGTTGAACCCGTGGACCCAGGATCTGTGGGACTTCAAGGGCAGGAAGGCCTGGGGAAAGTTGCTATCGGTTCACTGGGGCAGGAGGGCCCATTGGATCCAATGGGGCTGGCCATGGAATCTCCAGAGACAGGGTTGGAGAGTCCTGAGTGTGGAGGGCTGCAGAAGCAGGAGGGCCTGGTGGAGACGGTGTTGTTGATGGAGCCAGGAGCCATGCGCTTCCTGCAGCTTTATCATGAGGACCTTCTTGCCAGCCTTGAGGACGTTGCCCTCTTCCCACTGGAAGGAGTGGATGTGACTGGCTTTCGGGTGAGTGACCCTGAGAATTCCTCACTTTTCTCTTACTGAGATTCTTGGTACCTTTCCTATGCTCTGAACAGGTAAACTGCCCTTCCCCATGTTCCTATAGCTCTGTGGAACCAGAGCCCAATGCCAGGCAGCCCAAGAGTTGCTACAGAGTCTTCTGGGCAGCATCAGCTGTCACATGCTGAGCTTGAAGCAGCCAGGCAGTGCCAGGTTCCTGCTGAGCATGGAAGGACAGCATCTTCTGCAGAGACTGGAGGCTCAGTTCCAGTGTGTCTTTGGGACAGAGCATCTGGTCAGTGCCACCCTGGGCATAGACCCTGAAAGGGTAAGATGGAGTTCCGAGCCTGCCCCCTTTCTCACACCCCGCCCAGATGCAGAGGCTTCTGTGATCCTCACATCTTCTTCTCATAGGTGGATCCCACTGAGGCCCTCCAAGTCCTCCCTGGCCACAATACAGGCAATGATAAGGAGAACGTGAGCCTTGGTAGGGCTCCCTGGAGATCCTAGTGTGTCCTCTGGTCTTTTTTTAACCACTCTCTTCCAACTATGCCCTCCCACCTATTTAGTGATCCTTCTCAGGCCTACCCTCTCCTCCTAGATGCAATCTGTATCTTTCATCCATTTCAACTCATCCTCCCTTTCAGCATCAGCCACCTAGCTGGGCCTCACCCCTGACCAAGAGGCCTCTTTCTGCCCCTAGAGGAAGTCCGAGAGCTGCTTGCCACCATGGAAGGCCTAAATGGGGAGGATTGGCTGCCCCTGGAGTTGGAGGAACAGCTGCCAGAGGAGACCACCCTAAGGCAGGAGGCAGAAGAATCCACACCCGAAGCTAGGGAGGAGCCCGTGGTCTCCAGCACTGGGGCACATGAATGGCTAGAAGAGGAGGCCAAACTGCAGCTGGCCATCCACCGATCCCTGGAGTTTCAAGACCAGGTGGCTGAGCAGGAGGAGGCAGCTGCACTAAGGCGAGCCCTGGCACTCTCCCTATTGGAGGCAGAAGAACCTCTAGGTGGGGATACAGGTCGCAGGGCCCAACTGGTAGTGCACACGTCCTTCGAGCAGGATATGGACGAGCTAGATCGGGCATTAGGAACTGCCTTGGAGGTACACCTTCAGGAGGAGATAGTGAGGCTTCAAGGCCAAATGCTGCCCACAGATCTTGGGGCTCGCCTGGAGAGGTGCCACAATGTGAGTGTTGTCCTGCGTGGTGACTGCATTGTCCTTCGTGGTTTTGGGGCCCAGCCTGCCCGTGCAGCCCGCCATTTAGCTGCTCTAGTTGCTGGTCCCCGGGATCAGAATTTGGCCTTTCTGTTGGAGACCTCAGATAACAACTGTGAGTCTGTACCTTGGACTTGGGGGAGGGTAGAATGGGCTGTTCTTGGGCTAGTGCCTGAGACATGGTCCTGATGCCCTTTCTCCCTGAATGGCAGTGTCAGAGCTGGGGCTAAAGGAGCCCGTGGACAGGCTAGAAAGCCTGGCAGAGAACACCAAGGAGTTCCGAGATGTAGTAAAGGCCTTCTATGACACCCTGGATGCTGCCTATAGCAGGATCTCCATTGTCCGGGTGAGTCCTTGCCCTGTGTTGCTGGCCTTGTGACCTCCTGTGGGCACTCTTCTGTCTGTCAGGAGGACCAAAGGCTGCTCATTGTGGACAGGCTAAAAGCTGATGGAATGGAGGAGCCTCTTTTCTTACCCAGCTTGTTCATGGAGTCTGAGGAAGGGAGATAGAAGGGAATCGGGGTTCGGGTTCTGACAGGCCTGCCTGAGTAGGGCTCCCTATCAGGGACTGACTCTTCCTATGCCTCAATTTCCTTGTCCACAGCATGGAGTGGTGGTGCCATCTTGTGGCCAATGTGAGAATTACTTATTCCTACAAATGCATAACTTCTGTCCTGTTCTGGGAGCTTTTGTCTCCAACAGAGGCCTGAGCTGGGAAAGGAATAGACTCTCTCTTCCTCCCTGTCTCTATCTCTTTCTATGTATACATGAAAAATATGTATTTTTGTGGAGTTTTGGATGTAGGGCAGTGGTAGAAAAAATATACATACATACCTCATACATACAACATATGTTGTATGTAAACATGCTTAGAGGCCGCTTGCCCTGTAGTCTTGCTAAATTTAGCAACTATGAATAGCATGAACATGTTCCATAAAAAGCTAGTACCAACTACTGGGGAGCAAGAGGGATGCCCCAGAAACCCCAACCTGTCCAAGCAGATAAGAAAAGAAGAGCCGAGGGGCTCTGGAGGCCTGGGAAGCATGAGTACCTGGACTCAAAGGAGAAACAAGACTCGGAGTAATGTTCTAGGGGAATAGAATCCATAGGATCTACTTTGTCTACAAGAAGGGCAGGGAGGAAGGGTGTCAGGCTGGCTTGTGGTGAGTGGCAAGGGGACCAAGAGTGAACAGGGAGTGACAACAAAGACTGCTCTGAAAGTACACCAGGGAGATAAGAGCGTAAGCTAGAAGAGAGCATGTGGTGGGTGGCAGCCTTCTTACCCAGAAGACTGCGTGTGCTCATAGATAAGGCCCAAGAAGGATAGCCACAGACAGAAAGGACAGGAGAGCTGGGGTCACTGTGGATATGACTAGGAAAGGTGCTCTCTGCTCTCCATGCTCAAAGCTTCAGGTGGGGTTAATAGCATCAGTTTTCACATAGAAATGGTAGGAAATGCAGAACCTCTCGTCTTTCCCAGAGGTTACAGAGATCATCCACCACCCAGCCCCAGCAACAGTCACCACCTACTACCGTCACCACCATTCTCTCTACTACCATCTCCACCATCATCACCATGACATGACCACCAATTACCATCAGTATCACCACCATCATCAACCACTATTATCATTATAACATCACTATCACCATTACCATCACCACCATCATCTCTATAACCATCAACAACCATCACCGTCATCACCATCACCACCATCACCACTACTATCATAACCACCATCGCTATCACCATCATGATTACTATCACTATAACCATCACCACCATGACCATCATCACCACCATCATCACCATCATCACTATCACCACCACCAACACTATCACCACCATCATTACCACCATCACTATCACTGTCATCGCCACCACCACCATCACCATCATCACCACCATCATCACTGCTATCACCATCACTGCCATCACCAACACCAACACCACTACCCAAACTACTACCACCACCATTATTACCACCATCATGACTCCATCACCGTCACCATCACCATCACCACCATCACCATCACCATCACTACCACCACCACAACCATTACCACCATCAACAACATCAGGATCACCATCACTACCTCCATTCAAAAGCTTATAACTGGCTGGTTTTGTTAGTTATATTCATTTACTTGGTTCATTTGTTTATTTTTGAGACAAGGTCTCACTGTATAGTCTTGGCTGGCCTCAAACTCACAGAGATCTGCCTGCCTCTGCCTCCCAAGTGCTGGGATTAAAGGCAGATACCACTAAGCCTGGACATTTACTTGGTTCTTACAGTAAGTATATAGCTTTAGTTAGTACATTTGAGGTTTTCTCTGTTATTACTTTAGAGACTTTTTTAGTCTTTTTTTTTCAGTCACCTCTTCCTTCTTGTGTCTCATAATTGTGTCAGTTACATTGTTATTACTCTTGGGTAAGGTGTGTGAACAAATTTCATATTGTAGTCTATATGGTTTAGCTATATACTGTTAATGAAGAAACACCTACCCTCTCACCAGAGTCAGGTAAACATAACTGTGGGGCTGGAGACAGTGGCTGTTGCTCTTTCAGAGAACTGGAGTTCAGTTCCTAGCACCCAGGTAGGTGTAACTGTAACTCCAGCTCCATAGGATCCCTGACACTCTCTTCTGGTCTCCAAGAACACCCTCCCACTGTGCAACACACACACGTACTTTTTTTCAATGATAAAAAAGAAAAAACCCATGTGTCAAGCTAGGGCTGTAGCTCTGTTGGTAGGGTGCCTGCCTGACATGTGCCAAGTCCTGGGTTGAGTCCCAGCAGCGGATACATGAGGGACCATAATCCTGACACTAGAAGACAGAGGGGAGGCAGGAGGATGAGAAGTTCAAGGTTATCCTCAGCTATACAGTGAATTTCAGCCAACCTGGGATACATGAGACCTTGTCTCAAAACCAAAACACATAATAACTAAATAAGTAAATAGTGTTGCATGATAGAGAATATTCTAGGATCCAGTGGTTCCACTTGTAATTTTGACTTTCCTCACCTTTCTCTTGGTCAGCCTTGATTTTTGGGTATGTTGGCCTCTTGCCACCCTAATGTATAGATTCTGCGGTTGAGTAGGTGTATCAGTGATTGAGCAGTGAACACCTCTGAGTTTTAAGTTTGTATTGCCAGCTGGGAGTTGGTTGCACCTGCCTATAATCCCAACACTTTGAGGCTGAGGCATAAGGATATGTTTGGGATCAGTCTGACTTATATAAGAAGTCCAAGGCCAGCCTGAGCTACATAACAAGACCTTGTCTCAAAAAACAAAACAAGGGGCTAGAGAGATGCCTCAGTGGTTAAGAGTACTGGCTGCTCTTGCAGAGGATCTGGGTTCGATTATCAGCACTGACTCCAGCTATTGCATGACACAGGTGCATTCACACACATGTAGGCAGTACACTCATACACCTAAAATAAAAAGAATAAATAAAAATTAATTTTTTTTGCAGAGGACCCAGGTTTAGTTCTCAGCCTCTACATGGCAATCATTCATAACTACAGTTCCAGGGGATCCTAAACCCTCTTCTGACCTCCTCCCGTTTGCACATTGTAGTATACTTACATGCATGCAGCAAAACATTCATACACATAAAATAAAAATAATAAATCAATCTTTAGGAAAAGACATTTATTTAAGGCTGTATGTGGTAACACACACCTTAAATCTTAGCACTTAAAGAGGTAAAGGCACATGGAGTTCTGTGAGTTCCAGGCCAGCCTGGTCTATATAGGGAGTTCCAGGCCAGCCAGGGACTACACAGTGAGACCCTGCCTCCAAAATTAAATTTTTATTTATTTTTATTTTATGTGTATGAGTGTACTGCCTACATGTAGGTAGGTGCACCTGTGTCATGCAATGCCCACAGAGATCAGAAGAGGGCATTGGATCCCTTGGAACTGGAGTTATAGAGGTTGTTAGTCTCCATGTGGGTGCTGGGAATCAAACCCAGGTCCTCTGCAAGAGCAGCCAGTACTCTTAACCACTGAGCTATCTCTCCAGACCTCAAACCAAAAAAAAATTTTAAAGCCTTTCATAATTACTTTTGTTTTGCACCTCTAATCTGACATTGATATAAACTTCCATGTTCTTTCATTTGTTAATATGCCCTTATTTGTCTTCAGTAACCACAGCTGGGATATAGTGTTCAGATTCAAAATACATTTTTTGTCAGATTTTTAAGACATTGCTCTTCTTCTTAAAATTAAAAATATTATTACTCTGTGTGTGCATAGTCTGTGTGTGTGCACATGCAAGCTCTGGTATACATGTAGAGGTCAGGGAAAAACTTCATGGAATTGACTCTCTCCTTCCACCTTTACATTGATTCTGGGGATCCAACTCAGGTCCTAGGCTTGCACAGAAAGTGCCCTTTCCTGCTCACAGATCCCCTTCTGCAAAAACTTTTTTCTTGGAAAGTTAGAGCAATTACTTGGAGTTTTCTTTAATGATTTTTTAGAAATTTAATTGTGTGTGTGTGTGTGTGTGTGTGTGTGTGTGTGTGTGTGTGTGTATGTGTACACATGAGTATGGGTACCTGTAGAGACCAGAGGCATTGGATTCTTCTGGAGCTGGAGTTACAAGTGGTTATGAGCCACCTGACATGGGTGCTGGGAACTGAATTCAGGTCCTCTGAAAAAGCACTAAGTCCTCTTAATGACTAAGCCATCTCTCCGGCACTAGGCTTTTAAAAGAATTATTAAGTTTTTTGAACTGGGTGTAGGGGCACACACCTTTAATCCCAACACTTAGGAGGCAGAGGCAGGTGGCACCCCTGTGAGTTCCAGGCCACCTGGGGCTAGAGGGAGACCCTGTCTCAAAAAAGACCAAAAAATAAATTATTTATTTTTATTTTATCTGCATGAGTGTTTTGCCTGCACGCATGTAAGTCTCCGGTGTTGTGCAGTCCGCATGAAGATCAGAAGAGGGTGTCAGATCCCCTGGAACTGTGTTTCAAACAGTTGTTACTGCCATGTGGGTGTTGGGAACCTAGCCCTTGTCCTCTGCTAGAGCAGCTAGTACACTTAATGACTGAGCCATCCTCTCTAGTGTTGATGGTTTATTAACATACAGTATTGGTGGTGAGAAATTCAATGTGAGATTTCATTTGTATTTGTACATTGATCTTGGGTGTGTGCGTGTGTGTGTGTGTGTGTGCATGCACGTACTTGGAGATTTTCTTCGATTCAGAAGCTGAGGATTTCCTGTTAGATGTCAGAGTCAGGTCTTTCCCACTGAACTGGGCATTTCATGGCTCTCTTCATCAGGCATTACTGTTCCAGCTCAGGGAAATGTCTTCTGCTGCATCCCCAGGTGTCCTGTCTTGTCTGTCATCTTGTGGCATTCCTGGGAGGTAGCGCTGAGACCTCCTCCATCTGCTTCATGTTCTTACTTGTCCCCTTTCATCATTTCCCTATCCTGTTAGCTTTATTCTCTGCTCAGTTCTTTGAATCCATCTAGAGTGCCATGGAACTGAGTCTCTAGCTTTAATCATTTCATTATCTGGCCCACTCACAGAATTTTACTCAGAAATCCTCCCCCTCCCCTCCTCCTCCTCTTCTTCTCCCTGTCCCTCTCTCATGTCTCTCCTTCCCTTCCAACCTTTTCCTTCACTTTTCTTTTTAAAAACATTAAAAATTTTTAGGATTGCTAAAAAATTTAGGATGTATCTCTCCACCCAGTTTCTTTTAAAAATATTCTATTATTTTTATGTGTATGAGTGTTATGCCTGCGTGTGTGTAAGTGCACCCGTGTCATGCAGTGGCCTTGGAGGACAGAAGAGGGTATTGGATTCCCTGGAACTGGAGTTACGAATGGTTGTTAGCTGCCATGTGGGTGCTGGGAACTGACCCCAGGTCCTTTTCAAGAGCAGCCAATGCTCTTAACTGTTGAGTCATCTCTTCAGCCCCCCTGTCCCTTTTCTTTTTGTGCTAGAATCCAACCCACTTTCTAAACAAGCACTGTGTCATGGAGTTGTGTCTCCAACCTAGTTAATCCCATCCTGAACGAGTTGTTGTTTCTGGCGCTCAGACTCTTTCATGTCAACTAGTCTTGTTTTATAGATGTAGTATTCTTTTGCATCTCTCAAGAGGCTAATTAGTATTTCTTTAAAAGCTCTGTTTGGGGGACTGGAGAAATGGCTCAGCAGTTAAGAGCACTTGCTGCTATTCCAGAGGACCCAGGTTGGGTTCCCAGCACCCACATGGTGGCTCACACCACCCGCATGCATGTGATGCACATACATACACTCAGGCACAGGTATACACACACATAAAATAAACTGAATAAGTAAACTTTTTTGGCTCATATATTTATAGTGTATATGCCCACATGTAGAGATATGAGAAAACAACTTACTGGAGTTGGTTCTCTCTGTCCACCATGTGGGCTCAGGGATCCATTTCAGGTCCTTAGGCCTAGTAGCAAGGTGCCTTTTATCCACTGACCCATCTTGTCAGCCCTGTGTTTTTTTTGCCTTGTTTTGAGGGTCTCACTGTGTAGCCCTGGCTGGCCTGAAACTCCCTGTGTAGACCAGGCTGGCCTTGAACTTACAGAAATCGACCTGCCTCTGCCTATTGCGTGCTGGGCTTAAAGGTGTGTGCTACCACATACAGCCAAATAATGTCTTTTCTTAAAGATTTATTGTTTTTATTTTATGTGTATGAGTGTTTTGTTTCATGCTTGTGAGTGTACCACACATGTGCAAATGGGAGGAGGTCAGAAAAGGGTGTAGGATCCCCTGGAACTGTACTCATGAATGATTGCCATGTGGGTGCTGGGAACTAAACCTGGGTCCTCTGCAAGAGCAGCCAGTGCTCTTAACCTTGGAGCCATCTCTCCAACCTAAATCTTTAAAGAAAAATTTAAACTCTGCTTAGGACCCTGAGTTTGTTACTATAAGGCTGATCTTGGATTAGTCACACAGCTCTCACTTTTTATCGGGAGTGAAGGGCAATGTAGGTTCCTGGCTTAGCTTTTTACTATGGAAACCTGGCTGTGGATCCCAAGTTCTGGTGAGTGAGTGGGGTTTGCCCTGGAGGGTTCCCTGGAAGAGTCAGGTCTACTGGAAAGCCAGACCTCCAGTGACATTGAGGTGGTTAATGCATTCCTCTGCACAAAGTCATCGATGGGAGCTTTCAGGTTTTCCCTGGATCCTCAAAGCTCCACTAGAGGGCTCATCACTGCCGAGTTCAGCTCTTTCTGGCCCTAGTTTTGGGAGGGGCTCCAAACGCCCTGCCCCAGACTACCTTGCCCTCGGCAGGTGGAGCGTGTATCAAACCCGCTGCTGCAGCAACAGTACCAACTGCATCGGGAACGTCTGTTGCAACGCTGCGAGCAACGCCCGGTGGAGCAGGTCCTCTACCACGGCACGTCGGCGTCTGCAGTGCCTGACATCTGTGCGCACGGCTTCAACCGCAGCTTCTGTGGCCGCAACGGTGAGGCTTGTACAGAGCAGGGGCATGGGCCAGGCTGCGGACCCTAACGACCCTGACCTCGGTCTCGCCCGTCCGGTCCTGCAGGCACGGTCTATGGACAGGGTGTGTACTTCGCCAAGTACGCTTCCCTATCCGTGAAGGATCGCTACTCGCCCCCCAACGCCGAGGGCCACAAGGCGGTGTTCGTGGCTCGGGTGCTGACCGGGGACTACGGGCAGGGCTGCCGCGGTCTCAGGGCGCCTCCTCTGCGGCCCTCCGGCCAGGTCCTGCGCTATGACAGCGCCGTGGACTGTCTCCGCCAGCCCAGTATCTTTGTCATCTTCCACGACACGCAAGCGCTGCCCACGCATCTCATCATTTGCAAGAACATACCCCGGGCTTCCCCCGGGAGCTCCCTCGGCCTCTCCGGGGACGTCTGACCCAGGCCGCCTGCCTGGTGTTCCCGGCTCTGCTCAGTCCCTCTGGGTCGCAGCGGCCCCTGCCACGCGCTACAAAGCCGGATCACAGCGGCCAGCCCGGCTTCCCTCCCGGGCTGGCCTGACCGCCAGGGGTCAGCAGAGCAGGGCAGGAGGGTGTCCCGCCCGCCCGCCCGCCAACTCCGTTGGACCGCGCCCTAGCGCGGCGTTCTGAATAAACCTGTACGCGAAACCTGGCTGACCGGCCTGCTGGAGCCTGCAGTCTGACCTGTGTTTGGGGAGGGTGGGGGACCGTCCGAGAGGCTGGGGTCGCGCCAGCTGCTCGGGGATAGGCAGGGGCGACGGGGGGCTATCGACCCAGGCGTCTGGGCACCGGGGCGCAGGTCTGGACGACGCGCCCTCCCGCGACCTGGCGAGGTTTTGAGGTCTGGCATGCAGGCCAGCGGCGTCTCCTGGCTCCCCGGCCACCCTGCACACCTGGGGGGCTCTGCCTCCTCGGAACTCCCAGGCCCTGCACGCGCGGTCCGGGTCACGCGGGAATCGCTCGCTCGCTCGCTCTCGGTGGTGCCCGCGCATCGCGGATCTTAGCTAGGACTGGGGCGGGGCTCCGGGTTCGCCCCGCCTGCGTTGCCTCCCCTGCTCTCCAGGCCCCAGCAATCTGGCTGCGGCGGCCGATAGGAAGCAAGTGGAGCCCCCAGGCACGCGAGACCGAGAGGGTATGCAGAGGCTTGCCGCGCGCCGGAGCTTCGCGGGTGGGGTGGGGTGGCAGCAGGCTACCCGGAACTAGGTGCTGCAGCTCAGCGGGTCCTGTACTCTCGGGAGGACAACACCTCCCAGCCATCGGGAAATTGCGGAACTGGACCGGAGGTGCCCGGGTGTGGGTAGGAAAGGCTGCGAGGGTTGCGCCCTCCCGCGAGGCTCTGGACTTGGGGCTGGTGCAGAGATGCAGGCAGGGGGCCGGCGCAGGAGACGGGTGTGGGGGGAGACCTCGGTCCGATGACCGCTGACTCTGTCCCAGCCCTTGGCCTGAGGGCGGAGGCACAGAGCCCACATTGTGCCCCCACGCTACCCCACCCCCGCCGAGACAGAGCCCCATTCACCTCTCGCACACCAGTGCTCTCGGGGCTGGGAGCTCGAGCGTGTGCACGCGTGGGTATGCGTGCGCTCTGGCTGCGCCTACAGTGAGCTGGTGGGCTGCTAGAGCGGCCGCTGGGCTCCCCCAGGCCTTGCGGCAGCTGAATTCCCGCAGCCCACGTCGCTGCGGCTCCTGCTATTTATAGGCCGTCGCTGCGGAGATCCAAGTAGAACTACGGGGGGCTGTAGGTGGGTAGGGTGATGGGGACTCCTGGAGACTGGGGACAGGTAGGAGGTAGAGTGCAGTGTGCACGGAATGAGGCTGGGGGGAGGCTTTTTCTGAAGACGGGGACATTAGGGGCCTTAGCCAGTATTTGTTGATGGCTTCGCTGCCAGCCCATTGGAGGATTTGAGGAGAGGGAGTCCAGGATTGAGATTCACGGGATGGAAAGCCAGTGTCCCAGTTCCAGAGTCCATATCGATGTGGTATTACTTGAAGGTAATGACTTCCTCCCCTCCCGGTTTGACAGCGTGGAGGGCAGTATCGGTGTTCTGTGTTGGGGATAGGGGTGGTCAGCATTTGAGTGACTAAGAGAAAGTAATGATGTACAGTGTGGAGACTGGAGGAATTGAAGGTAGATAGGAACGGGGGAAGAGGTTGTGAAGTCTGGGCTGAGCAGGCAGGAATCAGTATGTGGGTGAAGCCGGGCCGAGGAGTGTGGTGTCAATATACAGGAGGTGGTGGGTCAATGTGCAGCACCCCCCACCAGCGTAACTGTGAATCCCTTCTGCTCTCCCTCCAGGAGGCCATGTCAGGAGAAGACTCTGAGGTGCGGCCAGTGGCTGAAGGCAGCTCCAACGGAAGCAGTGGCTCACCCAGCCCCGGGGACACGCTGCCCTGGAACCTGGGGAAGACACAGCGGAGCCGGAGAAGCGGAGGGGGTTCTGGGGGCAACGGGAGCGTCTTGGATCCTGCAGAACGGGCAGTCATCAGAATTGCAGGTAGTGGGGAAGGGTCTGGTCCGCCCGCCTCCTTAGCACCGGTGCTGGTTAGGCTCCTGATGCGTTCTGGATGCAGGTGTGGGATTGGACGCGAGGTTGGAGGGGACCCGCTGTAAACAAGGGGCTCTCCTGTCGCAGGTGAGCGCTGGCAGCACAGCGCCGCCTGCTGGCTCGGCGCAGGTAGCTGCCCGAGGTTTGAAGTTTGGCTGGTTGAGGTTGTGGGTCTGGTCCGTGGTCTCCTGGCCAAGGGTCTTCGATTATTTCTTGGGATCCCCCTGGTCTTGGCTGCCACTTGAGGGTGGGGAGCATATTCCAGCCTAAAAGGAAAGGACGTTTGATCTGTGAGAGCCCCAGAACCTCCGTGAGCCAGGACCCAGGATCCCTCCAGGAGCTGGCAGCCTAAGGCACCATGGGAAGCCGCAGGCAGCTCGAGGACAGCCTGTCCCTCTGGGAAGTGGGTCACCCAAGTCTGGAGGCCACTGGAAAGGGAGTTCTGACCCCATTCCACCACCAGGGTCCTCTAGGGAATGGCCAGGCACCTGAAAGGCAGAATGGGACCCTGCAGGAGGCAGCGAGGGTGGGGTGCCAGCTGGAAGGCCAGCTGCTCAGCATGAAGGTGGTTCAGTATCCAGGAACTTTATTGGTGGAGGCACAGCAACAGCTTGTGGAGGGACATGCTCTCACCACCGGGCCTCAACCTCAGCAGACTGTAAGGGCTGTTCATGACCTGTTTTTTTTTTATATTATAAAGAATTTTTAAAAATATTTTATTTTACTTATTTTTTAAAATGTGTATGAGTGTTATGCTTGCATGTGTGTAGCGCACCCGTGGCGTGCAATGCCCGCGGGGTTCAGAAGAAGGCATCAGATGCTCTGGAACTGGAGTCACAGACGGTATGGCCCTTGTGCGCTCTGGTCAATCTTAGGTTGATTTATAGAAGCAGGACTTCTGCTCGTGGTGCAGGCATGTTTAAAGGTTCCCAGGGAGAGTATTCTGCCAGTTCTGAAAGGAGGGTGTGTCAGTCTGGGAGACGGAGAACCTGGTCTATCTGATGGGTCGGAAGGAATTCTTTTATTATTAAGCTATTTCTTCTGTAAATTGTCTATACTCTATTTCTCGTACGTGTAACTTGTTTTAACCGCTCCTTTTATGTCGGAGATATCCAACTATCTCCACTGCTGAATTCAGAGATTTCTAGGTACCGCGCGGGCGCGAGGGGAGGGAGAGAGGAGGGAAGGACCTCACCCGGTGGTCAGGTGAAGTTGCCTGGGGCATAGGCGCTGGAGAGGATCCGGCATGGCCCGGGAGACCGCCACCTCAAGCACTGGGTCCCAGGTGAGGAGGCTGTCAGCCGGCCGGCCGCTTCTGGGTCGGAAGTGGGCAGGGGCATGCTCCCACCTGGATGCGCGCGGGAGCGAGGCTCGGCTCCTGCCGAGGGGCAGCGCCTGGACGCGGGCGCAGCTCCCGGGCCTGCCGGGCCGGCCCCGCCCCGCCCGTGGGGCATCCTGGGTGCGGGGCGGGGCGGGGGCGGCCTCTTTAAGCCGCGAGCGCGGCGGCGGGGGCAGAGCGGCCGCCGGGGCAGGAGGCTGGCCTTGAGCGCAGCGGCCCGTTGCTGACCGCTCCCGCCGGCATGGCCGGTCTGCTGACGTCCGGCTCGCCTCCCGACGAGCAGGACTTCATCCAGGCCTACGAGGAGGTGCGGGAGAAGTACAAAGGTACGGCATCCGTGGCCCCTGCCCACCCTCTGGGCGCGAGGGCCCCCGCCAGGTCAGCCAGCCCAACAGCCGGCCGCTGACCGCCGCGTCCCCACCTGCTGTCCGAACCGTTGTTCCGACAGAGCCCAGTACCGGCCAGTCTCGCCTGCCTTGCTCATCCGCTTCGGTGGCTGGCGCCTAGGGAAGGGGTGGATGCGCTTCACTGAGCCCCCGTGTCCATGACCTTAATAGGACATGGAGAGGTACGGCTGGGTGGGGTGGGCCCTGATGGGGGCGGGAGTAGAGCAAGACTTGTCAGGGTCCGGCCGTCCCGGCCCGTGTCCGGTGTCTTTGCCCAGCAGACACGTGGGTCAAGGCTGAGCCATCCTCTCCCTGCTTCTCTGGGGCGATTGCCTGTGTGGGGTGGGGGTGGCTGCTCCTGCCTGGCAGTGAGTGGCATAGTTGCTGCCTCTCCTCACCTCCCCAAACTGGCCAGGGCTGGGCAGAAACCCTCCCTTGGCAGGGAACTCTATTGCACCCTGCCTTCGTCCCCTGGTAGCAGCCCCTCCTTGTCTAGAGGAATCTCAGAGTGCCCCTCCAGCCCTGACTGTGGCTTTGGCAGTCTTCCTTGCCTGTTCCATGCCCTATTGGAGCCTTGAACATGCCCAGGCCCTGAACAATGTCAGCGGCTCCAACCCCAAATGCTTGGCTGAGAGTTGGGGGTCTGTGGGTTCTTAGTAGGCATGAATATGCCCCCTAGCTACCAGTCCTCAAAGACTTAGTGGCTTGTGTGTGTGCCACTGGGGAGGGTAGATGAGGAGGCCCCAGGCAGAGCCCAGTAAAGCAGGTTCCAGCTCCCTGCTGCTGGTTTTGCTGGCTCTGACCCCAAGGGCAGCTCAGGGAGAGAGGTCCTGCCACAGCTTTGCCTGGAGCCACATGGTGCCAGTTCCACCCCATATCTCACCTAGGCAGGGTAGGTTTCACAGTGCTTTGGGCATGGTAGATGTGCTGTGGGGGCTTCTGCCAGTGCTATAATTGAGCTGTCTGCTAGTGTGACCAGTTTACCTGGATTGGGTGGGATAGTGGGCTCTTGAGCCTGACCACTGTATCCCTGGAGAGGCCTTGGGAAGGCTGGCCTGTTGCTCATGGGCAGCCCTTAAAAGGTCTTCCTGGACAAATGCAGGTAGGTTGGGGGCTTCTTGCTCATCCAGGAGTGGACTGACAAATCCTTGGATGTTCCTGGGACCCAACTCTGGGCCCTCCCCGAGACCAGCTCCACTGGAGGTACAGGTTGATGCTGGACACACTGGGCTCTCTTGGCCCTTGTCCATCTTCTGGCTTGGTGTTGGAGGCTGGTGAGAAGGCGGACAGTGTGGGGTTGCTGCCTGAAGTGAAATTGTCATGTGATGGTGCAGCTGCCTGTGCACATGTGTCCCACCAACCTCAAAGTAGCTGAGCTGGTTAGCAGGAGAGCAGGTGCTGGGGGCTCCTGCAACAGGATTGAAGTCAAGAATGCCTGAGTCTCCTTTGGCTCTGGCCCCAGGCAGGGGACAGGTGAGGGCTGGAACTTCAGGCTAAGGCAAGGAGTAGCCTGGGGAGGCCAGAGTTACCTCATGTGCTCACTTCCCATTGAGACCTCACCCCCTTGGGGCTGCTGAGAAGCTAAAGCCCCATATGTACTCCTTGGGGTTCAGAGACATGGGAAGCTCTCCTTAGAGAGGAAGGCAGAGGGCATGGTGCCTAACCTCAGCCAGTGAGGGCCTGGAAAGCAACTATGCCCCTCTTCCTGGCCCATCGCAGCATGAGCTGTTTCTGTAAAGGACAGGAAGCCTACCAGCCCTCCTGATCTCCGAACTGAGGAAGGGCTCTGGCCTCCTCCCTACTTTGGATCTTGCCACAAGTCCCTCCTTGACAGAGATATCACCTTCTCTTTTTGACTTTCACCCCACTTTCACCCCCATCACCTCTCAGGCGCGTCCCTGGACAGTCATTTACTGGAAATCCCCAGCCTTTTCTCCAGGGTGGTGCTTCTTCCAGAACTCTCTAAACTTCCTGTCAGCTCTACCCTTTCTGCTCTCCCCATCTCCCTGGTCGGTAGTCTATCCAGGGCGACTCCTGTAGAGTTGAGGCTGCTGAGGCTTGGGACTGGAGAGCTCTGGGTACCTCGTCAGACAGAGGGGACCTCCCTTGCTATGCGACTGTGGACTGGTGACTTAGGGCCAACTTATCTATCTGCGAGGGGCATCCTGACCTCTGGTTGCTTGAGCCTCGTCTGAGACAGCTTGAAGAGCTGTACCATCCCACTGTGCCATGGGAGCCTGTGGTCGCGAAGAGGCAGGGAAGGGTTTTAAAGGAGATGAGATGATGTAGGTGAAGGAAAATGGGGATGTTCGGTGAAGAAGGAAAGGACAACACGAGTCAGGAGCCTCCAAAAGGGTGATAGCATAAGGCACAGGGTGGGAAGTGATGGCCTGGGTAGCCTGGAGTAGAGCTTTCAAGGCTGTCCTGTCAGACTTGGGAGCCAGCTGGCAACAGGCAGCATGGATGACAGGGTAGGGCTTGGGAGTGCTGCCCAGACTGCTAAGTCATTCCAGCAGGGGGCAGGAGGTATGAGAGGAGAGGGCAGGGCTGAGTGCTGATGGTGAGTGGGTGGGACTGGGGATTGGAGCCCTCAGGATGTACCCACCTGGGAGACCCACACTGGGTGGAGGAAAGGATGGACTGGAAAAGGCTTGTGTCACCCTGTCCGTAAGAAGATCTGGCTGGGGGTTCTAACCGTCCCTTGCAAGCTGTGGCCTACCTGGTGCCATTGTGGGTAGTACCCCCTTCTGTGTTCCTGTTCTCTCCCATGCTGGACTCTGAGCTCTCTTATCTCTGACCCTGGCACCAGCACCCCAGCCAGCATTTGCATGGATGAACAGTGACTATGTGTAAGGAGGTGTCCTTCGCAGTGAAGCCCAGCTGGCAAGTTGTTTGGAGACTCTTTGGAGAGGACTTAATGGTCTCTGTTTACTGTCAAAAGTAAAACATGCTTTTAGAAAGTCAAGCACTATAACTATGTTAAAAAAAGTGGTTAAAGCTCTGTGTGTGTGTGTGTGTGTGTGTGTGTGTGTGCGTGCGAGAGAGAGAGAGAGAGAGAGAGGGAGAGAGAGAGAGAGAAATGCACTCACTAGCTCTGAGTACATGACCTCTGGAGCATTGGCTTTCCATGTTAGCTCTGAATATATTGACCTCATACTTGTTATTGTTTAGATGTTATTACATGACATGATACAGTTCACTCATTTAAAGCATACAATTCAATGTTCCTTTAAAAAAGCACACTAACAAAGTTGTACAGCCATCACAATCAATTCTAGAACGTTTTTGTCACCTAGCCCCTGGCAACACTGATCTGCTCTCAGTCTTTATAGGTCGCCCTGGATTGAATATTTCATCCAAATCAACTCATATAACTTAGGTCTACCTTCTTTCACACATACCAACATTATTCCCCCTCATCCTTTTTATTTATTTTATTTTTATTTTATGTTTATGAGTGTTTGCCTGCATTTATGTTAGTACAACCATATCATGCAATGCCCGCAGACAACAGAAGAAGGTGTCAGATCCCCTGGAACTGGACATTTGTTAGCCACCATTTGGGAGCTGGGATTTGAACCTGGGTCTTCTGCAAGACCAACCAGAGGTGTTCCTAACCACTGAGTCATCTCTACAGTCCACCCCACCCCCCGTTTTAATGCAGCCCAGCCTGGTCTTTTAAAAAAATTTTTTTTCTTTATTATTTTTATTTTGTGTGTGAGAGTATATTGCCTGAATGTGTGTGTGTCATGATATGCCCAAGAAGGTCAGAAGAGGGTGTCAGATCCCTTGGAACTGGATTTATAGACAGTTGTTAGCCACCATGTGGGTGATAGGATTCAAACCCTGTTCTTCTGCAAGAGCAGACAGTGCTCTTAATCGCCATTTCTCAAGCCCCATGGTTTTGAGCTCACAATCCTCTTGCCTCAGCCACCCAAGTGTCAGGATTACAGGCTATGCTACTGTGGGAGGAAATGTTCCATCTTATGGATATACCATTTGTACATACTACTTGATGGTTATTTGAGGTATTAAAACCAGTGGTACCGTGAACATCTGCATGCAGGTTTTTGTATAAATGTATGTCTTTCTCTTGGGTAGATACCTAGGAGTGGAATTGCTGGGTCATGTGGGAATTCTATATTTAACCATTTGAGGAATTGCCAGATGGTTTTTCCATGGTAGCTGCAGCATTCTAAGTTCCCAATGTCACTGTGTGAAGTCTCCAAATTTCTTCCCCACTTGTCCACCCACTTCCCTCCTTCCCCATCTCTTTAATCTGTCTTTCTTTTCTTTCATTTTGTGGAATAGGGGATGGAACCCAGGACCCGGGGCATGCTAGGTACCTTTCTAATTAGTTTTCTTAATTATTTTCGGTTTATTTTTATTTTATGTGTATGAGTGTTTACCTGCATGTATGTAAGTGCACTTGTGTCATACAGTGTCTGTGGAAATCAGAAGAGGGTGTTGGATTCCCTAGAACTGGAGTTATAGATGATTGTTAGCCATGATGTGGGTGCTGGGAACTGAACCTAAATCCTCAGCAAGAGCAGCCAGTGTTCCTAATTGCTGCTCACATCTCTTCAGTCCCCTAATTTCTTGATAGTATCCTTTGAAGTATGTAAGTTAAAAAAATATTTTTAGCCTGCTGTGGTTGTACATGACTTTAATCCTAGCAGTCAAGAGGCGTAGGCAGGTGGATCTTTATGAGTTTGAGGCCAGCCTAGTCTACATAGCCAATTCCAAACCAGCCATGCTACATAGTGAGACTCTGTCTCAAAACAAACATTATTTATTTTTGTGTGAGGAGAAGCATCTGTCACAGTGTCCATGTGTGGAGGTCAGAGGACAACTTGTGGGACTTCCACATGGGTCTCAGAGACTGAACTCAGGTGGGCAAGACTTTGTGCCAAGGGCCACCTCACTGGCCCACAAAGTAACCTGTCTTCATTATTTTGTGTCAGATTTCTTTTTTTATCTTGGCTATTGGACTTTTGATGTCATATCTAAGAAACGATTGCTTAAACCAAAGCTACAAAAAGTTTGTGCTTGGGGCTGGAAAGATGGCTCAGCAGTTAAGAGCACTGATCACTCTTACAGAGGACCTGGGTTTGAATCCCAGAACCCACATGGCGACTAACCTTCCATAGCTCCAGTTCCAACGCCCTCTTCTGATCTCTGGCCTTGCACAACATGGGTGCACTTACACACACAGACAATATACTTCTACACATAAAATAAAAATAATAAGTAAAATATTTTAAAAGTTTATGTTTATGTCCCCTCCTTGCCTCTCCTCTCTTCTCCTTCCTCATCTTCTTTTGTGGTGCTGGAATTGAACCCCGGGCCTCATACATGGAAGTGCTCTGGCATTGACTTACATTTCCAGGGCCATATATGTTTAGCTTTTATGTTGAGGTCCTTTTTTTGCTAATTTGAGTGTGGTGTGAGGCAGATTGGCAAATTAGCACTGTAGGTGGCCCGTTGTCTCAGTACCATTTGTTAGAAAAATTCTTAACCCATTGAACAGTAGTAGTAGTTTTGTGCTAAATGGCAACAAAATGCACTGTTATCTGAGAGCACCACGGTTTATTTACTGGACCCTTTTAGATAGACATTGGAGTTATTTTAAAAGGTGGTGTTTCTACACCTGGTGAGCTAGCACAGCAGGTAAAAGCGCTTGCTGTGAAGGCTTGATAACCTGAGTTCAGTCCCCACAATCCATGGTGGAAGTAGAGAACCAGCCTCTGAAAGTTGTTCTCTAACCCCCAAATATACTTCCATAGCATACGCATGCACATGCACACACTCTCACGTTTACACTTATACACACTAATAATAAGTAGTAAAAAACAAAAAGGTGTTATTTCTAGATTGCTCTCCTGTATAGATGAACCCTTCAGATGAGAAAATTCTAATTTGACTTAATCTGTGTTTTTTTATTATTAATGAAGGCCAGCATCATTTAATAGAGTTATTAACCATTTGGAGACTGTGTTTTCCAGTATCCTTGGCTGGCCTGGAACTCACTGTGTAGACTAGGCTGGCCTCGATTGCACAGAAATCTGCCTACTTCTGCCTCCTGAGTGCTAGGATTAAAGGCTTGTATCACCATGCCTAGCCTTTGTAAAGATTTTTTTTTTACATTTGTTTATGAGAGAGAGCAAGAAAGAAATGATACTTGTGGTACATTACACATATAAAGGTCAGAGGACAGCTCTCAGCTCTCAGGTATTGGTTTTCTCTTCTACCATGTAGATGCTGGAGATTGAACTCAGATCGTCAGATCTGGCAGCAAGAGCCTTTACCCACTGAGACCGACCCATCTCTCTGGTCCTCTTTTGCTTTTTTTTAAGTTGCATATAAGTTGGTTTTGTTTTTGGTTTTTGGTGCTCATGTTCATGTGTGTATAGATGTATACATGTGTGTGGAGGCCAAAGAACACCCTCAGGTGTCAGTCTTTGGGTACCAGCCACCTCTTTTTTGGAGGGCGCATCTCCCACTGACCTGGAACTCAAGTAGGCTAGGCTGGGGCCAGGGAGCCCCAGATACCCGCCTATCTACGCCTCCCTTGCATAGATTACAAGCATCCCCATGCCTGGCGTTTTATGCTAGGAACCAAACTGTATTCCTCACGCTTGCCCAGCAGTCACAGTACTGCAGCTATCTCTCCAGCCTGTAGATTTTTCTAAACAGTTTCTTTTTTATTTGTGAGAGCTCTTTGAATATTTAATCTTACATGTTATGTAAATTCCACATTTTCTGGTTACTTTGGTAAGCAAGTGAAGTTTTTTAGGGGTGTGGGGGAGGTTGGCCTGGAACTCAGTATTAGACCAGGCTGTCTTTGAGCTCATAGAGATCTGCCTGCCTCTGCCTTCCCAGTCACCGAGATTAAAGGTGTGTGCCACTGCATCTAGCGCAAGTGAAGTTTTCATTGGAGTACACTTTCTCTACAGAAAAGTGTACAGATCATGTGGCTTAGAGTTCTAGGTTGCCTTGTGATCAGCACCGGCTACTGAATCTAACGCCATGGACCAGTTTTTATTTAATTCTGCTGACCAATTTTAATTATTTTATTTAATGATCATTATTTGAGATGGGGTCTTGCTATGCTGCCCAGGCTAGGCTGGTCTCAAACTCATGGGCTCAAGTGATCTGCCCATCAGCTGAGACTGTCAGTATGTACCACAGTGTCTGGCCAGAACAATCCTTTAAATTTGCTAGCTTTTCATTCTGTGACCTTTGGATTTTATGCTGTGCTTTGAATGGTTTTCATTTATTAAAAAGTCCAAAACCAAAACCAGTGGGCTGGAGAGATGGCTCAACTGTTAAGAGCATTTGCTACTCTTCCAGAAAACCCAAGATTGATTCCCAGCACCCATATTGAGCAGCTCACAACTGCCTGAAACTATAGCTCTAGGGGATCTGATGCCCTCTCCTGGCCTCTGTGGACACCTGCACACAAATGTGCATACACACACAGACACAGACACACACAGATGAATACAATTATGTATCTGTTTTCTATGTTTAACCTGTTTGGAATTTGGGGGGCTGAGATATATAGACTTCAGGGTTTAGATGTAGGTTCCTGGGTGACAAAGAACATTTTAAACATCTTTTCTCCCATCAGTCTCAACTTCTTCAAAGCAAGATCCATGACTTGCTGCATCTCTATATTCCCAAACTGAGCGCCATCAGGAGGCGAGAACGACAGGTGGGTTCTAGGCTGGGCCCCACAGTCACTCCAGTTTCCTGGGAAGATTCCTTCATTTCCCTAAGAAGCTGCTGAGGTTTCCCTAAGAAGTGGTGGAGGAAAAGAACAGCTGGGAGTGGAGGTAGCATGCCTGTCAGGGAAAGCAGAGCAGGAACCGGCATATACTGTTGAAGATCCTGAGATAGGAGTGTGTGGGGAGAGGCCAAGATGTTGGAGAATGCTAGACTTGAACTGTGGAGGTGAGATGGGGGCTAGTGCTTTTGAGCCATCAGAAGAAGACTTGTGCTATGAGCTTAGAGCCTTCCAAGACTAAGGGCTGGGAGTGTGCCCGGAACACCAGGCTGGGCAGGGCAGAGCCACACCACAAGTGCTGGTAGCCCCATGAAGAGGAATGTGGTATGACAAGCAAGGAGAGGGCTGCTTGGGTGTGAGGTCTTGAGCAGCTGAGTCAGGAAGGATGCCTGGGAACAGTGGATGAGGGACATCTGACATCTCAGACAGATTCTGGGTGTTGGGGAAGCCCTTGGGGGGTTGATACTGGCTGCAGACAGTGCTGAGCCCTGTGTGGCTTGGGATACAGGTCTGCAGGCTTCTTTCTCCTCATCCTGTGGAGTCTCAGAAGTCCAGCACCTCTGTTAACCTCTGTCTTTGCTGCTCTAGTTTGGGCTGGCAGGGTTGCTTCTGCTGCAGCATTTCATAAATCCATGAGTCTTCCTTCTAGGCCACAAGCAGCCAGGCCACTAACTAGGAGCACCTGCCCCAGGGCTTTTCTAGAGAAGCTCTTTGCTCCTGGCTCTGAAGAGAAGGTTGAATGGACTCATGAGTCACATTTCAGCAAAAGGCTGTCCAGTTGCACCCAGTTCAGTCAGTGAAGATCCCAACGTCAGCATCTTTTTGCCAGTGGGATGGGCCATCAGTTTCCCCAGTCACCACAGTGCTGGTTCCTTTTTGCTGGTTCATTCCTCAGTTTCTCTTTTTCTTCCTGTACTTTAAGCAGCAAGAAGAAGCTGAGCCTGGGAGTCTCTTCAGTTAAATATTCATGGTCATTGCTTGCAAGTTCTGTACCCAACAGTCGAACACAATCCAGTCAACTTTTGCTGCTCCACGACAAAAATCAGCTTACTCTAGTATTCAGGAATATGTTCCAGATTTATTTATTTGTCTGTTCAT
This sequence comes from Eospalax fontanierii, assembly GCA_035773235.1. Taxonomy (NCBI): domain Eukaryota; kingdom Metazoa; phylum Chordata; class Mammalia; order Rodentia; family Spalacidae; genus Eospalax; species Eospalax fontanierii. The sequence goes on along the minus strand of CM069532.1, from coordinate 81,052,995 downwards.
TTATTTCTTTATGAGGCAGGGTACCATATCTAGCCTGTCCTCAAACTTACTATGTAGTCAAGGATGATTTTGAACTTCTGATCTTCCTGCCCTCCCCTGCTCCCCAAGTGCTGAGATTACAGACGTGTGCCAGCACAACCTCTGTGTCTGGTTTATGCGAGGTTGGGGATTAAACCAAGGACTCTGTGTATGCCAGGCAAGCACTCTACCAACTAAGCTACATCCCCAGCCTTTCGTTTCTTTCTATGGCTTCACCAGCAACCTGTTTAACCTCCCTATTATCCTTCTTCTTCTTTTTCTGCTAAGTGTGTGTGGGTCTCACTATGTCCCAGGATGGCTTCAAACGTCTCAGCTCAAGCAATTCTCTTGCTTCAACTTCCCAAGTGTCTCTGAGCTACTGGCCCCAGCTCTGACCTCCATGTTTCTACCAACAGTGTAGTCAAACTATTCTAAACCTTTTCTCTCATATGTTCAGAATTCTCTGGTCTCGGTCCGTGACCTCATTTTCTAAAGCCATTTCCACATCTTTAGGTATTTGTCACACTAGCACCCCTGACCTGGTAACAATATCTGTATTGATTTTCTGTGAAGTCCAATTGTTGGTGGGCTGTGCCTCCTCTGGAGACCCTTGGGAAGAGCCTGCCCTCCCTCTCCTGATGCCTGCTCTTTTGCTTGCACTGCATCTACATAGTGAAACTGTATTTCAAAAATCAAAAAACAAAACAAAAATGTTTTCATTATGTGTTTTCAAAAAATGTGCACAGTGCTTTTTAGTGTGTTTGTGATCTCCTAATTTAGTGCTAGGAAGTGTTTTAGACCTTTGTGACTTTTAAATGATAGAGCACGGGTAGTTTTCGGTAATTTACAATGTCAGACTTCCCTCCAGTTTCTGCCCCTGTGTCCTTCCTTTTCTGTTTTCAAAAGGATACTTGTTCTTAGACCCAAGATAATCCAGGGTGACCTCATCTTAAGATCTTCATTATATCTGTAAAGACCCTGTCTCCAAGTAAGGTCACATGTATGAAGGTCAGGCACATGCATGTATTTGGGGGGGGTTCATCACTTAACCTCCATCCCAGATTGTCCTCTAGTGGTTGGTTAATATAAAACATATACATAGGCCAGGCATGGTGGCACATGCCTTTAATCCTAGCACTTGGGAGGCAGAGGCAGGCAGATCTCTGTGAGTTCAAGGCTAGCCTGATCTACATAGTGAAACCCTATTTCAAAAATCAAAAAACAAAACAAAAATGTTTTCATTATGTATTTTCAAAAATGTGCACAGTGCTTTTTAGTGTATTTGTGATTTCCTAATTTAGTGCTAGGAAATGCTTTAGGTCTTTGTGACTTTTAAATGATAGAGCACAGGTAGCTTTCTGTAACCCTAATTTACAATGTCAACATCCTGGGTTCATTTTTTTTACTGCCATAACAAAATACTTGAGACTAGGTATTTTGCATTCATGTTAGCCAAAAAGTGATCAAGACTGGGCATTTTGATAAAGAAAACAGATTTATCTAGCTCATAGTGTTGGAAACTGAGTCCAGCATCATATGGCTTGGTCAAGCCTCTGGTGAGGAGGGCCTCTGGGCTGCAGTACAGCCTGGTGAATTATGTCACATGGGAGAACTAGTGGCTGTGGAAGAGAGATTCCCTGAAGATCCAACCAAGCTCATTGAGAACAGTCTGCTCTGGCATGTACTAATCTAGTCCCATGAGAGCTAGCACCCCTGTGAGACAACATTAATCCTTCCTAAACACCCAGTTACTTCTCTTAGGGCCTGCCACCTCAGTCTCTTTACAATGTGGAGTTCAGTCTCAACAGGAGTTCTGGTGGGGACAAATCACATTCAGACCATACTAGTAAGCACATCAGATTTAAACAAGTTTCCCCTTTGGCTAGAGAAATGGTTCAGTGGTTAAGAAAGAGTATTTGCTGCTTTTCCAGAGGACCTGAGATGGGTTCCCAGCACCATGACTCACAGCCACCTATAACTCCAGTTCCAAGGGACATAACACCTTCTGGCTTCTGTGGGCACTTGCACACTGGTACTCATCTATGCAGACATAAATATAGATTTTTTTAAAGTTAAAAACCTTTAATGCAGTTTCTACTTATAGAATATAAAGGTTATTATTGTTATTGTTAGGTTTTTTTTATTTTTTTCAAAGAAACCGCTAAGGGCCTGAGAGATGGCTTAGCAGGTAAAGGCACTTACTGCTAAGCCTGATGATCTGAGTTCAATCCCTGGAACTCAAACATGGTGGAAGGAGAGAACCAACTTCCATTCATACACACACACACACACACACACACACACACACACACACACACACACAAGAAAGAAGAGAGAAAGCTTTAAAAAGAAACCGGTACAGTGAGCACGTTTATAGCAGGGTCTAGCTGTGAATATTGTTCAAATTTCAGGTTTTCAGATTTTAGGCTTTATTTATACTAAACTGTAGCTTGTCACATTGGCAAAAATCTAAAGCTCTGGACTTCTGAGACTTAATGAGGCTGTGGGACCCAGATCAGTGGAAGTGTCTCTTACATGTAGTGTGTTTAGCAGCAGGAAACAGGAGCCACTACCATCCTGTGTGCCTTTCAGGGGACAAGGGTGATTCATGTTCCACTTACAGATGTGAGAAACACCAAGGTGTGGGGTTGATGGTAAAGCCAGGGGTAGAACATGCGGTCTGATACTCCCTTTTGTGTTAAAAAAGGGAAAACAAAGCTCACATTTGTGATTGACTTGATTTATTTTCCATAATGAAACTAGAGGAATGAACAGAAAGTAATGTGATTTTTATTCACACTGTGTGTGACACAAGGAAGGGACAGGACAGGAGAAAGACCTCACTGTCCCCTTCCATATTTGATCTAGAAGACTACTTTCTTTTTTTCTTCCTGAGACAGGATCTGTAGCCCAGGCTGACCTTGAATTCCTCATGTAACTAAGGATGACCTTGAACTTCTGATCCTCCTGATTTTTCTACTCAAACATGTTTGTTTTATATCCAGCCCCTCCAGTGCTGGGGCTCGAACTCAGGGGCAATGATTGAGTCAATGCTCTGCTGCTGAACTATGACCCCAAAAGGTTTTAAATAATTTATAAGATTCTTGCTGCTATTTCTTACATGCCCAAAACCTCGTGTTACAGTTTCAAAGACACAACACATCCCATCATATGAGTAGATCAGGCACTTGTTATGGCATTTTCTTCCTGAACGAAAGAGAAGGTTGACCAAAAGAGCAATTAAGAGTTTGTTCTTAGGTCAGCTTGCACAATGAGGTGTCTGGGAAGTTGGACAGCGCCTTCTGCGTGGGGTTTTATTGGCTCAGGTCTGACTGGTTTTCGTTTGTCTCATTCCGGAATATTTTCTATCGTGTATGTTGAAGAGGGTCTTTCTCCTCTGTGGTGTTTTCCTTGTCGATTGCTGCTGGCCTCTAAGAAATCTCTTGTGGGGAGGCTGTAACAGATAGATTGGCTCACCCTGCCTCAAAAATATCAAGGCTCAGCAGTTATGAGCACTTCCTGCTGTTGCAGAGGACCTGAGTTCAGTTACTGGCACCCTTGTTGGGAGACTTACAGTCACCTTTAACTCCAGCCCCAGGGGATCTGATGTCCTTTTCTGGAATCCAGGGGCACACACCCCCTCCCATATACATGTAATTAAAAAGTATGGAAGTGCACCTGTGTCATGCAATGCCTATGGAGGTCAGAAGAAGCCGTCAAATTCTCCTGGAACTGAAGTTAAGGACAGTTGTTAGCTGCCAAGTGGGTGCTGGGAACCTAGCCTGAATCTTCTGCAAGAGTAGCCAGTGCTTTTAACCACTGAGTCTTCTCTCCAGCCCCAAAGTAAAATAATTTTTAAAGATCAAAAGAAGGCATGGTGGTGCATGCCTTTAATCCCAGTACTGAGGAGGCAGAGGTAGGGGGTCTCTCTGAGTTCAAGAGAGTCTTGAGTCTACATAGTGAGTTCCAGGCCAGCTGAGGATACAGGGAGACCCTGTCACAAAAAGACCAAAAAAAAAAAAAAAAAAAGAAATGAAAAGAGAGAATGTCTTGAGTCTTTTTGAGATAGACTCTCTCATAATGCAGGGTACCTTGAGCTTGCGAATATGGATGAGAATGACTTTGAATTCCTGATCTTTCTGATTCTACACCGAGTACTGGGGTTATAGGGACTCTCAGAGTTTTTTGGAAATGTATTTGAAACCAGGGTTCCAGTGAACTCTGACTTGTGGCCAGTGGTGCACTGAGTCTATCTGGGTGCTAGGTGGAATGTAACTGATCCAGGGAGCTTTGCCTGGTCCTGGTGCTGGGATAAGACCCACACTTGTCTCTCCTATTGCCCACCACACCCCCCTTCTCGCAGCCTTCTGTAGCCATTGCCAAGGGGAGGCACCTGGACTGTCTTTGTGATTTCAAAGAGACATTCTATTCATGTTAACGACATAGCATCTTTCCTAGTTTACTGGATTCTCCCTCTTGCCTTCCTTCCTTCTCTCCCTCCTGCACTGTTATCCTTCTTTTGGTCTCATGATGTAGCCAAGGCTGGCCAGAAACTTATGGTTATCTAGCCTCAGTCTCTAGATGCTGGGATTACTAAAGGTTTGGGCCATCATGCCCAGCTTACTGGACCATGTGAGGGGCATGGTACATATGCATATGTGAACATGTATGTGAGTGCTCATGACCGTGCATTCGTGTGTGCGGAAGCCAGAGGTCAGTGTCCAATGTCTTACCCTATTGTTGTCCACCTTATTGAGATAGGATGTCTTACTGAATCTGGGAGCTTGCCATTTCAGCTTGACTGGCTGACCAAGGAGCCCTGGACATCCTCTGTCTATCCCCACCCAGTGCTGGGGTTTTGGATATGCCATCTTGCCTACTTGTATGTGGGGGCTGGAGATCTGAACTTAGATCCTCATGCTTCCACAGAAGGCACTTTGCCCACCAAGCCGTCTCCCCAGGCCCTGGCCCTTTAAAAAGTGGTAGATTTTAAAAAAATGATTAAATGAGTTGTTTGAAGGCTGGGTGGGAGCTCAGTGGCAGAACTCTTGACTAGCGTGCGTGAGGCCCTGGGGTCCATCTCTAGCACCACAAACTCAAAACTAAAGACAAATCAAAAAACAATGAGTTGTTACTGTTTTTGAGACCAGCTCCAGGTTTTCTTCTGTAATCCAGTAGTACAGCAAGTGCTATCAGTGGATTTCCTCAGAAGTACATTCTTCTTAGACTCCAAAAATTCATTTCTTCATTGGGTCCATGTTGCCATGATGGAGAGGTAAACAAAGGAAGGTCAGGTGCTGTGAGATAGAATGGGGAGGCTTTTCTACAGGCCTGGCGATGGGGTCTGCTATCGAGCAGATGCCCAGGAAAGAGACAGCCCTTGAGGAGGGGTGTGGCACCACCTGGCTTGTGCTTTGAGAGCCACCTGGCTGCCATATGCCCAGTGCTTGAACATGGAGGAAGCTGGTGGTGCAAAAGGAGGCCAGGACCAGGCTGATAGTGAAGACAGTGGTAGGAGGACAAGTTGGAGAGAGAATTGGGAATGATGGGACACGTGTGTGGACCCAGGGCCGCCCTCCAGATTGGTTCCTGGGAGACACAGGTATAGATTGGGTACAAGGGAGAGAAGGGAGAAGGCGTGCGTGAGTGCTCTCAGTGCCTCCAGGATCTCCGGTGGCCACCCCACCCAGCAGCGTTCTAGACTGAGCTGCAGGCTCCATTGCCCCATGGGGCAGTGAGCATGGTAGAGTTCAGCTGTCCTGGTCCAGTGCAAGGGGGGCCCTGCATGGAGGAGCTCTTTTCCATGGTATGGAGTGTCATGACGTCACAGAGGTGGAGGGCAGAGCTGGGGGAAGTGGGGGAGAGGGGAGAGGCTTGACTGTGGCAGTTAAGAGGACTCCTACAGTGTGGCTTGCAGTCCAGGCATAGCTGGGAACTGTGTGTTGGCACTTGCAGGAACAGACTGCAGCGGGTTTCACCAGATCTGGTCTCTCATGATAGAAGGTGTCTACTGGCATGACCTGTAGCCAGGACCTGTATAGGGTCACCTGGGTCACCTCCCACTAAGCTGATCCACTGTCAGTGGGTCCTAATAGGCAGGCTGCCACTAGGTACAGGCAGGTTTGAAGATTGGCAGACCTGAGGAGAACAGGCTGAGGGCAGGGACTTGGGGGAAGCTACCCAGTGTGTAGATGGGTAGGTGGGGGCAGGACCAAAGAGTCCCTCCTTGGCTCCAGGCCTGTGGCCAAGCCTGCCTGGGTCACAGGGCACATGTGAGGAAGGGTTGATCTGAGTCTAGGAGGGAGGGCCTAGCTTTATCTAGGTCCCGGAGTGGGAGTCCCCTAGGTGTATACTGCTTTCTGGAACTGGCAGAAAGCTTCCAGACGACTTGGCTTCACCCAGGATGCTGGTCCCTAGGCCAGATGACATGATGGAACCTTTAGTGACTGTTAGAGCTATGTCAGGACAGACTGCTTGCCCTTTGGAGGGCCCCGCATGTGGCCAGAACAAGCTGGAGGGAGAGGGAGTCCGGTGCTGGTGAGCCCAGCTCCAGTGGGTGTTCCACAGCCTTGCAGACCCATATGCTTTGTCAGTAAAACTCTTTGTAATCCACAAGTTGGTTGCCAGGGACCCAGAGCCATGAAAGCTGAGCACTGTGGCAGAGGGCCAGGCCTTCCTTCTCATCAACCACAGCTGGATAAACAGGGGCGTCCCGCTTTTTCTGCCACCACCCTGATTCTTCCCCATAGCCACCTCTCTTGCCTCAGGCCCTCTCCACTTCCAATCACAGGATCTTCCTGTTCTTGGTGCCTTCTTGGCTCTTGTCACTGACACATCCTCTGGAGCTAGCTACATTGCTTTCTGTCACCTCAGGGCCTTTGCACATGCCATTCCCTTTCTTTTGCTGGCTAGCTGCAACCCAGCTTTCCTACCCACTTTCCTATCCACTCGTCCCATTCACCAGCAAGGAACCAAGAAGCTTGCTCCCAAGTGTCATGTGGCCTTGACTTCCAAGAGTATATCATGTGATTACTGTGTCATACACATTGGGCAGGGCAGGCTGGTGGGGTTTCTTCACTGAACCTTCAGCTGTGTTGTGCTTTTGTTGCTTTTTTCTCCCTCCTCTCCCCCCTCTCTTCTATTCCTTTTTTTGAGACAGGCTCTTGTTATGGACGTAGCTCAGGCTGGTAGCTTTCAACTAGTGATGTAGCCCAGGGAGGCCTTGAGCTGAGCCCTGGGATTATAGGCTGTGAGGCTCCCTGGCTGCAGGTGAGCAGTCTAATTTGAGTGTGGAAGTTAAGACTAGAGCCGGTGTACCTCAGCTTCTCCTCAGAGCGGTGTCTGCTTTCACCTTTCATTAGCTCAAGAATTTGAGTTTATAAAGCGTAGTTAAAGTGGTAGTGTACACTCCAATTGCAAGGCTGAGAAGGAGACTGGAGAGATCATTTTGCCCTAGCCTGGGCTACAGGGCAAAAATGTATTCCAAAAACAAAAGGTGTGTATGTGGCTATGGAACTAGCTCAGTTGGTAAAGTACTTGCTGTACAAGCACAAGGACTGGCGTTCAGTCCCTAGCAACCTCAACACCTCAGGCTCAGGTAACATAGAACAAGGGGTAAAGAGAGCACTAATGAATCTCTCAACTCTCATTAATGAAATAAAAAACAAAACCAACAAACAATAACAAAAACCCCCAAGGTGGGCAGTGTCTGAGAAACAGCACCTGATTTGACCTCTGGTCCTTACCCGCTCCACACACACATGCACACGCACATTTACACACATAAATGTACTGTTCACTGCAGGCTGAATCTAGACTGTTTAGACATAACTTAGTAAAAAGTAGAAATTTAAGTCTAAATATTTGGAAAATCATGTTTTAATTCTTTACTATTTTCCCCGATTTTGGCAACTGGTGTTTCCCGAGACTCACTGATGTCTTGGCCTGGCGGAGTCCGAAAGAGGACAGGAATGGGGGCTGAGGGACTGTAGGGCCCAGGCGGGGCTGACACCTGGCTTCTTAGTCTGTACCTGTGGTTGCCGCCATTCTTGCCCCTGTGCCCTTTGATGGTCTCCCCGACGATGACCTGACCACAGTAGGCTCACCTGCAGAAAGGGTGGGCACTCCAGGTATGGCCAGCCTTGCCAGGTGTGGACCTGAGAGGCCAGCAGAGGGTCTGGGATGAGAACTGAGGAAGGATGTGGACTTGGGCTTGGCAGGGGACCAAGGCATGCTGGACACATCTTGTGGGGGCCATCCCTGTTCCTTACTACTTACCGAGTGTAGAAGGCCGTGGGTGCACACTTGCTTTATGGCCACAGCCCACATGTTCTCTTGTGACTTCCTGCTGCATACACAGAGACAGAATCCGTGGTGCCTCCCTGTCTAGGAGGCAGGCGCTACACACAGCGGAGCAGCGGCTGCTGGGTGTTTGGTGGTGCAGGAGCAGGGGACCGGACCCTGCCGGGAGCTGCAGGTCATACCAGAAGCAGTGGGGATAGTGACAGCGGACACATGGAAGGGCAGAGTCAGCAAGCCCTGTGGGACTGACTGTGAGCCACAGTGACCCCCAAGGGTTGGGGCCTGATCTACAGGGTGCTGGGTATTGGGACTCCGCCTGCCCAGAACAGTCCTGCAGGAGAAGAAGAGGCCGGGGGTGGGCTGGGGCCTGCTGGGACACAGAAGCATTTTGAGCCTAGGATAGTGGGGTGACCAAGGAGCACCCTGGAGATGAGCTCGACTGGGACAGGCCCAGGGTAGTGGCACAAGGCAGACTGCCCTCCAGTCCTGTCTGCTGGGCAAGGTATATCTTGTAGGTGGCTGAGGCTTTAATGTGAGGGCCAGGCCCTGTGCAGACCACTTGTGTGGTTCTCAGGTGACAAAGGCCGGAGACTGTGGATCTGGCTCACCAGGCATGCCTGGCAGTGGTCTGGTGGTCAGGTAGTCTGGAGTCTGTTGTTTCCCATGCAGCCCACGCAGGTTGTAGGAGGGGCCTGGAGAAGGGAACAGGGGTGGTACAGTGTGTGGCCCAGAGCAAGCGCTTGGGGCAGCAGTGTCCCCAGCATTGATCAACCGAAGCCCCGCCTCTGGCTAGTAAGCCCCGCCTCACACCTCCCAGCCCCTCCTTTAGGCTGCGGCACTGGTCTTGGGCAGTGCTGTGCTGTGCCAGACTGTGTGGGGCTGGATGGTCAGTAGCGCAGCAACAGCGTCCTTAGCACCCCCATGAAGACATGGACCCCTCAAGAGCCATCCAGCATGAAATCAGTTCCCTTAAAGGTACGGTCTGATGGACCCTGGCTCGCTGCACTTGGTGACCTCTGGCTGGGTGCAGCATCCCACCAGTACCAGTCAGGGTCAGCTCTCTTCCTGGTAACAGTGAAGGGTGCTGACTGGAGACTAAGGATGCCTACCTCATACCCCCAACCAAGCTCGTGCCCCTCCTCTCTTCCTTCTGATGCTGGAGTCCCCCTAGGACTGGCCGGGAGGAGGATGGTTCCGGCAGTAGCGTCTGCAGCGAGTGCTGGGGCGGGGCGGCTGCTGCAGCAGCAGGGAGACATACCAGTGGGAGGGTGGGAGCTTTAGCCCTAGGGCAGTTTGGGGCAACTGGGCCTGATGCCTTGCAGCCTGGGGTGTGAGGGAGCAGCATAGGGCTGTGGGGATCTCCATGCCCAAGGTACTAGGCGCCAGGCAGGCTGGCCCTGGAGAAGACCACACTGCGGCTTTGTCCAGAGGGTTGGAGGGAGTAGGGACTGCCCAAGGGCGCTGACCGGTTGCCCTGGAAACCTGGAGGGGTCTGGAGAGTAGCTGGCCTGGGAGTGCTGCTGGACCCTCCCAGTGCTGAATCAGCAGTTCCTCTGTAGTCCTGCATGGTGGTGGCAGAATAGGGTACAGGGATTCTCCCAAGCCCAAGGACCCTGAAGACACTGTAACTCAGATCAGGTGTGTGTGTGTGTGTGTGTGTGAGTGTGTGTGTGAGTGTGGTCCTGTGCACGTGGCAGCATATGTGGGAGAACAAGAACATGCTGCTCTAGGCTCCTCCCCTGGCCCATGCCTACAGGTGCTCTGGCTGGTAGGAGGAAGGAGAAATTCCCTACCCCTTGCTTTGATGCTGGGAGCTACTGCCCTCTCCTGTCTAGGGGTGGCATGGGGATGATGGCTGGGTGAGTTAGCTGATGTAAGGTCCTGGGCAGAAGACTGGGTGCGGGGCCTTAGGGGATTTGGGTATGGTCGAAGATCATTTGTGGATAGTTTGGCAGGGGAGCTGTTGCCTTGGTAACAGGGTGGGGTCAGAGATTTGAGGGGATTAGGTTAGGGAATTATGCCAGGAAGATGTGGGGATGTTGGGTGGGCATGGGGTGAGCACAAGTTACTGGGGAGGGTTTCTGAGAGCTAGGCTGAGACTAGAAACTTGTGTGGGGATAGAGCTGGTCTGGGAGTGGTCCCAAGACCACAGAACTGGTGTGGAGAGTCCTTGGGTGTGCAGAGCTGAGGGGTTGTGGTGGCTGCCCACTGGTCCTGCGGACCCGACAGTAATGCCTTGCCCTCCCAAGACTAAGCTCAGCATGGCTGGCCCACTTCCCACCTTAGGCCAGGCTAGGGGTGTGTCACAGGGAGAGCCCTGCGGCAGTGAGCTGGCCACCGCAGTGAGGACTTTGGGAACTGTTGGCTGAGGCTATTAGAGTTTCCACCCGCCACAGGGCCCTCTGTGTGTGTGTCTGTGTGTTTGGAGCCTGCTTGGGGCTCCATGGCGACAGCCCATAAACCCGCCCCACACACTGCTTTGTTGGCTGACTGCCTGCGCTGGCCAGCACCTCCCACCGCAGGATTCCCAACCCCCGCCCTATTTATAATCAGTTCCTGGGTTTGCAGTGCTTGGTGGGAATGGGTGTGTCTGCCTGGGGAGAGCCAGTGTGGCGTGGGAGTTTGATGGGACACAGCATGGGGAGCTGGAGTGTTGGGTGGCACACAGCACAGGTTATCCATGGCTGGCTCGTCAGTAGTGAGGATCTGGGGTGTAAATAGCTGTGAGAGGCAGCTCTCAGGAACTCATGTGGCAGTCTTCTCCCTGGGTCTCTAATGCTGTCCTCATGTCCTCTTCCCAGCACCTGCCCTTCAGGCCACAAGTGGACACTCAGGCCATGTGCGGTGGGGAATTTGTGAGTGGCTGGGCCATCTCGCCCTGGGGGCAGGGACTTGGTGACTTTGATTTCCTGTGGCAGCTGGGAGTCCCTGGCCTCTAACAGCTGTGGAGGTGTGGGTGGATAGAGGCCTCATCCAGAGCCCCCACCCCTACCCTGGGCTGGGAGTGGCTGTGTCTCTGAATCGCCACTAATCTGGCCTGATATGGAAGTGTTAAACCCTGTGGTCACTGCCTCCACGCCTGGCATCTGTGGACAGCAGCAGTGGTGCCTGTAGCCACCGGTCTTTGTGTTCTGGCGCTGCCCCTGCTGCTCCACTTTAGGTTTCTGTCCTCCAAGATGCCCGCTCCCTCTCTAGGCCTTAATCCTCTTCCCTTGGACTCCTCCAGTTCCCCAATTCCATGCAACCCAGCCCCCTTCTTTGTGGAGAACTGTGAACACATGCCCTACCCCCCAGAGATCATACCCCATTTGTGCTCCCTGGCTTGAAGACCCCTCCTGCCCACTCAGCCCCTTTTTCTACTCATGCAGTTACCTTTTGAGGGGTATCCTTGATCCGTATTACACCTACCCTGCCCTCTAAAGTCAGGAACCTTGAAGAAGTATTTCAGAAACTGATGTCATTTCTGACATTGGAGCTACGTGGCTTAGAAAGGGAGGGGGCAGCTTAATGGTGGCTGCCACCTGAAGATGCCCCCCACTCCGCAAGGGGCCCTGCTGGCAGTGGGTGGGAGGGGCCGGCCCTGCTGCTGAGTCAGAGGGGGCCGGCCCAGGCGTCCTGTAGGGCGGGCAGGCGGGAGGCTCAGGCAGGCAGCTTTGCCGGCAGGAATTTACAGAGCCAGGCGCCTGGAGCCACACTGCTCCTGAGCCTGTGCCCTAGCGCTTAGAGCCGGAGCCCTTCTGCCTGCTTGCCAGTGGCCCCTGTCGCACCCTGTGCCAAAGGAGCCTCATCAGCCTCCTCACCGTGCCCCGCCTGCTGCCCTCACCTTGTGCAAACCGGCTGACTCCCAGCAGCCATGGTGGCTGGCATGCTTATGCCGCTGGACCAGCTACGGGCCATCTATGAGGTGCTCTTTCGTGAGGGGGTGATGGTGGCCAAGAAGGACCGGCGGCCCCGCAGCCTGCATCCCCACGTGCCTGGAGTCACCAACCTGCAGGTCATGCGTGCCATGGCCTCTCTCCGAGCCCGGGGCCTGGTGCGGGAGACCTTTGCCTGGCGCCACTTCTACTGGTACCTGACCAATGAGGGTATTGCCCACCTGCGCCAGTACCTGCACCTGCCGCCAGAGATCGTACCTGCCTCTTTGCAGCGAGTGCGCCGCCCTGTCGCCATGGTGATGCCTGCACGTCGTCGCTCTCCCCTTGTGCAGGCTGTGCAAGGTCCCCTGGGATGCCCACCAAAGCGGGGGCCTCTGCTGGCCGAGGACCCTGCCCGAGAGGAGCGGCAGGTCTATCGCCGGAAGGAGCCGGAACAACGGGCACCTGAGACCCCAGTGGTGCCTGTCACCACTGTGGGGACCCTGGCCAGGTCGGGCCCGGAGCCTGCCCCAGCCACAGGTCAGCTGCATTCCTGCTCCAGGCCGAGAGGGGTGGGAAAGGACTGTGGGTGTTCTTGTGTCCAGGCTTAGGTCTGGTGGGCTAAGGCCGGCAGCACGGGGGGCGGGGGGGGGGGCTTTTTTCATACCAGCAGGTGGCGCCCTTTCTGCCTGAGGGTGCTGAGTGCCCTAGCCAATGGACCCACGTGGCTCATCCAACTCTAGCCATATCCTGGTGTGGGCGGGGCCTATGGACCGTGGACTGGCAGGGCCAGCTGTTGGCATAGTCTGCTTGCACCCCTGTCTCCAGCACTGCCCTTGCCTTCTCCCCTACCTACTCCTCTACCTGCCCCAGCCGCCTCTGTTTGGAGGCCCCTCAGTCAGAAGTGAGCATGTATAGAAGAGCTTCTGACATGACATTGGTAGTGTGGCCCAGGCAAACCACTTGACCACTGAGGTTTGAGTCTACCTTCCCCTGTGGCCATGTGACTCAGATTCTGCATTCATGGGAATCTGATTCCATGGATACCCCATGTCTGGGTGTTTGGTCTGCTTGGAGCTGAACATGACCTGGGGGTTGAATGGCTTTAGGTGGGATGGGGAGGACAAAAGCTAGACAGGAGCACCCCATATCAGGGAGAGGCCAGGACATGGGCGTGCTGTGCCAGCCTATGGTGTAGGTGGGTTCTTTTCATTTGGAGGCCAGGCTTTAGAGGATGGAACAAGACCCATCAGACCAGGGGCTCCCAGAAACCACTCTCTCTGTCCTTGAGTCTCTGTACCAGCATGAGGCTTCTGCAGGCTCTCCTGGGGTGCACTGTTCTTCATGTTCACTTAGAGCATCCCAGGACCCCAGCATTATCCATGTAATGCAGGCAGGCTCCAGACTGGTTTGGCCCCCACGCCCTCTGTGTGACTTAGTGTGTGGGTGGGGAAGAACTTGCTCTCTAGGACATGGGGAAGGGGGTCTACAGTGAGGGGCAGGTCCCACACTTGGCACAGCTGCCTGGGTAGGAACCTCAGTTCTGGCTTTACTGGGTTGGAATCCTAGGACATTGTGGAGTAAAGAATCTACCTGGTAGGGCCAAGGGTTTGAGGGTAGAGCATGGCCTCTGAGCTTCCTCCATGGCCTAAGGCAAACTGGTGGCTTCCCTGGCTTCCCTGTAACTAAAAGAGTCCAGGCCCTCTCTTTCTGGGTTGGGTGTGGCGAGTAGGAGAGAACCCTCCCCTCCTTTTCTTGCCTTACTTCCTCATTGGTGTCCAGGCTAGGCCAGCACAGCGGGAAATCTGCAGCAGGGCCTGGAGGGGGTTCTGGGTGTGGTTGTAGTGGGCAGAGAGGGGGGCACCCTTGTCTCTGATGGAGGTGACTCAGTCTTCCCTTCCCAGCCACAGCCGCCTGTGGCAACTCAGAGTTTCCAACAGGAAATGAGCTCCAGCTACAGACTTAGTCAGGGCCCTAAGCGGGCCCCCTCCCTCCCTTTGACCCTCAGGACTGAGCTTGGAGCCTTGGGTGCTGGGTGTGGCTGGTGGCAGGGGCATGAGGGCTCCAAATACAGCCTGGGACGGTTCTGACGCCACCTAAAACCAGTGGCTTCTTAAGGTTAAAAACGAGTCTCACAGACCCTGTCCCTTCCTAGCATGGCCCTCTAGTGAGTTGTATATGGAGTCTCTGGGGTAACAGTGCTGATCACCAGCTTGGCCCCAGTTTGATGGACCGCCTCTGTCCATCCAGCTCTGGCCAGGGAGCCAGAACCATGGAAAGGTGAATTAGGAGTGACCACCTGCCCACTTAGCACACTTATGTAGAGGGTGTCACCACCTGGCAGTTTCAGATGAAGCCCCTAACCCATCCTGCACCCCACCCCCCAGGAACAAAGTAAGTGAGGAGCGTATGTTGGGAGGGGGAGCAGTCAGCCAAACCTGACAGGTGAGGAGGAGTTGGCCCACCAAGAGTTGCCCTGAGGAGGAAAGAAGCCAGAGGTTTCCTTGTGTTGTAAAGCTGCGGGAGTGATTTGTGTATGAGAATGTAATTTATACTTCAGAAGATAATGTTTTGCCTGGTTCAGGATTCAGAACAGACCTAGAAGTATTTGGAAAAAAAGATGTCCTTGAGCAGTTTAGGCAGGTACTCTCAGAGGAAGGTCATACAGGGCAAGCAGTGATCTCCCGATTTCCTGCTAACACGTGGCTGTGCACTCTGACTTTCCCTATGACCCTCCACTGTGTTTGAGGGATGCGTGGGGAATGCGATGCTGGGTGCCTTCCTCAGCCACATGGCCTGTGCTCGGGTAGACTGTGGGCCTTGGCAGGTTTTGGAACTGATCGCCAGTTTTGCATGTGAACTGTCCTGCTTGTATGTGGGGGCGTCTGAAGAACTCTGGAAGATTTACCCAGGTTGTGGCAGAATTTTGTCTGCATTTGTCAGATACTCAGCTGGGTGGAAGGAAGTGTGGGCCATTGGGAGATGTCATGTTTGCCCAGATTAGAAACAACAGTACCTAGGACTGAGCTGACTATGGAGGACTTAGGCAAGGGAAGGGACCAGCTTTGGGGACTGAGGGGATGTGAGTGTCAGGGAGGAGTGGAGAGGGGTTGTCAGCAAGATGGCTCAGCATATGAAGGCACTTGCCGTCAAGCACCAAGTCTGATAACCCGAGTTCAGTCCTTGGACTCAATGGTAGAAGGAAGTACTGACTCCTAAAAGTCTCTTGATCTCCACATACAAGCTGTGGCACATGTGTGCTCACATACAATATGTACGTATATACAATGTGTATACATATACACACAGTGTAATTTTTTTTTTAAAGGAGGAGAAGTTCAGGACAAGAGGTGTGGCTCAGTGATCAAGGGCTTGCCCAACATGCTCAAGGTCCTGGGTTTGATCCCCAGTACCACCACTCAAATGTGTGTTTGTTGGAGAGAGAGAGACAGAGAGAGACACACACGCACACACACACACACACACAGAGAGAGAGAGAGAGAGAGAGAGAGAGAGAGAGAGATGTCTGTGTAAGCTCTGCTTCCATGTGGCTAGGCTGAATGCACTGGGCACATGGGTGCTTGGAATGTGGATGAGTGATGCAGCAGGGCTCAACTGGTAGGACCTATGAAGAGAAGCAGAGGCTGTGGGCTGGTTTTTGCCTGGCAGGGTCAATAGGAAAGACCAGTGGGTTGGGGCCTCAGAGCTCAGGGACAGAGGCAGGCCTGTCCTCTGCCCCCCTAGGCTGCTTAGAATGCTTTGACCCATTGGTACCAGTCCCCAGGCTTGGGCTCTGATGGGTTGGCTGACTGTGAAGACAGCCATGAGGAGGAGCTGCTGTTCCCAGAGCTGGGTGTGGAGGACAGGGGCAGGAGCAAGCCCTCCCTCCATTTCCCACCCCTTCCCTTCTTCCTGCCTTCCTTCCTCTCTGCTGGCTGTGGGAGAAGCCTGGCCTGGCCATCAGCTATGGACAGGTACAGCATGGAGGAGCTGATCCAGCTGGGCCAAGGTGAGGTGAGCTACGTGGAGGCTTCTCTACACAGGACAGAAAGTGGGGAGGGACCAAAGTCTGCAGGTGGAGCTGGACTTTCCTGGACAGCCTGCTGTGGGTCCCTCAGGAGGTGGGAGGACTGTGTGTCCCCTGTCTGTAGTGCCCATGACCTTAGGTACCAGGATATAGGGATGGCGTGGCCCCTTAGAGCCACTCTATGGTGTGTGGAATGTGGAATAAAGGGCCCAAGGCTGACAGGGTGGTGGAGGGGCCGCCCATAGCCAGGGCATCCCTGTCTTTGGGAACCACTTTTTACTGAGGCTGTGGGTTGCAGTCTCCCCTGAGGCTTCTGAGCCCCTGCATTATTGTGCCTGTCTCGCTTGTTTGTGTCCGCTGCTGGCCAGCAGGGCTTTCTTTGGGGCTTCCCGTGTCCCTGAGTCAGCCCAGGCCCTAGCTGTCTAGAGCTGGCCACCACAGGCTGGTTTTCTTCAGAAGTGAGTGAGTTTGTCAAGTGCGGTACGCCCAGCTTCTTGTTCACTCATCTGCCTACTGTGGACCCAGTGCCCCACCCCAGTAGTCAGAGTCCGGGGCTGGTTTCCTGTGCTGTGATGACAGTTGGTCGAGGCCACATATGTTGAGAGTCACATGAACCTGTGGAACAGCAGGCCAGCTCCTCACCATTATCATGCCTCAGTTTCTTCATCTGAATAGTGCACTCAAAGCCCAAGACTAAAGGATATGTTCAGGACTGTAACAGAATGATGTTTAACACCGAAGATGCCATAGAATGGGGGATGGGCTCTGGTACCTCAGCTATCAGTCTGCCAGGGCCCAAGGGTCTGGCCCAGTATGCTCAGGCTCCTGGGAGGAGAGGAATGGGACTGTATACCCTCATGCAGAGATCCATGCACACATTCATCCTGTTTCTCAGAAAGCACTGGGGACCAGGTCAGTATCAGATACAGCGGATGGGTGTGAGCTTGCCTACTGACCTGTGATCCTATACAGGCCAGGGATGCTGGGAACAGGTTTGGGGGTTGTTCCCTATTCCATAATTTCTGGGACACCAGGAGAGGCCTGGAATGGAAGGTACAGCCTGGCGGGGCAGCAAGTGTTCACATTGCTTACGTCTTGGTTTGGGGCTGCCTGGGTCTCTGGCCCATAGTGTGACCTTGGGAAAGCTGTCCTGTCTACTCTGGGGCCAGGTGTTGTGTTGAGTGACTTTCGCAGAGCTCTCTGGGAGAAAGGGGAGTGGTGCCTCTCTGGCCCATGTGGCATTTCCCAAGAGCACCCCAGAAGGTGGTCAGGGCCTGGGCCAGCACCCTCCCCAGTGAGGCCACTCCTGCCTCACTCCAGGGTAGATCCCAAGGCCAGGCAGCTCCTTATAGCATCCCCTGTGGGAGCCCAGATCTGGGGCTGGTGGGGTGAGTGTGGTGGGGCTGCCCAGCCAGACAAGACTCCAGTGAGCCTGGGCTCCACACGTCATGTTCTAAGTCTGGACAAGTGACGGAGCCTTGCTTGCCCTCTTTGGATATTTATATTCCCCTGGGCCCCCTGCCCACTGCTCCCCTCCCTCCCCCCAACTGCTGCTGACAGGGCTCGCCGTGCCCTCCTCCCGCCTCACCGCTCCTGCACAGGGCTTGCCGCCTCAGAGGGGCCTGTGACCCTCCCCACGCCCCCTGCCCGCTCCCTGTCTGCCCTGTGGGCTCCTGTTGCTGTGCCCAATGAAGATCGTGCCCGGTAGGTGGGGCAACCTTTGAGTTTTTTGGGAACCCATCCAGGCTGGAGGCCAGGGTCCCTGTCCTTCCTCTATACACAACAGGCTGCCCAACTTCACCTGGCCTCTCCTCAGATCCTGCCAAAGGCCTCACATGGGAGTTTGGGGCTTGTGAGGTGCCCACATGTCTTTGAGCGTGTTAGGGTCCCTTGTATGACTGTGGTGTGTGTGGGGGGGGGGAGCGGTGAGGGACAGGACATTGTCATCCGGAGGTGCTTGGCATTTGTCCTTAGACGGCACCCTTGGAGGTAGACTTAGGGCTCGGGTCCTCCTCCAGATGGGGGCAAGAAGTGCTGGTTAGGCTTACTTGGTAGGGAGGGCCTGCTGGAGTCTGCCCAGGGTAGGCTGGGGGGCTGCGGCTCTGGCAGGATAGCTTCAGGCCCCTCCTCCTAGCGGGTGTGGCTGTGGGTAGGCAAGGGTTAAGACTCCAGCTAACCTTGAGCTAGGCAGGCCGCTCTGCATAGGGACAGCTGAGCTGGGCTGTGTGGGGAGTGAGGGTGGGGAAGAGGCCAAGAACCACAGGAGGGAGGAGGCTGGGCAGGAGCAGGAGCACAGTTGGTGCCGAAGGGACTCTACATTGTCCTCCGGCTGCGGCCAGAGAGTTCAATACAGCTGTCTCTAACGGCTGGGCAGCCGCAGACAGGGTGGGCTCTGGTTCCTGGGGCACCCCACCGCTCACCCTCCATGCAGGGAGGTGCTGTGTGACTGCGTAACAGCTGGTCCCCGGTGCATAGAGGACGGCTCTGCCCATTCTGTGTGGCACCCATGGAGCCCTCGGGCAGCCTGTTTCCCTCCCTGGTGGTCGCGGGTCATGTTGTCACTCTGGCTGCCGTATGGCATTGGCGCAGGGGCCATCAGCAGGCACAGGAGGAGCAAGGTAAGCACCCTTGCCTCTGCCACTGTCGTGGGCCGCCGCCCCTGCCAGGAGACTGGGGGCGGGGCAGGGGTGGAGGGTCCGCCTCTTTCCCGCCCCTGGCCTTCTAAGGCTCCCTCCTCTTCCTGTTCTTGAACTAAACAGTGTTTGAAAACTTCTTGGTTCCCCTGTTCCTGCTCTGCATTAAAGACCCTACCACTTCCTGGGGTGTGCTGGAGGTGGAGCTTTGCGGCTGTCTAGCCTGCAGCAGGTTCTGGGTAGGTGGGTGGAAGCAGAGGCTGGAGGTGAGCTCTGGATCAGAGGCTGGCACGGGCCTCTGAGAGTGTCTGCCTCCTGAAGGAAGACCCTTTCCGCTGCCGCAGTAGAGGAGGTGGGAAAGCAGGGTGGCAGGTGCATAGGCTGAGCCTCCTTGCCCATAGAGCCTCAATGAGTTGCACAAAGGTGAGGCAGGATGCCTGAGTGCCCTTCAGCAGAGCACAGCAGCCAGAACCAGTTGTGAAGCAAGCAACTAGGCAGTGCTTTGCCCTCCCATCAAAGTCACCAGCTCCTGGGCCGTAGTCCGAGGTAGCCATCTCCACCCGGAGATGGGGTGGGGCCAAAGTGAATGGAGCCCGGGGCAGTCCCTGGGGATTGGGCAGTTCTGCACCAGGGCTTCGGGCCAAAGGGACTGCCCCAATGGGATGCACCACAGGCCAGGACCGGCCCTTGTGCTTGTGTGCGGCCCTGTGGCCCTGGGTTCCAGCAGCCTGAGTCAGCTGCAAACTGGGGCATCCAACAGAATGCACAGGTCCAAGGACTAGTTGTAGATAATTGGTTTGGGACCAGACACTGGCCCTTCCTCCCTGGGCTCCCTTTTGTTTCCTGTCCCCACGTGCATCCCCTCCTGGCTCATTCGGCGCCCTGCAGTGCCAGATGGCTTAGGGGCCTCGTTTCTGCCCCGTGGCCCTGGCGCATCCTGCGTGGTGTAGGTGTGGCCCTCCCGCAGACGGAGTTCGGGAGCTTTCCCTGTGCGTGGGCATCCCCAGGGGAGGAGCTCCGACCGCAGGGCCGTTCTCAGACCTCTGTCCCAGAGGGCACCCACACCCCTCCCCGCGAGCTCCCAGTTCCCGCGGGCTCGTGCGCTCCCGACGGGCCGGGGCGCGGCTTCCTGGCCCACGCTGGGCGGGGCGCTCGCAAGGGCAGGTTCTCCGGGTCAGGGCCTTGCATCCGGAGGGCGGGGGCGGGGAACGTGGAGAGCGGAGCCCGGGCCTTCAGCCCTCACGGCAGACCGGGAGCACCCGGGGCTCCGGACTCTCGGCGATGGCGGCGGCGAGGGCAGCCGAGGGCGCCTGGGTCTTGCAGAGGGGGGTCCTGCTGGAACGGCCGTGCTGGCTGGACGGGGGCTGCGAGCAGGCCCGCAGGGGCTACCTCTACCGGCAGCTGTGCTGCGTAGGTGGGTGCAGCGCTCAGGTGGGTGGGCAGGTCTCTGAGCCCTCGCTCCCCTGGGTGGAACCGGACGGGGTGGTGCTTGGCCTAGGTACAGCGGCCCCCTCCAAGCTCCGGAAACACCTGGGGAGGAAGGCAGGGGGTGTTCCCCCTCCCTCGTAGGTTTTCCTCCGGAGAAGGGGGATGAGAGGTGGGCGGGGCAGAGAGTTTTCGTGGAGCCGGGCGTTGGCTGTCCAGCTGATCCAGGAACGAGGCGGTTGCGGTGGGTGGGGCTTCGGGTCCTCCCATTCGGACTGTCCTTGGTCTGCCAGATTCTCTCGCAGTACGTGGGGGTGCTTCATCCATGTCCACATTGGCTAGCTTGTTACCACTTTTGTAGAAGAGGGTGATGATGTACGTTACTTAGGAAGCTATAGTTACCTCTTTCCTTTTGGGGTCAGGTCTGGTGCTGAGGTGCAGCAACACAGTACCAAAGGTTCCTGGGGCTCATCAGATACCAGGAAAGCTCTCTGAAGTGCACATCAGGGCTAGAGGGGTGGGAGTGACCGGGCTTCAGCTGCTGGAGGCTGGCCACTGTGGGTTTGCATCTGAATAGGATGGACAGGAGAGGGGGTAGCTACAGGCAGGGGTAAAGGGCAAGTCTCAGTTGGGAGAGGTGTCAGACTTAGGAAGGCCTTTTGAGGAACAAGGCCCTTAGAGGTAGAGTGATGTTCAGGAGGAGGGGTACTTGGAGTTGGCTTGGGAAGGCAGAAGCCCCTGCCAAAGCTCTGAATTAGTCCACTAGCAGCCCTGCCCGGGTGTAATGCTAGCACTCTATTAGTGGCAGAGAAGAAGGCTGGAGACGCAGCTTGGCAGGGGTCTTGAGCAGGGCCTATGTATGTCCTGGATGTTAGGTCCTGTCAACCCTAAGTTCTAGTGGTTCCTCACCTCCTGGCCCATTTCCAGCAGTCTGTTGTGGGCAGGGAACGGCCTCATGGACTCCGCAGAGTGACAGCCCACTTCAGCAGGACCCACTTTACTACAGCACACCTTCTCTTTTCCTTAGGGTGTGTTTCCTGGCTGGGAGAGCTGCTGGCCTGTGCATCTCCTGTGTGCGCCGCTCTCAGGAGCACTGTACCCTAGCACTTACCAATGTGGAGTCAGATATAGGGTTTTGAAGGGCCTCTGGAGGGAGACAAGTCATCTCTTAGAGGGTTGTTGTGGCTGCTGGGCCAGAAGGGACAGGGCTGGAGGGTTTTATGTTGGAGTCTGAGGAGTTTCTTCACCTGAGGGGCCGCTGCAAGACACTTGGCAGAGGCCTGTGCTCTGCCTGGGTTTTGAGGTTTCAGGCTTCAAACCTGACTCAGTCAACCCCCACTCCAGTCCCACAGAGTTTTGGTGCCCTCTTGTGGCCATACAGGGCAGCATCAAGGTGGTGTCTGTGGTGAGCTTTTCCTGGAATAGAGGCTAGAGGTGCTGTGGGGAGCTGGGTGTTCCTCGGCAGCTCACAGCTGGATCAAATCAAGGCAGATTCGGGGGCTGGAAAATTCTTGTGGTCTGGGTGGTGCATTCTTTCCTACGGCGGGGCTGGCTGGCTGGGCAGTCCCAGATGCTGGCCATAGGTGGCTCCATCTGCTGATCTGAGGGAGCCATAGGCTGTGGGCAGAAGACAGGACTGGTCATTGGGGCCCTCCTGCCCTTTGCCCCGTTCCACCGCCTTTACAACCTGTAACAGCTGCTATCTACCAGCCCTACCCTGCTGTGAACAGCCCCATCCTGCCCCAGGGTACACGCTTCCTTTCCAGTGAGTCACTGTACCCAGGCCCCCTCCCCAGGCCTGACTAACTAGTGGGCTGTGGCCCCCACTCCCCCATCATGTCCCCCTTCTCCCACCCCTAATGGGGAGGTGTCCCTGCAGCTTGGGCTAGGTGGCCCTACTGGGATGAGTCACTACTCAGCTATGAGCTGCTCTTGCCTGAGGTGTGCTTTGCCTGGCTGGGTTGGCTAGGCTCCGTGGGATCATGGGAGAGACTCGGACAAAGCCAGGAGCCCCTTGAATAGCAGTTGTGGGAGGGTCACTGGGTAGGGCATGGCCCCTGCTCAGTGCAGGTCTGGGGTGAGTGTGATTTAGGGGAGTTTGAAGAAACAGACATGTAGCTGGTCCCCACCCCCAGATGTCCCACAGGTTAGAGGTTTCTTGTAGTCTCTAAGCAAGGAGGTAGGCCGACATTGCCTTGGAACTGGCCACTTTGATACCATTCTGGAAGGGGATCCTTTTAGGTGGTTGTGGGGATAGTGTATATTCCCTTGCAGGCCTGGTACCAGAGCCAGACTCTTCCCCCATCCCTGTTGCTGTGGGTAGGGTGGGTGAGGAAACCCCTGTTTCCTGTTTCTGGCGGGCTGAGGGTGTGGCCATGGGGGAGGGGCTGCCTTCCTCCTTCCTGCAGGGACACTCCCCTCTGGGGGGCGGGCAAGGCTGGGTAAGGTTCCTGGGGTGGGACTGCCTTGCTGGGGAGTACCGCAGGCAGGGAGTGGCCGTAGGGACTCCAGTCTGAGCTGAGCCTGTGCTGAGTTAGTGTCCAGCGGCCTGTGTGCCACGAGGGGTTGCCCAGACCGAACACAGCACCTGACAGGGTGAAGAAGGGGAGGGCACAGAATGTCTCAGAACCGGCTGCGAGTGCCTGAGCCCGAGAGCTTGGGTGGCAAAAGAACCAGCTCAGAGGACAACCTCTATCTGGCTGTGCTCAGGGCCTCCGAGGGCAAGAAAGGTAGCTGGCATTCCTGCTGGGCAGGGCCTCTGTGGCAGGAAGAGACCTTCCTGCTCAGGAAACCTTGGCATTGGGTGGGGTTTGGGCAGGCTCTAAGGGTCTGGGTTTGAGGGACAGACTCCAAGATGGGGGGTAGTGATCCATGCCCAGCACCGATTGGCCGTTGAGTCTTGGATGAGGATGCCTGGGGCTTTCTGCCTCTGGGAAGGCCTGTTGTCCTGTCAGGAAGACTTGGCTTCCCCTGTAAAAGCTTTGCCCGCCATGCTTCTGCTCGGCCTGGGAGGCAGCATGGAGTTGGAGCAGGCTGGGACTTGTATTCTGTGGGCTCTGGGTGCGGTGGCTCTAGACCGTCCCTCTCCTTTTGAGACAATAGAGGTTTTGAACAGTAGCCTCCTTCTGGGCCTCAATTCTCCCTGGGTACATTGGTGTATCTATGGGGAGGACTCCTGGGGGACCTGGGTCTTTCTCATCTGGGAAAGGTCTGCTGGAACCTCAGGCAGAGTTTGGCCAACCAGGCCACTGTGTCTGTACGGGACTCAGCTCTGGGCGCCTCCTTCCACTTCTCCCAGGCTCTAGGTAAACTGCTCTTGTCTCCCCTAGATGAACGGGACCGTGTGCAGAAGAAAACCTTCACCAAGTGGGTCAACAAACATCTCATCAAGGTGAGTGGTATCTGCTTGGGAATTGGGTGGGTTTCCCAGCCCATAACCCCTCAGGGTGTTCTCACACAGCCCAACCCCCTTTCATCTCCAAAACCTGTTATTTTCTGTCCTTCCCTCCCACACTCACTCCTGTCTCTTTCTTCTCTTCTTCTGGTCTCTCCTGTTCTCTGCTGTAGCACTGGAGGGCAGAGGTAGGTGCTTGCATGGGGCAGGGGTGTGCTCTGTACCCCTACCTCCCCCAACTCTGGGCCATGCCCAGTGCTTTGCTCTGTCCTTTGCCCTAAGTTGTTCTAGGGAATCTGATCCGTGGCCACCCTGGTCCGTGCTGTTCCCACAGGCTCAGAGGCACATCAGTGACCTGTATGAAGACCTCCGCGATGGCCACAACCTCATCTCCCTGCTGGAGGTCCTCTCAGGGGACAGCTTGGTATGTGTGTCCCTGCCCTCCTCCATGGCCCTGCCTGCCTCCTCCTGGACATCCCTGCTTTGGGGCCTTTCCCTACTGCCCACTCAGTGCCCAGCTCAGCCCCCTCTCGCCTTCTCAAGCCTTCCCCTGCCCCAACCACTCCTCTTGGGCCAGGATGTCTGTATCACGGCCAAGGGCCAGGCCTGTGAATGGCCCTGACTTCCGCTGTCCTCTGCATTGGAGCTCTAACAAAACCTCATGCTCTGCTCTGCTTTTGGTTTCTCTGCTGCTTGGACTCTGAATCTTGACCTCTGCCCTTTACCCTTGGCCCTGCTCTGGTTGGGCAGCCGAGGGAGCGGGACGTAATCAGGAGCTTGCGCCTGGTGAGTGGTTCTGCCTGCTGGCATGGCGCCATGTGGGCTCCCCAAGACTGAGGAGCCCACACCACCCAGCTCACCTGGGGATGGAGGCCAGTTCAGCCTGGCCCACATTTGGCTCCCGGGCGGGCGGATGTCTGTGTGTCAAGCTTCCTGCTGTCCCCCTTGCTGCCTGCCTGGGGCTGGGCCAGAGAATCGCCCGAAGTTGCAGTGGCCACCACTGAAGACCCTACTCCAGTGCCTCTGCCCGCTGCTTCCTGGCTATTGTCTCTTCCCACTCCCTTCCCTCCTGCCCACAGCCCTGGTTGCTGGGTGTCTAAGCCTGCCCCTGGGCCGGTGGTCACCCAGCTGGGGAAGGTAAAGTTGAGATGAGGGAAGGCTGTCGATACACTAGGTTTACTTGCTGCTGCTGCTTTGGGGTGACTGAAGGGTGGGGTCAGGGAGCTGCAGTTGCCCTGTGGACCCTGACCATACTTCCCCTCCTTTCAGCCCCGAGAGAAGGGAAGGATGCGCTTCCACAAGCTGCAGAATGTCCAGATTGCCCTGGATTACCTCCGGCACCGCCAGGTAAGGCTGTCTACCTGGTCCAAGGCTAAGCCCCAGGCCTCAGGCCTCCTGGCCCCTACCTGAATGTCTGCCTTGTGGGCTGTGACTGTTCTCAGGTGAAGCTGGTGAATATCAGGAATGATGACATTGCTGACGGCAACCCCAAGCTGACCCTCGGCCTGATCTGGACGATCATCTTGCATTTCCAGGTGGGTGGTTCCCTGCCTATTCCCTCCCTGCCTCCCGCCCCCCACTGGCCCCTAGAGTTTCTGTGGGTTCCTTTGCTGGTAGGTTGGCCCTATTTCTGACTAGGGTGCGGCCTGGGAGGTGGCACCCTTGAATTTTCCTGTCAGCCCCAGCCCATGCTGGTTATGTGGCCCCAGGGTGCACTCCTCTCTCTAAGTCCTGCCTATTCTCTGCCCTCTGGCTCTGGCTGGGCAGGGGCCATCAGAGCCTCCTTGTGGAGGAATGCATTTTCTGCTGGCTGCCTAGGGAAGCTTCTGGAGCTGCAGGGCTGCCCTGGCTGACTCACCCCTTGCCTCTGCTAGCCGCACAGGAAGCCACAAATCTAAGATCTTGGGCCTAAAAGCCAGGCTGGCACGGTAGCTGAGTCACATGGGCTGGCAGGCCAGCAGACAGTTAGGGATGGGCTGGCGCGAGTACTGATGACAGACAGGCTGGTAGACTGAGATTGGACTTAGGACCAAGCTGCCAGATAGACATACACTATGTCCAGTCCCCATATATCACTCCCTCTACCTGGGCCTGCAACCAAAGAAAGGCCTTGACCTGCCCCTGCCCTTTACAAAGTTAGATGAACTAACTTTGAGAGTCTGTAGCTTCTCTTCTTGTACCAGTTGCCCACCACCTCTGTTATATGCCACCCTTGGGGGTTCTGGGTACACTTCAGTTTCTCCTAGCTAAGAGGAGCCAGAGGCACCACCATTTGTTATACATTGGGAACCCTGATGTCTTTTGTGGAAGCTGCTAGCTGGAGTGGCCTGGCTTTGAGACTGAGATGTGGCAGGTCTCAGACCCGGGAACTCCAGTGTGCCCCAGATGGCTGGGGAGCCCTGGGTAGTACAGCTGCTTGCTGAGCTACTTGGCTCTCATGCAAGTGGTCAGGGCATCTGGTTGGTATGGGGTGATCAGGTGGGCCAGGTAGTTGGAGCTAAGTTCCTGCCTCTGTGTGCTTCATGTGGCAGATCTCAGACATCCAGGTGAGCGGGCAGTCGGAGGACATGACGGCTAAGGAGAAGCTGCTCCTCTGGTCACAACGTATGGTGGAGGGCTACCAGGGCCTGCGTTGTGACAATTTCACCACCAGCTGGCGTGATGGCCGCCTCTTTAATGCCATCATCCACCGGCACAAGTACGTGTTCCTGTGGGACAGAGGAGGGGTACAGGTTGGGGGCACATCAACTGGGTGACTTCAAACAAGTCAGGGCAGAGAGCGTGGCAGGAAGAATGTCTTTTACTGCTGCATCCTGGCCCCTGTGGGGATGAGCTGAATGCCAGCAGCCTCTCCTGGGAGGTGCCTGGGAGCAGGGCTCCCCCTGTCTCCTGGGCCCCTCAGGAGCACCTCTGTTCTTCAGGGTCTGCATGGACCTTCCTGTTGGATAGGGTGGGAGTGGGGATTGGGGGCGGGCGAGGGAGGCTGTAGGAATTCAAGTTGATGATATCTTCCAATCAATGCACTACTCCTGTGCTGGGGCCCATGAGGCCTCTTGGGCTGCTGGAGGATGGTACAGCTGGCTTCTTTCAGCTGTGCCCTCGTGGAAGGATTGGAGGTGTTAAGTGGAGTAGGTGGCGTGTTCTTCAGAGGGTATAGGGTGGGGCTCTGTTTGCCAGGATGTGTAGAGGAGTATGTCTATGTGGCCCTTCTCAGTGGGCCTCTCTGGTCCTCTGCTCACCTGCCCACAGGCCCATGCTCATTGATATGAATAAGGTATATCGCCAGACCAACCTGGAAAACCTGGACCAGGCCTTCTCTGTGGCAGAGCGAGACCTGGGAGTGACAAGGCTCTTGGACCCAGAAGGTAGGAGCCACTGGCTCTTCCTGCCTTCCTCAAACTTGTTGCTGTTTGGGCTCCACTGACCCAGCCTTCCTCTGCAGATGTGGATGTCCCTCAGCCTGATGAGAAGTCTATCATCACCTATGTCTCATCCCTGTATGATGCCATGCCCCGTGTGCCTGGCGCCCAGGATGGGGTGAGGGCCAATGTGCGTGGTGGCCCAAGGAGGGTGGAAGGTGGCCCTCAGCCCAGGACCCAGGACCTGATGGCTGCTTGCTTACCCCCTTGCTCGCTCATAGGAGCTGCAACTTCGCTGGCAGGAGTACCGGGAGCTTGTGCTGCTGCTCCTGCAGTGGATCCGGCACCATACTGCTGCCTTTGAGGAGCGCAAGTTCCCTTCCAGCTTTGAAGAGATTGAGGTGGGTCTGCTTGCTTGGGTTGGTGTCCTTTGCCTGTCTTGGTATGGCTCCTGACACCCTTTGTCTGTGCAGATCCTGTGGTGCCAGTTTTTGAAGTTCAAGGAGACAGAGCTTCCTGCCAAGGAGGCAGACAAAAACCGGTCCAAAGGCATCTATCAGTCCCTGGAGGTAAGTGGGTATTTCCTAGAGAGGCGAGTGAGGTGTTCCCTGGGGTGGTTTTGGGGTGTCTGGGGTTAGGACAGTCAGGCATCCCCTGGGCAGGTGAATTGGAGCCTCCTTGAGCTCTTGAGCCTGGTGTGCCTCCACTGTGTGTCTTGACCTTGCCTGGAGCTCAGGGACCCGGGTTGTTCGATGCTGCAGGGAAGGTGAGGGCCCAGGAGTCCCAGTGTCTCATTTAGGTTTGAGCTTGCCTCTGTTCACAGGGGGCGGTCCAAGCAGGCCAGCTCAAGGTGCCTCCTGGATACCACCCTCTGGACTTGGAGAAGGAATGGGGCAAGCTGCACGTGGCCATCCTTGAACGGGAGAAGCAACTGCGGAGCGAGTTTGAAAGGTGGGCAGTGTGGAGGGTGGCAGGCAGTGTGGGAGGCAGGGAGCGGGTGGGGCCCTGCAGTGACGGGGAGCCACCCCAGGGTGAGTCATTGCCTGAAGTGGAAACCCCCCCAGGCTAGGGAACCCAAGTTGCAGTACTCAGGGCCAGCAGGACAGTGCGCCCGAGGCAGGCAGTGAGGCCAGAGCAAAGGGGAGCCGCTCTCCAGCTCTGGAGTGTGGTGGGCCCATCGACTCACCGTGGGTCTCTGAGGTGCTCTGTGTCATAGGCTGGAGTGTCTTCAGCGCACTGTGAGCAAATTGCAGATGGAGGCGGGTCTGTGTGAGGAGCAGCTGAACCAGGCCGACGCCCTGCTACAGTCGGTGAGCGGGAGGGGAGAGGCGGGGCTGTGGGCGGGGCAGCAGGGCAAGGGGCGGGAGCGGCCCCCTTTCAGGATCGACGAGGTGGGAGGAGCCCTGAGTTGCTAGCTCTGTTGCCAGGGGTGGGTCCTGCTGGGCTGCAAGCACAGGGCGTGGCACTAGAGCGGGAAAACCAGGCCCCAACTGCCAGTGCTGCCCTTCTGGTGTGCTGCCAATTTTGACCTCCTGTTGTGGGCAGAACTGGCCTCTGACCGCCAGGCAGGAATCTCTGTCTGCCTGCCTCATTCCAGAATGGCCCTCTTCCATTTATGCCCTCACGCTCTGGGGAACGGTGAGGAGTCCATGGATCTATTGCCCGCCAAGTGCCGTGGGTCTAGAAAGCACAGGGCAGTGTGTCCCTGGGCAGGAGCCTGCTGCAAGGAAGGTTTTGTAATAGATGATGGAGACTGAGGCAGTCGGGGCTCTGTGGACTAGGCTGCAAAGGTCTTGGTGCCTGGACCTGATGGGATTACTGTGGATTGGATCCTCACGCCCCAGAGAATCAGCTGATAAAGATTTGTCAGGAAGCATGCCAGGAAGACGTGGGATTGCCAGAGAGGGAAAGAAAGGATGGGATAGCAAGGCTGTGAGCCAGCTAAGGCATGGTCTCAGGCTGGGAAGTGAGTGAGGGAGTATCCTTGGCTAAGAACCCTGGGCAGTGAGCAAGGAGGGTCAGCAGGGCCAAGACACATGGGACTGTCTTACAGGATATTCGGCTGCTGGCCTTAGGCAAGGCGGCGCAGCGGGCCGGGGATGTCGAGAGGGATCTAGACAAGGCCGATGGTATGATCCGGCAGTTGTTCAATGATGTGCAGACCCTTAAAGATGGGAGGCACCCGCAGGGTGAGCAGATGTACCGGAGGTATGTTCCATACCTGGGGCAGGCTGGATTGGGAGGCTTGGGGCCCATCTGACCCCCTTCCTGAGTCTTGTGGTTCCTTAGGGTGTATCATCTGCATGAGCGTCTGGTGGCCATCCGCACCGAGTACAACCTCCGGCTGAAAGCAGGAATAGCTGCCCCTGTGACCCAGGTGACCCTGCAGAGTACACAGAGGCGCCCAGAGCTAGAGGACTCTACCCTACGCTACCTGCAAGACCTGTTGGCCTGGGTGGAGGAGAACCAGCGCCGGATAGACAGTTCTGAGTGGGGTGTGGACTTACCCAGCGTGGAGGCGCAGCTGGGCAGCCACCGAGGCCTACACCAGTCTATTGAGGAATTTCGGGCCAAGATCGAGCGGGCACGGAATGATGAGGTGAGCAGCACTCCTGGAGTAGGCAGTAAGTCATGCATGGGCTGGGCCCCAGCCACTGCAGGCCTCACTGCTCATCTCTTGCAGAGCCAGCTCTCCCCTGCTACCCGGGGCGCCTACCGAGACTGCCTGGGTCGCCTAGACCTGCAGTATGCAAAGCTGCTGGTGAGTGGGAGCCTGGGGGTAGCTGGGAGGGGAATGGCTGGGAGGAGGATGGCTGGGAGGGGATAGCTGGGAGGGGGATGGCTGGGAGGGGGATGGCTGGGAGGGGATAGCTGGGAGTGGGATGGCTGGGAGGGGGATGGCTGGGAGAGGGATGGCTGGGAGGGGATACCAGGGAGGGGATGGCTGGGAGGGGGATGGCTGGGAGGGGATGGCTGGGAGGGGGATGGCTGGGAGGGGATACCTGGGAGGGGATGGCTGGGAGGGGGATGGCTGGGAGGGGTAGGCAGCAGGGTCCCCGGACTCATTCTCTGCCCACGACAGAACTCCTCCAAGGCCCGC
This sequence comes from Eospalax fontanierii, assembly GCA_035773235.1. NCBI lineage: Eukaryota > Metazoa > Chordata > Mammalia > Rodentia > Spalacidae > Eospalax > Eospalax fontanierii. Next base: position 81,022,884 of record CM069532.1, on the reverse strand, counting down.
CTCCGGTCCTTGGAGAGCCTACACAACTTTGTGGCGGCAGCCACCAAGGAGCTGATGTGGCTGAATGAGAAGGAGGAGGAAGAGGTGGGCTTTGACTGGAGTGACCGCAATACCAACATGTCTGCTAAGAAGGAGAGCTACTCGGTGAGGCTGCCCTGACCCTCACAACGCTCCTTTCTGCGACCACTCCTTCTGTTCTTCCTATCCGTGTCTCTGCTGCCCTCCACTATTGGAACTGCTTGGGAGCTGGTCAGGTTCATCTCCAGGCTCTATGAAGATGAGCTCAAGATGGGTGTTGCATTTGACAGCCTTCCTGATGCTGTCCCTGAGACCCTTTACTCCCATGTCAGGCCCTGATGCGTGAGCTGGAGATGAAGGAAAAGAAAATCAAGGAGATCCAGAACACTGGGGACCGGCTGCTGCGGGAAGACCACCCTGCCCGGCCCACAGTGGAGGTATGTGGTGCTGCAGGGAGCCACTACAGGCATCAGTGGGAGGCAGGGCCATGAGACTGGTAGTGTGGGCACGGAACCTGAGAACCTTGCCGTCTGCAGTCCTTCCAGGCTGCTTTGCAGACCCAGTGGAGCTGGATGCTGCAACTGTGTTGCTGTATCGAGGCACACCTGAAAGAGAATACAGCATACTTCCAAGTGAGAACCAGAGCCTTGCTCTCCCCAGGGGATCAGCTGCAGTGTCCTGGCAGAGCCCCCGAGCACCTGGCAGATGTGTGGCCCTGAGTCAATCCTCTCAGCAATTCCCAGTCTTCAGGGGGTAGGGGGCTCTACCACCCCTCCCCTCAGGCCTTGCTTCTTGTGCTGCGCTGGGACAGCTTGCCTGGGTCCTGAGCCCCATCATCCCTACGTGACCTTCTCCTCCTGCCCCAGTTCTTCTCAGACGTTCGGGAGGCTGAGGAACAGCTCCAGAAGCTGCAGGAGACACTGCGCAGGAAGTACAGCTGTGACCGTTCCATCACTGTTACCAGGCTTGAGGACCTGCTTCAGGATGCCCAGGTGAGGCAGACGTAAGCAAGAAGCAGGGAGACAGGCTGGCTAGAACATGGGCTGAGCTGGTGTCCATGGGTGGATGACCTGGGAGGTGGGTGTGCAGCAAACAGAGAGGCTGGTGGCAGGGGCCTGGCTGGTAGGGCTGACATGAGCCCCATCTGGGCCTACTCCAGAGTGGAGCTGTCAGCTGGGATCACCAGCCCTGTGGCTGCGGACAAGACATTAACTTCCTGGCCTGATGATTAGAGCAGGCCTAGCCTGCAGGGCTGTGGAGGGCAGACTGGTAGCTGGATGTGGTGCCCGGTTGGGGGACATCCTTGATGGTCAGAGCACTTGAGGTGGGGATTAAGAGAAGCAGAGAGGAGAGGACACTGGCTCTGTGATCAGCAAAGGCTGGGGCCACAGCCACAATACCTGCCTGAGAGGATAGGAGAGGGCCAGGTGCTTCAGGGTGGACTGACCACTGGCCTTGAATAACTCTTGGTGAGATTTTTCCCTTACCCCCAGGTTAGACAGGGGAAGAGGATGACCTGCAGCTAGAGGGGAGAGAGCAGGGAGGGGTGAGGCCATTGCAGGGGCTGAGTGTAGGTAGACCCTAGCCCCTTGTTTGGAGAATGTAAGAGTGACCTGGGGTAGGAGTGGGGAACACAATCTTGATTTTGTGGGAGGGTCAGTGGGATCAACTTGTGGTAGAGTCCTGTACCCTGCCACAACCATACCTGCCTTCAGATATCCTCACCCCCAGCATTAGGAAAGACTCCAACCCTCCACCAGCCTATTTAGGGATGCTGGGAGTGTCTGCCACTTACTGGATCAGGTATCCCTGCATCTGAACCTCCCCTCCCCACAGGATGAGAAGGAACAGCTGAATGAGTACAAGGGGCACCTCTCAGGCCTGGCCAAGCGAGCCAAGGCCATTGTGCAGCTGAAACCTCGCAACCCCACCCACCCTGTGCGGGGCCATGTCCCTTTGCTGGCTGTGTGTGACTACAAGCAGGTGGAGGTAAAGGCTGAGCCAGGCTGTGCCAAATCAAGCGGAGGTGGGGAGCGGGGCGTGGACATGGCTGCATTGTTACCTACTCTGGCTGTCCCAGGTGACCGTGCACAAAGGTGACCAGTGCCAGCTTGTCGGTCCTGCCCAGCCGTCCCACTGGAAAGTGCTCAGCAGCTCCAGCAGTGAGGCTGCTGTGCCCTCTGTGTGCTTTCTTGTGCCACCACCCAACCAGGAGGCCCTGGAGGCCATTACCAGGTGGGTGACCTGGGGGGTTATCACAGCTGGAGGGGATCTGTGGACAGTGAAGAGGACTCTAGGCACTCCTGACTGTGGTCCTTATCTACCAGGCTGGAGGCCCAGCACCAGGCCCTGGTTGCACTGTGGCACCAGCTGCATGTAGACATGAAGAGTCTTCTGGCATGGCAGAGCCTCAGCCGAGATGTACAGCTCATCCGTTCCTGGTCCTTGGTCACGGTAGGAGTGAACACTGGTCATGGGCACTGGGAAGGAAGGCAGATGGAGGTGGGGTCTCGTGGGCCTCAGCTGGCTTGACTCCACGCTCAACTCTGCTACTCCCAGTTCCGCACGTTGAAGCCAGAGGAGCAGCGCCAGGCCCTGCGCAGCCTGGAGCTGCACTACCAGGCCTTCCTGCGGGACAGCCAGGATGCTGGTGGCTTTGGGCCGGAGGACAGGCTGGCAGTAGAGCGCGAGTATGGATCCTGCAGCCGCCACTACCAGCAGCTGCTACAGAGCCTGGAGCAGGGTATGAAATGGGCAGGGTCTGGTAGGATAGGCAGGCTGTAGGCGGGCCAGTGGCGTGACCTGGCTCTTTCCCCAGGCGAGCAGGAGGAGTCTCGGTGTCAGCACTGCATCTCCGAGCTCAAGGATATCCGGCTGCAGCTGGAGGCCTGCGAGACTCGCACTGTGCACCGACTGCGGCTGCCGCTAGACAAAGAACCTGCACGGGAGTGTGCCCAGCGCATTGCTGAACAACAGGCAGGCACTCTACCCAGTCCTCTCTCTCCCTGTCTACCCACACCCCCTTTACCTTCAGAGTGTGCTGGATGTTGGACTTGGCTGATCAGCACGACCCTACTCGGTCTCTCTGCAGAAAGCACAAGCTGAGGTGGAAGGGCTGGGCAAGGGGGTTGCCCGGCTCTCTGCTGAGGCGGAGAAAGTCCTGGCCCTGCCAGAACCATCACCTGCTGCCCCAACCCTGCGCTCAGAGCTGGAATTGACGCTGGGCAAGCTGGAACAGGTCCGCAGCTTGTCTGCCATCTACCTGGAGAAGTGAGTGCTCCTGTGCAGATTGAGGGGTTGGGTGGGTCAGGCTCTGGTGAGGGCAGTGGCCTCAGACATGTTGTGAGCAGAGGGAAGATGAGGGTTGGGGAGGCAGAAGGGTGTTGGGAGCAGTTGAGTGGTCTAGTCAAGAGATGGTGGTAGGACGAGCTCAGACCCCAATGCATTTTGAAGATCATGTCCATGAGACTTCTGTTAATGGGATTGTGAGATGTGGGGTTGTGGGTTCAAGGACACATGGTTGCTCAACTGATCCTAAGAATGGAAGTCATGGACCTGGGAACACCAGCCAGCAACCAGCCGAGTGAGGAGGGAGGGGAGAGGATGGGTTGGAGTAGAGTCTACGTTGTGACTAGAAGGAAACACAGATGGGAGGGAGGGATGCCAGGAGATGTGGCCAGGCCAGTGGGCTTAAAGGGAGGGACCCGCCACATGGAGGGAATTAGTGATTTTGAGAGACAAGTTTCTTGATGGAGAATAATGGAAGCCTGGGAATAGTAGTTGGAACTGGCATTAGAAGGACCGGGTAGTAAGAGGCTCTTCAGGCCTCCCAACCTCTTAGGGTCCTCTCTTGCTTGAGCTCTTGGTGGCATGAATCCCTTCCAGGACCCAGCTGTTTCCTGCCTGTCTCCTGTGCCCAGCCTCAGGGCTCTTGCCCTTTGCTTTCTGTTTCTTCAGCTTATTTTGATTTGGACACATGGCAGGTGATTCACAGGGGCTGACTGAGAAGTGTTCTGTGGCGTCTTCTCCATTTCTGCCCTGATGGCTTTGGCACTGGGCCTAGCATTTATTTTTAACATGCATTGCTTACTGTGTTACGTAGTACATTCACCCTTTATTCACAAATGCCAAGGTACTGTTTGAGAAGAACATTATTATTGGGCACATGATGTCCTTCTCACCTGGGTTTGCTCAGCAAGTCTGGAGCTTGAAGGTTGTAAACTATGCCTGCTCCAGGTCTTTGGAGTCTGCTTTTCCTGGCTGGAGCACCCTCCTTCCAAGCCTCCCAGCTACAGCTTAAATGACCACAGGTGTTAGCTGACTACAGGGCTCTGGCCAGCTTGGCACTGGGTGTGGCTAGTGGTCCAGCTTGTCACTAAGGGTGTATTGCTTGAGCCCACATGTGCCCTGGCTCTGAGCCTTACCGTCCTTCACCCAGACTCAAGACCATCAGCCTGGTGATACGCAGCACCCAGGGCGCTGAGGAGGTTCTCAAAGCCCATGAGGAACAGCTCAAGGAGGCCCAGGCTGTGCCCGCCACTCTCCCAGAGCTTGAAGCCACCAAAGCCTCACTAAAGGTGCCATTTTGGGGCTTGTGCCTCACTGGGGACGGGTCAGAAGGGGTTCCTGCTGAAATGGAAACCTCCCTGCCTTGCCCAACAGAAACTACGAACCCAGGCAGAGGCACAGCAGCCTGTGTTTGACGCCCTGAGAGATGAACTGCGGGGAGCACAGGAGGTCGGCGAGCGGCTGCAGCAGCGGCATGGAGAGCGGGATGTGGAGGTGGAGCGCTGGCGAGAACGAGTCTCCCAGCTGCTGGAGCGCTGGCAGGCAGTGCTGGCCCAGACCGATGTGCGTCAGCGTGAGCTCGAGCAGCTGGGCCGTCAATTGCGCTACTACCGCGAGAGTGCCGACCCTCTGAGTGCCTGGCTCCAGGACGCCAAGCGGCGGCAGGAACAGATCCAGGCTGTGCCCATGGCCAATGTCCAGGCTGCGAGGGAGCAACTGCGGCAGGAGAAGGTAGGCCCAGAACAGGCTTGGCCTATGACGGGGTGAAGCCTGTAGCCCAATGCTGACCACCCTTCTCTCCCAGGCCCTGCTGGAGGAGATTGAGCATCATGGTGAGAAGGTGGAGGAGTGCCAGAGGTTCGCCAAGCAGTATATCAATGCCATCAAGGTAAGGCCTCTCGACTCCAAAACATACAGGCTAGGCACTCTTGCCAGTTGGGCAGGTGTTGGACTCTGGGGTGACCCTCTCAAGCCTGGACTGTGCCAGGGAACATCTGTGAGGCAGCGTGTGTGTGTGTGTGTGTGTGTGTGTGTGTGTGTGTATGTGTATGTGTATGTGTATGTGTATGTGTGTGCATACCTGTGTGTTTAGGGGGGCAGCCCAGGAAACCAGAGGGTGGAGGTAGCAACGGATGACTGTTTGTACCTGTAGGACTATGAACTCCAGCTGGTCACCTATAAGGCACAGCTTGAACCTGTGGCCTCTCCAGCTAAGAAGCCGAAGGTCCAGTCTGGGTCAGAGAGCGTCATCCAGGAGGTAGGATGGAGGTGGGCCAAGCCTGAACTGGGCAAGGAGCTAGATGAACCCTCATGGGGTCAGTTCTTGACAAGACTGATTGGCTTCCTCCCACCCAGTATGTGGATCTCCGTACTCGCTACAGTGAACTGACCACACTCACAAGTCAGTACATCAAGTTCATCAGCGAGACGCTGCGCCGCATGGAGGAGGAGGAGGTATGGCTGGAGCCTTGTGGGCTGGGTGGGGGAAGCCCTCCTGCCCAGTCCCAAATACAGCCCGTAGGAACCTCTAGAGGTTCATAGTGCCTCAGATAGAGACGACTTGTTTCAGTTCACTCCACACCTCTACCTGGTGCTGCTCAGTATCCCCCTTCCCCAGCACAGCTGCCCAGGCTGCCCTTACTTGTGGACCCACCTTGGCCTGGCACCGCCCTGCTCTCCCCATGGTGGCCTCCTCACTTGATGGCGAGTGTTCCCACCTGCATCCCTTTGGCTCTCGTTCGTGCTTTCCTGGGGAATCTGTATTGGTGTCATTTGACCTCTTACTCTGGGAAGAGTTGGTGTGTTGGGCCCAGGGCCTGGAGAGGGGCATGCCGGGGTGTTTTGGTCAGTCGTCCACCTGGCCAGTTCCTTAACTCTTGGGTGGCCTTGCTGTCGGCCTGCCTGAAGCTCTGCCTCCTCTTTGCCGGCCTGAGAAGCCTACTGAGCTGGATGTGTTTTGCACCGCTGTCCTTACTCTTGTGTCTGACCATGCCTCACCCCACTGGGCTTTGGAAACAGCCCCTTCTGAGGGGAGAGGGACCTGGTGGAGGAAGCCAGGCTGGTAGGGTCTGGTAGAACTCGGGCAGGTCTGTGGTGGGTATGGCTTGCAGGCCCTGCGAGCCTCCTGCTTTGCTCTTTCTCTCTCTCTCTCCTTATCCATCTGTCTCCGTCGCCTGTCTGCGGGAAGAGGGGAGGACGCCTGGGCCTCCTTCCCCAGGCTGGTGAGCATGGTGGGGCTGCTGTGCTCGCTGCCTGAGTGCCCTGGGCGGGTGCACGCTCTCTCCTTGGCCGGGCTGGGACCTCTGTCTGCCCCGATCCCTCAAATCGCGCTGTCCAAGTGAACCGTGGTGGTACCTACCGTGTCTTGTGAGTGCCTGGCGCCTGCCCGACGCTCACACTTTCTCTGCTTCTCTTCCTCTCTCTGCCGCCGCCCGCAGAGGCTGGCAGAGCAACAGCGGGCAGAGGAGCGGGAGCGGCTGGCTGAGGTGGAGGCTGCGCTGGAAAAGCAGCGCCAGCTAGCTGAGGCACATGCCCAGGCCAAGGCACAGGCTGAGTTGGAGGCACAGGAACTGCAGCGGCGTATGCAGGAGGAGGTGGCGCGTCGTGAGGAGGCAGCGGTGGATGCGCAGCAGCAGAAGCGCAGCATACAGCAGGAGCTGCAGCATCTGCGCCAGAGCTCAGAGGCAGAGATCCAGGCCAAGGCCCAGCAGGTGGAGGCCGCTGAACGCAGCCGGATGCGCATCGAGGAGGAGATCCGTGTGGTGCGTCTGCAGTTGGAGACAACCGAACGTCAGCGAGGAGGGGCGGAGGGTGAGCTGCAGGCTCTACGCGCTCGGGCTGAGGAGGCAGAAGCACAGAAACGGCAGGCTCAGGAGGAAGCTGAGCGCTTGAGGAGACAGGTGCAAGAGGAGACCCAGCGGAAGCGACAAGCAGAGGCAGAGCTGGCCCTGCGTGTGAAGGCCGAGGCCGAGGCAGCTCGCGAGAAACAGCGGGCCCTGCAGGCCCTAGAGGAGCTGCGGCTGCAGGCCGAGGAGGCTGAGCGGCGGCTGAGGCAGGCTGAGGCTGAGCGGGCGCGCCAAGTCCAGGTCGCCCTAGAGACGGCGCAGCGCAGTGCAGAGGCAGAGCTGCAGAGCAAGCGCGCTTCTTTTGCGGAGAAGACAGCCCAGCTGGAACGCACCCTGCAAGAGGAACATGTGACGGTGGCCCAGCTGCGCGAGGAGGCCGAGAGGCGGGCACAGCAGCAGGCCGAGGCTGAGCGTGCCCGTGAGGAGGCCGAGCGGGAGCTGGAGCGTTGGCAGCTAAAGGCCAATGAGGCACTGCGGCTGCGGCTGCAGGCAGAAGAGGTGGCACAGCAGAAGAGCCTGGCGCAGGCTGACGCGGAGAAGCAGAAGGAAGAGGCAGAGCGCGAGGCGCGGAAGCGCGGCAAGGCAGAGGAACAGGCTGTGAGGCAGCGAGAGCTGGCCGAACAGGAGCTGGAGAAGCAGCGGCAGCTGGCGGAGGGCACCGCGCAGCAGCGCCTGGCAGCAGAGCAGGAGCTGATCCGCTTGCGGGCCGAGACAGAGCAGGGGGAGCAGCAGCGGCAGCTGCTGGAGGAAGAGCTGGCCCGGCTCCAGCGTGAGGCTGCTGCGGCCACGCAGAAGCGCCAAGAACTGGAGGCTGAGCTGGCCAAGGTGCGGGCCGAGATGGAGGTGCTGCTGGCCAGCAAGGCTCGCGCTGAGGAAGAGTCTCGCTCCACCAATGAGAAGTCTAAGCAGAGGCTGGAGGCCGAAGCAGGCCGGTTTCGGGAGCTGGCCGAGGAGGCCGCCCGCCTGCGGGCCCTGGCGGAGGAGGCCAAGCGGCAGCGGCAGCTGGCTGAGGAGGATGCGGCCCGCCAGCGGGCCGAGGCAGAGCGGGTGCTTGCTGAGAAGCTGACAGCCATCAGCGAGGCCACGCGGCTCAAGACTGAGGCAGAGATTGCACTGAAAGAGAAGGAGGCAGAAAATGAGCGCTTGCGGCGTCTGGCCGAGGACGAGGCCTTCCAGCGGCGGCGGCTGGAGGAGCAGGCCGCGCTGCACAAGGCAGACATCGAGGAGCGCTTGGCCCAGCTGCGCAAGGCATCTGAAAGTGAGCTGGAGCGGCAGAAGGGGCTGGTGGAAGACACGCTCCGGCAGCGGCGGCAGGTAGAGGAGGAGATCATGGCACTGAAGGTGAGCTTCGAGAAGGCAGCCGCCGGGAAAACAGAGCTGGAGCTGGAGCTGGGCCGCATTCGTAGCAATGCAGAGGACACGATGCGCAGCAAGGAGCAGGCTGAGCTGGAGGCCGCTCGGCAGCGGCAGCTGGCAGCCGAGGAGCAACAGAGGCGCCGTGAGGCCGAGGAACGTGTGCAGAAGAGCCTGGCGGCTGAGGAGGAAGCTGCACGGCAGCGCAGAGCTGCGTTGGAGGAGGTCGAGCGGCTCAAGGCCAAGGTGGAGGAGGCACGGCGCCTTCGAGAGCGAGCAGAGCAGGAGTCGGCACGGCAGCTGCAGCTAGCCCAGGAGGCTGCCCAGAAGCGACTGCAGGCAGAGGAGAAGGCACATGCCTTTGCCGTGCAGCAGCGTGAGGAGGAGCTGCAGCAGACACTTCAGCACGAGCAGAGCATGCTGGAACGGCTGAGGAATGAGGCGGAGGCAGCACGACGTGCCGCCGAAGAGGCCGAGGAGGCCCGGGAGCAGGCTGAACGCGAGGCTGCGCAGTCTCGGAGGCAAGTGGAGGAGGCAGAGCGGCTGAAGCAGTCAGCAGAGGAACAGGCGCAGGCCCAGGCTCAGGCCCAGGCAGCCGCGGAAAAGCTGCGCAAAGAGGCCGAGCAGGAGGCAGCACGTCGGGCACAGGCGGAGCAGGCAGCATTGAAGCAGAAGCAGGCAGCCGATGCAGAGATGGAGAAACATAAGAAGTTTGCAGAGCAGACTCTACGGCAGAAGGCCCAGGTGGAGCAGGAGCTGACTACGCTCAGGCTGCAGCTGGAAGAGACTGACCACCAGAAGAGCATACTGGATGAGGAGCTGCAGCGGCTCAAGGCCGAGGTGACAGAGGCAGCCCGGCAGCGTAGCCAGGTAGAAGAGGAACTCTTCTCTGTGCGTGTGCAGATGGAAGAGCTGGGCAAACTCAAGGCACGCATTGAGGCCGAGAACCGTGCACTCATCCTGCGTGACAAGGACAACACACAGCGCTTCCTGGAAGAGGAGGCTGAGAAGATGAAACAGGTGGCAGAGGAAGCTGCACGGCTGAGCGTTGCAGCCCAGGAGGCCGCACGGCTGCGGCAGCTAGCGGAAGAGGACCTGGCACAGCAGCGGGCACTGGCAGAGAAAATGCTGAAGGAAAAGATGCAGGCAGTGCAGGAAGCCACGCGTCTCAAGGCCGAGGCCGAGCTGCTGCAGCAGCAGAAGGAGCTTGCACAGGAGCAGGCCAGGCGGCTGCAGGAGGACAAGGAGCAAATGGCTCAGCAGTTGGCACAGGAAACACAGGGTTTCCAGCGGACTCTAGAGGCAGAACGGCAACGGCAGCTGGAGATGAGCACGGAGGCTGAGCGCCTCAAGCTGCGCATGGCTGAGATGAGCCGGGCCCAGGCCCGTGCAGAGGAGGATGCCCAGCGTTTCCGAAAGCAGGCCGAAGAGATTGGTGAAAAGCTGCACCGCACCGAACTTGCCACACAGGAAAAGGTGACATTGGTGCAAACGCTCGAGATCCAGCGACAGCAGAGTGACCACGATGCCGAGCGCCTGCGGGAGGCCATTGCTGAGCTGGAGCGTGAGAAGGAGAAGCTCAAGCAGGAAGCCAGGTTGCTGCAGCTCAAGTCCGAGGAGGTACCACTCTCCCTCCTTGCAGGCGGGTGGGAGGGCAGGCGGGAGGGTGGGTGACCCACGCCTGATTAGGGCGGTGGGTGCTTCTGGGTCTCCATCTTGTCTGACTGCTGCCCCCCCCCTTCCCACGCCTCTGCAGATGCAGATGGTGCAGCAGGAACAGATGCTTCAGGAGACACAGGCCCTGCAGAAGAGCTTTCTGTCTGAGAAGGACAGCCTGCTGCAGCGGGAGCGCTTCATTGAGCAGGAGAAAGCCAAGCTAGAACGGCTTTTCCAGGAGGAGGTGGCTAAGGCACAGCAGCTGCGTGAGGAGCAGCGGCGGCAGCAGCAGCAGATGGAGCAGGAGAAGCAGGAGCTAGTGGCCAGCATGGAGGAGGCCCGGAGGCGGCAGTGTGAGGCGGAGGAGGGTGTGCGGCGTAAGCAAGAGGAGCTGCAGCGTTTGGAGCAGCAGCGGCAGCAGCAGGAGAAGCTGCTGGCCGAGGAGAACCAGAGACTACGAGAGCGGCTGCAGCGTCTGGAGGAAGAGCACCGGGCCGCACTGGCCCACTCTGAGGAGATGGCTGCCACCCAGGCTGCTGCCACAAAAGCCCTGCCCAATGGCCGGGACGCCCTTGATGGCCCAGCGCTGGAGGCGGAGCCTGAGCACACCTTTGAGGGGTTACGGCAAAGAGTACCGGCGCGGTGGCTGCAGGAGGCCGGCATTCTGAGCATAGAGGAACTGCAGCAACTGGCACAGGGCCACGCCACAGTGGGTGAGCTCACACAGCGGGAGGATGTCCGCAGGTACCTGAGGGGCCGCAGCAGCATTGCAGGGCTGCTGCTGAAGCCCACCAATGAGAAACTGAGTGTCTACGCAGCCCTGCAGAGGCAGTTGCTGAGCCCTGGCACGGCTCTCATCCTGCTTGAGGCCCAGGCAGCCTCAGGCTTCCTGCTGGACCCTGTGAGGAACCGGCAGCTGACTGTGAATGAGGCTGTGAAGGAGGGCATCGTAGGCCCTGAGCTGCACCATAAGCTCTTGTCGGCTGAGCGTGCCGTCACCGGCTATAAGGACCCCTACACTGGGGAGCAGATCTCCCTCTTCCAGGCCATGCAGAAGGACCTCATCGTCAGGGACCACGGCATCCGCCTGCTGGAGGCCCAGATTGCCACGGGCGGCATTATCGACCCTGTGCACAGCCACCGTGTGCCCGTAGATGTGGCCTACCAGCGTGGCTATTTTGATGAGGAGATGAACCGCATCCTGGCTGACCCAAGTGATGACACCAAGGGCTTCTTCGATCCCAACACACATGAGAACCTCACCTACCTGCAGCTCCTGGAGCGCTGCGTGGAGGACCCCGAGACAGGCTTGCATCTCCTGCCACTCACTGATAAGGCTGCCAAGGGTGGTGAGCTGGTCTACACTGATTCAGAGGCCCGTGATGTCTTTGAGAAGGCCACCGTGTCCGCACCATTTGGCAAGTTCCAGGGCAAGACTGTGACCATCTGGGAGATCATCAACTCGGAGTACTTCACAGCAGAGCAGCGGCGAGACCTGCTGCGGCAGTTCCGCACAGGCCGCATCACAGTGGAGAAGATCATCAAGATTGTCATCACGGTGGTGGAGGAGCATGAACGGAAGGGCCAGCTCTGCTTTGAAGGCCTCCGCGCCCTTGTGCCTGCTGCCGAGTTGTTGGAGAGCGGGGTCATCAACCAAGACCTCTACCAGCAGTTACAACGGGGTGAGCGCTCTGTGCGGGAGGTGGCCGAGGCCGACAGTGTGCGACGGGCCCTGCGTGGTACCAGTGTCATTGCAGGGGTGTGGCTGGAAGAAGCAGGGCAGAAGCTGAGCATCTATGAGGCCTTGAAGAAAGACCTGTTACCGTCAGATGTGGCTGTGGCCTTGCTGGAGGCCCAGGCAGGCACGGGGCACATCATCGACCCTGCTACCAGTGCCCGGCTGACTGTGGATGAGGCAGTGCGTGCTGGCCTGGTGGGCCCTGAGTTGCATGAGAAGCTCCTGTCAGCCGAGAAGGCTGTGACAGGTTATAGGGACCCGTACTCGGGACAAAGCGTCTCCCTGTTCCAGGCCCTGAAGAAGGGTCTCATCCCCTGGGAACAGGGCCTGCGCCTGCTGGACGCCCAGTTGTCCACTGGTGGCATTGTGGACCCCAGCAAGAGCCATCGTGTGCCCTTGGATGTTGCCTATTCCCGGGGCTACCTGGACACAGAGACCAACAGGGCACTGTTGTCACCCAGGGATGATGCCAGAGTCTACCTTGACCCAAGCACATGGGAGCCAGTCACCTACAGCCAGCTCCAGCAGCGATGCCGGTCCGACCAACTGACCGGCCTGAGCCTGCTGCCACTCTCAGAGAAGGCTGCCCGGGCTCGGCAGGAGGAGGTGTACTCTGAGCTCCAGGCCCGTGAGACCTTTGAGAAGGCCGCAGTTGAAGTTCCTGTGGGCAGCTTCAAGGGCAGGGCGATGACAGTGTGGGAGCTCATCAGCTCTGAGTATTTCACAGAGGAGCAGCGGCAGGAGCTACTGCGACAGTTCCGCACAGGCAAGGTCACCGTGGAGAAGGTCATCAAGATTCTCATCACCATCGTCGAGGAGGTGGAGACCCAGCGGCAGGAGCGACTGTCCTTCAGTGGTCTCCGTGCCCCCGTTCCAGCCGGTGAACTCCTGGCTTCCAGGGTCCTCAGCAGATCTCAGTTTGAGCAGCTCAAGGATGGTAAGACATCAGTCAAAGATCTGTCAGAAGTGGACTCTGTGCGGACACTGCTACAGGGCAGTGGCTGCCTGGCTGGCATCTACCTGGAGGACTCAAAGGAAAAAGTGACCATTTATGAGGCCATGCGCCGTGGCCTCTTGAGACCCAGCACAGCCACGCTCCTGCTGGAGGCCCAGGCAGCCACTGGTTTTCTAGTGGACCCTGTGCGTAACCAGCGCCTATACGTCCACGAGGCCGTGAAGGCAGGAGTAGTGGGCCCTGAGCTTCATGAGAAGCTGCTGTCAGCCGAGAAGGCAGTCACTGGCTATAAGGACCCTTATTCAGGCACGACTATCTCGCTGTTCCAGGCTATGAAGAAGGGCCTGGTCCTCAGGGAACATGCCATCCGCCTGCTGGAGGCCCAGATTGCCACAGGTGGCATCATTGACCCTGTGCACAGTCACCGCCTGCCTGTGGACGTGGCCTACCAACGCGGCTACTTAGATGAGGAGATGAATCGTGTGCTGGCAGATCCAAGTGATGACACCAAGGGCTTCTTTGACCCCAACACACATGAGAATCTCACCTACCTGCAGCTGCTGGGGCGCTGTGTGGAAGACCCTGAGACAGGCCTGCGCCTCCTGCCCCTGAAAGGGGCAGAGAAGACGGAGGTGGTGGAGACCACGCAGGTGTATACCGAGGAGGAAACCCGGAGGGCATTCGAGGAGACTCAGATTGACATCCCTGGTGGCGGCAGCCGTGGTGGCTCCACCATGTCTTTGTGGGAGGTGATGCAGTCAGACATGATCCCTGAGGATCAGCGGGCCCGGCTCATGGCCGATTTCCAGGCTGGCCGGGTGACCAAGGAGCGCATGATCATCATCATCATTGAGATCATCGAGAAGACGGAGATCATCCGCCAGCAGAACCAGGCTTCCTATGACTACGTGCGCCGCCGCCTCACAGCTGAGGACCTGTATGAGGCCCGGATCATCTCCCTTGAGACCTACGACTTGCTCAGAGAGGGCACCAAGAGCCTCCGTGAAGTTCTAGAGATGGGGTCTGCCTGGCGCTACCTCTATGGTACAGGCTCGGTGGCTGGTGTCTACCTGCCTGGCTCCAGGCAGACGCTGACCATCTACCAGGCCCTTAAGAAAGGCCTGCTGAGTGCTGAGGTGGCCCGCTTGTTACTGGAAGCACAGGCAGCCACAGGCTTCCTGCTGGACCCAGTGAAGGGTGAGCGGCTGACCGTGGACGAGGCTGTGCGGAAGGGCCTGGTCGGTCCCGAGCTGCACGATAGGCTGCTTTCTGCTGAGCGGGCCGTTACCGGCTACCGGGACCCCTACACCGAGCAGACCATCTCGCTCTTCCAAGCCATGAAGAAGGAGCTGATCCCCGCAGAAGAGGCTCTGCGGCTGCTGGATGCCCAGCTGGCCACAGGAGGCATCGTGGATCCCCGCCTGGGCTTCCATCTGCCCCTGGAGGTGGCCTACCAGCGTGGCTACCTCAACAAGGACACTCACGACCAGCTCTCGGAGCCCAGTGAGGTGCGCAGCTATGCGGACCCCTCCACGGACGAGCGCCTCAGCTACACGCAGCTCCTGAAGCGGTGTCGTCGGGATGAGCACAGCGGCCAGATGCTCCTGCCGCTCTCAGACGCCCGCAGGCTGACCTTCCGAGGCCTGCGCAAGCAGATCACCGTGGAGGAGCTGGTGCGCTCCCAGGTCATGGATGAGGCGACGGCGCGGCAGCTGCAGGAAGGCCTGACCTCCATCGAGGAGGTCACCAAGAACCTGCAGAAGTTCCTTGAGGGTACCAGCTGCATTGCCGGCGTCTTTGTCGACGCTACCAAGGAGCGGCTCTCTGTGTACCAGGCCATGAAGAAGGGCATTATCCGCCCTGGGACAGCCTTTGAGCTCCTGGAAGCACAGGCAGCCACTGGCTACGTCATCGACCCCATTAAGGGACTCAAGCTGACTGTGGAGGAGGCTGTGCGAATGGGTATCGTGGGCCCCGAGTTCAAGGATAAGTTGCTGTCAGCAGAGCGTGCTGTCACTGGCTATAAGGATCCCTACTCTGGGAAGCTCATTTCCCTCTTCCAGGCCATGAAGAAGGGCCTGATCCTGAAGGACCATGGCATCCGCCTGCTGGAGGCTCAGATCGCCACTGGTGGTATCATTGACCCCGAGGAGAGCCACCGGCTCCCTGTGGAGGTGGCCTACAAGCGCGGCCTCTTTGATGAGGAGATGAACGAGATCCTGACTGACCCCTCAGATGACACCAAGGGTTTCTTTGACCCCAACACCGAGGAGAACCTCACCTACCTGCAGCTGATGGAGCGGTGTATCACTGACCCTCAGACCGGCTTGTGTCTCCTGCCACTGAAGGAGAAGAAGCGCGAGCGGAAGACATCCTCCAAGTCCTCCGTGCGCAAGCGCCGCGTGGTGATCGTGGACCCCGAGACAGGAAAGGAGATGTCGGTATATGAGGCCTACCGCAAGGGCCTCATTGACCACCAGACATACCTGGAGCTGTCGGAGCAGGAGTGCGAGTGGGAAGAGATCACCATCTCCTCCTCAGACGGCGTGGTCAAATCCATGATCATTGACCGCCGCTCCGGCCGCCAGTATGACATCGATGATGCCATCACCAAGAACCTCATTGACCGCTCAGCACTGGACCAGTACCGCGCAGGCACGCTTTCCATCACAGAGTTTGCGGACATGCTCTCGGGTAACGTCGGTGGCTTCCGTTCCCGCTCCTCCTCCGTGGGCTCATCTTCCTCTTACCCTGTCAGCCCTGCTGTCTCTAGGACCCAGTTGGCCTCCTGGTCTGACCCCACAGAGGAGACAGGCCCAGTGGCTGGCATCCTGGACACAGAGACTCTGGAGAAGGTGTCCATCACTGAGGCCATGCACCGCAACCTGGTGGACAACATCACCGGGCAGCGGCTGCTGGAAGCACAGGCCTGCACCGGAGGCATCATCGACCCTAACACCGGTGAGCGCTTCCCGGTCACGGAGGCTGTCAACAAGGGCCTGGTGGACAAGATCATGGTAGACCGCATCAACCTGGCCCAGAAGGCCTTCTGCGGGTTCGAGGACCCGCGTACCAAGACCAAGATGTCGGCTGCCCAGGCTCTGAAGAAGGGCTGGCTGTACTACGAGGCGGGCCAGCGCTTCCTGGAGGTGCAGTACCTGACTGGTGGTCTGATTGAACCCGACACGCCTGGCCGTGTGCCCCTTGATGAGGCCCTACAGCGTGGCACCGTGGATGCCCGCACAGCCCAAAAGCTGCGTGATGTCAGTGCCTATTCCAAGTACCTCACGTGTCCCAAGACCAAGCTCAAGATCTCCTACAAGGATGCGCTGGACCGCAGCATGGTGGAAGAGGGCACGGGGCTGAGGCTGCTGGAGGCCGCTGCCCAGTCCAGCAAGGGCTACTACAGCCCCTACAGCGTCAGTGGCTCTGGTTCCACCACCGGCTCCCGCACGGGCTCCCGCACGGGCTCCCGGGCTGGCTCCCGCCGTGGCAGCTTTGATGCCACAGGCTCCGGTTTCTCCATGACCTTTTCTTCTTCCTCCTACTCTTCCTCGGGTTATGGCCGCCGCTACACCTCAGGGCCCTCATCTTCTCTTGGGGGCCCTGAGTCTGCAGTGGCCTGATCCCCACTGCCTGTACCCTGCCTTCCTGCTCTGCATGTGGCCAGGCTCCCTGCCAAGACGCTGGGGTCTTTCTTTAACTCATAAAGGTGTCTTCCTCCCAAGCGGTGCCTAAGGTTTAACCAAAAAGACCAGACTAACACAATAGGTATAATATATAGCTGCTGTCCAGACAGTGAGTGTCTTGGGGAACAGGGCTGGCCCAGTCCCATTGACCACCTCATTCTCCTCCGGTCTCCCTCTTCCGTTTTACCTGCCACTCACCACAGTCAGGTGCCTTGGAGACTCCAGAGCTGGGCACGCAGCTTATCGCGCCTGTCCACCCTGAGAAGGTTCTGCCTGAGAAAGGCCCCCCAGCTCCCTAAGCCAACCCCACTGGATGTCTACCTGCCGATTCCAGCTGCCGAGGGCAGCTGGGATCAGCTCTGTGGCCAGATAGCCCTCAGTCCTTTCAGGGCCTCTGCCCTGGGCCAGCTGCTTCTCCTCGGTGTGTTTCCCTGAATGGCCTGCTAGCCCAGTCGGTCATGCTGGCAAGGGAAGGGTCCCAAGCCAACCATCTCTTCCAGCCTGCCCAGAGAAGCCCCTTCCCCATGGGAAGAAAAGGTCTGGGTCTGACCCCAGTCTCCTGCCCAGGTCCTACATCTGCCATCGAAGCTCTGCTTTGTAGCTCACTGCTCCACACTTAATCTTCCAACCCCCGAGCCTCTTGCTTCAGCCTCCCAGCCTCAGCTACCCTTGTAAGTGCCTTCTGTGTCCTCCCTTGTACCCAGGCCCTAAGGACCCAACACAGGGTGGGAAATGGACATTCTGGCTGGGCAAGGCTGGGGTTCTACAGATCTTTCCTCCTCCACGGGCCCAGTGGGATGCCCTCTCTGGGTGCTGCTGCCCACCTTGCTCCCAGGGAGCCCTGGCCCCTCCATAGCCCAGGGACACTGGCCGGCCCATCTGTGCTCACATAAGCATTTGACCAGTGGCATCTGACCTTTCTGTCCAGCCAGCCTCCGGCCTTGGTGGCTCCCACCCCTACCTCTACCCTCTGAGTGAGCTTTGCATGTTTCACTAACCCTGGGCTGGTGGCAGGTGGAGATGACAGGCCGAACACTAACCTGACCATGGGCGGGGCCCTGCGGCATCTGCCCCTCAATAAAAGCAATTCCAACCTTCCTTTGGGTCTGGTCTTGTCCTTCGGCTGTAGGTCAGCTGTGTGTTGTTGGGAGGTTAGAGGCCGTGGCTCCAGGCGCTGAGCTCAGCTACTGTGTCCTAGCCAGGACAGAGGCATGAGGCCTTGTGAAGACACTGGGCTTAGACTGGACATCACAAGAAGGAAAATCAGGTGGTGACTGGAGCAGTCCAGGGCAGAGGTTTAGTGGAGGGCAGGGCAGGGTACACTGAGGCGGGCTCATTGGGGCCTGCCTCTGGTCTAGGTGATGACCTGTCCCTCGGCTCACCCCGTGACCGCCACATGGTTGGTACTTGGAGGTTCTTTTTCTCAGGTGAACACTCACAGACTCCCATGTTAGTCATTGGCTTTGCCCCCAACCCTGGGGCACAGAGCAGAAAGAGTTGGTTCCCATTACCAGGGGCAGCCTTTCCAAGGAAGTGGCTTCAGCAGCCACCACTGGTAGCTGCCAGGGGCCAGTACCACCTGCCTCCATTGCTCATCAGGGCCTACTTGCTTCTCAGAAGTTCTCCATCCTGGATGCAACTGTGCCAGGATTCCCATTGTAATTTCTGTTTAGACCTGAAAGATACACAGCCTGCTGCAGCCACTGTCTCGGGGGGGGGGGGCTTTAGTGACACCCCCTGCCCTCCCCTGTTGGTGCAGGTCCTCCTCAGATGGTGTAGTCCTGATCAGTGTTCCCTTGTTGACTACTCTCCCCTCACTGCTAGGTGACAGCTGCCTTGCCCACTGACAGAAAGGGACTCTCAGGATGAGCTGCCTGGTGAGGAGCTGGGCCTCCTGGGCTGGTTGCAGAAAACTGTTCTGAGCCACCTGCTTTTGTCCTGTGGTCCAGGCCCCTCTGATCCGGGCTTTCTTCTGCAGTCATGTTTCAGCACTGCCCTCCCAGTGCTGTAAGATGACAGCACCCTGTGGCGTGTGACAAGTTTGCTTTTATTCTGCCTGAGTTCTGCTTCCCCAAGGCATTTATGATCTCAGATGTGGCCCTAGGGAGCACATTCCTCGGAGATGATGAGTCAGCTTACCTACTTGGCTGATGGGCCGTAAGGGCGCTGGAGCACCCATGTAGAGAAGTCCACGTGGTCCCACATTGGTTTCGGTGTGGTGCCCAGCATAAGCCATGGTAGTCTTTTCTGGAAGTCTCGCCTCCAACCAAAGCCCCACAGGATTCTCAGAGACAAACCCAGGCTCCCTCACATGATCCCACAATCCCAGATTATAACACACATGAAAACAAGCCTCGAGGGCAAGTCAGAATAAACAGCAGAATTAGAGCCTGAGAGGTATAAGATGTCAGACTTGTTCAATAAAGAACATGTAGTGGGGCCTGTAGAGAGGGCCCAGCAGGTAAGTGCCTGCTGCTTCCTAGCTACCCTTAGCTATCAATTTGATCTAGCCCAGAGTCATCTGAGGGAGTCTCTTTGGGGAGTCCCTAATTAGACTGGCCTGTGGACATGTCTTTGGTGCATTTCCTTGATTGCTAGTTGATGTAGAGGGGGGCCCAGCCGTCTATGGGAGGTGCCATGCCTGGGCAGGTGGGCCTGGGCTATATGTCAAGGTACCTGAATGTCAGAGAGCTAGCTAGTAAGCAGTGTTCCTCCATGGTTCCTGCTCTGACTTTCCTCAGTGATGAGCTGTGACCTGGAAGTGTCAGCCAAATCAACCCTTTCCTCCGGAAGCTGCTCCAGGTCATGGTGTTAATCACAGCAGAAAGCAAACAAGTACATTGTACAACCCTGATAGCCCTGATAGTCTGAGTTTGACCCCCCGGAACCCAGAAGCCACATAAAAATGACAGTGCATTGGTGTGTATCTGTGATCTCAGCACTATGACAATGAGGTGGGAGGTGGGGATAAAGGAGTCAACAGAAGCTTCTCTGCGGCCTGGAGTATGCAGCAAAGCTGCAGAAACAAGACTCTGCCCCCCCGCAACAAGGTAGCGAGAGATCACCGACTTTCTGGGATTGGTACTTATATGATAAATATCTATGGGGCTCAGTGGTTAAGAGCACTGGCTGCTCTGCCAGAGGACCTGGGTTTGTTTCCCAGCACCTACATGGTGGCTCACAACCATCTTAACTCCAGTTCCAGGGGATCTGATACCCCTTTCTAAACTCACAAGATCTGCACACACAGTGTACTTACATGCAGGCAAAATGCTCATACACACAAAGTAAAAATAATTTTGAAAACTATGAGAGATCAAACCCAGGTGTCCTAGTTACACGTTATTGTGATAAACACCATGACCAGAAAGAACCAGCTGGGGAGGAAAGGGCTCATTTCGCCTTCAGCTTGCAGCTCGCCATGAAGGGAAGCCAAGGCAGGACCTCAGGGCAGGAGCCAGAGTACAGACTATGGAGAAGTGCTGCTTACTGGCTTGCTTCTCTGGCCTGTGCTCAGCCTGTTGTCTTAAACAACACAGTACCACCTGCCCAAGGGTGGCAATCACTCTGGGCTGGGCCCTTCCATATCACTCAGCAATCGAGAAAATGAGCCACAGACATGGCCACAGGCCAAGCCAATGGAGGAAATTCCCCAGCTGAGGGACCTTCCATCCAGGTTGTGTCAAAATGACAACCGAAGCCATCCTGCACAGCAGGCAATCTTAGAAATGGTTGGATGTACACCTGAACATGTGGGATTCCATTTGAGCCAGCCAGGAGGGCCACATCTCACCCCACTCCCTCCCACTGCGCATCGGGTGCTCTGGAGGTTCCAGTCCTGCCTATCTACCTGTCACTCTGGCCTTTCTTCCAGACCCCTGGCCCACTTCCCCAGGGGAATTCCGCTTTCCCTCCAGGTGCCCGCCCCCAACCCTGGGCAGGGTGTTCAAGATCCCAACCCTCAGGCCCCTCCCCTCACCATGGCTCCTGCTGTTCACCCATGAATGGCCTGGCTTCTGGCATGGTAGGCCCAGGAATGACGATGGACAAGAATATGCAGAAGAACAAGGAAGAAAGCTCATTTTAAAAAGTGCACACACAGAAACATGGCAAGCCTCCCTCCCCATCCTCTTCCAGCAGTGAGACTGAATCCAGGACCTGGTCCCTCCCCTCTAGTCTCAACCTACTCCAGCTTCCTGCCCCACCTCCACCCTAGCCTACCCCACAGTTCAGACCTGACTCTGGGCTAAAGGGAATGTGGAGATGATCGCCTTGGGCTAGCTAAGGCTGCCTTCTCCTTGCTTCTTAAATCTGATAGCTGAAGAGTCAAGAAGACTCACTGAAGACAAAGGGAATCTCTGAGCTAAATGGTGCAGGAAAGTAACATGTCTTTTTTTCATTTCCTTTTGTAATACTTATGGTTGGGAGGTTTTGTTGAAATTCAATTTTGATTTAAAAAAAAAAAAAAAACCTCTTGCAGTTTTGTAATAGAGGCACATTAGAGTGATTTAATGGCAACTGTATTCCCAGCAGGCTTTTTGGTTGACTGCATTAACCGAGGCTGCTGCGAAGTGGAGCCCATGTTGTGGAACTATCTGGAACTTATTCTATTCTTAGTCCAAGATGCTATGTCAGGAACTACTTCCCAGCTCTCTGTCCAAATAAAGCTTTTTTTCTACTGGGGGTGGGGTGGGTGGAAAGCATATGGGAAGAATGTTTAAATGTTTATGAAATAGGGATTGGCCCACTGGCTCAGCAGTTAAGGGTACTGCCTGCTCTTCCAGAGGACCTAGGTTCAGTCTCCAGCACTCTATTGCAACTAACACGGGTCCTTAATTCCAGTTCCAAAGGGATCTGACACCCTCTTCTGGCCTCCATGGGTATTTGCACACACACACACACACACACACACACACACAGACAAAACAGTCACACAGAAATTAAATTTTTAAAAAAATGTTTATGAAACAAAAGAGAAGATTTTGAATGTGAGAAGATTCTATTGAAAAAGAAGATTGTGGGGTGGAGAGATGACTCAGTGGTTGAGCACGGGCTGTTCTTGCAGAAGACCTGGGTTTGAACACCAGCACCCACATGGGAGCTAACAATCACCTGTAACCCCAGTTTCAGGGGATCTGACAGCCTCTTCTGTCCTCCGTGGGCACTGCATGACAGGGGTGCACTTATACGCATGTAGGCCGTACACTCATACACATAAAAATAATAAAATATATAAAAAGAAAAGGAAGCTCAATGGATGGTTTAATACAACTTCCAGAAATGGGCTACACAATAACAACATTTAAAGCTCAATGGTTGGTCCAGGAATGGCAGTATATATGCCTTTAGTTCCAGCACTTGGGAGACAGAGGCAGGTGGATCGCTGAGAGATTGAGGCAGCCTAGTCTATAGAGAGAGTTCCAGGCTAGCTAGGGCTACAAGGAGATCATGTCTTAAAAAAGCAAACAACAAAAGAAAAACAGAAATAAGTAAAATATAAGTATAGTATTTAATTCTTTGAGAATAAAAAAAAAGTTTTTTTATGTGTATGAGTGTATTGGCTACATGTACATAAGTACACCCATGTTGAGCAATGCTCATGGAGGGAGGTCAGAGGAGGGCGTTGGACCCCCCTGGAACTGCAGTTACAGACAGTTGTTAGCCACCATGTGGTTGCTGGGAATTGAACCTGGGTCCTCTGTGAGGACAGCCAGTGTTCTTAACTGCCGAGCCATCTCTCCAACCCCTTCTTTGAGAATTTTATGCAAGGTACTTTGACCATGTTCATCCCCACCCTCCCCCAACTTCTCTCAGATCCATCTCACCTCCCTACCCCCTGAGTTTTTTGCCATTAAGTCTAATTTTCACTGCCTGTATACTCCTGTGTGGAGCTGTCTTCCTTGGCTTTGTCAGCTTGACACAAACCTAGACACACCCGAGAAGAGGAAGTCTCAGCTGAGGAACTTCCTCCATCAGATCAGCCTGTGGCCATGTCTGTGGGGCATTTTCTTGATTGCAAAGTGACATAGAAGGGCCCAGCCCACTGTGGGTGGTGCCATCCCTAGGCAGGTGAGCCTGTGCTGTGTAAGAAAGGTAACTGAGCGAACCAGGGAACCAGGGGGAACAAGCCAGAACACAGTGTTCTTGGGGTCAAGTTCTTGCCTCCAGGTTTGTGCTTGAGCTCCTACCCTGACTTACCTCAGTCACGAATTGTTACCTGGAAGTGTTAGATAGAATAAACCCTTTCCTTCCAGCTTGGTTTTGGTGAGTGTTTTATCACAACAATGGAAAGCAAATGAGAATAGGGCCATCCATGGGAGCATGATCCACCTACCAGAGTCCAGACCCTTAAATAAAACTGACTTTTCCTCCCTCCCCCAGAAGCCATTGTCTGTTACAGCTCCTTGGTCAGGTGGTGGTAGGGTTCCCATTTATACTCCTCGTGGGTGAGTCCATGCTGGGCTTGTCTTCCTGTACCTGGCTCATTTCACTTCACGTCCCTATGGGGTGCTGTTTCCATCTGTGTTGTTATGATTGATGGCTTCTCTCTTTTCTGTGACTGAATAGTATTCTATTGTATATAATAAGCACAACATTTTATTTTGCTGGTGTGTGTGTGTGTGTGTGTGTGTGTGTGTGTGTGTGTGTTTGAGACAGGGCCTCCCTGGAACTCGCAATGTAGACCAGGCTGGCCTCGATCTCACAGAGACCTGTCGCCTCGGCCTCGAGTGCTGGGAATGAGGATGTGTGCCCCTGGTGCCTTCTCTTTCTCTGTTCATCAGTCATTCCTCAGCCATTGGTATTTTTCAGCAATCACAGAGGTGCAGATGTGCCTTTGCCATTTGGATTTTGCCTCTTGGATTACACCCTAAAGCAGATTGTTGGGTCTCGTGGGAGTGCTCTTTAACTTTTTGAGGGACTTCCATACTTTCAAAGTTGCTGTGTCTAGGTCTCCACTTTTCTAGTTTCATTTCTGTTACTGTGATAAGACCTTGATCAGAAGCAATGTAGGGGAGAAAAGGGTTTATTTAGTTTACAATTCTAGGTCACAGTTCATCATTCTGGTGAAGGTGAGGCAGGAATTCAGTTACATTACAGCCACAGTCGAGCAAAGAGGAATTCATGCATCCACAGTGCTGCTTGCTAAGTTTCTTCTGCTCATCTATCTTCATTTCTGCAGATTAGGGCCACCTGCCCAGGTGAGCCTTCCCACATCAACCAACAGTCAAGCCAGTTCCTTGCAGACATTCACAGACATGCACACAGGCCAACTTGATCTACAGGATCCCTCAACCGAGGAAGGTGAGTCTAGGCTGTGGCAAGCTGACATTTAAAACTAGCCAGCAGCTAGCATGGTGGTGCAGGCCTTTAGTCCCAGCACTCTGTCCCTTTGCAGATTGAAGCCAGCCTGGTCTCTATAGCAAGTTCCAAGACAGTTGTGGCTACAGGGAGACCTGTCTCAAAACAAAGAGATAGATGGTTCAACAAAATCCCCAGACTAACTGGCATCTTACACCTGCATAATTGAGGGGCACGTATGGTTAAGACGTGGTGCCCTATGGAAGGGGACCTATGCAGTAGATAAAAAGTTATTTAACTTAAATCTGACATCAAAATACTTCCTTTAACAACCAAAACCCTTCTCTTGAACTCCTTAAAAAACAGTGTCAGACAGTAAATGGGTTTTCTGAGCGCACTCACTCCGACCACAGCCCCTCTTGGCAGCATGCTTCCTTCTGATCTATACTACCCCTTCATTTTTTGAAAAAGATTTATTTATGTGTTTGTGGTGCCCGCAGGGGCCTCAGGAGCCCCTGGAACTGAAGTTACAGGCAATTGTGACTCAGGTGTTATGGGTGCTGGGAACAGAACTCATCCTCTACAAAGGAAGCACATGCTCTTAATTGCTAAGCCATCTCTCCACCCCTTGCGTCCCCCTTTTCATGCAGTTTCCTTGCTACTTTGCAGTCTGCATGCACCTTTATGTCAATACTTTGGATAAAATGCCAAGAACCTGGACAGCCCTGGCTCAGACCCCAACCAGCAGCACAGTAGCACCTCCCAGCCCAGCTCTCATCCTTTCTGTTCTCTCTTGGCCATTTGCATGTCTTCTTTCAAGAGATATCCATTTGGGGGTCTGGAGAGATGATTTAAGAGCACTGGCTGCTCTTGCCGAGAATCCAGGTTCAATTCCCAGCACCCACATGATGGCTAGCAACCATCCTTAATTCCAGTTGTAGGGGATCCGACATCCTCTTCTGACCTCTGCTTGGCATTGCCCAAAACGGGCATACTGACACACATACAGGCAACATACTAATAAACATAAAATAATAAAAATTTTTAAATGTCCATTTCGATTTATTTGCCCTATTCTATTCTTTTTAAATAGTGTCTTCACTATGCAATCCTGGCTGGCCTGGAACTTGTTGTGTAAACCAAAACTAAATGGTTTTGTTCCTAAACCTGTGCTTCAGAAAGTCAAACACAAAGCCAGAAGTAATATTAGTGCAAGGAGAAATACATAAAACACAACTGATGTCAAAGGTTCTAACACCCCTCTTCAGTAACTGATAAACAGACAAGAAGTGGCCGGGGGGGTGGGGGGAAGACTTGAATGTTTGCTGTGGACTCGGGTTCTGTGTAATAAACCACTCCATTTAGTGCCTGCAGAACAACTCACACTAAATCAGACCTGTAAAAGAAGTCCCAACAAATTTAAAAGATGCAATCACAAGCTGTGCTGCCTGGGGCTGGGGACTTGTCTTAGTCATTAAAGTGCTTACTCTGCAAGTATGAGGACCAGAGTTCAGATCTCTAGAACCCACATAAATGCCAGGTGGGCATGGTGGCCCCCCAGTAATTCCAGCCTTGAAAGATAGAGACAGGATTCCCAGAGC
Organism: Eospalax fontanierii; assembly: GCA_035773235.1. Lineage (NCBI taxonomy): Eukaryota > Metazoa > Chordata > Mammalia > Rodentia > Spalacidae > Eospalax > Eospalax fontanierii. The sequence continues at coordinate 80,997,442 of CM069532.1, read as the reverse complement.
AAACTTCTGGTCAGAAAGACTCACCATATCAGCAAGCTCTGGCTTTGATGGAGAGACTCTGCATCAGTATATAAGATGGTAGAGTGCAGCCTGGTCCACATAGCAAGTTCCAGGCCAGCTGGAGCTATAGGGAGACCCTATTTCAAAAAAGACACTGCTCCCCACCAAAAAGATGGTAGAGTGATGGAAGATGATTCTTGATGTCAACCTTGGGCCTCCACACAGGTGTACATATGTGCATCTTCACTCCCATATACCTGTGTTCCTACACACATGCAAGCATGCATATATACATACGCATGTACACACAGAGACACACATGATAATGGAAAAAGAAGGGCTGGAGAGATGGCTCAGTGATTAAGAGTATGGACTGCTGTTGCAGAGGATCTGGGTTCGATTCCCAGCACCTACATTGTGGCTAACAACCTTCTGTAACTCTTGACCCTCCTGTCTCCACCTGACAAGTATTGGGATTAGTTTGGATGTACACCACCTCCTCCAACAGGACAGAATTCTAGAATGACACAGATTACCAAAACTCACACAGGAAAAGAAGATAACCTGAGTATTCAATTCTAATTATGATTTTGCAAGTGATTTAAAACTTTCCCATAGCAGCTGGAGAGGTGGCCCAGTGGATAAGAACACTTGTTCTTGCAAAGGACTTGAGTTCAGTTCCCAGCACCCATGTTGGGTGGCTTACAGCCATTTGTTACTCCACCTCTAGGGGTCCAATGCCATCTTTGGGTTTCCATGGATATCTGCACTCATGTGCACACACACACACACACACACACGCACATGCGCGCGCATACAATAAAATCTTTTTAAAAGTCTTCCCACAAAACAAGCTCCAGACCTAGATGGGTTTTCTGAGGAACTTCACCAAACGTTTAAGGAAAAGCAATGACAATTCTATACAATCCCCTCTAGGACTGGGAGCAGAATGAACTTCCTTAACCAGATAAAAGGCATCTATGGAAAACCTACATACAACTAGCATCATGGCTAATACAGAAAGACCAACTGCAAAAGGCAACATTGTTCTAGAGTTGTAGCCAATGACTGAAAAGAGAAAAATAAATAGGAAAAGGCGTCAAAATAGAGGAAGTAACGTGTCTTCATTCTCCAGCGACATGACCACCATGTAGAAAATCTGAGTGTCTATAAAATAGCTTCTAAAACTATTGAGATTATAAAAATTGTGGGATACAAGACCAAAATGCAAAAATCAATTGTAACCCTGCTATATATGGTGATACACCTATCATTCCAGCGCTCAGGAGGCAGAAGCCAGGGGATCTTGAGATTGAAGCCAATAAAGGCTACATAGCATGACTCAAAAAAAAATCATTTGTACTTTTATAATCTAATAATTAACACTCAGATTGAATTTTAAAATAGCACAAAAAATAGGAAGTGTTTAGGAGTAATGCTGACAGATATTCAGAGCTTAGATACTGGAAACTACAAAATGTTGCTAAGATAAATACCCAGGTTGGTGGACAGATGGACCTTGTTCACGGACTCACAACTGTTAAGATGTACTATTCAGGGCCAGTGAAATGGTTCATCAAGTAAAAATGCTTGCTACATAAACCTGAAGATCTGAGTTCAACCTCCAGAACCCACATTAAAAAAACAGATACAATGGCTAGCACTTGTACTCCCAGCATTCCTATGACCACATGGCAGACACGGGCAGAGGAACTGACTGGAAACCAAACAGAAACAGCTCAGGGATAGAAAGAGAGACTGTGCCTCAGAAACAAAGTGGAGGAAGAGAACTGACTCCTGAAAAGATGTCCTTGGATCAGCACATGTGTGCTATGCTATGTGCATATATGCATGCATGCACACACACTTAAGAAAAAAAAAGATATATGGAACTCTACATTTAATGCAACCCAGTCAAATCCTTGGAGTTTTGGCACTCCCCCAGCCCCCGGCCTGCTCCAGGGGGGTCAGGTCATAGCAAGGGACAAGCTGATTTTAAAATTAACATGGAAATGCAAAGGACCAAACAAAAGCAACCAAAACAACTTTGAAAAAGAAAAGTGAATTTAGAGGTTCGTGCCATGAACTCAGTATATCCACAGTGACGGAGGCAGTGTGGTTCAAGTCCAGGAACAGACCTGCATCACTTTCATTTGGTTCTAAATAAAGGAACAAACGCAATTCAGACAGTGATGATGATCTTCATAGCAAATGATACTGCAGTGTCTGGATGTGCATATGCAAAAAAACCAAGTGTCACAGTACGTACAAAGATTCTCAGAATGGGCCACAGTCTGCCTGTAAAATAATGAAGCACTCAAAGGAAAACAGAAAAGTCATTGGTTTTAAGTTAGGCAGAGGTTTCTGAGGCATGACTTTAGTGGACCACAAGAAAAATTTGAACAAAATCATATTTCATCAAAATAACTTAATGTTCTTTAAAATGTTCTGCAAAGAAAACAAAAAGGCCACAGACTGGGAAAAATAGTTTTAGATCCCATAATGGGTATAAGATGTGCAGCTGAAACGTATGAAAAGAGGGGCTGGAGAGATGGCTCAGCAGTTAACAGCTCTGCCTATTCTTGTAGAAAACCCAGGTTTGAATCCCAGCACCCACATGGCATCTGACAACCATCCATAATTCCAGTTCCAGGGGATCTGATGTCCTCTTCTATCTTCTGTGGGCACTGCATGACACAGGTGCACTTACATACATGCAGGCAATGCACACATACACATAAAATAAAAATGATTTGTTTTAAAAAGTGGGCCAAATATTTGAACAGATGCTTCACCAGTGAAGATAGGAAGATGGTGAATAGCACAGGAAAAGATGTGCGTCATGGTTAGCCCTTAGGCAAACAGAAGTGAAGATTAACAAGACACTTGTATACTCAGGGTGCCCAAAGTTAGGAGATGATGGTGTGGAGTAACTAGAATTCTCATACAAAGCTGGTAATATGAGCAGACTCAACCATGTTAGAAAAGTTTGAGAACTACCATATCCTCTGGCCATACCAGGCCTCAGTTTACTCATCAGAAAAGAAAGTTTGTGTTTGTGTGAGCTAGGCTACTTAGAACACTCTAGGACCCAGCTTTATTTTCTGAGGAACTGGAAAGTACCCAGACAATAACAAACAAAAAATAGGGACTGGGCAGACAGCTTTGTCTGAAAGGGTCGTAATGGGCGGAGAAAGCATGAGGTCCTGAGCTGAGGCTCTAGGACCCATGGAAGAAGCTGGCCATTGTCGTGTGGACTTGTAATCTCAGCCTTGGGGAGTTGGAGACAAATGAGCTTCCGGGGCTTGCTGGTCAGCCAGTCTGGACTAATTGGTGAGCTCTGGGGCAATGAGAAATCATGTCCAAAATTTAAAAAGACAAACCAAACTCCAAGGTGGACAGTCCCTAAGGAAAGACCTGACACTCAAGGACGACCTCTGGCTTTTGCACACACATACACCCACATGAACATGCATCCATATGCATATACACACACACACACACACACACACACACACACACACACACACACACACAACATAATTTCTGATTGATTCCATTCAAATAAAGCTGTGGAAAATGTAAACAAGTCTGTGGGCCCAGACAGCCTGGTCAGTGGTTGTGAGGACGGGACATGTAGAAGGGATGGTTCAAGGCCGTTTGAGAATGGCTTCATGGTCTACATATTTCAAAATTTATTTAAGAACTATGTTGGGCATAATAATGCAGGGTGGGCCTAGCTAGGCCACCTGCCAGGAGGAATGGAGGAACGGCTCTCATGGGTGTGGTGCTCCACACCAGTTGGTTGTGAAGCCAGTATCTGCCCAGCACCTTGAGGGAACCCGATCCACCTGGGAACAAACTGTGATTGGCTATAGCCAGGACCCCACCCCGTAAAGCTATTGGCTAACAAGACCTATAAGACTCTCTGCTCTTTCTTGAATAAATGAGTTTGTAGCAGACCACCACTGCTGGCTTTCAGTTCAACTCCAGGAGTTGGTGTCTTGACGGCGCCTACTTGCCCCCTCCCCCACAGTGGAGATCCTTTGGTCCCCCTTGGGCTGGCCCTGAGTGCTGGGACCCCCAACAGGACTATAAGGAAGGACTGGAACCTGTGGCCTTCACCACTTCTCCAGGCTGTTGTGTGGAGCCCAGAGCAGCTACAAGGGCATCTCCTTCTGGCTCTGGAAGTGAACAGTGGCCCAGGCCCACATCAAGAAGTCAGTGGAGGGCTGGAGAGATGGCTCAGTGGTTAAGAGCAGTGATTGCTCTTGCAGAGGACCCAGGTTCAATTCCCAGCACCCATATGGCAGCTAACAACTGTCCTAACTCCAGTACCAGGGGAGCCAATACCTGATCTCCTGGGCATCATTGCACGACATGGGTGCACTTACACACATACAGGCAATACACTCATACACATAAAATAATAATATAAAATATTTTTTAAAAAAATTAAAAAGAACTCAGTGGATGTGGGGTTAGTGAGTGAACTGCAGGTCCCTTCTCTCCCTGCCACACATAGAGCTAAGGTTTTTGCTGCCACTTTGGGATAGAGTTCAATGCCACCAGCGATGTGCCAGGTGGCTAGCTAAGGAATGGGAGAGAGCAGGGCAGGGAGCTGGCAGAGTGAGCCCTCCCAGGGAGCACAGACAGGATCTTAGGGAATCCCACCTGGGGAGTCTCTCACATCAGGGTTGCACCTACAGCCTACACAGATGTGGAGAATCTGAAAGCCAGAAGATAGGGTTAGGATTTTGACGTTCTCTTGGAGAATGAACTTAGGACCATGCAGCTTTCAAGCCTGAGTGTGAAGAGGAAGTACATCTTCAAACTTTCCCTGAGCTCCTTGAGCACTGATGATGTGTTTATCAGAACAACTGACTCAAGGCTCTGCCATGAGGGCTCAGACCCACTTGTTATGATAATTTGCATGCTGAGAGCAAAGTTGTGAATTCAGTGTGTGTCACTGTCATGCTTCGAGGAGCCCAAACAAAAGCCATGGCATCTGCCAAAGATGGAAGTGTTGTGGAAGAGTTGGCATGGCTCTCGAATACTCAAGGAACACTTGTGCGGTAGCCTGTGATACACTGTGTGGCTGCAGCACCTGACCGGTGCCTTGGGCATCTGCTGGCTGTATTTCTGCTATAAGTATTGTCTTTTTTATGGACAGATTTTCAGTAATTTTAAAAATAAATAAGGGTGGGCATGACAGCTCACACTTGTAATCCCAGCACTTAAGAAACTGAGGTAGAAATATCTCCACTAGTGTGAGGCCAGCCTGAGCTATAGAGTGAAAGCCTGTCTCAGAAGCTGTTAGAAGGAACATCCAGAAAACTACTGTTGGGAGCGGGATCCATTTAACTGTCGTTTTTGTTTTGTTGTTTTGCTTCTCTGTCTTTTTGAGAAGTCTCCGTTTAGCCCCAGCTGACCCAGAACTCACCATTACGTAGACCAGGCTGGCCTCGATCTCACAGAGACTCTCCTGCCTCTCCTTCCCAAGTGCTGGTGTTAAGGGCATACACTACCATGCACAACTTCAATCCACACTCCAGGTTTGCTTTGGTCCAATGCCACGTCTTCTGGGGTTAAATCCGTGTTTCCAAATGATCACAAAGTGAGGCCTCAACAACTGTGACATATACCCAGGACCATGCCTTCTGTGACTTATCTGACTCCTGGAGGCCCACACTGATGCAGTTACTGGCTCTTGTTGGGTATCCTGCTGATGTCTCACCTATGAGACTGATCTACAGTTTAACCATCTTCACAAGTTTTATTTTATTATTTATTTTTGAGACAGGATCTCTCTGTAGCCCCCAGACCAGGCTGACCTGGATCTCACAGAGATCTGCATGTTTCTTCCTCCTGAGTGCTGGGATTAATGACATGAGCTACCATTCCTGGCTCATCCACAAAATTTTAAAAATACAATTTTCCCTAATTAAAAAAATTACTTATTAAGTACTGTGTGTTCAGCTGGTGGACAATGGTGTGAAGGACAAGTGCAGAAATAAGTCCTTTTCTGCAACCTAGAACTCACTGTTCAGTGTGAGTTTTGATACATCCAAGAAGGAACAAGGGATGGTGTTGAAAGCAAAGGTGGGGTAGGAATGCAGCTGCCCTGGGGTCCTGGGTGCTCTGACTCCCGAGAGATTGCACACATGTGATAGACCGTGTGAGGAACCTTATCACACACACAGAGGAGTATTTACCTGACCATAGGTGCTTCTATAGCGACCTCAATATCTGACTCAGTATGAGAGAAAGTAATTGGTGAGCCAAGATGGTGGTGTAGCTGGAGCAATCGTGGTCATGGTGACTCTCGGCACAAGGACTTCAAACATGACTCTGGGCCTCTTTATTGTATTAAGAATCTTGATGCTTCTATATTGATCTCAAAATTCTGAACTCAGGACTTGGCAAGTGAGAAGGAAAGTAACTGGTGGGCCAAGGTGGTGGAACTGTGCTGGCCTGGCTGCCCACTTCCACCAACAGGGCAGAGCTGGACTCCTCACCTACCTGCCCAGTGGCACCCATGGTCAGCTAGTCAGCATCACCACCCAGTGGCTGTTATGACCTGGCTGCAGTTCTCAACATCAGGAATCTGAGAAGTTGACAGATTTCAGAAAATAAAGTAGAGGACACTGGTGTGAAGCTGTGAAACTCCGCATTGCCACTCAGAGTACCTTGGGTTTGGGGGGCCTGAGAGCTAAGTGTTGCCTGCTGTGGGGACCTAGTTTCTTCATTTATCTGCAGTGTAACCCTGAGGGGAATCAACCTATTTGAGAATGCCTTGGTCCATAGTGGGATCATTGTGCTGAGTGAGGCCCAGAAACAGCCAAAGTGTAACCTGCATGCAAGGGCTGCAGACAACCAACACTGATGAGGAAAACCAGACATTTCTGACCACTGAGAAAAAGAGAAACCCTTACCTGACTTTCCTAAGGAGTGTGTAGGAGAAACTGAAATTAAGAGTGAAAATCCCATTCTAGGAAACCTGGGTGTATTCTGACCCAAACCCGCATGCAATGGAAAGGACTTTGGCACACATGTGTGTAAGAATTATAGATCACTGCACTCTGATGAGATACGATTTCTCTGGCCCCCAGCTCAGAGGTGTTAGGTAAGATGGTTGGAGTTTCTTATTTGCAAAAAGAAGACAACAAAGTTGGGAGTGGGGAGGTAGAGAGGATGATGGGTGGGAGGGTTAGGTGAGGGTGAAGATGGCATAATTCATTGTATGAAATTCTAGAATCAACAGAATTTCTCTTAAACTTTAAATAAATAAATTTTAAAGGGTTCTAGCATGTGGAAACACCTGCTGTTCTTGTTTCCATTAGACAGAGAAATTACTAAATAAGAATATTTACTTGAGGACCAGTAAGATGGCTGAATGAGTAAAGAACCTTCCCTAGAATCCACATGGTGGAAGGTGAGAACTAACTCTGAGGGGTGTCCTCTGACCTCCACACATGTGGAGGGCACCCACCTGTACACATACACCACATACACATATACCACATACACATACACCACATACACATACACATATACCACATACACATACACATAAATAAATACATTTTAGAAAAGAATATTTAATTTGCTTGACCTAGTGGTTCAGGCCTCTAGTCCAGCTACTTTCGAGGTTGAGGCAAGACGATCTCAAATTTAAGACCTGCCTGGGCAATTTAGTGGGATCCTGCCTCAAAATACAAAATACAAAAGGTCTGAGGATATAACTCAGTGGTACACTTGCCTAGCATGTGTGAGGCCCCTGGTACTGATGAGAAAAAGAGAATCTTTGACTATTAGTAAAGTGTAGGTCATGGTGGCATAACTCTATCATTCCAGTTACTCCAGAGGCAGGAAGATCTCAAATTCAAGACAAGTCTGGGTAATTTAGCAAGATCCCATCTCAAAAAATGAAAGAAGAGGCTGGAGAGATAGCTCAGCAGTTAAGAGCTCTGGCTGCTCTTGCAGAGGACTGGATTCAACTTCTAGTACCACATGGTGGCTAACAACTGCCTGTAACTCCAATTCCAGGGGATCTGATGCCCTCTTCTGACCTCCCCAGGTATTGTTTGACATGCGTGCACTTATACACATGCAGGCAGTACATTCATACACCTAAAATAAAAAATAATAATAATAAAATGAAAGAAACAAGGGAGTGGTTGGAGAAATGACTCAGTTGTTAAGAGCACTGACTATTCTTGCAAAAGACCCAGGTTTGAATCCCAGCACTCACATGGAAGCTAACAACTGTCCATAGCTCCAGTTCCAGAGAATCCGATACCCTCTTCTCTCCTCCTAAGGCATTGCACGACATGGATGGACTTACATACATGCATAAAATAAAAATAAACAAAAATGTAAAAAAAGAGAGAAAGGGAGGGAGGGAGGGAGGATGACTAGGGCTATGACTCAGTATGGAGTACTTTCCTAGTTTGTACGAGGTCCTGGGTTCGGGCGATAATAAAGACAGTACTGGCAAAGCTCTTTAGGCATTCGCCTGAAGATAAATTTTAGTAAACCACAATATTCTTGGATAGTCATCATTGCTCAAACATCGCTATTGTGAAACAAGCAGGCAGGGCAAATTAGCTGAATTTGGTCACTAATAGCTTAGCATTTTTCTCTCCTGCGTCACTGTTAAGGTATTAGAGTTGTGTTGTCTTTAAGAAAACACGTGGGGCTGAGGCTGTCGCCTGCTTGGTAAAGTGCTTGCCTAGCATCCATGAAGCCTTGGGTTTGAGCCCTAGCGCTCTGGCGGTGCTTGTAGTCCCAAAACAAGGGAAATAGACACAAAAAAATCAGGAGAGTCGCTTAGGGAGTGTGAGTCTAGGGTGGGCTACATGAGATCCTGTCTCAAAATAGCAGCAACAATGGAAGAAGGAAGGAAAGAAGGAAAGGAGGGAGGGAGGGAAAGAAAAGGATGTCATATAGTCACTGTATATGAAATAGACCTTATTTAATGTTTTCTCATGGGACAGGAATGTGTATATATTTATATACATTATTTATATATATTTAGGCACCATGGTCCCCAAGTCTTTGATTACTTAAGCATCTTGAAACTACAATGCTAAAAATTGTGGAGAATTAAATATTAATTTTTTAAGGTAGGAAATGGGTAGGATGTGCTTCTGAAAATTTCATCATTCCTGTGGAGAGCGCCATGAAAATGAGTCTTTGGCTATTGATAAGTATTATTTATACCATTTGATATTTATTTATTTATTTGTAAGAGAAAAAAAATTTTACCGAGAGAAAAAACAACCACAAACCCTTACTTCAAAACAGCCCCATAAGAGCCGACTTTTGCAGAAGTAAATCTCTAGGGAAATCTTACAAAGGTGTGTGAGATGTGCCCACACTTGCTGCATTCCTGGGATGGGGGTAACATTGGTAGAATGAACTCCGGGAACCCACGAAGCCTGGTGACGTCCATCAGATGAGCTGTTCACACAGGACCTAGCAGGGGTTGGGATGAAAGACAGACTTCAGGAGACCAGCAGGCAGATCTGGGATGAAACACACCAGTGCCCTTGTACTTTTCTGGGTGACTCCAGACTTTGTAAAATGTTCATGTGAAAATATGAGAACAACCTTTGAAAGAATGAAAGTACAGCATGCCTGTCCCACTGGGAGCTGAGCTTGAACAAAAGCAGCATTTACAAAGTGTGCGCCATGAAGGCAAGCCCTGGGCAGGGTGCGTTCCAGACCAGCCAGCACTTGTAATCGTTACATCAGCCAGCTTGGGTAGGAACCGCCCAGCCGTGTCAGGGTTGAGTGCCTTTCTCTGTTTCCAAGGGTGTTTGATCTGCTGTTTATCTTCCTGGTTCTGTGAAGGCCTCAGGTGGCAACTTAATAGTTCAGATTTTATTGTCCAAACAACTGGCCTCATTCTGGAAACACACAGGCTTGTCTCTCTTGTGCTGCGGCTCCTGGGCCAGACCAGACAAGGAAGGGGTGCCCTGGGCTTCTGGACACTCCGGGCTGTGAGGCAGATGATGCTTGAGTGTTGCAGAGCCTCTGTGCTATGTCCCGGGACACTCTGTCTGTGGTTCAGGGACAGCCCGCTGGCTTGCAGCTGAACCCTTCTGTTCTGGTCTGAGCCTTCCTAGGTTCTGTGTCCACTGTGGGCAAGAGGCAGCTTCCTGTGCCCACTGAGTACCAGCCCTGTCTTGGAAGAGTGACCCAGCATATATATCTCCTGGGGTTACTGTGGTCCCGCTGCTTGCTCACAGGCAGGCCGGCAAGCCCCTCACTGCCCTAGTGTTCTTCCTTTCCAGAAATGGGGAGGGAGAGGGAGGAGCAGGAAGATGGTTCATGACAATGGAGTAAACGCACACCCTGACCTTGATCTCCTGGGGCCTGGCTGAACCCCAGCTGGCCATCCTACTGCCCTGGAAGCCCCAGTGGAGCCATGTTCTCCACAGTAGCTGCGCTGTAGGTCCCGGACTGAGGCTGGTCTGCCAGGTGAAGAGGCTGTCTGCTCAGGAAAGGTCAGGGGAAGCATCTGGATCCCAGGTCCCAAGGTGTGTAGGTGTCTGCCGGAGCAGGCTACCCTCCCCCCGATGCCAAGGACCCAGGATGACTCTGGGAGCTCTCCCAGCAAGATAGGTCCAGGGCTGTATTGAAGTGCCAGCCAGTAGGCCTCTTCTCAGAAGGATGGGGCTTCTTGCTCTGGGGTCCTCTCAGAACAGAAGCTTTGCAGTGTGGAAATGTGCTTGCAAGGTGGGACGTGAACATTGCTCAAACAAACTGCTTAAACACATGAGTTAAAAATTGTTATTGGAAGATCCTGGAAGCCAATCAGAATCTGTAAGTTGACAGAGGAGAGAGAAACATTTATCCCACTTTTAAAATTCTTTCTTTTTGAGACGGTTTTAGTAGGCACAGCTGGCCCTGAAGTCACTGTCTGGCCCAAGCTGGCCTTGAACTTGATTCTCCTGCTTCAGCCTCTGAAGTGCTGGGATTACAGGCGTGTGCTACCACGCCTGGCTTATGCTCTACTTTTCCTATACTTACTAGGCCTCTGGGTGTCCAAATGCTGGGTTAGGGAAGTTTCTCTCCAGGGAGGGTGACAAATTGGGAATGTCAGGCATGTTGCAAACACAGCGGATGCCCCCTCCACCCCCTTGAGAACCCCGACTGTTGGATTCATCAACCCTGATTCTCACACATTCCAGAGCTTGTCAGAGGAGAGTCTAAACTCCACCCTATCCCCACTCAAGTCAGTAAGATGTCCACGAGGTGGGCGCAAGTAGCAAGGGATGCAGCAAGGTTGGACTCTGTGGAGGCAGACACTGGTCTTGAGCTTCAGTGAGACCAACAGCTTAAAGGACTTTAGACCAGACAGGGTTGTAGAACAATGGCTGGAAAGTGTTAGAAGCCCGGAACCCTTCTTTCCCTCTCTGGGAGAGGGGCCTCCTGCCTTTATCCCTTGCCTTACCCTGCCCAGGACAGGGTTCCTTTTTGGGGGATGGTCTGAGGATGCTAGACCATGGTGTGGTAGGGACACAGGCTGCTGGCTCTGCCCGTGCCCTCAAACTCTGCCCTGCTCTCTTCTGAGTTGAAGCTCTGCCTGCCCCTTCTTGTATAGAGCAAATCTGAGCAGCGCTCCCTGAATCACCCACAGCTCACTCTCCTGTCTTGGAGGCCTGCTCAGAGTAATACCACAGAGAAACAGGAGCCTGCAGGAGGCACGTTTAAGAGGCACCACTGTGTCTCTGTCTCCCTAGCCAGTGGTTTCCTATTTTCACCATTGTGTATTTTAATAAGGTTTCATGGTCAACAATGCCAACAGCCAATCTCCATTATGAGAGTCTTCCAGCAGATGGCAGCAAAGGGTCTTGTTCCAAAAAAATCAGTATTCATCCTTGTTTTCCAACAGAAGAAAGAGAGTATTGTGTTTCATCCGTGAGGTGCCACCTCAGCCCCTGCAGGAGAGACTGGCCCAGGACCAAAGGCCTAGGCAGCCTGACATCATCTCAAACAACTCGTGCCCTTGGCACTCAGACATACAGCTGACCAGGGCCTCTGTAGAGACATCACTGTCTGGGAACATAAAACTCAGACAGTGGTCAGGAAACTTACTCCTCAAATGTAGATTTTTTTATCTCCCAAACTACAGTCACAGGCTGGATGTTTGAGGAAAATCATTGACTATGATTCTTCCAATGGAGCGTTTTTTAAAAGGTGGGTCCTGGTTACTTTATATGATAAATAACAGAAAGGATTATATGTTTTGTTTTTGCTTCAATCTCTTTGAAAAACCAACTAGTGAGAGAGGATGAGTGAAAATCTTGGCAGCATCAGCGGAGGGTGCACAGTCTCAGCTGGCAAACCTGCAAGCTGGATTTGCATGTCACAGCAAGGTTGGAGAAGGAAGTGGAAGACAGCCTGTGCTGCAGAGTAGAGCACATGTGCGGCTGCGGGCATCCCCTTCACACAGCCTCTGTCAGTGTCAGTGTGTGGTGCCCTTCCGCACCCGTGTGAACAACAGTGTGTGGCTCCCTCCTGATATCCCGTGGGTGGCAGGCAGATGGGGGATCCCCAGAGTAAGCTAAGTTAGACCAGCGAAGTCAGTGAGTTCTGGGTTCAAGTGAGAGACCCTATCTCAATATATACGGTGGAAGCGATCGAGGGAGACACCCAGCATCAACTTCTGCACCTCCACAGATACCCACACACATGCACATGCACCCACACGCTCACCCACACACATGCACATGCACCCACACGCTCACCCACACACATGCACCACACACACCTCCACAGATACCCACACACATGCACATGCACCCACATGTTCACCCACACACATGCACATGCACCCACACGTTCACCCACACACATGCACATGCACCCACACGTTCACCCACACACATGCACATGCACCCACACATTCACCCACACACATGCACATGCACCCACACGCTCACCCACACACATGCACATGCACCCACACGTTCACCCACACACATGCACATGCACCCACACGTTCACCCACACACATGCACATGCACCCACACATTCACCCACACACATGCACATGCACCCACACGCTCACCCACACACATGCACGTGCACCCACACGTTCACCCACACACATGCACATGCACTGACACGCTCACCCACACACATGCACATGCACCCACACGCTCACCCACACACATGCACATGCACCCACATGCTCACCCACACACATGCACATGCACCCACACGTTCACCCACACACATGCACCACACACACCTCCACAGATACCCACACACATGCACATGCACCCACACATTCACCCACACACATGCACGTGCACCCACACGCTCACCCACACACATGCACATGCACCCACACGTTCACCCACACACATGCACATGCACCCACACGCTCACCCACATACATGTGAATCATGCACACATACACATGCACACTACACATACCCACAAAAATGCCTAGCTTTATTTTTTCCTTTTGTTTTTGTTGTTTGAGACAGGGTCTCATTGTAGCCCCAGCTGGTCTGGAACTTGCTATGTAGACCAGGCTGGCCTCTGCCTCACAGAGCTCCTCCTCTCTCTGCCTCTAAGTGCTGGGATGGGAGGCAGGTGCCACTATGTCTGGCTTTTACTTTGTTCTTTTTTCTTTTTTTTAAGAGAGGCTCTCACTATCTAGCCCTGGCTGGTCTGGAACTTGTGGAACTTGCTATGTAGACCAGGGTGGTGCTGGGATAAAAAATGTGCACCACCATGCCTGGGTTTTAAAAAATTTTTGTTTTTTGAGAGGCTCTCACTGTGTAAATATCTGGTTTTCAACAAGAAGTTTCATGGCATTCAAGGGAGCAAGGGAATATGTTTGTTCATAGGAGAAAAGGGATAGCAATTTCTCTGAGAAAGCCCAGATATACAAACCTGTAGAACACAGGTATATTTATTACCATTATTGCTAGTGTGTGTTCGTGTTGTGTGGCAGTGTGTGTGTGTGTATATGTGTGTGTGTGTGTGCGTGTCTGTGTGGACCTGGAGGCCTAAAGTTCATGTCAGGTTTTCCTTGATCATTTCCCACTATTTATTGAGGCAGGGTCTCTTGCTGAGTCCAGAGCTCACCAATTTGGCTCCTCTGTCTAGTCAGGTGCCTTGGCACTTGGTTGGAGGGACTCTCCTCCTGTAGTTTTGGAATAACTTGTGTTTGTGAACTTATCAGGAAAAACAGAGATTATTCACTGTAAGAAACAGAAAACAGGGGCTGGAGAGACGGCTCAGCGGCTAAGAGCACTGGCTGTTCTTGCCAGCACCCACCTGGCAGCTAACAACCATCTGTAACACCAGTTCCAAGGGATCCAACACCCTCCTCTGACCTCCACGGGCTCTGCACAGCACGGTGCCCTCACACACATGCACGTGAACTAAAATATGAGAAAAGAAGCAAAAATTAATAAAAGTGATGAGAACCTCCACGGCACCCGCCGTACCCACAGCAGACCGGCATGTCCGAGATGGGGTCCCAGGAGAGGACAGACCGTAATAGGGAGCGACTGGAAGAACAGACAAAAAGTCACAAAGCTGATGAAGACATTAATCCATCCAAAGAGCTCAGTTAACTCCAAACAGGATAAATTCAAAGATGGTCACAGTGAACTCATCTCAACCAATCTGCTGGAGCCCAGACAGACACAGGGAGACTTTTGAAATCAGCAAGATTTTCATGCATAAAGAACCCCGATGAGGTTAGCAAGGGAGCTCTCATTTTATACCATGTTGGCCACAAGGCCCGGAGGTCACGCCCAAAAATACGGAAGGAGAAAAAAATCAATAGCAAATCAAGAATTTTATATCCAGAAAAGCTGCCTTTCAAAAAATGAAGAGAAATTTTAGATATTCTTAGATATTCTGTGGTTAGTGGATTAAGATTATTTCTGACCTATAAGAAGTATTAGAAGGAAGAATGTGTGTGGCGGTGCACGCCTTTAATTCCAGCACTCAGGAGGCAAAGGCAAGTGATCTCTGTGAGAACGAGGCCAACCTGGTCTACATAGTGAGTTCCAGGCCAGCTGGATCTATGGGGAAACAACAAGAAATAATAAATATTGAAAGGAATCCTTCAGGATGGAGTAGAAAGGATGTTATAAATAGAGAACCATTCTGTGCTTACTTACATATTTTCCAGTAAGTAAGTATGTAAGCAACTGTAAGACGGTAGCTGGAGAGACGGCTCCATGGTTGCCAGCACTTGCTCTCCTCCAGAAAGCCCCGGTTCAGTTCCCAGTACCCATGTCTGGTAACTCACAACCACCTGTTGTGGAGTCCAAAGGACCCAGTGCTCTCCTCTGGCCTCCAAGGGTACCTGTACACACACGGGTACTCGTTCCCACAGAGACATACACATGCACATAAGTAAAAATAACAGAAATATCTATGTAAAATGTGTGAGTTCCTTTTTTTTTTTTTTGCTTATAACTCCCCTTTTCCTGACTCAATTTGTTTTGTTGCTGTTATCTTTAAAATTATTTATTATAATTGTTGTGGGGGGTATGTGTGTGCTATCACATATGTGTGGAGGTCAGAGGACAACTTTGCCTGCATGTATGTAAGTGCACCACATGCATGCAGTGCCTGTAGAGGGCAAAAGAGGGTGTTGGATCCCCTGACCTGTAGTTAACAGTTGCTAGCTACTATGTGGGTGCTGGGAACTGAACCCCAGTCCTCTGAGAAAGCAGCAAGTGCTCTTAACCATTGAGCCATCTCTTCAACCCTTTGATGTTATTTTTGAGACAGGCTCCCATGTACCCTAGGCTGGCCTCAAACTGGCTATGTAAGGAAAGCTGACTTTGAACTTTGGACTGTCTTGCCCCATTCTTGAGTGCTGGATTGTAGGAGTGAGTCGCCGTGCCTGGCAGCATGGCTTCTTTTTCTACAATGCCACATCTTTACACAATCATCATGTTCTAGTTGGTCAAGGTGTCTGCTGCCTACTTGATTTAAAAGACAATTGCATAAAGCAGTAATTATAAAACTATGGAGATAGTAACACAACGTACATAGGATCTGTGTCACTAATAACATAAAACAGGTGAAAATTGAGCTGTGAGATTCTTGTGTGTTATTTAAGGGCAAATGGTTCAAATCATAAACCCAAAGTAGATTGCTATCAATTAAGATGCTAATTATAAGTCCCATGACAACTACTAAGAAAATAACTATCAAAAATTGAGGGCTGCATATGCACTTGGGGGTAGAGCACCTACTTAGAATGTGCAAGGCCCTGGAGTCTATTCTTCAGTACCACACAGGCATGTGAGCTGCACACATATATAATATACACATATACGCACATATAGACACACCACACACAAATACATACATACACACTGTACAGGTATACATACATATACCACACATGTATACGAGCATATACCACACACATATACATTCATGTTGTTTTAGTTAGTTTTCTACTGCTATGATAAAAACACTGACTAAAACCAACTTGGGGAGGAAATGGTTTATTAGATCTTTCATCTCCCAGGTCACAGGTCATCACTGAGGGACGTCAGGGCAGGAACCTGAGGGAGACGCTGAAGACATTCCATGGAGGAGGAGTGCTGCATGCTGGCTTGTTCCTCTGACCCGTGCTCAGTCTCCTTTCCCCTTTTTAAAATTCTTTTTTATTTTATGTGTATGAATGTATTGCCTGCATGTGGTAGATGCACCCATATTGTGCAATGCCCGTGGAGGTCAGAAAAGGGTGTCAGATCCCCTGGAACTGGAGTTAAGATGGTTGTTAGCCACCATGTGGGTGCTGGGAATTGAACCCGGTCCTCTACAAGAGCAGCCAGTGCTCTAAACCACTGAGTCATCTCTCCAGCCTTCAGTCTGCTTTCTTATACAACACAGGGCCACCTGCCCAGAGGTGGCATCACAGTGGGCTAGGCCCTCTGTCATCACTCAACAATCAAAAAAATGCCCCACAGACATGGCCACAGGCCAGTCCGATGGAGAAATTCCTCAGCTGAGGTTCATTAACCAAGATGTGTCAAATTGACAACTGAAACTATCCAGCACACATGTACATACATACACAACACACACAAACACCATACACATACACATACATGCACACACACATGTACACACATACACAACACACACAAACACCACACACATACACATATATGCACACACACATGAATACACATACCACGTAAAGCTGAGCATGGTGGTGTAAGCCTGTAATCCCAGCACTTAAGGGTAGAAACAGGGATCAAGAGTTCAGGGTCATCCTTGGCTACATAGAGAATTTGAGGCCAGCCTGGGTTACATGAGACCCTGTCTCAAAGAAAACAAAACAACAACAACAAAAAAACCAACCAACTAAACAAAAAAGAAGTCAGATGTAAAGGGCCTTGTGTCACATGACTCCTTTAATATGAAATCTTCAGAGAAGCTAGGTCCAAAGGGACAGAACATAGACCTCTGGTTTCCAAGTGTGCAGAGTTACTATTGAAAGGTATGGGGGTTCTGGACACAGTGACCCCACTATAGTCCCCAGTGGCTGAGGTAGGAGGATCACTTGAGGCAGCATAGCAAGACCCATTTCAAAAAACGAAGGCATGGGGTTTCTTTTTTGGTAACGATAATTAGATTGAAATTAGTTTTGAAATTAGATAGTGGTGAGGGTTGTGCAGTCCTGGGATTATGCCTAAACCCTGGGACTTTAAAGGGGTGAATTTCATGATATGTAGAGAGAAGCAGAGGGGAAGAGGCTGGGGGTATGCTTAGGCAAGAATGGGCTGGTTGGAAGCCGGAATGAGAGAAGGGAGCCAGTGTCTAATGTCAGCGATGGGAAGTTGGGAGAGACAACTGCGTCTCACCCCAGGCACAGAGGTGTTGAGTGACAGCAGTCTATTTCATTGCAGCCCTAAGTCTAGATCAAGCCAGGACAGGCGGCACACCCATGGCTTAGGCTCTGCAAGGCTGTCTCCAGTGGATTAGACAGGCACCTGGCTAATCCTTCCAAGAACCAAAATGGTTCAAAAAAGGAGGCTGAAGGTCCCCAAGTGACGGAAAGAGTTCAGGACTGAGTCAAGGAAAGTGCTGTGGCCATACAGAGCTAAGAGATACACCAAGTCTGTAAAGTGTCCAGGAGAGATCCCAGGCTCTGCTGGTGAGTGGTGCTAGGCTGCAACAGATGGGCAAGAAGCCAGTCAGTTTTGCTATGTCTTTAAAGCTTTTCTTCAGGAGGACTGAAACCCAGACAGAAGTAAAGCTTACAGCAGTCCCCTGGTTAGCAGCTTCATGGTTGGTGGTCCCAGCTGATTATACTTCACTGTGGTCTGAAAATACTAAGTGGAAAATTCCAAAGGAAAAAAGCTCACAGGTTTTCAGTTGTGCAGCATTCTGAGTAACAGGTTGAAACCTCTCGCCATCCCACCGTCCTGTGTGGGACATGAGTCCCCTTGCACAGTGGATCCACCACAAGAAGTAACGAGCCTCACTTCATAAGTGCAGTGGACTCTCCAAAGTGAAACTGAGGCAGTTTTATTTTGTCACCTTGCCTTTAAAGTCAGGCATCAACCTAGAATGGCAGGTGCACAGACTGAGGCAGAGAACGGTTTACAAACCCCTTACGTACAACTCTTCCTCACTTTTTTGAGTAATCAGGAGAGTTTAGTCTTACACGTTATCTAGCTCTTATCTTTGTCTCTGTTCATTGCTATGGTGTTTTAAAGATTTGTTTTATTTTTAATTGTGTGTGTGAGGATTTGTGTCTTCGTATCTGACTGTGCACATATGCAGGTGCTTTCAGAGCCCAGAGGCATAGGATCCTCTGGAACTGGAGTTATAGGTGGTTGTGAGGCACCCAATGTGAGTGCTGGGAACTGAACTCCAGTCCTCTTCAAGAGCAGTACATACTCTTAACCTGTGAGCCATCTCCCAGGCCCATCATCCTGTTTATTTTAAAGTTTATCAGACACATGACCTTGCAGGCAAGCTCTCCTGTTAATCATTTTCTACCCTAAACTTCTAGTCTGGGTGTGTGTGTGAGAATGAGGCTTAGCAGAGTTTGGGTGGGGAATAGTGAGACTGGTAGCATTAGCAAGACTTAGTGTTTTCTCTTAATTTGTAGTTAGCTCGAGGCACTTTTGAAAACAAGCCATCAGATGTTATTTCTAACGTGCACATCGTGCGCTGGCTTCCGTTAGTCACTTGTAGCCATCTTAGTTCCATAGTGCTTGTGACCAGGGGATCCTGGTTTGAACGAATAATGATCCTGAAGCACAGAGTAGAGACACTGGTGATTCAGATATACCAAAAAGAGCCAGAAGGTGACTCCGTCCAGTGGAAAGGTCAAAGTACAGTAAGATACTGAGAGATAGAGAGTGAGGGGGATAGTCACATAACTTCTATTACAGTGCAATTGTTTTATTATTGGTTATTGTTGTTAATCTATTGGACTGTTGCCCTTTAGGTGGGGAGATTTTAGAATAAGGAATCCAATGTGTCCATTATGTGGTGGTCACTTCACATTGTCAACTTGATAGCATTTATAATCTCAGTGGAATTACAGCTGGTGTGTCTGCAGGTGATTCTACAACAGTTAACTAAAGAGGGAAAATCTTCCCTGCATGGGGGTGGCACCAGGCTGACTTCCAGGACCAAATACAAAGGAGAAGACGCGCATCATGCATCTCTCTCTGGGTCTGTAGGTCTCCCTGTAGGGAGACCCTGTCTGAAAAAAAAAAAAAAAGGTAGGCGTGGCAGTTTGTACTGATAATTCCAACTCTGGCAGGCAAAGACAAGAGGAGCCATTTCTCAGAAAAGAAAAAAGAAAAGAAGAAAAAGAAATGAAGAAAATAATGAGGCTGGAGAGATGGCTTAGCAGTTAAGAACACTGTCTGCTCTTACAGAGGGCCTGGGCTCAGTTTCCAGCATCCACAAGGTGCCTAACAACTGTCTGTAACTCCAGTTCTAGTTCTGGCCTCCATGGGCACTCCATACATGGTTGCACTTAGATACATGCAGGCAAAACACTCATACACATAGGAAGAAGAGAGAGAGAGAGAGAGAGAGAGAGAGAGAGAGAGAGAGAGAGAGAGAGAGAGAAAGAAAGCCAGGAAGCCGTGACAGAAGGGTTCACACACATTTGCCTGACAACAAAAGTGTCACAGACTCCAGGGTCCTGATGCATCTGTGGAGAACTACTATGCAACTTGGAAACACACGAAATTCCAGCTAGGCAGCTCCCTGGAGACGGTTCCCAGCAGCAGCTTGTGTCACTGATGAATGCCAAGAGGTCCTGCAATGGGGCCTCTGTGACTAAGGAGCTTTGTTTCAAAACTGTGCACAAAACTTCTGGCTTTAAAAATGTCCCTTTGCTCTAGGCTCCATGAATGTCCCTCCTCTGCTGATCCTTCCTGGCTCTCCTTCTGAGCTTACAGGTACTGCCATTCCCAAATGAACTCATTTTCTTCAAAGAATCTGTTGCATAGTTGATGCAGAATTAGACAGGTGTCTTAGGAAAGGAGTGTCACATTGCTGACAGAAGACCAACCATCCTCATGGCCCCTGTGCCCAACCCAGTCTCAGGAAAAGCCAACACACACCTCGGGATTCAGAAGCAGAGCTCTGCTGACCATCCGAGTGGTGCTGAGGATGCCGTGATTGACCAGATACTGAGGGACCCATGTGGCCCACTCCACAAACACAGCACACCACCGCTGTCTGCTCATTTATCTGGTTCAGTTCTTAGCACCCACGTGGTGGTCAACAACCATTTGTAACTCCAGTTACAGGTGATCTGATGCCCTCTTCTGGCCTCCAGAGGCATTGCGTGCACATGGTACACTTAGAAACACATAGGCAAAACACTTATACATATTAGATAGATAAACAAACAAACAAATGATAAATGGCCTTTCTGCTGGAGACCCAGAAGAAGCAGGAAGTGGGCCATATTATTACTCCTCAGTGACCCTGTTTGTTTATTAGGGATTAAGTTCCTTACACTAGCTGTAAATATTTTGCCTAATGATAAAACTTCAGATGCTTTCCTTTAAAAATTGGGCAAAGGACAGTCATCACTCACAGTCTACACTGGAGGACTCCCTAGTGCTATAAGAAAATAAAGTACCCAGGCACAATGGTATACACCTTTAATCCCAGCAAGCAACTGTGTCCTCTGAGTCACCTTGCTGGCTATTTATTTATTTGTTTGTTTGTTTATTGAGACAGGGTCTCTCACTGAACCTGGAACTGACTGTTCTGACTAGACTGACAGGCCAGTAAGCTCTGGGAATCTGCCAGTCTCCTCTCTCCCAGCCCTGGAGTTATAGAGACTTGGCATTGAAACTGGATTTTAGGTGGATGCTGAGGATCTGAACTCAGGTCAGTGCAGCAAATGCTTTACCCACTGAACCTTTTCCTCAGGCCCATGTATTTGATTTGGAATTAATTTTTTCATTTTTCATTCCAAATCATTTTATTGTTGCCAAATTTTTCACAACCCTTCTATTTTCAGTTATGTGACCCCTATATAGGGTCCTTAAAACAAACACACTTTCAGGCAAGCTTCTATCTGCTCTCTAAAGACTCAGAAGGAAATGGGCCCCGTTCTGAGAGCTGCCTAAGCTTCACCACAGGGTTCAAGGGGGAGAACACAGTCCAAGGATGTGGGATGGAGGAGGAGAGTCCAGGCCTCTGTAGGGACAAGCAGGCAGTTAGAGCTTCCAGACCTCCATGTGACCCAGGAGGTCTGCTCCCCCAAATGTGGCAGTTTAGGGAACCTCTTGGACCTGTCAGAAGGTGAGAAGGTAAGCACTCCCGCACTGGGTTCCTATCTAGGATCCACATCCCTGTCCTGCCTCCTCAAAGTGGTGCTCAGGTCTGCTGAGAGAGGGATGGCTCAGAGACAGTGGGCCTGGGACTCCAAGTGAGTTCTGGGCTTGGTGGAGGGCACAGCTCATTTCACAGTGCTCCCTTTCTACATTCCTATCAGCGGTGTGTGTTGCTGGGGTGCAGGAGATCTTATGAATGTAATGACCCCGAGGCTCAGTCTGGTGTGGCAATGATGGTTTTACACCAGCTCCTTCGAATTTGACCGCTGTATGCTGGGGATAAAGTGTGAGGATAGATGAGGGTCAGGGCATTGAAGATGGTCATGTGTATGAATCACTTTTCTCATCTGCTTTGAAGATGGTCATATATATGAATTGGGTCAGGGCATTGAAGATGGTCATGTGTATGAATCACTTTTCTCATCTGCGTTGAAGATGGTCATATATATGAATTACTTTTCTTACTGCTGTGGTGATGTAGGTAACAAGCACTTCAAGGAAGGCAGGGTTTGTTTTGTCTGAGGGTCCAGTCCATCATGGTGGGGAAGGCACGGTTGCAGGAACAGGAACTGGCTGGTCACATAGTGACCCCAAGCTGACCTGGAACTCACTGTGTAGACTAGGCTGGCCTCGATCTCAAAGAGATGCTCCTGCCTCTGCCCCTTGAGTGCTGAGATGAAAGGGATGTGCCACCACATGCTCAGCTCACACTTGTCTTTTTTATGTGGGTTTTGGGGATCAAACTCAGGTCCTCATACCTGCTTTGCAAGATGACTGCACCATCTCCCCAGACCTGGTATTTTTCTTTGTTTGCCTTTTTTTTTTTTTTTTTTAAAGACAGGGTTTCACTATGTAGACCAGACTGCCCTGGAACTCAGAGGTCTGCCTATATCACCTTCTCAAGTGCTGGGAT